>OX411812.1:24492042-25874303 GCA_948253155.1 Leucoma salicis
CCGGGCAGCCACTGAGAATTTTTCATTTTAAGGAAAAGCTTAATATACACTGCCCGACCCGCGGATTGAACCCGAGACCTCATGATCAGCAGCCGTACACACTTCCGCTGCACCACAGAGGCAGTTGCAATTAATAAATAAATTTTGGTATATTGTGTTCAGGTCGATATAACTTATATAATCGCGTAGATATCAGATATTATAATATTACATAGTTAATGTGCGTATCATGTGTGCACTCACGAGACATACGAACCCTCGTCACTAACTTTTAATTGAAAATGATGGTAAACAATTTGCCATAGGTGGTACATCTTTATACTATAAACTAATTATAATATATTGGCACCTTCTTGCTGTATAATGTAGGTACTATTTATTCCACATTCCAGATTTCAATATCAGATGGCCGGCTTTACCGTGGAGGGGCCCTTATTGTATTGAAACTTATTGTAAGTTTAACGTGAACGGGATATGAACCCTCGTATTTTAGTAGTGAAAAAGTGAGTTTCTTTGTTTATTTGTTACGCTTTCAGGCTGTAACTACTTATCCGATTGGGCTAAAATGTAGCATGCGTGGTTCGTGTGGTGACGGACTAACAATACAAGTGTCACCACCCCATTCTTTCTCACGGGTGTCGTATGGGGCGACTAAGAGAAGTAAGCAATTACAATCCATTGCATAACTGGTGGTAGGGCTGGGTACCAAATGGGAGTCACTTGGTATCGGGCCCGAGTGGGTTGGTACCACCATCTCCCGTGTGACCGGTCATGAAGCACGTGTTTTGGCTGTAGCAGAAGATAGCCGCACCTATATACGTGGTGGTCCCAAAAATCAATTCGTGTAATTGTGATCCCAATAGATTTAAATAAGTTTTAGAAATGCTATCAATGTGCATCCCTACGACTCTGCGGGCATCCCGGCAATCTTATTTATTATTATTATCAAAGCTAACGTAATATTCACGCACAAAATAAACAATTCCTATACAAAGCACGTACACTTCTCGAAGAAGACCATATCTTGTGATATTAATATCGCCCGGCTTTATTTTTCCATTACATGCGATCGCTCTATTATTTATTTTCTTATACGAATAATCTATTATTGTTTGGAAAGTTTTAGTAGATTAAGAAAGGGACATCATAATTGTTAGTATCATAAATATAGTAACGTATAGATCACCTGACAGCTTGATAACGCGTAACCCATAAATATAGTAACGTATATCTATGGTTAGTATATTATGATTATTTGATTCAAAGAGAAAATAGACATATCGAGTGATTTCGCCACAGTTAACAATATTTAAGCAAATACTCATATATCAAACTATTTGATGTTCCTAATCATTTGAACATGTATATTACATTTAATGCAACATTTTCAATTTTATAGAGGGTATTTAAGTGTATTATAAAATACAATAAAAATATTTCGATGAAAAAGGGCCAAGTCCCAGGGATTTTCCAAAAACCCTTCCAAAATCCTTTCAATGTAGTTATATGAAATAGGCCAAGTCATGACTTACTATCTATATGTACTTCTATTTCCATTTCTATATCTACATGGGACTTTTCTTATTACACATGAGCGGATAATCATGAGAAATACCACGTCCATTCATGCTGGGAGAAGTAAGACTCTACCAATCAAAAAACTCCATTTGTTTTGGGGCTAATTCGATAGCTTTGCCCAGGGAGATACCACTGTCGTCCTGCCGCTTCATAATATGCATAACAAATAAAAACTGAAATAAGGACGCAATACGGAATCATGACGATTCCGTTGCCGGATCGAAACCGTTACGAGTTTTATTTTCCGGAAAATTGGCAAGTCATAATAATACGCTGACTCATAAATAAGGATCGACATTGGCCCTCTCGAAGATTTCTTTTTACGCTACATTTCACGACTTCTCTGTGATGGGGAAGCTGGTACAAAACAAAAGCGATAGCGATTTTATATTAAATGTGTTTTTTTATTAATCTTTCACGGCACGTGCACTTGTTTACTTTTGGTGAGGCTAGGCTTTTAATAAGATCGTAACGAAATGTAAGAAATATCTTTCAATAAATACATGACTGTCATAGTCATGTATTTATTGAAAGTTATTTTCTTGAACGTACATAATTGTCTTTCAAGTGGTCAATGGTAATGTATTTTGCTGTCACAGCAAGGTCGTCTTTTCTCATAGACTGCCCGAGAGTGTAGAAATAGTAAAATATTACGGATATATTAATTTAATGTATAGATTTTGCCATAAATATGCAAACCATTGATAACTGTTTTTACAGAGATGTGCCTTTGAGTGATGTATTTATAATGAAATCCAGGTGGATGAAATTGCAGGCAATTTTAGTTCTAACTGTTTGAAAATGTTCGCGTAGTGTAATCTGTACGTTGTCAAATTTATAAGCCATTGCTACAGCTCATCGCTTTTGATATGTACCCTCATATATCATCTGTTTTTTTTGTTTCTAACGATTATTGCACTGATGTCGTAATGGAAAGATCCAAGGTAGCCAAGGCAGTGGTATTTGGTTCAATCCGTGTGGTATTTTGTTAAAATTTGGTTGTCTAAGTGGTGACGTACTAAGAATACAAGTGTCACCACCCCTTTTTTTCCCACGGGTATCGTACGAGGCGATTAAGGGAAGTAAGCAATTATCACCCATTGCATTTGGTTTGGATTCTACTGATTTATTATATTTACCCATATGTTGAAGAAATCATAAGTTCGAAATGCTACTCGTATCGGGGAAGTTAAGAGTAGAGATAATTTGTATCATGGAGGATTTTTTATTTAATTATTTATTTATGTACACACACATAGTAACACATATAAACTAAATTATTTATAAATATTTGTACAAAGGTGCTGCTTATTTCTTAAGAAATCTCTTCCAGCAGACCCGCGAGAGGAAAGTTTGTACTAAATGAAGTAAATTGTGTGTAGGGGGGTATAAACATCCATCCATCAGCCTTTTAACGTCCACTGCTGGACATAGGCCTCCCCAAGAATGGGGGATAGTGCCGTAATCGCCACGCTTGGCAGGCGGGTTGGCGATCGCAGTGGATGTTGTTAATGGGTGAAGAGGGGTGGGACAATTCTAAAACCGGCCCCACACGGCAACACTATAATTTTATCGAGATAAATATTTAAGTTTAGACATTATTATATAATAATAATAATATACTTATACTTACACATATAAGATGTATCCATTATTTATATATACGTATAACATCCAGACGCAGTACAAATATCTGTGTTCATCACACAAATAATTGTCCTGAGTGGGAACCTCGCGCACGTAAATCGGTTACACATCCGACTACGCCACGAGGCCTGCTCCGTATTATTGGAGGTTCTTTATGTAACTCGGCTCTACCAGCTATGCCTACGTTATATAGATATAGGCAGAGATTACATACAATTTCAAAACCATAGCTTCCTTTATCTCAGTATTCACATGAAAATCGTGTATTCAGAACTTATCTTTTAGACCGATCAACGAATATCACATGGTAGGGAGGCCGTATGAGGCCTTTGTGTAAAATACATCGTTAGTGATCTTTCTCTAAAAACGTTTAAGAGTTTCATTCCTCCAAAGAAATGAGAACATTTCTAGACCGTTCTTATTGGGTAAGTTATCTATCACACGCCTCGATAACTGTCTTCAATGTAATTACTTACTTACTTATCATCACGTTATCTCAATTGCGGGGTAGGCATAGAGAACAGAGTGTCAAAAGGCTTTATTCTTGCATACATATCTCTCACTTCCTCAACATTCATAATTCACTTCATACACGCTCGCTGGTTTCGGAGACTCCTGTTAGTCTCGGTCTACCCCTGTACCGCCATCCTTCCACTTTCACATTTTATATCTTCTCAACCAATTGCTCGTCCGGCATTCTTTCCACATGTCCCAACCATTTTCCTTGCATAATTACCGTGGGATTCGTTTAAAGCTTTGTGAGATTTTGTGAGATTTATTGGTTTACTAAATTCTGCCCGCGACACTTCTGATCTGCATTCGTATGTACTACCGCTAGATCACAGAGGTAGTTATACCGATGCTAAGAATACCACTGCCATATAAGTCACTGCTAACCATTTATTTTTGTGGATGTGAGTTGAATGAACGACAGACGGATGCATCTCCCGTTTTTTTACTACCCTAACACCCTTACTAGTAAACGTTGTATAACCTCAGAATAGTTATTCAGTGTTTTGTCTTTGTCACTAATATGACAGTTAAAAGTTGAAAAAAAAAAAAAAAAAATAGCTTCACGCCTGTATTCCCCGAAGGGGTAGTCAGAGGTGTATTACACACCCACGACTCGCCAGCTATGTTTAAGTCCCACGTAATAGGGGGCGAGCCTATTGAAATACGTGAAAGACCGGAACAAAACACTGAATAACTATTCGGAGCATAAACAATGTTTATTAGTAAGGGGGTAGATGAGCATCAAACTCACACTATATATCGTGTAAGTCTATATCTGCCCGAACACATCTGTTTCATTTAAAACGTTCTGTTAGAACTATGCTATTTTCTCAGTTTAACACAGTCTGTGTGAGTTTGTCGGGAGTTAGAAAAAGTTTTGATATACTGCAGCTTTTTTATGCTCTTTAGAAAAGTATGTTCTTTGGAGCATCTGTTACGGCTTCGAACATACCTTTGGGTAGTGAAGCATAGTCTCAAAGTTGCCAACTGAGCAAAGACATATTTCTTACGGTCATGTAAGAGACACGTTAGATACGCTACTATATATTATGTATAAGACGAATACATCATTTAAGATATTTGATGTGAAAACGTCTAATGAGGAGGGAATGTAAAACCGGCTCTTAGCGTGGCGACGCCGCCACGCCAATTTATTTAATTGTTTTTAACGGCGTCTGTTGACATAAGCATGTAACTAGGAAGCATAAAGTCAATCAATAAATCAATAACAGTTTTGATTAGAATGAAACAATATTCTCATTTATTATATGATAATTATTATAGTAATAGGATACATTCACTCTTACTTTGAAGTTCATTGCGTTTATGTTCATTTCTGTTATTTTATACAATGTCATAATTTTATACAAGCAAACATTGAAAAAGTTATTACCGTTATATTTCTACACATTATTTCTATAAAATAATTTCGATGTCTTTTTTAATCGACTTAAAATAATATTAATAATAATAACTCAATAGGCTAGCGTGGTGGACTATGGCCTAATCACTCTCCCCATGAGAGACCCAAAAAGTGCGAAAGAGAAAGGGTTGAAAATGTTATTTTTGGTCATAGTTTGTGGCTATTTTAAAAAATAATCTCTACACAAAAACTGGCCATGCTACATGAGCCCTCCATTTTTTTAGGATAAATAGTAGCATGTGTCCTTTTTGTACTTCGGACTATATTTATACAGAATTTTATGACGATCGGTTAAGTGGTTACAGTGTTCAGAACAGAGGTAACAAATTAACTTTCAAATCTATATTATATAAAAATAAATCCATACTTCCCGTTGTCACGCCTTAACTTAAGAACTACTTTACCGATTTCATTCATCATTTTTTTGTAAGCTTTTTAATACTTTGTAGGTGGTTCTTACGATTAGAAAAATTAAGATTTTTTTTTTTATTGCTTAGTATATGGTAACCGTCGCTCATGGACTGAACTATACTAAGAGTATTGTAAAGCTGCTGCTCACCATTTCATTTCACATCTATGAAATAAAAGAATTAACGGCTATGTCCTGCTACAACCAAAACGCACTGATGTGCTTCATGGCCAGTCACACGGGAGATGGAAATCAACTCGCTCGGGCCCGGTGGCAAGTGAGTATTCCCACTTTGTACCCAGCCCTACCACCAGTAATGCAATGGGTGATAATTACTTACTTCAAGTCACCTCATACCTTCGATACCCGTGGAAAAGAATGGGGTGGTTATACTTGTATTCTTAGTCCGTCACAGCAGAAAATTGACAAATTTCATAAAACTTAAAGACTATTTAACTTCGCACGTTTGTATCTTCCCAAGTAATTGAATATTCATAGTTAAGACTCCTGTCTTAGGTTACAATGGTTATCGGGTTAGCTATTTTATAAAATTAGTAAGGATTCTAAGGTGACCATTATCATGTGTTTTATTATGATACAAAAGCTTTTCTAAATCGTATGTAACCAGCGCCTTTATCCACATGACACTTAAGATTCGCGAATTAATGTTACAGAAAATTATTCAAATAATAAATTTCTTTTCATGACAAATTCAATCGCTAGATTACTACTTAGTTTTATTGTACTGATTTTTAATTTTATGAAATTCCCAAATGATTTAATGGCATTTATTAATAAGTAATAATCACTTATATTGTATTCGTGTGGTGACGGATTAAGAATACAAGTGTCAGTAAACCATTCTCTAAATTTTACCTATTAGCTAAATTAAATTCAGTTTTTTTAAACAAATAACCGTGCCATATAAAATGTCAGAGTAAAATAATCTTCATAATTGTTTTTACACGCTTTTTATTAGCTTCACCTGTATGTTTGTAACCGATTCCTTTGGGCGCGATTTTGACCCACTTTAAACGGTCAGATTTTATTCAAACTTTGTAGATTTATCGAGGATCGATGACAATACACTAATTTGATAAGATTATTCCATTATTTAATTTGCAAAATATGATTTGTTCATTTATATAACTTCAAAAACACGATACGGAATCTTCAAACGTGATATTCAACCACTTCAAAACGTCGGATTGATTTGAAACTTTGCACACTATATATATATATATATATATATATATCGGTTTTTAGGGTTCCGTAGCTACTAAAGAACCCTTACAGTTTAGCCATGTCCGTCCGTCCGATGAAGTTTAAAGGCAAATTATCACAGCATAAGTAGGTTTTATTTCTTTTAAAGAATGACATCCTCTAAGATCGTAGCTAATGCACTCACTAACAAATTTCCCGAAGCGGTCGTTTGCTCACGGAATTAAACACAGGCGTTCGCCAAAGTTCTTCTTAATAATATATTCTACTTTACATGAGACTAAGCAAAGTATTATCAAGATTATTTAGTAACTAGCCTTTGTCCGCGGGTCTGCCGCAGCCAAAAGCTTTTAGGTTATATCACAGATTCCCGATATAGGAGCGGCATAAAATGTACACCAGTTTTTCTAATCAAGAGCTATCAAATAAAAAAAGTTGCATCAAAGTCCGTTGAGTAGTTTTTTCGTGATGCGCGAACGAACAAAGAAGCAAACAGACAAAAAATACAAAAAAAATTGTTTTGTGTTTACACACGCATAAATAGCCTAATACAGTCACTTTTTCTAAAATATATTAAATGTACAGACACAGCTCTGTTACAGTTTTATAATAGTTAGGATAAACAAACTATTCAGCTTTATTTAGTTAATATTATTCTTATAATTATTTGTGTGTACCTAAACTTTGTGAGGTGGTATCTTTTGTCTTTAAATGACACTTTTAACAGAATTTTAGACGCCGAAATTGATTGTTATTCCAACTAAGAGAGCACAGAGCTGCTAGTTCTAGTGCCTTGGTTATCTTAGGGAAGTACCACCCTCTCACAGAAGATCAGTGTGTAAAACGGTAGGTAAGCTCTTGTCATTGTGATTCGTATTATGAGTGAGCATATCGGAGGCCTGAACCCCCTTCGTTTCCTCTCCTTATTATCATTCCTCTCCAACTCCTACCCTTTCTTTGGAGATACCTACGCGCTAATGATGCCTTTGGTGTTGCAATTGCCTATAGGCTACGGCAATTGCTTACCATAAAGTGGCCGTATGCTCATTTTGCCACCCACGTAGTCTAATAATTGTAGGTCTGTAAAAAATCTGGAAAAGTGACCTTATCATTGAACGAATACAAATTATCAGGCAAGAGCTTAGTATTCAATATAGTTTGTGTCAAAAATGTAACATATATCTCGCATAATTCACGTAAATACTGCACTGCCAATTAAATTTCCTATATATTAGCGGTTGGCTGGTTTATACGTACAGATGGATAGTTATTAGAAGGTTATAGATCCTTGAGAGTGCAAAGACGAGATAAACGGATTATACAGGTGAAAAGGGACTTATTCATCTCTCGTATTTCGCTACTCGCTTCGATCTGAAAAATTCAATTTAATAGTTTTTGAACTGAATAGAGTTGAATTGGGGTGATTGGTTTGAACTTTTTGCAACGGAAATCTCTAGTTATACCTTTTTTTTGTTTAGGCGGGAAAAAAATGTACCTAACCGCACACCCCGTCGTTCGGGGCAACGAACATGGTAGTGTGGGGCCCTCACCCACTAAAGAAACCCGCCGCATCGATCGATGATGTGTATGGTTAATACCGTCAGCATCGTGGAACATGATAGAAAAATTATTCCAGTGAGTGGCTACATGAGCAGCTATCTTTTCCTGCACCTCTCTAGCCAAGACTTCGTCATATAAAAGATAGAATTGCCTTTTACTGGCAAGTTCCGTCACCAATGAAGGAAAAGATTTATATTTAACATTTCAATCGGAGGCCGAAGGAGGTACACACTTACGTACAACACTATTTTTGTAAAAGCGGGTATCTAACCGCACACCCCGTCGTTCGAGACAACGAACCGGGTAGTGTGGGGCCCTCATCCACTAAATAAATCCGCTGTGTGGTGTCTCCCAGTTTGTATTGGCAGACCACTAGAACTGTGTGACATGGCTTCAGTGGTCACTTACGTACAACCCTTTTTTTTTTCCTGACTGCACACGTCGTCGTTCGGGGCAACGAACAGGGTAGTGTGGGGCCTTCACCCACTAAAGAAACCCGCCGTGTGCCGTCTCTCCGCCTTTCTTGGCGGGCCACTGGAACTATGTCACATTCCTTCGGTGGTACTTACGTACAACCTACGGTATGTTTAACGTTATCTCGTCATATAATAATTATAAGCGGCATAACGAAACAATAGCCCGAATCAGAAAACGTGCATAATACCATCTATCGAATGTAAACTTATTTATGATATAAACTATGAATTTAAGCAAAAACAACACACAACTTATCTATACAAATAATTGAAATGAAAATGTCTGTTTGTAAAATAACAGCTTTTTACTAAATGCAAATCAGAGTAAGAAAATACCATTTTCAAAGTTTTTGTCTGACTGTTTGGGTGTTTCGGCTAATATCTATAACGGCTGGAAGAATCTGGACGGGACTTCCACTGGCGTATAGCAGATATTACAAGTAGTAGCTTTGGATATTATTATTTTAGAAAAATAATTAGGGTATCCCAAAAAAATTACAAATTAAATTCCACGCGAATGAAGTCGCGGATTACACTACTGGTGGTAGGGCTGGGTACCAAGTGGGAGTACTCACTTGGTATCTAGCCCGAGCGGGTTGGTACCACCATCTCCCGTGTGACTGGCCATGAAGCACATTGTTGCGTTTTGGCTGTAGCAGGAGATAGCCGTTTATATTTCATTTCATCTGTGAAATGAATTGGTGAGCAGCGGCTTGACAATACTCTCGGTATAGTCGAGTCCATGGGCGACAGTTACCATTTACCATCAGATGGACCGTGGCTCGTCTGTCACTACATGCAATAAAAAAAACCCAGTTTGTTTGCTATTTAAACTTTATATAAGATGCTTCAATATTGAATTTATTGCTTGTTCTTTTAAAATTAACAAACTTTTTATGCAATCTCTCGACCACTAATTCACCCTCTTAGGGGTAAAAATGTAAAATCGCTGATACACGTATTCATTTATTTTTAACCAAAAATAGGTATATAAAATTTCGTGCTTCTTACTCTAAAAGTGATGAACCTCCCATATACACTTTCAACCCCTCATATACCATCTTAGTCGTATTTTTTTTAATATCCCACTGTACATGTACATTTTTTCTAACTAGAAACAGGTGTTTGAAATTTCGTGCTTTTTACTTTGAATATGACACAGTTCCATACAACGTTAACACGTTTATACCGTATTTTACCCTCTTAGGGGGGAAATTTACAAAAATCCTTTCAGTAGATCTCTACAACAAAAACGCATCGACTACCAAAATTTCAAGTTTGCAGCCCCAACGGTTTAGACTGCGTTAATCGTCAGTCAGTCGGTACAAGCAATTATATGCATGGTATACAGGTAGATTATAGAGAGATTTTGCACAAGTTTTAACGGAAGTCATGTTTCTGTCCATAGGACTATATATACTATCTATTCTGTGGCGAGGTATCAAAATAAACGGAAAAGTGTCATCGATGTATACAACCTTTTAGATTTTTGTTGATTTTTAAAAACAGCTTCACTGATTTCGATAAAATTTAAATGGGACCATTTCGAATTAAACTTCTTTCGAACAAAAAAAGAATTTTGGAAATCCGTCTGTAGGCGACGCACCACAACCATACTTATTATGTATCTCTTTATGTAGGTACTTAGTTATAAGTTTCTAAATTAATAAAGAACGGAGCGCTCGGCACCTATCCCCGGCAGTGATAGTTCGCTAATACACCGAGTCAGTCGCGATTAGTTTTTATAACGTGCAAACATTACGTGCCGGGCGCGCCCTATTGTATATAAAAAACTACGTGTTTTATTCCCACCGCTTATAAAGTTGGTCCTTCGAGCCGGATCTAACCACGGCTATGTTTAATACTCCTCCAAAGCGTCTCGATAAGATGATGTCCCAGAGAAATAGAGAAAAATTACGTGAACGTTTAGATTGTGCGTCCGACCGCGTGCTTGCCATAGACGGGCCAAAAGGTCAAAGAATGTGCGTTAGTGATATTCCGCATAATCATCGTGCTGATAGAGAATCGGTAAAGACTGAACTGCCTGCTAAAACACCAGCTCCAGCCTCGTCAGTGTCAACAACCTCTTCACTCCTGAGACGGAAACAATTGCAGCTTGCAGCCACAGAGGCTAAGGCTAAGATCCAGCTTGAGCTGATAGAGAAAAGGCTAGAATATGACCTAGCTGTCGATAATTACGAAGCAGAAGTGTGCGGAACACGTGCGTCGCGTACCCACCACACTAACGCAGGTAGTAGCGGAAATAAATCTATTGTGCACGAATGGATGGATCGACATGATCTGAAGCCTGTGCCATCACCAGCAGAGGCAGCAGTGGCGATTACGACGGAGGCAGCGCGGACGCCTATGAATAACCAACTTTGCGCACCAACCCAAGGTCCTCCTGTCGACAGCATCATGCAACTCGCCCATGCACTGAAGGATATGATGGTCACACCATCAACCAAGGAAGGTGACCGCCTGCTTACCCGGTTGTCTACACCACGAAAACTACCCACATTCAGTGGCGATTGTATTGAGTGGCTCCACTTCAAGAGTGCATATGAGGAGTCTTCACTGGTGTGTAACTTTAGTGACTCAGAGAATTTGTGGAGGTTGCGTCAAGCCTTAAAAGGTGAAGCGAAAGAAGCCGTTACTGATTTGTTGATCGGTAACACCTCACCGACTGTGGTTATGGAGGCTCTGGGATTACGGTTTGGACAATCTGATTTAATTATTCAACACTTAAGCTCTCAGATCAAAAGGTTAGCCCCACTATCTAACAACTACCATCACGATCTTATAGCATTTTCAATGAAAATAAATAACTGTGTTGCTACCATACACTCACTTAATCACCATGATTATCTCAGGAGTCCAGAGCTAGTTACTGCCGTTACGTCAAAATTACCCAGTATATTATTAAGTAAGTGGACTGACTATGCTTACACCAAACTGTCGTCAAATACACCAAAGCTACAACTGGTGGCGGCATTTTTGAGAAAAGAGGCTGAGATGATTTCTATTGTGGGCGTTACACATTTGCGAGACTATAGAAAACCTGACAATGTACCACTTACTAAGAAGTCTGACGAGAGACCTCGCCATAATGCCTACAACCGACCTATATTAACTACAAAGACAGATAATTGCAATACCTGCACATTTTGCAAAAAGTCGGTGCATAAATTACCTGAATGTCGTCTATTTAAAAGAGCGATGCGAAAAGATCGATGGCGATATGTTAAATCTAAGCATTTATGTTATTGTTGCTTATCAGAACGTCATAGCTCTAATGATTGTCAGGCGCCTGTATGTGATATAGATAATTGTGGTTTTGCACACCATCGCTTACTACACTATAAAAGACCTGCCCCGCATATACAAACTACGGAGGAGAATGGGCATACATCGTCAGCTGAGGGTGAGTCATCCTTGGCACGAAGTGAGACTGTGGCTCACTCCTTCACAGCAGACAAACAGCGCGGGCCCGCACCGCGCTCTAACAGCGCTGGTTGCGGCCCCCGCGCTCCTCGCGGTCCAGAGTTCGCGTTGCGTAGTGATGTGTTATTAAAAATCGTGAAAGTGAATCTGTGCGGTCCTAAAGGTGTAATAAGTGCGTATGCGTTATTAGACGACGGTGCTACTATTTCAATGATAGATAAACATTTAGTTAATGAGTTAGGTATTTCTACTTGTCAATCGAACCCTGTTAAATTTACTGATGCATTTGGTATTGTGGTTTACCAATCTGATGCTCCTAAAATATGTACAAAAATTTGTGGTTTTTATGAAAATAAATATTATGATGTAAATTTCCGACAGGTTCATAGGTTAAAGCTACCTAAACAAAATTTGTCTGTAATAAATAATTTAAAATGTAATCATTTAGCACAATTAAAAGAGCTTGTTTGTAAGCAATGTGTGGTGCCTCGCTTACTTATAGGCCAGGATAATTATTCTTTAATAGCCCCGTTGGAGATTCGGCATGGCGACAAGTACCAGCCGTATGCTACGAGGTGTCAACTAGGTTGGTCCATTCATGGGTGCTATGGTCTCGCTCGTTCATCCGTGAAGGGACATACATTTCATCTCGCTCACTCCGATACACAGGTAAAGATTAATGCACTCAATGATTTAGTTAAGAACTCATTCGAGTTAGATTCTATTGGAGTTTCGACTTTACGACGTGAGAATACGTCACATTTAAGAGCGGTGCGTATCCTAGATGATACAAGTCGGTACGTCGGTAATCAATGGGAGGTAGGTTTACCTTTCGTGAAGGATGTATTTTCCATGCCCGATACTTACGACTACGCACGCTCTAGGCTAACAGGTGTATTGAAGAAATTCCGTACAGATACTAGTTACGCGGAGAGATACATCAGTGAAATAAAGAAGCTCTTCGACCAGGGCTATGCTCGAGAACTTAATGAGAATGAACCCTCACATAGCCACGTCTGGTACCTGTCACACTTTGGAGTTCAAAACCCTAATAAGCCTGGAAAACTAAGGTTGGTGTTTGACTGCGCTGGTAAAGTTAAAGGCGTGAGTTTAAATGAATTTTTACTTACGGGTCCCGATTTGTATAATTCTTTGCTAGGAATTATGCTACGTTTCCGTGAGCATAAAATAGTCTTAATCGGCGATATCAAAGATTTTTTCTCTCAGATAAAAATTCGCGTCGAGGATCAGCATGTTTTTAGATTTCTCTGGCAAGAAAGTCTTGAAGCACCTATTAAAAAATGTGTAATGGAACGGTTGTTATTCGGTGCTACATGTTCGCCATTCATTGCGCAATACATAAGAAATAAAAACGCACTTAAGTACCAGGACTTAATGCCGGAAGCCGTACAAGTCATTATACAAAATCATTATATGGATGACTGTTTACATTCTGTTGACGATGAGAATCAAGCTATCAAGCTAGTTAAAGATATAACAAACATACATAAATCGGGCGGGTTTGAAATAACGCGTTGGTCGAGCAATAATAAAAATGTATTGCAATCTATTCCTTCAGATGCGCTCGCGCCGTCGGCTATGGAATTTAAACATGGAGCTACGCATACAAGTGAGCGCACTCTCGGATTGATGTGGCATCCTAACGATGATTCATTTGGCTTTAAGATTAATATCAATCGAGTTTCGCCTGATATTTTAAACGGTTTAAAGTCTCCTACAAAGTCCCAAATGTTGAGTATTATTATGTCGGTATACGATATACATGGCTTTCTTTCCCCGTTTGTAATAAAAGGAAAAATTATGTTTCAAAATGTTCATCGCAGTGGAGTCGATTGGGATTGCCATATCCAGCCGGAAGAACATTCATTATTCCTTGGTTGGCTTAACCATTTACAATGTTTACGGTCACTTCGTATTCCTCGATATTATAATGCGGGTGATTGGGTAGACTGCTATAGTTTTGATTCGCAATATTTTTTACACTCGTCTAGTGAGCACAGTGATGCTCACATAGTTGATAAACAGATGCATGTATTTTGCGATGCTTCCGCTAAAGCATACGCAGCAGTTGTTTATTGGCGTTTCACACGATCCGATGGCCGTGTATTAATTTGTTTTGTAGCTAGTAAAAGTAGGGTTAGTCCTTTACGCCCAGTGTCTATTCCCAGGCTCGAACTACAAGGCGCGCTACTGGGTGCGCGACTTGCGACTACTGTGCAGCGCGAGCACAGTGACACTTTGATCTCAAAGAGATACTTTTGGACGGATTCTAGCACTGTGTTACAGTGGATTCGTAGCGACCCACGCAATTATAAGCCATATGTGGCGCACCGTTTAGGTGAAATTGACGAGTTGTCAGTCTTGTGAGTGGCGCCACGTACCGACTGGCCTTAACGTGGCAGATGTGGCTACGCGCGAGGATGCTCCTCGGCTTGTCTACTCTAGTGACTGGTTTCAAGGTCCTTCTTTCTTACGCCGCCCTGAAGATCAGTGGCCCAAGGACCTCAAACATACCAGACCGCTAGGGGAGGCAATGTGCGAGGAGCGTTCTGTAAATGTAGTGGTTCAACATAGCTCAGATTTATCTTCACCCAGTGAAGATAATATCTCGAGCTGGACCACCCTGGTACGCGCGATGGCAAGGGTCTTGCTTTTCATTAGAAGGTGTCAACGCAAAGAGTGCACACTAGATATTTTGCTTATGAAAGAAGCAGAGGATTTACTTATAAAAAAGTGCCAGTTCGATAGTTTTGCCACTGAGATTTCTGATATAAAGAAAAATAAACAGTTATTATCTAATAGCCGTTTATTACAATTGTCGCCATATTTAGATAAAAAAGGTATTTTGCGTGTTGGCGGCCGTATTGACAAGACTGTAGGTGTAGAACAGCAGGTCAAGCGACCTGTCATTCTAGATGGTAAACACCGGATTACTCGCTTACTGGTTGGATACCATCACAAACAAGCAATGCATGGTTCAAACGAACTAGTCGTAAATAATTTACGGCAACAGTATTGGGTCTTAAAGCTGAGACCAACTGTTCGCACTGTTGCATCGCGTTGTTTGTTTTGCCGTTACAAACGTGCTAAGCCACAACCGCAACTAATGGCTGAGTTACCTTCAGCTCGACTGCAGCATAATAGAAGACCGTTTACTTGCACTGGAGTAGATTTTTTTGGACCACTGGAAGTAACAATTGGCCGTAGAAGGAACAAGAGATACTGCATGCTATTTACATGTCTCACAGTGCGTGCTATCCACATTGAAGTGACTGAAGACCTTACGTCAGATTCTGCAATTATGGCCCTGCGTAGAATGGCAGCACGACGTGGTATGCCACAGATAATAATATCAGACAACGGCACGAATTTGAAAGGCGCTGACGCAGAATTGCGACGTAGCGTTGCCGCGCTGAACACGGAGGCAGTCCGCGACGCGGTAGCTGTGCGCGGGGTAGATTGGCGGTTCAACCCTCCAGGTGCTCCTGAAATGGGTGGATCCTGGGAGAGAATGATCCGCACAGTCAAAACCTCACTCAAGGTTATTTTAAAAGAACGTGCACCACACCCCGACACTTTGTCAACTCTGCTAGCCGAGATAGAAGCATTGGTCAACAGTCGACCCATCACGCACGTCTCTAGTGACCCTAGCTACCTGGAGGCACTAAAGCCCAATCATTTTTTAATCGGCACATCTTCTACAAGTCCTCAGTTCGGTGAGTTTGACGATACAGATCTCTGCTTACGCAAGAAATGGCGGGTGGCTCAAAGGCTCGCCGATATGTTTTGGGTCCGCTGGGTAAAAGAATATTTACCCAGCTTGTTACCACGGCAGAAATGGAATCACGAGACTCCATCACTACAAGTAGGTGATTATGTCATAATTGTCGAACCTAACCTAGAGCGAAGTTGTTGGCGTCATGGGTTGGTAAGTGCAACTCATGCAGGCAGCGATGGCCGCGTACGAGTAGTGGACGTGCGTACGCGCACGGGTGTATTACGTAGGCCGGTGACGCGCGTCGCCTTATTGTCCTCACGGGATTTTAGTGCTAACTAGTTACCACTAAGGAGGCAGGATTGTAGGCGACGCACCACAACCATACTTATTATGTATCTCTTTATGTAGGTACTTAGTTATAAGTTTCTAAATTAATAAAGAACGGAGCGCTCGGCACCTATCCCCGGCAGTGATAGTTCGCTAATACACCGAGTCAGTCGCGATTAGTTTTTATAACGTGCAAACATTACGTGCCGGGCGCGCCCTATTGTATATAAAAAACCACGTGTTTTATTCCCACCGCTTATATCCGTCTATAAATGAGAGCTATGCCCGAACATACCTGAAAAAAAATATAAACATCCGAATTGAGAACCTCCTCCTTTTTTGAAGTCCGTTAATAAAAAACAAAAACAACCAAGTTCTGTATTTGCTTATATTAATATACTTAATTGTTATTAATTTAAATATAAATACATAAATATTCACGGACATCTCACACAACGTCCTCTGGTCCCAAACTAAGCTTAACGCTTGTGCTACGGGTACCAGATTATGGATATATATACATATATTACTTTATTTTTTGTAAATACATCCATAAATAAAAGATAGAAAACACCCAGACGCAGTACAAATATCTGTGTTCATAACACAAATAATTGTCCTGAGTGGGAATCGAACCCACGACCTCATGCACGGAAGTCTGTTACACTACCCACGAGTCCTGTCTACGAATATTGATAAATAATACAGATTTTGTAAGAAGCTAATTTTAAGAGGTTACTTTACCGTACTTTACCGTTGGCCGTGTGGGGCCGGCTTTAGAATTGTCCCACCCCTCTCTACCCACGGTAGTCGTAAGAGCCGACTGAGGGAATGCCAGGGGAGTGGGCAGCAGCACTCCCTCGAGTATTAACAACATCCACTGCGATCGCCAACCCGCCTGCCAAGCGTGGCGATTACGGCTTTATCCTTTGACTTTGAAAGGCTGATGGATGGATGGATAGACTTTACCGTTATTTTATATCGTTAAATTTTTTCCAAAACATATTTAGGTCACAACAGCGTTGTTAGAAATATGTACAAGATTAGTATATATTTTTCCCGCTGATGCAAACTGCAAAAAAATTTTTTAAAAGAAGCCTATCTCACTCTTGTCAGAATATATTGAAGACATAATTTCCGATCAAGCTGATATTGGACATAAAGGTTCCATCCTAAAAATACATGAAAATAGTTTCTGCAATAAAAGCTTTTTACTTTTATTTATTACTTTTATTCATGTCATATCTTTGACTTTTTACGTTCAATATAAACATTTTAAGTAATATTATTACGTTGTAAGTAATATTTATAGGTTGAAGTACAAATAAAATCAACAAGATCATTATATATTATAATGTTATGTGACAGTTTACTGCGTACCTTTACGATCCTATGAAGATGGAATGGAAGTTATATTTTTTGAGGGTCCAATCATTCATCGAGGCTACACATAAATGTTAGGACGTTTAGGATGAATATAAAGCATAGCGTTTTGTTAAAGTGCATTATTACTCATGATCATATTGCCACTTAAGTTTCACAAGGTAGATTATTAAATGGTAGCAAACACACAGCCTCCCTGGTGGTAAACGGCTATCGTTTTCTATAAACGTTGCCAATGTAAGGGATAAGAGTTGGAGAGGAAGACTGATAAATAGAAAGCCGTTAATAATGAGGGAATGAGATGAGACTTTAAGCGTCTGGCTCTTTCACTTAACATAGCTTTGTCTGTACACTGTAGATATTTAAGTGAGAAAAAAATGTCTGCTATTTAAGAGTCTCAAAACCCAAAACGTTATTTCTAGAATTTTTGTCTATTTGTTAGTTTGTTTGTTAGCACATAACGCAAACACTACTACACGGATTTTAATGAAACTTGCTTTGTTTGATAGCTATTGATTAGACTTAAAATTGGCAAACCTACGTTGTATCCCGCTACTATATCGAGAAACTAACATAAAATTTAAAAACTAGGTTTTTCATGCGGCAGAACCGCGGGAAAATGCTAGTAATTGTGTAAACAGCTGTATAATTTAGCCTTTGCCAAAAGAGTTATGGAAAAGTAGAGTTTTACTACGAACAGGATGGCAGGCAGGCATGGATCTTAAAGATACCTAAAACAAATGTAAAGTGGAGGTTAGGTGACTGTAATAGCTTAGCAGTCCAGAGCACTCCCGGGTTGGATGGGACGCTAGTTCGAACCCTGCTCGCAGAAAACTATCTTCTTCCACTTTCACAAATAGCAACTTCCGTGTGGTGACGGACTAGGAATACAAGTGTCACCACACCATTCTTTCCCACGGGTGTCGTATGAGGCGACTAAAGGAAGTGAGCAATTATCATCCATTGCATGACTAGTGGTAGGGCTGGGTACCAAGTGAGAGTAGTCACTTGGTATTGGGCTCGAGCGGGTTGGTACCACCATCTCCAGTGTGACCAGCCATGAAGCACATCGTTGCGTTTTGGCTGTAGCAGAAGATAGCCGTTTATTCTTTCATTTCATATTGGTGAAAAGAAATGGTGAGCAGCGGCTTGACAATACTCTCAGTATAGTTGAGTCCATGAGCGACGGTTACCATTTACCATCAAATCGGCCGTGGCTCGTCTGCCACTACATGCAATAAAAAAAAATAATAACTTGTGCTGTAGATATATTTTATATTTTTAATATTTTTGAACTCTGATAATTATAGTACGTTTTTACTTCTGGTTTTCTGAATAAACTTTTTACAAGTTTACAAATTGACTCATAATCTTCCGTGTCCTAGAGATTTTATCGGCTATTGTTATGGTGTATGTGGTAGACTACGACCTAAATCCTTCACATGCAGAGTAGAAACCCGTGTCATCGAATGCTGTCAATATCAGTGGTAGTAAAGCCCATTGTTAAGGCGGGAAACCTTTCCGCACACCCCGTCGTTCGAGGCAACGAACAGGGTAGTGTGGGTCCCTTACCCACTAAATAAACCCGCCGTGTGCCGTCATCCATCATCCACCATCCACCAGCCTTTTGAAGTCCACTGCTGGACATAGGCCTTCCCAAACAGAACGCCACAACATGTGTTTCGCTCATATGGGGGATAGTGCCGTAATCGCCACGCTTGGCAGGCGGGTTGGCGATCGCAGCGTGTGCCGTCTCTCCGGCTATGTTGACGGGCCACCGGAACCATATTACATTCCTTCAGTGGTGGTAGTAAAGCCCCTATCAACCACAGGAATTACTTTTGAATGATCCATCGTCGCAATTGCTCGGGACTTCGAATTTCGATAACACATTCCTTCTTAATTTCTTGGGTGACATCTGTCGAAATAATGTATGCAAATACATCTGACAGATGGCGCAGGTGTGCATTGGCAAAGTATTTGGCCCAGTACTTCTTTTTTTATCTTTTTTTAAAAAGACTATGCACTAAGGAACAATCTTTGTATCGCGGGGGACGTTACAAACATAACATTTTACGGACACAAAGTACACCCAGACTCAGAAAAACCATTTGTGGTGCACACAAAGAGTTGTTTTGTGTGGGAATCGAACCCACAACACACGGGCTGGTATCTAAACCGCCATATGTGCAGACGCGCATTTAAGGAGATGCAGGTTCAAATCCGGCTCGTGATGTTTTTGATTTTACATTTTCGCATATTGTGTTAATTTAGAGACGCTTGTAATTTAAAGTATACAGCTACACAAGATTATAACGTCACAAGTACGCTGACGTCACCATTTTCCAAGCGACTGATTTATTTCCCTTTGAAACGCAATCCTCATCGAACCGAATGAACTAAAACAAACAGGGATCATTGACTTACTTCTGCTCCAATAATGTCACCCCAGTAATTCGGTACTGAGAGTTTGTTTATATCTCTGATTCAGCTCCCAATTCTGTCTAAGAAACATGGCTGTGTACGTGTTTTGATTTGCATTTTTTCCGCAAACTTTGTTAGGAATCATTTTGAATATCAATTGGGCGTGCTGATTGGAACAAAAAGCAATTCAACTTCTGGGGATTTTTATTTATTATTCTTCCTGTGGTAGATATGAATTTATTTATCTTATACTAATCTATAAAAGTTTATTAATAGTATATTGTTCAACGAGAGGTGAAAGTGTCAGATTATCACACGACGGTGATATTTAGGAGCCGTCGCCTACGGCTTCTAAACATACAGGCTTCTTCAATTTATTTTTAACTATATGCTGCTAGTGACTACATCTGTGTGGATCTCGAAATTGGGTCAATAATAATAAGAATGGGGTTAATTATATTATTATAATAAGCCATGTGGGGCCGGCTTTAGAATAGCCCTATCCCTCTCT
Source organism: Leucoma salicis (assembly GCA_948253155.1). Classification (NCBI taxonomy): domain Eukaryota; kingdom Metazoa; phylum Arthropoda; class Insecta; order Lepidoptera; family Erebidae; genus Leucoma; species Leucoma salicis. The sequence goes on from OX411812.1 coordinate 24,512,698, forward strand.
AACCACGGGAGTCGTAAGAACCGACTGAGGGATCGGGGAAGTGGGCAGCAACACTCCCTCGAGTATTAATCGCAGTCACCAAACTCCAAATCACCACTTCACAATTGTTTTAGATGTCTTTACGACCCACACCACCTATCGGATACATTTACATACACTGCTGACTGCGATAGCTTCAGAGGTCCAGAGCACTTCCTCGGGTTGGATGGAATGCAGGTTCGAATCCTTTCTGCAGTAAAAGTCTCTTTCTCTTTCTACTTTCACAAATAATTTGTTCTTTAAAGTAGCTGAGCACGTCAAGTGCTAAAATACAGATCAAAATAGTTAAAAAATCGCATCATCAAATATTATAAATTTTAAATGAAAAATTAAACTTACTATACTGAGATAATGCATGTAAATGCATCCGATAGGTGGCGTGAGTCATAAAGACATCTAAAAGCAATTGTGAATCTTCACGATTGAGAATCGCCGTTGGCGACTCTGATGGTTTTGCCGTCTAGAGCACTTGGAAGGATGGGATGCAGGTTCGAATCCTGCTCGCAGTAAAGCTCTCTTTTTCCATATTCACAAATAATTTGTTCTTTACAGCATCATGCATGTCAAGTACTAAAATATAGATCAAAATATCATATGAAATGTCTTTGCCTTAATCTACACCAAAGAGGACACACATTTCGAATAAATAAAAGACATTTTCCACCTTAATCCCCAACGCTGTGTAACATAATATAATACATTTGTGTGAAATTTTCATTAACACATAACGATAAACCTGTAAGGGGTTCACAGCACTTGCTTGTGGTTGTTTCAATAGAATTTACTACACTGACTGCCCGTTTCCTTGTCTTATAACCCAAGGTGCCGTTCCATTTAAATTTTGAAAGAGCTTGGCGCCTTTTGCACACACATGTTTACCGTCTTAGCATCCCTAATGTGTATTTCATTTGAACATCTAGCTATTGTTTTTATTGTTTTATATTAAAAGTTGTTTACAAAATAGAGCTTAAATTAGATTTTTTTTGGATAATTTTATTCTTCAGAATTAAGTCTAGGTAATATTTTTTTTATTTTAAATATATATAAAAATATCTAAAATATTTAAAGGGTTTGCGTCATTATTAGGTAAAATCTTAATTGTAAAATTAAGTTTACCTGGTCGGTATAATGTATGAAAATACTGCCGACAGATGGCGCAGGCGTCACCCAAAGACGTTAAGTATGATGTGTTATCGAAATTAGCAGTCAGGAGCAATTGTCAGGATGGCTGAATTGGTAAAGTATCTGGACGGTATCCAGAAGATGCAGGTTCAAATCCTGCTCCTGACTGTTATTTTCGATTTCACATTTTTCACTTTGTGTTTAATGTATCCATATTGTTCCCACGAGTGTGGGAGAATGGAGGTCCACCCGGGCAGAGCTCCCATACCCGGGCAAGCATACATTTGTAACCCAACACAGGGGGTCCGCAGGTACCCTGGCTGGGGCCGCGCTCGAGACTGAACTACCCATCAGCCATGCATCTCCTCGCCGCGCGCCAGAACTTGAGATTCGGGGTAATTTTTTATAGAGATTGTCTTCCTCGCGGCCCGAGCGAATAAGCCAAGACCCTCGTTCCTGTATGCCCGCGAGACGTAACCACAGACACCCGATCAGGTTTACGATTTGGGATGGGGGGGCCGCTGTGGCCCCGCTATCCCCCCTCTCCAGAGCCCGGGGAGCCAGTCTGGCTCCACCGACTCCGACGCCTAGTCTATCCGCCGTGCCCTCTGCTGAGTCAGAGGGCCACGCGGAGACCCATCCAGTCCGGAATTTTAGCCGCCGGCGACTGCCGACGTTGCCCGGGGTGCACCACTAGGAGGTAAACCGGCACCACACCCCAATCGATTAGGTACTGTCCCCATGTGCGCACACGGGAGGTTAGAATATAGCACTTAAAATTGTATCGTTATTGAATCGTGTTATTGTGATTGCGTGAGGAATTACCATGATTGGTGGAGGGATCATTGCGACATCACGCATCACTGTCTCTACCGGTCAGAATGAGACGATACCATGTCGATACTATTTAGTGTATCACATTCCAAGGGGGCAGGTCTTCCTTCTGAATAAGAACAGATTAGGGCCGTCGGTCACCCTTCTCAATGCCATTTATCAGACTTCACAAATAGAAGAGAAAATCTCACAGAATGCATGCTTTACTTTCAGCTTACCATATAAAGCTCCTCAGATATTTTTGACATAGAACATACGAGTTGACGAAAAGGTTTTTGTTTCGAAGACAGAGTAAAGATTTTTATATTTACATTAAAATCAATTTTTGTGATCTGTTTATATACTTAAGTTTTCTCAGATATAATTTAGGCGAATTATGCAAAATATTTTTTAGAGCTACTATGTGAAAAAAAAAATGAGAGCCTGGAGCAGGATTTTTAAACCTTTTCACACAAATCACACACTTTTCTCGGGTGACCCGGAAATTGATGGTTCTGAGTGAATGTTGCAGTAGTTCAATTGGCAGTGTGTCTGGAATTGTAAACCAGAAGGAGCAGGTACAAACCTTTTTTGTAACTGTCATTTTCTATATATTTTCTTTGTATTTTGATAAACCGCCGAGTATATCAAGTGCATATTAATCAATAGATTCTGCTTGTGGCTCCGTCCGCGAGTACTTCAGATTATAATTATACATCACTACTGCGACACTGTGGTACAGCGGTAATGTGAGTGCCTGCTGATCACGAGGTCTCGAGTATGATCCCCGGGTTCGGCAGTGTTATTGAGCATTTTCGTAAAAAGAAAAATTCTCAGTAGCAGCCCGGAGTTTGGAAATGTGCCCGGTAGACGGCAAATAGGCTCGCCCCCTATTGCATGGGACTTAAACATTGCTGGCGAACCATGGATGTGTAGTACACCTCTGCCTACCCCTTCGGGGAATAACAGCGTGATGTTTTTTTTGTTTTTATCACTCTACAACATGTAGTACCTACATACTACATATGTTATCTCTATTCAAAAATAGTTATCTCAAGCGAATTATTAATTTTTCTGGGATGAAAAATAATCGCCGTAGTCGAATAATCCGTGAAGTCGGATTGTCAATGAGTTATCCGTGAGTCGGATTGTCATTGGGTGATTTTCAAGGATTCGAGCTAGAAAGGCAAATTCTGGTGTAAAATGTAAAACTCTCGACCAGATCGTCATATGACAAAAAATCCATAATTATACTCAAATATTCGTAATATATGATACATATTGAACAGAAATATTTTATTATTTTAATACAAAATTATGAAATAGGTAAAGATTGTTTCCGGACCTGACTCAATACATGTCGGTCGATCGATGCTATCTCATATTTATGTGGAATCAATTCAACTCTGGCAATGTATGTTGAAATTTATGCGAGTTTGGGAAATGTTTTCTTTTAAGGTAAATAATAATAATTATTATAATTTTTATTTATTTCAGAACTTGTCTATATATTTATTAGTAAAAATGTTCTTGTCTAGTGTTAGTAAAGGTAAAAGTCACATGTTTCTAATCAGGCGTTTGCTCTAGCGTGTAGGCCTAACCAGCGCGCCATCAGTACCGAGTCCCATCGGTCGCCACACGCAGTCAGGATGGCGTGAATGCAACTGAATAATATATAATGGTTATATATAAATAGGATCAGATGGAGAGTTCCTTGTAGCTCTTCTTAGGAACATCTTTAATATATTTTTTTTTTTTACCTTTTCAATGGAGTTTTTGTTGAATGCTTTTTTTTGCATGGATTCATATTTATCGAGATAAATAGAAATACTTTATAAATTTAATTAGTAACTGAGTAAGAACTTTTCTTTATTGCATTCAGCGTGTGTAAAAAACATTATCTATTACCACATATCATAATTCCATCGGATATAATCTACTAGCTAACGTAGGTCGAAATTCATACGCGGCGCTCCGTGTGCGGATGCGTCGCCCAGTAGAAGGTACCCGAAAGGGTAAGCCGCCAGCGGACCATTTGAAGTAATCCAACATATTATTAGTGGTCCGTCAACACAGGCGGAGAGACGGCACACGGCGAGTTTCTTTAGTGGGTGAGGGCCCCACACAACCCTGTTCGTTGCCCGGAACGACGGGGTGTGCGGTTAGGTACATTTTTTTCGAGAAAGGTTGCAATTCAGGCTCGAGTATTATTAACCATTAACCTTCCTGACTCGCGACAGAATATTCTAATTATAGTTTAAAAACTTAATTTATATCTTTTTGGTCTCAAAACAGTACCCATCCATCCATCCATCAGCCTTTTAACGTTCACTGCTGGACACAGGCCTCCCCAAGAGAACGCCAAAACGAGCGGTCACGTAATGGGGGATAATGCCGTAATCGCCACGCTTGGCACGCGGGTTGGCGATCGCAGTGGATGTTGTTAATACTCGAGGGAGTGCTGCTGCCCACTCCCCTGGTATTCCCTCAGTCGGTTCTTACGACTTCTCGAATCTTCCTTTAAAATTCACTATATATATTCAGTCAAGAAAGTATTGGGAATGGATGATTTGTTTATGGTTCCAAATTCAAATTTTTGTGTTTTTTATTGTTGTTAGATTGGCACAACTGTTATCCATTTTCGCGCGGAGTTTGAGTTTCATCTGTTATTTATATTAAATACAGTGCTGTTTTTAATTATATCATATCTAGTGTGTATTACGAATTTCATAATGGACAAAAGCATCGAACAAAGAGTTTGTCTTAAATTTTGCATCGCCAATGGAATTTTGTGTTCGGAGTCACTGAAAATATTACAGAAGGCTTACGATGAATCGAATTTATCAAAAACACGTGCTTATGAGTGGTACAAAGCGTTTAAAAGCGGTCGAGATGTGATGGAAGATTTGCCTCGCTCTGGTAGGCCATCAACGTCTGCAACCGAAGTTAACATTGCAAAAGTGAAGGAAATAGTGACTGAAAATCCTCATTCAACTTTGAGAGAGATAGCCGCCGAACTTTCTGTGTCTCACGAGTCGATCGGTACCATTTTAAATAATCACTTGGGTATGAAACATGTTTCCGCTCGGCTAGTCCCAAAAGACCTGAATTTTCTCCAAAAACTCAATCGCATGAGACTCGCTGAGGACATGCTAGAACGAGTCAATTCCGACCCAAAATTCATGAAACGCATTGCTACTGGTGACGAGAAGTGGGTTTACCAGTTTGACATGCAAACTAGTCAACAAGCTTCGGAGTGGCGACTTCCAACTGAACCGAAACCGAAAAAACCACGCCAAATTCGATCAAAAGTCAAAGTCATGTTGACTGTTTTCTTTGACTATCACGGTGTTGTGCACTTGAAATTTATGCCAGAAGGTCAAACGGTAAATAAAGAATATTATTTGAGCATTATGAGGCGTTTAAGAGAACAAATTCGACGAAAAAGGCCAGATTTGTGGAAAGAAAATTCTTGGATTTTGCACCACAATAATGCTCCTTCGCACAAGGCCATTATTGTGAATGAATTTTTGTCCAGACACTCAACAAATACCATCGAGCAACCACCATATTCACCAGATATGGCTCCAGCCGACTTGTTTCTTTTTCCTAAACTCAAATTACAACTTCGCAGCACCCGTTTTCAATCGGTAGAAGACATAAAGGAGAATTCGCGGCGAGAACTGAACTCAATTCCGGAAACGGCGTTTAAAAAATGTTTTGATGATTGGATTATTCGTTGGCATGTCTATCGTTTCTGAAGGAGCATACTTTGAAGGTGATAAATTAAATTTGGGTGAATAACAAAAATTTTGTGTATTATTGATCTTTTCCCGGTACTTTCTTGACAGAATAGTAGACCATGAAATTTTTCACATATCCATCCGTCCATCTATCAGCCTTTCAACATCCACTGCTGAACATAGGCCTTCCCAAGAGAACGCCACGACGAGCGGTCCCGTCATGGGGGATAATGTCGTAATCGCCACACTTGGCAGGCGGGTTGGCGATCGCAGTGGATATTGTTAATACTCGAGGGAGTGCTGCTGCCTACTCCTCCGGTATTCCCTCAGTCGGCTCTTATGACTCGCGTGGGTAGAGAGGGGTAGGACAATAGGGGTAGGCTTAAGCCAGCCACACACGGCATATATCTAAGGCTTAATATTACACAGATCATTTATTCGAAAAATTGTTTTCACAAACCCACAATGAATCAGAAAGACTATCCGTGTGGTGACGGACTAAGAATACAAGTGTCACCACCCCATTCTTTCCCACGGGTGTCGTATGAGGCGACTAAGGGAAGTAAGCAATTGTCATCCATTGCATGACAGGTGGTAGGGTTGGGTACCAAGTGGGAGTACTCACTTGGTATCGGGGCCGAGCGGGTACCACCATCTCCCGTGTGACCGGCCATGAAGCACATCGTTGCGTTTTGGCTGTAGCAGGAGATAGCCCTTTATATTTCATTTCATATCTGTGAAATGAATTGGTGAGCAGCAGCTTGACAATACTCTCGGTATAGTCGAGTCCATGGGCGACGGTTACCATTTACCATCATATTTTGGACCGTGACCCATCTGCCACTACATGAAACACAAAAAAAAAACCTATTCAACGAAATCTTACACTATGAAATAGACGAAAAATAAACATCCCCCCTTTATGATTAGAGGGTACACTGTTTATTTTTTTCAAGATTTTATTTTATCATTTTGTCGGCCTCACTGATCTAGACACGTGGTAGCGTGTCAAGCCAAGTTCAAGCTAAAGAATTTGCGAGCAGTACCGTGTGTAATATTACACGAACCATTATGTATATTCATTCGAAATTACAGCTTTATAGTACTAAGTTTCTGAGCTAAGCTGCAAAGAGCGGATGAACGGACATAGCGAAACTATAAGATAAGGGTTTCTTGTTGGCTACGGGACTCTCTAAAAACGTATTAATTTCTCAAATTTATTGTATTGTCATCAGTCCTTGATCAATGTGCAAAGTTTTGTTTAAGGACATTTCGAAGTGGGTCAAAATCACGTTCAAAGATTCCGTTACATAGATAAGTTAATAAAAACGTATTAAAAAAGAAAAACCTATACCTACCTTTACTCAAACTCAGGTTTTGAACTCACAAAACCACTGAAGGAATGTAATATGGTTCCGGTGGCCCGCCAATAAAGGCGGAGAGAGAGCACACGGCATGTTTCTTTAATGGGTGCGGCTAGGAACATTTTTTTCCCGCCTTAAAAAAAAGGATTCGAACTCACATACACCACTAGACCATTCAATTACATTGCCATTATAGGTACTCTACTCTACATTGAACACTATTATTGGTCCATCCATCCATCAGTCTTTTAAAGTCCACTGCTGGACATAGGCCTCCCCAAGAATGGGGGATAGTGCCGTAATCGCCACGCTTAGCAGGCGGGTTGGCGATCGCACTGGATGTTGTTAATACTCGAAAGAGTGCTGCTGCCCACTCCCCCGATTCCCTCAGTGGCTCTTACGACTCCCATGGGTGGAGAGGGGTGGGACAATTCTAAAGCCGGCCCAACACGGCCACGAACTATTATTGGTAAGTAAGACTAACTATGAGGGTAATGTACACTAGTATTACATTGCTGGTTAAGTTCTAGCTAGTGAGTAAACAGATTGTCTCCGTAGCATGCGTCAAAGGTTTCCTTTGTCTTTATTAGTGTTGTAAGTTGTTGATAGTATAATTACTCTGGAGAATGAGATGTGTGCTTACCCTCTAGCCTCTTTCTAGGTCTTTGTGAGCACAATTATAGTCTAAATAAAAAGGCAGTAAGAAATCTATATTTTTTCTTTTTTCACAGTTCTTTTTTCCCAGTTTATCTGTTTGTTTGTTCGCATTTTATCCAAAAGACGAGAACGGATTTTGATGCAACTTTGTCTTGTTTGATAACTCGGAAACCTATAATATAACTTAAAAACTAGCTTTTGCTTGCAGTGAAGCTTAGGGCAATGGCTAGTGGATTTACAAAGGTTGTAAGTTCGAGTTCCACTCGATGGTGTTTTATTTCTGAGTAAGAAGAAATGGAAATCAATACTACTAGGTACTAGAGGTATTGGATATTTTTTCTGTGTAAGAAATAAGCTAGCACCACGTAAATATTATTTAAACTATTCTATTAGTTAATATAACAATTTCTTTTAAGTTGAAAAAAAATTACCTATCGCACACCTCACTGTCCGGGAAAACAACACGGTAGTGTGAGGATCTCACACACTAAAATCCCACCGTAATCCAAAAATACAATTTAACGGACACAAAGTTCATCCAGACTTAGAACAACTACTTTTGGATCACATATACGAGTTTTTCCCAACCATAACATATACAAGATGCCAGCATATAAAATATTCAACCATCACTCTCTTTTAGTTTCTGTGCACATAAAAAAATGGAGTACGCCACGAATGATCTATGGCGATGATTGCGCGGCACTCCAACCCCCATTATCTGCGGCAACCGGCTCAAGAAAAAAAAACAAAACATATTATAAAACACAAAAAGGTTGTTTATTACTTGTTATCTTTAACAAACACATATTTCTGCGCAGTATATTTTTGAAAAATATAAGCTCATGTGCATCCACTTCCGACACAAAATGTTACTTGTTTAGGTGAGAACGTTATTATAAATCATGTCTTCTGCTTATTTTTTTGGTAACCGGTTGAAAGGCGGACTTAAAAAACATGTCGTGTCTTTCTTGGAGCTTTACTACATGTAATGGTTGAATTTGCTGTTGAGTAATGTTTTAATAAAAGAGCCTTGAAATTTCTAGAATAGAATAAAAGCCTGCAAACAAAAATAAAAAGTTCATAAGCTACTAGTCCGTGTGATGACGGACTAAAAATACAAGTGTACAACTACCCCATTCTTTCCCACGGGTGTCGTATGAGGCGACTAAGGGAAATAAGTAATTATCATCCATTGCATGACTGGTGGTAGGGCTGGGTACGAAGTGGGAGTACTCACTTGGTATTAAGCCCGAACGGGTTGGTACCACCATCTCCCGTGTGACCGGCCATGAAGCACATCGTTGCGTTTTGGCTGTAGCAGGAGATAGCTGTTTATTCTTTCATTTCATATCGGTGAGGTGAGCAGCGGCTTGACAATACTCTCGGTATAGTTGAGTTCATGAGTGACGGATACAATTTACCATCAGATGGGCTGTGGCTCGTCTGCCACTACATTCAATAAAAAAAACTGTTTATTTTGGGGATATAGAAGATGGATTAATGTATTTATATTATTTGAAACTATTCTTCTCTTAGCCGTATGTGGCCGGCTTTAGAATTGTCCCACCCCTCTCCACCCATGGGAGTCGTAAGAGACGACTGAGGGAATACAGGGGAAGTGGGCAGCAGCACTCCTTCGCGTATTAACAACATCCACTGCGATCGCCAAGCCGCCTGCCAAGCGTGGCGATTACGGCACTATCCGCCATTCTTGGGGAGGCCTATGTCCAGCAGTGGACGTTAAAAGGCTGTTGGATGGATGGAAACTATTCTGTATTCCACGCTGAAAATCTAGTGTGGAATATAATGATTGGGTACTTACGCAATTTTTTAATGCTCGACTGCATATACCGCTATTTTGTTGTGCAGATAATTGTTCTAAACGATCACAAGTTATCAAACAAATTAGCGTATATCAATATAAATAGCCATACGTATACGCACTTTATAAAGGTCATTTAAAATCTGTCACGGTTGATTCAAGCTGACGGTGTACAGTCAGCCTTAGGGGAAATCCACCTTCTCATTTATAAGCGCAATTAGAGCAGTCCACAAATACACAAAGGAAACTCTGCTTTAGATTGACTTTACAAATCTTCAGGAGCTCATTTATTTCTGGTGAGTGAGTGCTGCCGACATCGCAGCGACGAAACGTGTTTGCTAAGACGCGGTTAAGGTTGGGTTCCACTAAGTATAATTCGAGAACGTAACTGAAATTAAAAATAGAATCATTAAATGCGACTATACAGGATAGCGGAGTGGTTTATATTTTATATTCACGGACGTTTCACACAACGTCCTCTGGTCCCAAACTAAGCTTAACGCTTGTGCTATGGGTACCAGATTACGGATATAATACATGTATTACTTTTTTTTGTAAATACATTCATATAATAGATAGAAAACCAAACACTAATATCTGTGTTCATTGCACAAATAATTGTCCTCAGTGGGAATCGAACCCGTACCCAGAAGTCGGTTGCACTACCGACTACGCCACGAGGGATTTTAGTTATTGACCAGTCATACCAAGTTTTGTGAGTTCACAGGATAATGCTTTGCGGGAACCACAAGTGAATCTTCTAAGTCTGGTGTATTTTGTGTCTGTGAAATTGTGTATTCATAAAGTCTTTCGCGGTACAATAGTGAAAAGATGAAAAAATAATCTGTCCCTAACAGATATTGATTTCAAGCGGTAAGAGGTCTGTTACTGCGATTTTCAGGCTTCAGGCATTACCAGAAGCAGAGAAAAGCCAATGTCCATCATGAAGATCAAGCAATGCGCTTTAGATGATTGATAATAGTGTTGATTTTTTCTTCTACAACGGAAACATACATACAACATAGCATCACGCCTGTATTCCCCGAAGGGGTAGACAAAGGTGTATTAAGTACACACGGCTCGCCAGCTATGTTTAAGTTCCACATAATAGGGACCGAGCCTAGTGCCGTCTACCGGGCACATTTCCAAACTCCGGGCTGCTACTGAGAGTTTTTCTTTTTACGAAAAAGTTTAATAAAACTGCCTTACCCGGGGATCGAACCCAAGACCTCATGACCAGCAGTCGCTCACACTATGGCTGCACCACAGAGATTTAGTTTTCTGGCAGGAAACATATTAATGTGCTTTACGGCTCCTTACAATGAAAAGGTCAGTACTTATCCATAACCAGAGAAATTCTGTATTTGAGAGCTTCTCTTGGTTTCAAATTTTGCATCAATGATATATGTCTCGTGTCTATAAAATCCTATTGAATGGGTTAATAATGAGCCATCACTATGCTTGATAAACAACAACAGTATCACCTTACCAAATTTTTTGGGTTCACGAGTTACTCGTAATATTTCACAATAAATTTTCTAAACTGTTCTAAAAGTGAAATGCATTTAATTTTCAAAAGGCACGTTAGTGGAACCACACGTTATTTGCTCTATAAATCACTACCCTTTTGTGGCTCCTTTCACATGTTGAGCGTTGAATCGAGTGCGGCTGTAATTTGCACGCCATTCTACTGACTATGAGTTCGTACATACAAGCCGCGAAATGATGAAATGTATGTACGGCAGATGAAGAATGGGATTCAATTCAGGCTATAAAACGAACTGTTTTCATCGTACATGATATCAATGATAGTGAATTAAAGTGTTATTCCGTTGCGATGCACTGCATAACTCTTCTTTTGGTTACTTGAGAGCGAATGATAATTACTGTACGATGTCTTTTTTGATTGTAATTTATTCCGCGGATGGGAAAAGAAAGAACGGTTACTTCGCATTACAGCCAAAACGCACCTACTTTTTTTGTTAAGGTGGGTAAAGTCAAAACACATCTAAGTGTTTAACGTTCGGTCACACAAGAGTACTTTCCCATATTTTTTTTTTATTACGTAGGTGCAAATAGGCTAGCAACACCAGAGGCATCACTCGCGTGTTACCATCTCCAAGAAAAGAAAGGGGGTGGAAAGGAAGGATAGTAAGGAAAAGATAGGGAGGGGATTCAGGCTTCCGGCGCTCTCACTCGCTGTACCAAACACAACTGCAGGAGTGCCTACCGTTGTTTCACGCCAATCAATTCTGTGAGCGGGTGTTACTTTTCCAGAACTGGCCCATTCATGCTGGGATAAGCTCTACCACTAAAACTACACTAAAAGACACAATCTATAAATTAAGCAAGCAATATAATATATTATATTGAAGTCAGGTTTAATTATTTTTAAAGAAATATTATAGTTATGTTTTATTTTTAACAAAATAACACAATAAAAATGTCATTCCACATTAATTGCAACATGCTCTATGCGATGTTAAAAATCTAACCGGAATGCTATTAAAAGCTTTATTATGTTAAACTCTGGCTTTTGTCCAAAGTTAACCTAGCTGTGCTGCCAGCTCACAGCATAAATTATATGACATTGTTCTTTAAATCTTTGTCCCTGGCGCCTATTTCGCGGCCTGCATTTACAGCGTGTAGATTTGATAGAGCTATTGGAAGCTACGGAATTTTTGGACAAATTTCAGTGATTATGCTTGTGGTTTAAGTGGCGGAGAAAAATATTCCTAACCGCACACCCTATCGTTCGGGGCAACGACCAGGGTAGCGTGGGGCCTACACCCACTAAAGAAACCAGTCGTGTGCCGTCTCTCCGCCTCTATTGGCGAGCCACTGGTACTATGTTACATTCCTTCGATGGTACAGGCATCACCCAAGACGTTAAGAAGGGTAGGAATTTAACCTGATTCTCCTGGAAAGCCGTTTTAGATGTTTTGCCAATTCAATCACCGGACATGTTCAGGACAATGAATTTTGATAACGAATTCCGTCTTGGGTGATTACGAGACTAATATTTTCGATTTCACTTTTCCGCACTTTGTGGTCATTTTTATGGCTAAGCATGTACAAATATCAAAATATTCATTTTTGTTTTTATCCATATATTTCAGAGATTTACATCTCAGAGAGAACGCAATTTGAGTCTTAGTTTTATGCTGTCCACGCTGTCCCAGTGCACGTTGGCAAACTTCACAAGATATCGTGGCTCGTCTGTCATTGCAATAAAACCAGTTGACTGTTACTGCTCTAAATTATTTACGTAATACTCAAAGATAGTAATAATATATATATGAAGTCTAGGTGTACTGCGTCAATTTATTACGTGTTTGTAAAGTCATGATATTGGGATTAGTTTTTAAGGCGAATGTCCTTAAAAAACAACCTAATGAATCGGTTAAATCGGTTTTATCCAATTATTCTCAAAAGCAAGCGAAAATCCACATATGAACTAACTTCAACTCTATGATGCGACTCAATTTCAATTTTTCCACTTGCTAATTGTTGAGTCGGCCGAGTAAGCCAACCCAATCAATGTATGGGTCGAAAAGGAGTTTGTAATATGCGGGTTATTTAATTGTCTTACAAAACACATTTGAGAGTGTTTTGGTCACATAATGCTATTCCATATCTAAATGGACATAAAATCATTAGTCACAGAATGAATCCCGTGTATTAGCGTTAAAGATATCAAATTCCCATACATTTTAATAGTTTTCTATAGCATTAGCGATCATAGAATGCAACTTGACTAGGCCTGCAGATTTGTAAAATAGTAACATGAAGTCTAGAATTTGCAGCGACAATGGATTCGCTATTTACTCATTGAGAAAAGGTTTTGCATTAATACTTACCTTAATGGGGATAAAGGCTTCATATTATAAGCTTTAAAAGAGCACCGAGTAGTTACATTTTTCTGCAGACCTTCAGATACTGACTCATAATTACAGTCACGTCGACTTAAATATGATCTAGTAATCGTATCCCCCTTTCAAAGCCTCCCAAAGTCTCTCTGACACCGCATTCCCTTCGGACTTATTATGACTAAGAGTTAGGGGGAATGTTCACTTGCAAATTATATTGCAATAATAAAAACAAATGGTATTACAAAATTAATTTAGTATTCAAATAAAGCTCTATGTTTTATTCAATGGCTAATAATCTAATCTATATTATTATAAAGCTGTAACAGAGCTGTATCTGTAAATTTAAGATATTTAAGAAAAAATGGCTGTAATAGACTATATAGGCGTGTCTAAGCCCTAAACAAATTTTTTATAATTTTTGTCTGTTTATCTGTTCGTTTGTTCGCGCATCACGCAGAAACTACTAAACGGATTTTGATACAACTTATTTTATTTGATAAAGCCTTGATTACTTGACTTAAAAACTGGTATACGTTTTATCCCGCTACTATAACGGAAACCTGAGATATAACCGAAAAACTAGAAAATTATTTATAGTAGATTTTTTTTAGAATTTAATTAAAAAAACTACTGGATGGATTTCGATGCAACTTATTTTATTTGAAAGGCTTTGATTAGACTTAAAAACTAGAATACATTTTATCCCGCTACTATATCGGGAACCTAAGATATAACCGAAAAACTAGCTTTTGGCTGCGGCGAAGCCAAGAAAGGCTTGTGTTTAATAATTCTGAATTGTGGTAGAGAAATATTTTTTCAAGCTTGCTGGCCCATCTTATGGTAAGCGCAGTATAGATGGACAACAGAGGAATCACTCGCGCGTTAAAAATATCAAGGATAAGGATAGGAGGATAGAAAGGATAATTAGGCGAGTACGGAGAGAGGGCTTGGGCCTCCGGCGCTCTCATTCACCGTACGAAACACAACGTTAAGAGTACCTGTCGTTGTTTCACACTGATCTTCTGTGAGAGGATGGTACTTCCCTAATCGAGCCAACCCATTCATACAGGGACAAGCAAGGCTGTACCACTAAAATATCAGATGTTACACTCTGCTGCTGGATTGGTCCATAAATTAAGTGCTCCTGCCGTTATGTTTCGTATGGAGTGTGAGAGCACCGCACTCCTTATTCCTGCTTAACACACTGAAGCCATTAACCACCAACAAGATCAACCCCTACACTTGAGAGGCGTGGGAATCAGAACAGTTATCATCTTCTGCAACCGAAAGATATCGAGATTATTAGTTACAAAGATGATGGTGGTACCTACCCGTCCGGGTCTAACAAATGATAGCTTTCACTAGGTGCCAAAACACCAACACGATATGTAACAAGTGTGTAAGGAACTCTCAGTTTAGGGTTGTATGTATTTTTTAATGCCGAATCATAAAAAAAAAAAAAATTGCCCAGAAAATAAAAATAAAAAAATTTTGGGGTGGATCCCTTATCACTTAGGGGTATGAAAAATAGTTTACATAGTATTCTCAGACCTACTGAATATACATGCACAACTATGCCGTTTCGGAGGAGAATGGCGACAAACACTGTGACACGAGAATTTTATATTCGTATATGTAACAAGTCATGCATTGTACACTCCTCTTTATTACAACAAAGTCTCATAGCGTGACATTCGAGGCACGTTTTGTCCTGAATCCTAACCGCATGATACTATTACTGAGCGCCAGCTACAAGTTACATTAAGATAGGTGTCTGAGAAATTGTTGAGATGTATTGTGACTTTGGGAATTTGAAAGCGTCTCAGCGTTTTGTCTGTAAATACTGAGATAATTTTATGTTTTAATACATTATTTAATAAACTATGTACTGTTTATAGAAGTATGTATGTACTACATGTACTCTGTAGGATATATACTTCAAAGCCCTGGTTTCGTCTTGGAGTGAAGGGCGTCGTAAGGCGAGGTCGTAGTTCATAAGCTGTTAGTAGCGGCGAAGTGCCGTATTGGATTTTTCACAAGCTGTCGAGAAAGTCTCTCAGGCTTAGGTACAGGTTTCCTCGCGACGTTTCTCAAATTAATCCTTTGCGAATTCACAAACTTATTTTATTTGTAATATCGGCTAATGTATAGAAAGGTTTTATTATACAGATCTAAACTACAAAGAAATACGAATCAAAACCATTACCATACATTGTTGGTTAGAACAGTGTTGTGGAAGAATCACTGTTAATTATGTTGATCGATATTATCAGTACTGCGGGGATATTTGGTGACTCTTGTAGTGACGCTGTTAACTACACAGTTACTCGTATATTAACACATTGATTCAATTTATACATTTGTGGTGTTTGTTGTTAAATATAATTCCATTGCGTATCTACGAAATAAATAGCCTTATATTTGTTTTAACACATTTAACGGGTCTATACGCGGATTAAACTTCTCAAAATACTATTATTTTGAGTAACTTCGACGTTTGGGCTGAGTTGCACTAGCCGTGGTCACGATCAAAAGTTATACGAGTATATACCCGATAAATATTTTATAATTAATATAAAACGCGAAAGTTTAATAAGTATTAGAGTTATATTTATCAATAACACCGCTCTCGACACTTATCGTTTAAACAGGCGAATACCTTAATTATCTATAGTTAATTTGCCTACGCATCGCAATGGGAGTACTCGTATATTAAAAGTCTATACTCAAAGCTGCCTAATAATCTCCGCCTCACCGATTACAATAAAGAACCTAATCTTCACATTATGTAGGGAGAGTTTCAAATTATGTAATTAAATGTAACAGACTAACTTTTTAAATGAACAATTGCTACAATTGCATAATTTATTTTTGAATTTAAGTTTTTTTCTATTTTATTATATCATTTAAGTAATAAACGGTTTAGATTCGTAACGACGACGTAAGGGAGCGATTAGGTATGAAAGAGAGTATTGGTGTAATGATTCGAAATTGAATGCTCCGATGGTTCGGACATGTGGAAAGAATGCCGGACGTGCGACTGGTTAAGAAGATATACAATGCGAAAGTGGAAGGATGTAGGTACAGGGGGAGACCGAGACTCATCTAGACGAAATCGGTCATGTATTGAAGGAAGGTAGAGTCATGAGTCTCTAAAACTGCCGAGTGTGTATGAAGAGAATTATGAATGTTGAGGAAGCGAGCGATGTATGCAAGAATAGAGCCTTTAGGCACTCTGTTCTCTCTGCCTACCCCGCAAGGTAGATGGCGTGATGATAAGTAAGTAAGTAACGGTTTAGATACTTATTTACTAAGCTTAGTAAAAAAAACAGTCTGCTAATGAGCGTCTTCCAATTTGTTCCATTTTAGTTGTTCTCCAGTACTAAGCCTTAATTACTATCTAACTGACTCCCGCAATCCAATATCAGTCTGAGATATATTTTATAACAATCCTTTTTAAAAACCATATACCTAATGGGCAGAGGATTATTGAAAAAAAAGTATACTTTTTAAAATCTCCATTTTCAAAAGAAGAAAAAAGGCTAAGTACTTACGAGATTATCACACAAAGTAACTAATAACATCATCGTGGACATTAAACAATACATGGAAAAAGATATAAATCAAAGCAAAGTATACGCTCAACCCCGAATAAATGTTCAAGAAGAATTAAACGAAATATTTTCCTCTATTTGCAAAAAAACTTAGCGTTTCCCTCATTCACCGTGACTCGTTTACATTACGAGTAATTATGCAAATAGTTGTTACTAAAAAAATACTACACTAACTACTAAAGTGGCCAGTTGTAAAATCAAATTATATTTATATAATTTATATTGAGAACTAATCCTTTGTTTTTGTTTTTTATGGAATATATTTTACTCATTGGTATTATTTTTTCGAGAAAATGTTCTAAATAGTGGCGTGTTATCTCTGTACGTAGGGTGACAACACAGACCCTACTCGGAGACTCCAATTTCCTTACCTGATATCATTATATATTTTCTATCTAAGCAAGTTCTGTGGAGGGACAAGGCGCAGGTTCGAATGCTACTCCCAGATATCCTTTTTTACACAAAAACTGTCTTAGTTCCGTTTAACAGTCTTTGCAGCTCTCGGACTTACTACTAAGTCAACCTTCTGGAGAAACCTTAAATTTATATTGCACAGCAAAAAATATTTTATTTAAATCTAGCATATTTATTTGATAGATCTAGTTTACTTGCTTTATCCACTCTAGTTTAATAAATAAGACTATCTAAATAATAAAATTTACTCAAAAAATACTTCGACTGTAAATTATAAACAACACACAGCTGTCGGTTTTAAAAATGAATGCTCATTTAAATATAGATCACTTTAATTATCAGAATTATTTCGGCAATAGAATAAAAAAACATAATTACACATATTTTTAGCAAGAATGGACAGTTGTTTAGTTTCCAAGCAAGTTACTAACCCCATCTAAACGAATCATACGTATTGTTCGCGTACAGTAAAAGTAAATACCGCGTGAAATTAAAGTAGCATCGATCGAAAGTTTCCGGATCAGATGTTCACTCGGAGCCATATCACGCCACGTTAGCTCCAATGTACTCACTCAATCTAAGTGCTTGTGTCTTCTTTGTGCCTCAAAAAGGTTAAATAATGACTTACCTGGCCTTTTTAGTGTCTCAAACCTGTTTTTAGGCGACTTTTACATTGTACAATAGATTTTTTTCGAAGGCTGTTAGTTTTAAATTATTAGGTACCGGTCTCTTACCACTGAAATAATCTAACACGGTTCCAGTGGCCCGCCAATAAAGGCGAAGAGACAGCACACGGCGGGTAAAAGTACCGGTCTGCTATCAGAGTGAAAAAGTTTGTATATTGTTCGCCACGTGGGCCCAGTGTGAGTTTGCAGGCTTCAGAAGTCTTTGAGAAAATATTTCTTGGTACAGATTTCTACGAGATGCTTAGATTGATCAATTATAATCAGATACGAAATATAATTCAATAATATCAGATGTCACACTGATGTTAGAACTGAGTCCCTGTGGCTTTATCTTTTAGAGTCCTAGGTTGTGAAAATGCACTTCCGATCCCAAGTTGTTTGTATATTCCTGTATCTGATCTATAAGAACAGTCAGACTATTCAGCTTTATACAATGACTACATTTGCTTCAAAACGTATTTACTAGTTTACTCGAAGCGACAAAGCGAGCCAGACCGAGCAAATCAAGTCTATTCCTGAATAGCAATATTTGTATATGTATCTCTTATAGAAAGACTAGCTTAGTGCTTGCGTACTCAATTTTTTTTTTTAAATTGCTATTTTGCCTATATTATGTTATAGTCCAGTTTTAATTTTATGACGTCTGGTCGCGCGTACTCTATTACTTTTTTTTAATTATCTTATTTTTCGCAGTCCCTAAGTATCAAAGCGTGTTAATTTGTATTCGATAACCTTTTCCAAAGCTCAAGAGATTAGCACGCTTAAATAAACAAACCCTTTAATTTTATTATGTTGAAAATAAATAAGTATAAACATAGTTATAGGCACTATGTTACATAAATATAGATTTCAGGGTTGCCTGAAGTACACCACTGAAGAAATGACACACAGATCGCCAGTACAGGCAGAGGAGACAGCACACGGTGGGTTTAATTAGTAGGTGAGAACCCACATGAACCAGTTCGTTGCCCCAAACGACGGGATGTGCGGTTAGGTACATATCTCCACGTTAACATAAAGAAAAGTGTTGACTGAAGTATGACGAGCAGTTTCACTATAAGATACAATTTCATAGGTATCTTAGAAAGTGATAAGGTTATGACAAATTTGTACAATAAGTTTAGCAATCGTAGATCTGTGTTTACATGTCTTATAGCTAACCGCACACCCCGTTGTTCGTGGCAATGAACAGGGTAGTGTGGGGACCTCACTCATTAAACTCTCGACCTTTATTAGCGGGCCACTGGAACTATGTACATTCCTAAGACAAAAAGGAGAGATAGTTGAGACGCTATTCGTATATATAATAACGAGTTTCGGGTCTCCAGTGTACTCACTCTCTGAAGAAGACGCTCAGTAGTGGATACTAACCAGTACATTAAATTTCTCTGAGAGAATAATACCTACTGCCTCAAATACGAAGATGAGAGGAGGAGTATAATGAATCAGTAAAGTTTAGCCGTGTGGGGCCGGCTTTAGAATTGCCCTACCCCTTCTCCACCCATGGGAGTCGTAAGAGCTGACTGAGGGAATACCGGGGAAGTGGGAAGCAGCACTTCCTCGAGTATTATCAACATTCACTGCGATCGCCAACCCGCCTGCCAAGCGTAGCAATTACGGCACTATCCTCCATATATGAGCGATATTTTCCGTGTGGGGCTGGCACCAAGAATAGCTCCACCCTGTCTCTTCCTATGGGAGTCGTAAAAGCCGACTAAGGGATTACCGGGGGACCGGGCAGCAGCGTTCCCCTGTGTACTAAAAACATTTCACTGCGATCGCCAACCCGCCTGCCAAGCGTGGCGATTATAGTAAAACCCCCATTTTGGGGAGGCCTATGTCCAGCAGTGGACGATGAAAGGCTGATGGATGGATGGATGGATGGATCCTCCATGTATGAGCGAAACAGCAGAGGACCGCTCGTTGTGGCGTTCTCTTGAGGAGGTCTATGTCCAGCAGTGGACGTTGAAAGGCTGATGGAAGGATGGAAAGTTTAGCCACTTACACTCTAAAGAGAGAAGTTTAATATTATACCCAGTTTTCATTAACGCAAATGTCTATCAAGTCACGCGTCTAAGTAACATCTAACATACATACATCTAAATACATGTTCTTCAATTGACTATAACAGCAACCTGTGTTTAGGCTGGTCTATGTTACACGTGTACGGAGTCTAATAATTCGGTTTACATAGCAACTAGTCTAGAGCCGAGGTGAGCCTAAATATTTATAAGTCGGTACAAAGCTATGGATGCAAATTTTATGATGTGTTTTTTTAAACAAATAGTAAGGTTTTCTGGAGTTTTTATTTGCCTTTAAAAAAGTAAAAATAAATCTTATTTAATATTGCCAGCTTTTCTTTTTTATTGCATGTGTTGACAGACGAGCCACGGCCCATCTGATGGTAAATGGTAACCGTCGTTCATGGACTCAACTATACCCAGAGTATTGTCAAGCCGCTGTTCACCATTTCATTTCACCGATTTGAAATGAAAGAATATACGGCTATCTCCCGCTACAGCCAAAACGCTATGATGTGCTTCATGGCCGGTCACACGGGAGATGGTGGTACCAACCCGCTCGGGCCCGATACCAAGTGGGTATTCCCACTTGGTATCCAGCCCTGTGTGTTCTGCCGTGTGGGGACGGCTTTAGAATTGTCCTACCCCTCTCCACCCATAGGAGTCGTAAGAGCCGACTGAGGGAATACCAGGGGAGTGGGCAGCAGCACTCCCTCGACTATTAACAACACCCACTGCGAACGCCAACCCGCCTGCCAAACGTGGCGATTACGGCACTCCCCCATATGAGCGAAACACATGTTGTGGCGTTCTCTTGGGGAGGCCTATGTCCAGCAGTGGACTTCGAAAGGCTGATGGATGGATGGATGGATCCATCCCTACCACCAGTCATGCAATGGATGATAATTGCTTACCTCTCTTAGTCGCCTTATACGACACCCGTGGGAAATAATGGGGTGGTGACACTTGTATTCTTAGTCCGTCACCACACGGACAAAAGCTTTAGTAGTAAATATTTTGGATGTCAATATTTGTATTTTTGATGTGAAACATCTAATGCGGAGGGAGGGTAAAATCGGCTGTTAGCGTGGCGACGCTTTTATTGTACTTGTGCCGTTCAAACCTTGCAAATGAAATTTGACACACTTCCCGGTTTCCGATTGAGTTGAAATTTTACACGCATGTGTATATCATGTGACAATGCAATATTATGATGACATGGAGCTGATCTGATGATGGAGCTGGAAGGTGGACATAGGAACTCTTTAATGAAACGGCGCATCCCCATCGAGTTTTGGCTCGTATAATTCGTCTTGCCGAGTACTTTGTGTCTAGATGGTATCCAGGGGCTGATGATGGAGCTGGAAGGTGTCCACAGTAACTCTATAATGAATTGACGCAACCCCATCGAGTTTTGACACGTTAGCTTCGTCTTGATGAGTACTTTGTCTTTAGATGGTATCCAGGGTCTGATGATGGAGCTGGATGGTGGCCATGCGAAACTCTCTAACTAAATGGCGCAACTCCATCGAGTTAGGGCTCGTTTGAAATGTCTTGACTAGAACTTCAGTCATAGATGATATCCAGGGTCTGATGATGGAGCTGGAAGGTGACCACAGTAACTCTGTAATGAAACAACGCAACCCCATCGAGTTTGGAATCATTTGATTTGTCTTGCCGAGTACTTTGTCTTTAGATGGTATCCAGGGTCTGATGATGGAGCTAGAAGGTGGCCACAGGAACTCCGTTATTAAATGACATAACTCCATCGAGTTTGAGCTCGTATGATTTGTCTTGACGATTACTTTGTCTCTAGATAGTATCCAGGGTCTTACACTGGAACTGGAAGGTGGCCACAGTAACTCTGTAATGAAACTACGCAACCCTATTGAGTTTATACTCGTTTGATTCGTCTTGAGGAGTACTTTATCAAGTTATGATCATTTTATTTCTAAAAAATAATTTCAATGTTTTCACATCTGCTAGACGTCCCGCGACGTCTAGTTATTTTTTTTTACTCCCTATTACTTTTCAATTGTTGGAAACTCCTCTCAGGGTTTAAGCCATAGTGGGCCAACATGGTGGTGGTCCAGTGCGGATTGGTGGCCTGCACAATCCGTCGTAGTCTAAAATTTTAGGTCCATGTTTATAAGAGAAATATTTGTTATATTTTGTACTATAATTTATTTATACGAGCAATTTCTTATACATACACATTATATAAATTTATTTTGTATATCTCGCAAACGGCTCTAGCGATTTGGATCAAATTTTGTATTTGGATATAATTTTACTTAAAAAATTTATCTACATTGTGTATATTTAAAAAAAATGCAAGTTATTACGAAAATATCTAACACATTTTTATGACGTCATCTCTTGGACCCTTTTTAAGGATTACTATGTTTTTAGATGGATACCTACTACTTACCTCAAAACTCTATGAGATATTTTGATATTTTTATATATTTTTTTAAACGTCTGACATGCTTAACCTCATAAATTAACACAAGGTATAATCGAAAATAACAGTTATAGCTATTCGATTTCACATTTTCCCAGATTTTGATAACTCTACAAGATGGCGAAAAATATTTTATTTAACGTTTTGCTTTTTAAGTTTGTATAAATAAGTACACAAAAATAAAGGATGTAAAGGCTTTAAGTCAGTCCCTAATGATATCCCACCCTTTTTGGTTTATTTTTGGTTTAGGCGGAAAAGAAATGTACCTAACTGCACACCCGTCGCTCGGGGCAACGAACAGGGCAGTGTGGGGCAATGATATCCCACACTAAAGCAAATCCAATCCTTTATCTCACTCACTAACGAATAAAAAAAAACCGCCGTGTGCCGCGCCATTTACATTAATGAGTATTCTGAGTTTCTCACTATCAATTCGGAGTGTGTAAAATTCAAGAAAATTCGAGTCAGCGGTATTGTACCGTCTTCATCCAGAATAAAGCCAAAATAAAGGGCCTAGTGAATCTCGCCTGCTCAGAGTCTTATAGCAAGATTGTCCAACACAATGAAGTGCTAACGCATAATAACATTAGAAAGTATTCACAAAACGTTTTCATGTTATTTAGGTGTTGTGTACATATGACGTCATCCTTCAATACATTATGAAAGGCTTCAAGTATAACAATATACTGAAAATTTCATTAGAAAATTTCCCCTTTCCTCAAAGCATACCACGTACCTAACTTTCTACTTAACCTTTGTAAATAATTTATGTGGGACTTAAGAAAAGTTATCAAGTACCTCCGTGCCTCTTAACAAAGAACATTACTGAATAAATTATTCATAAATTATGCTTGGGAGGGTAGAATTACATCGCGTAGTCACAGGCGGTAATCTCTCGTTACGTTGTTATACCCATCATTAAACATCATCATTTTCTTGCTTACTCAATAATTAAAATGATATCATATTTTAAAGATGACATCCCACGAGTGTGTAATGTCTGGCTTAATCGTACGGAAGTGTATTTATGTGTTGTTATTTACACTTTGAAAGAAAACATTGTGAGAAAACTTGCACGTTTGTGAGATTATTTCTTATGTCATAGTAGAAGTACATTGTAAACATAGCCATTTCAACATAATGTGCGACATTGCGGATGCACTTGCCTTTTTTATTTATCAGAGTAACTTTGATAATTTTAAGTACTATAAACCTTCGAAATAAAGATATTTATATTTTTGTATACTTGAAACGGATAGGAAGAACAAGAAGGATACTAAGGGATGGACAAGATAACAAATAGAGGATAGGGAGGAGGTTTAGGCCTCTGGCGCTCTCACTCAACATGCAAAACACAATGGCAGGAGTAACTGCCGTACCTGCCTAATCTAAAATAAATGAGGGTGGTTCTTCCCCGATCGAACCGGCCCATTCATGCTAGGATACCAAGGCTCTACCGATAGAGCGATATTTTCGAATTTGAATTTAAGTTTGAATTCAAATGACCAATTTTCGTATTGAAATGACCAAGCTCTGTATTAATTAAAGAATATAAATACTGCATGTGATTGACTCAACCAAAACATTGTATTGACTAAAGAGTGCTGTATATTACTTGGCTCGAACAACCAATGAGAACTACTAGAATACACAGGACTCAGTTACGCTTCAATCAGTTCCGCGTATAGTCAATCTGGGTAATTTTGATTCATTCGGGTAACATTGACAGTGTGACTATGAATGTTTTAATGGTTTTTCCCTATGAAATCAATATTTTTTGTTAATGCTTGCTTTAGATTTTATTTTTTAAACAAGCTCCGTAGACACACCTTAAAATAAAAACGAAGTTGTCAAACAGAGTTAATGTCAAAACTTTTTCCGAAATTAGCGCGCGAATTTGAGTGTGTGAAACAGTGAATAACTTTTTGGATATTTTGTGATTGTATGGGACTCCATACACTTACTATATAGATGACAATTTACTCTATAATATGTAGTAGGGCGAATAGATACTTCAAACCAAAGTGTTTACATATTTTTTGTTTGTTTTAATTATTTTAGTTTGTCTTCATTTTAATATGCTTAACGGTTTGTTCATTTTAGGATTTAAACGAGGTTTTGATGTGAATTAAAAAAATATATACTTGTAACTGCTAAATTTTGATTGATGGACATTTTTTACAAGTATATATGATACTACTATAAATTTATGTTTGTATCGCTACAGCCACATCCCTAATTTGAGAATAATATAAACCAATGTTACCCAAAGTAATTTAATAATCAAATATTACCTCATTTATGTGACGAATTTAATGTGTGTCAAAGTTACACTTTTGTGGGTGGTAACTTTGACATACTACGAAAATAGATTTTTCTCTATAATTGATGGATTTAATAGTATTTTACTGTTGTCTATGGATAAAAAAGATTCTGAGAACACTAACAAAGTATAATATTGTCATTTAAATGTTAAAACATTTAAAATATTGTGAAAAATATCGCTGTAATCTGTCAAAGTTACTCAGAATGACTAATATTATTCCACAATGTATTAATTGAGAAGTATGAAAGCGTTATCATTGTGAAACAGTTATTATTGGTAAAGGATAAGTATCATAATGTGCTCATAAAATGTGTTTTAACCTGTTGTGTGCTCTAATTGAATTATATCGTATTAGATAATCTAAGTAATGACTATGCTTTTATTTAAACTAATGTTTGAGACTTTAAGTAGGTATATTAAAATGAGTATAATACTCCTCTTTAAATTGTAAAATTTTTGTTTTTATTTAGTGCTCAAAAATTCTACCACAAACTACCAATTACTACCAGTAAGAAGACAATCTTGGTTATTAGTTTATATTATTAAATATATTGATTTTTCAAAAGCTAATACTAAGAAGCTACCACCGGATCGGAACGCGGCCTGACTGAGAAAGATCCGGCCAGAAATCTCAGTAGGCAGCAACTGCTATGGATTATTAAATTTTGTACAGAATTACTGAGAGCTAATAAAGTTTAAAAATTTTTAAAAACGCAAATAACTAATCACTACTGTGGGTTTTATCTACACAATAAGCGCTAACTGTGTCTTGCAATCTTGTGCTGTGCCTTCTTGTATTCTGTTTGGTGAGGCCTATCACAGGATTCCAGCTTGATGGAAAGACCCAGCCGTCTTCTCTATTGAAATTGGGATGTTTCTTAATTTCAATAGCCTCACGTATCATTCTAGGGCGATATCGATGTTCTTTTGCGAGGATTTGAGGTTTGTCAAACCTAATGTAATGGCGGGTGTGGTCCTGTGTGTGCTCACAAATAGCAGACTTTGTATAGCGACGGTGCTTCACATCAGCTATGTGTTCTTTGATCCGAGTTGTTATGGATCTCTTTGTTTGCCCAATGTAGGAGAGACCACAATCACAATCCAGCTTGTATACTCCTGCATCCTGTAAGAGTATATGACACTTGACTGGTGGTAGAAATAGTTATTCAGTATTTTGTCTTTGTCACTAATATGACAGTTTGATGTTGGAAGAATGGAACAAAATACTGAATAACTATTGGGAGCTTAAACAATGTTTATTAGTAAGGGGGCTAGTTGCCGTGTGGGGCCTTTTTAAAATTGTAATGGGAGTCGTAAGAGCCGACTCAGGGAATACCGGTGGAGTTGGCAGCAGCACTCCTTCGAGTTATAACAACATCCACTGCGATCCCCAACCTGCCCGCCAAGCGTGGCGATTGCGGCACTATCCCCGATTCTTGGAAAGGCCTATGTCCAACAGTGGACGTTAAAAGGCTGATGGATGGATGGATGGAAGGGGGCTAGTGTTTTACGGTTTAACATCAGAGATTATATGAGAACAGCTTTAGGTATTCTTACCAAAATTTTAGTTAGCCTCTAAGTTTTGCCAACAAAACTATTTCAATTATCATTGTGAATGGCACGGGCCTTTTCTTTAAACGACCCATCGATAGCAAACAAGATCAAGCCTGTCTTGATCATTATATTTTTTATATACTACGAGGGTGACAAACAAGCATTCGGCTAATCTGAAGGTAAGCGGTAACCATATCTACATCAAAGACATTACTCACTCATCGCTAACTCCCAGGTAAGGGATACGAGATGGAAATAATACGATCGATTACATTCAGAAAAAACAAAAGAAAATCGAAGATTTTTTTCTTTATTATTATTACAAATATATATCTGAGCTATGCCTGCCAGTATTTTATTTTTCTTACCTAGGAGTATGTCGTTCTCACTACTTTTTGATCACTCCTCGTATATAATTTTATGCTGATTACTGCTTATTTGACGTCCGTACGTCACTAACGCAGGCCGCATTGAAAATCAGCGTTGCAGTGTGTTTTAATATGATGCACTGTGGCATAGTTGCTGAATGCGGCCCTTATTGTCACCTCGACAAGTATGTGTCCAATTTTTGTTTTATCCTTTATTACTAGTGGCAATAAAATTATTTTCTTTCTTCTCTTCCTTTCTTAGATGAAGGTTAATCAAGAAGGCAAGGCTCTACCTTCATTTGGAGTACTTATTTTGGTCTATAACTTGATAATAAGCTGTCTTAGTTTTTAAATTCTGCTCAACACTAGTAAGGGTCATAACGACGACGTAAGAGAGCGACTATGTATGAAAGAGAGTTTGGATTTGAATTTTGAATTTGAATTTGAAAGAAGACCCAGACTCACATACACATTTATTTTTGTTCAGGTGGGAAAAAATGTTCCTAACCGCACACTCCGTCGTTCGGGACAACGAACAGAGTAGTGTGGGGCCCTCACCCACTAAATAAACCTGTGGCGTGTGCCGTCTCACTGCCTTTGTTATCGGGTCACTGGAACCATATTACATTCCTTCAGTGGTAGACTCACATACCTAAACCAAATTGGTCATTTATTGACGGAATGTGGAGTCAGGAGTCTCCGAAACCGTCCACTGAAGGAATGTAATATGGTTCCGGTGGCCCGCCAATATAGGCGGAGAGATGGCACCCGGCGGGTTTATTAAGTGTGTGAGGGCCCCACACTACCCTGTTTGTTGCCCCGAACGACGGGATGTGCGGTTAGGTAGATTTTTTCCCGCCTTAACAAAAAAAAGAAAGGAGTCTCCGAAACCGGCGAGCGAGTATAAAGAGAATGATGAATGTTGAAGAAGAAAGAGATGTATGCATGAATAGAACCTTTTGGCACTCTGTTCTCTCTGCCTGCCCCGCAAGGGACAAGAGGAGACATAACTTATGGAGCTTTCTTGTATAATATCATATTATTTATATAATATTTTAAGCTCATATAGTTTCTATCATGTTCACTGAATCCTGTCAGCAAATCGTTCGTTTACCTTTACGAGTTTGTTATGTAAATTAAATAGTCATTGACTTTCGTTTCGCAGACATTTAACTGCTCAGACTGAGGCGAAGGATGAAAAGAACTGTTTCAGATAACCATTACGCTTAATACTAGGATTTTACTGATGTAGAATGGGTTCTGAAGTAATCTTAACGTCTATTGTATAAGGCGAGGCATACATACCATTAATTTTCGAATAACTGTTTAACTAGATTAGACAGATAATAAATAAATAAATAAATGTTCACGGACTTTTCACACAACGTCCTCTGGTCCCAAACTAAGCTTAACGCTTGTGCTATGGGTACCAGATTACGCATATAATACATATATTACGTTATTTTTTGTAAATACATAGATATAATAGATAGCAAAACACTCAGATGTAGTAAAAATATATGTGTTTATCACACAAATAACTGTCCTGAGTGGGAATTGAACCCACGACCTCGTGCACGGTAGTCGGTTACACTTCCGACTACGCCACAAGGCCCGTCAAACAGATGGCTGTGTGATTTAGATATCAACCGATGCCAAAGGTTTGCTTCCTAAGCAGAACTATTTTTACTATTTTTATGAGACCTGGTTTGTTCTGAGTCTGGGTAAAATTGTATATTTGTAAAATCATCCGCGATACAGGGATTATTTTCAAATGAAGAAGGTGTCTTTTTAAAAAAAATTGATTGTCCATAAGTATGGGGATATACCATAAAGGATAATTCCATTGTTATTCGGTAAAAAATAAAAAATCCAAGATTGATTGACTAAAAAGTAAAAAACAACTGTTCAGTGTGTTGTGGCGTATTGACGAACGCATAGCGAATATATCGACAAATCCATCAATCTACAGCATCTTTAGCAATGAAAAATTCTACACAAACTTTCAGTCAGTATAAAAATTGTATATTCATATTCATTTATTTTCGCATTCCACAATGTATAGGTGTAGTAGGTGGTAACATAAAAATAAAATAACAATTATGGACCCTGTTGGGCATAGCGAAAACTAGAAAAGAGGATGACGTAAAAGATATGTTTGGTAATTATTTGTATTGTTTATTGCTATATATTATTTTTTGTTAATATTACATTTATTTTTTATTTTCCGTGTGTGGCCGGCTTTAGAGTTGTATATATGTGCATAGGAATGCTCTACGCGACCACTGTACTAATGTTACATAATTCCAGTAGTCTGACAATACAGGCGGAGACACGACACACGGCGGGATTATGTGGCCCCATTGCACACTATACTGTTCGTTGCTTCGGACGATGGGGTGTGCGGTTAGGTACATTTTTCCCCGATTTAACAGATAAATAAGGAATGATCTACGCCTTTTATTGAAGCGTTTAAAAAAATGAGCCATTGCGGGACGTCTCGCAGTTGTGAAAACATCGATTTTCCTTCTTCCTTCAAATATTGTTCGACTATTAAACATTTCTTGGTAAGCGCCCTTTCGCTATCCACAGACGAATTAAAACTGTTATTGGCTTATTGATTGACATTATACTTTCCTATTTAGATGCTTTTGTCAACAGATGGCGTTTAAAACAATTAAATAAATTGGCGTGGCGACGTCACAACACCAACAGCCGGTTTTATTCTCCCTTCACATTAGATGTTTTCATATCAAAATTTTCGTACATGCATTTTCCAGACCATACTTTAGAATTAAATATGAATACTTTAATTTTCAATGCATGTAGTCTATAGATAATATGTTATATAATATATGTGTATGTTAATAACCAACTACACCCCGTGTAGGCTATTGTTATGTAAATCAAGGCTCCTTACTGAGCTTCGTCGACAGCTCGATTAGGGCATAGTTTTCATTATAGCGATACCGTCGTCGAATTTCTCAAGCCTACTGGTATTTTGCACTAACGAGTGAATAGAAATGCAAATTAGTAGCTACTCAATAGCATTATATACAGCATAGCTAAAGCTAGTTTTATGGCTCTCCATATTGTAGCTGGATAAAAGGTACCTACTACTAAGTCAAGAAAGTACCGGGAAAAGATCAAAATTTTTTGTTATTCATCCAAATTTATTTTATCACCTTCAAAGTATGCTCCTTCAGAAACGATAGACTCAGGTACGCCAACGAATAATCCAATCATCAAAACATTTTTTAAACGCTGTTTCCGGAATTGGGTTCAGTTCTCGCCGCGAATTCTCCTTTATGTCTTCTACCGAAAACGGGTGCCACAAAGTGGTAATTTGAGTTTAGGAAAAAGAAAGAAGTCGGCTGGAGCCATATCTGGTGAATGTGGTGGTTGCTCGATGGTATTTGTTGAGTGTTTGGACAAAAATTCATTCACAATGATGACCTCGTGCGAAGGCGCATTATCGTGGTGCAAAATCCAAGAATTTTCTTTCCACAAATCTGGCTTTTTTCGTCGAATTTGCTCTCTTAAACGCCGCTTATCACTCAAATAATTTTCTTTATTTACCGTTTGACCTTCTGGCAAGAATTCCGAGTGCACAACACCGCGATAGTCAAAGAAAACAGTCAACATGACTTTGACTTTTAATCGACTTTGGCGTGGTTTTTTCGGTTTCGGTTCAGTTGGAAGTCGCCACTCCGAAGCTTGTTGATTAGTTTGCATGTCAAACTGGTAAACCCACGTCTCGTCACTAGTAACAATGCGTTTCATGAATGTTGGGTCGGAATTGACTCGTTATAGCATGTCCTCAGCGACTCTCATGCGATTGAGTTTTGGAGAAAATTCAGGTCTTTTAGGACTAGCCGAGCGGGAACATGTTTCATACCCAAGATTATTCAAAATGGTACTGATCGACTCGTGAGACACTGAAAGTTGGGCGGCTATCTCTCTCAAAGTTGAAGGAGGATTTTTCAGTCACTATTTCTTTCACTTTTGCAATGTTAACTTCAGTTGCAGACATTGATGGCCTACCAGAGCGAGGCAAATCTTCCATCACATCTTGACCGCTTTTAAACGCTTTGTACCACTCATAAGCACGTGTTTTTGATAAAGTCGATTCACCGTAAGCCTTCTGTAAAATTTTCAGTGTCTCCGAACACGAAATTCCATTGGCGATGCAAAATTTAAGACAAACTCTTTGTTCGCTGTTTTTGTCCATTATGAAATTTGCAATACACACTAGATATGATATAACCAAAAACAGCACTGTATTTAGTATAAATAACAGATGCAACTCAAACTCCGCGCCAAAATGGATAACAGTTGTTCCAATCTAACAACAATAAAAAAACAAAAATTTGAATTTGGAACCATAAACAAATCATCCATTCCCGGTACTTTCTTGACAGAGTAGTATCATGACATTAAGACTAATAGGAGCGGAGCACCAATAAAGAAAAATCGGGGTTTTTTTTCTTTTGTGAGCTAAACGGTTAAAGTTTTGCAAAAAACATGTATGACGGAATTGTTTCCCTTTAAAAGTTCTAAAAAAAGTCCACGACAGCATATGTCCATCTTTTAAGGTTGGCTCACTATAACCTTTTTTATGCTAACTACATTTGTTCTAAAATAATGCATTATTTGCAAAGGTGATTTTATAAACATGATATTAATCCTTATCCAAATAAATACGTTAGTAATCACAAGTATTTAATATAAAACAAAATTGCCCTGTACATCAATCGATTTCAATGAATATCTTAGGATATATCGCAGTTTTAAAATAACATCGCAACATCAAGTACTGAAGTTAGCGTTAGCCCAAAGTAACTATTCCACGCGGACCAAGTCGCGGGCAGAAGCTAGTAAAAAAAAATGAAAATAAATATTCTAAAAAAATAAATATTTCTAGCTGTGTGTGTGTTCTGCAAAAAAGTAAAAAAATATATTTGGGGTAAGCTAACCTTAACACTTAGGGGTAAGAAAATAGTTATAAACCTATTCAATTCAATTCAATTCAATTCATATTTATTTGCGAAGAATGGGATTACAGTTGTTTCAGTAAATATTCCCAAACTCCACTTCACAGCATGCAAATTATTAGTAAATTATAGGTTTTATTTTACAACATAAGACAGCTTAAAAAAAAATATAAATATTTAAATTAACAATAACAAGTCCCATAAAAATAAAGCAAGAATATGTCATATAACAGTTCCAATTATGAAAATTTACTTAAGAATATTATTATCATTATTATTACAAATAAAGCAGTTTTAAACATATAACATAAAATTAAAAACCTATTCTCATACCTACTAAATATACATATAAAATTTCATCAAAATCGTTCAAGCCGTTTCGGAGGAGTATAAACACTAAAACTGTGACACAAGAATTTCATATATTAGATATTATCTATAATTATTTTCTATTTACTTTTTATTCATGTAAGAATTTATAGAATATTTTAAAATTGATGTATGATGGTTTTATTCAAAACTAATTTTACATATCCGTCGGGTAGTAAAGTTGCAGAGGTAAGCGCGATTGTATAAGTACATACCACAAGCAAAACCTTTCGCTTTATTAACTATTGACAAGTAGCAGTTCTTTTTTTTTTTTAATAATTGCTACTCGCTTTGAGTATTTGCCAATGTCTTATTTAGAGTACATGTCTTCTTCACAGGTAAGTTTAATTCATCAAACAAGTCGTAGTCGAAGTCAAAGTCATATAAACTTAGTCAAAGTCAAAGGTAGCGTCAGCAAAGCGGTGGCGACTTTACTGAAGCTTCTATGGAGTTTTGGAATCAACACGAAAACAAGTTATGCCATACTACGTCACTTGCCAACACTTATGCAGATACACAAATAGTTAATAAGCAAAAGAACACTACTTTTACACATTAATACTTAAAATAACACAAATTTAGGAAAATAATGCAGAGCGACGACATGATCTTCTTCATATTCCCGCCAAAACTCTTAGTCCGTCATAAATATCATATTATGATATTCTGCAGGCCTGTTTGAGTGTGATACTTGCCCAGTTTGCCTTGTGCCGTGTGGGGCCGGCTTTAGAATTGTCCCACCCCTCTCCACCCATGGGAGTCGTAAGAGCCGACTGAGGGAATACCGTGGGCAGCAGCACTCCTTCCAGTATTAACAACATCCACTGCGATCGCCAACCCGCCTGCCAAGCGTGGCGATTACGGTATTATCCCCCATATTATGAGAGAAAAACATGTTGTGGCTTTCTCCTTAAAAGTCCTTTGGGAACGTTTCCTTGGAATTATACTACTCGTGATCTAGTACCATTGCAAAGTTGCGGTGGGTTTAAATTACGGAGTAGTAGTATTCCGCGGGGAGCCGTTGGATGCGGTCGGCACAGGACCGCTCGTTGTGGCGTTCTCTTGGGGAGGCCTATGTCCAGCAGTGGACTTCGAAAGGTTGATGGATGGATGGACGGACATGCCCAGTTGAGCCGACTCATACTGAAAAAAACAATATTCTACAAAAATAAAATTGTACTTATAAATGTTTTAATTTTTATTTCCTCATATTTTTCTTGGCTTATCAATTTTGTGCGTCATTGTACAAATGAAGCAATAATTGTGAGTGTAACACAATTAAAAAAAAGCCTCTGAAGCCAATGTTTTGTGTTTAATGGGAAACTTCCTCAAACTTTCTAGAAGTACAATTTAGGATCTTGACAATGGACATTTTCGTGAATAATTAATTTGATTGGTGTCCTGACTAACATCAGTTTGAAGAGTTTTGTTTATTTACATTTAAATTAGTGTAATTAATTATTATTATTATTGTGTGATCATAGTCCGGAGCGTGCTCGTCGCGATCCCTGCCAGCCTGCTATCCACAGGCTGCAATCCGGCTCGAATGCGTACCACAGTGCGGGTTAGGGCGTGCCCCAGAGGCGACGCGTACCGACCCGCCCCCGTCGGTATGAACAACGGCAGATGCGGCGATGGGGGCCGCCACCCATCACGCCTTGCCCAGTTTGGCGAGTCGAGGGGAGCAGAGAGTCGAGTAGGCACGTGGAATGTAAGAGGTGGTGTGGAAGATAAGTTACACGAGCTGGTAACCGTCATGTCGGATAGACAGCTTGATGTGCTCTGTGTAACAGAGACCAAGCGAAAGGGTAGCGACGCCTGTGATCTTCCTGGTGGCGGGTTAGCTCTGTGGTCTGGTGTACCGTAGAGCGATCGGGCCAGCATGGGAGTGGGGATGTTGCTGTCCGCTCGCTTGGCCTCAGGTGTGAAAGACTACGGAATGTTTGATCCCAGACTTCTATGGGTCCGAATCAAACTAGGTGTCACCTGGGTCTTCATGGTCGCAGCTTATGCTCCCATAGGCTCCTTGGTGGCATCGGATCTAGAGAAGTTCTGGGATAATGTTAGGGAAGTTCTGGATTTGGCAGAAGCTAGTGAACGCGTGATCATATGCGGAGACTTGAATGGATGGGATGGGACCAAGCGTCCAGACTTCGAGGACGTGCTTGGTTCATTTGGTGATAAGAGAGTGAATGATGCATTAAACACAAAGTGAAAAATGTGAAATCGAAAATAACAGTCAGGAGCAGGATTTATTTTCGATTTCACATTTTTCACTTTGTGTTTAATGTATAGTGCTAAGCATGTCAAATGCAAAAATATATATAAAAATATCTAAATATGTGAATGATGCAGGTAAGCTCATTGCGGATGTAAGTATGGAGAGAAACCTTATTGTGTCAAACACATTTTTTCAACATAAGGACATCCATATGTATACATGGAGAAGGAATGAACAGAGAAGTATGATACATTTAATTCTGGTAGACAGTCCCTCCGAAGTAAAATTCTGGATACAAGAGCCTACAGGGGTCCCACTGTCGACACGGACCACTATCTCGATATTGCAAGATTTTGTGGTCTGTTCAGAAAGTGGAGACACTGGCGAGAGCGTGTCCACTTCGGAGGGCTTGAAAGAATAAAGATTGAAAAGTTGCAAGAAGAGAGTGTAAGAGCAAAGTATGTAGAGGGTGTCCGTGAACGGTTGACAATGGCAAGGCAGCCGGGATCTGACATAGAAGAATGCTGGAGAGTATTGAAAGATAGTATGGTAGATACCGCGAAAGAAGTATGTGGATGCTCAAAGAAGCATAGGAAAGTGAATGGTGATGCATGGTGGGATACGGAAGTAGCAGCTTCCGTAGACCAAAAGAAGAAAACGTGGCTGGACTATGTATCTTCTTTGAACCTGAGTGCAAGTATGAAAGAACTGAAGAAAGAAATATACCGGCAACGTAAGAATGACACCAAAGCCTTAGTGAAAGAGAAGCGTGATAGAGCAAATATGATTGCAGAAGAAAGGCTGACAAAAAACTTCGAGAGCAACACCAAACTTTTCTGGAGGGAGGTGAAGAAATCTGGGAGTGGTTGGTCAGCTTTCAGAATGAATAAAATAAGGTCTAAAGGTGGAGACATTCTTACGTAAACACAAGATGTGTTAAGCCGATGGAGTGAATATTTTGGAGATATGTATGCGGATGTTCAGGGTGATGCTGGTGCCACATGTGATCTAACAGATCAGCATTTGGTACCGGAATCCTCTGATGACATTAGAATGGATGAAGTTGAATGGGCTATTAGAAGTTTGAAAATGGTAAGGCAGCGGGTATTGATATGGTGTCTGCTGAGATGATCAAGCTTGTAGGCTCATGTGTCTGGGAATCATTCCTGATGCTTCTCAATTTATGTTGGAGCTCAGGAATGGTTCGCAAGGACTGGAGAAGCGCAGTCATCGTGCCCTTGTTTAAAAACAAGGGTTAACGTTATGACTGTGCGAACTACAGAGCCATAAGCTTGACCAGTTTGGCAGCCAAAGTGTATGGTAAGATTGTTGAAAGAAAGAATGAGGATGGTGTCTGATGAATTTTTGTGTGAGGCACAAGGAGGTTTCAGGTGTGGACGAAGATGCATGGATCAAGTGTTTTCTCTGCGCAACATTGTTGAGAAGCATCTAGCTGTAGGCCAGAGGGTTTTCTGCAGTTTTGTGGATTTGGAGAAAGAATTTGACATTGTTGTATGAAAGGAACTTTGGGACATTTTGCCGGAGTATGGTATTAGCGGTAGACTGCTACAAGCGGTGCAGTCCAACTACATGGACTGCAGAGCTTGTGTGCGGCTGGATGATGGAATGTCATCCTGGTTTGACGTCAATATCGGCGTTAAACAGGGCTGCGTTCTATCAGCCAGATTGTTTATCATATATCTGGATAAATATCTACAAAGGTTGAATGAAATTAATGTGGGAGTTCAGATGGGCAACTCAGTGGTTAACTCGCTGCTATATGCAGACGATGCGGTCCTATTAGCGCAGTCTGCGACTGACCTGCAAACCCTAGTCGACGTAATGGCAGAAGATTGTAAGAAAAGGGGCCTACGTGTGAATATGAGCAAAACTAAAGTAATGATTTTTGAAAGAGAAGAAGCCAGAACAGATGTTAGAGTAGCAATAGGAAATGGTGTTCTAGCAAGTGGATGAATTTGTATATCTTGGATGTGGATGCAGTCGGGATGGAAGGTACGCCACTGATGTAGAAAGAAGAGTGAATGCGGGAAATAGAGTGAACGGCTCCGTTCTTGGGACAACTTCTCGGCAGCCATCACCTCAGCCAGAAGGCACGTATCGCAATACACAACGCAGTGCTTGTCCCAACGTTATTATACGGATGCGAGAGTTGGGTGTGTAAAAAGGAGCATGAGAGCAAAATCAATGCGGTCGAAATTCGATCTCTGCGGAGAATCTGTGGAGTGAGGTTGACTGACCGCATTCGTATCAATGATGTAAGAGAGCGAGTAGGTATGAAAGGGAGTATTGGTGTAAAGATGCGAAAGGGAATGCTCCGATGGTTCGGACATGTGGAAAGAATGCCGGACGAGCGACTGGCTAAGAAGATATATAATGCGAAAGTGGAAGGATGTAGGTACAGGGGGAGACCGAGACTTACCTACCTAGACCAAATTGGTCATGTATTGAAGGAAGGTGGAGTCAGGAGTCTCCGAAACCGGCGAGCGTGTATGAAGAGAGTTATGAATGTTGAGGAAGCGAGAGATGTATGCAAGAATAGAGCCTCTTGGCACTCTGTTCTCTCTGCCTACCTCGCAAGGGAAATGGCGTGATGATAAGTAAGTATGTAAGTAATAATTACCTACATAAATATTCAACGAAATTCTGATTTTTATTGGTGTATCGCTTGTGAATAGTAGAAACTAATTTGCAAAATCTTATGTACAATTATTATATTATTTTATTTATAAGATAACTCAGTTATGATCTGTGAGTAGCTTTTTGCTCATTTTCCAATGATAATATGAATTTTAGAAAAAATAAAATGCTTAGTCCGTTTAATAATATATCACACTAATGGACTTTAGTAAAGTTCAAAATCCAGCAACCAAGCAACCAATTTAGTTTATATTGACCATTAAACACAAAGTGAAAAATGTGAAATCGAAAATAACAGTCAGGAGCAGGATTTGAACCTGCATCTTCTGGATACCGTCCAGATGCTTTACCAATTCAGCCATCCTGACAATTGCTCCTGACTGCTAATTTCGATAACACATCATACTGAACGTCTTTGGGTGACGCCTGCGCCATTTGTCGGAAGTATTTTCATACATTATACCGACCAGGTAAACCTAATTTTACAATTAAGATTTTACCTAATAATGACGCAAACCCTTTAAATATTTTAGATATTTTTATATATATTTTTAGCATTTGACATGCTTAGCACTATACATTAAACACAAAGTGAAAAATGTGAAATCGAAAATAACAGTCAGGAGCAGGATTTGAACCTGCATCTTCTGGATACCGTCCAGATGCTTTACCAATTCAGCCATCCTGACAATTGCTCCTGACTGCTAATTTCGATAACACATCATACTGAACGTCTTTGGGTGACGCCTGCGCCATTTGTCGGAAGTATTTTCATACATTATACCGACCAGGTAAACCTAATTTTACAATTAAGATTTTACCTAATAATGACGCAAACCCTTTAAATATTTTCTATTTCACATTTTTCACTTTGTGTTTAATGTATAGTGCTAAGCATGTCAAATGCTAAAAATATATATAAAAATATCTAAAATATTTAAAGGGTTTGCGTCATTATTAGGTAAAATCTTAATTGTAAAATTAGGTTTACCTGGTCGGTATAATGTATGAAAATACTTCCGACAAATGGCGCAGGCGTCACCCAAAGACGTTCAGTATGATGTGTTATCGAAATTAGCAGTCAGGAGCAATTGTCAGGATGGCTGAATTGGTAAAGCATCTGGACGGTATCCAGAAGATGCAGGTTCAAATCCTGCTCCTGACTGTTATTTTCGATTTCACATTTTTCACTTTGTGTTTAATGTATAGTGCTAAGCATGTCAAATGCTAAAAATATATATAAAAATATCTAAAATATTATATTGACCACTTTAAGTTTTTCTTAAAACATTTATACACACAACAGAATGATCTGATTGACTGTACAGAAATGGTGGAGCGCTTTTGATACTGTCTGAATGCTGTGGATCCGATTCCTACACAACTCTATTCCCATATTACTTGTCGTCTAAGGGAAAGTATTTGCAAAACATGTCTGACAGTCACTTTTTATGACAACGTGTGTTCAAATATGTGTTGAACGTTCTTCAAACATTGTGTTCTAGTCTATGAAGCATCATCTTCCATTATAAAGAATAGAATAAAGAATCTTTATTTGTTTGAACATAATTATACATACGTACATTACAAAAATACGCATTGACGTTTTTTTGCCAAAATAAGGATCACAATCATGTTCTGCCTGAATAGACTTAGAAGAGGATAACAAAACAACAATTAGATATGGAAAATAGTAATAATAAAATAATCATAGAAATCCATCCATCCATCCATCAGCCTCTCGACGTCCACTGCTGGACATAGGCCTCCCATAGAGAACACCACAACGAGTGGTCCTGTGCCGACCGCATCCAACGGCTCCCCGCAGCTTTGACCAGATCGTCGGTCCATCTGGTGGGGGGCCGTCCTACGCTGCGCCGTCCGATACGTGGTCGCCACTCGAGAACCTTTCTTCCCCAATGGTAGTCGGTTCGTCGAGCGATGTGGCCTGCCCATTGCCACTTCAGCATGCCGACCTGGCGAGCTATGTTGGTTACTCTCGTTCTCCTACGGATCAATATCATAGAAAATAAATTATTAAATGTCAATGGTGTTTTTAGATGTCAAATTGAACCGCCCCATCCTTTCCCACGGGTGTCGTACAAGGCGACTAAGGGAAGTAAGCAATTATCACTCATTGCATTACTGGTAGTACGTCTGGGTACTAAGTGAGAGTACTCACTTGCTGTCGGGCCCGAACGGATCGGTACCACCGTATTCTATGTGACCGGTCATGAAGAACGTCAGTGTGTTTGTGTGTGTTCTAACTGTTGTGTCTCAATTTATATACGAAAATCTGTTGTATGTCAAGAAAAACATCGGATGTTTTGATAAGTATAGCGATGTTCATCACATTAATACTAGGAACAAAGGCAATCTTATTGCACACAGTACTCGTCTCCACAGAATTAGTAGATCTTTTATGGGGCAATGTATATGCTTTTACAATAAGATTCCTGAAAATGTCCGAAACATGCCACTAAATAAGTTTAAGAAAGCCATAAAAATTAGACTTTGTAATCAAGGTTATTACACTGTTTCGGATTATCTTGAGGACAAAACAAAATGGGCTTGAGCTGCTCCTCATTCATTATTTTTCAAAATTGTTTTGTATGATATAATGTCATTTTAGTTATAAATATTATATTAAATTGTAATAAATTGGCAATTTAAAAAAGTGGCCCATGAGTTTCTTGCCGGGTTCTTCTCATGAGGGGCTTTACTTCGGAATCCGGCCGCTTGTGGCGATTGCAATCGCCACTTTGTTATTGCGGATGCACTCGCCTCAGGCGCTCGTGTTGATTATTATTGTGTATTCTTGACGATTTTAAGGGCTATTGAATAGGCCTATGAAATAAAGATATTTTTGAATTTGAATTTGAATTTTGAATTTGAATTTGTTTTGGTTGTAGCAGAAGATAGATATTCTTTCATTTCACCTCTGAGAAATGAAATGGTGCGCAGCTTGACAATACTCTCGATATAGTTGAGTCCATGAGCGAAGGTTACCATTTACCATTAGATGGCCTGTGATTCGTCTGCCATCATTAGCAATTAAAAAAAATAACCTCATTAAATTCTGTTTAGTAATTTCAGAGACGTGCTCTAACAAACAGACAAACAAAAACATTTAAAATCGTTCTATAATTACTCTTTTTCTTATCTCTTAACGTCTCCGTCTCCGTTTTTTATTCTTTAGATGTGAAGTCTTCAGGAGTGAAAAAATGTGCAGTATGCATACCTATAGTACATTTTTTTTAAATCAATCACACATTTTTATTTTTTGTTCTGGTAACTAATTTGAAATACGCAGACGATATTATTATATATCCTTTAATTGGTTCGTTAGATTTGTGACATAAGTGTGTAGCTTCTATATTCAAACTTTTAAGTTCAAACTGAGTCATGCAAAAAATATTAGCGAGTTCTATAGGAAATTTTCTAATCTATAAAGAGGTTGAAAATGTGCTCAGTAGACAGCAGCAAGATCTCCCGCAATTTCGTGGAGTTTACCTTAGTGATATATGCAGATGATAAACCTCTTTTTACCCTCACGGAGATAAGGGCAAGTTATATTCCCCAGATAAACAGAATAATACGGTGTATTTTGACTTTCATAATCTCAGTTTTAGTGTTCCGTGATATCTGTGGTTCTATATTATATTATACGTACATGTGTATGTAAAACATGTTTATCTCTAGGGTTTATGTTAAATTTGCAAAATTACTTTTGAATTCGCTAGCGTATTAATTAAAAAAGATAATAATGATCTTTACAGTCAGGCTACAAATAATTCCGAGTTGTAATCGTAGACACGAAGTTACGAAGAATTACAATTAGTTACATCTAAATGTGATATGATAACAGCGAAATAACGAATAAAATAATGTACTCGTACCTACGGACAAAGTGCTCTAAAAGCTTACGGTGCTTAACAAAAGGATTCGATGTTCGAATTCCCAACACAATAGCAGGAGGTTGTACAAACGACTCGTTATTGTGAAACTCCATATTGAATTTAAATGCAATTTTTCTCCACGCTGGTTCTGTCGCCCTGGTATTTAAATATTCATTTTTAGAGAATTCCTCTTATTTTTTTATTGATCAGCTAGATAATCTGTGTTATTGGTAGTGATAACGAATGTTTTATTAAGCGCTTAAAACTTCTAATAGTTTGTTTAGAAGCTGGAAATGGTATATTTATTGTACAGGTCCCACAGGTGTAAGGTAATCTGAGGATGGTCCTCACTCTCTTCCTTTTCGTTTATTAACTTCCCGCTAAGAAAATTGAAAATTTTCAAGTTGGGAAGTTATTGGGTTTTTCGAAAATCGAGCTATCAATGGATGTTGACGTTTTGAGGTCCTGGGAAACTTCCCCGAAGGTTTCCGCAATGATGTCTGTATGTGTGTGTGTGTGTGTGTGTGTGTGTGTGTGTGGCCGTATGGAAACCTCTCATAACTTTTGGACGGCTTGACCGATTTCATCGCGGTTGGCGTCATAAGAAAGCACTTGACCAAACTTAAATTTTTAATATAATTAGGACTGATTCTAACCGGTAGATCATGAGAAATCTCAAAAAAAACTACAATTTTTTTATTTCAGTTTTTTTTTTAATAACTTCTGAACGGTTTTACCTACCGATTCCAAAAACTAATCAGCTCTTAACATCAAAAAACCACGTTGATCGCCGCTAGTCTGGTCAAAATCGGTTGATTCGTTCGTGAGATCGAATTCGTATCGTTGTCGAAAATTCAACGTGTGTAGTGTTTTATTAAATCTCTATCAGACTTTTGAGCTCGAAGAGCTCCAAGAGCTCAAAAGCATAGAACAGTTATCTCTTTGAGCTTGCAGAGCTCAAAATTACACGAAAGTTATACTTTTGAGCTCGAACAGCTCGAAGAGCTCAAAATCGTAATAAATGCGATTTTGAGCGCTAAGTATCAAATTAGCGGGAAGTTGCAGGGATG
This sequence comes from Leucoma salicis, assembly GCA_948253155.1. Lineage (NCBI taxonomy): Eukaryota > Metazoa > Arthropoda > Insecta > Lepidoptera > Erebidae > Leucoma > Leucoma salicis. The sequence continues at coordinate 24,554,791 of OX411812.1, forward strand.
GCCTTTAGGGTCTACCGTTTTCCAGATTTTTTTATATTTTACTAGTGACTCGCCCTTTTTGTAAATGCGGGAAAAATGTTTCTAAGCATGCACCCTTTTCTTTTTTTTTTGTTAAGGCGGCAAAAAATGTTCCTAACCGCACCCCCGTCGTTTGGGGCAACGAACAGGGTAGTGTGGGGCCTTCATTCACTAAAGAAACACGCCGTGTGCCGTCTCTCCGCCTTCATTGGCACATTTTTACATTCCTTCGGTGGTTTGTTCAGACACCTAAACAGCCTAATACAACAATTTTTTATTCTCATATAAAAATGTACAGAAATACGAGTAAGTCTAGTATAGCTTGTAATAGATAGGATACATAATATGTATCTAGGTATATATTCCCTATCGCAAAATGACTAGTTGAAACCTATCTAATGGATGATACACCATTCCGTAATAATACTGTAATTTTTCTTAAACAACCTACCATAAATAATAAAAGAAGATAACATTTTTAACATGAGACGTACCAGGGTAACATAAATGATGAAGCGTGTCCAATTACTATTCAGTACAATTGAGAACATATCGCATATGGCAGCAAATATCGCTAAGCCTGTACTTAGCTGATTGCCAGCTCAACGCTGAATGAGCTAGCTTTGGAATTACCATAATAACCCAATTTTGCCGTGGTACGGTATCTGTCTAATTAGTGAAAGCACTGAATAGAAACGCGACTTATTCGCTGTGTTTTTTGATCAAAATACTCCTATTTCACAGCAAATAATTCGCAACTCGCTGTTATAGTTACGCTTGAAATTCTGAATTGCGAATAATAAATTTTATCAGAACACAAAATGAGAAAATTTGAAATTGGAGACAATAGTCTCCAAGCAAGACTATTTTCGCGTTTTGTATTCTGGTAAATCACCGAGCATGTCAAATGTTTAAAATATACATAAAATATCAAAATAAATATTATATTAATATCCTTGTAAAACTGTCAAGATTGTCGATGAAGATGTTTGTTAATGATTGTTTGTGATGTGTGTTTGAGCATCAATCAAGCCTAAACGACAGAGTGGTTTTGGATGAAATTTGGTATCTACCTACCAAACTCTTCTACCTATTATATTTTGACGGGCCTCGTGGCGTAGTCGGTAATGTAACCGACTTCCGTGCACGAGGTCGTGGGTTCGATTCCCACTCAGGGCAATTATTTGTGTGATGAACACAGATATTTGTACTCCGTCTGGGTGTTTTCTATCTATTATATGTATGTATTTACATAAAAAAGTAGTATATGTATTATATCCGCAATCTGGTACTCATAGCACAAGCGTCAAGCCTAGTTTGGGACCAGAGGACGTTGTGTGAAAAATGTGCGTGAATATTTATACTGTAATATATAAGATCTTTTGACCCTAAAAATAATAAATAAATAAAATAAATAAATAAATATTCACAGACATTTTTCATATAAGAAATATAGTTCCCGTATGATAAGGCCTGCGCGTTGGCCGGAAACCCCCCGTGGGTCTCGGAGACGGAGGTGCTCCCCAAGGTGTATCAGCGGGCATCGCAAGAGCGGGCAGGAGGCCGTCGCTTCCTGCCCAGCGAGGTGGCCAGGTGGCAGGGCGACGCCCGCCGAGCTGCCATGACTAGGTGGAGGGCACGGCTGGAGGGGCCCCGGGCCGGTTATTGGACCGTAGGGGCGCTCCAGCTGGTGCTGGAGGAGTGGGCAGGGTGACGGCATGGAGTCCTTACCTTCCGACTGGTGCAGGTGCTGCCGGGACACGGTTGCTTCGGCAGATATCTGCACATAGTCGCAAGGAGGCAGGCGACTCCGTACTGTCACCACTGCGGCTGTGACGAGGACACGGCGCGGCACACGCTCGAGTCATGTCCGGCTAGGGCCGAGCAGCACCGTAAACTCGTCGCGGCAATAGAGCGGACCTTTCGCTACTGAGTGTCGTTAGAGCGATTGGCAGCGACAGGAGTTGGGCCGCGGACGCTGCCTTCTGCGAAGAGGTCATCTCGCAGAAGGAAGCAGTGGAGAGCGCCAGGGAGGCCGATCTTTCCGGATCGGGGAGCGTCCGCCACCCGCAAGGCTTCCCGCGACCGTGTGACGCTCCGTGTCGCTCTGTAGAGTTTACCCGAAAGGGTAAGCCGCCGGCGGACCACTGAAATAATATAGTGCAGTTCCAGTGGCCCGCCCGCATAGGTGAAGAGTTGGCACACGACGGCTTTATTTAGTGGGCGAGGGCCCCACACTACGCTGTTCGTTGCCCCGAACGACGGGGTGTGCGGTTAGGTACATTTGATCTGCCTTAACAAAAAAAAAGTCCTGCTCGCTACTGTTATTTTCGATTTCACATTTTCACACTTTGTTTTGTTTTACTTCAGTTGTTATTATATATTTATTACCATTAGCCACTGCCCATGAAATCGTATCTTCAAAGCTCATCATTTATATGTATTATACATATCTGTTTATCCACATCACAATTTATTTGATATCGCTTATTATATACTAGGCTTTGCCCGTGGCTCCGCCGCAGCCAAAATCTAGTTTTTAGGTCATATCTAAAGTACGTGATATAGTAGCAGGATAAAATGTATACCAGTTTTTAAGTCTAATCAAGAGCGATTAAATAAAAACAAGTTGCATCAAAATACGTTGAGTAGTCTTTGCGTGATGCGCGAACGAACAAGCAGACAAACGGACAAAAAATCTAAAAAAAAAATCATTTAGATATTTTTGTATATATTTTTAGCATTTGACATGCTTAGCACTATACATTAAATACAAAGTGAAAAATGTGAAATCGAAAATAACAGTCACAAGCAGGATTCGAACCTGCATCTCCTGGATACCGTCCAGATGCTTTGCCAATTCAGCCATCGTGACAATTGCTCCTGTTTGCTAATTTCGATAACACATTCATACTTAACGTCTTTGGGTGACGCCTGTGCCATCTGTCGGAAGTATTTTCATACATTATACCGCGCCACCCAAAGACGTTTAGTATGAATGTGTTATCGAAATTAGCTGTCAGGAGCAATTGTCACGATGGCTGAATTGTCAAAGCATCTGGACGGTATCCAGGAAATGCGGGTTCAAATCCTGCTCGTTACTGTTATTTTCGATTTCAAATTTTTCACTTTGTGTTTAATAAAAAAATATCGTTTTGTGTTGTCTAAACGCCTATATAGCTATAATCTATACTATTATAAAGCTGTAACAGAGCTGTGTCTGTATATATATACTATTATAAAACTGTAATAGTGCTGTCTGTATATTTAAGATATTTGAGAAAAAAAATGACTGTTTAAAATATAATTCTATATCTAGAACGGTAATCCGGAGGCAGGAGGAAATCCTGTTAGTGGATAATATTTTCTGTTTAAAATTTTCACACTTTGCATTCTGGCATCTCCACACTTTCACTTTTATAATATTGTAGTAGGAAGCTGGTTTTAATTATCCTTTACACTTTACATGACTGTTCTTCTGTAGACCAGACAGAGCCCTATGATATATTCACTCTCTGGACTCTGTCTGGTCTTTGTCATTTATTGTATTTCCCTTTGTCAGTGCAGAAAACTGCGAGCTCTTCTTCAATTTCTTCTTTTTTTTATCTCACCTTCTACTCCTTCCTATTTAAAACTCTATTTCCAGTATCTATCATCTAACCATGGTAAGGATTTACGCTCTAAGGACAATAGATTACTTCTTTGTCCATCCCATTCTTCTGCTTTCCTTTTCTGTCCAATCTGTTCTCCTATGGAATACACTCCCACTCTATATCAGGATGTGTAAGAACCGCTACAAATTTAAGACTAAGGTCAGACAGCACTTTTTGACCGTTTAATTTTATTTGTACTGCGCTTGTTTTCTCATGAAGATGTACCTACCTCACATTATCTCTTGTGCCACCCATGGTTGACTGGTAGAAAATTCCTTAGGCATTTTAGGGCCGGTTTATTCAAACGATTGATTATCGTAACATACGTACGTCAAAAAATAACGATTACGAGCGATATTTAACGTACGTTAAATACAAAGCGTTGTTTCATTGCCTAAAAAACCAGTCGTCAAAGTTATTAGGGATTTTTCTAGTATGGCAACATTTGTCCGTATACGTCAGTTTATTTTTTTTTATCATAGACACAGGATGTTATAGTCTATGGTTTTTTTGGTTTTGTCATGGAAGTAATATGTAATGTATATAAGTAAGTATTACTTATTTATTTTATTGTTTATGACGCGAATGACAAAACTTTGAATTATTCCTTTATTATTAGTTGTGAATTGTGACAATATTATTAGGTAATATAAAGAAAAATAAGCTATTCATGCAGAATTCAATGCCGGTGGGACCAACCGAGGACTTCACGTCTGTTAAAGTTTGATTTGAAATCTAGCTATATTATAGAAGTCAGTTGCAACAGTCAATTTTGCTTCTTCGTTAGATGGAATGTTAATGTAATGAGGACGTAATTTATCGATAACCCGAATCACTCGATGAATAATATGACACACTGTTGACACATGCCCAACACATCTAATAAAGCGATCCTGAACCATAACATTGTAGAGTAGCAAGTACCTGATCTATAGGTAGGCTAGGTTTTACAGCGAAGTTTCGGAAATATTGTACACAAATAAATTTTAAATCAAAGTATTCTTATGAGAAATTCTACTTTTCTGTAACAAATTTTATATCGCCTTCGATACGACGTGTCAACAATAGAGCTACTTCCTTTATTAGGTACACGATAGTCTCACGATACCTTGCAATGAGTGAATTCCAACATATATGAATTCCTGCTCATCCCAAAAATGTTGGTTGTTAACACGTGTATTAAATACTTTTTCTTCCTTCCATTGTTTGTATTATCGCCAGATGAACAACTCTCGTAGAATAAAGACTAATACAAAAGAGTCTCCATAATGTTATAGGTACCTACTGTTTGTTAGACCCATCCATATACGAGTAGTACCTATATGCTGACAGTATATACTATATCTATGGCTAGACGCACCGAAAGTGAAGTTAACCAGTTGGCGGGATTGTTACCGTAATCGTTATTATTTAACGTACGTTAAGGACCTCATTTCGTGAAACAACGCTTTTTTTGGTTTGACGATGGTTAACTCCATTTTTGACGTTTACGTGTGCGTCAAGTATAGCTGAAACAACCGGCCCTAAGTCCGCCATTGTAACATAAATATATTTTGTTTTCTGATTGCATAAAGTTAAATATTTAAATAAATAAATAAATTTTATTGTTCAATTGCATGAAGATTATTAATCAACCGCTTATATCAGGACTCTAACATACAAGTATAGCTACAAGTGACCTTTAAATTAAGCTTAGCGAATCAGGGAGTTCCATAATTCGATTCTGAATAATAACGAAATCCACAAACAATGGATTGGAACTTTGTTCGTGCGAATGCTGAAGCAGTAATTCAGTCAGAATTTAATTACACCGTTTGAAACTCTCAACAAATATTCCGGAGATTACGTACTTTACTGTTTTGGATAATTTTTGGGTAATCTTGTGGCTATGTGTGGATTAAATATACGTGGTAGATGGTTGATAGAAAGTATATAACATAAGTAAATGTTCACGGACATTTCACACAACGTCCCCTGGTCCCAAACTAAGCTTAACGCTTGTGCTATGGGTACCAGATTACGGTGTTTTTTTTTTGTAAATACATAGGTACATAAATATAATAGATAGAAAACACCCAGACGCAGTACAAATATTTGTGTTCATCACACAAATAATTGTCCTGAATGGGAATCGAACCCACGACCTCGTGCACGGGAATCGGTTACTACAGGGGGACATTTATTCAGGATACTACCGACTACGCCACGAGGCCCGTCAGTAGTGATGTAATTCATTATCATTATTCTTTTTTAATAGTCATTACTGCACCATCGTGGACACTAGTCTCTCCTCAGGCGTATTCCACCCATATGGCTGAACGTGGATAGAAAAATTTCACAGGTCATCGAGAATATTTTAAACTAAATACTACTTACTTGTCTCCAAATTACTATTATACTGCACATACTATTAGGCTGCACAGATGGCGTAAGTTTAGACACCGGCGCCCCACTTGGTGTGGCCCCACATGGTTGTTCTGTGTCTGGGTGACACAGTGGTGGTGGACAGTATATGATTTTACAAAATTTTTGGTTTATTTATTTAGGTGGGTTAAAATAAATAAACCAAAAATTTTGTAAAATTTTGTAAAATCATATACTGTGGGTAGATGAGACCGTTGAAATAACATATCAGCCTTGGACGTCTATCATCTAAGTCCACCCGTGATCATGAATGCTGTAAAGTATTCGAAACGTCGGGATAGTAGTAAAATTAAGTAAACGCGATAGATTCCGTAAACGAAGTTTTATTTCAAAATGTGTAACATTCGCGTAAATATCAGAAAGCATTTAGATATTTTAATATATATTTTTAGCATTTGACATGCTTAGCACTATACATTAAACACAAAGTGAAAAAAATGAAATCGAAAATAACAGTTGTGCTCGTGACTGTTATTTTCGATTTCACATTTTTCACTTTGTGCTTAATGTACTTTACAGCATTTATGGTAACAGGTAGATTGATCCACTCGTACCCATAAACGTAGTTTTATTTCTTAACAGGCTTTAATATTTTTATCCAAACAAATATTATAAAGGCATTTTTTTCATACATTACGAGTAAGTCAGCAAGGAGTAGGTACAGAAGTTTTATCCTGGAAAATCGAAGGGATGCTGTAGGATAGCTACTTTTACATAGGTTTCTGTGACGTAGAATGACGTATTTATACTATACTATCGTCAGCTTGTGACTTCGTCCTCCGGGACAACAGAGGTTCATAGGCAGGTTCATTACCAAAGACGGGTGTTAAAGGGGGAGGCAGGTATTTTTCCAGGATAAGAAAAAGAGCAATCTTTGCCGTTGGTGTATTGGTGTAATGTTATGGTAGGTGACCGCTGGTTAGTCTGGCTGGTGTTTTTTTTTATTGCATGTAGTGGCAGACGAGTCACGGTCCATCTGATGGTAAATGGTAACCGTCGCCCATGGACTCGACTATACCTAGAGTATTGTCAAGCCGCTGCTCACCAATACATTTCACAGATATGAAATAAAATATAAACGGCTATCTCCTGCTACAGCCAAAACGCAACGATGTGCTTCATGGCCGTTCACACGGGAGATGGTGGTACCAACCCGCTCGGGCCCGATACCAAGTGAGTACTCCCACTTGGTACCCAGCCCTACCACCAGCCAATGGATGATAATTGCTTACTTCCCTTAGTCGCCTCATATGACACCCGTGGGAAAGAATGGGGTGGTGACACTTGTATTCTTAGTCCGTCACCACACGGACAAGTTGAACTTTATCGGAAGGTTATGGCAAAAAGAAATAAAAAATGTGTTCAGTGTAGGAATCTCAATGACTGACTGTTTTAATATTTCCAAAGAAGTACCTATACAATAATTAGGACTTGGTTTATTTACATTAACTTAGAATTATCTACATTTGAGATTTTTTAAGTTTACATTTGAAATGCTTACGCTTGTAGCGCAATCAAAATCAGTTAATAATATTATAAAAGGAAAATTTTGATTGTTTGTTTGCGTATTCAACGCTCCAAAACTACTAGACTGATTTGAAAAGTTCTTTCACTATTAGAATACATTACATTATCCCTGATTAGCATAGGAATATTATCAAAAAAGTTAGGGATTCGTATGAAAACTTCGATAATGTTATCCATTCGATAATGATATTCGATAATATATGGGATAGGTATTTATACATTAAATAAATGTCCTACTAAGAGCTCCAAAATATATGTGCGCAAAATTTCATGATGATTGGTGAATTTTGCATCATACATCCATCAGCCTTTTAACGTCCACTGCTGGACATAGGCCTCCCCATGAATGGGGGATAGTGCTGTAATCGCCACGCTTGGCAGGCGGGTTGGCGATCGCAGTGGATGTTGTTAATACTCGAGGGAGTTCTGCTGCCCACTCCCACGGTATTCCCTGAGTCGGCTCTTACGACTCCCATGGGTGAAGAGGGGTAGGACAATTCGAAAGCCGGGCCCACACGGCTTCGTACCGCCGTATAATTATTCATGAATAAATATTGCAATTATAACTTGAGATATAAAGTATCCCATCATTTACCTAAGCTGGAACAAAACACATATTTTAAAAAAAGAAAAGTTAAAATTGGTTCAGTAGTTTCGGAGTTCATCCCGGACAAACATAGGGACACTGGAATTATATATAATAGATATTCTTTTTATATGATAGCTCTTCATTAGACTTAAAAGCTGGTATACATTTTATCCCACTAGGTACCACATCGGGAATCGTTTTTTTTTTCTTTTTTTTTATAATAGAACTACCTACTCTTAATCTTGCTCACCTGGCGAACTTCGTATCGCCACCCCGTTGTTCGGGGCAACGAACAGGGTAGTGTGGGGCCTGCACCCACTAAAGAAACCCGCCGTGTGCCGTCTCTCTGCCTTTATTGGCGGGCCACTGGAACTATGTTACATTCCTTCGGTGGTACCATATCGGGAACCTGACAACTAGCCTTTTGCTGCGGTGAAGCCAAAAGCGGGCAAAGGCTAGTTCACATATAAAATAGCCAACCTGCCTGACGTTTGAACTGTGTTGCAGCAGCTGTGGTCACGGGAGGACTAAAATTGACCTACTTTAAAACATAGCATCACGCCTGTATTCCCCGAAGGGGTAGGCAGAGGTGTATTACACACCCACGACTCGCCAGCTATGTTTAAGTCCCACGTAATAGAGTCTATTGACTTCTACCGGGCACATTTCCAAACTCCGGGCTGCAACTGAGAATTTTTCCTTTTTTTTTTTTTACGAAAAATCTCAATAACACTGCCCGACCCGGGGATCGAACCCGAGACCTCATTATCAGCAGTCGCTTACACTACCGCTGCACCAAAGAGGCAGTAAGTAAGTAGTACCTATTTTATACGCGAAAAAAGACCCGTTTACATTTTCAGTATGTGTACAATTCGCAAATCCTTAAAAGTTACTAAAATAATTATATTTAAAAAAATGAGCCTATTTTATAGTTGACTAGCTAGTCTTCTTGTATATTAGTTAGCTCTTACGATGGACTGGTAACAATAAGTATTATTAATCCTTCATTACCCGCACAAGATTGACAAAATTAGTACCTAAATGCTATTCTGTGCGGAGGCGTTGATTATTCAACTACTAATTGGATAAAGAGTCGTCTGCGCCTCGTGACGTAAGTCAGTCGAAAACAACAAAAAAAGGTAAAGTGATGTAATAGTTGTTAACCTAGGGATGAAAGCAACTATAGGAGAACCCCCTCGAACTATTGGAGCCCTCGCTACGCTCGGGCGCCAAACCCCATCTCGGCACTAAATAAATCTTCATCCCGAGGTAAACACTGTGCTTTTCATTACGAATACGAGGAAACTAAAAATAAAAATCATGAATTAGCTAAATAAAAAATGGGAGACTTTAAAAAATTTAATTTGGAATCGCCGTTTTCCCGCCGTTTTTGTTTTTTTTCTGTGGCCTGTCCGCTATTCAGCCATTATTTTTCATTTTAATCATTGAAAAAATATAAATCTTCTTTATTTTAAAGATATTTAGTTACAACTATATTAAAATAAAGTCATATAAAAAACAAATTCTTTAATAAATACTTAACTTTATGTTATTTCAATTTTACATCGCGCTGTAATTGACTGGCTGTACAGAAAATAGAACTGTTTTATTTTTATAATTACTCAGCTGTCAGTTGAAAGTAATTCTCCCTAGGGCTGAAAAGTATTACTTTCAACCCGCTCCTCAGGCAACTTCAGGCCTACTTTCAGAGTATGAGTAATGAAAATATACTTATTATTAATACATAATAAGTCTTACTTGTTATTAAAGATACTTATTATTTAACAGCATCTGTGGTAAAGCCGCAGTGTGAGCGACTGCTGATCATGAGGTCTTCAATCCCTGGGTTGGGCAATATTATTGAGATTTTTCGTAATAAGAAAACAATCCCAGTAGCAGCCCGGAGTTTGGAAATGTGCCCGGTAGACGGCAATAGGCTCGCCCCATATTACATGGAACTTAAACATAGCTGGCGAACCGTGGGCGTGTAATACTCCTCTGTCTTCGGGGAATACAGGCGTGACGCTGTTTTTTTTTATTTATGTTATTAATTTGGATTATTTAGAAGTTCCAGTGTGACCGGCCATAAAGCACATCGTTGCGTTTGGGCTGTAGCAGGAGATAGGCGTTTATTCTTTCATTTCAAATCGGTGAAATGAAATGGTGAGCAGTGGCTTGACAATACTCTCAGTATAGTTGAGTCCATGAGCGACGGTTACCATTTACCATCAGATGAGCCGTGGCTAGTCTGCCACTACAAGCAATAAAAAAAAAGTTTATGATATAAATCTGTGAGCCAAATTACATGTAAATATTTCATCAAAATTCATTCAGCAGTTCTGGGTGGTTATTTCCGTTTCGTATGAACATGCAATTATCTAAATATATTAGTGGATATTTAACATTAAACATTTGTGTTAGTGGATATTTAACATTAAACATTTCTATTTAGATATTTTTATATATATTTTTAGCATTTGACATGCTTAGCACTATACATTAAACACAAAGTGAAAAATGTGAAATCGAAAATAACAGTCAGGAGCAGGATTTGAACCTGCATCTCCTGGATACCGTCCAGATGCTTTACCAATTCAGCCATCCTGAAAATTGCTCCTGACTGCTAATTTCGATAACAAATTCATACTTAACGTCTTTGGGTGACGCCTGCACCATCTGTCGGAAGTATTTTCATACATTATACCGACTTAATTTTACAATTAAGATTTTACCTAATAATGACGCAAACCATATAAATATTTAGATATTTTTATATATATTTATAGCATTTGACATGCTTAGCACTATACATTAAACTCGATCATTATTTTCGATTTCACATTTTTCACTTTGTGTTTAATTAAACATTTCTTTGTGTTTAATGTGTTCAATGTATGTTGCTAAGCATGTCAAATGTTTAGCAAATATATATATATAAAAATATCTAAATATGGATATTTAACATTTATAAAATTAGCAGGATTAGGTTAGAATAACACTTGCTGCCGCTTTCACCTTGGGACACAATTCACTATTCAAAGCTGTGCAAATTCGTTACCGTAGCTCTTGTTAAATATACACAAGTGCTTATTTTAAACAAGTTTATTAGTTAATTGGGTCAATATTGGCTTATGTTATTAATTATAAATAGAGTTCACACAAAGGACCTAGTTAAGAAGGACTAGAGAATATCTCTTTGACCATCAATGAAGTCAGAGAGAAACCGGCGAGCGTGTATGAAGAGAAATATGAATGTTGAGGAAGCGAGAGATGTATGCAAGAATACACTCTGTTCTCTCTGCCTACCCCGCAAGAGAGACAATTAAGTAATTGATTGAATGAGGTGACATTTGGTGGAAGTCCATTGCTATTATTATAGAATGGATATTTTAGGAGGAGAGCCCACCACTCACCCACGGATTGTCAATCCCAGTTATCTTTGGACACACACAGAATAAACTAAGTTTGCCGATCTGCTCTCACATAGATATAGGAGAATGTGATAATAGCAGAGAAGCATGCACGATAATGACAAAAATCTCACCAACGCGACACAACAATGCGATACGGCAGGACTCTCAGAACCACAACGTTGCAATATTGCGCAAAAATCTGAACACAAATTAGTCGACACGTGTTTCGCCTCTATACCAGGCATCCTCAGGACCGCTCGGCAACAAATGAGGTACTCACTAAAATATCCATTCTATAATAATAATTATTAAGTAAGTAATTTCAGCCACGATATCTAAAGGCTCAATGCGACTTTCACCAGAAGGTTTGAGCCTTACTGCCCCTACAGTTGTTATTCCTTGTGAAATGTCTGCCCATAGCCATTTTAGCGTTCCAATTGTTGTGGTTACGAGTATATTAGTTACAGATTTTTATCCTGTGGATCTTCGTATTGGTGGGGTCAACGTTTAAGTTCCATATTCAGTTAAGATTTAGTTGTTTTATGAATTAATTTGAGTACTTTTTTTCATACTATAAGGCTTATCGGAGCTTACATAAAGCGCGCCGAAAAATTAAATGCTCAAAAAATAATTTGTGAAGTGCATTGGTCTTAACCGCTGTGTTGTTTATATGTTTTTTTTTATTGCTATTGATGTCAGACAAGCCACGGCCCACCTGATGGTAAGTGGTAACCGTTGCCCATGGACTCAACCATACCAAAAGTATTGTCAAGCCGCTGCGCACCATTTCATTTCACTGATATGAAATTAAAGAATAAAAGACTATCTTCTACTACAGCCAAAACACAGTGATGTGCTGCATAACCGGTCACACATGAGACAGTGGTACCGACCCGTTCGGGTCCAGTAACAAGTGAGTACTCTCACTTGGTACCCTGCAGTAGCACAAGTAATGCAATGGGTGATAATTGCTTATTATATTATGTGTTTTATGTAGGTATGAGATGGTAGATGACAATACCATTTTGGATAGGATAAAATCCTTTGCTAGTGCATTCACATAAGGGTTATCTGTACAACTACAAAGAAACCCGTATGTGAATTTTCACGGTCTTAGCCCCAAGAATTGATACGTAGGTCAGTCAATCAATCAGTATGTCAGTTATTCGCAGTTAACAGCTAGTTTTTAGGCAATATATTATCTCTGAATACAATACACGTAAGTACATCTTTTTTAGGGTTCCGTAGCCAAATGGCAAAAAACGGAACCCTCATGAATTCGTCATGTTTGTCTGTCTGTATGTCCGTCCGTATGTCATAGCCACTTTTTCAGGAAACTATAAGAACTATGCTGTTGAAACTTGGTAAGTAGATGTATTCTGTTAACCGCATTAAGATTTTAACACAAAATTAGAAAAAAAAACAATAAATTTTATCTATGGATAGGCCTTCAAAAATGATATTGAGGTTTCTAATATCATTTTTTTCGAAATTGAATAGTTTGCACGAGATACACTTCCAAACTGGTAAAATGGGTCCCCTCCCCCCTGTAACTTTTAAAATAAGAGAATGATAAAACTAAACACACTACATTACAAAGCACAAGCCTTTAGAATTGTAATGGGAGTCGTAAGAGCCGACCGGGTATACCGGGGGAATGGGCAGCAGCACTCCTTCCAGTATTAACAACATCCACTGCGATCGCCAACCCACCTGCCAAGCGTGGCGATTACGGCACTATCCCCCATTCTTGAGAGGCCTATGTCCAGCAGTGGACCGGCCCGCCCCTGTCGGTACGAACAACGGCATATGCGGCGATGGGGGCCGCCACCCATCACGCCTTGCCCAGTTTGGTGAGTCGAGGGGAGCAGTGTCGAGTAAGCACGTGGAATATAAGAGGTGGTGTGGAAGATAAGTTACACGAGCTGGTAACCGTCATGTCGGACAGATAGCTTGATGTGCTCTGTGTAACAGAGCTGTGTAACAGGTAGCGACGCCTGTGATCTTCCTGGTAGCGGGTTAGCTCTGTGGTCTGGTATACCGCAGAGCGATCGGGCCAGCATGGGAGTGGGGGTGTTGCTGTCCGCTCGCTTGGCCTCAGGTGTGAAAGACTACGGAATGTTTGATCCCAGACTTCTTTGGGTCCGAATAAAACTAAGTGTCAGTCAGGGTCTTCATGGTCGCAGCTTATGCTCCCGTAGGCTCTTCGGTGGCATCGGATCTAGAGAAGTTCTGGGATAATGTTAGGAAAGTTCTGGATTTGGCAGAAGCTAGTGAACGCGTGTTCGTATGCGGAAACTTGAATGGATGGGTTGGGACCAAGCGTCCAGACTTCGAGGACGTGCTTGGTTCATTTGGTGATAAGAATGAATGGAATGGAATGATGCAGGTAGGCTCATTGCGGATGTTTGTAGTAGGAGAGAAACATTATTGTGTCAAACACATTTTTTCAACATAAGGACATCCATATGTATACATGGAGAAGGAATGAACACAGAAGTATGATAGATTTAATTCTGGTAGACAGTCGCCTCCGAAGTAAAATTCTGGATACAAGAGCCTACAGGGGTCCCACTGTCGACACGGACCACTATCTCGTTATTGCGAGATTTAGTGGTCTGTTCAGAAAGTGGAGACACTGGCGAGAGCGTGTCCACTTCAGAGAGCTTGAATGAATAAAGATTGAAAAGTAGCAAGAAGAGAGTGTAAGAGCAAAGTATGTAGAGGGTGTCCGTGAACGGCTGACAATGGTAAGTCAGCCGGGATCTGAAATAGAAGAACGCTGGAGAGTATTGAAAGATAATATGGTAAATAAAGCGAAAGAAGTATGTGGATGCTCAAAGAAGCATAGGAAAGTGAAAGGTGATGCATGGTGGGATACGGAAGTAGCAGCTTCCGTAGACCAAAAAAAGAAAGCGTGGCTGGACTATGAATCTTCTTTGAACCTGAGTGCAAGTATGAAAGAACATAAGAAAGAAATAAACCGGCAACGCAAGAATGACACCAAAGCCTTAGTGAAAGAGAAGCGTGATAGAGCAAATATGATTGCAGAAGAAAGGCTGACCAAAAACTTCGAGAGCAACACCAAACTTTTCTGGAGGGAGGTGAAGAAATCTCGGAGTGGTTGGTCACTTTCAGAATGAATAAAATAAGGTCTAAAGGTGGAGACATTCTTACGCAAACACAAGATGTGTTAAGCCGATGGAGTGAATAATTTGGAGATATGTATGCGGATGTTCAGGGTGATGCTGTTGCCACATGTGGTCTAACAGATCAGCATTCGGTACCGGCATCCTCTGATGACATTAGTATGGATAAAGTTGAATGGGCAATTAGAAGTTTGAAAAATGGTAAGGCAGCGGGTATTGATATGGTGTCTGCTGAGATGATCAAGCTTGGAGGCTCATGTGTCTGGGAATCCTTCCTGATGCTTCTCAATTTATGTTGGAGCTCAGGAATGGTTCCCAAGGACTGAAGAAGCGCAGTCATCGTGCCCTTGTTTAAAAACAAGGGTTAACGTTATGACTGTGCAAATTACAGAGCCATAAGGGTGACCAGTTTGGCAGCCAAAATGTATGGTAAGATTGTTGAAAGGAGAATGAGGATGGTGTCCGAGGAATTTTTGTGTGAGGCACAAGGAGGTTTCAGGTGTGGACGAGGATGCATGGATCAAGTGTTTTCTCTGCGAAACATTGTGGAGAAGCATCTGGCTGTAGGCCAGAGGGTTTTCTGCAGTTTAGTGAATTTGGAGAAAGCATTTGACAATGTTGTACGAAAGGAACTTTGGGACATTTTGCAGGAGTATGGTATTAGCGGTAGACTGCTACAAGCGGTGTAGTCCAACTACATGGACTGCAGAGCTTGTGTGCGGCTGGATGATGGAATCTCACCCTGGTTTGACGTCAATATCGGCGTTAAACAGGGCTGCGTTCTATCAGCCAGACTGTTTATCATATATCTGGATAAATCTCTACAAAGGTTGAATGAAATGAATGTGGGAGTTCATATGGGCGACTCAGTGGTTAACTCGCTGCTATATGCAGACGATGCGGTCCTATTAGCGCAGTCTGCGACTGACCTGCAAACCCTAGTCGACGTAATGGCAGAAGATTGTAAGAAAAGGGGTCTACGGTGAATGTGAGCAAAACCAAAGTAATAGTTTTTGAAAGAGAAGAAGCCAGAACAGATGTTAGAGTAGCAATAGGAAATAGTGTGTTAGAACAAGTGGATGAATTTGTATATCTTGGATGTGGATTCAGTCGGTTCAGTTCATTCCACTGATGTAAAAAAAGAGTGAATGCGGGAAATAGAGTGAACAGAGCATTGAGACAACTTCTCGGCAGCCACCACCTCAGCCAGAAGGTACGTGTCGCAATACACAACGCTGTGCTTGTCCCAACGTTATTATATGGAAGCGAGAGTTGGGTATGTAAGAAAGAGCATGAGAGCAAAATGAATGCAGTCGAAATGCGATCTCTGCGGAGAATCTGTGGAGTGAGGCTGACTGACCGCATTCGTAACAATGACGTAAGAGAGCGAGTAGGTATGAAAGAGAGTCTTGGTATAAAGATGCGAAAGGGAATGCTCCGATGGTTCGGACATGTGGAAAGAATGCTGGACGAGCGACTGGATAAGAAGATATACAATACGAAAGTGGAAGGATGTAGGTACAGGGGGAGACCGAGACTTGCCTACCTAGACCAAATTGGTCATGTATTGTACATGAGTGAACCATTATTTTCTAATAATAAATCTGTAATAGAGGCATAATTATTATTATTATGTTACTTGCTGCTACGGAACCCTTCACGGGCGAGTCCGACTCGCACTTGGCTTATTTTTTTAAATTTCATCTGTTTGTTATTACTGGATGGTTTTACAATTATTTTCCGTTACTACACGATAAATTTTGATTAAAACTTTTTTTGTTTGATAACTCTTGATTAGATTTGAAACCAGTATACGTTTTACCTTACTACTATACCGGGAACCAGAGATATCTAAAACCAAAAACACTAATATTTACTTTCTTTTGCTGTTTTTTTTTAATTATTATTAAAATAGGTTTAGAAAATAAATGCGAGTTTAGATATTCAAATATATAGTACATTACTAGTGGTACAACCTTGCTTGTACCATCATATATAAGCTGGCTCAGTCGGGGAAGTACTACCTACTCACAGAAGATCAGCGTAAGAAACGGTACGTATTTCTACTATTGTGTTTCATATGGGGAGAGAGAATGCCGGAAGCCCAAACTTCTCCTTATCCTCTCTTTATTATCCTTCCTACCCCTTTCTTTGGAGCTGGCGAAGCGTGAGAGATGCCTCTTGTTTTGGTAGCTTCTATAAGGTAATATGCTTACCTTAAGGTGGGCCAGTATGCTTGCTTGCTATAAAAAATGTTTATAGGCACATGCACAAACACATACTAAATACACGTGTAATTAAGTACCCACTCCTGATTTTCGAGTCTATCTCATGAAGTTTTAACCAAACATTTAAACGTGATACAACAGGGGTCGGTAATTCTTCGTGACCGCAAAGTTGATCTTTGTAACTAGCCTGCAGGGTATTTCATAATGAAAATTTAATAAATGGCATTATTACGCCGGAATAAGGAGGAACAATATAGGGTAGGGGTGCCGAGAATTAAACCTGAACTAATTAATATAAAGAGCACGAAACGTTTTTACAAAATCGTAGTCTGTTGCAATACAATGGATTTATTTTAGTGTGTAATTGTATTGGTTGTAAGGATAGAAATATTTACGTACTTACTTATCATCAAATGCCGTGAGGGGCCGGCTTTAGAATTGTCCCACCCCTCTCCACCCATGGGAGTCGTAAGAGCCGACTGAGGGTATACCGGGGGAGTGGGAGCAGCACTTCTTCGAGTATTAACAATATCCACTGCGATTGCCAACCCGCCTGCCAAGGGTGGTGATTACGACACTATCCCCCATTCTTGGGGAGGCCTATGTCCAGCAGTGGACGTTAAAAGGCTGATGGATTACTTATCATCACGCCGTTTCCCTTGCGGGGTAGGCAGAGAGAACAGAGTGCCAAGAGGCTCTATTCTTGCATACATCTCTCGCTTCCTCAACATTCATAATTCTCTTCATACACGTTTGCCGGTTTTGGAGACTTCTGACTCCACCTTCCTTCAATACCTGACCGATTTGGTCTAGGTAGGTGAGTCTCGGTCTCCCCCTGTACCTACATCCTTCCACTTTCGCATTGTATATTTTCTTAACCAGTGGCTCGTCCGGTATTCTTTCCACATATCCGAATCATCGTAAATAAGCTTGTATTTCCGTAAAAAAATGCTAATGAATCACGTTATTTAAGCTAATGTTATATGTTCTAATACATTTTAAGCAAAATATAAGCATAACTGCAATTTCTTTTAAACAAAAGTAGTGCATTTTTACTCTACAAAGTTATAATCATATTTAGTAACGTTGGTACAAACACTGCCTTGTGTATTGCGATTTGCGACCCGTATCTTCTGGCTGAGGTGGTGGCTGCCGAGAAGTTATCCCACTGCTTCGTTCACTCTATTTCCCGCATTTACTCTTCTCTCTATATCAGTGGTGTATCTTCCATCTCGATTGAATCCACATCCAAGATGTACAAATTCATCCACTTGTTCTAGCACATACAAATATTTATTTAAGCGTTTTTATTTGTTTTTCTTATGGTTTCTGAAATGGCTGGAGCGATTTTAATGAAATTTTCAGAAATGACACCACATCCTGTGGCAGGTTTTATGGCGATCGGATTAACAATTTTTTTTATCCAATTTTTGGCAATTTGTGTAATATTTTTGTAGAGATAATTAATGTACCGTTAACTGACTTATTTATATTCTGAAGTCACTAGAGACGAAGTATCTGGTAAAAACTAAGCTGAATTAATTAATATATTAATATATATATATATTTGTGACGGGCCTCGTGGCGTAGTCGGTAATGTAACCGACTTCCGTGCACGAGGTCATGGGTTCGATTCCCACCCATGACAAGTTTTTGTGTGATGAACACAGATATTTGCACTGCGCGTCTGAGTGTTTTATATATATTATATGTATGTATTTATAAAAAAAAACGTAATATATGTATTATATCCGTAATCTGGTACCCATAACAAAGCTTAGTTTGGGACTAGAGGGCGTTGTGTGAAATGTCTGAGAATATTTTTTTGATGTGAAATCAAAAAAACACTAATGCGGAGGGAGGGTATAATCGGCTGTAAGCGTGGCGACGCTGTTATTGTACATGTCCCGTTCAAATCTTGCAAGCTAAATTTGACACTCTTCCCGGTTTCCGATTGAGCTGAAATTTTACACGCATGTGTATATCACGTGACAATGTAATATTATGATGACATGGAGCTGATCTGATGATGGAGCTGGAAAGTGGACATAGAAACTCTATAGTGAAACGGCACAGCCCCATCGAGTTTGGGCTCCTATGATTGGTCTTTCCAAATACTTTGTGTCTAGATGGTATCCAGGGCCTTATGATGGAGCTGGAAAGTGGCCATGCGAAACTCTGTAATTAAATGGCGCAACTCCATCGAGTTAGGGTCTTACGATGGAGCTGGAAGGTGGCCAGTGACTCTGTAATGAAACTACGCAACCCTATCGAGTTTATGCTCGTTTGATTCGTCTTGAGGAGTACTTTGGCAAGTTATGATTATTTTATTTCTACAAAATAATTTCGATGTTTCCACATCTTCTAGACGTCCCGTGACGTCTAGTTTTTTATTTGTATTTTAGCACTTGACTTGCTCAGCTGCATTAAAGACTAAATTATTAATGTGCAAACTTGATCTCAAACGTGAATTCTGATTCGTAAGTCTTATTTAAAAAGCTATTAACATTACTAAATATACAAGTTATTCTAGAATACTTATTCGCAAAAACTTAGCCTCTTTGATATTAAGTGCAATTCAAACAAGTTAAGCACGTACTAAATGAAGATTGGATATTGTAATCCTCTAATCGAGTGCTTAATCTTAAAAGCCATAAGGTCAAACTTTTTAAATCGACGTAACTCAGACAGTATCATTTTTGTAATTATTATGACAAGTATTTAAGATGGTGTTTAATTATTAAAATGATTAGGAGCGGGGCAATTTTGGGATACGGGTAACACAATGCATGATATAATCTACTAGCCTTTGCCTAGCAGCAATAAGCTAGCTTTTAGGTTAAATCTCAAGTTTCCGATAAAGCAGCGGGATAAAATGTATACCAGTTTTTAAGTCTAATCAAGAGCTACCAAATAAAATAAGTTGCATCAAATCAGTTCAGTAGTTTTTGCTTGATGTGCGAATGACAAACAGACAAAAATCGAAATAAAAACGTTTTGTATTTAGGCACACACACACACATACAGTAATTTTTTGTCAAATATCTGAAATGTACAGACACAGCTCATTTACAGCTTTATAATATTTAGGACATAAATAAAGTTTTGCCGTCTGCTCTTATGCGTGCATCTCGGAAAAACTACTGGATAGATTTCAATTAAAATTCAATTAAAAAGTTTTCTAAGATTTATTTCTTAGACACTTGACCTTTATCAAAAAAATGCGTTATCTTAATTCGATATAAAGTTGTTAAAGTTCTAAAACAACGGCTTTTATGGGCACATAACATGCAACGCAGCCCAAGGGGGCTCATTAAGTTTTAAGAATAATTTAGAGAGAAAAAAATATTAAGATAAGATAATATATTAAAACTAATCACCAATCTCTCACTAAATACTCTTGACATAAATTATGGCAAATATTGGAAAAGGCCAAGTCCAACAGTGGATGCCATATCCCAAATTTATTGGACTGTTCAGATTTACTTGACCACCTTCAAGAGCCAGCTAGTGGAACAACGGGCAAACTTAGATATATATTTTTATTTAGGATTGCAACTTTTAACGATATCCAGGTTGTTATTTGGTAGACAGGATCCATTACTTAATGTGACTTCTGAAGCACTAAGGAGTTCCGAAGACAAAGTATCATGAAATTTAATGTAGAAATCTATAGGTAGACAAGTAAGTACTATTAAACTAACATTAAAAAGGAATATATTCTCAAAATTCGTAGTCCTGAACAGCTGTCACGATAGCTGAATTGGCAAAGCATCTGGGATGGTTTTCCAAAAGATGCGGATTCAAATTCTGCCCGTTACTATTATTTATTTATATTCAAGTATTGACCTATGTGTATCCAGCGTTTTATTTATCTACCTACGTACCTAATTTCACCCTTATCTGTTTAGTGTTTTTGCGTGACTTACAGACAAATATCCAAATGTCTAAACATCTTCACAAACTTTCACATTTTTTATATTAGTAGGATTAATTGGATCACCGTATATGATTTTTTTTTAACCCGAAACAGCTTTAGATACATCAACTATGAATATATATTTAAACCATTTAAAATTACTCATGAGCAGCTTAAACAAACAAGAGATGAAGATCTTAGAAAACCAACCTACACTACTTCAGGTGTGGATTATAAAAAATATTTTAAAAATTCCTTCACAACAATAAGGTACACTGACGGGTAAAGTGACGAACATCCCTTAACTTAAGAGCAAAATCAATTATTGAAGCATCCCTAAATTTTGTTATAAAGCAAACAAGGAAAAGCTTTTAGTTCTACCGGCCGTACAGCAGATGGTTTCGTTCTTCGTTCGAAATATATTTTTCTTACTCTTTCGAAATTTTCTTAGAAAGTATATCGCTTTAGATAAAAACTATACCACTCCATACACTGATAACGCCTATTTAAATTCTAGACATTTCATAATAACTCCGGCTAAAGATCTAAATTAGATTATATATTATTACAAAAAGATATTTTTAAATTTGAATTGAAAATTCAAGTATACAAATACATTAACATTTTATTTAATTTATTCTTTTTTTTCATACCTACTACATGGGTGGCGAACAAGCAAACGGCTTAGACTTAAAAAGTAGTATACATTTTATCTCGCTACCATTTCGTGGGCAGACCACATCGCTCGACGAACCGACAACCGTTAGGGAAGAAAGGTTCTCGAGTGGCGACCACGTATCGGACGGCGCAGCGTAGGACGGCCCCCCACCAGATGGACCGACGGTCTGGTCAAAGCTGTGGGGAGCCGTTGGATGCGGTCGGCACAGGACTGCTCGTTGTGGCGTTGTCTTGGGGAGGCCTATGTCCAGCAGTGGACGTTGAAAGGCTGATGGATGGATGGATGCATGACTATCTCGGGAACCTGAGATGTAACTTATAAATTAACTTTTAGCTGCGGCGGAGCTGGAGGTAATTAAATGTATTTTAAAGTACTGATCATAGCAATGAAAAATAAAATTGCTAGCTCAAAGAGAGTACCTAATATTGTACGTGTAATAATAAAAACAAAATGCTAATTATAATTAAGTTAGTCTGACTCGTGAAGGATTTGAACCTCTGCCCTACGATGGTCAAGTAATGATAATAATACGAGTATATCGGCGCTGCTAACTCTTTCATCACTATGACGTCGTTGTCGATGACGCTACGCTAGTTGCGGTGGGTAATTGCTGTGAGCTGATATTGTTTGAATTTAATTATTTTTTAATGCTTTAATTAGATGGCAAAGAGCCAAATAAAACGTGCTTACTTAATATTATGGTATAGTTTATAATGGTATAGTATAGTTTTGTTTAACCGATTTTAAAGTAGGAGGCTACGTTTCTCATGAGTCGTTACTAAATAAATTATACATGTCAAAGGGAGTTTCTTTGTATGTAAAGTTTTCACGCCATAACTACTTAACCGATATCATAAAACTTCGGATGAATAGTTATGGCGTGAAAGTCTATTGAAGAAACAAAGAATGGAAATAAGGATATTCTTTGATAGCTTAGTAGTTAAAAGAACTATCAGAGTCAATTTAAATTCCTCAAATTGTGAATTTAATTTGGTTTTTGATGTTTCCATACATTTCTAGTTTCAGACATAAATTATTTTACGTTGTTATTCTTCCTTACTAAAGCAAAATACCTATCACGTTATATATTACTCACAAACCAGTGGATAATAACTCCCAAAACTCACGATAAATCAAAATTCTGCACAAATACGCATAATTTTGGGGAAAAAATTGCCGCTTTATTTTCGGATATACGATAAAAATACACTCTGTTAAGAAAAGGCTGCTCACGTACAGAAGTGCGTGGAGGAGACGATATACTGCCAGTGTCACGTATTTGGGCATTTGGGATGTGCCCTAGTGAACCGACAAACGGGAAGAATAGTCGTAGTGACTCAGGAACTGAATGAGAAGTATCTTCTCTTGATTTGAACGCACTTGAGAACAGATTTTACAAAAACATCTAATAGCAAAACGATATGTTGATTAAACACAAAGTGAAAAAATTTGCGTTTAAAATTTATGTTTAATGTATGTTGCTAAGCATGTCAAATGCTAAAAATATATATAAAAATATCTAAATATTTATAGGGTTTGCGTCATTATTAGGTAAAATCTTAATTGTAAAATTAAGTTTACCTGGTCGGTATAATGTATGAAAATACTTCCGACAGATGGTGCAGGCGTCACCCAAAGACGTTAAGTATGAATGTGTTATCGAAATTAGCAGTCAGGAGCAAGGGTCACGATGGCTGAATTGGCAAAGCATCTGGACGGTATCCAGGAGATGCAGGTTCGAATCCTGCTCGTGACTGTTATTTTCGATTTCACATTTTTCACTTTGTGTTTAATGTATGTTGCTAAGCATGTCAAATGCTAAAAATATATATAAAAATATCTAAATACGATATGTTGAATTATCATGTATACATCTATCTATACTATTATAAAGCTATACCAGAGCTGTGTCTGTATAGGTATTTAAGATATTTGAAAAAATATAGGCGTGTCTAAATACAAAATGATTTTTTTTAGATTTTTTGTCTGTCTGTTTATCTGTTTGTTAGTTCACACATCACGCAAAAACTACTGAACGGATTTTAATGCAACTTTTTTTATTTGATCGCTCTCGATTAGACTTAAAAACTGGTATACATTTTATCCCGATACATTACCGGGAACCTGAGATATAACCCAAAAACTAGCTTTTGACTGCGGCGAAGGCGCGGGCAAAGACTAGTATAGAATAGAATTAGTTGGCAGCTTCGGAATTAATCCAAAGATAATTTTTATCTTATAAAAATTATTAGTGAAACTATTTATAGGTATTATTCTAATAAATAGGTCGACTTGACTTTGAAAGTACCGCGCTCTCACAAAAGATCAGCGTGAAATAGCGATACTGTTGTACTCGTATGTTTCGTATGGTAAGTTTTGGAACACATAAAGAACTGTCCTGTGTGGGAATCGAACCCACAACACTCGAATCGGGAGTCTACTCCGCTCATAGAAATATTCCACATATAAAAAGTCCCCGTTCAATAAAAAAAACACTTTCTTAAACGCCTTAAGGGATTTGAATTTTGTCCAAATAAAGTTTGGGACGGAATCTTATTATGAAATTATCCTACTTTCACAAATCTATCTTTGCCTTACCAGGAACGCTACAAATTTTTCGAAAAGTCAGGATATTAGAATATCAAGTAAACGCGAATTTCTTTGACAGTTACAATTGCCTATGTTTTTTTTTATTTCCATTCATCGGTCTTTTGACGTCCACGGCTGGAGATAGGATTCCATCCGTTTGTTCGCTCATCACGCAAAAACTACTAAACTAATTTTGATGACATTTTGATCTATATTTTAGCACTTGACATGCTCAGCTACTCTTAAAGTACAAATTATAATTTGTGAATAAGGAAAAAGAGTATTTTAGTGCAGGCGGGAATCGAACCTGCGTCCCTTCCTATCCGAGGAAGTGCTCTAATCCACTGAGCTACTTCTTACCAAGTCCCTAGGACTTGGTAAGAATTTATGTAGCAACAAATCCCTTTAAACCGTTCCCTAAATCAAAGTAACTGTGTAAGAAAATCCCCAGAAAAAAAATGATACTTTGTCAAGAAATCGTACAAATTAGAAAATCAAGATTGTAAATAACATTTGTTTGGGGACTACTTTGAAGCCGGCGCTTAACTCCGCGTCGAATATAAAATTGTTACTCAAAATAAGAATACGTCTCTAATTTTCGGTACTTTGCTGTATTTAAATACTTATTTATTTAAATAGTACTTCTACTTACGACTTTGCCTGTGTGGACCTTGGAATTGGGCCATAGAGTTTTGACGTGCTCTAAAGGACTATCTTTATCGAAATGATAGAACCAGTGGTAGAGTCAATAATAGGCCAGCTCGAACGGGGATGTACCACCCTCTCAAAGAAGAACAGCGTCAAACAACAGCAGTACTCCTACAGTTGCTTTCAATGGTTTTGTCCGTGTGGTGACGGACTAAGAATACAAGTGTCACCACTCCATTTATTTCCCAGGGGGTCGTATGAGGCGACTAACGGAAGTAAGTCGACTTACTAGTCGAGTGGGCCAGATGGCATCCCGGCAGTGCCCCTGAGTTGACCCCCGTCCTTACGCGCCTGTTTCGCCTTTCATACAGTACCGGCAGGATTCCTACTTCGTGGAAGGTAGCCCACATTCACCCGATTCCCAAAAGGGGTGATCGGTCGGACCCATCGAATTACAGGCCAATCGCGATAACATCCCTGGTCTCCAGGGTACTGGAGAGAGTTATTAACCGCCGACTTCTGCAGTACCTTGAGGATCACTAGCTGATCAGTGATCGCCAATACGGCTTTCATCAAGGTCGATCTGCTGGTGATCTTCTCGTATACCTCACTCATCGCTGGTCAGAGGCCTTGAAGGGTGAGGGTGAAGCTTTGGCGTTCAGCCTGGATATCGCGAAGGCGTTCGACAGGGTCTGGCATAGGGCCCTTCGATTGAAGCTACCACCGTATGGTATCCCCGAGGGGCTCTGCAAGTGGATCGCCGGCTTCCTCCATTGTCGCAGCATCAAAGTCGTTGTTGACGGACGCTGCTCTGATACCATGGAGATTAATGCTGGCGTTCCTCAAGACTCGGTGCTCTCCCCAACGCTGTTCATCCTGCATATCAATGACTTGCTCTCAACAGAGAGTATACATTGCTATGCGGATGACAGCATGGGTGATGCGCGATATACCGGCCATCAGAAAGTCCCTCGGAACATGATGGAGGAGAGGCGGACCTAACTTATGTCTGAAGTCGAGCGCTCTCTAGGGCAAGCCTCGGAATAGGGAGAAAAGAACTTGGTTCAATGCAACCCTATGAATACACAGGTTTGCACGTTCACTGCAAAGAAGGACGCATTTGTCGTGACGCCCCAGTTCCAATGGGTAACTCTCCCGGTCTCCGAGAGTATTGGGATCCTTGGCATCGACATATCTAGTAAAGTCCAGTTCGGGAGTCATTTGGAGGACGAAGATAAATTGCCGAGCAAGAAACTGGGCGTTCTGAACAGAGTCACGCGGTACTTCACACCGAGGCAGCGACTTGTGCTGTATAAAGCACAAGTCCGCCCTCACGTGGAGTACTGCTCACATCTCTGAGCAGGCGCACCAAAATACCAGCTCGACCCACTTGACTCCCTGCAAAGACGCACTGTTCGGATTGTCGATGATCCCAATCTCACGGATGAGCTGGAGTCGTTGGGGCGGTGGAGAGACTTTAGGGCTCTCTGTGTGCTCTATCGACTCTCCAACGGAGAATGCTCTGAGGAACTATTTGAGGTGGTACCAACATCGCCGTTTTACCACCGGACCACGAGACGCCGTACTAGGGTTCATCCATACCACCTGGAAACGATCTCGTCTAAGACGGTTCGTTTTCAGCATTCTTTTCTACCACGTACGTGTAAGATCTGGAATGAACTTCCTGCTGCGGTGTTTCCCCAGCGTTACGACTTTTCCCTCTTTAAACGACGTTTGAGAAGAGCACTTTCCTCACGGTAGGCGGTGACTTGGCTGTGCCCCTAATGTTGCCATAGTCCATGGGTGGTGGTTACTACTTACCATCAGGTGGGCCGTCTGCGCATCTGTCACCGTTAGCAATAAAAAAAAAAGCAATTATCCTGCATTGCATGACTGGTGGTAGGGCTGGGCACCAAGTGGGAGTACTCACTTCGTATCGAGCCTGAGCAGGTTGGTACCATCCCGTGTGACCGGCCATGAAGCACATCGTTGCGCTTTGGCTGTAGCAGAAGATAGCGGTTTATTCTTTCATTTCATATCAGTGATATGAAATGGTGAGCAGTGGCTTGACAATACTTGGTATAGTTGAGTCCATGAGCTACGGTTTCCATTTACCATCACATGGGCCGTGGATCGTCTGCCACTACATGTAATAAAAAAAATGTTATTTCGTATGGTAAGTGAGCCCTTGTTTTGTATAATGTGCGCAATCGCACACCCACTAAATAAACCCGCTGTGTGCCGTCGCTCTGCCAGTAGCAGTGGACCACTAGGACTGGCAAACATTACTTCAGTGGTCCGCCTGTGGTTTACCCTTTCGGTTACCCTCTTCGAGCGAGGCTTCTGGATGGTGGTTCTATAATAGAATCATAATTAATTTATGTAGAAAATGTCGTTAAAATTGATTTGATTATTTTTATGTTACGTGTGTTGACGGACTAAGAATACAAGTGTCACCACCCCATCCTTTCCCGCGGGTGTCGTACAAGGCGATTAAGGGAAGTAAGCAATTATCACCCATTGCATTATTGGTGGTAGGGCTGGGTACCAAGTGAGAGTACTCACTTGCTATCGGACCTGAATGGGTCGGTACCACCGTCTCCTGTGTGACGGGCTATGAAGCACGTCAGTATGTTTTGACTGGAGCAGAAGATAGCCGTTTATTATTCCGTTTCATATCTGATATGGTGCGCAGCGGCTTCACAATACTCTCGGTATAGTTGAGTCCATGAGAGACGGTTACCACTTACCATGCATCAGGTGGTCCGTGGCTCGTCTACCATCATTAGCAATAAAAAAATATACTAAAAATAGCCATCCTTCGGAAACTATTAATTTTTCGATATGAAAATTATCCAGAATATAGATTAGGTAGATGACAGCTATCGAAAGGTCAAATTTGTGGTTCTCAAGAAATAAAATGTAAAAGGCCATTTGTAATTTACTTGCTTAAAACCAGACAACAACGAGTCTGAGACAGTCTTCTATCATTATTAAACTCATGTTTAACAAAGTTACGAAACGATCTAAAGTTAGCAAGTTCTAAGTAACAATACATCAGTATAATTTCCTGAATACGGCTAAAGACTAACTCCTAAGTTGAAGGCGACATTCAGTAACGTATCATGAGGTTAGAATTTACTGGAAACGTGCTTCGAATGTCGAGCCATGAGACTTTGTTGCAATACTGAGCGTAGGTACACAGGTTAACTTTGTCACTTAACATGTTACATATAGGGTTTGTCACGTTCAGCAATACTATTTTTCTTTTTACGATAAGGGTAGCAAACAATCATTTGGTACTTTAGTTATTGCTAATCGTGAGAAAGGGATAGCAAGTGTGATGTAAGGATGTCTATCATCCTACAAGTATTTATTTTATACTTTTTAGTCCGTTGTTAAAACATGGAACATTAATTTGCTTTTTATTTTATTATTATTACATAAATCGCATCACATCGCAAAAATCAAACGTTTATTGGAATTATTTTTATGCGTGTGGTGACGGACTAAGAATACAAGTGTCAGCCCCTATTCTTTCCCATGGATATCGTACGAGGCGACTTAGGGAGTAAGCAATTATCACCCATTTCATTACTGGTGGTTGTGCTGAGTACCAAGTGGTTACTCACTTGCTATCGGGCCGAGTGTGACCGGCCATGCAGCACATCGGTGCATTTTGGTTGTAGCAGGTAGCCTTAACGGCTACTTCTTTAATTTCATATCTGTGAAATGAAATTTAATGGTGAGCAGTGGCTTGACAATACGCCCGGTAAAGTTGAGTACAGTAGCAACGGTTACCGTTTACCATCAGGTGGGCCATGGCTCGTATACCACCAAACGTATACCAAAAAAAAAAATACGTAAGTATACTCGTATTACGCAAGTGTATGTTGAACACGATAGGTACTGTAACCTAGCAACGATATGCTTATCAAAATGTTTCTTAAAGCTAGATTCGCCAGACAGAATTCACAATTATTGTTTTATAATTTTCTTATTTTTTACAATTTAGAAAGAAAATGTCATTGAATTTTTTTATATATTTTTGTTTCAGTATTTGACAGTTAATCACCACAAAATATTTTGAGTTAGCGATCTCCTATGGCACCTTATAACTTACGACATCAATTATTAAGACTTACACTAAAATCGCCACTGATTCAAAGAATATTTAGGAATCCATCTCGCGTGTTCGCACACATATTTGCTCACTATAATATTTCAGATAGGCCATTGTGGCTGAAATTTGTTTAGGAAAACGTTATTATATTGTTTGGTGGGTGCTATATCTTAAAAGATACTAACTAGACTATATATTTACCAGTATATTTTCTTCCGGCAGCTTCTTAAATTACTAAGAAACCTTCATCTTTCATCTTCCATTAACCGCGACCTCGTTTTTATATTTGATGTACAAGCTTCATAATCGTAATTTTCAACAAATATTTTTATACAGCGTCCACTTACCTCCGTCCATTTCAATAGAATTATTAGAAGCTTTTCGTTCCATCAAATTATTTTTCAAACAAGATAAATTGTACTAAATAGATGGGGTTTTTATTACCTATGTTGACTGGCAAGCTACTGTCCGCATGATGGTGGTAATTGTTCCTTTATTTATTTTATTTTTTAGTAATTTATTTACATACCTCCATTTACAGCTATTAAATACATATATAATTAAAATGGTCATGTATTGAAGGAAAATGGAGTCAGGAGTCACCAAAACCGACGAGCGTGTATAAAAAGAATTATGAATGTTGAGGAAGCGAGAGATGTATGCAAGAATAGAGCCTTTTGGCACTCAGTTCTCTCCCCACAAAGGAGATGGTGTGACCACGGCATAAGCAACTTCAGTGAATTCATTCAGGGAACAGCAGAACACATCTATACGTAGAGATATGGCATTGAGTGCCCGTAGCGAGCGCGTGATATAAAAAAGTGGCTTCATATAAGTTGTTTCTTACTGGCTTTCTAAGTGTCTCAGTGTCCTAGCAGTAGTGTTTGGACTGCACAGATCATAATGTCTCAGGTTCGATTCACGGGTCGGGCAAAGAAAAAGTTGTTGGGTTTTTCATCAAGATATCCTCAATAAGACGACAACTAATAAATAGGTTAGTCATAGTTGAAAGATTTGTTGAAACCAAAACACTAGTTCTAGGCAGAACTCGGGACAAATCAACCCTTTATTTTAATTAGATTTTATTTTTTATTTTACTTTTCATTTTCCTCTTATCGGAGAACTTTCAAAAAGTTCAATCCTTTTTATATCCAACGTCGTTTATTACCTGTGGTGGTAGTCCAGCTAGCCCATCTGATAACATAGCATCACGACTGTGTTCCCCGAAGGGGTAGGCGGAGGTGTATCACACACCCACGATTCGCCGGCTATGTTTAAGCCCCACGGAATATGAGGTACCAATTGCCGTCTACCGGGCACATTTCCAATCTCCGGGCTGCTACTGACAATTTTTCTTTTTACGAATAAGCTCAATTACATTGCTCGACGCGGGGATCGAACCCGAGACCTCTTGATCAACAGTCGCTCACACTACCGCACCTGTTAAGAAGTAAAAGCCCCTACATAGGTTAACCATCCGGTCTTTATAATTGAACATTGGTAATTTATACCAATGCTCAATGATAAAATGACGAGGATTCCTGCGTACTTCAAAGATTTTCTTGATGGCTTTTGAAGTATTCTAAAGTATTAGCATGTTCCAGCAGCTTCGCACGTGTGCTTAAGTTAAAAAAAAAGATCACAAATAGTTCATCCATCCATCCATCAGCCTTTTAAAGTCCACTGCTGGACATAGGCCTCCCCATAAATGGGGGATAGTGCCGTAATCGCCACGCTTGGCAGGCGGGTTGGCGATCGCATTGGATGTTGTTAATACTCGAAGGAGTGCTGCTGCCCACTCTCTCGCGGTATTCCCTCAGTCAGCTCTTACGACTCCCATGGGTAGAGAGGGGTGGGTCAATTCTAAAGCCGGCCCCACACGGCCTGAATAGTTAACTAAATAATACTCTATTAAAAGTTCCCATTAAAAGAAGCAAAGAAAACCTTGAAACACGTTATTTTTACTTTTGATAAGTAAATACGATTCCAGTTTTTAAAATCCTATGATAAGACCAACACCCCTATAAAATAGTATAATATATACCCTTAATTTCCCCCCACATTTTATGTGTATACGCAAAAAAGCCGAAGCTTTGTTCTCATTTATTTATACTCGGTAACTATATTTCCAATTTACATGTTTCTATCCTTAACGTTGAAATTTCCAAAAATAATCTCTTAGAGGATGCCTTTTTTTGTTCAAAATAATGTACCTAACTACAGACCCGGTCGTTCGAGCAACGAACAGGGTAGTGTGGGGCCCTCACTCACTAAATAAACCCGCTGTGTGCCGTCTCTCCGCCCGTGTTGGCAGGCCATGTTACATTCCTTCAGTAGTCTTAGAGGATGCCTACGTAATATTATATAATCTTTAGATTAAGTACCAAAATATTTCTCGAAATGTATGTTAATGAAATCCTTACGCATGCCTAAAATAAATGCCCTGCTATCAAAAACCTGGAAAGCCCTCGAAACGATGAGTATGCGAGCTGAAAATACCCTAAAGGTCAAATATTTTTATCTCGGTACACCTAAATATGTGGACACCGGCCACTGTAATTGGCCTGTAAAAGGACGCAAGTGGAAGATTGTTTGTAACAAAACAACAGCTGGTACTCCAAACAACACGTACGAATCTTATGTGAGTTCAAATAAAGTCTATTGTCCCGTGATGTATTATTTAGTAGAAGTAAGTTCTTTGCCTGAAAAAGGTTCGCACGTCGGACGAGTTTGCGATAACGTTCAAGACAGCGTTATCAGCCAATCAGAGGCGACGTGTTAAAGATACGACGGGAAACTTTGCTTGTGTTAAACTTTTATTGTATTCTTCTTTTGTTCTTTCTAGTGCTTCGATTTCTTAATGTGTTCTTGTTGAAAGTATACTATTTTTACAAATGTAAACAAATTTGTTACACTGTGTTTTTTTTTTGTTAAAGACAATATCCTGCACTAGGAAATAATCCCTGTTTTGCAGTGTACTTTACAAACATAAATTGATGGACATGAAGTACATCCAGACTCAGAACAACCAATTGTGGATCACACAAAGAGTTGATCTGTGTGACTGTGAGAATCCAAATCACAACATTGAGCATGTGAGATTATGCTGACTTTATTTTAATTTTTAAAGGATTAATATAATGTCATTGCAGTCATATGCTAGCGGTAAATCCAAGGCAAATACAGTGGTATCAAGTTCAAACCCCAAAGGTTCAGACCTTGTACGAAGAAGTCAGACACCTGACTTCTTCTGCCTTTTCGAGATTTTTAGAAGGTATGTCTGTTTACAATTTATCCCTGCTCGGTGAAAGAAGACATCATAAGGAAAACTTTTTTGTTATTGCTAATGATGGCAGACGAGCCACGGCCCACCTGATGGTAAGTGGTAACTGCCACTCATGGACTCAACTACTCAACTATAGCGAGAGTATTGTCAAGCCGCTGCACACCATTTCATTTCTCAGATATGAAATGAAAGAAACCTCTCACCATGAGAGGAGGCCCGTGCCTAATAGTGTGATAGAAAAAGGGTTGAAAAAAAGTTATGTTAGTGTGTATTGTGTACACACGTAAGAAGTAAAACTTCTTTATGACATCATTTTTCGAAAAATGATCTACTATTTACAACTTTACAGAAATTGGAAATAAAGTTAAATTAGATAAACTTTAAGCAAAAGGCTTTTATTATCATTGACACGGATACAAATAATAAAATTTATTTTACCTTATTGCTACTAAGATTATTATAGCATTTTATTAATTATAATAGAATTATTACGGCGTTTTATAGCAGAGTGCCTATTGCCACCTTCCAGCTTCATCATCAGACCCTGGATACCATCTAGATACAAAGTACTCGTCAAGACGAATCATACGAGCCCAAATTCCATGGGGTTATGTCGTTTTATATTGGAGTTCCTATGACCACCTTCTAACTCCGTTATCAGACCGTGGATACCATCTAAAGACAAACTACTCATCAAGACGAATAAAACGAGTCCAAACTCGATGAGGTTGCGCCGTTTCATTATAGAGTTCCTATGGCCACCTTCTAGCTCCATCATTAGATCAGCTTTAAGTCATCATAATATTACATTGTCACGCAATATACATATGCTTGTAAAATTTCAGCTCAATCGGAAATCGGAAAGTGTGTCAAATTTAACTTTCAAAATTTGACCAGGACGAGTTAAATAAAATCTTGAAAATTATCCTTAAACACATAAATGATTACGATTTTTTTTCCTTAAAGACAAATAACATAATTCGAGAATTTAGTCTTATTTAAAAAAATCATATAAAATAAATATGACGCGTAACGGAAAAATGTGACTTAGAAATAAAGATGGCGCGTAACAGAAAAACGTTACATTGCTATATTTCTCCCATATGTCGATAAAGAAGTTTCACTTCAAAAATTTCAAATGAAAATTTAAAATGAAGAATGCATTTCTTCTATGAACCTTCTCCTTTGCGCCTTAGTGATACCGCAATCTCCCTCTGTAGGCATTCAACACCCGCTGCTGGTTCTATTGATTTCAACCGCTTTTACCATTTATTATTAATAAAAAAGACTCAAAAGTAACTGTGATAAAGATAATTGAAATTTGAATTTTAGAAACGTTCAGGAGAAAGACACACAAGTTGATTACTGTTGAAACTAAGTCGAACTACAATGATGAGTGAGATGAGTGTGCTACGAACAAGAGTTCATAACACAGTCCGTCCGTCCGCTGTTTGCACTTTACCTCAGGGACTTAGTAGATACTAGAAAGCTGTAATCTGCCATAAATACTAGCATATTAGTCACGTCGACAAAATCTTAAAAAAATAATGTAGGCTCTATAGGTACGTAAAGCGGGGATGTTTTTTTCCTTGTCTACCCCATAGTGTAGGGTGTCATTGGATAGCTCTTTTAAAAATAGTGTTTAGAATTTGTGAAAACAATGTTTTGAATAAGAGATCTGTTCGTGAAATATTAAGCTTTTAAGCAATATTTTTGTTAGAGACAATGGAGACAGCTAAATGGTTGCTTTTGGATTTGTGAAAAAGAAAACACCCGTTGATTGTTACTGACTTAAATATATAAAACACAGTTATAGGGGATTATTTCCATTAGAAATAGTCTGGCTGCCCCCGTTATTCCCTCAGTCGGCTCTTACGACTCCCGTGGGTAGAGAGGGGTGGGACAATTCTAAAGCCAGCCCCACGCGGGACGTCTACCAGATGTGAAAACATCGAAATTATTTTGTAGAAATAAAATGATCATAACTTGACAAAGTAGGTACTCCTTAAGACGAATCAAACTAGTATAAGCTCGATGGGTTTAGGTCTTTTCATTACAGAGTTACTGTGGCCACCTTCCAGCTCCATCACAGACCTTGGATACCATCTAGAGATAAAGTACTCGTCAAGACAAGTCATACGAGCCCAAATTCGATGGGGTTCGTTTCCTTATAGAGTTCCTATGTCCACCTTCCAGCTCCATCATCAGATCAGCTTCATGTCATCATAATATTGCATTGTCACCTGATATAAATTATGCTTGTAAAATTTTAGAATTTTTTTATTTATCTAGACGCGTTCACGGTCTGCTATATGTACATGCATATATGCACACACTATAGCTGCGTCTCGCAACGGAGCCGCGAGTCCAGAGATTTTATCTAATCTAAAAATATGCGTACCGCGCTAAAATTCAAAAATAATATTATTACTTTTGAATTCGGGACCTGCAATTTTTAAATGTGGCGTGTGGGGCCGGCTTTAGAATTGTCCCAGCCTTCTCCGCCCATGGGAGTCGTAAGAGCCGACTGAGGAAATACCGAAGGAGTGGGCAGTAGCACTCCCTCGAGTATTAACAATATCCACTGCGAACGCCAACCCGCCTGCCAAGCGTGGCGATTACGGCATTATCCCCCATATGAGCGAAACACATGTTGTGGCGTTGTCTTGGGGAGGCCTATGTCCAGCAGTGGACGTCGAAAAACTGATGGATGGATGGATGGAATTTTAAAATTAATATTCTTTGTATTTCCTAATTTTGGTGTCAATCTTTGAGTGATCTGGAGTCAGACGATATTTTTTTTATTGCTATTGATCGCAGACGAGCCACGGCCCACCTGATGGTAAGTGGTAGCCATCGCTCATGAACTCAGCTATACCAAGAGTATTGTCAAGCCACTGCGCACCATTTCTTTTCTCAGATATGAAATAAAAAAATAAACGGCTATCTTCTGCTTCAGCCAAATAGAACCAAATTGGTGTTATTATTTTACACAAAGTAGGTATAGAGTTAAATGCAATTTTTGAAAGTCTCCGCTTGGTATTAGTGAAAATTTGTGTCCCGGCTATTGAGAGGTACAATAAAATGTCTTCTGTTTGTAATACAAAAAGATCTGGCCGTACACGTAGTATTCGTACTCAAAAACGTACTAAAAAAGCAATCAAAGCAGTTAAGGAAAGGATTCGAAGAGCTCCTGTTTGAAAGTAAAAGATTTTATCTTGGGAAATGCATTACCTAGAACTATGTCGTGTATTTCAAAAGATGACTTAGGAGTTTCATCTTATACTCTAAAAGTCTAGATATCATTAAAATGTGGTAGAGTGATGTCTTCTTATTTTAAAGTACACGCGAATGAAGTGGCGTGAAGAATATAGTCTTAAATAAAAACAGAAAATGAACAAAATAGCTTCTGAAAGACAAATTGTCGGAAATGTAATTACCTACCTGTTACATTGTCTTGTATAAATTGAACTTATAATTGGAGTTAAGTACTTTTAAGAAAATGTTTTCAAACGGTACACCTTTTAGTTTAGTTAGTTTCTGAGAAATACCCTGGGTGTCACTTTGTAGTATAGTCTATGTCATAAGCGATGAATAGTTTTGACTTTATCGTGAAATTAAAGTAAACTATTAAACAAGTTCTAGTCGTTACTAAATGTGATCGTGGGTGTCTTCGTCTCAAAGCCCACCATTTCACGGAGATATTTACATCATAACAAGTATATATAAATATAAAGTTACACAAACAAAAAACCTGCATAAAAAGACAACCAATGTACTCGTAAAATCAACTACAAAGAACGAAACGAGGTGCTTGTGTATATCTTATTATAATGTAAGTACATAATAATGTCTCATATTTTTTTAGTAATACTTACGTGGAAAACTTTATAATCATATAAAAGTTGTTGTGTACCGTCCCCCTGCTGGTCCAGGATGCGTAGTGGAAGAAAACACCAGACCAGTGAGGGTACCAAGGGGGGTAACAACTGGTGGGCTTGCGATACATATGGCTAACAAAAGTGTAAGCGTGGACTTACTGACTGCGGCGTTCAAAGTCCACCAAGCCTAAAGTAACCTAACCAAATACCCTAGATTGGCTAACCGTCAGATAATTGGAGGTACTTATCGTGGCTGAAGGGCAGGTGCCTGAGTCCACCAGATGCGAGTAGAATACGAAGGTCACCGAATAGAATTGTCCAACACGTAAAGTCACTTTATAGTCTTAGTTTATATTCTCGACAACATATCACAGTAAAGTTCTTACACTCGCCGTCAAACACTGGACAAAAGCGCGATATATTTCTAAATATCAAAATCAATAATGCAACTGTATTATTCCAAATCATACCGCGACTCGTATTACTCAAGATCAAGACAAGTAAGCAAGTATATCTCGACCGATTGTTCTCGCGCTGAGGCAATATTTTTATTAACTACCTACAATTCAAAATATCATTTAATGTGTCAAGTACCTACAATGCGCGTTGACTTTAAATAGGTTATAAATATACGAATAAATACGGCAATGTCAAATGTACACTTGGTACCGGAAAGCAGTATTCGAAAGAACCTTTTTTTTCATCACAAACAATGGCATCTCATAGCCGCCATGTTTCTTTTAACAACACTTATCTTATATATAATTAAGACAGGATAATTAAGACGTTGGATAATTAACAATATCTCAATTATATAAATCCGTCTAGATCTTTAGAAAATGTCATCAAATAATTATAAATTTTTACAATTTACCATCCTATGGAAAGAAGCTCGTCTGTTGAAATAGATATCAAAGTTGGTGGTACCCAAATAGACCGGTACGAATGGATCTGTCTTGGGTCTTATGTCAGGATACAAGACAATACAATATAAGTTTAATAAGGAGACTTACAGTAATAACCAAAAAAACTCTTCGCATCGCTGTCATTGGGTAACACTCAATAACAGCAATGCGTAGGAATTCGTCGACGCCTAAGAGGAGTTGTTTGAATATTAATTAGTTTATTACCATTAGTTAGCCACTATAATTAAGTGTACCTAAAAATTATCAGTATACTTTTCTCAAGAAATTATCATTATCAACACTGAGTTTGAACTGTGTTGGTTGATGGCAATAAGCCGCTTTCTTTATTACGTACAAGTTATTTAACAAAGAAGGATTATTACTGTGATTTATGTTATATCAGCAGCAGGCCCTCAAAAAATTCTGTCCTAGTTAGATTATAAAATTGAGTTGGAGATAAAGTTCTCACCGAACACGCAGCCCTTCATCAGCTACGCCACCGCACCAGCGCTACACCTAACAAAATGAGACGATTTAAAATCAAAAACGTATCCCCGCTATAATCTTATAGCTTGTACCTCCCGCATAATAGTTGGCAAGTTTGTTGTGACATTATCTACCTGAACTTTCCCTTTGTGCGCGTATTTTCCACGCGATATGACATTTAGATACCTCTGTTGTATCAGAAAATATCACTAGTCTTTAGTTACTATCGACACGATTGCCTTTATTTGCTTGACCTCTGCTCTTGGTGAAAATAATAAATCAATATCACACCTTAGACACAAGGCTACTTATTAGGCGAAATCTGGGAGTGGATCCTGAGAGGCGAAAACACAGGGCCTCTTTTTATGGGATTTAGAAATGTATCGGAAATAGCAAGCTTTTTTGGTTTTCCATCCATCCATCTATCAGCCTTTCAACATCCACTGCTGGACATAGGCCTCCCCAAGAGAACGCTACAACGAACGGTCCCGTCATGGGGGATAATGCCGTAATTGCCACGCTTGGCAGGCGGGTTGGCGATCGCAGTAGATATTGTTAATACTCGAGGGAGTGCTGCTGCCCACTCCTCCTGTAATCCCTCAGTCGGCTCTTACGACTCCCGTGGGTAGACAGGGGTGGGACAATTCTAAAGCCGGCCCCACACGGCATGAGTTTTTGGTTTTACCTACAGCTAAATAGTTTCATATTGCTGCTCCAATTCATCGCTCATCTTTAGTAGAAGCACACCCTAAAATTTGCTGCTCCGCAGACAGGACGACACATGCACGCCGCAAGCTAGTCATATAATATCCTATTTTATCATAGCAAGTAACAATATGATGCATTCATTGTGTACTCATATCTCGAAGGTATTTATTTTTGTCACGTTCTGAGTAAAGTGCTTGTATATTTCTCGTGACAGTTTCTACCTGCTTGCATATTATGTGGTAATAGTACCGTAGATCACCGCATGTTTCGGGGAAACTTTAAATTGTCACGCGACTGTCAACGTCTATATTTATTAAGATAAAAATGATTTTCTCTTTCAAATAAGAAAACTCATGCTGCACAAAAAAATTTTATTACTGTGACCCATAAACGAAATTATAAGTTACCAAAATCACATATTCAGTAACTATAATATATATGAGATGTATTTAGATACATAAAAAATACTTCGGAATGTTTTTTTGTTTAAGTTTCACTTCTGGCGGCCGTCCTCATGACTTTCTATCTTATTTTTTTGCTAGATTACTGTCCTACTAGTAGGCGATGGTACTAAGAATAGATACAGAGAGATAAATGGTGTAATTCACTACGAAAGTGCAACATAAGTTCATAGACATTATAAGCTCTTGTGAAGTAAAAAACATAAAAAACCATTTTGTCTCCAAATCTGAAAGTTTTATATACTGTTATCGTAGACAGGAGAATATAATAGACTCGCAACTATTTTAATACTAAGGATGAAGAAAAGGATGCACATAGTATAAGTTTTTTATCCATTTCGCATATTTTTGTTGGGACCCAACTCAACTGGGTCCCAACAATAACGTGGCCAACCGTCCTCATCATCGGTAAATAATCTTGTTTTTGTATTTGCGTAAAAAACGCTAATGAATAACGTTATTTAAGCTAATGTTATACATTTTAATACATTTTTAAGCAAAATATAAACATAACTGCAATTTCTTTTATAGTTATCCAGCAAAAACAGGTAGTGCATTTTTTGTTTACTAAGTTATAATCATAGTTATCTTCTGAAACTGTTCTGGTTATCATATGTGAAGCTAATGCTATCTAAACACTGCATACTCTAAGAACATATCTATTATATATCCTCTGTATGCTACAGACTGTTGTTGAGTAAATGCTCAAATTAAATGCAATAACAAAGGAGCATAATGATGTGCGAACGAAGTTATATAGACAGTGCATCGATTACTCCAGTCTCGTGGTAATGCAATCTTGTAGCTGTCGTTTGAGACTTGATGTGCCGCAATCTGATAGAAAATTCAATTTCATTTATTGACGTACCGACGTAAAATCTGAGGGAAACGAAGCAGTAAATTTTATATAAACTTCAACATATGTATTAAACTGCATTGCACATGTGTTGTAATAGTCTTTATAGTTGTCTATAACTATATAGGAATACATCAATGGAATTATTTTACTCCCTTTATCCCTGACGGGGAAATAAAGACGAGGGTTTAAATCAAAGAACTTCAAGGTTTTTTAAATAAGTCACCCCAAAGATTTTCCTCGATGCGTTAAACAAATTCAAGGTTTTTGATACAAGTCGTCCCAAAGATTTTTCTCGATCAGGTGCATCGCAGCGTAAGCTAGTTATTAAAAAAAATGTTTTGACTAAACTAACCTCAAAAAACGCTAAAACTAAAAAAAGGTCGTATATGGATTGTATCAATGATTTTAGACTTAAGTG
Organism: Leucoma salicis; assembly: GCA_948253155.1. Lineage (NCBI taxonomy): Eukaryota > Metazoa > Arthropoda > Insecta > Lepidoptera > Erebidae > Leucoma > Leucoma salicis. The sequence continues at coordinate 24,594,754 of OX411812.1, forward strand.
ATACATTATATTGTATATGTAAAGGACAGAAGCGACTGTATTTCAAGTATCAAACTACGATAAATAATAGCAAAACTTAGAATTCATGTTTAGAGATTTTACCTAAACAAATACGGTCTAGTCTTGTCTTTTACATATATGTAAAAAAAAATTTATTATAACAATTAGTCTTTATCAACCTAAATAGGGCATCGGGCAATTAATTAGTCAGCTTAGTTTAGCTGAAGAAATTGATTAAATCTAAAAAGTGTGAGGCCTTTTTTTTGTCACGGCGGGAAAAATGTTAATAACCGCACACCACGTCGTTCGAGGCAACGAACAGGGTAGTGTGGGGCCCTCACCCACTAAAGAAACCCGCCGTGTGCCGTCTCTCCGCCTTTATTGGTGGGCCACTGGAACTATGTTACTTCAGTGGTAAAGGCCTAGTCAAAAAACATCTTGAAATTAAATTTCATATTAATGGAAGTTAGGTGGGTGAAATTTCAAAGACAAGCCTATTATTACTTCAAGCACCACTAATAACTTTAGATATGAAAGCCAATACCTCTTATAATATTACTGCAAACGTGACAATATCTATCCCTCCAAGCGGTCTGCTATTAAAATTCAAGTACATTTTCAACAACAATCGTCCGCTCTAAAGATGTTCGTTCAATAAATAATCACAAATATTTTTAATAGTGTATTTAACGGTTACTTGAGTGGTAATATTATATTTAAATCGTTTTTTATCATGTGATTATAAAGTATGTACTTTTGATTATCTATTGCTTTTTACACCATTTTTGCCCGCGGCTTTGCTCGCACCAAAAAGTTACTGTCAAGTTTTAGTCTTAACCTTTAGGTTTAGCGTTTTAGTTTCAAGCATCATACACACGTGCAGCCCTTTCCCATTGACAAATCCAACTGCCGCCACCGATCCTAGTCAGCGCTAAACGTAGGCTGTCTAACATGTCGATCGCAGAACAACGTCAGCAGCAGCCGACAAGCTGACGGCTAGCGCCGACCAGTGTCCACGGCGGCAGATGGCTTTGGAGACGGCAAAGCGCCGCTCGTGTGTTTATAGCATTAGGTACAAAAGATAAAGTTCAATTTAGAGAAAAAATATCATCGACAAATCTTTTTTAACTATATTATGAAGAGGTAATATTTGTATTTTTGTATGTTTGTAACTCAATAAACTCAAAAACTACTGAAGCGATTTCAAAAATTATTTCACCATTACATTTCTCCTGAGTGACTAAGGCTATATTTATTACCTACTAATATTATAAAGAGGAAAGATTGTTATTTTTGTATGTATACAAATGATAGGCTATATTTATAATAAGCTTATAATAAGTTTACCACCCTAAACCCCAGCGCCTCGATACGTCTGACCACCTCAGAGGCATCACTTGCTCATCGCGATCTCCAACGAAAGGGATAGGCGGCGAATAGCTATAATAAAGAGATAGGTAAGATACAAAGGAGAGTTTATGAAGGATAATAAGGAAACGATAGAGAGGGGTTTTGGGCCTCCTGCACTCTCACACACCATACAAAAGTACCTACCGTTGTTTCACACTGATCATCTGTGAGAGGGTGGTACTTACCCGATTAAGCCGGCCAATTCATGCTGGGATAATCAAGGCTCTACCACAAGTAGCTCTACCACTGTACTGTAATTATTTTGACTCGAGCAAATATTGCATCACAAGTAAACACAACGACAAATCGCATTTACATTCTAAATAGAGGTCGTTTCAGTTAGACTATAACATATGGACGTAACTGTCACAGACTGGTGGCGTCCGGCATTGCGGCCGACCGCGATTCTGTTAGGTACGTGATGTTTATTGTGGAAGTTGACTTAAAATTTGAATCTGTGATTATGAACATATTAACTGCGGTAAGTATTAAGTAAGACGTATTTGAGCTTCAACCTGTGCGCTAGTGGTCTTGGGTTCGGTGCATCAGATTTACTACACAACTAAATAGGGGAAAATTATTTTAACGTAAATCTGGCAATTTCATTGTAGATAGTACCTATATGACTCTTACACAGTCTGTAAAGTGAACTAGTTCTTATATCAGAACCAAAAAAAAACATAGATACATCAATACATCAAATCTAAAGACTTTATTCTGAACCCAATGCAATAAAAAACACTGGGTAAGTTTTCAAAATCATTACTTTCAAAATTACTGCTTAAAAACGTACCTGGTGTTAAACCCTATGATTTGCCACAAAAAAAGAAATGACGAAAGATATTTTAAAGAAGAGAGAAATTTAGATTGGTCATATTTTCTGTTAAAGAGTATACTAAGTTACTTCACAGGGTAAATAAGTCCATGTACCCCCAGTGGACACATTTTTGTTTAGTGACACGTTACTTACTATACTTTTTTTTTTTTTTTATTTAATGAAAGACCACAAACAATTTCACAATAAAAAAAATATACTTTACCCCATAACAAGTGCATCCGTTGCAACCGTCTTCCCCATTTTGAATTAACTCAGTAGGATCATTACCGACTTCAAAAAAGGAGGGCACTTTGTTCGATTGTATGTATGTTTTTCCTTTTATGTATTTGCACCGATTTCTTGGTCAATCGTGAAGCTAAATTGAATTAGCGACGGAGACTATATACCCTCCCTATCCTCACCTCATTGTTTCCTATATAATTTCTCCTTAGTATCCATTATAATGTATCCATTATATGGCCGTGTGGGGCCGGCTTTAGAATTGTCCCACCCCTCTCTACACCCACGGGAGTCGTAAGAGCCGACTGAGGGAATACTGACTGAGTGGGCAGCAGCACTCCCTCGAGTATTAACAACACCCACTGCGATCGCCAACCCGCCTGCCAAGCGTGGTGATTACGGCATTATCCCTCATGATGGGACCGCTCGTTGTGGCGTTCTCTTGGAGAGGCCTATGTCCAGCAGTGGACGATAAAAGGCTGATGGATGGATGGATCCATTATATCCTCTTCATATTATCGGTCCTCCTATCCCTTTCCTCGGAGATGGTGACGTGCTAGTGATGCCTCTGGCCAGCATCTATAGTCTACGGTTATTGCTTACTATAAGGGGGCCGTGAGCTTGGTGGCCACCTACGTAGTAAAAAAAAATCCTTTTAGGTACTTAACAGCATGAAACAGTAGAAAGAGTACTCCCTTCATATAGATTACGTAATTTCACAGATGAATTTATCGATTGAACTTCTTTAAGATTCTTCTGGCTGATTTCACTGGCTCCACTTAACATTCTGATCACGTGCGCAACTTGAAGCTTGGTTGGCTCGAGTGAATTTAATTAAGCACATTTTTGTAATATCTTTAGAGAGGGCATACCATTTCTTTAGTTTTTCTTATATTGGTGACCTTTGAACTTTGTAACTCAAACAGATTCTCTTGAAAACTGATTTCTAGTTATCTCGAGCCAATAAAAGTTTAAGCGTTGAAGAGTTTTATTTTATTAAAATAAACTGAAATAGAAATACGTAATGTAATGTTTATTAAAAACTAGATGACCCGGTGAACTTCGTATCACCTACATTTTATTTTATCAGGTATTATCAATCCTAATCAATCTACGTCGTCTTTGTATTTTGATAGGTTATTAAATAAAACTTGCTTGTAGTGCAAAAGAATTAGAAAGAAAGAAAATATTAATTATTTGCCACACAACCATACTTGGTTGTGTACAATACAATACAAAATACAAAAAAAAAAATTTTGCTCTCACACAGAAACAATTACATATAAGATATTATTCTAGGTGTGTATGTTGTTGCAGTGACGTTGGGTCTGTGTAAGAGACTGGTATCCGTACTAGAAGGACCTGTGTGACAGATTACTAGCCTCTCCACTCTCGATACGTATAAATGTTTCATTCATGACGTGGATTGAATGTAAAATTGAATGGTGTGAGAAGAAATATATACGTGTGTGTGTATGTATGTGTGTGTGTGTGTGTGTGTGTGTGTGTGTGTGTGTGTGTGTGTGTGTGTATTATTTATCTATTTATGATGGAACTATTAATAAATTTTCAGTTTCCTCATAAGTAAGAGATTTCAGCCAATTTGTGATAATTATTTTGGCACGGTAATTAGTGAGTGAGAAAATATGCAACTTTTTATTAATTTTATTATATAAGTACTTCCCTAACGAGCCAAAAAAATTATGAGAAAAAGCTGTAGACAATTGATTTCCAATTGAAGAACATACGTTATACTTTAATCGTCTATTATTACGTGAGGAGTCATATGGCAATAAGGAATGTTGTCTTATAGTAGCACTTAATATATATAACTGGCGTACAGTCAGGTCATCCGCTAGTTGATAAAGATCCTTTGTAGGATATAAAAAAGGCAACGTGAGGCTTACTTTAAGAACTGCCCTCTGGGCACGCTCTACCTTTATTAAGCTAGTTTTAGATGCACCCCCCCACACTGATATACAGTACGACAATATAGGTTGGCATAATGACTTATAGACCATTTTAATGATATTTTGATCAGCTATGTGACGTAGTTTTTTGAAAATGGCTATAAGTTAGCGCACTCTCTATGAAAGAAGATTTAAGTGGTAATTGAATCTTAAAGTACTGTCGATCATAACACCAAGATACTTAATATGAGATGTATATTCTATACGATTGCAAGTATGATCTTTGCAAGATTGGTTATGCCCACAAGTGTGCGCCGTAATAGAATGTATATTTAAATTAGATGGGGCGTTTTTTATTGCAAGTTGTATATATTTAGTTTTATTAAGGTTGAGTGTCAAACCGTTGGATTTCAGCCATAAGAACACAGTGCCGAAACCTATTTGTGCAAAGCCATAGGCTTCATCCCAAGTGTCTCCATGAATAATCAACGCGGTATCATCAGCAAATGCTACAATTTTGCCGTTATTTAACTGAATATTACAAAGATCATTGATGAATGTGAGAAATAGGGTAGGGCCCAGCACACTACCTTGTGGCACATCAAATTTGAGAGGAAGGTCATTACTAGTAGCTTCACCGATTCTAACTCTCTGATATCTTTCAAAAAGGTAGTCAGCGAATAATTTATGTTGGATACCACGAATGCCTAACCTCTCAAGCTTATCCAGTAAGAGTGAGACAGAGACCGTGTCGAAAGCTTTTTGCAAGTCCAGGAATATATCAATAACTTTTTTCCTTTATCTAGTTTGCCCACGATATGGTCGATCATCTCATGAACAGCATCGTTAGTTGAAGTACCTGCTCTATGTGTCTGTTTATTCATTAGTTTTTCCACTAATTTTGATACAGTAGGAAAAATAGAGATGGGTCTATAATTATCCATACAAGCTGTGTCTCCACTCTTATAGATAGGAATTACTTCCGCAAGTTGGAATTCCTTTGGAAAATACCTGTATCAAACATAAGGTTGAAAATGTATGTTAAGGGGCGAGCCAAAAAGTTGCAGTATCTTTTTAAAAAGGCGCCAGAGATATTGTCCCGTCCAGTTGTATTGACCTTTTTTAGACCTAAAATATGACTGCAGACTTCTGCTTCCGAAATTGGAACAAACGCAAACGAAGAGAGCGGTGGGTCTATGTGTATTACCTTAGGGTGGTTATAGGTTTGGACTTTATTAGCTAACTTTTCCCCGATAGATACAAAAAAGTTGTTTATGTTATCAATTGAAGATGTAGAATTTATAGATGTTAATAGCTCTAATGCTTGATTTGATCTCTTATCGTAGTTAGTAACCTTTTTTATAGAATCCCATAGAGCTTTATTGTTTGTTTTAGCTCAATTATTTAATAAATCTTTGTCATAGTCATTCTTTAGTATTTTTAATATTCGGTTGCATAAAGAAGATGTACCAAATGCCCATACATTCTCGGCCTGGAAAGGACATATATAAAACAATATGTGTTTTGAAGATAAATGACTACCCTATTGCCCCGTGTATTTCTTTTCACACTAAAACTTTTGGATGATGAGATAAAAGATATCAAAGATGGATATAATTTTGAAATTGAAATACCTCAAAATCGAATACATGATAAAAAATAACACCATAATTATAAATAAATAAAATAATATCTACATATATAAACAAATAATGAGGCATAAAATCACAATACAGAATAAGTACACAATAACAACATTAGATGAGTAGAATGACATGACATTACAGATGTAAAATGTTTTGCCAATATTTTGAATCATAATTGCTACTCTTGATTAGAAATAATATCAGTTTACACCAAATAATTATAAAAAATATTTTCTTAAATAGTCATATTACTGTTCTCACGAAGTTATTTAAGAAATAACTACGTAATATTGTTTTGTAATATAATAGTACCAAAGTTTTTAATGTTGTCAATTCAGCGTAGCGGCAATATCCTATTTGATTGTCAACAGATAACAATAATTCACCAATAACCATTACGATAAAGTACAAATTCAAAATAATAGCTTTTTAAACTATAATCTTTTTCTGAAGTTCTATAAAGAAGAGAAAACCACTGACGGATTTTATAAATTATTAGTTTAATTTTAAATATTGAAAACATTATGGCCGCCACAGGCCGTAAATGGTATATGTCCTTTCTATATCTTAAGTAAGTTGTCTTAGTTAATATATTATTTGGATTTTTCTTTGATTTTATATGCAATTTGTCTCTATTTTTCAAGCATTTTAACAGACCTGTAGTAATCCACGGCTTCTTTATACGTTTGCGATTTGGAACACTAACGATTTGAGAATTAGATTTTATTAAAGAATTTAAATTTGCCATTAGTAAAGAAGTAGCTGCTTGAGCGTCAGTTGACGAGAAGATTGGGGTCAAGCACATGTTGTTCATATCTTTATCTAGGCCTTCATAATCAATTTTATTAATGGTATAGGTTTTTGTATGAACAATATGAAAATCTAGTGTGATAATAACACAGTCATGGTCTGTTACAGAGGTCTCCGCAACATAGCACCAAGCTGGAACAATACTTTTAAGCATAATATGGTCTAAACAAGTTTTACCATGGGTGGGTAATTAGTGTGCGCGTAAAATACTATGCGATGCGAGGAGATCCAAGTATATTGACGAATTCGAGTCGCTATTATTGTGCGTGATATCAATATTAATATCACCTACAATGATGACATTAGGGGATTTTAGACTACCCAATAAATTATCAAGTGACTCAATAAACGGTTGTATATTATTGTACCCTGGTAGACAATATATTGACACTACTACTGTATTATCACCTATCTTAATTGTTACACAATTGGCATCTTGCAATGTAGACTCTAATATGGTTACCTGCATAGTGTTTTTAAAATAAGCAATTACGCCTTCATTTTGTGTAAGGTTATTATCACTTAATACATAATTATATCCGTCCATTGATGGGATATATTGGTTATGACGTATCCAACACTCAGAAACAACGACCAAATCCCAGTCAATATTAGATCTCTCGATGAGTGTTAACAGTCCTGGAAAATTACGATTTATGCTTCTAATATTTTGGTGAATAACTTTTAAACAAGACTGTGGTGTTTTTATAAGTTTTGCACACTCATCTATTTCGCAAACGGTTGAATGAGCAACTTGCAAGTAATCTAAAGAGCCGTTTAAATCATTTATGTTATTGAATTTTGAATTTGAGGAATGAAGCAGGTGAATTCTAACGTAGTGAATATATGATATTTAAGCAGCAGAGACAGTCTGTATGTAGTATTAGATTACACAAATTAACATCACTATTTAGATAGACCGAGTATTATATGTAGAATGAGTGTCTTATTATACAAGTGTTAGTGTGCAAGGGCTTAGATATGAATATAGTAGATGTAAATTGATGTAGCAATATAAAGTGTGTATTATCAAAAATACAACGAAAAATTATAACCAAATAAACAATACATAGCACAGGTTTGGGTGTGAGTGTAGTGTGTAGGAGATTAGGTATTAATGTAATGTAGGTAAATTGATGTGACAGTATAAAGTTTGTAGTATTAAGAATGCAATGTAAAATCATAGCAAAATTAAAAATACGTAGCGAATGTTTGGGTGTGAGTGTAGTGTGCAAGAGTTTAGGTATGAGTGTAATGTATATAAATTGATGTAATTGTATATAGTTTGTAGTATTAAAAATGCAATGTAAAATCACGGTCAAATTAGAAATACATAGCAAGGGTTCGGGTGTAAGTGTAGTGTGCAAGAGTTTAAGTATGAATGTAATGTATATAAATTGATGTAATTGCATATAGTTTGTAGTGTTAAAAATGCAATGTAATATCACAGTCAAATTAGAAATACATAGCAAGGTTTTAGGTGTAAGTGTAGTGTGCAAGAGTTTAGGTATGAATGTAATGTATGTAAATTGATATAGCAGTAATATAACAGGTGAAATATTAAAAGTACAACGAAAAATAATAACAAAATAAAAAATACATAGCAAAAAAATAATGTTGAACAATGATAGTCATTTAGATATAAAAGTATTCAGACGCGTTCAGAATCTATTCGCAGTGCTACGGAGTCCTGTGTTTTTTTAATGTATATCTTGCCGTAGGAAGTCCAGTTGCTATGGTAATTAGATTCTTTAACAAATTGTCTGGCAAGATATGCAAGTCTTCGCCCAAGATTTGTTAGTGACTCGTCAATAAACACTGGTTTCGGTTGCCCTGGTAACTGGAGGTGCGTAGTATTTAGCTTATTGTTCTTATTTGCCTTATTAAAGCTTTTTCATTGTTTGACAAAGCTGTCTTTGCATGTAGTTGTTAAAAAATTTACTACTACGTGATTGCTAGACTAATTTTTCGTTTTTAAACGGTAGACGTCGCGAATATCTGAACTTGATATCGGACACTGAATCACCTCGCCCACTCGTTTGACCAGAGAACCAAGATTGGATTTATTTTCAGAAGTTTGTCTAGGAATATTTCTGATTTCAACCGAAGATGTGCGTGAATTACGTTCTAAGAGTTCAATTTTACTCTCAAGAAATTAAATTTTCAGCTCGTAATCTTTGTTTTTCTGTTCTAAATGGGTCATTTTTTCCATCACGTCGTCGTATCTAGAGGAAAGAAAATCCACACTTTTCTGAATTTCGGTGTTTTGTTCTTGAATTGTCAGTACGGAATTTATAAGTTTCTCCAACTTGACATTTTACTTGGTTTCAAAAGCCGACAACATGTTCTTCTTTGTTCGGCTATAGAGACTGATATTCTCTGAGGAATCACTATCAACAAGAAGTCTACGTTTCAGTCTACGAGTATTGTAGTCCGTAGGGTCGATCGGGACAGGGTCTTGCGAAGATACATGTAATTGAGGGTCAGAACCATAAGAGGTAACAGCCGTTTTTGCTAAGGTCGGTCGATATGTAGATATTGGTGGCAAGGGACATTTTTAAATGATAAAAACAATAGAGATATTTCCAAACGGGTAATACTCACTTCAAGTCGGCGCCTGTTTTGTAAAACCTCCTGCGTATGCGCCGATCGGATTGGTCACAGTGGGTGTGGCTCTTGCTTAGATTAATAGGGGGATGTACCCGAATAGAACTTCTATGAATTATTGTTATTTCACTCGCACAGGTATACGCGCAACACAAAAGGCTACGCTAATGTTTTGTCACTGCAATTGCGGCAGAAATCGTGCATCTATACCTGTTTCTTTTTAGCTGTGGGTGTCCTGTTCTAATTTAATCTTACTCCGACCTCTCGCTGCGTATGCGCTCCTAGTACTTGTCTTCTTATTTTTACGGTACGAATTCCTTAATTTTGTGTGAATTAAAATGAATAGCAGTTTACTTTGCACACGACCGTTCACCACGATATCCAGAGGGGAGAGGAGTATAAAATAAAACAAAATGTGAAACTAAATTATAACCAAAAAAAGAACATATAATACTAACACTTTACTATAAAATAGACTAAGCAACACAGTGGTAAGTGTGACAGAAAAAGGACATAGCCCAACTTGTTTTGTGAAGATTGCATCACAAAGCTGGTTTTCAGCACTACCCCTCTAAAAAAAATGTCAGTAGTTCTCATTTTGTCGTCTATTAGCCAAATACCCATAACAAGTTTATAGAAATATTTAATTTTTAAATTTTTCTACTTTTTTCCCCCTCGTTTTTTATTTCGAAACCACCCCTGTATTATAGCGAACTAAACAAAAAAACAATTATTCAAATTGGTCAAGCCATTTTAGAGTTTTAGCAAGACTAACACAGCAACTTGACGGGCCTCGTGGTGTAGTCGGTAGTTTAACCGACTTCCGTGCACGAGGTCGTGGGTTCGATTCCCAGTCAGGACAATTATTTGTGTAATGAACACGGGTATTTGTACTGCGTCTGGGTGTTTTCTATCCATGATATGTATGTATTTACAAAAAAAAAAAGTAGTATATGTATTATATCCGTAATCTGGTACCCATAGCACTAACATTAAGCTCAGTTTGGGACCAGAGGTCGTTGTGTGAAAATGTCCGTGAATATTTATTTATTTAATTGATTTTTATATATAAGACTAGATTTTTCCGTGAATTTGTCCGCGTAGACTTCTGAATATAAATCTACGACACATTAATTATCTCTTTGCTATCCTACAGGAACCATATTTTTTTACGGAATATAAATTAATTTGTCCTTTTCTGGGCTTCACACTATATGTACACAAAATTTCATGAGAATCGGTTCAGTACTTTATTTGTTAAGAACTTGACATGCTCAGGTATTTACCAGAACACAAAGTAATATAAGTACATCCAATATATACATAACTAGCTGCCCGTCCTGGCTTCAGGCGGATAGACATTTATTTTTAAACATTTTGGGATAAACGTGGAGTAAATGTATTTTTATGCAAGACATCTACCTATTTATAGAAATAAATATATCCTATGTCATTTTTATACATACACAAATACACACAATATTTATAACATTAGTTTGTAACGGCGTTACTATTGCATATTTTAACATGAAAAAATAATTATTGTAGCATAACTATTATAGTTAGACGTATGGTATCAAGGCCTTTTTTGTAGATGTTGATGTATTCTATAAAACTGTAGCACATTACTTCGTTCTATTGTCAGTTATTATTAGTGTTCGTGATATAAGGATTTTTTTAGGTATTTTTTTCACACGTTGGATTACATTATTGAGGTTTTCATACGGATCTCTAACTTTGTCGAAAATATTTCATCACCTATGTTCATAAGGGATAACTACGAATTATATTGGTGAAAGAATTTTTCAAATCAGTCCTGTAGTTTCAGATGCTATTCATTTCAAATAAACAATCAAATCTTTCCTCTTTAGAATATTAGTATAGATTGCGACATAACTGTTATAGTTAGACGAATAGTATTCAATGGGTCTAGCCAAGTTGCATTCTATGATCGCTAACGCTAATATAAAACATATTTAAATGTATGGGAATTTGACATCTTTAACGTGACTTAGCGTTATAGATATTGTTAAAGACTTAGATAAATATAGGTTCTTTATCCATAGTTAAAGATGTCAAATTCCCATACAGTTAAATAGTTTTCTATTAGCGTTAGCGATCATAGAATGCAACTTGGCTAGACCCGCAGGACTTTTTTTGTAGATATTGATGTCCTCTATAAAACTGTAAAACATCACTGCTCTATTGCCAATAATTTAGGCAGCGTATGTGATATAGGGTTTTTTTTTTGGTATTTTTTCACACGTTGTATTACATTATCGAAGTTTACATACGGATCCCTAACTTTTTGAAAACATTCTATAGTCTATGTTCATCAGAGATAATGTAGAATTCTAATGGTGAAAGAGTTTTTCAAATCGGTTTAGTAGTTTCGGAGCTTATTCAATGCAATCCATCGATCAGCCTTTCAACGTCCACTGCTGGAAATAGGCCTCCCTAAAAGAACGCCATAACGAGCGGTCCCGTCATGGGGGATAATGCCATAATAGCCACGCTTGGCAGGCGGGTTGGCGATCGCAGTGGATATTGTTACTACTCGAGGGAGTGTTGCTGCCCACTCCCCGGTATTCCCTCAGTCGGCTCTTACGACTCTCATGGATGGAGAGGGGTGGGACAATTCTAAAGCCGACCCCACACGGCCATATTCAATGAAAACATACATCCAGTTAAGAAAGTAATGGGAATGGTTGATTTGTTTATGGTTCCAAATTCAATTTTTTGTTTTTTTGTTGTTGTTAGATTGGAACAACTGTTATCCATTTTCGCGCGGAGTTTGAGTTGCATCTGTTATTTATATAAATACAGTGCTGTTTTTATATTGTGTGAAATGTCCGTGAATATTTATATTTATTTAATTAGCTATTAAAGCATGTTTTTTTTTTTAATTTACTCAGGTGATTTGTTCACACTTTATTCAGATATGATTTATGACTACTTTTATCTAAAATATGTTTAATATGAAAAATGGCAGTACGGCGACGGTGATACAAGGCTTTTATAGTTTTACTCATATTTACAGAAGACAAATTTATTTTCTTTGCTCACGACATAAGCTGGAATTTATCTATAGTAGCCTAATTTAATTGACAACCACACAGCGTAAATAAAGAAAAAAAAAACAATAAAAAAGAATGTTAATAAAATACTCTTAGCGAATTTACCGTGAATTTTACATGTGATTAAAAATGCTTTTCAAGGGCCGTCTTAAATTCCTAGTATTCAAAGTCACGAAAATATTCAGCTTTGTTCAAATGGACTACGCAATCTGGAAAGTAATGAATGCTGAGATTTTAATTTGGTAGATGAGAGTGAAGGAAATGATGAGGCCCAAATTAGATTTGTATTTAACCAAAAAGGGTTCCACAAAGGGTCTCAAATTATAAAGTTAGATTCGTTTGTGCATAACACGTCGCATACTATTATAATCATTAATCTATAACTGTCCTGCTTTTGAGCAGGGGTCTGCTCTCAAGGGACGTGAGAGCTACAAGCCTAAGAGACGGTCTTAACCCCCATAGTATAATGGAAGACGTCACTGTTGGAATTTATGAGTATTTTGGACAAATGTGCTTATGACATTTTCGGATAGTACCAAATGCTCTCCTACTTGTAATTAATAGAAGGGACCTATTTGCGGATACCTTACACCCTCCGTGCTTCGAAAGGCATTATAAGTAGTAGGCCCGACTTTCAAATAACATCCTGTCAGTCTTTACAGTTTTTAAGCCATATTTACACTGGCTTTTTGTTCAAGTTGGCAGTTATATAGATTTCTAAGGCATGCAAGTATTCTTACAATGTTTTCCAACAACGGACAGTAATGATTTGTAATATAAGACAGAACATATTTGTAATATTAGACTCGATATCTATGTTTATTAGCTCTCAGTCTTACCTCTAAATATCTGCTTATATTACAAACTTATTTATGTTTTACAAGGCAGCTGTTATTACAATATTGTTCAAAATAGTTTATGCTTGTTGCAAACAATCTGCGTGTTCGTGTTGTCGAGTAACACACTCCCAGCGCCTCTAGCGGTGGAGTTGTAAACTAAATTTAGTGACGTGAAACTTTAATGTATCTGTTTTTCTCTACAGAGTACAGAGAAAATAATGTTGAATAAATTGTTGGTTGAGTTTAGAATTCTTTCTTTGACATTACATTACGTTGGTAAATTCATTTTCTTTTTATATTTTAGATTTGGCGCTAGCATTTGGATACCAGGTAGGTAATTAATTTTGTTTGTTTATGTCGTACAAGTTTAGCCCTCCAGTGAAAGCATAATTTATGAAATAATATAAGACTTTTTTTTCTACTACGCAGATGGCATTCAGGTACCTATACGGGGCACACCTGAACCTGAACTGGTTACCGTAGCCTATAGACAATAGCAAGACTTGAGGCATCGCACTTTGTCAACTTCAAGGAAATGGATAAGAAGGTAGAAATGAAGGATAATAAGGAGAGGATAAGGAGGCGGCTTGGGTCTGTGTGGCTCTCACTCACTATACGAAACACAACATACAGTGGAAATACCTACTAAGCCGGCCCATTCTTACTGGGACATGCAAGGCTCTAACACTGGCGTGATTAAAAAATGAGCCGTCACGGGACGTCTTGCAGATGTGAAAACATCGATTTTCGTTCTATGTTCAAATATTGTTCAAGTCTTATATAATTTTTAGTTGTTCCAGGTGAAATAATACGCCTCACACTTATCTTTTGTATATATATATTCCTATATAATCCTCCGAAGAGTTATACACATATACAGGCAACAAAAGTTAACTGTTAAACTATAGACAGAACCTTGATAAGTAGGTGTAACAAAATTGATTGTATTAACGCAGTGGTACGTTTCCGGAGTGAAAAACGTTTTAACTTGAAGTTCAATAACCATCGAATCATAATGTTCGCGAGTGGGTCTGAACATTTCCGGGAGTAGCCGAAGGCCGCTGCATTTAACAACTATCGATTTTGCTAGGAGTAATCTAAACATTAATCTAAGAATATTAATACAAACTAAACGTAGTACTTGGATTCTAATAATCTTGTTGTGTGCATATCAATTCTATTGTAAGACTATTATGAAATTCATTAATTAAATAATTCTGCTAATCCTATACAATATTTTATTTACCCTAGTTAAAATGATATATGCCGTGTGGGGCCGGCTTCAGAATTGTCCCACCCCTCTCCACCCATGGGAGTCGTAAAAGCCAACTGAGGGAATACCGAGAGAGTGGGCAGCAGCACTCCCTCGAGTATTAACAACATCCACTGCGATTGCCAACTCGCCTGCCAAGCGTGGCGATTACGGCATTATCCCCCCCTTTGGGGAGGCCTATGTCCAGCAGTGGACGTTAAAAGGCTGATGGATGGATGGATGGAAAATGATATATTTCATTAAGCTGTAGATACTCCGTGTCATAGACAATACAGAGTAGCCCATTGACAATTTGGTGTTTGTGTTGTTGATAGAAATGGCGTTTGTTTATGTTGTGGAAAGTTATTGTTATATTATTGTATTGCAAAGAGTTAATAGTGTTAGTGTTCTGTATCTTGTCCCAGTGTTTATGTGTAGTGTTTATGTATAGTGTTTTATTAGTTGCCGGCTAACGCTACAAATTCTTGGTAAGCACCCCCTCGTTATCCGTAGACAAAATGAAACTGTTATTGGTTTAGTTGATTGACATTATACTTCCTAGTTAGATGCTTTTGTCAATAGATGGTGTTAAAAACAATTAATCAAATCAACAGTCACTCACCAGATAGTGTTAAAAACAGTTGGTTTTACCCACCCTCCGTATTAGATGTTTTCACATCAAAAAAAAATTTTATTTAGGTTTTGTCATACTGTCAGTTGTAAAAGCAATTAGACTAGGTACGTACTGGAGGTGGCAAAAGAAATTGCCTAAGGCTTGGATAAAATTAATTTGTACTCAATGAGGGATTATTTGAAACACACGACTTCACTAGATAAAGTAAGTACATTTATATAAAGTAGGTAACTAATCTTTCACGGAGGCTTCGGCGTAGACAAAAGCTATTTTTGAGGTTGCTTGTTCTATTAGTTCTTTTTTTCTAAGATTTTACGAAATAATAGCGTTATAAAAAAATATTCAATTTACCAAACAAAAAATGTTTCATCAAAATCATCATTTTTATCTGATGTGCGAGCAAACAAACAGAGATAAATCCTTTTTTATTTGTTATGCCGCGAAATCGGTATACTAGTCTAGGAGATGCAGGTTCAAGCCCTGCTCATGACTGTTATTTAAATTTTTCGCAAGTCATATATGCTTAAAAAATATATAAAAATTTCAAAATATTATAACATTTTCACCGCGCGATTTTCATTATCTTTTAGGTATTAGTATATTCTCTATGATTTTGTTTAGAGAAATACTTTTTAAATAGGGTACCACGAAGGTTACGGTTTTAAGCAAATTTTAAATTCCATGTGCAACCAACTGCCTCGGTGGTGTAGCGGTAGTGTATGCGACTGCTAATCATGAGGTCTCGGGTTCGATCCCCGGGTCGGGCAATGTTAATGAGGTTTATCGTAAATGGAAAAATTCTCAGTAGCCGCCCGGAGTTCGTAAATGTGCCTAGTAGACGGCAATAGGCTCGCCCCCTATTACGTGGGACTTAGATCGGCGGATCGTGGGTGTGTATTACATATATATTGTGTGATTACATTAATGATACATAATTTAACCATATATCGGTACATACATTCTAATTTATTTAAATCATTACAATTAGATACATAGGTACGTTATTCCTTCTGGCACCTGCACTAGTATAAACTGTATCGCAGGTGTCAGTATTCTACTTAATATGTTGGCATTTTGTTGTGATTGGTACATGTTCACAAATACATACGTGTGTGTTGGAATGTGTGTGTGAGTGTGTGTATGTGTGTGTATTAATGCATGTGTGTGCGCGTACATGTTCATTTATTAAATGGGATTGAATTGGTTGTCTTGGATGAATGAGTTAAAGAGTATGTCTAATTATATGCTAAAAATATATGTATATATATACATATATACACATATTTATTTTAATTCATATATTTAAGACAATTTTCTTAACTGCCTCGGTGGTGTAGCAGTAGTGTATGCGACTGCTAATTATGAGGTCTCGGGTTCGATTCACGGGTCGGGCAACGTTATTGAGCTTTTTCCTAAAAATAATAATTCTCAGTAGCAGTCAGGAGTTTGCAAATGTGCCCGCTAGACGTCAATAGGCTCGCCCCCTATTACGTGGGACTTAAACATAGCTGGAGAATCGTGGGTGTGTAATACACCTCTGCCTACCTTTTTGGGGAATACAGGCGTGTTGCTATGTTTTTTTTTATGTGCTTGATTTTCAAAAGATAAAAAATAAAACCAAAATGTTTTTACTACAGGCAATACTATATACCTACATAATCAAAATACTTACTGTTCCCATTACATTTCTAAGTAAACCTACGTGATATGCTAGAAATGCTCAATATTTTATATATTAGTCTTGCGGCGCTATGAAATTTATTATCTACCGACTTGTTCGTGTCTAATCGAAAATGTACAGATACACGAGTTTGACAGAGTTATATTTTACGAAAATGTATTTTTATCTCGCCGCAATCAGTGTTACTCTTACCGAGTAACAAAGGTATTATTTATAAAATAATGAAATTGTGTCCACTAAGTAATGAATTTGTAAACAAATACACCAAGACTGTTAATGTTTAGAGATCGCTAACGAGAGTCTACGGGAATCTTCATTTTGGAGAATTCAGAAAAAAAACCTGTATCTCCGAAGGGGTAGGCAGAAGTGTATTACACACCCACGATCCGCCAACTATGTCTAAGTCCCACGTAATAGGGGGCGAGCCTATTGCCGTTTTTTCATTTCAATAGCTCCGCCCGAACCAGGGATTGAACCCGAGACCAGATGATCAGCAATCGCACACACTACTGCTGCACCATCGAGGCAGTTGTTGAAAAGTTCAGACGTCCCAAAAGTTGAAATTCACAATTTGTCTAATCAACTAAGAAAATCCAAAGAATGTTTATGTTGGAATCAAATTATCAGAGATGGGCCGAAATTCGTTTCGGTGGCTTGAACAGAACTTCGGCATTCGGCCGAAGTTCGGTTTAAATGCCAAACATTCGATTCATATGATTAAAATATACTCTACTCATTTAATCATGGTCAGTTGTTCGTTAAACTGAGTATAATTAAATTAAAATTAAACATTTTGATCTATATTTTAGCACGACATGCTCCGCTACTCTTATAGTACAAATCATAATTTGTAAACTTATAGTACAAATTTGTACTCTTATAGTACAAATCATAACATATATTTATTTTAGTTCATATATTTAAGACAATTTTCTTAACTGCCTTGGTGGTGTAGCGGTAGTGTATGCGACTGCTAGTCTCGGGTTCGATCCCCGGGTCGGCAATGTTTTATCTAGCTTTTTCCTAAAAATTCTCAGTAGCAGCCCGGAATTTGGAAATGTGCCCGGTGGACGTCAATAGTCTCGCCCCCTATTACGTGGGACTTAAACATAGCTGGCGAGTCGTGGATGTGTAATACACCTCTGCCTACCCCTTCGGGGATTACAGGCGTGATGCTATGCTATGTATTTTCTGCTGCCTCATAATCTAGGCATTCAAGCCAGCGAAGTATTGCCTTCATTAATCGATAGTTATTGAGCGATTTCAATGGCTCCAATCTAATAAGTGTATTATAAATATGTGGCCCTTGTACAAAAAAATGCTTTTGTGCGAAGGCTGTTTTTAACACAAGGCACTGGGCAACGATCACACCTCCTATGTAAGGTAGACAGAGCGGGCACAACCATTTTATGGTATCTTCTTATTATTTCATAAATAAATAACTTCCTCACAGACAGCACACCGGTCCGACTATATAGAGACGTTGTATTGTACCTAAAAGGCAGTTTCATCAGAACCTTGAGAACAGCACCCTGGGCACGCTCTGCAGCAAGAAGATAGGTCTTAGCGGCACCGCCCCATGCACATATACAGTATCTTATCAAACATTCACAAAGTGCTTTGTATGTCTGCAGCAAGAGTTTTTCATTGGCTACATCACGTAGGTTCTTATATGCGTATATCATTTTTCTGAGCCTTACCACAAAAGAGGCAACATGATGTTTCCAGGTTAGTTTTTCATTTAATATTACGCCTAGGTATTTCACTGTAGCAACCCGAGTTAAGGCAGCACAGCTGCAGTTGAAATGTTTCTTAAGACGATTGGAGGGATAAGTCTTAGTGTGGTTCCTCAAATAACGTGTCTTTGGTGTAGTAACCAGGGTAGTTTTGCTGAAACAGATATATTTTGTTTTATCTGCGTTTAAAGCAAGCAGACTATTTCCCAGCCATTTATTCACTTCTGCTAACCCGCTTTCAGCCAACTGATAAACCTGTTCCCACGAGCCTCCATGGAATAGTAATACTGTGTCATCTGCAAACATGACTGTGTCTAGTCCAGACAATCTGATGCCACACAGATCATTAACGAAATTTAAAAACAGAGTAGGTCCAAGTGTGCTTCCCTGTGGAACCCCCAACTAAGGGTTGCGTCATTACTCATGTGTCCATCAACACGAGTGCGTGTCAGAGAGTGCTCTGGATTCTGTCACATAAATATGTTGTGAACCACTTCAGAACCACACCTCTCATGCCAATATTTTCCAGTCTAGTGAGCAAGATTGGCAAGGATACACTGTCAAAATCCTTCTGCAGATCCAGAAATACTCCTAAGCACTTTTCTTTTTATACATTCGTGTTGTCAGGATTGTCGTTAGAGCAAGAACTGCGTCTTCAGTCACCCGTTGTTCTCTGAAGCCATATTGATTGCTGCTGAGAAGTCCATTTTTCTCAAGATAGTTGATCACTCTCTTATTAACAAGTTTCTCTAAAATTTTGGTTAGTGTTGATAAAAGAGAGATAGGTCTATAGTTCTTGGGATTATTTTTTTCCCTTGCCTTGTAGACCGGACAAACTATCACCCTCTTGAATATATCAGGGAATGTACCTGTTTCGAGACTAAGATTACGTAGATGCGTGATCGGTTTCGCAAGATACCTTATATTGCGTTTTAATACATTTGCTGATATACTGTCCCAACCCGGGGCGCTGTGTGATCTTAGTCCTAACACGATCGTCTTAACCTCATGAAGGTCTGTAGGAGAGAAAGACATTGATTTCAGAAGATGTCTTGGTACTTTGGCTTGCCGTGCCAGCTCAACATCTGAGGTTTTCATTTTATCGATAATCTCACTGCCCAACTTACGACCTACTGACGTGAAGTAATAGTTCACGCTATCAAGCGAGTTTATGGGGGAAGATTCTATACTTAGAAGTTCCTCTGAGGAAATTTTATTTTGGCTCATGTTACATACATCTTTTATAATTTTCCAAGTGTTATTAATGTTTCCAGTACTACTCATTAATTTATCTTGATAGTATTTATTTTTCAAGTGTTTGATCATATTATATGCAATAATATGCATTTCTATAATTGTTGAAATTCTGCCTCAGCTGATTATTATTCGCATATTTTCTGAGATTACTGTGCAATCTATCCCGTTTTCTTATGCACTTAATTATACTGCTAGTAATCCAAGGTTTTAATGGTCTATATCTTTTTGATTCTCTTTGTATTGAGGTGTTGCTCTCAATGATTTTCATATTTTTTTAATCAAAATTTCAGCAGCAACTTTAGGGTCAGTCGTATTGTAAAGCACATCCCAAGATACTTCCGAAAGAAATTTGTTTATTGCGTCATTATTAGTTATTAGTTTTTGTAACTTAATTGGATTTTTATTAACTCCGGCATTGCCAATTTACAATAATATTGGTTTGTGATCAGTAATTTGATGTTCAAAGATTACCGTCTTCCATGGTCTACAACATCTAACTATCATATGGTCCAGGCATGTGTTGACTCTTGTGGGTTGTGTAATTCCTTGCATAAGCCCGTACATAGCCATTAAATTTAGATATTCATGTGAGATAACTGCGTTATTGTCGGGTAGAGTATCTATATTTATATCCCTCACCAGAATTGCGTTCTGAGTTGACACATTACATAGGACCCTTTCAAGAGAATCAAGATACGTTGAAGCATTTCTAAAACAGGGAGGGCGATATGATCATATTAAAGTGTATTTAGTGTCAATGGTTAGTATAAGACAGTTACCTTCTAAAAGTTCTGGTTCGGTGAAAGAAACATTTAGATCCTTATTAACATAAACCACTATTCCATCATTTTGGTTTATAACTCTTTTAGTCTAAAACATATTATAATTGTCAATTCCTGGCGGTACATTACTTTCATTGGTCCAACATTCAGTCAAAACTATGAGATCCAGTTGTAGACTTACAGTGGACAAAAAGGCAATTAGTCTATCATAATTACAATTTAAACTTCTTATGTTTGTATTTATTATCAATAAAGATTCTGTATTATTTTTGTCAAATTGCAATACATTAGCACATTGGCCGGTATCGCTTAAAGAAATACATTCAACTCGTCCTGTGCAGTCAATTTCATTTGTAAGAAATTTGTTTGTATGATCGAAATTTAAATATTATAGAGAAGGTTATCCAAATTAAGTCGCACTCCACACTCAACTCCATTACAGGAAGGATACCACTGTTATGGGTAGTAGTGTCCATTGGGCCAACTTGTGTAACCAAAAGTGACAACAACTTATTACCATATATAAAAACACACCATGGCCTGCAATGATAAAGGGGCGGGTTATCTGCATTTATAATCTGTAACTGTACAAACAAGGAATGCAATGTGTGAGGTGTAAGCAGTGACATGAATGAATGTTTAATTAGAGTTATTTTGACATCAAATGATTGGCAGACTCTCGGAAATTTGTTTTGAATTGTATGTGTAGTTGCTGTATTTTTATGGTATAATATTATTATGTGGTTGATGAGTTCAGTCTTGTGTTTGTGTTGATAAATATGTATGTTATCTTTTTTAATTAGCAAGTGGAGTGTTAGTACCAAATTCAGTATGTATTATAAGCTATGAGAGAGTGTCTGGAACATTAAAAATAGGACAATTGACTGCAGATGGTTAGTAACATAAACACTAAAATTAAAGAAAAAAGATATAGTAATATGACAGCAAGATATGGTATAATTAGTCAATATCTGAACCATTATTATAATGAGAATTAACTGCAGATAGTAATTCATATAAACTATAACATTAGAAAAAAATACCGTACCAATCTGACAGCAAGGTATGCTATAATTAAATAATATCTGGAGCACCAGTATTAGGATAATTGACTGCAAGTAGTTATCAAAATAAACTGTACAATTAGTTTTTTTCGCAATCCAGGAGTGTATGAATCAATAAACATAATAAATTGTAATACTAGTGACACCCTTACATTGACTATTTTATAGTTTTACGACTTTGTCTTTCATAAAGAATACACAAAGAAAAAAAACATGTTACTTCCGAGATAGGACACACCGAAGTTCGGCCGAATTATGTATTTAAAACTACCGCCTAAACAAAAAAAATGGTTTCAGTTACGTATGAGGTAGTTAATATAGAGGAGAGAACCCAGTAGAGTTTGTTCTTCGCTCAAAGATGAAGACATCGTACATCCATCCATCCACTAACCTCATATCAACCACTGCTGCACTTAGACTTTTCCTACAGAGTGCCATAGTGATCAGTATTGTCTCGAATGCATCCACCGGTTCTCGTCTCGTTTGCACCGTCGGATACATGTAAACCACTCGAAAATCTATCTTCTAAAAAGTTTTTTTTCTTTTTGCATTGTACCTACGTACCTCTGAAATTCGGGTATTAAACCGTACGAAATTTGATTACAAATTGACGTTACACAGTGAGAAAAACTATCACATGAAGACACCCGCATGCCTGAGAGATTTACTCGACAGTTTGTGTAGTCCGTCAACGCCCAATGAGCTAGTGTGGTGAACTACGACCGAAATCCTCCTCACTAAGAGAGGACACCTACGTAAATGTGGAAAATAAGATTATTCTCGGAATATTTTACATACCAGGAAGCACATAACTATCAGTGTTGTTAGTACATTGTTACCCTAGGGGTGAAAGTAACGCACCCTCGAACTATAGGCGCCCTCGATGCGCTCAGACGCCAAACCCCGTCTCGGGACTAAATAAGTCTTTAAATCGAGGTAAACACTGTGCTTTTCATTACGAATACAAGGAAAGTAAATATAAAAAAATACAAAAATTAGTGTATTTTAATTTACATCACTGCTGAGATAATTATTTATTTAAAGATTTTTTTTTGTAGCCGGCCAGCGTAACAGCCATTATTTTTCATTTTCAACATTGAAAAATATTTTACCCAAATCTATATTATTTTAAAGAAATATTTGAAATAAGTAAATTATAATAGGTGGTCGTTAAAAAAAAGTTTTTATTTAATACTTAACTTTGTTATTTCAACTAAACATCGCGCTGTGATTGAGTGGCTGTAGTAAATTAGAATAAGGTTCAATAGAAATGTGAAAATAGAACTAGTTTTTTTTTTAAATAATTTGACAGCTGTCAGTTGAAAACGATTCTCCCTAGGGCTGAAAAGTATTACTTTCAACCCGCTCCTCAGGCAACTTCAAACCTACTTTCAGAGTATGAGTAATGAAAAAGTATATATTTTGTGTATCAAGGTACTTAAAAAGACATTTTATTGGACTTTTATTGGATATTGATATTTCGTCTACTTTATCTAGATAGATCTTTATTACCTAACATGCCAATTTTATTTAGTGATGCTCTGTTTGTGAACATCAACCAAATTGGTTGAATGCATACTAAAATATGGTTAATAGTTTGATACTACTGGTAACTAACTCCACAGAGAATATAAGATTTTTGTTTACTTTTTTATTACTGCTTATGGTAACCAACAAGCCCCCTATTGATGGTAAGTCGTGACCACCACTGCGGGCCTCAACAATACTATGCCGCTGATCACCATACATTTTTTTACAACCTAAGCGCGAAGTGGTTGTATTATCCCACACGGCCCAATGACAAGTGACAACTCCTACTTGGTATCCAACCCAGCCAGTAGTGCAATGAGTGACTAATTTGGTAATTCCCTTGTCACCTCGTAGAACAACCACGGGAAAGAATGAAGATATAACATTTATATTATTAGATTTCATTATGGCTGCCATTAGTGTGAGTGGTTGCTGATCATGAGGTCTCGGGTTTGATCCCCGTGTCGGGTGGTGCTATTGAGCTTTTTCATAATAAGAAAAAATCTCGCCCCCTATTACGTGGGACTCTTAATCATAGCAGGCAAACCGTGGGTGTGTAATACGTCTCTGCCTACCCCTTCGGGGAATACAGGCGTGATGCTATGTACGGCTGTCATAAACCCTGCTATTTGTAGATATGTAAATAAATATAAATTAAAAATAACGAGCTATACCTACATGAAGCCACGTCACCATTTCGTATAATTGTTGTTATGTAAAAATTAAGTTTGCTCGATTGGAACAAATTATACAATTACATCCGATAGATGTCGTAGTGACTACCAATCGTTAGAAAGAAAGAAAGAAAGAGAAAGTAAATTTGTTATTATGCTTTAGACTTTTCTAGTTGTAGAGCCCGTGCCGTATTTTCCGTGTGGTGACGGACTAAGAATACAAGTGTCACCACCCCAATCCTTGCCCGTGGGTATCGTAAGAGGCGACTAAGGGTAGTAAGAAAATTTTCACCTATTGCATTACTGGTGGTAGGGTTCTGTTACCGGGTGGGATTACTCACTTGTTATCAGACCCGAGCGGGTCTGTACCACCGTCTTCCGTGTGACTGACCGTGAAGCGCTTCGGTGTGTTTTGGTTGTAGCGGGAGATTGCCGTCCCTTTCCTATTTCCCTCTCCTGAGCGCGTGATGGGTCTTGGCAATGCTTGGAACTGGGGCGTTGATAGGGTCGTGGTTGGGAGGTTGGGCGTGAGGGGCTGGCATGGGGTTCAGGGAGACCCGGTGGGAATGGTTCGTCGGCTACCTGCCGGTCAGTAGGGGACCCAAACCCGGGGATATCCTACCCCGGGAGGCTGTCCCGCCAACCGGCGAAAATCCCGTTGAGTAGCTGTCGTGCCGGAGTGGGAGACCGGTGTGGACCCGACAGTTGCTCGCGGGGGGGCACCGGGGGCCCTTCCGTGCTTCGTGTCAGCTCCTCGCAAAACTCATCGCCCTTCTACGTACCAATTTCTGCCCTCTTTTTTCTTTGTATTGCCGAGCTCCACCATGCGCATCCTTTTCACCCTAGCTCTCATCTTAAACAATCAAAAGGTCTAAGAAAAAGAGTAGGTTTTTGACGGCGAACTCCGTATCCACACCTACTGTGGAAATTTGCAACATCAGGGGTTTACACAGCAATCTCGACACCGTCCACCATCATCTTGAGACGGTGCGGCCTGCCCTGCTCTTTTTGACGGAGACGCAGATAGGCGCCCCGGATGACATATCGTACCTTAAATACCCCAGTCACGAATTGGAGCACTCATTCCATCGTAAAGCCAGGGTGTGCGTGTTCGTTCGGGGTGATGTCCGTTGTCACCGCCTGCGGGGTCTCGAACTTGGTGACCTGTCCATTCTGTGGTTACGCGTAGAATTAAGGGGGACTACCCGCATCTATGCGTGTCTGTACAAGTCCCATGGCAGTGATTTGGGTTCAACTCACATCTTTGAGAACGTGGAACGGGGGATTGACAAAATATTGGAGCAGTGTCCATCTGCGGAGGTGGTGGTCCTAGGTGACTTTAATGCTCACCACAAAGAGTGGTTGGGGTCCCAGACCACTGATCTCCCGGGTCGGCAACTCTTCAATATGGCATCGGCCTATGGTCTCTCACAACTGGTCACACAACCTACCCGTGTCCCAGATATTGAGAGCCATGAGTCCTCCTTGTTGGACCTTCTGCTGACCACAAATGCACACGGATACCGGGTGGTGGTTGATGCTCCTCTGGGATCGTCTGACCACTGCCTGGTTCGTAGCACAGGCCCTGTTGCGAGCCCTAGTCGCTTTCTTGCCTCTGGGTCTCGCAGAGTCTGGCAATACAAGTCAGCAGATTGGGATGGACTTCGCGAGTTCTTCGCATCCTACCCTTGGAAGCAGCTATGCTTCTCCTCTAAGGACCCTGACATCTGTGCGGACTGCGTCACGGAAGCGGTGCTCATGGGGATGAAATCATTCATCCCCAACACCAAAATACCGGTCGGCGGTCGCAGCCGCCCCTGGTTCAACAAAGCCTGTAGGGAGGCTGCACGCCAGAAGCAGTCCGCATACCTGGCCTGGAATAGGGCCAGGAATAGTCGGGATCCGAACGCCAAAAAGGAGAAGCGAAAATTTAATGCTGTTTCCACGTCCAACAAGAGGGCCATTGCCGAAGCCAAGGCAGAACACGTTGCCAGAATTGGCGAGTGGCTTGAGAGATATTCCACTTGGAGTCGTGGTTTCTAGTCGCTTGCCGAGGCAGCACAGGGCAACTTCTGCCAGTCTAATCTTCCTCCACTGCAGAAACAGGATGGCAATATGGCCCATAGTGCAAAGGAGAAAGCCGGCCTACTGGGCCAACTATTTGCCTCCAATTCAACTTTGGACGCCGGAGCGGCCGCACCACCTACCATCACACGGTGTGAAAGCTCACTGCCTGAAATCCGCATCATGCAGCGTGCGGTCAGGCAGGAGCTGCGGCTGCTGGACGTCCATAAGTCGAGTGGGCCAGATGGCATCCCTGCGGTGATTCTTCGAACGTGCGCCCCTGAGTTGACCCCCGACCTCACGCGCCTGTACCGTCTCTCATACAGTACTAGCAGGGTTCCAGCTTCGTGGAAGGTAGCGCATGTTCACCCGATTCCCAAAAGAGGTGACCGGTCGGATCGGTCGGACGTTCTGTAAATAGTAGCATAAACGTTACTGTCCGCTTACTTGTTCTAAAGTATGTAACAAATTTTAAACCGTTTTTTAGATAATTATACTTTTTACAAAATTTATATGTACAACTTTTGCATGCCTCATAGGCGAAGCGTTGAGGTGGGTATTACTCTCGCTTCACGCAGAACAACTGATTTTTTAAACTTAAAATGTCTCTATTTATCATACACTTGTAAAATAATAATACACACACATATCAAGAAAAAACACTATTATTAACACACGTGATATTTTTGATGCCACTTATGTTATTTAAACTAGTTAAAAACTGTTTAAAATAGGTATGTTTTTGACGTCCGTGTGTTGTAGGTATGTTCGGATAATGTATGTTAACACGATAACGACCGAAATACTTTACTAATCGAGTACCTATTTTTTCTTTTATGATTCAGTATAATTACGAATAGAGATATCACTTTTAACGGTCTGATTCGATGTGGTTCAATTACATCGAATCAGACCGTGAAAAGTGATATCTCTATTACACACACACTAACTTCATATAGACCAATATAGAAGTACTTTTTGAAATTAGCGCTATGTGATTTATTGAAAACTACTTAGTAATACCACTACATTATTAGTTACTTTTCAAATAATCAATTTATTGTGAAAAATGAAGATTATGAGGCGTGCACTTTTGGATTTTCCAAAGTAATTTATTTGTACAACTTCTTAATTAGACACTTTTGGAGAAATACAATGATTTAAATCGACCTTGCAAGGCAATGGCGTGCTAGAACAAGTGGATGAATTTGCATATCTTGAATGTGGATTCAGTCGTGATGGAAGATACACCAATGATATAGAGAGACAAGTAAATTCGGGAAATAGAGTGAACGGAGCATTGGGACATTTTCTCGGCAGTCATCACCTCATCAAGAAGGCACGTGTCCCAATACATAACGCAGTGCTTGTCCCAACTTTATTATATGGAAGCGAGAGTTGGGTACGCATGATAGTAAAATCAATGCGGTCGAAATGCGATCTCTGCGGAGAATCTGTGGAGTAAGGCTGACTGACCGCATTCGTAACGACGACGTAAGAGAGCGAGTAGGTATGAAAGAGAGTATTCGTGTAAAGATGGGAAAGGGAATGCTACGATGGTTCGGACATGTTGAAAGAATGCCGGACGTGCGACTGGTTAAGAAGATATACAATGCGAAAGTGGAAGCATGTAGGTACAGGGGGAGACCGAGACTCATCAACCTTTTTTTTGTTATGGCGAGAAAAAATGTTCCTAACCGCACACCCCGTCGTTCGGGGCATCGAACAGGGTAGTGTGGGGCCCTCACCCACTAAATAAACCCGCCGTGTGCCGTCTCTCCGACTTTGTTAGCGGGCCACTCACCTACCTAGACCAAATCGTTCATGTAATGAAGGAAGGTGGAGTCAGGAGTCTCTAAAACTGGCGAGCGTGTATGAAGAGAATTATGAATGTTGAGGAAGCGAGCGATGAGAATAGAGCCTTTTGGCACTCTGTTCTCTCTGCCTACCCCGCAAGGGAAATGGCGTGATGATAAGTAAGTAAGTTGCAAGGCAAGGTTGGGTCGCTCGTTTAACATAACAATTAAGAGACTAATTATTGCATATAAAAAACTAAGCTTCTAAATATGAATTCATGAAAAATATAAAGATAAAACAGCAATAAAAGCTGCAAGAATAAAAACTAGCTTAGTTTCTTAAATGGTTTTTCCAAGTAGAAAAACTTTATGCAACTCTATTTTTATATAATTTTTCTGAATAGAATTTCATTATTCAAGTGCCAATCGCAGCATCCATACTATAATAGACTTATGCTGACGATGGATTTCATAGTACCAGGCATCCAGATCCGCTAAGATATTAAATTGGAAATATCGAGCTGCACTAATGTACCTATACAATTCTTGCGCAATATTGAAAGAAGTGTATCGAAACAATATTTTTAATATTAAATATTTAATTTAAATCGAACCGATCGATAATATTTAGTTTAGTAGTCTGTGGGTCGAATGCGCTCCTGGTACTATAAAAATAGCTACAATATTATGTGTAGTTTTTGCATCAAAATGCAAAATTGTTCAAAATGTTCTTAATTTAAATTGTCTTTAAGTTTTTTTCTTTATTATATTTATAATCACCACCATTTCTGTTAAACTACAAACAGATTGATAATAGACTGTTCGGTACTCCTCGTGGTGCCTAGTCGAGATCAAGGTTAGAAAACATAATAAGTAATATGTAATGACTACAAGTTATATGTTTTGTGTTGCCGTTTGGTTGTACTTCGCACGCAGTCTAGTGCGCGGGCTCTCTGAGAGGTGCTGGTGGTGCTGCGTCACACGACGTCGAGAAAAATAATTGTTATACTTTTTAATTATTTCGTAACGTTTTTCGTCCCACGGCGTCGAGAAAAATAATTGCTGGACTTTTTAATTATTTCGTAACGGTTTTCAAGGAATTACCTATTATACAATGTCTATAATATGTTACACATTTACTCATATCTTAGCCGTGTGGGGCCGGCTTTAGAATTGTCCCACTCCTCTCTACCCATGGGAGTCGTAAGAGCCGACTGAGGAAATATCGAGGGGTGGGCAGCAGCACTCCCTCGAGTATTAACAACATCCACTGCGATCGCCAATCCGCCTGCCAAGCGTGGCAATTACGGCGTTATCTCCCATGACGGGACCGCTCGTTGTGGCGTTCTCTTGAGGAGGCCTATGTCCAGCAGTGGACGTTGAAAGGCTGATGGGTGATGGATGATTACTCTTCTCTAGCCTCTCTAAAAATTCAACACAGTAGTTGCGAGGCTTGTGCTACCAACAACAGTATTTAAAAACTTTTTAGAATTGTTAGTTTTTTTTTTCAACACCAAAACACCTTTCTTTATTAGAATATTGTGCAAACATACTAAAAATATTGTTGTTTTTTTCTACACGGCAATTAAAACTATTTGTAAGACAACATTGACAATTTAAAATATCATGCTGTTAGGTTTATTGTTATCAAATACTATCTATCTCTATCACATAGCTTAAATATTTTTTTTTTACAAAACAAAGCTAAATTGGAACCATAGACAAAATTGCGATACGGAATCACGTCAGTGACATTATTGAAGCAGAAAAAAGTCAACAATCCTTGTTTATTTTAGTTCATTCGGGATTGAAGAGGATTGCGATTCAAAGGGAAAATTTTGCCCCATCGAAAATTGCGACGTTGAAACACTTACGTGACGCAAAGAAAGTTTTTTAAGGGTCCCGAAAAATTATACCCTTTGAGACCCTTAAACAACGATGTTGAATTCTAGTCTCTTTTTAATTATAAAGAGCAGTGGTAAATGTATTTAGTATAACTTTTATTATCTATCTATACTATTATAAAGCTGTAACAGAGCTGTGTCTGTACATTTAAGATATTTGAGAAAAAGTGTCTGTTATAGGCTACATAGGTGTATATAAACACAAAACTATTTTTTTAGAATTTTTGTCTGTTTATCTGTTTGTCTGTTTGTTTATTCGCGCATCACGCAAAAAGTACTGAACGGATTTTGATGCAACTTTTTTTATTTGGTAGCTTTTGATTAGACTTAACAACTGGTATACATGTTATCTCGCTACTATATCGGGAAGGCTAATTTGTTCATAACATCGACCTCTTTGTTGGAGTTTTTTTTTTCTATAATTATTAAGTACTGCCTAAATAAAACTATAATAAATATACAGGGTGTATAATTTTTTTACGAGAGTGACCGACATTGCCTTGCTGAAGTGGCAATGAGCAGGCCACATCGCTCGACGAACCGACAACCGTTGCGGAAGAAAGGTTCTCGAGTGGCGACCACGTATCGGACGGCGCAGCGTAGGACGGCCCCCTACCAGATGGACGATCTGGTCAAAGCTGCGGGGAGCCGTTGGATGCAGTCGGCACAGGACCGCTTGTTGTGGCGTTCTCTTGGGGAGGGCTATGTCCAGCAGTGGATGTTGAAAGGCTGATGGATGGATGATGGATGGATGGATAATTTTATTGTTATTAGTAGCATGTGAAATGATAAGCTATTTTCTAAAAAAAATGGGAGTTTTAACAGGCTTCTACGATAGCTTAGCGATCCTCCTGAATAGAATACACTTCAGATCATGCTCATAGAGAATTGCTCTTTTTTCCATATTCAAAAATTGTTTGTAGTATACAGGCCGTGGCAAAATACTCTATGGGATATATATAACAACAATTTGTTTATACAAACACATTTCCGATACATTTATTGCGAACCGGTTTTAAGAGCGGAAATATATTTCTTGCCGATGCTTTTAAAGTTACTCCCAGTTAGTTGACAGTGTTTGCTTTGTTGAGAAATTCGCGCAGATTTATGATAATTGCTTAATGCTACTTTAAAGAGCTTTAGAACGTTAAGGAAGTACTTTAACTTGTCGTTTAGTAACATCGGTAACTGTCTTGTTAGCGATAGGAGTAGTATAAATTTTAGGAGAGTTTAATATCTGTTCTAAGCTAGGTTTACCATTTAGGTCAGAATTTTGTGCTCACAAACACGTTATTTTTTACAGTACAGCTGCCCCAATGCAAGACAAGAAATCAGAATGAATGAGAGCTCTATCTACAGTCGCCATAATTAGAAGCCGATATACAAGCGATCCCCACTAGCGTTTTGTCATCAACTGCTGGTCATAGCTACCTACCTCAGTAATAAGCAGTCCTGTGCCACCAGCAACTAACAGCTCAGGATACGCATAATCAGGTCATCAGTCCACTTGGTGGGAGTATACACTTTATTAAACAACTTTAAATTAAGATATTAAAGAGTTAGGCCTATTGGAAAAATATGTGATGGAGCTGTTATGAATTTATCGTGACTCAAATCGCTTAAGCAAATAAATAATAAAGGAATCATAGGGTGTCCAAAAGTGCTGGCAGGTATCACTGAAGTAATGGAACATAGTTCCAGTGGCCCGCCAATACAGGCAGAGAGACGGCACACGGTGGGTTTATTTAGTGGGTGAGGGCCCCGCACTACCTTGTTCGTCGTCCCGAACGACGGGGTAATTTTTACCCGCCTTAACAAAAACAAAAGATAGGCGTGTAGGTAACGTTATGGTCAATTTATTTCGTCAGAAGTCTTCTAACTTTAGTAAATAACAGCTAATGTTACAATAAACAAATGAACCACTGTGAAACGCCTGGCAGACGTGAAACGTTGGCAATTATTACTTAAGACACATTACTTAAGATGTTTATATTTCTTTCAAAACGTACCTATGGGTGGTTCACATCAAAAATATTTATAAATTCATAAGTACAATAAATATTGTTGTGGACCTATGATATTTCGGTAAATCTTCGTAATATCAAGTACCTATGTAATTTTGAAAATGAAATGTATATCTGAATCCTAATAATCAAATAAGGGAAAGAGAACAGTAAAATTTTCAAAGGTTTCCGAACGTATCAAAATGTAAGGCTTATATTACGAGTTTGTAGCCTGGATTTAAATTAAGAACACATTAATGGTAGTGGTTTAAATACCGGCTCTTGCCTACAGCAAAATGTAGTAGCTTTGATTACCGAACATAAACGACTCTCCTAAAAGTCAGTAATAATTTTTGTTACGCCATTTTGATTATTTTTTGAAATATAAACAAATATTTTTAATTTTTTTTAAAATAATATATTCCAACGTGTATATTAAGCCTTTTGATTATATATCGTTGCTAAGTGACAGGATTATAATAAATATAATCATAATGTTGATAGAGTAGCGCATTTACTGTCGTTATCTTGCGGCAAGTTTATATAATTGGCTTAATAACAAACCTTAAATAATAAAATTTTCTTTTTTAAATAGCAAATAAATACGTACTTACCACCTGCAACTATGAACACAAAAATACTCTGCTTGTAAAAATTTTAATAATAAAAATTAAATCTATACACAAATAAGTAACATTTAATTCTGTTTGTAATGTCTAATTGACAGATTTTTACTGTACGCATTTGAAACTATACCTATAATTAATTACCAATTTTTAAAGTTTTTGTCTGCCTGTTTGTTCCAGCTAATCTCCCAAACAGCAGGATCGATTTTGAAGGGACATTGACTGACAGATAGCTGATATCATAAGAAGTAATTTAAGCTACTTTTATTTTGGGAAAATAATTAGGGTTGCTCACTAAAACTAAAATTAACTGAATTCCACACGGATGAAGTCGCGGGTAGCAGCTAGTAATTTTATATATGGAAATCAACCGTCACAGTCACGTTCCCGTCAAGTTTACTAATAACTAACAAGAGCACTTGACTAATACCGCGATTGCATCCTCACAAGCGGCTTGATTCAGTAGTAAGGTTTTTTTATAAGAACCCGGCAAGAAAGTTTTTTAAAACGTTAAATTGTGACAGTTATATTAGGTTTATTATAACTAATGCTGCAATCAAAACATTTTACATAAAAACTGAAATAAAATGTGCTTATTTTAAATTCGAAACAAAGACTGAGCACGTAGTCTTAACGTTGTTATATGTGTAAGGCATTCACTATTATTTGCCATTTAATCAGTAATATGGTAATCAGATTAATTAAACAATAGCAAAATTAATAAATACAAAAAGACAAAAACAATATATATTGTATTCATATTGAAAGCAAAGTCAAAGATTTTTGAGTAGGCAAGCCACATGAGACGGATGCCTCTATCTGTCTCATTATAACCCATCCTTATTTCTTGACCCAGACAAATGTACTTCTTTACCTTTTCAATGTTAGTGTCGTTCACTTTACCACTGAAGGAATGTAATTCCGGTGGCCCACCAATAAAGGCGGAGAGATGGCACACGGCGGGTTTCTTTAGTGGGTGAGGGCCCCAAACTACCCTGTTCGTTGCCCCGAACGACGGGGTGTGCGGTTAGTAACATTTTTTCCCGCCTTAACAAAAAAAAAAAAAAAAAAAAGTGTCGTTCACTTTAATAGTAAAAGTTTTTATATAATTTGTGATGACTTTAGCTTTGTTAAACTTCATCGCCAAATCGACATTTAAGGAGGGAAACAGGGAAATAACCAAAACCTATTTGTAATAAAAAATGAGATACCATATCCATATATTTCGACGAGCTAGGACGCCTTATTCAACTTAAGCGAACTTGGTTATTACTTTGGCCAAGTTTATTTAGAAAATGAATTTAAAATTGGCTTCTAGTTCAATTTAAAACTCCCATATATTGCCTTTCTACGCTTAAATAGATGTAACGGTAGGTAGATTATACTACTATACTATAGCTAGCTTGTTCATGACATGAACCACATTTTGGTAATGGATTACATTGTGTCATAAACCCATTTAAAGCGTTCTTTAGGAATCTCCTTTTTTATTTTTATTTTGTTAAATAAAAGCGCTTTTAGCTGCCGCCGTTTGTGTCCTTATCCATTATATATACCCGCCGTGTGCCATGGAACGAATGTGACCACTGAAACTATGTGACACTGTAATTATATGATACTATACCTCAGGAATCTCCTTAGTGTTTCTGAATGAAGCACCGTGGAAGCACTACCCTCTTACCAAACATTAGTGTAAAGTATTGACAGGCAGTCCCACTATGTGGTTTTGTTCTGCGAAGTAGAGTTCCAGAGGTCGAAACTCTCTTTCTTCTATATTTTCTCTCCATCTACACACGGCTTATGCTCCTGGTATTGCTGGTCTTGCTAGCGATTATAATAACTAACTAACTAACTTATCATCACGCCATTTCCCTTGCGGGGTAGGCAGAGAGAACAGAGTGCCAAGAGGCTTTATTCTTGCATACATCTCTCGCTTCCTCAACATTCATAACTCTCTTCATACACGCTCGCCGGTTTCGGAGACTCCTGACTCCACAATCCTTCAATACATGACTAATTTGGTCTAGGTAGGAAAGTCTCGGTCTCCCTCTTCCACTTTCGCATTGTATATCTTCTTAGCCAGTCGCTCGTCCTGCATTCTTTCCACATGCCTGAACCATCGGAGCATTCCCTTTAATACAGCCTATAGTAATCACTTACCAGCTGTATACATCCATCCATCCATCCATCAGCCTTTCAACGTCCACTGCTGGACATAGGCCTCCCCAAGAGAACGCGACAACGAGCGGTCCTGTGCGCTCATATGGGGGAATAGTGCCGTAATCGCCACGCTTGGCAGGCGGGTTGGCGATCGCAGTGGATGTTGTTAATACTCTTCTATTATATATAATAAAATTAATGTGTCTATTTGTAATGTCTAAATAACAGGTTTTACTAAATGTATACAAGAGTATATACGCTACCTATAACAAAATACCAATTTTTAAAGTTTTTGTCTTTCTGTGTGACTGTTTGTTCCGGCTAATCTCTGGAACGGCTGAATCGATTTGGACGGGACTTTCACTAGCAGATAGCTGTTGTTACAGTGCGTAACTTAGTGTACTTTTATTTTGGAAAAATAATTAGGGTTTCACGCAAAAAAACAAAATCCCGTGAGATTTGAAATTGTGAATGAATACCGATTCAAATAGATACCAACTAGCTTCTGCCTTTAGTTTCATCTACGTGGCCTGCAGGCAATAAATGACATATTTTTTTTAGAAACAAACATTATTATGTTAGTTATACGCAGGTATTGCCGATATACCAACAAATCCTACCTACTTACTGATAGGTAAATAGGTACTCCGTCGCCGTGCGCTTAATGCGTGCGTTAATTGAAGAGCTACAAAGAATCTTAGAAAACTTAATCCTCCATTTCACCGTCTTCGAGGAGGAATTTCGAGCAACTGTTTCTTAAATAGATACCTACAAAGAACACACCTTTTTTTGTTAAGGCGAGAAAAAATGTACCTAACCGCTAACACCGTCGTTCGGGCCAGCGGACAGGGTAGTGAGAGGCCCCACTAAAGAAACCCGCCATGTGCCATCTCTTCGCCTGAACTGCAAACACACCTGCCAAACTTATTAGACCAGTGGTTTAGGTTGTGCGTTGATATATCATTGGAGTAAGGTAAATTTTATTTTTATGAATACAGATACAATGTAAATAGTATACCTATACACCTATACTAATCAATAATTCATTTGGATTTGTAGGTGTATCTGTAATACCTATGTATAACTAACATAATATATAATGTTTGTTTCTGAGAAAATATATCACTTCAGAGTTGCGCGGAGTGCCATGGAAGGAGCCTTGCTCAGGGCCTCCTTGCGCGACTGAAGAATAAATGTGTGGATTAGCTGGAAAACACACGTGAGAGATGTGGTGGAAACCATCACGCAGCAAAATTGGATATGGGTCATATTGCTCGGACGAGCACAGATAGATGGGCATGGAAAGCCCTAAAGTGGACGCTGTGGATGAACACCAGACAATGTGGTTGCCCACCTACGCGATGGGTAGACTGCATGCCATGCCTGGATAAATCAAGCAGCAGACAGTGTCCTGGAAGAAATTGGGAGCGGCCTATGTGCACTTATGCACCCAGGAGAGGCTGATAACGATGATGAATTAATTAACTAGCTGTTATCCGCGACTCTTTCCAAGGGACATTTAGATTTTTTGCGATATTATAATTTATTTTCCAAAATGAAAGTAGCCTAAGTTATTTTTGCTAACATCAGCTATCTGCCGGGTCTCCTCTCATGGTGAGAGGGAGTCCACCACGCTGGCCCAATGCGGGTTGGCAGACTTCACAAGTCATCGAGAAAGTTTCTGACGTATGCAAGTTTCCTCACGATATTTTCCTTCACCGAGCTGTCATAAACTGTAAACAAACACACATATAATATTGCAAAATCTCGAAAAGTCAGAGGTGTGTATGGTGAGGTCTCAACCTTGGACTCGGGATTGAAATAGATACCATTGTCTTTGCAGTCCTTAGTTCTACCGCCAGGCTATGACTGCTATTATATTTTTACATGCGGGTAGGAAAAAGTTGTTATTTAAACATTATAAACAGACACTCAATTTTTATTTATTTGCTTAAATTAATTATTTAACGTAGGTAACTAGTGTATAAACTTCCTGGTGAATCACAAACATATCTTTCCATCAATGAAAGGCATTGAAATGTGGATGAAGCTGTTAATTATCCAATAGAAGTTTTAAATACTATAAATATGCCTGATCTACCCTCTCACACACTAGAACTTAAGATTGGTGTACCCATCATACTACTTCGTAATTTAAGCCCACCGAAACTTTTCAATGGTACTAGATTGCGAGTAGTACCTGTCATTATAAGGAAATGTTTTAAAAGGACTTTTAATACCCGAATGTGGAAAAGGTGAGACGGTATTTACGAGTATACCACGAATTCCCATACTATCGTTGAATTTTCCCTATAAATTCAAAGGCTTCAATTTTAAATGTGGGCGTCACCCAAATACGTTAAGTATGAATGTGTTATCGAAATTAGCAGTCAAGAGCAATTATCACGATGGCTGAATTGGCAAAGCATCTGGACGGTATCCAGGAGATGCATGTTCAAATACTGCTCGTGACTGTTATTTTCGATTTCACATTTTTCACTTTGTGTTTAATGTATAGTGCTAAGCATGTCAAATGCTAAAAATATATATAAAAATATCTAAATATTTATAGGGCTTGCGTCATTATTATGTAAAAATCTTAATTGTGAAATAATTTTATCTGGTCGGTATAATGTATGAAAACACTATCGACAGATGGCGCAAGCGTCACCCAAAGACGTTAAGTATGAATACATGTTATCGAAATTAGCAGTCAAGAGCAATTGTCACGATGGCTGAATTGGCAAAGCATCTGGACGCCATCCAGGAGATGCAGGTTCATATCCTGCTCGTGACTGTTATTTTCGATTTCACATTTTTCACTTTGTGTTTATTATTATTATTTATTATTATCAATTTATGTAAAACTAGATATTGCCCGCGACTTCGTCCGAATAGACTTCGAAATATAAATACATCACTCTACGGCATATTAATAAAATTATGTATAAAAAGCAAAAGTAGCTAGCCCCATAAGCTATCCATTTTTTTTATTTCCGGGTCTGGTATATATATATATATATTTTATTGCGTATGATGGCAGACGAGCCACGGCCCACCTGATGGTAAATAGTAACTGTCGCTCATGGTCTCAACTATACCAAGAGTATCAACTCAAGCCGCTGCTCACCATTTCATCTCACATATATGAAATTAAAGTATTAACGGCTATATCCTATCAACTATAACACACCGATGTTCTTCATGGACGGTCACACAGGAGATGGTGGTACCAACCCGCTCGGGCCCGATAGCAAGTGAGTAAGTACTCCCACTTGGTACCCAGCCCTGCTACCAGTAATGCAATGGGTGATAATTGCTTACTTCCCTTAGTCGCCTCGTACGATACCCGTCGGAAAGAAAGGGGTGGTGACACTTGTATTCTTAGTCCATCACCACACGGACAAATAAGTATGCTAAATTTAATGATAATCGTTTGAGTAGTTATGACGTGAAAGCCTTACAAACAAACGTATTTATGAAATTAATAAAATTTGATTGTCTGTGTAATGTCAACTCGTTACTAACACAATACTGTAAGTATATTATACGACACTTACAACAAAATACAATACCAATTTTTAAACATTTTGTCTAGCCGTTATTTCCGGCTAATTCCGAAACGGCTGAACTGATTTGAACGGGACTTTCATTAGGATATAGCTGATGACATAGTTTGCAGTACTTTTATTTTGGGAATTAAGGTTCCGCGCTTAACGAAAATTAAATTCCACGCGGATTAAGTTGCGGATAGCATCTAATTTATTATATTAGTATCTAAAGATTACCTATTTCGTAGTGAATCTTATCATTAGATGGCGCTGCCTGACACTTTCACTTTTATCCACTACTTACAGTGCCAAAAATTAACGCGAGAATTTTAAGGTCCCTTTCTCACTATATATATTCCTCCTTGTTTTATATTAATTTTGTGATATAGACATAGCATCACGCCTGTATTTCTCGAAGGCAGTGATAAGGTAAATGTAAACAGAGGAGGTGAAAAAATCAACTACGTATATCTTATAGCTGGCGAACCGTGGGTGTGTAATACGCCTCTGCCTACCCCTTCGGGGATACTATCGTGATGCTATGTTTATGTTTACAGGTATATACGTTTAGTATTCTTGCTTTTACGATTTATGTACTACAGATAACACAATTCTTCTATAACATTAATTATTAAAGCTTTATCTTACTTTTTAAGCTTAACAAAATAATGCGAATAAAAGTAAAAACAGCCAGCTCATATCTTTATAAAATTCACATGACGAGTGCGATGACGTCACGGACTGAATAAATCCGATGTTTCATAAAAGTTTGGGACGATTTATTATACAAACCTTCACGACTGTTAAGTAAAATGAATTATTAAGTCTCGGTGCCATTAAACTTGCCGTGTGGGGCCGGCTTTAGAATTGTCCCACCCCTCTCTACCCATGGAAGTCGCAAGAGCCGACTGAGGGAATAGTACCGGAGGAGTGGGCAGCAGCACTCCTTCGAGTATTAACAACATCCACGGCGATCGCCAACCCACCTGCCAAGCGTGGCGATTACGGCACTATCCCCCATTCTTGGGAAGGCCTATATCCAGCAGTGGATATTAAAAGGCTGATTGAACTTGTGCTTGAGCCATTCTAATTTGCACATGTTTCTCGTATGTAGTTGCCTTTTGTCTGATATAGATAGGACCTATTCTGTATTTGTAAATAGGAAGGATTATATATATGTATATATTTTTGATTATATATTAGAATTGTAAAGGTACCTACCCTCCGCCGCAGGTAACTAGTTTTTAGGTTATCTCAGGTTTCCGATATATTAGCGAAATAAAACGTATACCAGTTTTTAAGTGTAATCAAAATTTATTAAACAAAATAAGCTTTTAGCGTAATGTGCGACAAAAGGCAGAACAAAAAAAATTTTTTTGTTCATACACCTAAATATAGTATTTTTTCTCATAAATGTAAACACATAGCTTTGTTACATAGTTTCAGTGGCCCGCCAATAAAGGCGGAGAGACGGCACACGGCGGGTTTCTTTAGTGGGTGAGGGCCCCACACTACCATGTTCGTTGCCCAAAACCACGGGGTGTGCGGATAGGTACATTTTTTCCCGCCTAAACAAAAAAATAGAAAAAAAATTCTAAGCGTATGCTGAGACGCAGATTACGCAGCACGGGGTAGAGCAGATTTTGTAATTCTTTGTAAACCGTTGATCTGCGTACGTTACGGCGCAGGCACGTGCAACGCAGACATATCTCTGTCCTACTCTGCGTCTAATTGTTGTAGTGCTGGCACAGTGTGTTTAAAGCCTTACAAATTCTGCTCTGCCCAGTGCTGTGTAATCTGCGTCACTTCGTGTCAGCATACGCTTAGCCTTACAGTTTTATAATAGTTAGGAGTTATTATTTTTTAAATAAATTGTGATGATTATTATTTCAATAAATAAATGTACTGTATAGTGGCATAAATTAAAATTTGTGAGCCATACTAATAAACGTTGTATAATATTTAGATATTTTTAAATATATTTTTAGCATTTTACATGCTTAGCACTATACATTAAACACAAAGTGAAAAATGTGAAATCGAAAATAACAGTCACGAGCAGGATTTGAACCTGCATCTCCTAGATACCGTCCAGATGCTGTTCATTTTTCACTTTGTGTTTAATATAGTGCTAAGCATGTAAAATGCTAAAAATATATATAAAAATATCTAAATATTTATAGGGTTTGCGTCATTATTAGGTAAAATCTTAATTGTAAAATTAAGTTTACCTGGTCGGTATAATGTATGAAAATACTTCCGACAGATGGCGCAGGCGTCACCCAAAGACGTTAAGTATGAATGTGTTATCGAAATTAGCAGTCAGGAGCAATTGTCACGATTGCTGAATTGGCAAAGCATCTGGACGGTATCCAGGAGATGCAGGTTCAAATCCTGCTCGTGACTGTTATTTTCGATTTCACATTTTTCACTTTGTGTTTAAGGTTGTATAACCTCTAAATAGTTATTCAGTATTTTGTCTTTATCACTACTATGACGATTTGACGTTGAAAGAAAGGAACAGAACACTGAATTACTATTCGGAGCTTAAACAATGTTTATTAGTAAGGGTATGTATGTTTCTCCACCTATTTGTTCCACACCATGCCACAGATATTGGAATAATTTTTTGCAGTTTAGTTAGATAATAAATGGAAGGTTTCAATCCCTTATTAGATTAAGATATACCATACCTTATTATTTGTATAAGTCATTCAGTAGAAAAATAGTTACTTACTGTAATTTGTGTGTAAATCATCACCATGAGACTTTTAACAGTTAGGTATATCTCTTAAGCTTGTGTTTCCTACATCGCACATTATTCTACTACTACTAGTACTTATCATCATGCTATTTCCCTTGCGGGGTAGGCTGAAAGAACCCAGTATCACGAAGCTGTATTCTTGCATACATCTCTCGCTTTATCATCAAAATTCTCTTCATACACGCTCGCCGGTTTCGGAAACTCCTGTCTCCAGTATTCTTGGAAAATACTGAAAATATACTTATTTTATTGCACGCCTCATAGGCGAAGCGTTGAGGTGCGTACTACTCTCGCTTCACGCAGAACAACTTATTTTTCAAACTTAAAATGTCTCTATTTATCATACACACACATATCAAGAAAAAACACTATTTTTAACACTCATGATATTTTTGATACAATTTTTGTTATTTAAACTAGTTAAAAAACTGTTTAAAAAAGTTCTGTCTTGGACGTCCGTGTGTTGTGTGGTAATGTATGTTAACACGATAATGATAGAAATACTTTACTAATCGAGTCTTTTTTTTTCTTTTACGATTCAGTATAATTATGAATAGAGCCGTATCACTTTTCACGGTCTGTTTCGATGTGGTTTAATTATTTTTATTAAATAAACAAAAAATAGTGAATATTTACGCTCGCCTCGACACTAAAACCAGCGCTACACCTTATTTCGTAAGAACTACTTCTATAGACCAATATAGTAATACTTCTTAAAATTAGCACTAGATGGCGTATAAGATATGAGAACCACATTAATAGGTACTTTTTGAAATTAGCGCTATCTATATGATTTATTGAAAACTACTTAGTAAGACCAATACATTATTAGTTACTTATCAAATAATCAATTTTATTGTGAAAAATGAAGATTATGAGGTGTGCACTTTTGGATTTTCCAAAGTATTTACTCTTGCATCCTTCGATCAAGATTGAAGCTCTTATCTTATGGTTGGTATTCATATGCCTAGCTATAGGCTCATTTAACAAGTTTGAAGAAATCACTTTTATAAGGGTATAGAATTTTAGAGGATAGATATGACTGATAACTACCTTGGTGGTGCAGCGGTAGTGTATGTGACTGCTGATTATGAGGTCTCAGGTTAAATCTCCGGGTCGGGAAATGTTGTTGAGCTTTTTCGTAAAAAGAAAATTTCTCGATAGCAGCCCGGAGTTTGGAAATGTGCCCGGTAGACGGCAATAGGCTCGCCGTCTATTACGTGGAACTTAAACATAGCTGGCGAACCATGGGTGTGTAATAAACCTCTGCCTAACTCTTCGGGGAATACAGGCTATGTTATGTAGAGGATAGATATGAACAAACAAACATTAATTTGGTATATTAGATATACGAGCTAGATAGTTACATGCTTTGCTTTTAACCACAGACTAGGAATCTTGATACCTCTTTCCTCGTGGTCACTGCCACACCACAAAGCTATCCTTGCGTTTAATACTGTGATGTGTATATTATTTAGTAACTATAATAGTTGAGCCGCAAAACACACGTAATCCCAAAGTACAAACCGCAATTTCGGTTATGGTTGGCCGGCTGTTCATTGAGTTTGACGATCCCGGAGGCCCCGGGATAATAGAGTAACTCGATAAAAGATTTCCCGGGACGGCGATACCTCACGACACTGCCATCAAAA
This sequence comes from Leucoma salicis, assembly GCA_948253155.1. Classification (NCBI taxonomy): domain Eukaryota; kingdom Metazoa; phylum Arthropoda; class Insecta; order Lepidoptera; family Erebidae; genus Leucoma; species Leucoma salicis. The sequence continues at coordinate 24,637,240 of OX411812.1, forward strand.
CCATTTTAACTTCATCTCTGAGTGGCATGTTCGATTGGATTTACACTAGACTTGTATTTATTGCTGTTGAAGTAAAAATAACGTTATATATATTTTGAGATTCTACTAGGGGTACAGCAGGAGAATTACCAGGCTTTAAATAAACGATTACAGAGTATATCCATACTTAGGCAAATATTTGTTAGAGAAAACTAGAGACAAACAAACAAACAGCGGCATAGACGGCGCGTCCTAAACCAATAGATAACCTTTTTGGATTTTGTTTCACATACAATTTAATTTAAAAGAAATGATGTGTTTTATATATATATTATAAATCCCTATCACAGTATTTGTCCACGATACTTAATTTCTTACTTATCATCACGCTATCTCCCTTGCAGGGTAGGTAGAGAGAACACAGTGCCAAAAGGCTCTATTGTTGTATACATACCTTGCTCTTTCAATATTCATAATTCTCTTCATACACCTTCCTTCCTTCAATACATAACTGATTTAGTATATTTGTCCGTGTTGAACTCCAAAACTATCTATTTATACCAGCTAAGCGTTTTTTTAATGTTTAATTTTAATGTTTAACTTAAAAGATAGGATAGTTTTTAATTTCAAAATTAAGGTACGAATTATGTATGCTACAGCAACGCGTTATCTGGTCTGCCAGTTTTTTTTTAATTAGATATGATGTCGGTCGAGCCACGGCCCACTGACGTGATGCATGACCGGTCACACAGGATACGGTAGTACCGTCCCGTTCGAACCCAATAGCAAGTGAGTACTCTCACTTAGTACCCAGCCCTACCACCAGTAATGCAATGGGTGATAGTTGCTTACTTCCCTTAGTCGCCTTATACGACACCCGCGGGAAAGGATGACGTGGTGACACTTGTATTCTTAGCCACATGGACAAAAACATAAATAATTTAGGGTTCCTCATCATAGGCAACATTTTAGTCATATATTCACGTTGTATATACTTCACCGCAATCCTTCGTTTTCGCCCTATTCCTTCTGAATTTTGTTAACTGTTACGTATTATTAATATAGAATAGATATTTTAGGATGAGAGCACACCACTCACCCACGGATAGTCAATCCCGGTTATATTTGGATACACACAAAATAACCTAAGATTGCCAATCTGCACTCTCACAGATTGAGGAGAATGTGATAATAGCAAAGTAGCATGGACGTTTATGACAAAAAAACTCACAAACGCGACACAACCACGTGATACAGCAGGACTCTCAAACCACAACGTTGCAATATTCAGCAAAAATCCGAACATAAATTCGACACGTGTTTCGCCTTCAAACGAGGCATCCTCAGGAACGCTTGGCAACAAATAAGCGAAGTTTTTTTTTTTGTGCGTTACGTTGCTTTTTAGCCTCGGATGGCTATGACAACCTTACCCGGACAATTGGTGAGCGCAGACGGCTCTCAACCCAAAAGAGCGAAGCTTACTCATATTACCTTGCTTATGTACCCCTTCCTATTACGTATTATGGGGTAAAAATAGATGAAAGCTTCTCGTGGTCTCAACACAAACAACAAATTATGATCTATTATTTATAGTAAATTTAAGTATATTGTTTTGTAAATCCATCAGTTTAGTTACAAGTTTCCTATTAATATATTAAGATATCTATATGCTACGTCTTTGACTGCGTCGGTGGTGTAGCGGTAGTGTATGCGACTGCTAATCATGAGGTCTCGGGTTCGATCCCCAGGTCGGACAATGTTATTGAGCTTTTTCCTAAGAAGAAAAATTCTCAGTAGTAGCCCGGAGTTTGGAAATGTGCCTGGTAGACATCAATAGGCTCGCCCCCTATTACGTGGGACTTAAACATAGCTGGCGAGTCGTGGGTGTGTAATACACCTCTGCCTACCCCTTCGGGGAATACAGGCGTGATGCTATGTCTAGCTGAATCAGTGATAAGTTATGCTATCAATAGTTATAAACTAAAATTTAAGCATATATTTTATTTTTAGATATATTTTCTACACAACTATCATATCTTTCTTTCTCGCTCGGCCTTAGTGGGTGCAATAAGTATGTTCCTGTTACGCTTCTCTGCTGCTAGTAACACGCCAACAACGCTGTTCATTGACGTTTTTTAATCAAACAATTGTGACATTTTTCTATATGAACCCTTATTGTATAGTCTGGTTATTTTCTCGGTAACATTATAAATGTACATTAAACACAAAGTGAAAAATGTGAAATCGAAAATAACAATCACGAGCAGGATTCGAACCTGCATCTCCTGGATACCGTCCAGATGCTTCGCCAATTCAGCCATCGTGACCCTTGCTCCTGACTGCTAATCTCGATAACACATTCATACTTAACGTCTTTGGGTGACGCCTGCACCATCTGTCGGAAGTATTTTCATACATTATACCGACCAGGTAAACTTAATTTTACAATTAAGATTTTACCTAATAATGACGCAAACCCTATAAATATTTAGATATTTTTTCACTTTGTGTTTAATGTATGTTGCTAAGCATGTCAACCTGGTCGGTATAATGTATGAAAATACTTCCGACAGATAGCGCAGGCGTCACCCAAAGACGTTAAGTATGAATGTGTTATCGAGATTAGCAGTCAGGAGCAAGGGTCACGATGGCTGAATTGGCAAAGCATCTGGACGGTATCCAGGAGATGCAGGTTCGAATCCTGCTCGTGATTGTTATTTTCGATTTCACATTTTTCACTTTGTGTTTAATGTATGTTGCTAAGCATGTCAAATGCTAAAAATATATATAAAAATATCTAAATATTATAAATGTACATCAATAAGTATGTAGTAATGTCGAGGTACCACTATTTAGCGTTGTTTTTATATGAGAACGTGTATTTTGTGTATATTTGATCGATGCCGAAACCTATAAATCGTACTTCTTCAGCTAGATAAACGCTGTAATCAACGAGTATATAACCCTATGACAAATGAAATACAAATCTTTGCAACAAACTTTCTTAGTTAACGAACGCGAAACAAAGAAACATATAACTTTCCAACTCACAAACACACCTTTTTCATCCAACTCAGACATAATGAAGGTAATAACGTACTTAATATTGTAACTTCCTAAACACATTCAAGTTATATCTAAGTACAATATTTTATTATATCTTAACTAAGTTGGCGCATGCGTTCTGGAGTCTTCTAAACAAATGACCGTCTCGGGAAATCTGTTATAGAGTACATTATCCGGGATCTGCTACAAATGCTACAATGTCTCAAGTTGAATAATATGGGCGTTCGTTTCAATAAATCTATAGATGAACTTAACGTCATTCTAGTTATTTTAATTTGTATTTTAGCACTTGACAAAAGATTCAGCTACTTTTGAGAACAAATTATTTGTGAAAATATGGAAAACTTTAGTGCGAGCGGCAAACGAACCTGCGTCCCTTCCCATCCGGGAAGTGCAGTGCGATGGCTTAGCGGTTAGAGCACTTCCCAGGATTGGAAAGGACGCCGGATTTTTCTACATTTTCACAAATATTTGTTCATCATTCTTGTTTTTTTTAGTTACTAACGGGCATTGACAGTAAGTGACAATCACTGCTCTTATTAACAAAATAGAAGTACACCCAATCCGCTATAATAGCGTAATATCTATTCTTTTCGATATGTGATAAGATGACGGTTAGTAAAATATGTCTGCAGGGGCTATAGGGGTTATCGCTTGGTGTGATAATAGGTTGTAATGGTAGAGAATTTGGTCCCAGTTTGAATAGGTGGCTTAAGAGTACCATACTCTCACAGAAGATCAGAACAACGATAGCTACTCGTACTGTTGGGTTTCGTACGGTGAGTGAGAGCGCTAAAGGCCTGAATCGCCTTCTCATCCTCTCCTTTTTATTATTACTTTCTACTTCCTATCCCTTTCCTTACACATTTTTTCAACATAAGGACATCCATATGTATACATGGAGAAGGAATGAACAGAGAAGTATGATAGATTTAATTCTGGTAGACAGTGGCCTCCGAAGTAATATTCTGGATACAAGAGCCTACAGGGGTCCCACTGTCGACACGGACCACTATCTCGTTATTGCGAGATTTAGTGTACTGTTCAAAAAGTGGAGACACTGGCGAGAGCGTGTCCACTTCGGAGGGCTTGAAAGAATAAAGATTGAAAAGTTGCAAGAAGAGAGTGTAAGAGCAATGTATGTAGAGGATGTCCGTGTACGGCTCACAATGGCAAATCAGCCGGGATCTGACATAGAAGAATGCTGGAGAGTATTGAATGATAGTATGGTAAATACAGCGAAAGAAGTATGTGGATGCTCAAAGAAGAATACGAAAGTGAAAAATGATGCATGGTGGGATACGGAAGTAGCATCTTCCATAGACCAAAAGAAGAAAGCGTGGCTGGACTATGTATCTTCTTTGAACCTGAGTGCAAGTATGAAAGAACAGAAGAGAGAAATATACCGGCAACGTAAGAATGACACGAAAGCCTTAGTGAAAGAGAAGCGTGATAGAGTAAATATGATTGCAGAAAAAAGGCTGACCAAAAACTTCGAGGGCAACACCAATCTTTTCAGGAGGGAGGTGAAGAAATCTCGGAGTGGTTGGTCAACTTTCAGAATGAATAAAATAAGGTCTAAAGGTGGAGATATTCTTACGCAAACACAAGATGTGTTAAGCCGATGGAGTGAATATTTTGGAGATTTGTATGCGGATGTTCAGGGTGATGCTGGTGCCACATGTGGTCTAACAGATCAGCATTCGGTACCGGCATCCTCTGATGACTTTAGTATGGATGAAGTTGAATGTGATTAGAAGTTTGAAAAATGGTAAGGCAGCGGGTATTAATATGGTGTCTGCTGAGGTGATCAAGCTTGGAGGCTCATGTGTCTGGGAATCCTTCCTGATGCTTCTCAATTTATGTTGGAGCTCAGGAATGGTTCCCAAGGACTGGAAAAGCGCAGTCATCGTGCCCTTGTTTAAAAACAAGGGTTCACGTTATGACTATGCAAACTACAGGGCCATAAGCTTGACCAGTTTGGCAGCCAAAGTGTATGGTAAGATTGTTGAAAGGAGAATGAGGATGGTGTCTGATGAATTTTTGTGTGAGGCACAAGGAGGTTTCAGGTTTGGAATAGGATGCATGGATCAAGTGTTTTCTCTGCGCAACATTGTGGAGAAGCATCTGGCTGTAGGCCAGAGGGTTCTCTGCAGTTTTGGGGATTTGGAGAAAGCATTTGACAAGGTTGTACGAAAGGAACTTTGGGACATTTTGCCGGAGTATGGTATTAACGGTAGACTGCTACAAGCGGTGCAGTCCAACTATATGGACTACAGAGCTTGTGTGCGGCTGGATGATGGAATATCACCCTGTTTTGATGTCAATTTCGGCGTTAAACAGGGCTGCATTCTATCAGCCAGATGTTTATCATATATCTGGATAAATGTTTATAAAGCTTGAATGAAATGAATGTGAGAGTTCAGATGGGCGACTCAGCGGTTAACTCCCTGCTATATGCAGACGATGCGGGTTTATTAACGCAGTCCGCGACTGACCTGCAAAACCTAGTCGACATAATGGCAGAAGATTGTAAGAAAAGGGGCTTACGTGTGAATGTGATTAAACCAATATAATGGTTTTTGAACGAACGAGAAGAAGCTAGAACAGCTGATGTTAGAGTAGCAATAGGAAATGGCCGTGCTAGAACAAGTGGATGAATTTGTTTATCTTGGATGTGGATTCAGTCGGGATGGAAGGTACACCACTAATGTAGAGAGAAGAGTGAATGCGGGAAATAGAGTGAACGGAGCATTGGGACAACTTCTCGGCAGCCACCACCTCAGCCAGAAGGCACGTGTCGCAATACACAACGCAGTGCTTGTCCCAACGTTATTAAATGGAAGCGAGAGTTGGGTATGCAAAAAGGAGCATGAGAGTAAAATCAATGCGGTCGAAATGACAAAACGATCTCTGCGGAGAATCTGTGGAGTGAGGCTGACTGACCGCATTCGTAACAACGAAATAAGAGAGCGAGTAGGTATGAAAGAGAGTATTGGTGTAAAGATGCGAAAGGGAATGCTCCGATGGTTCGGACATGTGGAAGGAATGCCGGACGAGCGACTGGTTAAGAAGATATACAATGCGAAAGTGGAAGGATGTAGGTACAGGGGGAGACCGATACTCACCTACCTAGACCAAATCGGTCATGTATTAAAGGAAGGTGGAGTCAGTAGTCTCCGAAACCGGCGAGCGTGTATGAAGAGAGTTATGAATGTTGAGGAAGCAAGAGATGTATGCAAGAATAGAGCCTCTTGGCACTCTGTTCTCTCTGCCTACCCCACAAGGGAAATGGCGTGATGATAAATAAGTAAGTAGTAGTATGCTGTGTTGCTAGCATCTATAGGTTACGTTACCCCCGTACCATCAGATGGGCCGTATGCTCGTTTGCCACCCCAGTAGTTTAAGAATAGGGGGACTGGGGTACTTAAAATGTAATGTTCGTTTACTTATTTTTTTATTCCCGCTGGTTCGTGTACAGGATAAGGAAGGGAAAGGGGTCAAGATTTTGTGCAGTAATATTTACAAAGGGATCGCAATAATTGTGACGAATTCTGACAATGGGAGTGGGTCCAAAAAGCAGAATTTTGCGAGACTTAATTTGTGAATAGCTCCAGTAATTTATCAATGTCAGAGATTCTCGATGGCCTATTTATTTACTTGGCTTTGTATGGTATAAATACCTCACATTAGCACACCAAATATACCTAACCGCACAATCCGTCGTTCGGGAAAACGGACAGGCGAAACCCTCAACGATTAAATATACCCGCCGTGTACCGCCTCTCTACCTGTGCTGCTGGACCACTGGAACTGGAAGATATTACTTCAGTAGTAACAACCATAAGTAAAAATATAACACGAGAAACTGGTAATCGCATAATCTTTTTATATTAATATCATAAACTTCTAAGTACATATTCCTCATCATTGCAATCGACAATCCATAGACATAAATGATAACTGTTTAGGAAGCTGTCATTGAAACAAATAACTTCAATTAATATCCTAACTTATGTTCTTAGCAATTGATGTTTGGTTATTTATTAGAATAGAAAAAGTTTCCTAACAGTGCGTTCTTACTAACGAAATTAGGAAATCTGTTTCAGACAGTTTACTACTAAACTACCATTCAACAAACTAAGAATATAAACTACAAATGTCACCACCCCATTCTTTCCCACGGATGTCGTACGAGGCGACTAAGGAAAGTAAGTTATTATCACCCATTGCATTACTGTTGATAGAAATGGAAAAAAAAAAATAGTGAGGATTAATTATAAATACAAAACTTCCGTTGCTCCAATGGTTCCATCCATCCATCCATCAGCTTTTCAACATCCACTGCTGGACATAGGCCTCCCTAAGAGAACGCCACAACGAACGGTCCTGCACCGACCGCATTCAACGCCCCCACGGCTTTGACCAGATCATTGGTCCCATTTTTTGTTTCGTGCTCATTTTGGGGGATAGTGCCGTAATCGCCACGCTTGGCAGGCAGGTTGGCGATCGCAGTGGATTTTGTTAATACTCGAGGGAGTGCTGCTACCCACTCCCCCGGTATTCCCTCAGTCAGCTCTTACGACTCCCGTGGGTAGAGAGGGGTGGGACAATTCTAAAGCCGGCCCCACCCGGCAGCAATGGTTTGGCCGTGTGGAAAGAAGGCCGGACGTGTGACTGGTTAAGAAGATATACAATGCGAAAATGGAAGGATGTAGGTACAGGGGGAGACCGACTCATCTACCTAGACTAAATCGGGCATTTATTGAAGGAAGATTGAGTCAGGAGTCTCCGAAACCAGTGAGCGTGTATGAAGAGAATTATGAATGTTGAGGGAGCGAGTGATATATGCAAGAATAGAGCCTTTTGACATTCTGCTCTCTGTCTTCACCGCAAGGGAGATGGCGTGATGATAAGTAAAACTTCCTAGGAAACAAAACAACAGTGAAACTGTTTCATAATCAGTTTTTTAGTTTAGAAGAAGAATGTGGACAGAAACTGCCAGATGTGAATACTGACTTTGCTTTATACCTATATTTTTGCTTTGTATTATAGTACATATGTACAGACAAGCTGTCTGTGTGGTGATGGAATAATAATACTATTGTTATCACCCATTGCATTATTGGTGATAGGGCTGGGTACCAAGTGAGAAAGAGTATTCACTTGCTATTGAACCCGAGCGGGTCGGACTCCTATGGGATCAGTCATGAAGCACGTCAGTGTGTTGGCAATAGCAGACGATAGCCTTCTTTCATTTCATATCCGAGAAATGAAATGGTGCGCAGCGGCTTGGCAATACTCTCGGTTTAGTTGAGTCCATGAGCGAGAGTTACCAGTTACCATCAGGTGGGCCGTGGCTCGTCTACCATCATTAGAAAAATAAACAATGTTATATGTATAGATGAGTACCACAATATTTTTTGTGTAACAAAATTAGCATGAAGGACTTTGACGATATATTTTATCTAAATCTCAGACGATAAGCAATAGAATTGACCCAAAACCTCAAATATTACATGAATGTTTTTATCCTATATGTCAAGGATATCATCTGAAAGGCTGGTTGACAATGGGTCACTACAAAATGAGATACATGACGCGATATGAGAAGTATGTCAGCGATAACCAAGCCAAAATGTTCGATAAGATTGAGTTTATATGCTCGGGAAAGGCGAGAAATATTTACTTTTTAACACACTTATATATAAAAAAGAATTATTATAATCCTTACTTAATGTTATAAATACGTATGTGTGTTTGATTGTTTGTCACACATTCACGTCGTAAATACTGGACCGATCATCATGAAATTATTTTTCACATATAGTTTGAAGCCTAGAAAAAGACCTTTTTACTGGAAAATGGAGGTTCCTTTGGGATAGTTTTTTTTTATATTGTCAAGTCTAGAAAAGAGTAGTTTGTTATATTTCTTCTTTTTCTATTTAGCCATCTATTCATCTGTCTTTTTGCAACCGCTTTTGAGCATAACACTCCCCAAGTAAGGTCTACGTCAGGGAGTCCTGTGCCAACTACATTCGACGACTTCCTGCGTCGACTTCGTTGTCAGTCTAAATAAACGTATTATATTATTGAGATAAAACTCTCAAAGTATCCTAAAGCTCACCAAACATGGGTGCTAAAATAAAAATATCATCAAAGTTTATCCCTTTGCAGATAACAAACGAACAAACTTTAATGAATTTCTACATGAACACCGTAATTTATTTTTAGAACGATAAAACCGATCATCAGAAAATATTGCATACACAAATTAATCCGGAGTACAGAGAAGAACTACTTATTCCGAAAAATAGAGGGTTCCTGTAGAATGGCTGTTTTTATGTAAAGATTATTTTTGTGCTTGATAGCGACGTATTTAGCTAGTTGATTACAAAAGTCAAGCACCCCAGGTTAAATCTTACGTTCAATCAATTTTCATTTATATATGAAATAATATTATAGTAACATCAAAGTCTATTTAAATTATTAATTAGAGCTGGTTCTACGAAGGATATTATGTTAGTAAACGTTTGATTAATTTAATTAACAACGAATTAAGCCGGCCTTTATATATATATATATATATATATATATATATATATATATATATGTAATAAATAATATATTATTTAAAGTTCTTATTAAAAGAAAACATTAAACATTAAAATATTTTTAGATCTGCCACGTTATCGCGTCGTTATTACGCCATTTCCCTTGCGGGGTAGGCAGAGAGAACAAAGTACCAAGAGGCTACCTGACTCCACCTTCCTTCAATACATGACCGATTTCGTCTAGGTAAGTCTCGGTCTCCCCCTGTACCTACATCCTTCCATTTTCGCTTTTTCACCTAGTTTTCAATGGTAATTTTTTGCGCTATCCCCTGTAGTTTGTGAATGTATTCAGTAATCTATAGTGTTCCTGAAGAATTTCGGCTAGCAAATAAAAAAGAAACATATTTGACTAGTCATCCTTTTTTTTTTTGTTAAGGCGGGGAAAATTGTTCTTAACACACCCCATCGTTCAGGGCAACGAACAGGGTAGTGTGGGGCCTTCACCCACTAAAGAAACCCGCCGTGTGCCGTCTCTCCGCTTTTATTGGGGGGCAACTGGAACTATGCATCCTAGGATCGTGTTTCTTTAATCTGTAATCATTTAAATCGTAGTACCACTGGAACAGCAGTGATCAGTTTTCAACCGTAATTAACACAAATTTGACATTTTCGTTAGACGAATTCAAAAGCTTGCTATGTTCTTCTATCACCTGTTTTTTATAGAACCATTCTTGACCTTATTGCGCGTGCGTCTCCCCGTAGAATAAATAACAATTAGGTCATAATCACGTTCATAAAAATCATATTTCGGCATATTTTCTTACCTGCACCTGATGCTGCTCTAGCTGGGTGGTATACCGGGGAACGTCTGCCACCCGTAAGGCCTCTCTGTATGCAGAAATGTCGCTCAGTTGAGGTTACCTGAAAGGGTAAACCGTTGGTCGGAAGACGTGGACGCCGAGGCTGGCCGCATGGCATGCTTAAGCAGATCTGCGATGCGGCCATGCCCCGCGTGCGGCGCCCGCCTTGGCGGAAGGGGGTCTACTGGTGGTCCCCGGAGCTGGCGGACCTCCGTGCGGCCTGTATTCGTGCCCGGAGGTCCTACACCCGCAGCCGCCGTCACCGAATCCGTGACGAAGAGCGGGAGGGCCGGCTGTATGCGGCGTACAGCAGTGCGCGTGCCGCGTTAAAGCTGGCCATCTGTCGCGCCAAAGATGCGAAAAGGCAGGAGATGCTGGAGGGTCTCGAGCGTGACCCCTGGGGACGCCCGTACCGCGCGGCGCTTAACAAGCTCCGCACCCAGGCCCCCCCCCCCCCCCCCTTACGGAGACCCTCCGGCCGGGCTTCCTCTCTGAGGTGGTCGAGGGACTTTTCCCTTCACGGGCAGTGCACACGCCCCCGGTCATGGCTCCGCCAGATGATGACCGGGAGGCCGACGACGTGGAAGTACTGCCCGTGACGACGACGGAAATGGGGGCGGCGGCAGCGCGTATGCGGAGAGGCACCGCCCCCGGGCCGGACAGGGTTCCCGCCCGAGTGCTGGCCCTGGTCCTCGACCACCTTGAGCCCCGCTTTGGGGAGCTGTTCGGCGCTTGCCTGGTGTCCGGACGGTTCCCTGACTGCTGGACGGAGGGGAAGCTCGTGCTCCTGCCGAAGCCGGGACGGCCTCCGAATACGGTCTCGGCCTTCAGGCCCATCGTGTTGCTGGATGAGGCGGGCAAACTCCTCGAGCGGTGGCTCGAGGGTGGTCGCTGCCCGCATCGTCCGGCACCTAGGAGCGGTTGGCCCCGACCTGTCCGACGCCCAGTTTGGATATCGGGTGGGTCGGTCTACGGTCAACGCCATTCTACGCCTTAAGGCCGCGGCTGCGGTGGCCGTCACCTCGAGGGAAGTGCTGTTGGCGGTGTCGCTCGACGTCACCAACGCCTTCAATAGTCTGCCATTCAGCTGCATCAAGGAGGCACTCCGGTACCATGGAGTGCCCCTCTATCTAAGGCGGCTGGTGGCAGACTACCTGGACGGCCGCAGCGTCCTCTTCGTGGACCGGGAAGGGGACGTTGTAAGGAGGGCTATGTCGTGCGGCGTCCCGCAGGGTTCGGTTCTTGGGCCGCTCCTGTGGGACATCGGCTACGACTGGGTCCTCCGTGCCCGGCTCCCCCCCGGGCTGGGCGTAATTTGCTACGCAGACGATACGCTCGTCACAGCTTGGGGTAGGACCCTCGAGAAGGCGGCAACGCTGGCCACCTCAGGTACCGCGGAGGTGGTCAGGCGGATCGAGGCGCTGGGGCTTAGGGTGGCCCTTGAAAAGTCGGAGGCCCTACTCTTCCATGGGCGCCGACGGGGCCCGCCCGCCAGCGCCTCGATAACGTTTAACGGTGTGGGCTTCCCAATCCATGCTCACATCAAATATCTGGGCCTGGTATTGGATGGACGGTGGCACTTTGACGAGCACTTCCGCCGTCTTGCGCCAAGGCTCGTCAACACGGCGTCCGCCCTCAGGCAACTGATGCCGAATTTGGGCGGACCGAGTCTTGCGTGTCGACGACTCTACGCGGGGGTAGTACGGTCGATGGCACTGTACGGCGCGCCCGTGTGGTCGGAGTCCCTGGCCGCTCGCAATAGGGCCCTTCTGTGGCGTCCACAGAGGGTCGTAGCGGTCAGGGCAATACGCGGGTACCGCACGGTCTCGACCGATGCAGCCTGCGCGTTGGCCGGAACCCCCCCGTGGGATCTGGAGGCGGAGGTGCTCGCCGACGTCTATAGGCGGGCGTCGATGGCGCGGGTGGGGGCAGCCGCCCCTCGCCAAGCGCAATGTCATCGTGGCGGGAAGATGCCCGCTGCGCCACCGTCCTAAAGTGTAAGTCTCGGCTGGAGACGCCTCGGGCTGGTCTCTGGACCGTGGGGGCGCTCCGGCCGATCTTGGAAGAATGGGCAGGACGGCAGCACGGGGTCCTCACCTTCCGGTTGGTGCAGGTTTTGTCGGGGCATGGTTGCTTCGGCAAATACAAACAAATCGTGTGCAACGATCGCAAGGAGGGAGACGACCCCAGGCTGTCACCACTGCGACTGCGACGAGGACTCGGCGCAGCACACGCTCGAGTCGTGCCCGGCCTGGGATGTGCAGCGCCGGGAACTCGTTGCAGTCATAGGCGTGGACCTGTCGCTGCCGGCCGTTGCGCGAGCGATGGTTGGCAGTGACAGGGTCTGGACCGCGGTCGCCGCCTTCTGCGAGGCTGTCATCTCGCGGAAGGTGTTGGCGGAGAGGGCCCGTGAGGAATCCTCCTTCGCGGACCCAATTCGCCGCCGGCGCGAGTGGCGGCGTGCGCGCGCTTACTTGCGCCTGATGCCGCCCTAGCCGAGGCTGCGGACGGTGGGGTCGGGGAGTACCCTGCCGTCCGCGGAAGCCTACCGCGAAGGTGCGACGCCCAAGTGCGCGAGGCGTCGCTCAAGAGAGGGTGCCCGAAGGGGCTGCCGCCTGCGAATCGCGGTCGTAACGACGCGGTACCCGTGAACCGCCGTAGCAAGGGCGGGTGGAGGCGCACGGTGGGTTTTTAGTGGGTGAGAGCCCCACACTACCCCGTTGTCTCCCCGGGCAGCGGGGTGTGCGGTAGGACATTTTTGCCCACCTAAAATTAAAAAAAAAAAAAGGGTAAACCGTTGGCGGGCCATAGAAAAAATATGACACAGTTCCAGAGATCTGTCAACAAATAAGGAGAGCCAGCACAATGCGGGTATATTAGTACCCCACACTACTCTGTTCGTTATCGTGCATATTAAAATTAAAAGTTATCAGATACGTTAAGGTGCTAAAACGCTACCGCTCCGCTTAGCATACGTTCAAAAACTATGAAATGTAGCGTGTTCTATTTTATACTATTATTTATAGTTGTAACAGAGCTATATCTGTACGTTTAAGACATTTAGGCGTCTCTAAATACAAAATAATCTTAAATTTTATCTGGTTGTCTGTTTATCTGTTTGTTTGTTCGGGCTTGGCCGTGTGGGGCCGGCTTTAGAATTGTCCCACCCCTCTCCACCCATGGGAGTCGTAAGAGCCCACTGAGGGAATACCGAGGGTGTGGGCAGCAGCACTCCTTCGAGTATTAACAACATCCTCTGCGATCGCCAACCCGCCTGCCAAGCGTGGCGATTACGGCACTATCCCCCATTCTTGGGGAGGCCTATGTCCAGCAGTAGACTTTAAAAGGCTGATGGATGTATGGATTGTTCGGGCTTTATGCAAAAACTACTGAACGGGTTATATTAAAACTTTTGTGATAGATAACTCATTATTAGACTATATCGGGAACCTGAGTTATGCCTAACCTAAAATCTAGATTTTGACGGCGGGGGAGGCGAGGGCAAAGACTAGTAAAGAAATATTTGAGAGGGCCAATGCCGATCGTTATTTGTGAGTCAGCGTATTATTTATGACTCGCCAATTTTCCGGAGAATAAATCCGGGAACGACCCCGACCCGGCAACGTGACGATGTCGCATTGACTTCTTATTTCGCAGGCGATTTGTATGATAATTTATATGAATACATGATTTGATTTTAAATATGATGAGAATATAGGCATGGTTTTATTTTTGTGATGTAGATTTATATAGGGCATTTATGTTCGTTTGGATAATGGGACTGATTTTAATGGACCTACGATTATATTGGTGAGCTTATGAAAGGTGATTTCAAGATGGAAGAAAGCACACAGGTAATAGGATCAGTGGCGCCCTCACTCAATGAATGTAATGTAACAGCAGACATATTTTCTCTAACTAAACATTATATTCTGAGTACTGGTATTTTCTATGTTGAAGTGGCTATTTGTTTTGGAATAACCAAGCTCTTGTAAATAAGAAAAGAGAAAAGACTTATTAATAAGATTCCGTGCGGTGACGGACTAATAATACAAGTGTCACCACTCCATTCTTTCCCACGGGTTTCGAATGAGACGACTAAGGGAAGTAAGCATTATCATCATTTGCATGACTGGTGGTAGGGCTGGGCACTAAGTGGGAGTCACTTGGTATCGGGCCCGAGCGGGTTGGTACCACCATCTCCCGTGTGACCGGCCATGAAGCACATCGTTGTGTTTTGGCTGTAGCAGGAGATAGCCGTTTATTCTTTCATTTCATATCTTTGCAATGAAATGGTGAGCAGCGGCTTGACAATACTCTCGGTACCTATAGTTGAGTCCATGAACGACGGTTACCATTTACCATCAGATGGGCCGTGGCTCGTCTGCACTACATGCAATAAAAAAAAAGATAAAAGTTATTAAAATGATTTTATATCTATATTTTTAGCATTTAACATCCGCTACATTTTAAATTATAAATTATTTGTGAATAAGGAAAAAGATATTTTTAGTAGGAGCGGGAATCGAACCCGCATCTTTTCCAATCCGGGGAAGTGCTCTAAGCCACTGAGCTATCCTACCGATCTTTCGATCATCCGAATTTCCTCATCACATTTGTATTACGACCAATGCCATCTATCGGAGAGCAATTACATGCATCCAAAAATCCAAAATCTCTTTTTCCTTATTCACAAATAATTTATACTTTAAAAAGTTATTAAAATTAATTAGAATACTGGGTAAAGTGGCTTCTTAGTAATGTAATAATCGCGTAAAAACTGCTAAACAGATTTAGATAAAATATTAAGTATTTATTTCCTGGACTATCTAGTAATTTTTATCAGATAAAGATCTTACGAATTCAAAAACTAAAGATATAATTATTCAAATTTTATACAAAAAGTGATATTCTAGTATCCAGACAAAAATGTTTAACATAAAATAGCAACAGTAAAGTATTAGGAACTTATTAGATTATGTGCACAGAAACCACAATATTTTCACAATATATTTTGGCGGGAAAACAATCTTCTTCAAGGACTACTCGAGAAGATTTAGGGGCACCTTTTTCGCCTCTCAAAATAGTTTTCTGCTTGTTTTATAGTTTGCTTTTGAAATAGTTACGGGTAGGATTTGGTGAAGCTTGTTAGATATCCGGGGTTAACTCGATTTTGAGGTCAGTATATTCCTTTTTTCGTAAGTAGGGCAGTGGAGGATACAATAAATATTTCTTTATTTTTTTATCATCAAAATACGCTTTAAACGGCAGGACAAATTCCATTTTAGCACGACCTTATTTTTATTAATCAATTTTATTGACATAGCGGTCTCGATGAATAATGTATATACCGTAGACAGAATAATAGACACTTTCTCAAAGTATGCAGTGTTGACATAGCGATAGTTTGACAACCGGGATAATTTTAGAAGATAATGATGATTATAACTTTGTAGAGTAAAAATGTACTATTTTTTTAGCCGGATAACTACAACAGAAATTGCAGTTATGCTTATATTTTGTTTAAAATGTATTAGAACGTATAACATTAGCTTAAATAACGTGATTCATTTACCGATGATGAGGACGGTTGGCCACGTTATTGTTGGGACCCAGTTGAATTGGGTCCCAACAAAAATAACGCATACACGAAAAGGATAAAAGACTTATACGTGTGTCTCGCTCACTTTTGCTATGACCCGATATGTGCATCCTTTTCTTCATCCTTAGTATTAAAATAGAAGCGAGTGTTACGGGGAAATCCCTAACAATGAAACAAAAAATAATATTCAAAATTTACAATTTAGTAAAAAAAAATTACAAAATTAATTAATTATTTAAAAACGCAGATCCGAATTTAATTAAAAAAAGAAGCGAGCAATGAGAAATCAGGGGGTGGTTTGCAACTCAGGGGATTGTCCCCAAGAACGTCACCTACAGGTACTCAACTGCGGGGGGGAAGGCGTGCAGATGTATGCCGAAGGGCGGGTGAAGCCGGCGCATCCGGCGTTGGAACCGGACCCGTAGGCAGCCGCAACCCGGTAAACCGTAACCCGGATCTCGAGCGCAGCCAGGAACACTACTTGAACTCGAATTCTTGACTTTCAGACTTAAAACCCCAGGAGCTTTTATTCGGGTGTTAGTGACTAAATATGGGGGGCGATATATTTAAGACCGGCGCTCCCTTCCGCTCGGTTCTTTGGGGTTTTCTAAGTCATGCATTTATACTTTTAAATGTTATTAATTTACTTAATACACTCAATATAAATTACTTTACTGTATTACCTATTTAAGCAGCGTTATCGGCCTTGACACACACGATAATTCAGAGTCAGAGAAAAAAAAACTACCCACTCTCAGCTTTATATTTTCTCCCTGATAGGTATTATCACTATCTCTTCTATCCTTCTCTTATTGCTATCTCATTTTAGCGTTGTTATCCCGACTTACTCATTGGTGGATAGTTTTTTGTTCTAGAACATTCCCTATCCATACGCTTGCGATTGGAGTAGCCATCGAACGTTCTCGAACCCCGGCGTACTCTACTCGCATCCGGGATCGCATGCTGGCCATATATGGTAATAATATTTGATTCTGGCCTTTGTGGGAGTGGATTCATGCGATTCATTGGCGATAATCTAACTGGGTAGGGAGTCTAGGCAACCGCGCGTATTTTAAATTTGCGGATATGGTATCCGGTATCAATTGAATATGCGGCTTTAAAATTTATATAGTAATTTGTTCGGTTACATCGTAACACGAGTCTATTATATCCTATGTCTATAGTATATACAAATTTGCTTTCAATACTATAGAATGTAGATGTAGCACATATAATTTTTTTTTTTCAATGTTTTGCATCCTCTTCCGTCGAGGTCATGGTTTTCCATGGTTTGAACCATAGATATAGTAACGTACAGATCATTTGACAGCTCGATAACGCGTAACCAATTTTGATTTCTAAATGTGAGCGTTGGATAGTGATGTAAGTTTTAAGAGTTAGACTGACTTTCGATAAAATCATAAAACAAATCATTTTCTTTA
This sequence comes from Leucoma salicis, assembly GCA_948253155.1. Lineage (NCBI taxonomy): Eukaryota > Metazoa > Arthropoda > Insecta > Lepidoptera > Erebidae > Leucoma > Leucoma salicis. The sequence goes on from OX411812.1 coordinate 24,654,743, forward strand.
ACGAACTCGCTCATTCAAATAATCCTCTTCAACTAATGAAACAAAATAAACATAATAAATTGAAACAAACATAGTTTAGCAACGTCAGTCAACGATAATTATTATGCATTTTATAACGGAATTATACATCCAGCTTTTAGCAACATAAACCTACTTATAATTTTTAAATTATCTATCTAACTAAATCGACTTGACTGACAATATCTGCTGTAGAAACTTTATTGCATTTTTTCCATTAATGTGTTAGGAGAAAATGTTCCAAACATTTAGGATAAATATCGACAGTACCTCGTCGATAAAGTCAAGCCCTAGTGTATGTACCCAAAAACTTTTCTACTAAAATCTTGCAAATATGTAACAATACGACATATTTCTATGTAAAATATAAACAGTAACAATGGTATTGAAATTAATCCGTAACTGAAACAGAAAATATCAATAATTATGACCTAAAATAAAAGCATTTAAGTTGTGATAACATCCTCAGAACTTACCTATTAAACATGCAATTATCAGGATTGTTTGCATGATTTACATCACAGGCACTCACGGAACAAACAACCATTGCATTTAATAGTTATAATCATATAATAAACCAGATTTATAACACAAATAAATCAAAAAACCGCGAAGCTAGTTTCAAGCTAGACGCCTGTAGACTACCTGTCATTCAAACGTTTTGCAATTATATTAGATTGGCTTTCCTCTTCCATCTTGCTAAGTTGCCGTATAAGATTTTCTTCTTGCTCACACGCTTTGGTGATCCATACATTATAGGTACTATATCTATGGTTTGACCTGACGTAGAAACAAGTAATTACTAACAATGTCGAGTTATCCTTCCAGGGGTTGTAATGATGATACCACCGAACCCGTTCTTTAGTGGGTGAGGGCCCCACACTACCCTGTTCGTTACCCCGAACGACGGGGTGTGCTGTTGGGAATATTTATTCACGCCTTAACAAAAAAAAGGGGGGTTGTAATGATGGTTTAGAAGCAGCGGCTACCGCTTACTATTATGGGGACTACTGGCTCTTGTTTTAAAATTGTTTTTTTTTTATACTACGGGTGCGGCGAACAAGCACCTGATTTTAAGTGGTTGTGTAGCCTATAGACGACACCAGATCATTAGCGCGTCGCCATCTCCTAGGGAAGAAATGGTGGAAAGGAAGAATAATAAGGAAAGGATAGGGAGGAATTTTGGACTTCCGGCACTCTCACTCACTATACGAAATACAATGGCAGGAATGTCTACCGTTATTTTACCCTGATCTTCTATGAGAGGGTGGTACTTCCCCGATCAAGCCAGTCCGTTCACGGATCTATCACTAAGATTGTATACATATTATTTTTGAAAGATGAAAAAGAGAGGTTTATTGTGAGCGAGATTCTGCTCACAGTTAAGCTCTTTTCCACTTACACAAATAATTTGTTATTTAAAGTATCTGAGCATGTCAAGTGTTGAATACAGATCAAAATAGTGTATACATAATTGAAATCCTTATATTAATACAAACTACTAGACATATAACTTTGTCTGCGAGTACATAAAAATTAGGTCTGTATAATATAAATATATCACTCTACGCAGCATTTATTGTATCTATGATATACTAGCTGTTTCCCGCGGCTTCGCTCGCGTAAATAAATTACTATTACATTATTTTTTTTAAAAAGAAAACGGCCTCACGTCCCACTTCAACTACTATTACTTATCATCGCGCCATCTCCCTTGCGGGGTAGGCAGAGAAAACAGAGTGTTACGAGGCTCTATCCTTTCATACATCTCTCGCTTCGTCAACATTCATAATTCTCTTTATACACACATAGCTGTTACCCGCGACTTCGTCCGTGAGTAATTTCATAAAAATAAATAAAGCAACCCTTGAAATTGTCGGTAATACAGTGCAACGGTATTACAGTACTCAGGGTTGGAACTTCATTACTGAAATGCTAGATGGCGTTGAAGTTGCTAGATTTTGAGATTTTGTGACAATTTTTTTTATTTTTCGTATTTTTTTTAATAAAAGGTATCCTATGTTACTTCTAATACCTCCGAGAATATGTGTACAAAGTTTCATGATGATCGGTTAAGTAGTTTTCACGTGAAAGCGTAACAAACAAACTTACATTCACATTTATAATATTAGTATGATGTTTATTACAAGCTGACCGTTAGAAGCTTTGTAGTTTAGGCGATAAAATAGCCTTTTATTTTTGTTAAGGCACGAAAAAGATGTTCCTAACCGCATACCCCGTAGTTCGGGGCAACGACCAGGGTAGTGTGGGGCCCTCACCCACAATATAAATTCGCCGTGTGCCGTCTCTCCACCTGTATTGGTAGCCACTGGAACTGTTTTACATTTTTTTTTATTTTTTTATTTCATGTACTTATGGCAGACGAGCCACGGTTAATCTGATGGTAAATGGTAACCGTCGCCCATATCGAGAGTATTGTCAAGTCACTGCTCACCAATTCATATTACAGATATCACAGATATGAAATGAAATATAAACGGACATCTCCTGCTACAGCCAAAACTCAACGATGTGCTTCATGGTCGGTTACACGGGAGATGGTGGTACCAACCCGCTCGGGCCCGATACCAAGTGAGTACTCCCACTTGGTATCCAGTCATGCAATAGATGATAATTGCTTACTTCCCTTAGTCGCCTCATAGGACACCCGTGGGAAAGAATGGGGTGGTGACACTTGTATTCTTGGTCCGTCACCACTTCAGTGGTGCGATAAAGTAAACTATGTCCTTTTTGGACTTTCATCTATATCAGGATGATCGATTAACTGCTGGCGATGTGAAAGCATAACACAAAGAAAGAAACTCACGTTAATAAAATATTTATAAACCCGGATAAATGGACAGTTTCTATGGGATAATTAGCTTGCGGCTCCATTAGAACCCATAAAATTAATAAACTTTGGGATATGTATTTTATAATATATTATTATCCCTCTTGTGACAAAGTAATTAGAGTAATAGCGTCTAACACAAATCTGTCTCAAATTCGTACAGTTGAACGAGAAACAAAGTCAACACAAAGTCTGAAAATATGAAATCGAAAATAACAGTCACGAGCAGGATTTGAACCTGCATCCCCTGGAATACCGTCCCAGATGCTTTGCTAATTCAGCAATCGCGACACTTGCTCGGGACTGCGAATTTCGATAACACATTCATTCTACTCTTCCATGTGGGGCCGGCACCAAGAATAGCTTCATCCCGTCTCTTCCTATGGGAGTCGTAAAAGCCGACTAAGGGATTACCGAGGGACCGGGCAGCAGCGTTCCCCTGTGTACTAAAAACATCCACTGCGATCGCCAACCCGCCTGCCAAGCGTGGCGATTATGGTAAAACCCCCATTTTGGAAAGGCCTATGTCCAGCAGTGGACGATGAAAGGCTGATGGATGGATGGATAGATTCATTCTACCACCAAACCAACGACCAATTAATAATAATTCTGGTCAGTGTAAAATATTCTTTTCTACCATTTTGAAGAGGCTCATATAAGTTGCGGTACATGCAAAATAATTTCAGAGTTAAGTTTAATTCTTAAGTTATTTGACCCAAATTTTTATCCAGATAAAGCGAATAGATGGTTTCTTTCAAGAATAAACACTTCGTCAAAAAACTCATTTCTGTTTATAGCTGGCACATACAATATCCATATGAGTATATAATATTTTTTGTATTAGATGAGAACACAGTCCAAGACGAAATAAATTACTGAAATGTATTGCTACTGCTTGAGAAGATCAGAGAAGTGGTAACTGCAAACTCTAAACGATGGTTCTGTACATTAAACACAAAGTGAAATGGTTCTGTATATTCTATTTTGAAAGTTCACCTTTCAAATAAAAAAAGCCTAGTGAGGATATCGGTAGACCGTCCCGGAAGAGTCTTTTGTTAAATACTGTGGTCTGATTTCAAGACTATGTACGTATTTAGGTGAAAATCATTACCCACTTCGTCCAAAAATGATTAATTGTGCATAAAACACCGTTCTCGTGTTATAAGTGAAACTTCTTATGAACTCCTTATGGATATAATCAAACAATAACTACAAAACAAAAAATACTAACTATTCCGTTTGGTGGAAAGAATACAAGTGTCATTACCCTATTCTTTCCCACAGATGTCGTACGAGGCGACCAAGGGAGGTAAGCGATTATCACCAATTGCATTACTGGTGGTAGGGCTGGATACCAAGTGGGAGTGTTCAGTTGCTATCGGGCCCAAGCGGGTTGGTACCACCATCTTCCGTGTGACTGGCCATGAAGCACATCACTGTGTTTTGGCTGTAGCAGGAGATAACCGTTAATTCTATCATTTCATATCTGTGGAATGAAATGGGCATACCATTTTATTGCGGCTTGACAATACTCCCGGTATAGTTGAGTACATGAGTGACGGTTACCATTTACTATCAGATGGGCTCTGACCTCCAAACGCAGTAAAAAACACTATGGTTGTCTGTAAAGTCGGTTTACGGACGATAATTTTACGTGATAACGTCATATATGTTTTCTGAGAGTTTCACAAACAATGCATCGGTGACCTTGGGTGGAATGGGGCACTTTTTCGTGCGTGCAGCCGGCGTTCATCGATTTATAAGACGTTATCACGTCAAAAAAAGACTCCACAGCACTGACGCATAAATCTACAAGGCATTCTATCTCTAGTCTCTCTCTTTGTATAATATACATACATAGAGTAAAATGTGTATATAGATATATTAGCTGGTCTCTTTGTAATATATTAAGCTTTCGTTTTCTTTTTCTCTCAACGTAAAGTACCTAAGCATTCCGCGTTTCTAAAATTTCATTCTCATTTCTCGCCAAATTGAAAGAAAGAAAGATAAGTTTATTGCAACGAAACAATACAGAAGGTTATGGTTGAACATAAAAAAAACATGACGAAAATGCTCGTTACAAAACGACCCTGACTCAGCATTTGCAGCCTCTGAAAACCTGCGCTGATCTTCCGTCAGGCCGCCGTTGTGACGTCACGGATGTCAAACAATTAGATAAAAAGAAAATAAAGACTAATAAAATAAAACAATAAAATAACAAAAATACAATTATAAGATGCATGTGTGTACATTATTAGCCTTATTACCAAAAGACTTGGTCTCAGAGCAAGTACAATAGACAATTAATTTTGACACAGACTATACAGACATAGACATATAAACTATATAAAATCAAACAATTACAGATTGACACGTCAGCAGTTCAGCACATATAACCTAAAAATTAAACAATACAAAATACAACTTGAGTTTTTTATTGACATGTATTGTGTAAGAAAACATTATCATAAAAGTGGGTATAAAAGTATCAAAAGTGGTTTTCAAATTAGGAAAGACTAATATCCGAATCAAAAATAATGACAAACAGCTATTTCCAAAATCCAGGATAACAAGATAGTTACTAAGCATCGATGAGAAATTTTGATAAATATATGAATATAAAAGTGGATATATGGTAAGTGAGGAATATATAAATAACATCTTAGTATAAATTGTCTTATATAGATAGAAGAAATTGCCAATTATAGAAGTGTATTACTTTAAAAAATTAAGAAAAACTTAAGATAGAAAACACGTTACCTATGCTCTCCTAAATGAAAAAGGTAGATATAAAGACCCAGCCAGTTGAATAAAGACCCAGCCACCTTAAGTGTATAAACCGATCTAACCTTGGAGTGTGGGTATACTATTTGAATACTGATAATATCTTGCAGAGTAAAAAATAATATTCGATCATTTTTTTATCTGCATTTTAGCACTTGACATGCTCAACTACTTTAAATAACAAATTATTTGTGAAATGTGGAAAGAGAGGACTTTAGTGCGAGCGGAACTCAAACCTGCGTCCCTTCCAATCCGGGGAAGTGCTCTAACCGCTAAACAATCGCACTGACCAATGGCCTCTTTTTCACAAATTATTTTATTCTTTAAAATATTATATCAGTTCTAGTTAAACTATAAGGCTGATTTAAAAACAATTGAAGAGAACAATAATCATTTTATTGGTAACAGAAAAAAAAACAAGTTCTCAAATTTCTTCTTTTACTGTCTGGTTCTATGCTTGATTTACGTTTACGTGTTGACATATATCTTACGTAATAACTAATTAACGGTATGCACATAATTCCAGAAATCAAAGATGCATGTTTTCCGAAGAATCAACTTCAGATTGGCAATCAAACCTGTCCAAACTTCTGTAGACAAAGGATTGATAATTGTACAAATTCAAATCTTAAGCTTATCTTATCAAGCAACCGATTGCCTGCAGTTACTACGCTCTGTAACTTCCAAACAGCTAAAACCGGGTTTAGAGAAACGAGTTAAGCTTTCTAGAAGCTTAAAAGTTTGTTAATAAGACCGCGACATCTGTCCTGCTAGCTTCGTGCAACATTTTAAACCAAGAGACAGTATTTAGATTATAGATTATATTTTTGTTAGATGTTTTTCTGGTAGGTGTTTTTAGCTTACTTTTTATAGACTTAAAAATTATGTTTATTATTATTTTTTGTACTTATGATATTTTTGAGAGAAGATTTACTCTACTGTTGCACGGTAATGGTTTAGTGTTTTTTTTTTTTTGAACGAATTATTTGTGAAAGTGAAAAAAAGAGAGCTTAACTAAGAGTAGGATTCGAACCTGCGTCCCATCCGATCCGGAGATAAGCTCTGGACCGCTAAGCTATGCACTTATCGGATGCATTTCTTGTCCATGTTTTGACGGACTAAGAATACAAGTGTCACCACTCCATTCTTTCCCACGGGTGTCGTATAAGGCGACTAAGGGAAGTAAGCAATTATCATCCATTGCATGACTGGTGGTAGGGCTGGGTACCAAGTGGAAGTACTCACTTGGTATCGGGCCCGAGCGGGTTGGTACCACCATCTCCCGTGTGACCGGCCATAAAGCACATCATTGCGTTTTGGCTGTAGCAGGAGATAGCCTTATATTTCATTTAATATCTGTGAAATGAATTGGTGAGCAGCGGCCTGACAATACTCTCGGTATAATCGAGTCCATGGGCGACAGTTACCATTTACCATCAGATGGACCGTGGCTAGTATGCATACATGCAATAAAAAAAAATAAAAAAATGTATCAATATATTCATAACAGACGTCGTCCTAACAACAAAAGCACTAAATAAAAAATCCGTACATCCTAGACGCATGTAATCGGCAAGTCCATGGATAAATGGACGCTCACGAGCCAATTTTTAGCCAAACCACTTTCTCTTCACTTGTCCCTCCACGTAGACGAGGCTGATCCCGCCATATGCCAAACCATCATTCTTTCAATTATACAAAAGACATTATACAAGCCGCAAATAAATCCTAACCCTAGGGAACTCTAAAAATCAGCGTTGTGGACATCGTAAAGATTGTTTCAACCCGAGCCCAAATGTCTCTTCCACAATAAAGACATAAACTGCTGTTATCTGATCATCATGCGTCACACGAATAGCTTCGACCGCCATATTGTGTATTGTTTATTTAATCCAACAAAACAACTTACTCTGTTGTAAGAATTAAACGTAAATAAAACAAATCTGCCATAGCAAGACTAATAAGAGTATTATTTTGTGTTTTCGTAGAGAGAACTTTGAAAACATCTTATTTCTGTAATGAGGTTGATCTTCTGTCAACGTTAATTAACTAAGCTAAGTATCTTTTTATTTATACTATCAGCTAGCACTCGACGATGTGCTTCGGATGGATTAAGAAATAAATGAAATTAGTATTATCTATACATACCTATATAATTGCTTGTCCTGAATGACTGACGATCAACACTGAGCCCAAACCGCTGGGGCTGCAAGCTAAAAATTTTGGTAGTCTTGATGCATTTTTTGAAAAGATTTAAAAATAGTTGAATATGTATAATATATTGTAAACCAGCAAGAAGTATAACAACTAAGAAATGGAATATTATAAATTCCGCATAGAACGTATTATTAAAATGATGTTGATGAACAACAAATAACTACCACAGTAAAACCCCACAACAGGGGAGATAGGGAATAAAAACAAAGTCGTATGTAATGCTACAAATAAGCCACAAAAGATCCTTGACGTATATCAGGGGTAAACTAGCGGGCAGGGTCCAAGTACCCGGACATAAAAAAAAAAAAAAGGGACTGCAGCACCGCCCAAGTTTCGATCGAATCGAAGGATTTCTCATAGTCCACAAACGCTAGACACAGAGGCCGATTATACTCCTCGGTCTTCTGTATAATCTGGCGCAGCGTATGTATGTGGTCTATAGCCTTTTCGAAAACCGGCTTGTTCGGGAGGCTGGAAGTCGTCGAGCCTGCGCGTGAGTCGATTTATAATGACTCTCGAAAACAACTTATAGACGTAGCTCAAGAGCGAGATGGGTATATAATTCTTCAAGAGGGTTCTGTCGCCTTTCTTGAAGAACAGCACCACCACACTCCTGGTCCACGATTCTGGAACGTCGCCCCCGAGAACGACAGAATTGAATAGCCTCTGGAGGGCTTTGAGGACCGGCTTTCCACCTGCCCTCAGAAGCTCTATAGTAATTCCGTCTTCTCCCGGTGCTTTTCTGTTCTTTAGTTGTTTGAGAGCCATTCTGATCTCGTACAGGATATCTTCGGTAAAATGCCGAGTTAACTTGGATCTGGGCTCATGGACCAAGCTGAAAACAGGGTTCTGGGATCTGTATAACTGTCCATAGAACTCATGGACCTCTCTTAATATCTCATCTTTGGATGAAACAACAGTGCCATAATTGGTCTTCAGCTTGGTCAGCTGGCTTTTCCCAACAGACAGATCTCTCGCGAACACTTTGGAACCTCGGTTCCGCTCTATCGCCTCTTTAATACGCAGGGTATTAAATCGGTGAATGTCTTGTCGCATAGACTTGGAGATCTGCCTATTTAGTCGCCTCTGATTGGACCAATCAGCCGAAGACTGCACCGTCATTTCTGTCCGTCTTGCCATGAGCTTAAGAGTTTGGTCCGAAAATTTTTGAGTCCTATTGACGCGACTGGTCTTAAAGAAGGTCGACCCGACTGTGTGGACAGTTTCCACGAACGTGTTGTTCATATCGCTCGCAAATTCGCACTCGTCTAGGCATTGAAAGCGATTTTGTAGTTTGAACTGAAAGTTTTCGGGGTTCTGGTATTGAGCAGGTGTTGGTCGGAGCGTAGACTTCATCAAGCGTGACCTCTCGACTTCCATATTTAGATTCAATATCCCTTTAACTAAGCGGTGATCAATCCCAGTTTTAATCCTGCTGATCACTGAGACATCATTGAATATGTGCCGTTTGTCAGTTAAGATGAAGTCATCTCATTTTTCACAGAACCATCAGGGCTAATCCAGGTCCATTTCCGCTGTGGCTGCTTCCTGAAGAAGGAATTCATCATAAAGAGGCCTTCCTTCTCCAGAAAATCAGACAGCATCTGACCCCTGTGGTTCCGCTGCCCAAATTCATATTGCCCCACCCTCAGTAGTAAGGAGAGTCCTTATGCCTAGTTTTGCGTTGAAGTCTCCCAGAACCACTGTGAAGCGACATTTAGACGCGTGAATAGTTTCCGAGATGTCCTCGTAGAGGGCCTCCACTTCGTCGTCGGAATGTGTCGAGGTAGGTGCGTAAACCTGTATGACCTTCAGCGAATACCGTTTGGTTATTCTGAGTATAAGGTACGCTACCCTACTCGACACACTCTCAATCCTCTCCACGTTACCTATGAGAGACTTGCGAATGATAAACCCGACACCACCCTGGGACTGGTGGTCGCCCTCCCGGTGGAAGAGCAAATTTCCGGACTGGAGAATCATCGTGCCCTCACCCTGTCTTCGCACTTCTGATAATCCTACAATGTCCCATCGGATCTTGCTCAATTCCTCTTCCAGCGCGGTGATCTTCTCGTCAGTCCTCAGTGTCCTGACGTTGTGTGTTACCAGGGCCAGAAGTCGTTTGTGGTAGCCGGATCGCGAAATGAATCCCCATTCATAGCACCCCTGCTCCGCCGTTACCGGGCCCGCTACCGTAAGGCCACGGGATAGCGGAGCTGCCGTGACTGGGGTCCGATGTTTGGCTCTGTGCACTCATTTGGGGGTTTTTACCATAATCGCCACGCTTGGCAGGCGGGTTGGCGATCGCAGTGGAAGTTTTTAGTACACAGGGAACTATTGAAATGTAGATATGTAATTCGGTGCTAAATCGGTCATCCTATATTATTTTTAGACAGTGGAGCTCGATGGGTGTGTACGTTGTTGTTTAAGTGTGTATTAAAAATGTTAAGGGATCTATAAACAATCTTACTATACGAAACACTATGGTAGGGAGCACCTACAGATGTTTCGCACTGATCTTCTGTGTGAGGTTGGTTGGTACTTCCACAATAGAGCTGGAACATGCAATGCTTTACTAGGTACTAACTGTATAAAAAAAATTAGCAGTCATGAGGACTGCCAACAGAAGTAAAAACTTAAATTTATTAACAAACAGTTGTTATTTTTGGATATTGAGAAATAAAACAATTATAACAGAGTTCCTATAGTCACCTTTTAGCTCCATCATCAGACCCTGGATACCATCTAAAGACAAAGTACTCATCAAGCGACATTTCATTATAGAGTTATTGTGGCCACCTTCCTGCTGCATCTAGATATCATCTAGGACTGCAGTACTAGTCAAGACATTTCAAACGAGCCCTAACTCGATGGAGTTGCGCCATTTAATTACAGTTTCGTATGGCCACCTTCCAGCTCCATCATCAGACTCTGGATACCATCTAGAGACAAAATACTCGTCAAGACAAATCATACAAGCCCAAACTCGATGGAGTTGCGCCGTTTCATTATAGAGTTCCTAGGTCCACCTTCCTGCTCCATCATCAGATCAGCTCCATGTCATCATAATATTGCATTGTCACGCAATATACATATGGGTGTAAAATTTCAGCTCAATTGGAAACCGGGAAGTGTGTCAAATTTAATTTCCGATACACACACTATAGCTGCGTCTCGTAACGGCGTGGCGAGTCCAGGGATTTTAACTCATCTAAAAATATGCGTACCGTGCTAAAAGAACTTTTCACATCAAAAATCACAAAAAAATCACTATCTAATAAAGCTTTCTTTCGCCAATGCGATGATAACAAACCGACGGCGCCGATATGTCTTAACAAAGTAATAAAAACTTTGTATAAAATTTGATGATTATCCAATATTAAATTTACAACTGCTCAGTAAGACAACGCGTAAGTCTAGTCGAGTGAGAAGTAACAATCAAACTAGGAATCGGATTGCTAAGTGTTCAAAGTCTCAGAAGGATACGGGTATTGACAATTTTCCACAAGACGGAGCTCCCCTTTGAAAGTGTTACATAAGATAATTGCTTTCCCATTGAATTTAATATGGTTTAAAGGAGTTGCACATATGCGACAAATTCAAATTGTAATATTTTATAGGCCTATTATAATAGTACCTACTTAAAATTGTCAGGTCTCAGCAATGTATTCGCAGCACTAATGTCGCGAATGCAATTGCCACAAGGGGCCGGACACCGTAGTCAATCTTTTCATGATAAGAACCCGGCAAGATAGTTACAATTTATAATTTTCATTATAACTAAAGTACCATGAAAGGTCCTTTAACTAAAACAACATATATAGTTATTAAAATAAAACGGGGAATATACCTACTTATTTTAAATTAGAAGCTAAAATTGAGCACTTAATGTGCTTATTATTATAGAACATAAAGTGAGCTCTTAGTCTTAATGTGTTTGTATGTTAAAGAACACATCAACCCTCATTTGCCACATAATCAGTAGAGGCATCACATGAGAGAATATGTTACTTAAATTAATTAAAGAACAGAAAATAAGTTACTGAATATTAAGTAAAATAGGTACTGAATCTTTAGATGAAAACACCCAAGTCCAGGATAGCGAGACCGACTAGTCACTACCAGAAGCACCCGTTCAACAGTCTGGCGTGTGGCTCCGTCATCACCTCATTTGCCATATTTAAAGGGAAGGGAATTACAAGAATAACAAATTATTATTTTTATTCTTCATTTGAGGATAAAAGAATTGACGACGCTATAGTAACTAATTTTTTAACGGGTCGCCGAAGTGTACCTACTTTCGTAAACACATCGACAACACGTACAACTTCGTCGCGTCCAGGAAAGGTTTTAGTGACACGACCGCGTGGCCAACTACCCCTTGGTAAGTTGCCATCTGCTATAAAAACCAAGTCATTAACCTTTACCGGCGTAGTGGAAGTACCCGAATTTGAACGTGGTCTAGTAGGCACGTATTCTTTCATCCACCTTGCCCAAAAATTATCGGCAAGACGAAGTGCTTTACGCCAGTTGACATGACGGAGCAAGTCAGAGTCATCAACCTCACCAAAAATTGATGATCTATGGTAAGGGGATGAAGTGCCTAACAAAAAGTGATTTGGAGTTAGGGCTTCTTCGTCGCCAGAATCTACCGAGACATGAGTTAATGGCCTAGAATTTACTAATGCTTCCGCTTCTAGTAACAACGTGTGAAAAACTTTTTTAGATGGACTCCGGGTACTTAAGGTGACTGCTAAAGCTGTTTTAACGCTCCTCGCCATTCTTTCCCAGCAGCCTCCCATAAAAGGTGCTGACGGCGGAATAAAAGTCCACTGAATACGTAAATTTGCTGCAGCATCTTGAAACTCTTTCTCCAGCAGACGTTTTGCTCCAACAAAGGCTATACCGTTGTCGGAATAGATTCGGATTGGGGTTCCTCTTCTTGCTATAAAACGTTTAAGTCCCATAATGGCAGAATCCGTCGACAAATTGCCTATGATCTCCAGGTGTACAGCACGAATAGTTAGGCAGGTGAATAATGCCACGTAGCGTTTCTCACATCTGCGGCCAATGGAGATATTGATTGGCCCAAAGTAGTCCAAGCCTACAAATGAAAAGGGTCTCACATTTTGTGCTAGTCTGGCAACTGGTAAGTCGCCGACTAGAGGACTAACAGGCACAGCTTTTCTTATGCGACATAGCAGACATTTCTTAGCAACGCGTCGTCGGTCGGAGACTTGAGAATATGGTAATGTTGACGTAACTCGTTGACAACGGTTTCGTTGTTGGCGTGAGCAGCTTTGTTGTTAAAATGGGTAATTAATAATGTCACAATCTTGTTTGCCGTCGAGCACGATGGGATTATGGCTGGTAGATTGTTCTCCCAGCGTGGCTCCTGTCCTTCCAGAAATTCGTAACAGCTGTTTGTCATCGATATAAAAACTAAGATTTTTTAGTCTGCTTTGTTTTGGCAGCTTAGACTCACTGAGTAACAAACGATAGTCCTCTCCGAAAAAATCCAATTGCGCGTAGAGTAACAATTTTTATTCAGCAACATCTAAATCTACAGATGATAATGAATGAGAGATTTTGGAATTTGGATTATTATCTGAAATACTTCGAAAAATCTGAGCACATCGGTAAACCCTAGTGGTAGCGCGTAATAATCGCAACCAATTGCTAAAACGGTTATAATTAGCAATGGTAGGAAAAGGTGATGAAATTGTTAATAAACCCACCTTTTCAGTAACTGACCGAGTCTTGAGCTCTTCAAGAGTCGGTTGAAAGGTAGTTAACGGGTCTACTGGCCAATCGGCTTCAGACAAGGCCAGGAAAGACGGACCAGTAAACCAGCGCGAATCATTTTTGAATTTGTAATTTGTACGTGTGGCGTCATCCTCATTGTTTAAAGTCGTTGAAATAAACCTCCAATCGTTAACGTTAGTTATTTCTAAAATCTCCCCAATACGATGAGCTAGAAAAGACTTAAAAGAATGTGGATCACCACGTAACCACCGTAAAACTGTCAAACTGTCCGACCAAAGGAATAATTTTGATGGCTTTCGCCTATGTGTTTCACTAATATAAACTGCGAAATGAGCTGCTATAAGCCCAGCTTGCAACTCAAGTCTGGGAATCGTCGTAGGTTTTAATGGTGCAACTCTGGCTTTACCTCCAATTAAAGATATTTTGACCTCGCTATTTGGATACTGAAAACGCCAGTAAGCTACACAGGCGTAGGCGAGTTCACTGGCATCGGTAAAAACATGGAGTTGAACATCGCATGGACAATTGTGAGTAATGTAGCAGCGAGATATTGTAAAATTGCCTGCTAATGATAACCCGTTAAACCATGCGTTCCAACTCTCAGTCATTTCGAATGAAAGCTCAGAATCCCAATCGATTCCCAATCTCCAGGTCTTTTGAAAAAGAATACGTCCTTTTATGATTAAAGGTGTTAAAAGACCTAAGGGATCATAAATTCGCATTAAATGCGATAACACAAAACGCTTTGTCAATTTTGATGGAATTTTGTCGGGAAGACACCTAAGTGGACATAGAGTATCTTCGACAGTAGCAGACCCAAGATTTTTACATCAACAGATGTATTTTGCGAAGCCTTTAAACTCGTAGGTACTCTAACCAGCGTTTCTCTTTTATTCGATACCCAAGAACCCATTGCCAAGCATGCGTTAGAATGAATCTCTACAATTTTCTCTGCTAACACCTGAGCTTCGAGCACGCTGTTTACACTACCTAAATAATCGTCCATATAATGGTCTTTAAGAATAGCATCCGCAGCGGTAGGAGACAGGTGTCTGAAATCTGTTGCATTCTGGTTTTTCAAATACAGAGCAGTAAAAGGGCTAGAAACAGAACCAAAAATCATCGATGACATTCTATACTCTAGAATAAGCACAGAAGGGTCATCCCGCCACAAAAAGCGCTGCGCATCTCTGTCTTCCTCTCTAATCTTAGTTTGGGGAAACATTTCACGAATGTCTGCGCTCAGAGCTATAATACCTTCCCGAAAATGCATGAGTATACCAAGTAAAGGCTGTAAAATATCTGGACCAGGAAGTAACATGGAGTTTAAGCTTCCTCCCTGGCACATAGCTGCCGCATCATGAACTATCCTTAATTTTTTCTTTTGCGGATGAAATACACCAAAATGTGGTAAATACCACACTATACCGCTCGGTGATTCAACGCACAGTTCAGCGTAGCCCTTACTGATAATAGATTGCATATTATTAAGGTATAAATTAGCATAAGATTTATCTTTTTTGAACTTACGCTCAAGACTAAGGAAACGCGACACTGCTAAATTGCGGCTATTTGGTACTTCATTAATATCACTACACCACAATAGACCTGTCTCAAAACTACCTGTAGGTAGTCGTCTAGTAGTTTCATTTATAATTTTGATAGCACGTGATGCACTCTGCGTTTGATATTTTTTTTTTTATAATTCCGATAGTCTAACTTGTAATTTTCTTTTATTAAATTATTTAAAGACTCTTCTTCTGAAGAAGACCCTTCGCAGTCCACTTGTGTGTGTGTGGGTTCGTATCCCACTTCTGACACCAAAAATTCTATGTAGAGGACGTTATTAAAACACGGATTTTCTGAACACACTGAATTTATTGTTTTAGACATTTTAAAAATATACATTGTTCGAATTATAAAAACTTAAAATATGAGTACAAAAGAGTTTATAACACCTCGGCAACAAGAATATTTATGTCAGATTGACCCAGTTTTTAAAGAACCCTGACTAAAATACATTACGTATATATTTTTTTAATCGTTGTTGTTAGTAAAATATTTATAATATTTTTTTAACGAAAGAAGATTAAATTCAATTATTTCACTTACTATTTATTTCAACTTATTTTATTTAATCATTTTTGATCTATATCATATTGGTCGTTAAGAAAAATGTGATAAGGAGATTCGGATGATCGAAAGATCTGTACTATAGCTCAATGGCTTAGAGCACTTCCCCGGATTAGAAAAGACGCGGGTTCGTTTCTCGCTAGTACAAAAAATCTCATTTTCCTTATTCACAAATAATTTGCATTTTATTTTATTTATATATACGAGTATAAGCAATATGATTTAGTCGGTACAAAATATTAGTATTCTAGAATGTTATTTTACATTTATCATTAGTGAGAAAAAAAACAGTTAACCAATAACACAAATATTAAATAAAAAGATAATATTGAAACACTATGGGTTGGTAAACATTGATATTAAAACTGATCACTATGGTTGCAACAACACAGCTATAAAAGCATTTAATAAATGGAGAGATGCATTCTATTCGCCAATATATATTTACTAAAACAAATACTCAAACATATGAATTTTCTAGAACACAATGACGTATCGCTCATAACTTAGAGAGCTGTCAGCCTACTAAGCTAGATAATATTATATTTTTTCTAAATTCCAAAAGGCTGATAAGACAACCACTTCTACCATCTGTCGTTTACGTTTGAACCATTCTTGTACCCCAGTTTTTCTGGCCAAACTTAGGATTAGGGATAGCTCTATTTGTGAATGTGGACTAGCTCAAGGAAATGTGGACCATATTTTTTTTAGCTGCACCAAACTTCGCTACTCATTGTATGATATTTTACCTCATGAAATTCCTCGTCCTACCTCATTTAAATCACTTTTATCACTTGTATTTACTCCATTTGTTTTAATTCTTTGTAAATTCATAAGATTAAATTGTAAATAAATTTTAGAGGGATAATTACTTTAGCACTGTACATAAGAATAGATATTAGTATGATATGTATGTATGTATGTATATTTATATTATCACCGAACAATCTCCTTCGTTTGACGGTCTATCTCCGCCACGTGACATTGGAAAAGTTGTGGACATTCTCCTTCAATAGCCATAAAACAAGAAGAAGAATATTCTATTTTGACATGACAACGTCTAATAAATTGATGAATGCCAGCTGCACGCACGAAAAAGGATGACTCATTGTCCCGTTACGCTCATTGTAAGCTTCCTCCGCGTCCAATTTTATTCTTAAAATATATGTGTATACAATCATTTCATCAATGTTTTGTTATGACGTTGTCATGTTAAACTATCGTCCATAAACCTACTTTACAGCCAACCATTTGTTTTTTTTTTAAATGCTGTTAAGATGTAACCGAACAAATTACTAAATAAATTATAAAGTTGCATATTCAATTGCCGGTATCAATTACCATACCATATCCGCAAATTTAAAATACGCGCGGTTGCCTAGGCCCCCTACCCAGTTAGATTATCGCCAATGGGTCGCATGATTCCACTACCACAAAGGCCAAAATCAAATATTATTACCATATGTGGCCAGCATGCGATCCCGGATGCGAGCAGAGTACGCCAGGGTTCGAGAACGTTCTATGGCTACTCCAATCACAAGCGTTTGGGTAGGAAAATTCTAGAACAAAAAACTATCCACCAATGAGTAAATCGGGCAACAGCGCTAAAATGAGATAGCAATAATAGAAAGATAGAAGGGGGTATTATCAGAAAAAATATAAAAAGATGACAGCAGGTAGATTGTTTTTTCTCTGACTCGGAATTATCGTGTGTGTCAAGGCAGATAACACTGCGTAATAACCATAGTAATTATAGAAAATACTATTTTTGCCTAGGGCATTTGAACGTAAAAGTGTGTGACTAGAAAACCCCAAAGGTACGTTTTATAATAATTTCTATTGTAGGACTGATTTTCTTTCGTTTACTTGATTAGTATAACCATATTTGAAAAGTAGATTTTTACGTGTAACTGTTCTATAAAGTTTGATCTAACGAGATTTATTAGTATAATCATATTTGAGAAGTATATTTTACGTGTAAGTAACTGTTCTGTAAAGTTTGTTCTAACGAGATGATTAGACGTATTTTATAATACATACCCACGAATCATTTGTTTCGAAGGTATATAATTGTCAAAAAACATCATACTGTTCGTACAGAGATTATTACCTATTTATTTAGTACTACACAGTATTTCGTACCCACCATATAATTTTTCTCTTCAATTTTTCTCATCTAGATTATGCAACTGGTTTTTTTGTTTAAATGTAGTCATACAATTATTCTGTTTGTATGTTGCTATATCATCTCACCGCCACCCTTAGGGGGCGGTCATATATTAGGTAACAATTTTTTTTATCAGTATCAATGCTTTATACCTGCAGAATGTAGGGGGATACTGATTTATTTTTTTATTAAACTTTCTCCGTGTTTTATATTTTGGATGAACCCCCCCCCCCCTTATTCTGTGAGGATAGTTGTTTTTATTAATAATTTAATATGGACACTGTAATGGTCGGCCGACACCCTCGGACCTGAACCTAGTTCGGGTACGGGGCTCGGCGGGAAGAACCAGAACAGTGTCCCCAGGAGTTGAAACGTTCCGCCCTATATTTTCCAGCTCCTGGGGTTTCAAGTTTCAAGTTCAAGTTTCAAGTTCAAGTTACAAGTTCAAGTTCAAGTTTCAAGTTCAAGTTTCAAGTTCAACTTTCAAGTTCAAGTTTCAAGTTCAAGTTTCAAGTTCAGGTTTCAAGTTCAAGTTTCAAGTTCAAGTTTCAAGTTCAAGTTTCAAGTTCAAGTTTCAAGTTCAAGTTTCAAGTTCAAGTATCAAGTTCCAGTTCAAGTATCAAGTTCAAATTGCAATTTCAAGTTTCAAGTTCCAAGTTCCGGGTTACGACCTTCTGGGTTGCGGCTGCCCTACGGGTCCTGGTTCCAGCGCCGGTTGCGCCGGCTTCACCCGCCTACCGGCAGATATCTGCGAGCGCCGAAGGACGAGAGCCTGCCCTTCGGCCCAGTTACAGCCTCCCCCCGCAGTTGAGTACCCGTAGGTGACGGTCTTGGGGACAATCCCCTGAGTTGCGAACCACCCCCCTGATTTCTCAATGCTCTTTTCTCTTTTTTTAAATTAATTTCGAGATCTATATTTTTAAATAATTAATTAATATTGTTATACATTTTTTTTAATTAAATTGTTAATTGCGAATTTTTCTTTTATTTAAATTGTTAGGGTTTTCCCCGTACTAACAACGATGTCAAACAAGGAGACACCTCGCCTGATAGTAAGCGGTCACCATTGCTAATAAACACAAATATCACCAAGGGCGTATATCACCGATACCAACCTCAGAAAGTGGATAGGATGATGAAAAGAATCTTTCTTTCTAGGGGGGAATAAGGATCTGAATAAGAATTTAGCATTTTGTGAAAGAACTGATTTCCCGATTGTCTGGACCCATTATATATATATAACATACTAAAATAGCATGTTACATCACTCGCTTATTGCCAATTATAACTTCCACGAAAAAATACTAAAACGAATTTTACTAAAACACGCTCGTATATTTTTTTAACACACAATGCTAACATGAAAAAGACATTAAAACAAAAATCATAGTCGAATAACAAAACTCATTATACTGGGACTGTTTGAAACAAGAACTGACGAGTGGGCAAAATGTGTCCCAGTACTCGTGTTACGCGTCCTAATGTAATGTTAGGATGCTTTTACACGTAATCACTTCAGTGTCACCGCGATGATGATATACCTACATAGAGATTAAGATGATGAGGCACAAGCGTTTTAAATTTTTTTTTTATTATTATTACTAGTATTGCTAGCATAATTAAGTTGCTGTCTGACAACAAGTGGACTGTGCCAATTAAAAACAGAAAAATATACTATGCTTGGTTGCATCTCATTTGTTAAAAAATTTCGTTTTAGTTTATCTAGTATGGGGAGGTGACAACATAAGGAACAGAAACGTGGTCCTTGAATATTATCCTTGTATCAAGAGTCAAAGTCGCTCAGCGTGCCATGGAGAGGGCTTACTGTATGCATACGGATATCCGTAGGAGAACGAGAATGACCGACTTAAATCACCGGTTTGGCACGCTTAGACCGCAGTGGGCAGGCCACATCGCTCAGCGAACCAACAACTGCTGGGAAGAAAGGCTCTCATGCTGATCAGTGAATCGGCGTTCTGGTAAAAGTGGGCAGTAGGGAGCCGTTTGATGTAGGATGCAAAAGGACACAGGACCGCTTGTTATAGCGCTTTTTCGGGAGGCTTATGATCAGTAGTAAATAAGAAAAGACTATTTAGATATTTTTATATATATTTTTAGCATTTGATATGGTTAACCATTTAAATCAACACACAGTGTGAAAATGTGTAATCGAAAATAACAGTCACGAGCAGAACACCCAATACGTTAAGTATGAATGTGTTATCTAAATTAGCAGTGATGAGCAATTGTCACGATGGTTGAATTGACAAAAGTATCTGTACGGTATCCAGGAGATGCAGGTTCATATCCTGCTCGTGACTGTTATTTTCGATTTCACATTTTCACACTTTGTGTTGAAAAAAAGGCTAATTGTTATATGAATTAAAATACTTCTGTAAGTAATAAATCTTTATCAAGTAACTGTTACGTCTATAAACAAAAAAAGCGAAAGAAATCCAATTTAAAACAAACTTTTTCATTATAAACGAAAAGAGTGATCCGAATGAATTAACATAAGTTTCTACTTTGTTACTGAAAAATCACATTTATCAATGTTTCAATTGATAAATTGAAATACGATTGTGTATCAATATCATACAACTTTGATCTATATAAATAAAATTGGAATGTCTGTTTGTGATGTCTAATTAACAGCTTTTTACTACGCATATAAAAATTAAATAGATAAGTAGTTTGTTTGTTTCTGCAAATCTACGAAATGGCTCAACCGGTTTGGATGGGACTTCAACCGACAGATATCTGATGTTATAAGAATTAACTTGGTTACTTTTATTTTAGAAAAGTAAATAGGGTTCAGCACAAAAATGAAGTCGCGGGGTGGCTTAGATAATAAAGATATAGACCTGTAGTAGAATAACTTGATATAATGATAGCCTATTGTTACGGAAAATATAGGAATATATATTATGTTGACTGCCGATCAATCTTAGGATCAGAAATTAATATTTTCTTTCTATGTCAACATTAAGTGCTGACGGGTTCCATTACTACACAACAAGCTGTCAAAAGAATGTTTTCGAAGTCTTTCCTTCGGTACACGAACTTTATTTTCCAGCACTCTCTTTTTTAGCCTTTCTCCATTATTTTTTAGCCCGTTAAGTCAAGAGTCCAGTTCATTTTGTTGGTCCACGATTTAAAACTGCCAACTCAAAAAGCAACAGATCTTTCACCTCAAAGCCAAATAAGGCAGCCACGTTAACGAATTCTTAGCCAACTAAAACCACTGGCGAAGCCGCAAACGTTTGAACTAGACGAAAATTGAATGTAAGCCTTACACTAGAACATATAAAGTTGTTCTTTGAAGTAATGGTATTCTTGAAAGCCACGTCAAAAGACTTTCTCACGTGTCCTACTGGTTTATTACAATTTTCACTTCGTTACCTCGCTGGTGGCTTGCTGTTTTATTTTTGTCGCTTATATATTATTTGATACGAGCGATTTTGTGCTGTTTCCAACGCCTGACCATTTTGTATGTAAAAGTTTACTACTGTCATTGTACTCTCTCTTCTCTTGTGTGAATGATGCGTCGAGTATTGCGTCTATAGGTTACAATAACCGTTTAGCATTGGTGGAATGTATGCTTGTTTGCCACCTATATTATGTAGTATCTATCTATAGAATTTTAAACTTTCATGGTCACTTATAATTCTAAACGTTTTTACGGGATTTATACCATGTAAATTTTTTCAGGGTCGACACCGTAAGTGTTGTGTGTCGTGATCGAGCTCGATACGTGAGTGAGACCAGTGGTAGTGGTTCCATAGATAGTGTTGCGTGTCATAAACGAGTGAGAAAGCGGGTAGACAGATATTTCTAACCGCAGAATAATAAAAACTATTCCCACCCACAAGGACTTCAGTTGCTCCGTGATCATGGCGCTTGCAACAGTGCCGAAATATCGGAAACTCGTAAGTAAAAATTTACATGGTATAAATCCCGTAAAAACGTTTAGAATTAGTATCTATCTATTTATCTATACTATTATAAAGCTGTAACAGAGCTGTGTCTATGCATTTAAAATATTTGAGAAAAAATGACTGTAATAGACTATACCTATAGGCGTGTCTAAACACAAAACAATTTTTTTTGTCTGTTTGTCTGTTTGTTTGTTCGCGCATCACACAAAAACTACTGAACGGATTTTGATGCAACTTTTTCTATTTGAAAGGACTTGATTAGACTTAAAAACTAGTATTAAAACATTTTATCCCGCTACTATATCGGGAACCTGAGATATAACCGAAAAACTAGCTTTTGGCTGCGGCGAAGCTAGTACTATTATAAATCTATAACAGAGATAAATATGTCTGTACATTTAAGATATTTGAAATAAAAATTAATTTAGGTGTTTTTGAATACAAAACATTTTTTTTGGATTTGTAGGGGCTAGTTAGCGTGTTCTCTATTGTGGAGGATTTATATGAAATGAAGGTAATGACATCTTGTTAATACGATGGTTTATTTGCCACTAACTACAAGTACTAAAGTATAATTATTACAAGCGCGTGGGCGCAAACACATTTATGTCGTGACGTATACACGGTAGTATACACGGTAGTATACACGGTGTGTCCCTATATATTTATGCATGTTTGTTTGTTTGGGCATCACACAAAATTACTGAACGGATTTTGATGAAACTTTTAATAGTCTAATCTCTATCTATCAAACGAAAAGTTTTATCAACATTTTTGCAGCAGTTTTCGCGTGGTGTACAAAGAAGCAGGCAGATAAACATATAAACCGACAAACATACAATAATGTTTGTGTTAAATACAGTAGATTTTTTAAATATCTTTCAGTAGTTTTTTGTGATGCGCGAACGAACATATAGACAAACAAACAAAAATTGTAAAAGAAATGTTTTGTGTTTAGACACGCCTATATAGCCTATTACAGTATTTTTTTAAGCACACCGTTATAATTTTATTTATATAGGTACAAGATTAATTACGAAAATCATCAAATAGGAATGTTAAGTACTTCTGTGCTTATCCCTTCAATGAAAAGGGTACGGGTATTAAGAGATTAATTTTGGGGAAGATCCTCCAGAGACTTTTTGTGTAGTAAATAATCTTGTTTATTCCGTATATTTACAGAAGGTTTTAAGACTGATATCGAGTGGTTTGCAGTCTTAAGATGTTTTGTAATTAAAACGAGAGTAATTAATGAATATTGGAGCTCGATCAGGTACTTACTAAAACAAACAGCGAGTAGCTATTATATAATCTATGTAGATTAAAATAATTATTATAGCACATTAAACCCATTTGCGTCACGCAATACAAATAGTATAGATAATTCTGTATAAAACGAAGTCAGTGGGCCTAGGCAAGTTACATTCTATGATCGCTAACGCTATAGAAAACTGTTAAAATGTATGGAAATTTGACATCTCTAACGTTAAGTCACGTGACTTAGCGTTATAGATAACGTGAAAGATGTCAAATTCCCATACATTTTAAATAGATTTCTATAACGTTAGTGATTATAGAATGCAACTTGGCTAAGCCCACTGGTTTGTTACACCTTTTCACCGACATTTTTCACACAACGTGCTCTGATCCCAAACTAAGCTTAACGCTTGTGCTATGGATACCAGATTACGGATATAATACATAAACTACTTTTTTTTGTAAATACATACATATAATAGATAGAAAACACCCAGACGCAGTACAAATATCTGTGTTCATCACACAAATAATTGTCCCGAGTGGGAATCGAACCCACGACCTCGTGCAAGGAAGTCGGTTACATTATCGACTACGCCACGAGGCCCGTCCTCATCGTGTTATTTCTATACACTACCACCTTGGCTGCACCGATTTGTCTCCACCTATTTAAAAACAATAATAAGAAAATTATGAAGAAAATTAACATACATTTTGTATGGAACGGAATTTTGATGGTATCACGGGAAAGGATTGACTGATTTCAATGATTTTATTAGTTGGTCTCGGCCTCGAGAAGTATATCTTCACGCATTGGAGAAGTTAGAAAATTTAAATGAATAAATAAATAAATATTCACGGACATATCACACAACGTCCTCTTGTCACAAACTAAGCTTAATGCTTGTACTATGGGTACCAGATTACGGATATAATACATATATTACTTTTTTTTGTAAATACATACATATAATAGATAGAAAACACCCAGACGCAGTACAAATATCTATGTCCATCACACAAATAATTGTCCTGAGTGGGAATCGAACCTATGAAAAATTATCTAATACATAACAGAAACAAATATAAACATGGCGTTGTATGCAGTTTCCCGCATTCATTTCGATTTTAGTATATTCATTGAACTTAATCCATCCATCCATTGAGTAAACATTTTATCTTAAAAACCCGAAATTAATTGAGCTAATAACTTTAAAAAAAGTTTACTGATCTGAAGCGATACGAAGTTCGCCGGGTCAGCTAGTCTTTTATAAATCCTTGCTCGAATAAATTATGTAAATACATCCTTTAGATGGTAAAAAAGATATGAAATTAAGTTACTTGTGGGTAGAATTAGTTACTTATCATCACGCCGTCTTCCTTGTGAGGTAATCCGAGAGAACGAAGTGCCAAAAGGTTCTATTCTTACATACATCTCTCGCTTCTTCAACATTTATAATCTTTCGTCGGTTTCGGAAAATCCTGACTCCACCTTCCTTCAATACATGACCGATTTGACCTAGGTAGGTTAGTCTCAGTCTCCCTGTACCTACATCTTTTCACTCTCACATAATAAATCTTCTTAACTAATCGCTCGTCCAGCAAACTTTCCACATGGCCTTTAGTTACTAAACAGGAATTCAAAATATTATAGAGATTTATCGAGAGTTTCGAGTAGGCTAGTAAAGTAAAGTGAGTAAAATCTGACTTATACCAGCATGAATGAGCTGGTTTGATCACGGAGGTTGCACCTTCTCACTAAGATCAGCATGAAACAAGTAGCTAGTCCAGCAGGCCTACCATGAACTCTTAGCTAGCGGTTCAATTCCGACGCAATTCAAAATAAGTGTGTTGTTGTATTTCATACCATGACTTCTAATTGAGCGATCTTGTTTAGGTTGTCAAGTAAGTTCATGGTACGAATTTCAATACAAAGATGTCATGTTTGCGATTCAGGGGGGTTAGGCAGAATCTCATATCTCACATGTCGATCGTATCGTCATCACTGTGATTGGTTGAGAGCTCACCGTGATTGGCCAACGGATTATTGTGACATCACGCGTCGGTTTCTCAACCAATCACAGTAATCACGATACGATCGACATGTGAGATATAAGATTTTGCCTAACCCCCCTGATTATGTGATGATTCGGCAAAAAACAAAAGATTGCGTCTTTGACACGTCATGACACGAAATTGCGATTCAGTTCAGTTTAGGTCTTAAAATGGATCTCAATAAGAGTTGGTGGCGTTCTACTGAAGTTGTGTTTCGTATGGTTACTGAGAGTGCTGGAGGCCCAAACCTATCATCTCATTACTATCCTTCCTATCCTCTTGTTAATATTCTTCTTATGCTCTCCTTAGTATCTTTCCTTTCCTTTCCTTTCCTTATTATTCTTCCTTTGTACCTCCTAACCCTTTCATTAGAGATGGCGCTAATAATGCCTCTGGTGTTGCTTGCGTTTATAGGCGGTGGTAACCGCTTACCATCAGATGGGCTGTATGCTTGTTTGCCAACCAAATAGCATAAAAAAGTACTAA
Source organism: Leucoma salicis (assembly GCA_948253155.1). Classification (NCBI taxonomy): domain Eukaryota; kingdom Metazoa; phylum Arthropoda; class Insecta; order Lepidoptera; family Erebidae; genus Leucoma; species Leucoma salicis. The sequence goes on from OX411812.1 coordinate 24,680,415, forward strand.
GCCTCTTGGATGTCCAGATCTTAATTTCTTTTAAATCAATCAGCTCACATTCCACTGCTGGATAAAACCTAACCGAATGTTGATTAATATGACTTCGGATCATGAGGCGAGACCTCATGAGGCGAGACCTCATGATCATGGTTTGAAATCGGGTCCGGCCAACAAAAAGTTTATTGAGATTTTCATAAACAAATTCTAAAGAGTATCTCAAAATTATAGTTATCCATCAGCCTTTTAAAATGGGAGGGGAGGCATTGGTCCAGCAGTGACCAATGCCTCCCCAAGAATGGAGGATAGTGCCGTAATCGCCACGCTTGGCAGGCGGGTTGGCGATCGCAGTGGATGTTGACTCGAAGGAGTGCTGCTGCCCACTGTTCCAGTATTCCCTCAGTCAGCTCTTACGACTCCCATGGGTGGAGAAGGGTGGGAAAATTCTAAAGAAAGCTAAGTTGGCATTATTTCACCCCCATAGCCCCCGAGAGCACGTAAAACACGCGTTCCTGTCAGACTATGAGAGTGCGGGAACAGGGAGTGGAGTGCACTTGTGGTTGTACACATAGGTATTCGTGTACTATATTTTTTTTTTTTATTGCATGTAGTTGCAGCCTAGCCACGGTCCACCTGATGGTAAATGGTAACCGTCGCCCATGGACTCGACTATACGAAGAGTATTGTCAAGGCGCTGCTCACCAATTCATTTCACAGATATGAAATTAAATATAAACGGCTATCTCCTGCTACAGCCAAAACGCAACGATGTGCTTCATAGCCGGTCACACGGGAGATGGTGGTACCAACCCGCTCGGGCCCGATACCAAGTAAGTACTTCCACTTGGTACCCAGCCCTACCACTAGTCATGCAATGGATTGCTTACTTCCCTTAGTCGCCTCATACGACACTTGTGGGAAATAATGGGGTGCTGACTCTTGTATTCCTAGTCCGTCACCACACGGACTTATACTTCCTGCGTACCGATACCCGAAATTACGGTCTATAAATCATTATTACATTACTTTACGTTTTGCTCAAGTCAAGAGGGCATTGAAAGGACAATGTGGACATGCAATTGTGACCCACAAATGATTTTTCTGGGTATGGAATTTTCTCCATGAAGTACGTTTATAAAGTCCTCTGTGATATTAAGTTTAATCCCTAGTGCATAATGTGGTTTTTATAAAACAAATGGAAAAAATAGGATTACGTAGAGAGTTGCAATGTATCGACAATGGAATGTTATTTTTTACGAACTACTATAATATACTTTAGCCAATAACAATGGTACATATAAATGTATATGAAAATAAATTAAAGAAACTTGGGGTTCCATATGAAAAGGCTGACCGATATTAATAACGTAAGATATGATTTTCTTCGCGTTCCAAACCTGTCTTGAATACGAATTGTTTGTCTTGTGCGGTCTTATTATGGATTGAATCGATTATAAACTAATCGTATATATTCTAAAATAATGACTAATTTTATACATATTTTTATTTTTGAAGTGAAATCTTCATTAGGCGCTTGTAGCACTTTTTGGGTGAACAGAAATCATGGAGCTCGCGTCATCGTCACCGAACGCTCCGATAGAAGTGAAAACACTTCTTTACAAGCCAAAAATTATTCAAAAATAATAATCTAATAGCTCGACGATAGAATTCACAAGTTACTTAGTTTTCACTTCTATCGGCAGTCCCGAAAGATTGCCTCGCATGTTTTTTTTTTAATGCAACGTGTTTAAACAAGTAACATTCTGTAAGAACATATTATAAAGAATTTATTATTAAAAATTGCCGTTATAATAAAAAAAAATGTTTTCAAAATAAAAACAGAACCCCACCCAACTAACCCTGTTAATTTACAGTAAATTTTATGATAATAATTAACTATTTAGATATTTTTATATATATTTTTAGCATTTGACATGCTTAGCAATACACAAAGTGTGAAAATGTGAAATCGAAAATAAGAGTTACGAGCAGGATCCTGCTGTGTTTAAAATAACTACATAAACTACCTATGATATTTTTTGACGTCACCATTGTGAATAAATACACATAATATTTAAAAATCACAGGCTTATGCCACGCGCCTCACTTGACTATAATAGTTCTAGCTCAATACCCGATTGCGATTCTTAATTTTATCCATCATCAACTTTTGACAGGCTGATGTCGAAGACATATTATATATGTGAGGAAAACTTCCTTAAGACTGTGTTTATAGTTATTTACACTCTTAGATACTACTACAAAGTTTATAAGAAAAAGAAAAGAAAGAAGTTAAAATTATGCATCATAGAATTCATCCGCATCACTGGCTACCCGCAAAGTGCCCAGAAGGCTGGCAGCATTGCCACGTTGAATGCCAATGCTAATTCTTTGTGCTAGGTAAAGGCCAGCCTTCTGATCACGTGAGGCGTCGATTAGACGACTCGCAATTTCTTTATAAAATTTGCGAGCGTTCGGGCCCCATGACCCTAGCGTTTCGATCCCAAACGGTTCGAAAATATAATTACCCTCAAGGTTAATATAATTTCCGGCGTTTGAGGGTCTCCGCTGATGCAGCAGCAGCACCAGGATAACCAGTGGTGCTTGGTAGATGTGATGGAGCAAGGGTGTCGACGCAGGTGGTGTCCCGCACCAAAGGCCTACCCATCTTCCAAGGTATCAGAGTCATACCGTCTGGTCCTTTCCCATCGTCGCGTACCAAATCATTAGGTTCACGTACGGCTGGTATACCGACGGTAATACGAGCACGACGGATTATCTCATTTAAACTGGCATATTAGCGTGGTATTCTGTATTCTGCGTGGTAGACTGTGTTTATATGTATACAATTCTATACTGCTATACTATCGTCAGTCATTAACAAAATTAATAATCATACTACAATTATTTTTTTAAACACAAAGTACACCCAGACTCAGAACAACTATTTGTGAATCACACAAAGAATTATCCCATATAGGAATCGATCCCACAAAACTCGGATGGGAGGCCGATATCTAAACCACTTTTCAGTCCAACCTATGCACCTTTTTTTTTTTTGTTTAGGCGGGAAATAATTTACCTAACCGCACACCCCATCATTACGAACAACAAACAGCCCCCTTAGAATGAAAAACGAAACATTAGAACAAATTTCGTTTCGCTTCATTGTGATTGGTCGCCTGAATCACGCGTCTAAGTCTCGACTAATCAGGTATCACGCGTCGGATTGTTGATCAATCATAATGACTGGAAACGAAAGTTCGTCTAACGTTTCGTTTTTCATTCAAGGGGGCAGGGTAGTGTGATGCCCTCACCTACTAAATAAACCCGCCGTATGCCGTCTCTCCGCCTGTATTGGCAGACCACTGGAACTGTGTGATATTACTTCAGTGGTTCAGTGGTGGGGCGCCGAACCTATGCACGCTGACCAACATATATAACAGAAATAAACGCGCAATTTTTACTAATTGCCTTGCCACATGTTACCATAACGTAAACTAAACGTTAATCACTTATTTAACGCGCTCGCCATCGAGTACCGTTACCATAATACAGCCATCTTACGTTATTGGATAAGTTGGTTTTACGCGTGATTGGTGCAGACCGGTCACAATATATTGGCAATGCCGTATAGAATATTAATTAGGAACGATCACTAATGGAACTAATCTTGGACCAATGTAGAAAATTTTGTTGTAAATATGTGATCGTATACGTATTAAAGATATATATATACCTATACTCGTATAGGTATGTTTTAAATATTTTTGTATATTTTTTTGTCATATAGTTTAACACAATGTGTGCAAATATGAATCGAAAACTAGTATAATGTATGCAAATACTCCGAAAGATGGCGCAGGCGTCACCCAAGACGGTAAGAATGACTGTGTTATCGAAATTCGCAGTCCCTAGCAATTGTCACGATGGCTGAATTGGCAAAGCGTCTGGGACGGTATTCCAGGATATGCAGGTTCAAATCCTTCTCGTGACTGTTATTTTCGGTTTCACATTTTCACATTTTGTGTAAATTATGGTTCTCCTTACTGATGCCATATTTTTTTGTTTGATAAGATTTCACGTCATAACAACTCATAGTATCGTCATACAATTTAGCATACAGTAATATAGTTAGTATAGTCGCTAGGACCTTAAAAAACCCCAGAGAGTGCTGGTAAACAAGTGAAAGGAGATTGGAGAACTTACCTTAGACCCCGAAGTTTCGTTGACCCTGGTGCACTACACTCCACGTGTGCTGAAGAGGCACCATCTCGTGTGGGCTGAGCAGATGAGCTGACGTGATAAAAACGCACAAACGCGATATCCCGGGCCGTGAGTAGAGATCGATCTCACCGAATGTTCGATTACTTATTAATAAGTCCACACACTAAAATGATTGGAGATTAAACGAACTTACCAAGCGAAGTTCTATCACAGTTATACGAAGCACCTCGTCCTCGAGATAAGTATCCTGCAATAAATGTATTATTCACAACATGTAGTACCGCATAGGTGTCACCGCTCAAGCACTGTAGTTGAAAGTAGGTAGTAAAAACACATTTTTTAGTCTCTGGTCACACTTGTCAACCTCTTCGCCTCGGCCGGCCATCTTGTCATTCGCATTTTCAGTGCGCAGCCGTTCAACACTATTTGTCACATTTAAATACATAATTATGACTATATTAGTGATCAACTTAAAAAGTTAAAAAAGATATTGAAACGCGCTAGTAAACTACAAGAACCATCTTCAAGCGAAGAGGAACAAAATATAGCAGAAGGTATGTATCTAAGCACACTTATGTTTCGCGTTGCTGTGTTCTACTACCGACACAATGTGCCTGCGCGCTAAATGCAATCGAGCTGATCATTGGACAGTCTCACCGCATTTCATTATATTGTAATATCTGCCTACATTTCTAATGTAGCTAACTAAAACAAATACATTCGAGCTAATCTTTAGACTGCCTCCCCGTATTTGCTTACCTATTCTGTAAAAGAATGTACTCGAGTTGCTCTTTGGAACTGCCTCACTACATCCCAAAAAACAAATCTAAACCCTTTATTATCATTTGTTCTTTTTCTACCTACTGGCATACCAAGAGGCACACGCACCACCAAGTGAGCCAACAGGGTACCGTACGATCGGACATGCCATTGGGCTGTTCCACTGTACAACTACCTACGACATAAATAATAATAGAAAACAACCAACGATCGTCGCTAGAAGAGCAAAGGGAAAATTCACGACAACCTCACCCTGGCTGCCGGAATCTTGTGCGGGCGGCGCTGCTGAGACGAAGTGTGCCGCCATCATCCATTGACATCATGCTTGCATCACTAAGTAACAACTCCGTCAAACAATATAATGTATGCCTAAAACGCTGGCATAGTTTCTGCACTAACAACAATCGCAATATTTTTGAGTCTTCGGTTCCTTCAGTCATATATTTCTTGACCCAAGTTTCTAATTCAGGTGCCCAATCCGGTACATTAAACAGTTTCAGGGGGGTATTATCTCACCTACTTGGTACACACATATCTACCGACGATAGAGTTAAAAGGTTCTATATTATAATACTCCTTGTATTTAGACTCTGTCCCCCTATACCCAAATACAACGTCACTTGGGACACATCGAAGGTACTGGACCTCCTAAGCACATGGTACCCCAACGAACCACTTACGCTCGAGAGACTTACAAAGAAATGTGCTATTCTACTAGCCCTTACAACAGCACATAGGGTACAAACTCTCCATAAAATTAAAACCACTAACATAGAATCACATACATCAAAAATAACCATCAAAATACCTGACTTAATCAAAACCTCAAAAGCAGGCTGCTATCAACCGACTCTCTACATACCTTTTCTGAAAATCTCCAGATATGCCCAGCCACCTCATTATTATCCTACGTTAGTCAGACTGCCCCTCTTCGTAAAAAAGACAATCTTTTTCTAGCTTCTAAAAAACCCCATAACATTGTGACCACACAAACCATCAGCCGATGGATCAAAGCAACCCTAAAATACAGTGGAATTGATGTCAACACATTCTCAGCACACCTACCCTCTACCTCTAGAGCTTACCGACTGGGCGTCGTCAATATCGACGCAATCCGAAAAACGGCAGGGTGGAGCAGTAGCTCTAAGATATTCGGTAGATTCTATCACAGAACAGTATTGACCGATGATGATCAGACTATATTAGCCAGAGCAGTCTTAGACTACAATTAAATCACGTTGATTAAACCCCAATAATAATATTTATTACTACTTTACAATACACAAGTGACTCTATAAAATTTATGATTTCCTACTGATTATTTATAGCTCATTATAATCCTGAGAGAAGTACACTAACATTTGTGTTTATATCGTTAAATAAAAGTTTATATCGTTAAATAAAAGACCATGATTGCAATCTAACTTACCTTCATTTATTTACCATTATCTCATTATGATATTCCCAAAAATAACTCTCAACAACTACATGTTGTGAATAATACATTTATTTCAGGATACTTATCTCGAGGACGAGGTGCAAGTATAATTGTTGATAAAACGATCTTACCAAGCGAAGGTCTATCACAATTATACGAAGCACCTCGTCCGAAGAGCAGCTATGTTACCCGCATCACTATTCGGTAATATCACATGAGTGTACATAGCTCCAAACTAAATGACAAAACACACACTAAAATGATTTACACTATTACTTGTAACATCCACGGAGTACGGAAAAAGAGATGATATCTAACCGATGCGCTTTTATACGAAAGCCTTTGCTTGCTGCAACCAAAAGCTAGTTTTTGGGTTGTATCTCAGGTTCCCGATATAGTAGCGGAATAAAATATATACCAGTTGTTAAATCTAATCAAGATTTATCAAATAGAAAAAGTTGCATCAAAATCCGTTCAGTAGTTTTTGCGTGATGCGCGAACAAACAAACATAAACAGACAGACAAAAATTCTAAAAATAATTGTTTTGGGTTTAGACACGCCTATATCGTCGGTATAATGGAAGAACTAAATAACTCCGATTTTGGCCAAATTGACCTTTTACCATTTTAGTGAACCCCAAAATGTGCCGCATCTTTTGGTCTAACAAATATTGCCATATCTTAATCCAATCCAAAAATAAAGCCATTTTCGTGTTTCAATTGCAGAAATAGATATTTTTAAATTAACACTAAATATTAGTAGAAAAAATGACTAACTCTATAAATAAATGAACAACTGTGACTTCTGATCACTTGAGTATGAAATGAATTAGCTAAATTGAGTTATTTAGTTCTTCCACGAACGAAAATATTCTAATGAAACTAGTCAAGTTGAAGGAAAACTAAACAACGTGAGTTATTTAATTCGGGCATTTTTGAGCGTTCTTTCGTTTTTCAATAATTATTTTTATTTATTTCTCCTTCGAAAAAATATACGAAATCTAAGAGATTCCAATGAAATAAATGGCAATAGGTGAAATTATTTAATATTTCTATTTATAGTATACGCACGTAAGCAAGGTTATCGTGCAACTCATTAGTACAAATTGGCACGAAATAATGTAAACATACAGATCAATGAGCTATCAGGAAGGTGGAGTGTAGGGTCCGGGAGATGGTGAACGCGTGTCGAGTTGTCGACGTGAGCGCATTTGTGCATCCATTATTTAACGTGAAAGACGTTTTATTTAACATGAATTCATGGGGTAGATTTTTGGTAAAAATGTGTCAGCAGGATGGTGATTTGTCTGAGGTGGGTCCATCCATCCATCCATCAGCCTTTTAATGTCCACTGCTGGACATAGGCCTCCCCAAGAATGAGGGATAGTGCCGTAATCGCCACGCTTGGCAGGCGGGTTGGCGATCGCAGTGGATGTTGTTAATACTCGAAAGAGTGCTGCTGCCCACTCCCCGGTATTCCCTCAGTGGCCGGCTTTAGAATTGTTCCACCCCTCTCCATCCATGGGAGTGAGGTGGGTAATGTACAATATTTTTATAATTATTTTAGTATTTGTTTACTCACTGCATGATATGGACTGAAATTAACGAGTCGATCCGTACCATTTTAAATAATCACTTGGGTATGAAACATGTATTCGCTCGGCTAGTCCCAAAAGACCTGATTTTTCTCCAAAAACTCAATCGCATGCGAGTCGCTGAGGACATGCTAGAACGAGTCAACTCCGACCCAATATTCATGAAACAGATTATTACTGGTGACGAGACGTGGGTTTACGAGTTTGACATGCAAACTAGTCAACAAACTTCGGAGTGGCGACTTCCAACTGCACCGAAACCGAAAAAACCACGCCAAAGTCGATCAAGAGTCAAAGTCATGTTGACTGTTTTCTTTGACTATCGCGGTGTTGTGCACTCTGAATTCTCGCCAGAAGGTCAAACGGTAAAGAATATTATTTGAGCGTTATGCGGCGTTTAAGAGAGCAAATTCGACGAAAAAGGCCAGATTTGTGGAGAGAAAATTCTTGGATTTTGCACCACGATAATGCGCCTTCGCACAAGGCCATCATTGCGAATGAATTTTTGTCCAAATACTCAACAAATACCATCGAGCAACCACCACATTCACCAGATATGGCTCCAGCCGACTTCTTTCTTTTTCCTAAACTCAAATTACCACTTCGCGGCACCCGTTTTCAATCGGTAGAACACATAAAGGAGAATTCGTGGCGAGAACTGAACTCAATTCCGGAAAAAGTGTTTAAAAAATGTTTTGATGATTGGATTATTCGTTGGCGTAAGTCTATCGTTTCTGAAGAAGCATACTTTGAAGGTGATAAAATAAATTTGGATGAATAACAAAAATTTTGTGTATTATTGATCTTTTCCCGGTACTTTCTTGACAGAGTAGTATAGGGTACTTTTATCCCGAAAAAAGCGATGATTTTTTTTATACTACATGGGGCTGTTCGTCAGAACAAGCATACGGCCCAAGTGAATTTTACGAAATTAAATGTAGGTGAAAATACTATTAATACAACAGCACGGCATATAATAATATCATTGCCGACGGTGGCAAATAGGCGTAACTGACGTAATATTAAGTGGCAACAACAAAATTGACAGTTAGCTGAATCTGGTTAAACGACACCACATATTACGAGAATGACAAGTAAGCGTACGGGTCACCGTTGCAATTACGTAAAAAGGTCGAGACCTGAGATTGATTGATAATGTTTTTATATAACATTGAATAAACGGGTCATGACATTTAACATCCTGTACACGAATAAACTGAAACCAAGTTTATTTTGTTACAGGATGTTCTGATAAAATTATTGTTCAAATATTTTACATTATCTTTTTGGGTAATATGTAAATTAAAAGATTATTTCAAGCTCAGGTCTGACGCCTGGAGAAGTTTCGGGGGTAAATCCCGGTCCAACAATGAGATGAAACGACCCCTGAATACATTTACGAAAAGTAAACTTTGGTATTGTTATATTTATACGACATACACTTCTCGTAAAACCTTATGGTGGATTTGGTAAGTGTTTTTTTTTGTATTATTTCATGTTACGAGCCTTTGATAGCGGCTCCACCGCAGCTTAAATTTTAGCTTTTCGGTTATATCTCAGATACCCGATATAGTAGTAGGATAAAATAAGTTAAAATAAGTAAATAAGCAGTTTTAAGATTAATCAAGAGCTACCGAACCAAAGAAACTTATCAAAATCTGTTCAGTAGATTTTGCGTGATGCCCAAACAAAGAAACAGACAAACATAAACAGAGAAAAATTTCCCTGTTTATGTGTTTATCTGTTGTTATATAACTATATATAGTTTTTGACTTGTGTTATATAACGTAATACATATTTTTTTTCTCAATATCATAAGTATAGAGACAGTATCAGGTGGGCCGTATGCTTGTTCGGCACCCATGTAGAATAAAAAAAAAACAAAAATCGTGTATTGCGAGAGACTTTACAAACATGCAATTTAACAAACAAAAATTACACTCACTCTTAAAACAATTATTTGTCGTCCATCCATCCATCAGCCTTTCAAAGTCCACTGCTAGACATAGGTCTCCCCAAGAGAACGCCACAACGAGCGGTCCCGTCATGGGGGATAATGCTGTAATCGCCACGCTTGGCAGGCGGATTGGTGATCGCAGTGGATGTTGTTACTCGAGGGAGTGCTGCTGCCCACTTCCCCGGTATTCCTTCAGTCGGCTCTTACGACTCCCGTGGGTAGAGAGGGGTGGGAGAATTCTAAAGCCGGCCCCACACGGCCTTATTTGTGGTATTACGCAAAATAACTGTCATGTGCGGTAATCAAATCTACAACACTTAGCCAAGGAGGTTGGTATGAAAACCACTCTCCAATTTGTTCAAAGAACTCGGCGTGAGGTCGTATGTAAAAGCTTCATCGCGTTTTACAAGTTCCGTCTTTCAGTTTCATGTAACTCATCGGGCCACAGAGACTAATGGCGGGTGTAAATCTCCAATATTGGTCGACCCGGATAGAACCCGAGGTCTCACGGCTCAATGGCACCGTAAACGATTGTAAAAATTTATGAGGCGTGACAAATTTTAACATTTGAAAGATAAGAGCAATGTGAAGATAGCTGACCTCTTATGTATAATGGGTTTGATTTCTAGACGAATAAATAAATAGATAAATATTCACGGACATTTTCACACAACGTCCTCTGGTCGCAAACTAAGCTTAACGCTTGTGCTATTGGTACCAGATTACGGATATAATACATTATATTACTTTTTTTTTGTTAATATATACATATAATAGATAGAAAACACCGACGCAGTACAAATATCTGTGTTAATTACACAAATAATTGTCCTGAGTGGGCATCGAAACCACGACCTCGTGCACGGAAGTTGGTTACACCACCGACTACGCCACGAGGCCCGTCAAGTCGTCGTCGTTCTTTTAATATAAAAAAAATTTTGCTCTGAGTCTGGGTGTTATGTTATTGCTTATGATAGCAGACGAGTCACGGCCCATCTGATGGTAAATAGTAACCGTAGCTCATGGAGTCAACTATACCAAGAGTATTGTAAAACTGCTGCTCACCATTCCATTTCACAAATTTGAAATGAAAAAATTAATCTCCTGCTGCAGCCAAAACGCAACGATGTGCTTCATGGCCGGGTGACACGGGAGACGAGGTAGGAGAGGTGGTGCCAACCCGCTTGAGCTTGATACCAAGTGAGTACTCCCACTTGGTACCCAGCCCTACCACCAGTCATGCAATGGATGATAATTGCTTACTTCCCTTAGTCGCCTCATATGACACCCGTGGGAAAGAATGGGGTGGTGACAATTGTATTTTTAGTCCGTCACCACCAGGAATAAACCACTGCGCACCATTTTATTTCTCAGACATGAAATGAATGAATAAACGTCTATCTTCTGCTACAGCCAAAACACACTGACGTGCTTCATGACCGGTCACACAGAAGACAGTACTACCAATCCTTTCGGGCCCGATAGCAAGTGAGTACTCCCACTTGGTACCCAACCCTACCACCAGTACTTAATGCAATAGGTGATAACTGCTTCTGTGGTGCAGCGGTAGTATAAGCGACTGCTGATCATGAGGGCCGGGGTTTCATCCCCAGGTCAAACAATGCTATTGAGATTTTTCGTAAAAGGAAAAATTCTTAGGAAATGTGTCTCGTAGACGGCAATAGGCTCGCCCCCTATTAAGTGAGACTTAAACATAGCTGGCGAATCGTGGGTGTTGTAATACACCTCTGCCTACCCCCTCGGGGAATTCAGGCGTGATACTATGTTTTTTATATATATGATAATTGCTTACTTCTCTTAACCACCTCGTACGACATCGCCATTAGCCGCCTCGTACTACACCCGCGGGAAAGGACGGGATGGTGACACTTGTATTGTTAGTCCGTCACATGGACAACATGGACAGTGTTTTTGTAAGAAAAAATGTACCTAACCGCACCCTCTGTCGTTCGGCGAGAGTAGTGTGGTGCCTTGAGCCATTAAATAAACCCGCCGTGTGCCGTCTCTCCGCCTCTATTGGCGGGCCACTGGAACTATGTTACATTACTTCAGTTCTATCAGTCATATCACCTGGAGAAACGCAAAAGTCACGATAAAAAGTAGTCATAACGTTGAAATTTTTATTTAGTACAAAGTTAACATACAGAATTAGGGTAATGTGTTGGTTATTGCTGTAATGTTGCTCGTCAAAATTTTTACGAAACTCTCGCTATAATGCTGACTGAGATTGTATACTTTTAGGGATCCGTAGTATTCCAGGAAAGCCGAACTGTTATTATATTGTTATCTTCGTAATAATCTATTTTTATTCGTCTAATGCCCGGTTCCTATAATAATAAAACGTGTCGTTTTACTTACAATCGGTAGAATATTCTACCAGGCGTAAGTAAAATCTGTTCCTATAAAATACGAGTCGTAAGTGAATTAACTGATAGTCTGCGACTAACGGATGGGAGGGTTTTCAGTTACATGGTGTTTCTATAAAAAAAAGCAACCGATAGTTATGTTGTCAAATATACTTACCGTAGATGACATGATTACCGGCCAATTTCAGACGGTTTTGAGAAGTCGTGTGCTGGTATATGGTTATTGAGGCTTAAACGGGAAAATATATTGAACTCTGAGATTGAAATGGAGACTGCATTTACTCTCCGATACTGATATAAGAGCGATTTTGATTCAAAAGAAATTTGTTTTACACCTTTAGTTGTTCGGTTTAAAGATAATCTCGAGCCTTAAATTCGGGTGGTTCATTGAATCTAAGGCAAAAGCAGCGGCAAGGAAACTTGGCGTACTTGCGAAAGTGCGACAGTACTTTACGTCACGGCAGCTTTTAATGTTATATAGAACCTAAGTCCGCTCATGCATGGAGTAGTATTTTCTGGTTATACGCATTACTCATTGAGTACTCATTTGAACCGATGCTGCTAAATATCATCTATATTTTTACTGACCATTAGGAGGGTTATAGTCAAGCACTCGCTTAGAACAAGTTAAAAAATTCAAAATCGATCAGTAATAAATACTACGTTGTACGTAGTATTTTACTTCCATGAGCTTTATATAAGGGCCATAGATTATAGAAAAGAGAATCCTGTGACTATGGTTGTTGTCATAATTATCTTCTTCTTCTTATTTAATGGCTTTTGTGTCATAATTATGACTGTTGTTCAAGTTGACAGTAGTATTTAGTGCGTAAGCGTTTCGTTTAGATATAGGCATTAAATAGTTATAATGTTTAACATAAATTATTAAGGTCTAAATTGTGTCTAAACTATTTAATTGTTAATAAACAATAATTTAATTATTTGTATTAAAGTTTTGTTTAAAAATAACAACATTTATTTTAAAAAAACATCTTTCTTTTCTGAACATCATGTGAAACGATTGATGTAATAATGAAACGCAAAGAGGGTCATCGGTATACTTAACTGACAGTCCTTCGTTATTGCTAGACATGATAATAATGTTGTGAAACACCTGTGAAGCCTCGGTATCGGTATCTTGAAAACTTCTGGTAGCTGTCATACAATGACGATTCGTTGAATATAGGAACCGGGCATAACAGAATGCCACTATACGAGGCGTTCTACAATTGAAAGTGCCGAAAGGCTTCATATTTTCTACTGCTTTACTTAGAGTTGCTGAGCTGGTTGTAGGTCTGGGTACCAAATTGGAGTACTTACTTTCTATCGGGCCCAAGCGGATAGTTATCACCATCTCCTTTGTGACCGGCCATGAAGCACATCGGTGTGTATTAGTTGTAGCAGGAGATAGCCGTTTATTCTTTCATTTCATGTCTGTGAAATAAAATGGTGAGCGGTGGCTTGACAATACTCTCGGTATAGTTGTGTCCATGAGCGATGGTTACCATTTACCATCAGGTGGGCAGTGATTCAAATGCCACCATTACCAATAAAAAAAAATATGTGTGTGTGTATTAGTGTACACACGTAAGAAGTGAAACTTCTTTATGACATCATTTTTCGAAAAATTATCTACTATTTACAACTTTACAGAAATTGGTTAAATAAAGCTAAATTAGATAAAGTTTAAGCAAAAGGCTTTTATTATCATAGACATGGATACAAATTATACAATTATTTCACCTTATTGCTACTAAGATTATCATAGCATTTCATTAATTATAATAGAATTATTACGGCGTTTTATAGCAGAGTGCCTATTGCTACCTTCCAGCTCCATTATCAGACCCTGGATACTATCTAGAGACAAAGTATTTGTCAAGAGGAATAAAACGAGTCCCAACTCGATGGGGTTGCGTCGTTTCACTACAGAGCTACTGTGGCCATCTTCCAGCTCCATCATCAGACCCTGGATACCAACTAGATACAAAGTACTCGTCAAGACGATTCATACGAGCCCAAACTCCATGGGGTTATGTCGTTTTATAATGGATTTCCTTTGGCTACCTTCCAACTCCATCATCAGACCCTAGATATCATCTAAAGGCAAAGTACTCGTCAAAATGAATCAAACGAGTCTAAACTCGATGGGGTTGCGTCGTTTTATTACAGAGTTAACTGTGGCCATCTTCCAACTCCATCATCAGTCCCGGATACCATCTAGATACCAAGTACTCGTCAAGACGAATCATACGAGCCCAAACTCCATAGGGTAATATCATTTTATATTGGAGTTCCTATGGCCACCTTCTAGCTCCTTCATCGGACCCTGGATACCATCTAGATACAAAGTACTCGTCAAGACGAATCATACGAGCTCAAACTCCAAGGGGTTATGTCATTTTATATTGGAGTTCCTATGGCCACCTTCTAGCTCCATTATCAGACCCTGGATACCATCTAGATACAAAGTACTCCTCAAGACTAATCATACGAGCCCAAACTCCATGGGTTATGTCGTTTTATATTGGAATTCCTATGACCACCTTCTAGCTTCGTCATCAGACCTTGGATGCCATCTAAAGACAAAGTACTCGTCAAGACGAATCAAACGAGTCCAAACTCGATGAGGTTGCACCGTTTCATTATAGGTATCCTATGGCCACCTTCTAGCTCCATCATCAGATCAGCTTTATGTCATCATAATATTACACTGTCACGCAATATACATATGTCTTATATTATTTATAGTCTTGCAACTCATATTTAAAAAAATCATATAAAATAAATATGGCGCGTAACGGAAAAATGTGTCGCGTAACGAAAAAATGTTACACTAAATTTTTTTCCAACCCCGATAAAGAAGTTTCACTTCAAAAAAGTTATTAACGAATTCAGGAAATGGATAGAAGGTGGAGTTTTATGGAATACGTTGGGGATGGAAAGAGGAATTGGAAGTTTATAGAGAAGCGATAAGGAAGTGGAACGACGTTTGAAACGCGACTAAATATAGTAGTAATTAATACTTACCGTTGCAACGATGTTCTATGGTTGTACTTCCCCGGCTGAGACTGGAAGTGGGAAGACTGTACCTAAGAATGTATATAAGAATGTACTCCTCACCTCCTATATCTACTGCGTATAAATTGTTTTAAAATGTATGTGGAATACATATGACATATGGAACAGAGACGTGGTCTCTTAATGTTGGCCTCGTAGCAAGACTCAAAGTCGCTCAACGGGCCATGGAGCGGGTTTTATGCTAGGTATTTCCCTACGTGAACGAATCCGTAATACGGAGATCCGTAGGAGAACGAGAGCGACCGATATAGCCCGCCGGGTTGGCATGCTGAAGTGATTGTTCGTCGAGCGGCCACATCGCTCGACGAACCGACAATCGTTGGGGAAGAAACTTTCTCGAGTGGCGACCACGTATCGTATGGCGCAGCGTAGGACGGCCCCCTACCAGATGGACCGACGATCTGGTCAAAGCCGCGGGGAGCCGTTGGATGCGGTCGGCGCAGGACAGCTCGTCGTGGCGTTCTCTTGGGGAGGCCTATGTCCAACAGTGGATGTTGAAAGGCTAATGGATGGATGAATGGATGTACTTATGTGGAATACATAGTAAAATATATAATATTTTTTTTTTAATTTTTTTTTTAATCTTTCAATAATAAGTAGGGATACTGTCAGTCGCGACGGAACCCTTTGTTATATTTACTCTTAACTTGACCGGTATTTAGCTTCGCTGGGAGACGGTTAATTAAACGATTTAGCTAATCAAGCCACGAGCAAAATCTTATTATTACCTTCCATCCATCAGCCTTTCAAAGTCCACTGCTGGATATAGGCAAGAGAACGCCACAACGAACAGTCCCTTCATGGGAGATAATGCCGTAATCGCCACGCTTGGCAGGCGGTGGCGCTTGGGGGCGCTTACGACTCCCTTTTACGCTTAGCAGTGTAAAAGGGAGTCGTAAGAGCCGACTGAGGGAATTCTCGATGGACAGCCGGCCCCACATGGACAGCAGGCCCCACACGGACATTTATTATTACCATTAAATATAAACCTATATTTAAATATAACTCCAAACCTTGAACAATTCAAACACAAATATAACCGTTAATATTTGCTAGAGAGGCCTATAAGTACTTCCAAAATATAACCTCTATCTTTGATTGTTTGATTCCTGAAGCAATCGAACCGTTTACCTAATTTCCATTTAAACAGAGTAATTAGAAAATTAATGCTTGAGGCGGTCGCGATGATGGGAATTACCAGTTACAGTTGGACAGTTTATCGTTAACTTGGGTACCTACAAAATAATATACACGCGGTATTACTTTGAAATAATTTTGCATTATTAGCGTTTGTTTTTGGAATATTATTTTGATTGTGTGGATGCCGTAGTGATGTAAATATTGGCAGAGAGTGCTGTGTGTTGTAAATTCAATAATAAAATATATTAGCCTTTGCCCCAGTATTTAAGTCTAGTCAATAGCTACAAAATAAAAAAATAGCATCAAAATCCGTTCAATAGTTTTGGCGTGATGCGCGAACGAACAAAGAGATTAACACACAAAGAGACAAAAATTCCAAATAATATTATTTTGGGTTTAGACATGCCTATAATATTATAGCCTATAATTATATATTATTTATTTAAAGTAACATAAACGAGTATTTTCTCGCGTATAAATTAGGCGAAATTTTTAAGTACCTTTAGCCCGATGTTTCAACTGCGTTGCAACAGCCTTGGTCACGGGATAACTAAAAATAAAAAAATCTTTAATTTATACGAGAAAAAAAAACCTTTTATGTTACTTCACAGGCAGTATTTGACCAGTAAGGCTGACCTTGGCCTCAATTTCTTCATTCTGAGGAGGGACGGCCCCTTTATATCTCTTTAGTATCAGTGTCAAAAAGAAATGAAAGGAAAATGTATCTTAAAGTTTACAAAAACCAGTATAAAAAATATAAAGTTTCAAATCCATGAACACATTTTCAATCATAACGCTGCTGAACGTTTGTTTTCAAGTTTAATTATTTAAGTGTCACAAAACCACGTCAGAGTAATTTACGATCAAAACAACATTTAATCCGTGCCGTAACTTGTTTGTATATAATAATATGATTTATTGTACAATATCCGTGACATGTGGAAATTGAAGAATTTTTTTTTGTTTATGTACTATCATTATGAATATTAAATACGATAGACCACAGGCGGCTAAGCACGCGAGGTTATCTTAACTATTATAAGGCTGTAACAGAGCTGTCTATAAATTTAAGATATGTGAGAAAAAAATACTGTATTAGGATATATGGGCGTGTCTAAAGACAAAACATTTTTTTTAGATTTTTTGTCTGTTTGTTCGTTCGTGCATCACGCAAAAACTACTTGAAGGATTTGATGCAACTTTTTTTTATTAGATAGCTCTTGGTAAGACTTAAAAACTGGTATACATTGTATCCCACTACTATATCGGGAACCTGAGATATAACCTAAAAACTAGCTTGGCAAAGGCTAGTTATATCTACAAATTGTCTGTAAAAATAAGACAGACATATCAACGCACTTGGTTGAGCGTCGATCCTCCTGGATCCAGGACGGTGAAAACTTACATACGGGTTTCTTTGATACTGTAGGTGAGTAATTAGAAAGGAGACCTATTTCCTATCTAATATGGTATTTATCTATCACTATGACACTGCGGGTAATACGCTCGTACGTATTACTCATCTGCAATATACTGAGTTGGTACCGTTTTATGACGAACAGTAATTGCTACATTTATACTTATTTCTTTTTTTTTTGTTCTGCCTTTATTTTATATGCTGTTTTCTGTTTCGTCATAATAAATATTTTCTTTCTTTCTTTCTTTCTATTATAAAGCTGTAACAGAGCTAAAATTTAAGATATTTGAGAAAAAATAAGTCTTAAAGTAATTTAATAGTCGTCGTTGTTTTTGTGGTCCTGAAGGAATGTAACATGGTTCCAGGGGCCCGCCAATATAGGCGGAGAGACGTCACACGGCAGGTTTATTTAGTGGGTGAAGGCCCCACACTACCCTGTTCGTCGCCCCGAACGACGGGGTGTGCGGTTAGGAACATTTTTTCCCGCCTCAACAAACAAAAAAAAGAACAAAAAAAAAAGGTCGAGCGGTGTTATTAATGAGCTTTTTCGTAAAAAGAAAAATTCTCAGTAGCAGCCCGGAGCTTGGAAATGTGCCCGGTAGACGGCAATAGAATCGCCCCCTATTACGTAGGACTTAGACATAGTTGGCGAACCGTGGGTGTGTAAATACACCTATACCTACCCCTTCGGGGATACAGGCGTGATGCTATTTAACTAGCATAAAGTGTCTTCCCATAATTACGGAGTCAATTAGTTTACTAAAAAATCGCGCCATCAAATAGTATGAATTCGAAATCAAACTTTTTATATTGAATTAATGCATTTAAATGCATACAATAGATGGCGTGGGTCGTACAGACAAATGTGACGTGGAGATTGGGAATGGCCGTCGGTCAGTGCGATAACTTAGCGGGCTAGAGCACTTCCCCGGATTGGACGGGACGCAGGTTCGAATACTGCTAAACTGCTCTTTTTCCACATTCACAAATAATTTGTTCTTTAAAGTAGCGAAACATGTCAAGTAAGTACCTACTAAAATATAGATCAATATATGATTGTCTTTAAAGTCGGTTTACAGACGATAATTTTACGTGATAACGTCATATATGTTTTCTGAGAGTTTCACAAAATAATTGTAGACGACGTGAAAACGAGCAGCGCCTGCAAAAAATCAGTAGATACGTTAGTTAGATGTCGTTTATAAATTTAACTATGATAACAATATAGATATATATAAAAGTAGGCTTTGCTAACTAAAATACTTAAAAATACACATATATATTACATAAATATAATGGCTTAATAATGTACTAACCTTTTATAAATTCGTATCTATGGATGTATCGTCTAACCTAGCATAAATAATATATTAAATAAATATACCGCCGTTTGCACGAAGACTAACCGTCGTACTTTTCTATAAAAGCGCCAGGTGGCACGGGCAGTTGAACCTCAGATTCGTACTGGTAAAACACGTCGCGATCGGTCTCGGGCAAACGGTGCTTAAAAGTTAAAAGTTTGCATTAATTTCGAACCCACTACTACTCCACGCTTACCTATATCCGCAACAAGTGGTCCTTCAGCCGGATATTCACGTGGAACTGCATAATATTCGAGAAATATGTTTAAAACTCCGCCGTGCTCGAACCGCCATTTTGAATCAACAATTCGTACGCGGCGCGCATATAAAAAAGAACATCTTTTGCAAAATACTATCAACGAGGTGCAATCGGAAATAATGAACACAGAAAATAACGCGAAAATTACCTTACCGGAACGTCCAGGAACAGACTGTGGCGTGGTGAAAAGTATCATCGATGAGAACCCCGTAAGCATGAAAAGTTACAAGTCATCCAGCTCAATCCAGGCGCGCAGGAAAATGCTAGAATATGAAGCTGCAAAGGCGAAGGCCGAGGTCGAAGCAGAAACTGCAAGAAGAGAATCGGAAACGAAGAAAAAATTGATCGAGCAAAAGTTACAAGCTGACCTGGCTGCCCTCGAGGTGCGATCAGCTAGTCAACTAAGTATCAATCGCCAGCATACTGAAGTGGATTCGGCAGAAAAGGTGCAGCAGTGGCTCGAGCATAGTCACGTGTCAGAAGCAAGCTTTAGTAACATAAAAAATAGTGGCAGCAACCGCGGTGACATTAAGAAATTAGTGAGTGCGATACACCAAGCAAATAGCCAGAATGAGCAACTAATGTCTCGTATCGCAACGTCCAAGGATTTGCCGCAGTTTCACGGTGACCCTCTGGAGTGGCTCGCATACAAACAGGCTTACGACGAATCAACTATCTTCTGCAAATACAGCAACGCTGAAAATATGTGGAGACTACGCAAATCACTTCGTGGAGAAGCTAAGGAAACCGTCTCAGCACTTCTTATCGGGAACACATCGCCAGATACCGTCATAGAAGCTCTGGCACTCCGCTACGGAAGACCTGAAACAATAATAAAAAAAAATTACTCAACAGTTAAGAAAAATACTTCCGTTATCATATAATTATCACCACGAGATTGTGCAATTTTCTATTAAAATAAAAAATTTTGTGGCAGCAGTACAAGCAGTGAAGCAAATAGATTATCTCCGAAGTCCTGAATTAGTCAGTACAGTTTTAATAAAATTGCCAAGCACCCTCCTGACGAAATGGGCTGACTACTATAGCTCTAATGTCAGCACAGAAACGGCAAAGTTAATCATACTCGCAGAGTTTCTATATAACGAAGCAAATAAAATAACTACTGCCGGGCTGACATATATACATCAGGTCGACTACAGAAAAAATCACGATAATCGTAGACAGCATGCCTTACTAGTGAGCGATGAAGGACAGGCCTCAACAAACTGCAAATTCTGTCGAGTCAGCAAACACAAACTAACTGACTGTGCTCGTTTTAAGCGCGCCATGACTAGGGACCGGTGGCGTTTTGTACGAGCCAATAATTTGTGTCATAAATGTTTGTTATCATCGCATAACCGCGACACATGCTCTGCAACCAACTGCGGCATCGACGAGTGCGCGCTTCCACACCATCGTTACTTACATTGGAAACAAAGAAGGTCTGCGAACACAACTCGTGAAAGTGTAAATAACTTGCCAATGAATGACAATGTAGTATCCAGTGACACTTTGGCTAACAGTGCAGCTGTGCATAATACGTACACTAGTCATAAAAAATGTGTGTTGTTAAAAGTAGTGCCTATAAACATTTACGGACCGCGTGGCATGATCAGTACGCATGCACTGCTTGACGACGGTGCAACTGTCTCGCTAATATCAGCTGATCTCGCCAACCGCATCGATCTTAAAGGACATAAACAAAAACTATTTATCCGTGGCGCGTGGAACACTGAACTAACATGTGAAAGTGAAAGTGTGAACTGTAAAATTTCGAAACCAAATGATAACAAAACCTATGAACTAAGTGCAAAAATAATTAGTGAACTAAATTTACCAGTACAGACATTAACTAAAGTTGATTTAAATAATAATATACATTTATCTCAATTAATGGACGCTCCCTTATTATGTATAGATGCTAAACCAGAAATATTAATCGGACAAGACAATTACCACATTATTGCACCTATAAAAACAATTTTAGGCAATAAAAATCAACCGTGCGCAACGTTAACACCTCTGGGATGGTGTATACACGGAGTATGTCCTGAACAACGTCATTCACGATCGTCTGAGTGCGCAATGATAACAGTCAGGCACCGAACCCGCCACACTTGCATCAGCGCCGCCGCCAACACCGAACCACTGGCGGCCACGCACACAAGTGCATGCGAGCCCACAGCCGACTCACCGCAATACACACAGACGCATGCGAAACAAATGGAATGCAGTTGTTTACGTCGCTCGCAACTAGCGATACACACGGACCTCGAGAATGATGAGTCTCTTCACGATATGGTCCGAAAATCATTTATGTTTGAAAGTATCGGAGTTTGTAACAGACCTCGAGCGAATGAAGATGAATTAAAAGCGATTAATATGGTGAATAGTTCAGCAAAATTACTACAGGGAAGATGGGAAGTCGGCTTACCATGGAAAAATGAAAATGTAGATATGACCGAATCGTATTGCAATGCTTACAGACGCTTGAAAACTATAGAGAAAAAGATAACAGCCGACGAAGGATACTCGAGAAGATATAAAGAAAGAGTAAATCACTTATTTTCCAATAACTATGCTCGTTTAATTCATCCTGAGGAAGATAGAAAGATAAAGCACAGATTATGGTACTTACCACATTTCGGAGTCGACAACCCGAATAAGGGAAAGCTACGCTTAGTATTCGACGCAGCCGCATCCTCAGCTGGGCAGTCATTAAATGATTATTTACTACCAGGACCCAACATGTTGGAATCACTACTAGGCATTATGTTACGATTCCGTGAAAGACCAGTCGGGCTTACCGGTGACATAAAAGATATGTTTCTTCGTATTAAAATACAACCTACTGATCAACACGCACTGAGATTTTTATGGCGTGATAGTGTCACAGAGACCATTCAAAAGTACGCAATGACGTCACTCATATTTGGAGCTAACTGCTCACCATTTATTGCGCAGTATATAAAAAATAAAAATGCACATCGCTTCGCAGCAACAATGCCGGAGGCTGTAAATGCTATAGTCAGGAGTCATTTCATGGATGATTACATTGCCTCTTTTGAAAACCACGATGATGCCATAAAATCCATGAAAGAAGTGTCCTACATTCACCAACAGGGAGGGTTTGATATTTGCAATTGGACATCGAACGAAGCGCGTGTGTACCAGAGTGGGTCCATGGAAACTGGTACCACTGCCGTGCAGTTTAAAGTCGACGAAGAGAACA
Source organism: Leucoma salicis (assembly GCA_948253155.1). NCBI lineage: Eukaryota > Metazoa > Arthropoda > Insecta > Lepidoptera > Erebidae > Leucoma > Leucoma salicis. Next base: position 24,703,277 of record OX411812.1, read on the forward strand.
AAGGCGAACGTACACTAGGATTGCTATGGTACTCAAACACAGACACGTTTGGGTTTAATTTGTCACTTCCCCATATTTCTACAAAATTACTGTTGTTAGAAACCAAACCCACTAAAAGAGAACTATTACGAATAGTAATGTCAATATTCGATGTATATGGATTATTGGCACCTTTCACCATTAAAGCAAAAATATTAATGCAAATTTTATGGAAATCAAATTTAAAATGGGATGAAGAAATAGAATCTGCACAATTTGACATATTTCGTGAATGGATATTACAGCTGAGAGAGATAAAGGAAATAAGAATACCCAGATGGTACTTTCGCATGCCTATCCCCAGCTATATAACAAATTGGTCTACCGAGCGTGCGAGCGAGACATTACAACTTCATGTATTCTGCGATGCATCTCCCGTCGCATACGCAGCGGTAGCGTACTGGCGCGCTTGTATAGATAAGAATGAAGTGTGCGTCTCATTCATAGTTTCGAAGAGCCGAGTAGCGCCGATAAAGCCCGTAACAATACCGAGGTTAGAACTCCAAGCCGCCGTGCTCGCGTGCCGCCTTGCAACCACTATACAGCAGGAGCACACATTAAAACCAAATAAACGATACTTCTGGAGTGATTCAATGACTGTACTTCATTGGATTCGTAACAAAAATCGAAATTATAATACATTCGTGGCAAATCGACTCGGCGAGATTGATGAATCAACGGATACAAGCGAGTGGCATTATATAACAACAGATAGAAATATAGCCGACGTAGCTACTAAGAACACAAAATATAAACTGTACAATAATTGCGAGTGGTTCCGGGGTCCTCATTTTCTTTACGGCAACACAGACAGCTGGTTCACACCGCCTCCTGTAAAAGAAAACATAGATACTAGTGAGGAAAAGGTTGAAATAAATTATATATATGAAAAATTAGAAAATGACTTACCTGTGCCAAATCCAAATAGATTTTCTTCGTGGTCCAGACTGTTGAGGTGTACTGCTACTGTGCTACTCTTCATTGCAAAATGCAGAAAAACCTATAATTTTGAAATAAACGCGGAAATGTTAAAGAAGGCTGAGATATTATTAGTACAATACTCACAAACACAATCATTTTCTCAAGAAATACAATTATTAAGAAATAATAAAAATGTTCAAGCTAATAGTAGACTACGGACACTTACACCTTACCTGGACGAGCTGGGATTACTCCGAGTTGGGGGACGTGTAGAAGCTGCCCGTGACGTCACATTTGAGATGAAAAGTCCCATCATACTAGACGGTCGCCACCCTGTGGCGATTCTTATAGCTAAGAGTTATCACGAGAAATATTCACATAGTTACAACGAGACAGTTGTTAATGAACTTAGACAGAAATACTGGCTGCTGAACCTTAGACCTACAGTCCGCTCCGTCGCTGCTAAGTGCCGTTATTGCCGCTTAAGGAAAGCTGTACCTTTCACACCTCGTATGGCTGATTTACCAGAAGCCAGATTAGCGCACGGTTTACGTCCATTCACACACTGTGGCGTGGACTTATTCGGCCCAATGGAGGTTACTGTCGGCCGCCGGAGAGAGAGACGGTACGGAGTACTATTTACGTGCATGACGGTGCGGGCAGTACATATTGAATTGGTACCATCATTAACCACAGATTCATTTATTATGGCACTGAGAAGAATGGCATCGAGACGAGGTTGGCCGCAGCACATGTACTCTGATAATGGTACCAACCTGCGCGGCGCTGAAAAGGAGTTAAGAAAGTCGTTCCAGGAACTAAACCAAGCTGAAATAACAGCGGAGATGGCCAATAGAGGTGTTACTTGGTCGTTTAATACACCAATTAGTCCACATAAAGGTGGAGCTTGGGAGCGGCTGATACGTAGTGTCAAAACCGCCTTGAATGTTGTGCTAAAAGAGCGAGCACCACGGGATGAGACTCTGGCGACGTTGTTGGCTGAAATAGAGAATATCGTTAATAGTAGACCTTTGACACATGTCTCTGTAGAACTTAACCATATGGAAGCACTTACTCCTAATCATTTCTTGCTGGGTTCTACTTCAAATTTACCTGTTCCCGGAGTATTTAACAATGACGATTTATATCTTAGAAAGATGTGGAGAGTAGGTCAACGCTTAGCTGATATGTTCTGGCAAAGGTGGGTCAAAGAAGTCTTACCAACACTTATACCGCGGCAAAAATGGTACCAAGAAGGTAACAACCTGAAACCTGGCGATGTGGTGATTATCGTAGACCCTAACCTACCCCGTAATACCTGGCCGAGAGGCTTAATAGAGAGTGTTTACCCTGGGAAGGACGGCCGAGTACGCACAGCGCGAGTAAAGACTAAAACAGGCCTATTGACCAGACCAGCTACTCGTTTAGCACTACTTCCGACGGCAGATTAGTGTCCCTGAAGTGACACTGGGCGGAGACTGTAGACGACGTGAAAACGAGCAGCGCCTGCAAAAAATCAGTAGATACGTTAGTTAGATGTCGTTTATAAATTTAACTATGATAACAATATAGATATATATATAAAAGTAGGCTTTGCTAACTAAAATACTTAAAAATACACATATATATTACATAAATATAATGGCTTAATAATGTACTTACCTTTTATAAATTCGTATCTATGGATGTATCGTCTAACCTAGCATAAATAATATATTAAATAAATATACCGCCGTTTGCACGAAGACTAACCGTCGTACTTTTCTATAAAAGCGCCAGGTGGCGCGGGCAGTTGAACCTCAGATTCGTACTGGTAAAACACGTCGCGATCGGTCTCGGGCAAACGGTGCTTAAAAGTTAAAAGTTTGCATTAATTTCGAACCCACTACTACTCCACGCTTACCTATATCCGCAACAATAATGTTAGCGACATAAAAGGGTTGAAAATGAATAATTTGGTTTGTACTTTTAAACAATGTAATACTGATAGGAATCATAAAAAAAGGTACAATCACGCGTGCTGCTATACAATAATTGAGATACGCGTGTTGCCTGGAACGCGTTCGGGCGATGAATGTGAGTGATGTCGGTCGGTGACTCGGTGTGTCGCAGGCGGCGCCGGCCAGCTCCGCCGGCCAGCTCGGCCGGTCGCCTCCCTCCCGCAGGAGCTCTTCAGCCCGCGGCTCTCTTGTGGGCACGAACATCAAACAATGCATCGGCCGCCATCCATTTTTCGGAATGTGCTACTATATCGGGAATCTGAGATATAACCGAAAAACCAGCTTTTGGCTGCGGCGAAGCCGCGGGCAAAGGCTAGTCGATTTATAAGACGTTATCACGTCAAAAAGTAAATTAGTACCTAGTTATTTTTAATACAATTAATTAATAAAACTACTTTATCTCATTCCCGGACGAATACCTTCCCTAATTTTCCCAGCGTAGTCCAACTTTTTTCAGTAGCCTTTCCCAAGTTACCATTCGTTGGACCAGGGGACGTATTATCTATAGTATGCCTTACTATAAAAAAAAAGTAAATGGGAACCAGATTTTAAAACATTTCGGTGCCAAATAACAAACATTCTGTCGATATTGTCATCATAGCAGATAATACCGACAGAAACCAGATTAAACTGATTGTAACGCATTAGTGCGATCATATTAATAGAATTTCCAAATGAATTTAATTGCCTTACACAATATAGTGGTATTTTCAGATATTGCAAATATTTGGGTGAGTGATCCACCCTTATTATACAATGATGAAATGTATTAATTAAAAAGATCTGTAGGATTTTTGAAGAACTAAAATATACTAGAACATCGTGTTCATTTGGGATAGCATTTTTTGCATAAAGATCATTGTGCCGCAGAGTAACTTGTTTATATTCTAAAGTCCACGAGGACAAAACCACGGGCAAGAATCTAGTTTACTATAATCTAGCTGTTAAAATTTATTTTTAAGTGACAGGCCTCGTGGCGTAGTCGGTAGTGTAACCGACTTCCGTGCACGAGGTCGTGGGTTCGATTCCCACTCAGAACAACTATTTGTGTGATAAACACAGATATTTTGTACTGCGTCTGGGTGTTTTCTATCTTTTATATGTATGTATTTACAAAAAAGTAATATATGTATTAGGTATACCTATCCGTAATCTGGTACCCATAGCACAAGCATTAAGCTTATTTTGGGACCAGGGGAAGTTGTGAGAAAATGTCCTTGAATATTTATAAAAAAAGATACTTTGCCGATTGAGAAAATTAAATAGCCTCACGCTTGTATCCCCGAAGGGGTACGCAGAGGTGTATTACACAACCACGTCCAACTATGTTTAAGTTCCACGTAATGGGGTGTTTTTGCCGTCTACCGGGCACATTTCCAAACTACAGACTGCTACTGAGAATTTTCTTTTTTACGAAAAAGTTCAATAATACTGCCCGACCCGGGGATCGAACCCGAGACTCATGATCAGCATGCACCACAGAGGCAGTTAATTGATAATTGACCTTTATATATTCTTATCTACTGTAATTTGTTATTAGATTACACATATATTAATTAACTAGCCTTTGCCCGCGGCTTCGCTGCAGTCAAAAGCTAGTTTTTCGGTTACATCTCAGGTTCCCGATGTAGTAGCGGGATAAAATGTACACCAGTTTTTAAGTCTAATCAAGAGCTATCAAATAAAAAAGATGCATCAAAATCCGTTCAGTAGTTTTTGCGTGATGCGCGAACACACAAACAGACAAGAACAACAATTCTAAAAAAAATCGTTTTGTGTTTAGACACGCCTATATAGCCTATTACAGTATTTTTTTCTCAAATATCTTCAATGTACAGACACAGCTCTGTTACAGCTCGTATAGCTGTATTATGTATATAGATACCAGCCTTTGCCAGCGGCTTCGCCGCAGCCAAAAGCTAGTTTTTCGGTTATATCTCAGGTTCCCAATATAGTAGCGGGATTAAATGTCTACCAGTTTTTAAGTCAAATCAAGACCTTTCAAATAAGAAAAATTCCATCAAAATACATTTAGTAGTTCTTTTAAAAATATTCTAAAAAAAATCTAGTTTAAATAATTTTCTAGTTTTTCGGTTATATCTCAGGTTCCCTATATAGTAGCGGGATAAAATGTATACCAGTGTTTAAATCTAATCAAGGCCTTTCAAATAAAAAAGTTGCATCAAAATCCGTTGAGTAGTTTTTGCGTAATGCGCGAACAAACAAACAGACAAACAGATAAACAGAAAAAATCCAAAAAAAAAACGTTTTGTGTTTAGACAAGCCTATATAGCCTATTTCAGTCATTTTTTCTCAATTATCTTAAAATCAGCTCTGTTACAGTTTTATAATATTATAGATGTACCTACATATTCGCAAGTAAAAATCTGTCAAATTATATTTATTCTAAATTATCTAATTTGAAAAATAAAATAGACATACTGGGGGAAAAATATTAAAATTAAATAACTATAGATTAACTTTAGACCAAGCGGACTAAAGTTCGTTTAGTGACAATCCACAGCCGGCAACGCGCCTAAAATGCCGGCAGCATAACCCACTGGATGGCGAGGCCGATATCTTTGCCTAAGATATAGGCCATCATTTCGGTCATGTGTCGGCTTCACAAGACGTCCCGCCAAATCCTTATAGATTTTGAAAGCATCGGGACCCAAGGCCCAAGGTCTCTACAGCAAACATCAAAAAAAAGTAAGTATTAGCATATTTGCGCCGTTTGTGTGATTCCGCGGATGCAGCAGCGCCACCAGCACTCCGTAAAGAACAACAATTCTAAAAAAAATCGTTTTGTGTTTAGACACGCCTATATAGCCTATTACAGTATTTTTTTCTCAAATATCTTCAATGTACAGACACAGCTCTGTTACAGCTCGTATAGCTGTATTATGTATATAGATACCAGCCTTTGCCAGCGGCTTCGCCGCAGCCAAAAGCTAGTTTTTCGGTTATATCTCAGGTTCCCAATATAGTAGCGGGATTAAATGTCTACCAGTTTTTAAGTCAAATCAAGACCTTTCAAATAAGAAAAATTCCATCAAAATACATTTAGTAGTTCTTTTAAAAATATTCTAAAAAAAATCTAGTTTAAATAATTTTCTAGTTTTTCGGTTATATCTCAGGTTCCCTATATAGTAGCGGGATAAAATGTATACCAGTGTTTAAATCTAATCAAGGCCTTTCAAATAAAAAAGTTGCATCAAAATCCGTTGAGTAGTTTTTGCGTAATGCGCGAACAAACAAACAGACAAACAGATAAACAGAAAAAATCCAAAAAAAAAACGTTTTGTGTTTAGACAAGCCTATATAGCCTATTTCAGTCATTTTTTCTCAATTATCTTAAAATCAGCTCTGTTACAGTTTTATAATATTATAGATGTACCTACATATTCGCAAGTAAAAATCTGTCAAATTATATTTATTCTAAATTATCTAATTTGAAAAATAAAATAGACATACTGGGGGAAAAATATTAAAATTAAATAACTATAGATTAACTTTAGACCAAGCGGACTAAAGTTCGTTTAGTGACAATCCACAGCCGGCAACGCGCCTAAAATGCCGGCAGCATAACCCACTGGATGGCGAGGCCGATATCTTTGCCTAAGATATAGGCCATCATTTCGGTCATGTGTCGGCTTCACAAGACGTCCCGCCAAATCCTTATAGATTTTGAAAGCATCGGGACCCAAGGCCCAAGGTCTCTACAGCAAACATCAAAAAAAAGTAAGTATTAGCATATTTGCGCCGTTTGTGTGATTCCGCGGATGCAGCAGCGCCACCAGCACTCCGTAAAGATTCTGGAAAATGAGACGATGCTTATATAATACAGATAGCATCCCACACTAAGTCCGGGATGCTCCAAAGTTGCAGGGACGGATGATGTCGTTTAGAGTACTGTGACGAGCTACAAGACCAGCACTTCTAATGCATAATAGCTCGTAACCCAAAGCATTTACTTTATCAGTGCACGCGCAGCGGTGTGGAAAAACGCATGGAGCACCGATACGTAGACATATGGTGTTATTATCTTGCAACGTCCTTAACATCCAAAAACCCGATTCCCGACGAAAAACAGCTAAAAGACAAGCACGTTCTGTAGGACAGCTGGGTTATTAAAAGATTATCCCGTACCAGCTCATCTAACTGTTATATTTAACGATGACGAAAAAAGCGAGTAGGTAGTGAAAGAGAGTATTGGTATAAAGGCAAATGCAAAAGGGAATGCTCCGATGGTTCGGATATGTGGAAAGAATGCCGGACGAGCGACTGGTTAAGAAGATAATTATACAATACGAAAGTGGAAGGATGAAAGTACAGGAGGAGACCGAGACTCACCTACCTAGAACTAACCGGTCATGTATTGAAGGAAGGTGGAATCAGGAGTCTCCGAAATAGGGGAGCGTGTATGAAGAGAATTATGAATGTTGAGGAAGCAAGAGATGTTTGCAAGAATAGAGCCTCTTGGCACTCTGTTCTCTTTGCCTACTCTGCAAGGAAAATGACGTGATGATAAGTAAGTAAGTATATTCCACTTATCGTGAATTTCTACTTCAGTAAAAGTAGTTTAATTTCATAGAACAAATTATATCACTTCAGTGTATTATGCCTGTACTGCACTACAACTTACATACTCTGTAATTTAGTACCAAGTTTATTATAGTCTTATCTGGTATTTAAGACTTGGCAAAGCGTTATCTTTAAGCCAAATACATGGACTACTAAGGAAGTATGTATGGAGCTAGGCATGAATATAATCACCACTGAAGTTATGTAACATATTTCCAGTGGCCCGCCATTACAGGCGGAGAGACGGCACTGCTGTTACCGACCTACTCGTACTTGGGCCTGACTTGGCTCCCAGCTTTACCGCCAGTAATACACTCAATAAATACTCGTGCGACATCCACGCATAATTTTATGCCGCTCCTTTTTTTTGTTAAAGCAGGAAAAAATGTACCTTACCGCACACCCCGTCGTTCGCGGTAACGAACAGTGTGTTGTGGGGCCCTCACCCACTAAATAAACCCACCGTGACAAACGTAACATTTAAACCACTCCGGCTTCTAAACATAAACATATGCTATGTTTCTGTTTCTGTTTCTGTTTTTACGTCTGTATTCCCCGAAGGGGTAGGCAGAGGTGTATTACATACACACGATTCGCCAGCTATGTTTAGGTCCTACGTAATAGGGGGCGAGCCTATTGCCGTCTACCGGGCACATTTCCAATCTCCGGGCTGCTACTGAGAATTTTTCTTTTTACGAAAAAGCTCAATAACTTTGCCCGTCCAGGGGATCAAACTCGAGACACTACCGCTGCACCACTGTGGCTTCTATACAGTCCAAAATCACGTAGTAACACTTGTATTCTTAGTCTGTCGGCTTAACTACAGGGAAATCTAAAAATATATGAACGCAGCTTCATTATTTGCTGTGTTCATAAATTATTTTAATAAACTGATTTCTGAACGCAGACATAAATGTCAGTTATAGATGTCGATGGCGCTTTTACCCCCTTTTTTCCTCTCTTTGTAATAAATTATTACGATTATATCAGTTTTCAAAAAAACTGTTAGGTAATGATAGATTAAATTATAAGACTGACTTAGGCGAATAATTTCGAAATATCAGAAGTGGGATCGAGCTGTTTATATAAATTGTACCATAGCAAACAATGATAATGACCAATCAATTAATATGTTACACAATATTATACATTAAATAAATTCGTGCAAATATTTTGGAGCACGTTAATTACAATAGCAACAATACAATATTAATTTACGGCCAACCATTTTCCAGCACCAACCATTAGCAGTTGAATCTCTATATAGATAAAACAAAATCGTTGTCCGGGTGGTTGTTATTCTATTAGTTTTTTCTAAACGACGCATTGGATATTGAAATAATTTTAACATTTGTTTAGATTTTTTTAATGATGGTTAGTATTTAAATACAATACATGTTTTTTTAAAGTACGATATTTCTATTTCATATAACCAACTCTAAAAATGTTGAGTTTTATATATGACACCCACCAAACCAAAGATACATCAAAATAATATAAACCAAAAACCAAAGATACATCAAAATAATATAAGTACAAAGAATAGAAGTTTTCGATTTCTTTTATATTATAATGCAAATTCAAAAACCAAAAAAGCCTATTATATAGCACTTAAAATAATTATAAGTGTACTAATAACTAATACAAGTGCATCCAAATCACTAATGTCGCTATTGCAATCGGATTCCATAGTAATTCTCTTTATGAGACCCAGCAAGAAACTTACGAGCCACTTTTACAAATGAGTAGCTAAAGCTAGGGTTCGCTAGTAGTCTATATAAGGTAAATAAACGTTTGTATGTTTATACAAAAACAAACTCACCAGCTATTCGTTTCATGAAAACTAATTTCATTAATTAATGACTAGTACGTAGCTCCTGTGGCTATAAACTAATATGACCAATACATGGGTACCACTGTGGTACAAGTTAAAAGCAATTTGCGTATGGACTTATTAATGTATTTAGTAGGCTTTTTATTAAAATTTGCTGTGGTTTGTTAAAATATTGATTTATAACTAGCAATTTACTTAATACACCGCATGCCAGGAACTCGAAGAAACGTGCCTTAGGGGGGTAACTCCATACTCAATTATCTAATCATGTGGTGGTACCTAGTGGTACGGACTAGTAATATAAGTGTTACTGCCCCATTCTTTCCCACGGGTACCATACGAGATGACTAAGAGAATAAGCAATTATTACCCATTGCATTACTGGTGGTAGGATTGGATATGAAGTGGGACTACTCACTTTTTTTTCACCAGACGGACCCTTGCACCCTCATTGTATTTTAGTTGTGGCAGGAGATATTCGTACATTCTTTAATTTAACATCAGCGAATGATGTGGAACGGCTTCAGACAGTGCTGGATTAAGGTAACTTGATGCCCTAAGCACTCTTTCCCTGTGGGCCCCCTTTAAGTGAACTATAAAGAATTAATAAAAAATGTTAATACGTATCGTAGGTAGAATATGTATGTGTTGTTTCTCCTGCCCATATCCCATGCTAGGTGGGGTCGGCACAACGTGATTTCACATGTTGTCCTAAGATTCGGCTATATTTTTCCGACCAGCCACCTGCCTGATTTCAACTCACCTCGGGAACATCTTACACAACCAACATATTATGTGTTCGTCACATTGACCGTGGGTGGGAATAGAACACACGATACCCGGCGTTGAAGGCTCACTACCAACTACACCAACGGGCTCCCCAAAATATTTATATATATATATATATGAAGGACGAAAAAGATTTGTAGGTAGAGTAGGAATAGAATAATTAATTAATTATTGTTAGAAACCAAAAGATTTTTATTTATTTATTAAATGTGATATTGTTTTTTTTCCGACATTAAATTCATGGTAAATAGTCGTCTAGCGATTTGAGCATAATTCGATATATAATAAAGACAATGCATCTAATGTTTTTTGACCCATGAATGTTCTTTTTTCATTTTTATATTTTTTACTTACTTATTTTCACGCCATTTTCCTTGCGGGTTAGGCAGAGAGAACAGAGTGCTAAGAGGCTCTATTCTTGCATACATCTCGCGCTTCCTTAACATTCATAATTCTCTTCATACACGGTTCTGTCGGTTTCGGAGACTCCTGACTTCACCTTCCGAATCATCGAAGTATTTCCTTTCGCATCTTTACACCAATACTCTCTTTCATACCTACTCGCTCTCTTACGTCGTCGTTACGAATGCAGTCAGCCAGCCTCACTCCACAGATTTTTCGCAGAGATCGCATTTCGACCGCATTGATTTTCTCTCATACTCCTTTTGCATATCCAACTTTCGCTTCCATATAGTAACGTTGGGAAAAGCACAGCATTGTTTATTGTAACCCGTGCCTTCTGGCTGAGGTGGTGGCTGCCGAGAAGTTGTCCCAATGCTCTGTTCACTCTGTTTTCCACATTTACTCTTCTCTCTATATCAGTGGTGTACCTTCCATCCCGAATGAATCCACGACAAAGATATACAAATTCATCCACGTTTCTAGCACACTATTGCCAACCGATACTTTGACATCTGTTCTATTTAACGCCGATATTTACATTAAACCAGGACGACGACATTCCATCATCCAGCCGCACACAAGCTCTGGAGTCCATGTAGTTGGACTGCACCGCTTGCAGCAGTCTACCGTTAATACCATACTGTAACAAAATGCCCCAAAGCTCCTTTCGTACAACTGTGTCAAATGCTTTTTCCAAATCCACAAAACTGCAGAAAACCTTTTGACGTATAAGAACCCTGCTTCCCCACAATGTTGCGCAGAGAAAACACGTGATCCATGCATCGTCTTTCACACCTGAAACCTCCTTGTGCCTCACATAGAGATTCATCAGACACCCTCCTCATTCTCCTTTCGATAATCTTACCATACACTTTGGCTGCCAAACTGGTCAAGTTTATGGCTCTGTAATGTGCAAAGTCATAACGTGAAAACTTGCGGAATATATATGGAATATATACGGAAGCTGCTACTTCCATATCGCACCATGCGTCACCTTTCACTTTCCTATGTTTCTTTGAGCATCCACACACTTCTTTCGCTGTATCTACTATACTATCTTTTAAGACTCTCCAGCATTCTTCTACGTCCGATTCCGGCTGACTTGACAATGTCAGCCATTGACGGACAGCCTCTGCATAATTTGCTCTTACACTTTCTTCTTGCAACTTTTCAATCTTTATTCTTTCAAGCCCTGCGATGTGGACACGCTCTCGCCAATGTCTCCACTTTCTAAACAGACCACTTAATCTCGCAATAACAAGATAGTGATCCGTGTCGACAGTGGGACCCTGTAGGCATTCCATCCAGAATTTTACTTCGGAGGCGACTGTCTACTAATCTAACATACTTCTCTGTTCATTCCTTCTCCATGTATACATATGGATGTTCTTATGTTGAAAAAATGTGTTTGACACAATAAGGTTTTTCTCCATACATGCATCCGCAATGAGACTACCTGCATCATTCACTCTCTTATCACCAAATGAACCAAGCACGTCCTAGAAGTCTGGATCCTTGGTCCCCACCCATCCATTCAAGTCTCCGCATACGATCACGCGTTCAATAGCTTTTGCCAAATCCAGAACTTCCCTAACTTTATCTCAGAACTTCTCTAGATCCGATGCCACCGAGGTTCCTACGGGAGCATAAGCTACGATCATAAAGACCCTGGTGACACCAAGTTTTATTCGGACCCATAGAAGTCTGGGATCGAACATTCTGTAGTCTTTCACACCTGAGGCCAAGCGAGCGGATAGCAACATCCCTACCCTCATGCTGGCCCGATCGCTCTGCGGTACACCGGACCACAGAACCATCCCGCCAGCAAGAAGATCACAGGCGTCGCTGCCCTTTCGCTTGCTCTCTGTTAGACAGAGCACACCAAGTTGTCTGTCCAACATGACAGTTACCAGCTAGTGTAACTTACCACCACCTCTTACATTCTACTAGACACACTGCTCCTCTCGACTCGCCAAACTGTGCAAGGCGTGATGGTTGGCGGCCCCCATCGACGTATCTGCCATTGTTCTTACCGACGGAGGCGGGTCGGTACGCGTCGCCTCCTGGGCACGCCCTAACCCGCACTGCGGTACACATTCGAGTCAGATTGCAGTCTATGCTAGGCTGGTAGAGATCGGGACGAGCACGCTCTGGACTATGACCACCTAATAATTTTTAGTTTTTGAAAAAGATCTTTTTGCAGTACAGTTGGTGATCATTAATGTTAAAAAAATACGTACGGTGCATAGCCTTACGAATTTTTTTGACATTAACGACGTTTAGAAATATTGATTCTAATTTATCATCGTGTAAATTTCTATATAATTCTGCATGAGTTAGGTTACTTCTTGAGGTTTTTTTATAGCATATGAATGAAACACGCGGATTTTGAGATTGCTTATTAACTTTCGTGTGTTCGTTTTTTTTTCGCTAGTCTCTGATGGCCCCCTAGACGGGATGCCCTAAGCAATTGCTTATATTGCTTATCGGCTAATCCAGGACTGGCTTGAGAGTGTTCTTAGTAGAGCTGAGTCCGGTTACCACTTACCATCAGGTGGGCCGTGGTTCATCTGCTACCATAATCATTACAATAATGACGCTTATAGCTTTTTTTTAAGACAGCACTCTGCAAAGGTCTAAGGAATAATTCTTGTATCGCTGGGGACCTTATAAACATACAATTTCACGGACACCAAGTACGCCTAGACTCAGAACAACCATTTGCGGATCACACAAAGAGTTGTCCGAATGGAACCCACAATACTCGAGAGGGAGGCCGGTTTCTAAACCATTCCGTCATCTGTGCATTTGCTATTAGATGGTAAAGATGTTATTTTAGAAATCGATGACTGCGAATACTGTTTACGGAATCTGAGTGATTAAGATGTTGAGAACAGATTTCTAGAAGATTTTTTGTATACGTGTAAGTAATAGCGAACACTATCGAAACGCTAAGTGGAGGACGAGATACTTTACTAGACGCCTTCCGCTGTCGCTTGTGTCTTACGCCACCGCTCCAAACCTAATATCGGCACTCATGTGTCCAGCACACTGACACTGATTGAACCCGTATCGAGGCGTAAGTGTGGTCGCCTGAGACATCTACTCATAACATAGCTATATATATGTACATATTATTATGTAGCCAGAAACCATTGGCTTTGAATTACATTATTATTTAAAACTAGCTGACCCGACAAACGTTGTTTTGCCATATAAATTATTTCTAGAGAATTTTTAGGGAATTTCTATCATAGAAAAAATTAACCAACTTATATGCCAAATCATAAAAATAAAAAATAAAATTTGACGTGGACCACCCTTTTTAGTTAGGGGTATGAAAAATAGCTTACATCCAATTCTCAGACCTACTGAATATACACACAAAATTTCATATGAATCAGTCAAGCCGTTTCAGAGTAGATTGGCGACAAACACTGTGACACGAGAATTTTATATATTTGAGTTAGTTTCAGTAGCCACAAACTCGTAATAACTCTATCAATCAGGCTTTTAACATCCGCTACCAAATCATAGACCTCCCCTAGAGTACACCACAAGGAGAGGCACTGTGCTGACTGCATCCAACGGCCCCCTGCTACTTTAACCACATCGTCGGTCGCTCAGTACCATGCGTTGTCCGATACGTAGTCACCACTCGACAACCTTTTTTCCCGACAGTTTTTTGAGCGAAGTGTACTGCACATTTTCACTTCACCTTGGCGATGTCGGTCTAACATTCTAAGACTCTTTCTTCTCTCTGTTCCATAGGCAGCAGATAACTCTCGGGCCACTTGATGGACGCAACAATACCAAGAGCACTGCTAAGCCACCGGTACTAGTTAAATGGTAGGCATTTAATTTAACCACTACCATTGATAGAATTAAAAACATTACTACTGAAAGTAATGTACCATACAGTTGTAGACTTGTAGTGCCCTGCCAATGTGGGTTCTCCCCACACAAGGCAGGTTTATTTAGTAGGTGAGGGCCCCATACTATACCCTGCCCGTTTGGATATTTCTCCGAGAGTCTCGCCTAAACGAATGAATGAATTTGGATTAAAATGGTAGAACCTTGTTTATCGCAGAATGAATGGGCCGGCTCGATCGGGGAAGTACCACCCTCGCGAAAGATCAGCGTCAACCAACAGTAGTAGTAGGTACCTACCGTTGTTTTTCATATGGTGAGGTGAGAACCCCCTTCCTATTCTATCCTTGTTAGCCTTCCTACCCTCTCCTTAATACCCTACCTATTCTCTCCTTAATATACTCGTACTTCCTATCCCCTTCCTTCCAAGGTAGGGTTCCTTCCAGAGGTATCACTCGCGCGTCGCCATCTCCAGATGGCGACGCGCGAGTGATACCTCTGGTGTTGCTAGCGTCTATAAGCTACGGTAATCGCTTACCATCAGGTGGGCCGGGCCGTATGCTTGTTTGCCACCCACGTAGTGTAAAAAAAATACTTACGCGAATGTTACACATTATAAAATAAAACAACCTTTGCTTACTCCATCCGTGACCATAAATACTGTTAAGTATTCGAAACATCGGCATTTATCTTAAAAAATCGTAGGATCTTTGTTTTTGGGATATAAACGTAGCAAATTAATAGATTTGAACGAAGTTGAATGATAAAGAAATAAGTTATAGCTTGAATAAACATGTAGAATATTTTTAATAACTTTGATAATTAGAGGCGCGTATTGGCCTTTTAATTCGTGTTTCAGATAAAATTATATAATATTATTTTGCGTCAATATGAAAATATTATATATTTTGTTTAAAATGCCTTTAAAATTTTATTAAATAAGTTATCTTATTATGTAATCAAAGAGCGGAAATTGTGGGTCTTAAACCGCGATTCGTCCAGAGACTTAGCAAGTGTTCTTATCAAGGAGATCACCCCGAGGGAAACCAATATTTTGGGTCCTAAGAGGTAGGTGGTCTCAACGTGTGGGTGATTGTTTGTATTATATTACATTTCGCCCACGGCTACACCCTGTATCCTGTCTGAAGATATCAGATTATTATTTTATAATATAAATGAAAATGTGCAGTGATAGCTTTCTAGCCTGGAGATATATAGATAGGCTACTAGCCTGCCAAGAGAAGCGTCTGATCTTTAATTCGAGTTGAAAAAACTGCTTACTTTTCAAAATTACTTTCGGCTTTTATAAGAAATTATCACTGAGTGGTAAAATAAAAATGAGGATATTATTCTGTGAGTTTTATTTTTGGTTTAAGGATTTAAAAAAAAAACAAAAAAAAACATTTTATTTTAAACAATCCACGCGAATAAACCAATTATAGTTTTAGCCGCATTCTACTGTAAAACCAAAAATATATTGTAAAGTTTATAAATAAATAAAATAAACATGCGTGGTGACTAGGGCTTTAAACATATTATTCGGTGGAGACTAGACTAATCAATAAACACAGTCCCATTTTTAATTATGTTTGTAAGGTGAAGGTATCATAATTTTAATCTTTACTATTATAAAGCTGTAACAGAGCTATGTCTGTACATTTAAGTTATTCGAGAAAAAAATACTGTATCAGGCTATATAGGCGTGTCTAAACACAAAGTGATTATTTTATTTTTTTGCCTGTTTGTTTATTAGCGCATATCTATGAAATTATATGCAAAATGTTGTAAGGGTAGCTAGAGTTTCGCTTGAAACAATTTATTTCATTTATTTTGGATGTCAAGAAAACAAGATATCATTATAAATTCCACCCGAATTAAGTCGCGGGCAGCCGCTAGTACCTAGGCAATGTAAATGTTGTGATATTATAAGGTTGTATTGCGGTTTCAATTCCAAACGGAATATATTTAAGGGGTTCGTAAATAAGTTTTAAATGTACTTTGTATCTGTGAAGTATTTTACAAGAACTTTGTGAAAACAATTCAGATACTAAATCTCTGTACTGAAAATTTGACTGTGTTGTACAGTTACATTCGTTGCTAATATTATAAATATGAAAGTGAGTTTGTTTGTTTATTTATTGCTTCTTGACACCGTATCTACGTAACTAATCTATCTATACTGTTATAAAGCTGTAACAGAGCTGTGTATGTATATGTACTTATAGGATATTTGGGAAAAATTACTGTATTAGGCTATATAGGCGTGATTAAACACAAAACAGTTATTTTTAGATGTTGTGTCTGTTTGTCTATTTATCTGTTTGTTTCATTTTGATCTATATTTTAGTACTTGACATGCTCAGCTACTCTTAAAGTACAAATTATAATTTGTGATTAAGGAAAAAGAGTATTTTAGTACGAGCGGGAATCGAACCTGCGTCCCTTCCTTTCCGGGGAAGTGCTCTAATCCATTGAGCTATCGTACCATTTCCAGAAATACCGAATTTTTTCGTCGCATTTGTCTTAACGACCAACGCTGTTTGTTTGTTCGCGCATCACGCAAAAACTCCTAAACGGATTTTGATGCAACTTTTCTTATTTAATAGCTCTTGATTAGACTTAACAAGTCGTGTGGGGCCAGCACCAAGAATAGCTCCACCCCGTCTCTTCCTATGGGAGTCATAAAAGCCGACTAAGGGATTACCGGGGGCAGCAGCGTTCCCCTGTGTACTAAAAACATCCACTGCGAACGCCAACCCGCCTGCCAAGGGTGGCGATTATGGTAAAAACCCCCATTTCGGGGAGGCCTATGTCCAGCAGTGGGCGATGAAAGGCTGATGGATGGATGGATGGATGATTAGACTTAAAAACTGGTATACATTATATCCCGCTACTATATCGGGAATCTGAGATATTACCTAAAAACTAACTTTTGGCTGCGGCGGAGGCGTGGGCAAAGACTACTCATCAATAAATATTTAGATATTTTTATATATATTTTTAGCATTTCACATGCTTAGCCATATAAATTAACACAAAGTGTGAAGACGTGAAATCGAAAATAATAACCTGCTCGTGACTGTTATTTTCAATTTCACATTTTCACACTTTGTGTTAATCATCAATAAAGTTGGTACAGATATAGTCTAGCCCTTCCAATCCCTTGCGTACCGAGCTCGGCACGCTCAAGATGGCCGCCGCTATTTCACGCCATTCTCCTCGCTCCCAGCGTGCCGAGCTCGGCACGCAAAACCCATATTTTATTTTATTTTTCATATTTTTTTGGTGAAACTTACATGGTCAAGGTTTTTTCCTAAAAAAGTAAAACAATTGTTTATGGTATTGCAACTCTTACATTTCTATGGTTCCGATGTAAACACAGATAAAAAAATTGAACAAAGTGAGCTCTGCCTTTTAGTTTTGACGTCATTTTTTTGCGCATGCGTGAAGGTCAAGTGACTCAAGTGCCGTAAAAAGGTTTGTTTATCTTTCTAAAAGTTTTGTGATTGTATTGTAATAGTGTTTTGTTTAATATAAACGATACGATAAAGGTGTTTACATAAGTGGATTTGTGATTATAGTTTTAGTTGTTGTGTAGTGAAGTGTAATGGATTTGTCAAGGATTGGCGCCATTTTCGTCCAATGTACCAAACAATTCAACATTTCGGTAAGTAATGTATAATTATATTCTAATTAGAATCTGTTATAGTTATACCCACATAATGTATTACAAATATGATATATGGCTGTATGTGGGTATTTCTATACATTATATTAGTAATTTGACACTAAACATATACCCGCTTTCGTAAATAAAAAAAAATATGCCAAATTCAAGTCATTATTTTATTTTTTCATTGTAATATACAAGATTAATATTGAAATATGGACACTAGACTCTGCTTATGCATTTGAACCAATTTTTGATGTAATATCTATATAACATTTATAGAATATTGCTTTGACAATTCTTGTGGTCAAGGTCATTGCACGAGTATTTACGTCGTACGTTCGTACTTCGTATTGTTTATTTTTTTATAGGCGTAAAGTGCAGACACTTTACTTCTGTACATAAAGGAACAATTCATAAAGCCGATACCTTATACAGAACTAAGATAAGTGGTCTAGTTATTTTTTTATACCAGTTTACCTAGAAATAAAAAAAATCCGGCCCGCTTTTCCGGGCCCCTGGATTAAAAAAAAAAAGGATTTTTGAACAAATTTTTTTATATATGCATTCGTAGGTATAAGACTCCCGGGAGTCTAGGGGCTAGAGTACAGGGAAAGCGATAGTTTACTTTTTATCTCCTTAGGTGCGGCGCAGACGATGTACTATCCGTGGATGTACACTTTTTAGTCTGTAAGAATAGAACCTATGTGCATGCAGTATAACGCATACGACGCACAAAAAGTCTGGCGGATAAAAAATCAGCGTAATTCTTGTAGGCCGCGCCGCACCGCGGCGTACAAAAAGTGCGCGACAAAAATAGAACCTTTGCTTCAACGAGCGTTAATGCAGATGGCGCACACTTTAATCTGCAATCTGCACTCGTTAAGTGGTGGATATAAAGTATGGCGCCAGAGATCGATGTTAATACAAGAATTACAAAACTTAAATACTTCTAAGCCAGAATATCATGAAAGATCAATCAATTGAAAGAGACAAATGTGGGAAGTGTGCTGTAATACGTATTTATTCCGCTCCTGTTTGGACTTATACTATACTTTATGGGAATACCATCAGGATGTTAATCTGCTCGTCAAGTTCCCATGACTCGAACGCGTGCCCTGGAGGAATGATACACGATACCTTGCTCAATGATTACAATGTTTTGTAACAACCACACAATAAGAGTATACAATTAGGCAGATCGCACGATTATTATATAAAATCACAACAATATCTTTTATAAAATGGCTCCCTATGTAAACACTGTTGAACACAACAACACAAACTGATAGAGACATTACTTTTGTACCGGACCAGACAGGTCCTTACAGGAATCGTAGAACATCAATGAATAATATATATCAATCGATTCACGACAGTATGTGTGACACTATCTATGTGAGGAGGTTGAATGAAAAATACTATTATCCCCACAACTTCAAGTATAAAATAATACATCCCATCTCTGCATTTCGACAGCGTATACGTCCCTACAGTTCTGTCGACAGAATGATCGTAGATGTGCGTCGTGTGCTTAAAGTCTGCGAAAAATCCGCGATGGCCTTTTGGCGCGCCATGCAGACTTTTTATGCGCCGCAGATTCGATCGCACAAAAATTGCGTCGTCTGCGCTGCACCTAAGTTTGCGAAAAATCCGAGGTGGACTTTTTGCGCGTCATGCAGACTTTTTGTGCGCCGCAGATTCGATCGCACAATAAGTGTGTCGTCTGCGCTGCACCTTAATCTTCTTTTTAGGTTCTGGGATACTAGTTATCTCTATTTAAAAATAGCTATCACCCAGAAACCATTCAGTTCTTGGGATGAAAAGGAGCCTATGCTCATTTCTGGGCTCCTTGTAAGCAAAAAAAATCATGATGTATGGTTCTGTAGTACCAGCGTGAAACCGTTACAGACAAACAACTTACATTCGCATGTAATATTAGTAAGGACTCTATTTTGCCCGCGACTGCGTCCGCATAGACTTTAGAAAAATATAAATATGTCACTCTACGGTACATTAATTGTCACTATAAAAAAATTGCTATTCCATGAGATCCATTCATTTTTCCGGGTTAAAATAGCCTATTTCATTTTCTGGGCTCCAAACTATATGTATGCAAAATTTCATGATTCTGGGATCTATAGTTATAGAGTGAAAGTATTACAAATAAACTCATTTTCACAGTTGTAATGTCAGTAAGGATTACAAGCCTCTTACATGTTGTGAACAAATTTGTTACAGTGAGAAATTAAGTTTAACTTCTAATATAGCTTGTAAGTACTACTTATTTAATATTACAAGTATATCCATCATATCATAAATATTATTATTGTATATAATTAGTTTAAAAGGTATAATTAATTTCTATAGAAGATTATGTTTCTCAATAAACAAAAAAATAAAGTACTTATAACTTAAAAGATAATTTATATTTATCCTAATGGACCCAACAGACGTTGCCCTGTCCAAACATTGGCGTTTCGTTTGGACTCGTTAGGTATATATTTATACATTAGAAAAAAATTGAAGAAAAAATCCTGAAATCCTATCGTGGTGCCATCTACCGGGTCCAAATGTGAATCTAAACCATCCCGGTACTTACTCAAACATTCACAAATAAATATAACAAAAATTCTTGAAATCCTATTGTGGCGCCACCTACCGGGTCCAAATGTAGTAAATGTGAATCTAAACCATACAGGGCCCAACCCAAACGCATACAAAAAAAAAATTATTGAAATCGGTTCAGGCATTTAGGAGGAGTTTAGTGACATACACACGTACAGTAGAATTATATATAACTGTCATTCAAGGACTTAGCAATATATTGAAGCCTCTGCTCACTGTGCAGAATAACCATTACAAATAAACTTTCTTATCTATTACTTCACTTGTCATTCGTGTCGAAGAATTTAACCGTTTCAAAGCATGTCTGTGCCTCAATCGACTCTTTCAATTCGACACGCGAAACGTTCCATTGTGATGTAAATCAAACATCTCCATTTAGCGTCATCGATAGCTCGATTAGATCGTACAATTTTGATATATCGACGTAACTTCAAATAGAGAAAACCTTTACAGCCATTTTAAGTCGCTTTATTCTCTCTCTCGTGTAATAACTGTGATTCATCTATATAATAACTAGTATGTAACCGCGACTTCGTCGGCGGGGATTTATTTAGTTATAAGCGTCCGTGTGGTGACGGACTAACAATACAAGTGTCACCACCCCATTCTTTCCCACGGGTGTCGTATGAGGCGACTAAGGGAAGTAAGCAATTATCATCCATTGTATGACTGGTGGTAGGGCTGGGTACCAAGTGGGAGTACTCACTTGGTATTGGGCCCGAGCAGGTTGGTACTAGCGATGGGCGATTGTTGCAAAAAAAGCAATCGACTGAATCGAAAATTGTGCCATTGCGCATTCGATTGTCGATTTAATAGTTCCTCGCTATGATCTTTCGAATAACAATCGATAAACTACTAACTGAACTACATACAAATAATAATGCGTTTTACCCTTAAATGTATTTAAATAATTGTAGTCTTTGCGTCCTACAAAGCATTGCGCTGTGCGGCGAGTGGACGCGGGGTGGTGCGCGCGCGGAACGCGGTTGCGATGGTTATTTTGTTTTTAAGTACCTATATTACTAGTATTACTTGAACTGCGCTGTGTATGGCGCTGCGCGACAAATTAGTAGTTATAGTTGACATAGTAACCGAGTCAATCATCATTGTCACCGCCGGGCGCTATTAGTTGATGACAATCGACTAACCTCGATTGTTATCGACTTTTATCGACTAAACTGTACAATCGACTAATTCGATTAATTTCAGTAATAATCGCCCATCGCTAGTTGGTACCACCATCTCCCGTGTGACCGGCCATGAAACACATCGTTGCGTTTTGGCTGTAGCAGGAGATAGCCGTTTATATTCCATTTCATATCTGTGAAATGAATTGGTGAGCAGCGGCTTGACAATACTCTCGGTATAGTAGAGTCCATGGGCGACGGTAACCACTTACCATCAGATGGACCGTGGCTCGTTTGCCGCTACATGCAATAAAAAAAAAAAAACACGCTAACAGCCGGTTTTACCTTCCCTCCGCTTTAGATGTTTCACATCAAAAATATAAGTTCCGGATAAGTAATCACCAACATATCATATACTTAAACCTTCTCCGAAACACGTTGTATCTTATAGTATAAGTTTTATTCCGATTGGTTTAGTAGTTTTTGCAGTATAAACGAACAGAAAAACCGGCTCTCCATTTATTAGTATAGATGTACATTGTATTGGATAATGAGTTTTGCATCGTTTGGAAACATAAAGTTCTTTTTTCTATTAATTTACTTGAATTTGCCTGCAGCTGTCGCAGGCAAATGCTAGCACTGGCCTGTAATATAAGAAGTTTTTCTGGGACAAAAAGTAAAATACTGCACGGTCTGGAACCTGGACTGGGAATCGAACTAGATACCTTGGTATTTGCAGTCATTGGTCTTGCTACGAGATTTTCATTGTTTATATTACAAACTTCATATTCACATGATTAAAATATATTAATTAATTAATATTTAAATATAGCGCAAAGTTAATTTCTTGAATGTTTTTCGTTATACGCAACTTCAAAAGAATCACATCTCAAATATTTATTAATACACAAAGTTTATGTGAGTGCTGTTATTCTCTTTACATAAATATTTTCGTGCTTGTTATTTCTTTATTGTTCTGGCAAACAAACATTTTTATAATTATGGCGGGGAGATGTCTTCAAAAATATTGTAATGCTGCCTTTTGAAATAATTTTCTAAAAATATAACGAGCTTTTTATTCCAATTAATCTTCTGTTTTTTGATACATTTTATTATGTTTATAACAACGTCTACATGGGCACTTAAGTGGCGAACATGATTGAAATCCCAAAATACACGTGTCCTGTTCAATTATAATTTAAATGTATTCTTCAAATCAATTAAGTTTGTCTATAGCGATGCCCTGATATCCACGAGTACGTCATATTTATATCTGTATATCTACTAGTATAAAACTATACTGAATTCCTCTGTGGTGCAGCGGTAGTGTCGCTTAGACTGCTGATCATGAGGCCTCGGGTTCGATCCCCATCGGATCGGGCAGTGTTATTGAGCTTTTTTGTAAAAAGAAAAAATCTCAGTAGCAGCCCGGAGTTTGGAAATGTGCCCAGTAGACGGCAAAAGGTTCGCCCCCTATTACGTGGGACTTAAACATAGCCGGCGACCCGTGGGTGCGTAATACACCTCTGCCTGCCCCTTCGAGGAATACAGGCGTGATATATATTTTTATTTTTTTTAGCTGTTATATACGTAGAGCTGAGTCTGTACATTGTCGATATTTGACAAAAAGTGACGTATACACGAACTTATTACGTTTAAATTAAACCTTTTCAACGTCCATTTAAAGAGTTAATAATTTGAAAATAATTACGAGGCCTATCTCCAGCAGTGAACTCTTAAAAGACTGATGGATGTAGATAACCTTTATTAACGTACAATTTTAAATACATTTATAGTAAAAATATGTTCTTTAAACATTACAAACACTTCAATTATATTTATGTGTATAGTTTAATAAGTACATATTCTACATTCAAGAACAAAATCTATTCGAAGAAACATTTCCTAAGCCCTCACTTGGAAAGCTTAACCGGAACACAGTAATAGCACCCGCATATTGAGCCGCTTTAAAAATAATAAAATCCAAGGAGATTGCACTTGGATCTGTGCCCATTAAAAAAAAACTTAAACATTCGTTTAAAAATGCCATTGAAAATGCAGTGGTAGATTCTCCTGTATTTAAATTTAAATAAAACTGAGTAAGTATACACGATTTTAGAATATAAATATACATTAATTAACTCTAAATATAATTGAAAAAAATAACTATCCATTAATTTTTCCAGGATGAAAAGCAGCCTACCACTGAAGGAATATAATATAGTTCCGGTGGCCCGCCAATAAAGGCGGAGAGACGGCACACGACGGGTTTCTTTAGTGGGTGAGGGCCCCACACTACCCTGTTAGTTGCCCCGAACGACGGGGTGTGCGGTTAGGAACATTTTTTCCCGCCTTAACAAAAAAAGGATGAAAAGGAGCCTAGGATCGAAACCATAATGTTTTATTATGTTTCAATAGTTAAAGCATGAACATATTTTTAAATTTTTAGAATGTTAAGTTGTTTTTTATTGTTTGTCAGACACAAACAAAAAAAAACAACAACATTCTAAAAATTTAAAAATATGTAACAGAGCTGTGTCTGTACATTTAAGATATTTGGGGAAAATGACTGTATTAGGCTATATAGGCGTATTTGAACAAAAAATATCTTTTTTAGATTTTTTGTCTGTTTATCTGTTTGCTTGTTCGCGCATCACGCAAAATCTACTTAACGGGTTTTGTTGAAACTTTATTTGATAGCTCTTTATTAGACTTAGAGAAAGTGGTTTAAACATTTTTTTGCGATATTATATCAGAAACCTGAGATATAACCTAAGAATCAGCTTTTTGCTACGGCGAAGCCACGGGCAAAGGCTAGTTTATAATAATAGTAAAAATTGTGCTGGTTTGACAATGAACAAATACCGTTTCCATCCATCCATCCATCAGCCTTTCAACGTCCACTGCTGGACATAGGCCTCCCCAAGAGAACGCCACAACGAGGGGTCCTGTGCCGACCGCATCCAACGGCTCCCCGCAGCTTTGACCAGATCGTCGGTCCATCTGGTGGGGGGGCGTCCTACGCTGCGCCGTCCGATACGTGGTCGCCACTCGAAAACCTTTCGTCCCCAACGGTTATCGGTTCGTCGAGCGATGTGGCCTGCCCATTGCCACTTCAGCATGGCAACCCGGCGGGCTATGTCGGTCACTCTCCGTATTACGGAATCGATCACGTAGGGAAATACCAAGCATAGCCCGCTCCATGGCCCGCTGAGCGACTTTGAGCCTTGATATGAGGCCAACATTCAGAGACCACGTCTTTGTTCCGTATGTCATCACTGGTAACACACACTGGTCGTAGACCTTCGTTTTCAGACACTGCGGAATATTGGACGAGAAGATCTTCCTTAACTTCCCAAACGCTGCCCAGCCGAGTTGGATTCGTCGATTGACCTCTGTCTCGAAGTAGTGCCTATCTAACTGGACTGTTTGTCCCAGGTAGACATAATGGTCGACAACTTCGAGAAGCGTACTCCCGACTAGAACCGGTGCTGAAATAAAATGGACATTAGACATGATTTTCGTCTTTTCCATGTTCATTTTGAGACCCACTAGTCGGGAAACCCTGCTGAGATCATCGAGCATGGTGCCAAGGTCCTCCAGCGATTCTGCCATGACTATGATGTCGTCAGCATATCGAAGGTGAGTGATGTATTCGCCATTGATGTTGATGCCGAATCCGGTTCAGTCCAAGAGCTTGAAGACATCTTCCAATGCAGAGGTGAAGAGTTTCGGGGACATAACGTCTCCCTGTCTAACACCTCTCTGCAGTTGGATCGGTTTCGTACTCCTGTCCTGAACACGGATTGACATGGTAGCGTTTCTATACAAGTACTTCAGCACTTCGATGTACCGATTGTCAATTTGGTACCGCTGAAGGGACTGCAGCACCGCCCAAGTTTCGATCAAATCGAAGGCTTTCTCATAGTCCACAAACGCCAGACACAGAGGCCGATTGTATTTCTCGGTTTTCTGTATAATCTGGCGTAGCGTGTGGATGTGGTCTATGGTACTATAGCTTTTTCGGAAACCGGCTTGTTCGGGAGGCTGGAAAGCCTGCGCGTGAGTCGATTTGTAATGACCCTCGAAAACAACTTATAGACGTTGCTCAAGAGCGAGATGGGTCTATAGTTCTTCAAGTGGGTTCTGTCACCTTTCTTGAAGAACAACACCACCACGCTTCTGGTCCACGACTCTGGAACGACGCCCCCGAGAACGACGGAATTGAACAGCCTCTGAAGAGCTTTTAAGACCGGCTTTCCGCCTGCTCTCAGAAGCTCTGTGGTAATTCCGTCGTCTCCCGGTGCCTTTCCGTTCTTTAGTTGTTTGAGAGCCATTCTGATCTCGTACAGGCTGACGTCCGGGATATCTTCGGTAAAGTGCCGAATTAGCTTGGATCTGGGGTCATGGACCAAGCCAACAGCAGGGCTCGAAGCTCGAAGCCTTGAAGTAAGTCGACCCGACCGCGTGGACAGTTTTTACGAACCTGCTGTTCATATCGCTCGCTGATTCACACTCATCTAGACATTGGAAGCGATTTTGTAGTTCGAGCTGAAAGCTCTCGGGATTCTGGTATTGGGCAGGTGTTAGTCGGAGCGTAGACTTCATCAAGCGCGACCTTTCGACTTTTGTTCTAATATTCAAGATAACCCTGACTAGTCGGTGATCACTCCCAGTTTTAATCCTGCTGATCACAGAGACATCATTGTATATGTGTCGTTTGTCCGACAGGATGAGTTCAATCTCGTTTTTCACTGAACCATCAGGGCTAATCCAGGTCCATTTTCGCTGGGGCTGTTTCCTGAAGAAGGAATTCATCATAAAGAGGCCTTCCTTCTCCAGAAAATCAGCCAGCATCTGGCCCCTGTGGTTCCTCTGCCCAAATCCATAGTGCCCCACCTACAGCTCATCGTCTATCCTTTTGCCCAGTTTCGCGTTAAAGTCTCCCATAACCACCGTAAAATAGGTTTTAGACAAGTGGATGGCCTTCGAAATATCCTCATATAGGGCCTCCACCTCGTCATTGGAGTGTATCGAGGTCGGTGCGTAAACCTGTATGACCTTCAACGAATACCAGGTGGTTGTTCTGAGTATAAGGTACGCTACCCTACTCGACACACTTTCAATCCTCTCCACGTTGCCTACGAGAGACCTGCGAATGATAAAACCGACTGGTGGTCGCCCTTCCGGTGGAAGAGCAAGTTCACGGACTGGAAGATTGTCGTGCCCTCACCCTCTCTTCGGACTTCTGACAACCCTATAATGTCCCAGTGGATCTTGCTCAATTCCTCTTCCAGCTCGGTGATTCTCTCGTCGGTCCGAAGTGTTCGAACGCTGTGCGTTACCAGGGCCAGAGGTCGTTGTTTTTGGTAGCCTTGCCACAACCGGAGATTCTTTGCACCCCCTGCTCCGCCGTTACCGGGCCCGCTACCGTTAGGCCACGGAATAGCGGAGCTGCCGTGACTGGGGGCCGTTTTATGTTGTGTGCTCATTTTTTTTGGGGGATATTGCCGTAATTGCCACGCTTGGCAGGCTGGTTGGCGATCGCAGTGGATGTTATTAATACTCTAGGGAGTGCTGCCGCCCACTCCCCCGGTATTCCCTCAGTTGGCTCTTACGACTCCCATGGGTGGAGAGGGGTGGGATAATTCTAAAGCCGGCCCCACACGGCCATATACCGTTTAATGAGATGTTAAATTAAGTGTTATAACCTCTCTATTTTCACTGGGATTAAAAATAATAAATTGAAAACCCCTCACAAAACTAAACAACTGAAATAAAACTGTAGAAGTTGCCAATAGTAATAACATAATACTTTTCTTCGACGCCGTTCATAATCATTTAAGTTTCCACTACCCAGAATATATTTATACCCTCACAGTTGATAAGGATAAAGGGAATCAGTACGGGAAATCGTATCAATACCCATTTATCTTAATACTGACAACGGTACATGCAATCAATCTTAGCATTCGGGGATACCATCTTTGTTAGTGAATAATTTGAATGAACATTTAAATATAAGGTTAAGAGTTACATATTTATCTGTGAAAATATATTAATATAGTTATAGAGGAGGGCAATTTTTCCAAAATGAAATTTAATCAAAAAACTATTAAGAAAATACGTCATTTCAGAAAGTATAATTTATTAATGCAATTATATATACAGGTTGGTGCTATAACTATATATGTATATACTTATACAATCTGTTTTGTTTCGACGAGAATAAATGTGCCTAACAGCACACCCTGTCGTTTGGGAAACAAGTATTATAGAGTAAGGCCTTCACCCACTTTAATACCTTGCTGTACGTCATCTATCCACCTATATCCGTGGACCATTGGAACTCTTTGATATTTCATGAGTGATGATGATTCACCGTATCTATAAAATTCTGCTTGAAATTACACACAACTTATAAACTTTACTTAAATAGTTTTCTTTCATTATATTCAATTGTCATTGTGTTTATGTTTAAAAACCTGACTCCGGTTTTGTTTTAAGGTCACCAGTTGGGTTGTGGAGGGTTGTCACTTCATATAATAACACTAGTGTAGATCAGCTAAAATCAAACAGGTTGGAACTGAACCCGACAAAGCTTGTAATTAGGCTTAGAATTGATGATAACTATGGTGATACTCGCAGATGATACTCGCAGACAATCGTTGGATCCAGTCGGCTAGAGATCGCTCGTTGTGGCGCTCTCTTGAGGAGGTCTATATTTAACAGTAGGCGATAGAATGCTAAAGGATGAATATTACAAACTAAATAGTTTTAGTATTTGAATTTGTGAAAAACAATAATTTCCGCTTAATATTTAATCAGTCGTGATTAATACGAAACAGCTATAATGATCATAAAATGCCAAGAAAATGTATACCAACAGAATTTAATAAACGACTTTCTATTAAATTTCTTTGTCCCCGAAATATTAGACAGGCAAATTAACGAGATAGCCTACCAGGGACATATTTAATAACAACCAAGTACTTTTGACTAGAATTTTATTATTTAAGTATTTATTGTGCAACACACCAACAGTTTGTTTTTTAACACGCTGTTTTATTTATTAGTTTCGCCTTTATGTATGTATGTAACGAAATCTTTGAACGAGATGAACCCACTTCCATTATGTCGGATTCAGTTAAAACTTTGTACACTTATCAAAAACCAATAAAAATACAATAGCTTGAGAAATTCGTTCATTTTATTGTTTTTTTTTAAATATATAAATTGGTACTACAGTCGCACCTACGATAGAAAATGAATAGGGTCTTTAAAATAGAAGTACTTTTGATGGTGTTAACCAAAAAATAATAAGAAAACCACGCTTACGGTGAACTAAAAACGACCCCTTCATTATTCGAAGATGAAAAGTAGCCTATATCATTTTCTGGACTCCAAACTATAGGTATGAAAAATTTCATCATGCTTAGTTTAGTCTTTACGGCGTGGAAGCGTAACCAAACTAACTTACTTTCGCATTTATATTTATAAGGATGCTTACGCATAGAAGGAAGTTTTGGTCCATCCAATCTTTTATCATCTACTGCTGCATACCGGCTTCCTCAAAACAGCAGATCTGTGCCATTATCTTGGTACGTAGTTGCCACTAGACTTTATCTTTACCTTTCTTCCCAACAGTCGTCGATTCATTTTTGATCTGCATTTTAGCACTTTACATGCTCAGCTACTTTAAATAACAAAGTATTTGTGAAATGTGGAAAAAGATAACTTTTAGTGCGAGTGGTAATCGAACCTACGATCCTTCCAATCCGGCGAAGCGCTCTAACCGCTAAGCATTAATAAGTAAATGCATCCGATAGGTGGCGTGGGTCGTAAACACAGAAAAAAAATACCTCTTATTCTGTTCTGTGGTCGTAAAGACAAATGTGATATGGATATTGGGTATGAACATTAGTCAGTGCGATGCTTAGCGGTTAGAGCACTTCCCCGGATTGGAAAGGATGCAGGTTCGATACCCGCTCGCACTAAAAGTTCTCTTTTTCCACATTTCACAAATAATTTATTCGTCGATTCTTTGACTGAATCGAGTCATCTACCTTCAGTAAAAGTAAGACTATCGGATATTATACTAACGTATTAATATAAATCAATAGACACATGTACGATGTTTTACCCCTAAACCGATTAAGGCACGTTGTCAACAGCAGCCAAAATGTTATTTAAATAAGTCGTTTGTTCCCGACGTTCGCATCCTCCTATCATTACGCGTCAAAGCCGAAATTAATGATAGCAGCTTCTAGGTCATCCTTGATAAGATTACGTATTATCGCACATTAAGCTTTTATTCACGACCTATTAGGCATGAGAGAAGACCCTTGAGCTGCAGAATGGAATATAGAGCATATGGGAGCTAGCATAAAAAGGTTATGCAGAATGGTTATGTTTTTAATATTGTGAAAGTAGTATTTCAAGTTGTAGAGCCTTGCTTATCCTAGCACGAATGGACCGGCTCGATCGGGGAAGTACCATCCTCTCACAAAGTGTTTAATTAAATACAAATTTTATTTTAAAATCAAATCAAATTTAACCTAGTCCGAGTTTCCCGGGCAGACTACAGATACAGTCCGCCTGGTAAACTTTGCCGGTACCAAGCCCGGGTAAATAGGGAGGGCCTTTTATATGTATCATATTTATGTAATATAAATATCTCACAATAGTATATTCCTATAGTCTCTTTCTTCCGTTCTATCTTTGTATGTATCGAAGCCGAATTGTTGTAGGTGCGAAGACGGCTCCATATCCTATTACACTTCTATTCTTATAACACATATATATCTTTTATTATATATTTATGTGCTCAGGGCAAACACCGACCACAAGTATTGCCCCTTTTTATTTAAGTAGTACATAATGTTATTAAGTCTATAAATCTACACAGCACCTACCTGCGCTCCGGCCTGCGCAGTGAGCACTGTGCTGCGGGATGAAGGGATCCTGGGGGGCTGAGCCAACCGGCGCTGGGTTTATGCGTCCATGCGGCAACACGGGGAGTGTTGCCGCACGGACGCATAACCCCTTTGGCCTGGATTTCATGCCACACGGTGGCCTCACCTCCTAGCCAGGGGTGGGGAAACGGTCAGGTGTCCCGTCAGAGGGCCACCGGTTAGGGGCGTGGGGTCTGCGTATGACTCTCTTGGGTGTTGGACGTGGTGGGTGAAAGTCTTGCTGACGGTGTAAGTGAGGGTTGATCAGTTCGCCTGGGATAGGCCTTTTCGATCCCAGACGCCAGCCCGATCGAGCGCCCGATGACACACTGTAAACCAGCCTCGCGCTCCTATATCTGACTGCTAATCCTAACTTCCGAATTTTTGAGAGTAGGACGTTCCCAGGTGCGGGCTCCACGGAGAGTGGGAAGCCAGCCAGATGAAGATGCAAACAAAAAACGTTATGGATAACACAAAGCCAAATATAACCTTTACAGGGGAGGAACCAACGAAAGTTGGGATGACCCCCACTACCAGCAGAAGCTCTGGACCATCTGGTCGAATGGGCTCCGGTATATCATGCCCCTGATGTGGCTACAGCTGGGCAGTTCTTACCTGTGGGCAAGAACTCGGGCATAAGTCACGGCACTCAACACCGTGCCTCTACCAACACTTTAGCATCGCAAGGTGCAAATGACGGTAAGGGCACGGGTGAAACCACCCGAGCTGTCAGCATGCAGCCTCACGGTGCGGGCAACAGTAAGGGAGGTTTCAAACAGCAAGCAGCTAGGGCCGGCCCCTCGGGTAAACCAACCAAAGGTGGAAAAAAAGGCCCACAATCAACTAGCAGCACTCACCCCCCACCGAGTAGCTCAGCGCCTGTTGGCGCGGGCCTCAGGAGGGGAGTGAGTACCTCGCATCCTACCCTTACCCTAATGGGCAGTCCTAAGTCGAAAGGTACTGGGAAGGGTAAAGCCAGCGCCGGAAACCCCTCAAAGGGCGTGGAGATACCAGCGTCGAAGGCGTCCGAGACGGCGCCTCGTAAGAGCACACCTGTTCTCACAGAGGCAGCAGACGACGACAGTTTTCTCGATGACTGGATACTTCCGAAGCGCAAGCGCAAAAGGAAGAAAGCTGCTCGCAACCTGGAACCAGCTCCATCAGCCCGGAACACTGGCCAAAAGGTCCGAAAACCGGGCTATAAAACTAAGGCTGAACGCCGGTTGCGACGCAAGCTCGCTGCTCAGGCAGAGAAAACGCAGGCCGAAGCCACTAATCGGGGAAACCCGAAAAGTGGTCAGCTCGTTTTTAGCACCGAGCGGGATGGGCGGACAGAGGCAGGCGGAAGCCAGCCGAAGTATGCCGAACCACTGTCTGGAGCTAGAAGGGGGCCGCCTGCGAAGACAACGGCAAATAAGCCCGCTAAGGCCACTCAGGCTACGGCTAAACGTGCCCTAAACAAGACGATCTCGCCCCGTGGAGAGCACAAACGGTCCAAGTTAGAGCAGCCAAAGCAGGCTGCTCGTAAGAGCTATGCCTGTGCAGTCAGCACGCCTCTCGACGTAGCAGTCATCTGTGAGCGCACGGGTATGCTGACCGCGACCATGGCTCAAACGGTCCGTAAGGATATTCAGTGGAAACTTCTTAGTGAGGGCTATGCTGGGCCAGTCTTCTAAGGAAGACCTATACATGCGGATGGTGTACTTAAATTATGGTGTGGAAATGAGCACACCCTGCGATGGCTAGAGAGAACGGTGTCGGAACTAGAGATCCCGGAAAACGTCACTCTAGTCGTCAAAAGCCAAGCGGCAATACCACAAAAATTCAAGTGTGGTATTGTCATCCCTGACGAATTTGGGCTGATTCCAAATTCAAAGTACATAGGGCATACACCTGCCTACCAAAACTCGTGGGTGGATGTGAGCATGTGGACGCTTTACAGCGACGAAAAGCAGGAGAGTAAGAAGCTGTGGTTCGTCGTGGTCACCATTCCGGAGGACAAAATCGGCCATTCTGGACGCGGGCCATCGCCTAACCTTTACGCTGTGCGGTCTACATCAAGTTCCAGGAATGGTAGGTACGCTGAGGTACCTCCAGGCTGGGACCCGGTGACCCGCACCATCAACAGAGAACTAATGGAGCGGGAACCACCGCAGTAAACGCAGCCAGAAACGGAGGAAGCCACAGCTGCCTCAACGAGCAACCCTGCGAACAGCGAGATGACGCCCACTTCAGTGGAAGCCGTCGTCATTAACGCTGACTCCGAAGAAGAGCACTCCCTGGGTGGGGAGTCGGAGAACATGTTTTTGTCACCGGCTCCCGGCCAAGATGGGGGGGCCTCCGAAGAGTCCAGCAACCTGATGGCAGGGTTAAGACTTGGAGAGGACGACGAGGGCACAACTGCTGATGGCGTCCCCTTCGTCGATCCTTAATGTTCTCCAAGTCCACCACAGTCAAACCGCAACGGCTCAGCTGCGGAAGTGGCTGGAGGTACAAACGGCGGCCATTGCCCTTATCCAGGAGCAGTGGGTAAGGGCAGGCCATATCCAAGGTCTCTCAAATCTTGGAGGTAAGGTCTTACTTTTCACGGATCATGATCACCCCAGATCGTTCAACTTTGTAACTAACATTTCCAGCGGTTTTTGAATTAGTATTATTAAGTATGATTATCTCATAAGATGTTACTTGCGAGATGCTGCAAACCCAACTTTTACGATGTTTTACGATACCGTAGAATTCCAAAAACGTAGGTAAGCTATTTTTTTTTCCAGCAGGATTACCGGCACCTAAAGCAACCGTCGAATTTATTTTATATTTAATTAGAAGTTCCTGTAGGCATAACTTTACCGACCGATATTCAGTAAGAATATCTTCCAGACATATTACAAAATAAATGATATCTAAACAATTTATACTAGCTATAAAAACACACCCAGCAAAA
Organism: Leucoma salicis; assembly: GCA_948253155.1. NCBI lineage: Eukaryota > Metazoa > Arthropoda > Insecta > Lepidoptera > Erebidae > Leucoma > Leucoma salicis. Next base: position 24,737,036 of record OX411812.1, read on the forward strand.
AAACAATGTTGACGCAACGACGCTATGTAGGTACTTTCTGGTTATACGATATACGTAAGTATTACTTTTTGCTATGTAGGTACCTACCTGAGTTTTACTCCTTGTGGCGATCCTTGTATAATACCTATCGTCCTATCTAAACATTTACATGTCAAATGACAAAAATCTGTTAACTTTTGAGTGACCACAGATGTAAAATCAAAGCATTTTTGCCCAAAACAATGTTCTATCTATAATACAATGACGTAATTAATGACGTATTACCTCGACTCAACCTCATTCGAGGTTCCTCGAGTTTTTAACTAAGAATACCAATTTCGAGGATTCCTTGAGATATTCCTTGAGGTATCCTCAGTTGAGTTTGAGTCGAGGAAAGGTTGAGGAACCGTCTTAGAATATGGGTGTAAGACACAGCATACGGCCTTACTGGAAGAGCTCACCGAGGAGCTCCCTATTATCACAGCGGTAAGTGACCGTATACCAAAACAATTTATGTTTGATCAAAAATACAAGATTCAATTGTATGAAGACGGACACTACGGGGGACTAAGGCCCAGCGAACTCCGTATCTTCACAGATGGATCAAAAATAGGTACAGGCATTGGAGCCGGAGTCTTCTCAGAAGATCTCAATGACATATAGCTACGCCACTAGGTAGGCATAACACGGTATTTCAGACGGAATGTTTGGGTATCACCCTAGCAGCATCTGCAATCACATCCAGAGAGATAAAGGATAAGAATCTCCGAATACTGTCAGACAGAATGGCAGTGCTCCAGGCGCTGAACAGCAATACGGTCACATCTGGACTCATACGCGAATGCCACCAAAGACTAAATCAGGTATGCAACTTCAATAACATAACCCTACAATGGATCAAGGGACACAGTGGCTCCAGAGGCAATGATGGAGCAGATGAGCTGGCTAGAAGAGGCTCTGATATGGCTGCTGTCGGACCGGAACCCATCATAGCCTTGCCCTTTGCCAAGCTGCGGGCTCTGGTAAGGGAAAGAACTAGGGACCATCATCAACTCTATTGGTCGAGTCACGGTGAGTGTAGACAGGCCAAGGAAGCATTACCGCTGTTAGACAGCCGAATTACTAAACAGTTACTTCAGCTAACTAAGCAGCAACTGCGGATAGTCACGGCAGCTATCACTGGTCACGGATTCTTTAACAAACATTTATTTGTCTTAGGAATCACAGATAGCCCACTTTGCAGAGCGTGCCTGCAAGAGGAGGAGACGGCGGTCCATGTGTTGCAGTACTGTGCGCAGGTCGCCACATACAGGACTAAATAATACGGGAGCTCAAGTTCTCTCCGCCAAGGGGCTGTTGGCGTTCTTCCGGGAGCTGGGATGGATAGAGTGAAGGTTTCACACCCACCCACATGCAAAACACGCGCTCAGACGTGGAGTTGCGGAGTACAGCTCGCCGAACCAATACCAATAAAAATCAAATTTATTTTTATCAATTTAAATAAAAATTATGCTCAGGAATAATGTGGTCTATAATTAATGTCTAAAAATAGACATATAAATACATACTTCTACATACCTATTTAATACAATTTATTATTAATATTCATTGATCATTGATAAGTGTACAGTTTCAATACTTTCAATGAATAATTCCGACGTTTTGAAGTATTTAGATGAAAATCACGTTCAAAGATTCTTTACATAGATAGATAGATAGATAGATTGGCGAAGCTAATGGAAAGCGTGTTAAAAAGTTCCATTTTAACACGGCTTTATTAGTTTTGCCTGTATCTATGAATCTATGTATCTCTGTAACGGAATCTTTGAACGTGACTTTAACCAACTTTGAAATGTCGGATTAAATTAAAACTTTGCACGCTTACCAAGAACCGATGGCAATACAATAATTTTAAGTTTTTAAAGTTACGTAGCTAACAAGGAACCTTTATAGTTTTGCTATGTCCGTCCTTCCGCTGTTTGTAACTTAGCTCAAAGTCTTAGTACTAGAAAGTTGTAATTTGGTATGAATATGCCATGTGGGGCCGGCCTTAGAATTGTCCCACCCCTCTCCACCCATGGGAGTCGTAAGAGCCGACTGAGGGATATCGAGGGAATGGGTAGCAGCACTCTTTCGAGTATTAACAACATCCACTGCGATCGCCAACCCGCCTGCCAAGCGTGGCGATTACGGCACTATCCCCCATTCTTGGGGAGGCCTATGTCCAGCAGTGGACTTTAAAAGGCTGATGGATGGATGGACAGATTCATAATTTTTGTTGTTAGAGTCAAGTGAGCCAGCTAAATAGATGTTTTTGGATATATAAAAATATGTATATGGCGAAGTTACAAGGAAAATAATCACAGCTAGACTTAGCTAGGCAGTCCGGCTTGGGCCGAGCAGCGCCGTGAACTCGTCATAGCAACAGGGGGTACCTCTTGCTGCCGAGCGTCGTCAGGTAGAGAGGGCCAGGGAGGACTATCCTTCCGCTGACCCGAACAGCTTTCAGCGCGTGGGGCGGCGCATGCTCGAGTACCTGCGCCTGATGCTTCCCTGGCTGAGGCTTGGGGTGGATGGACCGCGAATCGTTCGCGCGAAGCTCCTTGTGTGGATGCGTGGTTCATTAGAAGGTACCCGAAATGGTAAGTTGATGGCGGACAACTCAAGTAATGCAACATAGTACCAGTGGCCCGCCAACACAGGCGGAGAGTCGACACACGGAGGGCTTATTTAGTGGGTGAGGGTCCCACACTAGCCTGTTCGTTGCCCCGAAAGACAAGGTGTGCGGTTAGGTATATTTTTTCCCGCAATAACAAAAAAATAAAGGCTTTATTTATTTTAAGATGCTGTTTTGAGACTAAAATGAAGGAAATAAATTATAGTATAAAAATTCAAAAAAACACGCTGTAATAGCTAGTTGAAATAAAAAGTAGAAAATAATATTATAATAAATAATGATTGTAAAAAAGCGTAGCGTGCTTGATATCAAAACTTACAAATAGTTCATTGATATAGTAAAAAGCTCGCTACTATATCGGGCATCTGAGATACAACCTAAAAATTCGCTTTTGGCTGTGGCGGATCCGCTGGCAAAATCTAGTCTGGTATATTATTTGTCCATCCATCCATCCATCAGCCTTTCGAAGTCCACTGCTGGACATAGGCCTCCCAAAGAGAACGCCACAAGATGTGTTTCGCTCATATGGGGGATATTGCCGTCATCGCCACGCTTGGCAGGCGGGTTGGCGATCGCAGTGGATGTTGTTAATACTCGAGGGAGTGCTGCTGCCCACTCCCCTAGTATTCCCTCAGTCGGCTTTTACGACTCCCATGGGTGGAGAGGGGTGGGACAATTCTAAAGCCGGCCCCACACGGTATTATTAGTATCTCTCACTAATTGCCCAATCAATAACATTGAACATCATATCATATAATATACAATTATAGACAAAAGGCACAAAATCTTATAATTAACCAATAACTAATCATATTATCCTCGCACATTGTTATCTAATATCTACATACATTATTGGGAGAGTGAATGTTCTCATTATATTCGATTATTCGGATACGGAAATTTTCTTGTAATGGTACTCTGAATTCGTGTTTATTTATAGGGAGTTGCATTACTTGTCACAAATATTTGATAATAATAATGATAAAAAAGACAGTAAGAAACAAAGTTAATATTTATTGCAAATAATAAAATAAATACCTATTTATAAACAAAATAAAAAAAGATTGAAATATTGGCAGAAAAAAATGAATATAGAATAATTTTAAGCATGTATGAAGGAAGGATGACAAAAGAGTGAGTGTGAATGGTGCAGTTGGGAACGGAAGACCATAGAAAGGCTTAGGAGGTAGATAGGAAGAACAATAAGGAGAGCATATTTTATTATTATTTCATTTTATGTAAGATACTAAGGAGAGCATAGGGAAGGGGCTTGGTCCTCCGATGCTCTCACTCACCATACAAAACACAATGGAAGGGGACCAACCGTTCTTTTATGCTGATCTTTTGTGGGTAGTAGTTCCCTGATTGAGCCGGCCCATTCATGCTGGAATAAGCTAGGCTCTATTTTGCTTTAGATTCTTGACGACAACCAGTGTAATTTTGATAATGTTTTAAAAAACCTAAATTCAATGTTTTCTTTTCAAGCTAAGATTATCCATCGAAATATAGCAGCTGTTTCGCACTATTTAATACGTTATCGGATCCTATGCGGTCGGACCCACCTCCGTGACAAGTTTGCGGTCGACCAATAATTGCTGTATTTTAACTATAATGGCCTAGTGTGAACTACGGGCGTGTAGGGTAAGAATGTTTTAGATTAATATTATAAACATTGGTAGAGCCTTGTAATAAAAATGAATGGAGCGGCTTTAGCCAATAAAAAGATTTTGGTATTTTCTGTCAAGAAATTTTCAATAGCAGCACGGAATTAGGAAGTTGACGGTATTTCACTTCTTTTCTTCAGAGCGGTAAAATCAATGCGGTCGAAATGCGATCTCTGCGGAGAAACTGTGGATTGAGGCGGACCGACCGCATTCGTAACGAGATGTAAGAGAGCGAATAAGTATGAAAGAGAGTATTGGTGTAAAGATGTGAAAGGGAATGCTCCGATGGTTCGGACATGTAGAAAGAATGCCGGACGAGCGACTGGCTAAGAAGATATACAATGCGAAAGTGGAAGGATGTAGGTACAGGGGCAGACCGAGACTCTTCTACCTAGACCAAATCGGTCATGTATCTGGAGTCTCAGAAACCTGGCGAGCGTGTATGAGGAGAATTATGAATGTTGAGAAAGCGAGAGATGTATGCAAGAATAGAGCCTCTTGGCACTCTGTTCTCTCTGCCTACCCCGCAAGGGAAATGGCGTGATGATAATTAAGTAAGTAATATAATATATATGTATAAATCGAGCCATTGATGCTGCACCTGACTTCTCTCCAGTCATATCAGAATGCCGTACCATGCGAGTGAAGGAATAGAGAATGCACTTATCTTTGCTCACAGAATCGTGCACTATAATATCCCTTACGTAGTGGGTTAGTGTCATCCCATAGAAACGCCTTGTCGGGAAGTATTTTGTGTTTAATCCAGGTCATTATTATTATACCAAAATTTGTTAAAATCCATTTAGTATAACTACTATCGCTATACCTTGGTATATAGTAGTTGGTTATCTTACACGAACTATTCATATTTTCAAAATTAAAATTTATATAATATAATATAGAATTAATTTAATCGAAATGCGATCTCTGCGGACAATCAGTGGAGGGTGGCTGACTGACCGCATTCGTAACAATGACGTAAGAGAGCGAGTAGGTATGAAAGAGAGTATTGGTGTAAAGATGCGAAAGGGAATGCTCCGATGGTTCGGACATGTGGAAGGAATGCCGGACGAGCGACTGGCTAAGAAGATATACAATGCGAAAGTGGAAGGACGTAGGTACAGGGGGAGACCGAGACTTACCTACCTAGACCAAATTGGTCATGTATTGAAGGAAGGTTGAGTCAGGAGTCTCCGAAACCGGCCGTGTATGAAGAGAGTCATGAATGTTGAGGAAGCGAGAGATGTATGCAAGAATAGAGCCTCTTGCACTCTGTTCTCTCTGCCTACCCCGCAAGGGAAATGGCGTGATGATAATTAAGTAAGTAATATAATATATATGTATAAATCGAGTATCTCATGTTGCCAATATATAAATCGAGTGTCTCATCTTGCTACTGATCAAATTTAAATCCATTTAGTTGCTTAGGTGAGATTCATAGACAAACATCCCAACATCTAAACATCCAAACACCTCCAAAGGCTTTCGCATTTATATTAAATAAGAACAAAATAACTAGCTTTTAGTATATGCATTGCAAATTTCTATGGCACGGGAACTATCCATTTTTACGTGATTAAAGCAGCCCTCATATCTTTTATTTCTAGGCTCCAAGCTATATGTATACAAATTTTCATGATGATTGTTTTTTTTTATTGCTAATGATGACAGACGAGCCATGGCCAAGCTGATGTTAAGTTGTAACCGTCGCTCATGGACTCAACTATACCAAGAGTATTGTCAAGCCGCTGCGCACCATTTCATTTCTCAGATATGAAATGAAAGAATAAACGGCTATCTTCTGCTACAGCCAAAACATACTGATGTTCTTCATGACCGGTCACACAGGAGACGGTGGTACCGACCCGTTCGGGCCCGATACCTAGTGAGTACTCCCACTTAGTACGCAGCCCTACCACCAGTCTTGCAATGGATGATAATACTTACTTCCCTTAGTCGCCTTATATGACACCCGTGGTAAAGGATGGGGTGGGGCTTATATTCTTAGACCGTCACCACATGAGGCAAAGGATTAGTTCAGTAACTAATCGTACATCGTCGTCGTTACATCACAAAAAAAACACACAAAGCGTAACACACAAATAAACAAACTCACTTTCACATCTATACAAAATAAACAAACTCACTTTCACATCTATACAAAATAAAGAAACTCACTTTCACATCTATACAAAATAAACAAACTCACTTTCACATCTATACAAAATAAACAAACTCACTTTCACATCTATACAAAATAAACAAACACACTTTAACATCTATACATAATAAACAAACTCACTTTAACATCTATCCATAATGCAGTCATTTTTTCTCAAATAACTTAAATGACACAGCTGTGTTACAGCTTTAATAGTATGTAGAGGATGAAATATATTCTCATCTGAAATTGTTACGCACAAACTATTCCATATTTATAGCTTATTAAATAAACAACTACACACAGTATAATTTAATGTTATGAATACATATTAATAGCTATTTTCAGAGAATAACCGTAAACATATTGACACCATACGGGCTACCCTTAACAAAACAATATATTCTAACTGTAGTAAGCGGTTAAGTGCTTTAGGGAAAGTCGAATTATGATGATATTCAAATCCAAATTCAAATCTTTATTTGTCAAACTAAAATACAGTTATAGATGTATCTGTTAATAGTTCTAGCTTAGTTGCCTTTTTCGGGTGCGACTAATTATGGTATGTTTAAATAATTTTATTTAATTATAATTTACTATTAAATACAGATTCTGAAATTAATACAAAATGTTAGGACTTTTGTGAAAGTGGAAAAAGGAAGCAGGTTCGAAGCTGCATCCCAACCAATATATTTATATATATATATATATATATATATATATATATATATATATATATATATATATATACCAATATATATTATATTGGTTGGGATGCAGCTTCGAACCTGAACCACATATATATATATATATATATATATATACGAGTATATATGTGCTCTAGACGACTAAGCTATTGCAGAAAAACAGGAGTTAACAAAAAAAAAATACAGGTGTCTCTGAACAGTTTTTTAAAAATATTTGTCTGTTTGTTTGTTTGCACATCACACAATAACTGCTAAACGGATTTTAATGAAACGAAGGTTATAGGTACGATTTGTCCCGTCACTTTATCGGAAACCTTAGATATAACCTAAAAACTAGATTTTGCCAGAGCCGCAGGCAAAGGCTACTTGATGTATTACTTCCTAAACTGAGCGAACATCCAACATACTATAAAATACATCATTTTACTGTTATTAGGTTAAAATTTTCGCCGTAAAACCTCCCTAGCCGTAAATATAACCCTCCAATTTCCACATCAGTTAAGTATAAAAGTACATACACAACTTTTTCAATTCCCTTAATCGTTCGGTACGTGGCTACAATACGATATGTAAAACTCGATACGGTGTTAAGACTCGTGCACACACGTGGTAATTTAATGACTTTTTATTGCTACTCGTGGACTTAACGGTATTAGTAGTTATTTTTGTGAATTATATATTTCTAGATGCACGGAAGACATCTTGTTGCTCATTGCTTCTCATCGCCACTTTAACATACACAAGCACGTGGGTATTCGGGCGAGGAGGTATAACAACTCGATAACTCGATTACGTCTCAATCACATTATAATATATTTCCTCAATTACTGAATATAAAAATGCGATCACTAATATTGTTCCTTCTAATGATCTAACTTAACGTAACTTGAAACTACGTAACTTAACGGAACGGACGTTATACAGAACACGTGGTGCTCGGGCGCGATGCAATCTGATAATGATGACCGCCACCTTTTTTTTTTGTGTGACGTTGGTTGTTAGCCTCAGGTGGCTATGAGAACCTTAACCGGACAATTGGTGAGCGCAGAGGGCTCTCAACTCAACACCACCCGAGGGCACCCCCTGTGGGGTAAGGACCTCGGCTCGGGCTGTTGCTGGCAAAGTGGGATTTCCCACGTTTATGATTTGACCGTGACACGTCTTTCACCCCCGTCGCCGGGGACGAAACTGTGGATAATTATTTGTATTAGCATGATGACCGCCACCCTTTATTTTTTGTTAAGGCGGGAAAAAATGTTCCTAACCGCACACGCCGTCGTTCGGGGCAACGAACAGGGTAGTGTGGGGCCTTCACCTACTAAAGAAAGCCGCCGTGTGCCGTCTCTCCGCCTTTATTGGCGGGCCACTGGAACTATGTCACATTCCTTTGGTGGTATGATGACCGTCACCCTGCGCTCAGTATTTATATCAACCACCTGTCAAAATGTAAGTGACGTTTCTCACATCTGTCAGAGTAAACGAATAATCGAATGACAACCACCCTTATAGCACCAGTGCTCTACATTACGTCAGAGTGAATATAATTTCACTCTAAATTCACTAAATTTTAGGACGTGCCGTCATATTTATAGAATTTGACAAGTTTAATTTATTTATTTTACTACTTCTAACCGCGACATCGTCCGTGTGAAATTTAGTTTTTAATTACTTTTTTTGCGTAACTTTCTGTGTACCTTCTACATAATAATAAGGTACTCTAAGTTACTAGCTTATAGCATCAGCTAGCTGGCAGTGAATCCTGTCCGATTAGGTCAAGCCATCTGGGAGATTAGCCGGAACAAGCAGACAGATAGACTGAAGGACAGACAATAAGTTTAAAAATTGGTATTTTGTTATACGTAACGTATATATTTTCATATGCATTTAGTAAAATGTTGTTATTTAGACATTACAAACATACACTTCAAATTTATTTATTTGTATAGATATTTACCTAATTACTACAACAAATTTGTGAAATTGGATTGGAAGCGTTATCTGGGAGCAGGACTAAACTAAACTGCGCCTTCCCCATATCCTATCATTATTATTATTATATATATAATGGTGATGTCCAATCACCACTTCAGGTTTGTTTTTGGATATCTTTAAGATTTATTTAATATAGAGGTCCCAGTGTAGACACATCTTTACATGACACAAACCACGCGAGGGTTGAGCGAAGTGTGTATTCGTGCATGATGCGTGGAATCGCAATCACGTGTTCACTGCGTTGCGTGCTTGCGTATGTACATCTTGCACGATTTGCGATTTTATACTGTTTCTCAGGATTATAAATCCTCATAAATTTTATTTAAACTTCTCTTTTTAAATTTTCGTACAGCCTATTATTAAGGGGATTTTACGAATGTTGTTTTGATTGACTTTTCTGGTACCCACCATCATGGCGATTACCTCAGGCCGTTAGCACTCCCATGGGCAGATCCCAAGGCAATAGAATTGATTAATGATCTCTCAAAGGCGAATCGGGATACGGACATGTTTTTTGATCACGTGAATGTAATTGCTAGGAAAGTGTGGTTTTATCTGAATAATAAATTAATAATCTAGGTTAGTATTATATTTTGTTTATTGTATGTTCCATATGTTTGTATAATATTTAGTTTGAGTATGGATATAAGAAATAGTGATAGACAAGTGGTAAAACAAAGTGTGTGTGGAGATTAGGTATGGCCGTTGGTCAGTGCGATAGCTTAGCGACTTAGAACACATTCCCGGATTGAAGGGACGCAGTTCGAATCCCGCTCGCACTAAAGTTCTCTTTTTCCACATTCACAAATAATTTGTAATGTGTAATAAATCTTTAAGAAACTATTAAACTAATGCCAATTAAAATATTATAGAAATCGGAATATCTAAAATAATATTTATATATATTTTTAGCATTTGACATGCTTAGCACTATACATTAAACACAAAGTGAAAAATGTGAAATCGAAAATAACAGTCACAAGCAGGATTTGAACCTGCATCTCCTGGATACCGTCCAGATACGTTGGGTATGAATGTGTTATCGAAATTAGCAGTCAGGAGCAATTGTCACGATGGCTGAATTGGCAAAACATCTGGACGGTATCCAGGAGATGCAGATTCAAATCCTGCTCGTGACTGTTATTTTCAGTTTCACATTTTCCACTTTGTGTTTAATGTGTCTAAAATAAGTCTTTAAAAAATCTAATAAACTAATGACGAATACTCTTTAACTCATAAACATACCTAAAATTATTTTGTTAAATGATTTAGCATGATGTTATTGTACTTTAAATAACCACATCAATGGTTACCATAGCAACGGTTGACTTATTATATTTTGTGTTGTTGTGATAATGAGTGTAGAAATCTTAATACGATAGCAGATAAAAATATATATTTTTGATAGGAGTTTCGTAAAATCCATTCTTAGTGAGCGTCTACGTCGTGAAAGGATCATCTATGCCAAATTTCAAATCAATCGGACGTACGGGTGCGGAGATATCGTGATGAGTCAGTAAGTGGTAAATCACTTATATATGTATATATAAATAGATTACAGCAATTTTTTCTCAAATATCTTGAATTTTCAGACACAGCTCTGTTACAGCTTTATAATATTTTTGATCTATATTTTTTAGCATTTGACATGCTCCGCTACTTTTTAGATCTATATTTTTTGGCAATTGACATGCTCCGCTACTTTTTAAAGTATAATTTATTTGTGAAAAAGGAAAAAGAGATTTCTAGTAGAAGCGGGAACCGAACTTGCGTCTTTTCCAATCCGGGGAAGTGCTCTAAGCCACTGATCTATCGTACCGATCTTTCGATCAGCCCAATCTTCTTATCACATTTGTCTTTACGACCAACGAGGAAAGAGAGATTTTTTGTTTGCATTTACATGCATTCCGATACCATCTATGTAAACAAATAATCTCTTTTTCCTTATTCACAAATAATTTGAGCTTTATAATAGTAATAGATAATTTAATAGGTAATTATATTATGATATTGCCTACCTAGCATAGTGGTTATTACTTCATCTCAAAAATCTTCAATCTTCCTTCCCGCTTTGTGCTAAATAAGTTTTACTTTCATATACGAACTCTATTTTAGTTTTATAAGTAAATCCTATCTCTCAATGGCAGCACATGCGACACTGACTAGACGACAGCCTTTGATAAGGGTCAACATATCGGTGTGACCGATCTGTAGGGTACCAATCTGAATTTTAATGTCTAATTTACGTGATGTTTAATTCAAGTACGGAAATAATTACGTAAATAGCAGAGCTATAGAGAAATACAGTTTTACTAGAAACAAGCAACTTCTAACGATTCTGATTGAACTTAAGTCCTCAGAAAAATAAATAATGGCTGCGTTATAATAGTCATAGTTTATCCAGGTAGTAATGAACTACCACCGAAGGAATGTAACATAGTTCCAGTAGCCCGCCAACAAAGGCAGATAGATGGCACACGAAGGGTTTCTTTAGTGGGTACAGGCCCCACACTACCCAGGTCGTTAACTCGAACGATAGGGTGTGTGGTTAGGAACATTTTTTCGCCTAAACAAATATAAATTAGTAATGAACTAACAAAACATGTATTACCTTTCTACTATTACTCTTTCCTAGGAATGTGGAACGAGGTGACTATAGAAAGTAAGCAATTGTTGCCCATTTCATTACTGGTGGTAAGGTTGGGTACAAAGTTAAAGTACTTTTTTTTTATACAACGTGGGTGACAAGCAAGCATACCTGATAGTAAGCAGTTATTGTAGCATAAGCTATATATCGGCATGGTGTTGCTTACGTCTATATAAAGACGTAAGCAACACCATGCAGAGGCAATTCTCGCATATTGTCATTGCCAACGAAAGGCATAGAAGATGGAGAAGAGCGAAAATAGGGATAAGGATAACAAAGAGGGGATAGGTTTGAGCCTCTGGCGCTCTCACTGACCATACGAAATACAAAGGTAAAAAGGAAGGAAGAAAAAGGAAGTACCTACTGTTGTTTCATGCCAAACCTCGTGGCGTAGTCGGTAGTGTAACCGACTTTCGTGCACGAGGTCGTGGGTTCGATTCCCACTCAGGACAATTATTTGTGTGATGAACACAGATATTTGTACTGCGTCTGGGTGTTTTCTATTTATTATATGTATGTATTTACAAAAAAAAAGGAATAAAGTATTATATCCGTAATCTAGTACCCATAGCACAAGCGTTAAGCTTAGTTTGGGACCAGAGGACGTTGTGTGTAATATTTATTTATAATCATCTGTGAGAGGGTGGTACTTCCCCGATCGAGTCGGCCCATTCATGCTGGGATAACCAAGTCTCTACCACTAGTACTTAGGTACTTACGATTTTTGATGTGTTGACGGGCCACTGGTACTTTGTTGGATTACTTCAGTGGTCCGTCGGCGTCTTACCCTCTCGGGTACCCTCAACTGAGCGACGCATCCGCACACAGAACGTCGCTCCTTCGCGTGAGGACTTGCAGGTAGCGGACATTCCCCGGTCCATCCACCTGCAGCCTCAGCTAGGGAGGCATTAGGCGCAAATATTCACGCCTGCGCCGCCCCAGTCACTGGCGGTGGCTCGGATCTGCGGAAGGATCAGCCTCCCTGGCCCTCTCCGCCGCTTCCTTCCGTGAGATGACCTCCTCGCAGAAGGCAGCGACCGCGGCCCGATTCCAGTCGCTGCCAAGCATCGCTCTGACGACGCTCGGCAGCGAGAGTTCCCCCCCTATTGCGCGACGAGTTCACGGGTGCTGCTCGTCCCTAGCCGGGCATGACTCGAGCGTGTGCCGCGCCGTGTCGTCGCAGCCGCAATGGTGACAGCCCGGAGTCGCTTCCTTCCTCGCGACTATGTGCAGATATCTGCCGAAGCAACCGTGCCCCGACAGCACCTGCACTAGTCGGAAGGTAAGGACTCCGTGCTGTTGCCCCGCCCACTCCTCCAGCACAGGCTGGAGCACCCCTACGGTCCAGAGACCAGCCCGGGGCGTCTCCAGCCACACCCTCCAACAGGCCATGGCTGCACGGCAGGCGTTACCCTGCCACCTGGCCACCTCGCTGGGCAGGAGGCGACCGCCCCTAGCCCGCTCTTACGACGCACGCCAATACACCTCAGCGAGCACCTCCGCCTCCAAGTCCCACGGAGGGATCCAGGCCAACGCGCAAGCCGCCTCGGTTGACACCGTGCGGTATCCGCGTATGAGCCTGGACGCGACGACTCTTTGTGGTCTCCACAGAAGAGCCCTGTTCGGCGCGTTCAGGGACTCCGCCCACACAGGTGCACCGTACAGCGCCGTCGACCAGACCACCCCTGTGTAAAGCCATCGGCACACATTGTTGGGTCCGCCCATATTCGGCATGAGCCGTGCAAGGGCAGACGCTGCGCCAACGTACCTCGGGGTCAGTTGGCGGAAGTGCTCGCGAAGGTGGGCTCTCCTCCTCCTCCTAAAATATCCATTCTATAATAATAACTTAGGTACTTTTTTTTATCTATATTTTTTAACATTTGACATGCTCCGCCACTTTTTTAAGTACAAATTATTTGTGAATAAGGAGAAAGAAATTTATTTTCCCGCTCATACAAAAAATCTCTTTTTCCTTATTCACAAATAATTTGTACTTTAACTTAGGTAGGTACTTATTATTTCGCCCGAGCGGGTCGCTACCATCAGTCTCCGTGTGACCGGCCGTGTAACTTCTCGGTGTGTTTTGGCTGTAGCGGGAAATAGCCAACCAAACATTAATTTTTCATCCACGAAACCAAATGGTGAGCTTAGCAGTATTCCTACTATAGCTAAGTCCATGAATGGAGCTTACGATTTATCTTCAGGTGCTACTAATTTCAATATAAGAAGTAAAACATTTATTTTCACATAAGCAATAGAAAATTCATTGCTCCACGTAAAAAATAAGTTAGAGACAATCTGAGTGTCAAGTTTCATTCAAATCCGTTCAGCCGTTTTGAAGCGAAGCTTCTATACAGACATTCGGGCCACTCGCATATTGGCACTCACCGCGCGGCCACTCTATCCGTGCTATAAGCGTCAGATTTCACCGTTACACGAGAGCGTCAGATTTAGTACCGTTACACGATATAATATATAGGTATGCAGAGTTTTTCCCCTCACGTCTTTTTATTTTATTATTTTTTTTAAAGCTTGTAGTTATACTATAAACTTTCGCTTCTTTTGGGCGTCCCTAGAAGGCGCTGTTTTTTGTGCGTACTTGGTATTTGATTATTTAGTCTCATTAACTTGAAATATAAAGAAAGTATTATGTAAATTTAACGACGATAAAAGCTCATATATACACCTGCAAATTATCATTTTTTTCTTTGTAATATCAAAACACGCTTAGGAGATTCAGAACACGTTTCTATGTGTTACATTATAAAAGCTGTACTCTGGGTAGGGTAATAAAATTAAAAATGTATGTGAGAGAGTCTCACGTGGGCAGTATTTTATTATCCTGTACGCGATCCCCACAGATATATAGATAAAAATAAATGTTCGCCTTAACAACTTTTTAATGATTATAGATAGTTTCTCGAGTGGCGACCATGTAGCGAATGGCGCAGCATGGGATAGCCTATTTTCGTTTCCATCAACTTGACCGAGAGTCTAGGCAAAGCCGCAGGGAGCCATTGGATGCAGTCAGCACATGACTTCTTGTTATGGCGCTCTATTAATGATGGTGGATGGCCAGGGTTCATCTGATACCAGTAGCTAATCAAACAGCCGGTAGCCTAGCTAGTCTATATGAAAACCGAATCCGTATCACACTATCAACCTTAACAACCCCAGTGCAGCCAAGAATTAAAGGACACCTTTCCAATTGGTGAAAAGGCTACAGAAGATCGATGTTCAATTCAATTATTGGGATACGGGTTATTTGTGCAGGTGATGTATTAAGCCTCTCATGTTCCTAAGTGTGACAGCCCTACAGAAAAGGTCATGGATTCCATTATGGAAAAAGGGCTGCCTAATAACGTCTTGTAATACCATTGGTATTTTCTTGTAAATTGATTGAATTTAATGGCGAGTGCTTTATTAGGGTTGGTGAGAATTTTAAAAGCAAGTGCTTAATTGTTAAATACCTTTTATTTCCTTTTAAACGATGATTAACAACTCATTGAAGTAAGGCTTGACAATCTTCATTGCGATATTCATTGGCTGTTTTTTTTATACACTCACGCCCTTGCGGGTTAGGCAGAGAGAACAGAGTGCCAAGAGAATCTATTCTTGCATACATCTCTCGCTTCCTCTACATTCACAATTCTCTTTATACACGCTCGCCGGTTTCGGAGACTCCTGACTCCACCTTCCTTCAATACATGACGTATTAGCTCTAGTTAAGTGAGTCTCGGTCTCCACCTGTAGCTACTTCTTTCTACTTTCGCATTGTATATATTCTTAACAAGTCGCTCGTCCGGCATTCTTTCCACATGTCCGAACCATCGGAGCATTCCCTGAATATTGTATCGTTATTTGTAAGTTGGTAAACGCAATGTACATTATATTATAGTGATGTCATAATTTGGTGTAATATCTACAATTTAGACTAAGGATTCTTCTAGTATGTGCCAATGGGTAAATCCTACACAACACAAGGTATACTTCCCTTATAAATTGATACAAAGTGAAAATATGTGAAATCGAAAGTAACAGTCACGAGCAGGATTTGAACCTGCATCTCCTGGAATACCGTCCTAGATGCTTTGCCAATTCAGCCATCGTGACAATTGCGCGGGGCTGCGAATTTCGATAACACAATCATTCTTAACGTCTTGGGTGTCGCTGATTTATATAGTTAAGCATGTCAAATGCTAAAAAAAATATATAAAAATATCAACAGGGGAAGTATAATCTTTTGTAAGATTTCACTTTTATCATGAAACACAATTTTCATAAGTTCCATCCATCCATCCATCAGCCTTTTAACGTCCACTGCTGGACATAGGCCTCCCCAAGAATGGGGGATAATGCCGTAATCACCACGCTTGGCAGGCGGGTTGGCGATCGCATTGGATGTTGTTAATACTCGAGGGAGTGCTGCTGCCCACTCCCCTGATATTCCCTCAGCCGGCTCTTACGACTCCCGTGGGTAGAGAGGGGTGGGACAATTCTAAAGCCAGCCCCACGCGGCTTTCATAAGTTACTTAGTTTTTATAAAGTAGTAAAATTGTATATAAAATGGTGATGTGATGACGAAATACCAATTTTCACCCGCAGTTATTGTAAGTACCCACTATGGGATTTAAGCAGGTTATAGAAGGCAAAAGAAGTACCTGAACAATAATAGTGGTGGTAGATTATGCCACCTAATTAGAGTTCTTATCAATTTGTTATCAAAATGGTACGCGCTTCTAAACATTTTCTGTAATAATTGGATATTCTTTCTGGATGTATTTCCTATCAATTACTGTTATTATTTTAACATGTTTCAAAAGTATCTTCATTTTTTAAACCTAAATCAATTCAAGCAAAGGACAAAAAACATCCACAAAAGCCTTTGAATGCCTAGTACCAGGCCAGCATAATTGCAAGACAACATACAACAATCACTCATTAAAGTTTTTTGTGCCCGCATTCAGTGCATGTTTGTGTGATATACAAATACCAGGAGAACATGAAGCGTCGTAGTTCTGCGATAAAAACCGCTCTATTCGGAATCTCCGACCCGTAAATCGTTGCCTCCCCTTTTCTTCTAATACGAGGTTGGTTTGCAATTCCGTGTTATTGTGCCCGTTCAGAATGTTTGCCGACGTGAATAGGATAAAAATTGCACGCTGAGTTTGTACAAATACACATATATTTTTAAATCTTTACCTGTTAAATGCGGGACAGTTGTCAGTGTAGATATGTTTTCATGTCTATAAAGTTCCAAAATATTTTGTGTAAAACATGATCTGCCTATTTTTATCACAACTCGTTACTATCAGCCTGGTCACGGGTCTCCTTTACAGTGATAATGATTTTCCAGTGCGGGTTGGCAGACTTCACAAGCTGTCGTTAAAATCTTTGAGGCTAACGGGCTTACGATATTGTTCTACGGCGATCAGTGATAATGTGTTAACAAATCAAAAAAATTTAAAATTAAGGGAATTTTGCTATGCGAGGTGAAATTCTCAGCCTTAGGAACTCAATACTAAGGTCTCGAAAGTATTTATTTTCTAAATCCATATACTCACCCGTTTTTTTTCTTTTTTTGGTAAGGCGGGAAAAAATGTTCCTAACCGCTCACCCCTTCGTTCGGGGCAAAGAACAGGGTAGTGTGGGGCGCCTTCACTCACTAAAGAAATCCGCCGTGTGCTGTCTCTCCGCCTTTATTGGCGGGCCACTGGAACTATGTTACATTCCTTCGGTGGTTTTACAACACACCCTGCTATTAGGGAAACATGAGAGAGCTAATTACGTAGGCTGCCACCGGAGGTTGGAAAAAAAAACAAAATTTAATTTAAATAAAACTATATTTTAAAATAAACTTATTACAATATTAATCCTAGCCTAAAGTTAGTGCCGATCGTTCGATGTTAGAACAGAAAGTGTGGGAATAGGGGATTGCAAAAGCGACGATGACACCTGGATCACGTTTCGCTGACTTTGCGCCTCCTGGAAGTAGATGTCGTAATATTCCATGTAATGAGGTTATTGGTATCAGCGATTACTGTGGGAAGATATGGTATGTAACACCTCCCCCCGTAGATCAGGAACTATGCGAGAAATTTTTCGAGAGAGTTGCTGAGATGTTGGCAGAATCAATCTTGATGTGTCTGGGATGACTTTTTGAATTTTCAGTTATCTCTTTGTAAGTATCTTGAGGTTGATCAGACTCGGAGACATGAACTTGCTGTTTCGGCTCGCCTTTTACTCTGCGTAGGCGTCGGTACAATAATCCAATAGTGATTGCGATTGTACCGGATAATATCACGTAAATAGGAATGGTCGTGTGATATATTGTGTAATCTTCAATTTAATTTAATTTTATAGGTTATTGGAGAGAAGTTGCGGCGTCGGTGTGATACAGCTGTTCAAGATTGACAGTGTTTAATTTAATCTCTGTATTTTCTTTATTCCAGGTTTCATTTAAGTGTGGGAATTCTAGTATCTTCAAGGCTCGTCCTTTGACATCATCGTTTGTATTAAAGACTGCAAATTTAGGCGTTGAGATGTAGCAGCCACGTGGGATGACAGTTAAGTAACTTCCTTGTAGTGACTTGTATTGGACTTGCCCGCATGATATTTCTATAGCATCCGTGTAGTCTAGGTTGCCAGTAATGCTTTTAACCACTGAGCCTAACCCGTCTATTAGACCTCTCTTATTACGTTGATGTTGCATAAACGTTTCTAATCTAGCGGTTAATATTTTAATTCTACTATCTAGATAATTAATATGGGGTTCGTATAAAGAAAGAGTTTTGTTATTTAATATGGGCCTTAATTCTTTTAGTTGATTTTTAACTGAATAAATTTGCGACTTAATTTCTTAAAGATTAACATATTGTAAAAAGGAATGATAGTGGGAGGTTATTTTAGATTGCCCGATTATAAATGTTAAAAGAC
This sequence comes from Leucoma salicis, assembly GCA_948253155.1. Classification (NCBI taxonomy): domain Eukaryota; kingdom Metazoa; phylum Arthropoda; class Insecta; order Lepidoptera; family Erebidae; genus Leucoma; species Leucoma salicis. The sequence continues at coordinate 24,755,799 of OX411812.1, forward strand.
TTGGGCCGTCCAGTAACGAGTCAATTGTTACTTCCTGCGCGCTGATCAGTTGAAGTAGATGCAATATTGGTAGTATCCTGTAACGATAAAGGACTTTTAGGGGCGCGTTTCAGGCGAGACTTTGCCACGGGGCCACGTTTCTTACGGGTGTATATATGAATAGGTAAGTCGGCTAAAACCTGTCCTGCGTATAACGCGGGGCCAACTTCTGTCGATTTGCTAAAGGATTACGCACAAAGACTTGTTGATCGGGTAAGAGCTCTTGTTCAGACTCGCGGTCCTTATTCCTATTTTCTGTAAGTTGAGTCCGTTCGTGAAGCGAAGACTCGTTTATTAAATCATATACTTTTTTTATGATCCTGAATATACTGTTGTAACAAATGTTCCGTTAGTTTAAATGGGTCTCTCGGGTCAAAATGTCCTGTAATTAATTCTATGGGTCTACATTTTGTAAAACTGTGGATTGAACTATTATATCCTAAAACAGCATAGGGCATGAGGTTAATAATCGATTCGTTACGGTGTTCTAATTTTAATATTCTTAAGTGTTCCAAAATTGTTGAATGGAATCTTTCTACAATACCATTGTCAAGGGCAATAATCTTATGGTGTTGAATCTTATGTAATTTTGTAAATTCTAAAAATATTTGATTAGTAAATTCGGGACCTTGGTCGGTGATAATTGTTAAGGGTGGTGTGTGAAAAACTGTAATAGAGCTTGTACTATGCTTAATGCTGTGCCGTCTCTTAAATAATACGCTTGCGCATATTTGGAGAAAGCATCTACTATGGTAATGTATTTTTCGTTTTGCGCTATGAAAAGGTCTACATGGACTAACTCAAAAGGTTTGGTAGGTGGTGGTACTATACAGAATTTTTGTTTTACAGGTTTCCGGTCATACTTGGCTTGTCCACAGATATTACACTCATTAATGTACTTAGATATATGCTCTTTCATTTTGGGCCAATAATATCTATGTGCAAGTGCGAGATAACATTCATTAATACCTCTATGGTTGGTTTTGCCTTCGTGGTATTTCTGAATGATTTCCTGCTGCCGTAAGTATTCATTTACGTTTTCAATTTCAGTTTTTGTTAACACTAAATTCATAGCTGAGCTTTTGAATGCATTTTGTATAATTGGGATTATTTTATACATGTATAGCTAACGTAGGGTGAATGAGTATGCCTGTTCTAACTTTGGAGTTAATAAATTATTTTACAGCATCTATAACATCTTGTTCGAGGGATGACTCTGACAGCTGAATTGTGGTACGGGTATGAGTCTCAAATGGCTTTATCACGGTAGGTCGTTTCTTTACGTCTCCTACAACTACGAAACAAATCTGCCTATTAAATTTATTTAACGGTTCATCGGATATGTGTATCTCTAATATGGGGTTTTAAGCTTATCATCACGCCATTTCCCTTGCAGGGTAGGCAGAAAGAACAGTTTTAGCACTTGTGTGAGCTGTAACGGTGGCAGAATCACTAACAGGTGGCATATTCTCGGATGAATTGACTGCAGTGGAACTTATTTCATGATGGTAGATTTCAACGCGAGATAAGGCATTGCCATTGGTATTATTTTTGCCTTGTTTATAAACTATTGTGAAATTATATTCGCTTAATTTTAATTTCCAACGGGTTAATCTGGAACTGAGTTCTTTTAAGTTCATAATCCATTGGAGAGGTTTATGATCAGTAACGATTTTAAATTTTTGGCCAAATAAATATGGGCGGAAGTATTTAGTTCCCCAAACGATTGCTAAAAGCTCTTTTTCTATTCTACTATAATTACATTCGCTGGTATTTAATGTCCTGGAGGCATGGGCTATAGGTTTATCGGAACCCAAGGGTCCTTGAGATAATATAGCACCAATAGCTATATTCGATGCGTCCGTTGTGAGTATGAACTCTTTTGTGAAGTCGGAATACTGAAGTATTGGGTCATTTGTTAATATTTTTTTACATTTCTCGAAACAGTTTTGATAGCTGGGGTCTGATAAATTAATTTTTGAACCTTTCTTTAAACAACTAGTAATGGGTTTTGTTATTTTGGCAAAATCAGGTATACATTTTTGGTAATAACTCTAAAAATCTTTTTATTTCGGTTGCGGTTTTTGGGAATGGAAATTTCTGTATAGCCATTATTTTATCTGGGTTGGGTTTGATGCCGTCTTTGCTAATTATATGGTCTAAATAAGAAGTTTCTAATTTTAAAAATTCCGATTTATCTAATTGTATTTTAAAGTTCGATTCTCTTAGTCTATTAAATATTTTTTCTAGGTTTATCATGTGTTCTTGTAAGGATACACTTAAAACAATTATATCATCAAGGTAAACAACGCAGATCTGACTTTGAAGGTCTTTGAGAACATTATCCATTACTTGCTGAAAAGTCGATGGCGAATTTTTAAGTCCCATCGGCATACGCAAAATTTCATAGTGTCCATGCTCTACAGTGAAGGCTGTTTTGGGAATGTCATTTTCCGACATTTGACCGGATGCTAAATCTAGTGTAGTGAAGTAATTACAGTTTCCAAGCTTATCCAAGATATCAGAAATGTTAGGAATGGGATATTTATCATCTATTGTCTTTTCATTCAGTTTTCGAAAGTCTACAACCAACCGCCACTTTTGTTTTCCAGAAGCATCGGCCTTCTTTGGTACCACCCAAATAGGTGAGCTCCAAGCGGATTCAGAAGGCCTAATAATTCCTTGACCTAACATTTTTGAAATTTGATCCTGTACTTCTTGCCTATGTATATAAGGATACCTATAATTTTTGGCGTGAATAGGGATTTCGTCTACGGTACGAATACAATGCTTAATTTTATTAGTGAAAGTGAGAGGTTCACCCTCTATATAAAATACATCCGCATAGCGAGCACATAGCGTTTCTAAATTAGCACGCTCCTCGGGGTTAAGATGGTCAGTCCGTAAACGCGAGAGCACATCATTAATACGCGACTTCGATATACGTTGTTCAGTAAGCGTGCACTCAAAGTTACATAGTTCCGCGCTTATCGGGCGATCCATTGAAAACACTACGTCGTTCTGAGTCAGATTAGTTACCTCTAAATAACCTCGGCTATTACTAATTTTAGTTATAGATTCGTTTATTATACAATTTGAAATAGTTTGTGGGGGAATAAACGCTTCTCCATCTTGAAAATTGATGGGAACTTTGATAATTTTAGACGAGTTTGCCGGTATAATATCCTCGTAGAAATTACTGTTTAGGGAGTTATACATATAAATAGGACATTGCGCGAATTTAGTTTTTAATATATTATTCTTTAAATCTATACTTGATTCCCATTTATGTAATAAATCATTACCTATAAGACCGTCAAAGTAGTCGTGAAATTTGTAGATATATAATTTAATCGGGGTGCTATCACTAAATTCTCGGAAGCATGGCAATGTAATCGAATACTCATGGCGACTCGTGCCGTGGTAGTTACTAATCTCAAACGGCTCATAAGTACATTGTAAATGTCCATAATAATTGCTAACAACTTGAGGACTGATAAAAGATGAATTTGCACCTGTGTCTATTAATAACTTAATAGGTGGGTCGGAGATAGTTATATACGGAAGTTGCCTTTGGGTCGGTATATTGAGTAGAACTCAATATACAAGTCTGTATATTGAGTAGAACTCAATATACAGAACTTTTCTGATTTCGTATCCGTCTGAAAATCCGAAGGTTCCGGGGGAGATGGCGATGGAGGGGTTTCCGTAGTACATTCTTCTATGACTACATTTGGTTGGGTCTGCTCATAATTATCATATCCATAATTATAAAGTAATCTGCATCTAACGTATCGTAATAGTAGTAATCGGGTGAGTAAGTTTCGTCGTAAAGTTGGTTAAAATGAGCTTCACGGTTTCTAAAATAATTAGTTGGGGGTGGATTACCGGATCGGGACCAATCATGACCTCGAATCGGCATAGGCTTGGGGACGAAGTGGCTAACTCCACTCATTGGTCTTGCGGTACTGCTTTGGTTATGCTGCGATTCACGATGTGGTTATCTAAATACGTTACTAGGTCTATAATTAGGTAAAGGAGTAGCAAATACCTCTTGAGTACGGCTGGGGCCTTTATATTCTGGTTGGGGTGTGTGACTTGGCTTCCACATGGGAACTCTCTGAGGAAACTGCGCAGCAGCTTGATGCGATGGACCTGGCATGTGTATGGGTAATGGCGTTCGTGGGCTACCTATCATATTTGGGAATTTAAATCCTTGAGTAATCTGTCCATGAGGAATATTATTTTTCTTTTCCGTAAAATTGCTATTTCTTTGCTGTAAGTATAATGTATTCACTTCCTCGTGCACAAATTCTAAAGCTTTTTCTATGGTTTCCGGCCTCATGCAACGTATGCGTGATCCTAGTGGATCTCTAAGACCACGTAAGAAGGCTTGTAAAGTTAATTTTTTATATAAGTTGCGTTTTGATTCAATTGTACTTTGCAAGGTCTCGTGCAAAGAGATATACGTCATTATTGTACTAAATAAGCTTTGACATTTTTCATAAAATTCTTGCGCTGATGATGGGCCCTGACATAAAAGTGCTAGGTCATTGTACAAAGATGTTTCATCTCGTTGGTCTGCAAAGCTTTTAAGAGCGTTACGAATACCTGCCCATTTTTCGGGTATTCCGTTACTATTGATTAAACGAGCCGCGGGCCCAGTTACTTTATTTAATATGCCATTTATAAGTGCAAGGTTACACAACTGGTTACTAGGGTCGCTATTAATAAATTCACTAACTAATTCACAGAGCTTTATGAACCTGGTCAGAACATTTGGGTTTCCGTCAAATTCGGGAACCAGGCGGAGGGCCTTGAATACTGATTCTATGTCTGACATAGTTGTACTGCTAGAAGAGGAACTTAAACTTAAATCTCTACCTGCGTCTTGTAAACTACTTCTACTACTAATGTTATTTAACCTAGAGGTACCAGATTTCCTAGGATGGAAAATTTTGGCGTTTAAAATATATACTTAAGGATAGAAAGGAGAGCAACCACAGAACGATTCTATGGTACTCACATATACATTCTGGTTTCTTCCGCGTATCGATGTCTGGATAGACCTCTGCTGCAGCTCTCGTAGATTCTGGATACTCGTAATCGGTAGTCGTGCTAGGGCGCAAGACCTCGGTTCGATTTTAGGGGAAATCTTGACGCGAACGCGATCCTAATCTCAAGGATCCTACCGACTGCGCCAATTACGTAGGCTGCCACTGGAAGTTGGAAAGAAAACCAAAATTTAATTTAAATAAAACTATATTTTAAAATAAACTTATTACAATATTAATCCTAGCCTAAAGTTAGTGCCGATCGTTCGATGTTAGAACAGAAAGTTTGGAAATAGCGGATTGCAAAAGCGACGATAACACCTCGATCACGTTTCGCTGACTTTGCGCCTCGTGGAAGTAGGTAGATGTCGCAATATTCCATGTAATGAGGTTATTAGTATCAGCGATTACTGTGGGAAGATATGGTATGTAACAAGCTGTAAGTCTATATTATTATAGATCAGATAGTGTTTATCATCTGCAACTTCTATATACTTAAACTAATGAATTATGGATTCGCTCGCGTCGTAGTGATAAATCCATTTTGGCTAGGATTTGCGCGATTCTTAGATTGCTTACCTAATTATATAGTATCAAAGAAACCCTTATGCATTTTTTCACGGTTCCAGTCCCAGGAGTTTGGGCTGTGCGTTGACATATCAGTCGGAAAGTCAGTTATTCTTTTATATCTATACTATATATAATATATAGAGAGGAAGCTGTAACAGAGCAGAGGTCAGTACATTTAAGATATTTGAGAAAAATATACTGTATTAGGCTATATAGGCGTGTCTGAACACAAAAAAATGATTTTTAGATTTTTTGTCTGTTTGTTAGTTCGCGCATCACACAAAAACTACTGCAACTTTTTTTATTTGATAGCTCTTGATTAGACTTAAAAACTGGTATACATTTTATCCGAAAACATATTTTTTTTTAGAATTTTTGTGTGTGTTGTATGGGCATCACGCAAAAAACTACTGAACTGATTTTGATGAATCTTTTTGTATTAATAGTTCTGGATTAGACTTAAAATTGTTGTAAATTTTATCGTGCTACTATACCGGGAACCTGAGATATAACCCAAAAACCAGATATTGGCTGTGCCGAGCCGAGTGCCGAGCCGAGAGAGAGTGCGGAGCCGATAGCAAAGTCTACTATATAGATTAACCCATTCCCTGTCCGTTTGTAGACAATAGAAATGTAATTGTTATGTATCATATATGATTCATGAGACAAGAAACCTGTTAAGATTCTTTCTACAAATTCGAATTGTTTGTGGTATAAAACAATTTTGAATTTTTTCTTCTGAAACAACCAGGAAAATGAAACTTTTATTTGCCACTTTATAATTATTCCTGGCCTGGATTAATTTCTTCACCAGCCCATCTATATAATACAAAATTTAATTATTTTTGTCTATAAAAATGTAACAGGTTTTAATAAAACTGCATATAATTCATTAAATAGATACATTTATTTATCGCCATTAAGAACGTGACACCCAATGACAATGCTTATATGTTACATATATTTTTACATATAATGCAATATCAAACTAACAAACACATGTATCACAGAACATTTTGATAGTGCAAAATTGACCCATTATTTTTAAAAAGTGGACGATCACTAAAAATGAATATTACGGTCGGTTTACACTATGCTAGAAGCATACCAGTCTGGAATTTGAATGCAACGTTTGCTCGAATAATTTGAATTGAAATTGGAATTCATATTGAAAACTTAATTATCAAACTAGATTGTCAGTCTACTGTTCGATCTAATGCATTCATTTACGTTATTGGAATAAAGTAATTATCAATCCAGTGCCATTCCATTGCAGACAGATTAGATAGTCACAAGTGCTAACATTTTTTAAGCGCGTATATTGCTTCAGATAATAGTCCCTGATTGGCCAGCACTGGACTATTGGACTGGATAATGTAAGCCGACCTACAATTATTAAAAGTCAGAGTAGTAAAAAGTAAAAGTACAACAAAGTTTATTTATTTCAAATAATTAAGGCGATACATTCAAGAGGACCGTAAATTCCAATTATGGAATTTTAACTCCGAATTATTATAGGTTAATTGGTGCCTATTGACACAAAGTGAAAAATGTGAAATCGAAAATAACAGTCACAAGCAGGTGCCTATTGTTTAAAGTATACATTTTATGATTAATGACTGAATATGCTATTTTATCATTTATGACTGAATATGCTAAGTGTGAATATGCCCAATGATTTTATATTAAATTAACTATATTATAGTGTAGCTTTAGTAATGAAAACTTAAAACAGCTTATTTCAAATATATCCCCAATTATTTCAAATAAATAAATGAAATATACCAATAGATTTTTCATAGATTTATTAATTTAGACATTGTTACTACCTAGCTGTACTTAAATTTTATGTACAATTTTACACAATATTTAATAATATTATAGATTTATATTTGGCACAAGGAGGGGTAAATATAATTTAATCTTGGCATAATATATTATACAGATGAATATATTGATTACTGCTTCACATCCTTTATTGAATATGCCTTTTTGGAAATAAAAAGTAGATACCTACATCAGTTTATTAGTTTTAAGATAGTGGCGTTTGGGTCTGGCCCAAAGGGTCCACTATTTTTTTCGTTTTGAACAGCCATGAAGCACCTCAATGTGTTTCGGTTGAAGGCGAAGGTGGCTGATCATAGGACCAGCCCCGCTTCTCTGTTTAGCATAGAGTAGTCTAATTTAGGCGGTAGTCAGCAGCTTAGCTTTCCTGGTATGTTACGGTCCGTGAGTGGCGGTTAACGCTTAACATCTGGCTACACTGACTTATTTTCTGCAGTTATCGTCCATACGGTGAGTTTCAGTTAGTTTATTTTTTTTTGGAGTTTGTATATTTGAGTATTTACAGCTCCCAATTAATCCATTGTATGGCATTATATGCTTATGAAGAATTTTAGTGATTATACTGTACATCAAATTTTGCTCTAAATAATATACATAATTCTGATACGACTTTTTCAGCTTCATTCATTAATTGAATAAAAATGTAATCAATTTATTTTAATAAAACAGTAACAGCTTAATAAGCAACGTATATTTAAAATAATTAAATAACTTAATCACTTACGCAGAATACATGTTATAAAGTAATAAATTCGATGCATAAAACAACATTCAAATAATTTATATTAAACTTTATTCTAACAACAATTAAGTGTCATATTGACAGTTAAAACATTTGCAGTCTGCCCCCTTAGAATGTGATTTACAAAATCGTATCGATATCGTATTGTCTTATTTGTGATTGGTAGAGACAAAGACGCGTGATGTCGCAATAATCGCTCAGCCAATCACGATGAGATCTCAAGATCTCTCAACCAATGACAATGTCACGATGCGATGTTGATACCTCTTTTCATCTTTTTTTTTAGAAGTCTATTATTTCTTTTTTCAAATCAACAGCCATATTATTGTGTTATATTAACTGATGTTTTTGAGAACAAAGTAGGTTATTATACGTGAAATAGAATCAATAATAATATTACCGACATTAACGCTACCTTAATGATAAAGAAGAACAAAAAAATGAGAATTGTCATCGAATACCACAGTAGCATAGTTGGTAACAACAATGAAAAGCGATCTAAAATTTGTTACTAGCGCATTCCCTGCGGCTTCACTCGCTTCATAGCTAAATCAATCAACCGCTTTATATCTCATTTTTCTTGTTTGTCAATCGTGTGTCTACTGTAAAAACTTACCAACAAACGCATTATCTCTACTGCCAGAATGCACGTGCGAATGGTAAAATATAAACTTATAATATTGTTGGTTGTTTTATCATAAACAAAACATATGTAACATGAAAAACATCTCATAACATCCTTTGGAAGAATTTTACGACACCTCCGAGATAGAAGGTCGTGACTTTATATAATAGTAGTATGTCACTTCGTGGACACATTATAGTTTATTATTTCACAAATATACTGCAGTAGAGCCTTGTTTCTTCCAGCATGAATAGGCCGGGTCTACCAGGGAAGTATGAGTAAAGCAACGGTAAATATTTTGATATTTTTTATATATTATTAGCATTTGACATGCTTATGCATATAACAAACAACACATATGTTTGAAAATGTGAAATAAAAATAATAGTTAAGAGCAGCATTTTAACTTGCATCTCCTGGAAAACTGTCCCAGATGCTTTGCCATTTCAGATATCGTGACATCTGCTCAGGAATACAAATTTCGATAACTCGTCCCGTCTGATATTTCGGGTGGCGCCTGTGCAATCGTCGGATGTATTTGCATACATTATTCCAACCAGGTTATCTTAATTATTACAATTAAGATTCATACCAAATAATGACGCAGAAGTTCAGGTTGCTGAATTGTCAAAGCCCACCAGATGGTTCGGTTCCCAGGAGACGCGGGTTAAAATGCTCCTCAAGAGTATTATTCTCGCACTTAGTGTTAAACGGTAACTATTTCTATACTGTTTCGTATGACGAGTGAGGCTCAAAACTCCTTTGTTTCTTTCCTATCGTCCTTACTAACCACTTCCTCGTTTCCTACGAGAAGAGAGTAATACTTCTGATGTTCACAAATCGACCGTATCTTAAACACTAGTCTTGTCGGGTATTCAAACAATAATGAGTGCCTAATGTCGTTAACTAGTTGAAGTCTGATTTCATGCGTTATACAAAAGCCAGGAGCTCTTTATATGTCTCAACATCTTAAAATACCTCTAGTAAATAACATAACAATTACTTCAAGTTAGATTGCTTCACAACTGTCAGCGTTAGATAACGTTGCAGAACTAAAACTTTCAATGAACTACAAACTCAACATAGCTCGGCAACTTCCAGAGTAAGTCTTAACTGTCAAGGTGACACCGATCTTAAACAGTAATATTCCTTAAAACTTACTTTAGCCCACCCAACATATGTAAATATTACAAATTCTTATACTCCGTGACATAACATCGAAATTCAGTGCTTCCTATTTATAGAATAATTGATTTATAATAATGATTTATATTTACGACATTTTCACGACAATTATCACTATTTACGACGTTGTTATGTTCTGCCGTTAATAATGTAAATATATTTTGTATAATTTAATATAAACTTTTGTTTTAAATCTTGTTTTAATTTCAGAAGTTATTAAACATAACGATGGCATTAAACATAAAATCCCTGCATTTCAAATAGGGGCTAAAAGTATTTGACTTTTGGTCATCGCTGCTGTCCTGGTATATTATATCTATTCGATTTTGAAATCATTTACATTATAATGCAAGACGAATTAATAAATATTTAATTTCTTATTAAAGAATACTACAAACCTGTCCACCTCTTATACCTTTGTCACAAGTTTGACAACACTCGAGCGAAGTCCTTGGTGTTGCTAGCGTCTGTAGCTCGCACGTTTGTTTTCCAATTTTTGCATACGGGATATATAAAAATAAAAAAATACATAACTATATTAAAAACTGATATTATTAAATTTGCCTAGCGACAGAACATAACTACCTATTATAATGCTTACACACCCAGACGATTCCCGATTGATTGTACCAGGGCAACATAAATAATAAACGATGAAAAACAACGATCACTGAACATTTACGATTCTCCATTAATTATTAACGACGATACATCGGATACGGTTTTATGGATACTATCTGAATTGAGCGAATCGTTTTATTCATTACAATGTAATCTCAGATATGTCATTTATAGATTTTTAATGGGGCTTTTAGATCGAAGTGAAAACGTTCCTTAAACTGTATCTATGTCCTATGTTACATTTGCAACGTTAAGTAAACAACGGAGCCTAAGTCGACGTAGCGGTCAAAATTTTCTATAAAATTGACCATAGCTGATGTGCCCCAGCAGTAAATATATCCGTAGACACATTCCGCATGTTTTGAGTGATGAAATAACGTTCTACTTTTACTTAATAGAACTAACTAATTCAAAGGTGGTTGGTTACATTACTTACTTGACAAGTTTATTAGCCACTTAGTTAATTTGCACGTGGTTAGCTATACAATCAAACCCAGAAATGGAAATATATTAAGGGAATTATATAGATGAATATCTATAGTTATTAGGCAATAAAGCGTTTTGAATCTATCGTTATATTTTTTTTTTCAACCCATTATTAGCCTCCTATTGAGTACAGGTCTTCTTTCTTAAGAGGAATTCTAGCCGTAATCCACCATGCTGGCACATTGCGGATTGGCAGACTTCACAAGATGTCAAGAAAATCTCTCAGGCGCAAACCTATAAAGTTTGCGATGGCGTTGGTCGTTAAGACAAATGTGGTAAGGAAATTGGGTATTTCTAACAAATAGTACGGTAGCTCAGTGGATTAGAGCACTTCCCCGGATAGTAAGGGACGCAGGTTCGATTCCCGCTCGTACTAAAATATTTTTCCTTATTCACAAAATATAATTTGTACTTTAAGAGTAGCTGACCATGTCAAGTGCTAAAATATAGATCGAAATGTTTAAAATACATCATTTTAAGAGGAGATACGACAGCAAAATGTTTATGTTATTTGGCTGAAACTGTGGGCAAACGACATTAACCTTTACGCAAGTAGGTACCTACGTGTAATCGATTTCTAAAAACAATTTGTGTGTTTTTATACGCGAGATTTGATAATAATTAACACAATTTTTGTACCTAATTAAAATTAGATTTATATCACTTATTTTTCTAAGTGACATTATAGGATATGTAAACAATTTAAATATTCAGTTTGCGATGAATATAAATAAATAAATATTCCTGGACATTTTCACACAACGCCTCTGGTCCCAAACTAAGCTTAACGCTTGTGCTATGGGTACCAGATTACGGATATAATACATATACTACTTTATTTTTTGTAAATACATACATATAATAGATAGAAAACTCCCAGACGCAGTACAAATATCTGTGTTCATCACACAAATAATTGTCCTGGGTGGGAATCGAACCCACGACCCCGTGCACGGAAGTCGGTTACACTACCGACTACGCCACGAGGCCCGTCAAAATACTTGATAAAGCTCTTAAAAAATAAATCTATACAAAATCAATGCTTTGCACATCAAACACGTTGTTCTTTCTGTAACTATGGATGCTCACTTGGTTACTTTAAGTGCTCTGCGGATCTCTAGGGAACACTAAGCACCCGCCTTAACAGAGAGGAGGGAGTAAAATAAAACCTATTTAATGAAAAATTAATCTATTGTTGAGTATGTTGTTATTTTTGATCTACATTTTTTAGCATTTGACATGCACCGCCACTTTTTTAAAGTACAAATTATTTGTGAGTAAGGAAAAAGAGACTTTGTACGAGCGGGAATCAAATAGTATGAATTTTAATTGCAAAATTAAACTTACTATATTGTTTTAATGCATGGGCCGTGTGGGGCCGGCTTTAGAATTGTCCCACCCCTCCCCATGGGAGTCGTAAGAGCTGACTGAGGGAATACCGAGGGAGTGGGCAGCAGCACTCCTTCGAATATTAACAACATCCACTGCGATCGCCAACCCACCTGCCAAGTGGCGATTACGGCACTATCCCCCATTCTTGGGGAGGCCTATGTCCAGCAGTGGACGTCAAAAGGCTGTTGGATGGATGCAAATGCATTCCGATAGATGGCGTTGGTCGTAAAGACAAATGTGATAAGGAGTTTGGGATGATCGAAAGATCTGTACGATAGCTCAGTGGCTTAGAGCACTTCCCCGGATTGAAAAAGACGCGGGTTTGATTCCCGCTCGTACAGTCTCTTTTTCCTTATTCACAAATAATTTGTACTTTAAAAAAATGTTGTTATTTTTCATGCTTGATCATTTATCAAAACAAATGATGCAAAAATGTATCAAGAAAGTGCAGTTTCAAACCCCGCTCGCTGCTAGTTTTTTGTTTATAATTTTTACACATTTTTACAAGAAAATAGTGCTACAATTTCATATAAATACCCATAAAACTACTTTTGTATTATTTTAGGGCTCTATCAAGTATTTAGTTTTCCAAATGGATTCCGTAGCCTTAAAAGTTTGAGAACTGCTAACGTATCAGACAGATCATCGTATACATTAAAAAAAAAACAATTGATCGTATTAATTTACATTGTTTATTACCTTTATCACATAAAATATTTAATTCTATGCAAGTTGGATACCACCATTTTTATAAAGGTGTTTAAAAAGGATTGGTTTTACTAGACGCTTTTTATAAATAAACTTCGTATATTTCCGGAATTTTAAAGTAATTAATTGGCAGTTCCACTCAATGTTGCACTTATCAGAGTCGTAATCTCCCTAAGCATCAAAGATAAAATGTGATTATGGCACTTTGCCCTCGTCATACTTCCAGATGGTGTGTAAGCATTGAGTGATATAATTGATATCTAACTATTCTAGACTCTCGACACTTATCCGAACAGCCGCATCGATTAGACTTTACTCAAGGCACTGCATTTAGAAAATATTACTCGCATAGATACACACAGAATTATCAGTACGGAAGCTTCTGTCGTAGTTGAGCTTGAACCTGTGAACAAAATTACGTTGAATGTTGTACTGAAGTGCTTAGGTATAGCTAGCGTGTTGATCGATAAGCGATAACAAAGGTAATCAATTATGACACTGATTGGTTTGAAGAAAGGTAACCGTTTTTATATTTGAATTTAGATCCCACTTCTGTAGCAGATCCCTCTTCTGTACCGAATTATATCAACATATTAATCTCTTTTTTTTTCTTTTTTTTTATTGCATGTAGTGGCAGACGAGCCACGGCCCATCTGGTGGTAAATAGTAACCGTCGCTCATGGACTCAACTATACCCAGAGTATTGTCAAGCCGCTGCTCACCATTTCATTTCACAGATATGAAATGAAAGAATAAATGGCTATCTCCTGCTACAACCAAAACGGAACGATGTGTTTTATGGCCAGTCACACGGGAGATGGTGGTACCAACCCGCTCGGGCCTGATAACAAGTGAGTACTCCCACTTGGTACCTAGCCCTACCGCCATTCATGCAATGGATGATAATTGCTTATTTCCCTTAGTCGCCTCACACGACACCCGTGGGAAAAGATGGGGTGGTGACAATTATATTCTTAGTCCGTCACCCCATGGACAAAATCTTATTTCTTTATTAGCTTTTGCCTAGTTTAGATTAGGAAACCCAACAAATCATCCAGATAAACTCTTAGGTATATAGCTAAGTTGTGTTCAATTTAAAGGATCTAGAATATTATTTGATGTTGGCCCAATTGTCTAAATATGTTTTAGTAATATGATCGGCATTAAGTAGGCGAACTTTAGCAGTTCTACACCCTCATGAGCTCTCAAATAGTTTCAAGCTCAACTTAACTTAAGCGCACTATGAGAATTATCGCATCTAGAAATCCTTTGCAAATTAAACGAATAATCCTAAAGATTATGAAGGTTTTGTGCCATAATAGTTTAAGCAGGTTTAATTATATTTGTTGCCTTACTTTATTCATGTCAGATTACCTTCATATAGAAAGACTGCTTTTGATACTAACAGATCATGCACTTTGACAATGTCATGCGAAATGTTTAATAGGCGAAAAAAGGCAACCCCAACCCTTCTTTAGTATATACTCTTTGGGCAACCCTATCCTATATGTTGTGGTCTAGTGGTAGATAATTTTTATCGAAAGTGGCTTGGCTATACTCTTAGCATTGCTCAGTCCACAAAACTGGATATTATAGACGTGTGCACCTTAATATCAATGGACGTTAAGACCATTTTTAGAACCAATTTTTGAGCCACTGTTGGGCACAGATATTCTCTCTGGATTAGAGGATTAAGACCATGCGAGTCCATTGTGGGTTAGCAGAATTCACATCCTATTGATGAAATGAGGGCATGAAGTTTGCTTCAACTTTTGCTAACTGGGCGGTGATCAATTGCTGTCATTTGAAAAATCAAAGGTGCGTCTGGCGAGGTCTCGATATTGAACTAGGGATCGAATTCGATACCTCTGTCTTTGCAGTGTTTGGCCTTACCACTAAGCTATCATTGATTTAACCATAAATTGTCAACAATCAACTGCCTCGGTGGTTCAGCGGCAGGGTAAGCGACTGCTGATCATGAGGTCTCGGGTTCGATCCCCGGGTCAGGCAGTGTCATTGAGCTCATTCGTAAAAAGAAAAATTCTCAATAGCAGCCCGGAGTTTGGAAATGTGCCCGGTAGATGGCAATAGGCTCGTCCCCTATTACGTGGGACTTAACATAGCTGATGAATCGTGTGGGTTTATATACACCTCTTCATATCGCCTGTATTATATATATATATATATTCCCCGAATACAGGCATGATGCTATGTATAAATTGTAGAGACTTTTATAAAGTATATGCAGGAACTTGTGGTGTTACTGCTTGATCACAAGATGCGTCCTAAGGTTATGATGAATAATAATTTATTCAGCTAGTGAGATAGACTTACCCAAGACAATACCGTCATCTCCTGTAAGATGTGATGCAGCATATCTTTATTAAAATGAAAATAATACCATACCTGCTGCTGTAAACATAGATAAATGTGGTGATCTCGCAATCTCCAAGGTCTTATTTGTAGACCTCGTGTAAGGAGGAAATGTAGGCTGCGAGGCTTCACATCTCAAGGCCATGTAGCTTTTTGAAGAGGCCACTCGAAGTCGCAAGGACCGCCAACTCGACCTAAGGCCGAAATCGTTGGGCGATGAGACTTTCGTATTGTTTACCATCCAGGGCTCAGACTGTTGATAAAAGAAATTATTTTGTGTTACTATAATTATAATTGTATTCAATATCAAAATGGCAATGTTGCATTAGTCTTGTGGTACCAGTAATACGGTCTTGTCGGATGGACCTGTCCTTTTACCAGTACATCATGGTATGGTGGTAGTATTGGGACTGATGCTTTGCTTATGTTTACTCGCTATTCTAAGATACCTTTATTTACGATTTGACTTATCAGATTCATTCCTTGATCAGCGTTTTATTAATAATAATAATTCTTTATTTGCAAAGAAAGTAGGTACAATATACAGCTGTTATTTAATTTAGTAGATCCTTATACAATCTACCCCTAACTTAGGCATGCAAAATATGTACATAGTTTATTCTTTAATATAATAAGTAAAACTAAATAATAAAATGTCGCAATGAAGTTACAATAAAATATAATTGTAAATTATGTCAAGTGTCAAGATAAATTACTATTTAATATTATAAAATACAGATGTCAAAATTAAGTAAGTGTTTTATCATTTAAAAATATCACAAATGGAATAATAACACTTATAAATTATTAGGACTGACAATTTATTTTTGAAAACTGGGAAGGTCTCATTTTTTATGCTATCGGGTATTTTATTAAATATAATTGGGCCCATACATACAACACTTTTTCTTAATAAGGCAGTATTATAGCCACCAACAAGTAGCATGTTTTTATACTGTCTCCTTACTGGTCCTCTTCTACTTTCGGACATTAAAAAGACGCATGTTTGACTTTACAAAAACAGCCATTTCGAAAATGTATAGCGATGGAAAGGTTAGAACTTTTAGGGACTTAAACATAGGTACGCAGATATCTGTTACTTTCATGTTACACATTGCTATACAACGTTTTTGAGCCTTGAACACCTGCTCCCTCAGGGCACAGTTTTCCCAAAATATTATTCCAAATCTCAGAATAGACCTAACTAAACCATGGTATGCAATTAATTTTGTGGCCATGTTTACTTTTCTAGATAAATTAAAGAGTACATACGCGGCTGCACTTAGTTTTTTACATACTTCGTCTGCTTGTGGCTTCCAAGTTAGCTGACTATCTATAACTATACCTAAGAATTTTGTAACCGATACTTGGTCTACTTTTTATCCATTGTAGTGCAAATTTAAAGTTTTTGCTAGAATCCGCTGATAAAAATGCATAAATTTGTTTTTTTTTTTTTTTTTTTTTTCTTTTTTTTTATGTTAATAATTAAATTATTTTTGTCAAGCCAGTGTATAATGTCCGTCAATGTATTATTTATATCCCGTTCATATGTTTTAGCGTCTGTACATTTAATCAAGGCAGTGCTATCGTCAGCAAATAATACAATAGGGTGACCAATGTGGCGTGGTAAATCATTAGTATATAACAGAAATAATAAAGGGCCCAGTACATAAGTTAATTATGTGGCTTAAATGCGCGACAATGTCACTTGATACATTGGAAACCAATGGAATCGCGTTAGACTCCCGGGAGTCTTATGCGCCGCAACGCCGGGTGGACACTTTTTATGAAAAAAAATATAAAAAAAAACTACTTACCCATTGTTGAAAAATCCATGTATATTGTCCTGTATAATAACTATTTTATGCACTAAAACACTTAAAAATACTATCCACTAATTATTATAATAACACTGACGTTATAAAACGAAAATTTTCCACAAATTTTAATTTTATTTCACTTTCCCGTTGAAAACTCGACTTTATTACCGCACGGTTTGAGTCCATTGGCGCAACTGGATGACGTTTACGTTTGGGAATTATTTCTCGTTGATACAGTATATATAGGCGTAGGCAAAAATCATACACAGATTATAGAATGAACAGATTGTATCGGGCAAAAATTCAAGAGTAGATAGCATTGAATAATTTCTGAAAATATTTTTATTAGAATTTGTTGGTTCTCGCCTATATTTCCATAATAAATGCCTTTGTTTCCTACTGCAGACTCGAATGCCATGTGAAACCCATTTAATATTTTTATTTGATTTAATTGTTATCAATTTGTTGGGAAAGCAAAGATCGTACAACAAGCTAAAATGTTATAAAAATTAATCATAAGCATCATTTGGATTTTCCGTTTTGTATATATATGAAAAAGAAAGACAGTTTAGGTAATTTTTGAACTTGATTACATTTTTACTGGAAAGATCTCGTTTTTTAATCCGCCAAGAGTTTATTCTATAAGATTTAATAACCTTAACTTCTAGAAGCTGAACATTGTGGTCAGACAACGCAAAATCTAATACTTCCGATTTACATTTTAGTTGAGAGCTGCGGGCAAAATTATCTAAGCAAGTATTGCTGGACATTCTAGCGGGTTGTTGTAATTCTAATATAAGATTGTGACCTATAAGAAAGTTTTCAAAGTCCATAGTTACGCTATTTCTTTTTAACGTGTCTATGTTGAAGTCTTTTATTTAAATATATTTTTAGCATTTGACATGCTTAGCACTATACATTAAACACAAAGTGAAAAATGTGAAATCGAAAATAACAGTCACGAGCAGGATTCGAACCTGCATCTCCTGGATACCGTCCAGATGCTTTGCCAATTCAGCCAATTTTTCAATTCATTTATAATGTATGAAAATACTTCCGACAGATGGCGCAGGCGTCACCCAAAGACGTTAAGTATGAATGTGTTATCGAAATTAGCAGTCAGGAGCAATTGTCACGATTGCTGAATTGGCAAAGCATCTGGACGGTATCCAGGAGATGCAGGTTCGAATCCTGCTCGTGACTGTTATTTTCGATTTCACATTTTTCACTTTGTGTTTAATGTATAGTGCTAAGCATGTCAAATGCTAAAAATATATTTAAATATTTATAGGGTTTGCGTCATTATTAGGTAAAAGTCTTAATTGTAAAATTAAGTTTACCTGGTCAGTATAATGTATGAAAATACTTCCGACAGATGGCGCAGGCGTCACCCAAAGACGTTAAGTATGAATGTGTTATCGAAATTAGCAGTCAGGAGCAATTGTCACGATTGCTGAATTGGCAAAGCATCTGGACGGTATCCAGGAGATGCAGGTTCGAATCCTGCTCGTGACTGTTATTTTCGATTTCACATTTTTCACTTTGTGTTTAATGTATAGTGCTAAGCATGTCAAATGCTAAAAATATATTTAAATATTTATAGGGTTTGCGTCATTATTAGGTAAAAGTCTTAATTGTAAAATTAAGTTTACCTGGTCAGTATAATGTATGAAAATACTTCCGACAGATGGCGCAGGCGTCACCCAAAGACGTTAAGTATGAATGTGTTATCGAAATTAGCAGTCAGGAGCAATTGTCACGATTGCTGAATTGGCAAAGCATCTGGACGGTATCCAGGAGATGCAGGTTCGAATCCTGCTCGTGACTGTTATTTTCGATTTCACATTTTTCACTTTATGTTGAAGTCCCCACTCATGACAATTTTCTTATCTGATTTGGTACAAAGATTTTTCAAGATAATCTCTAGTTTCTCATAAAATACATTTAAATTATTTAACTTTGGTGGCCTATAAATACATATAACAGTTAGATTTTGATTCGTCAGGTCTAAACCGCAACATTCAATGACGTTAGGTATAGACTGCCGCTGTATGTCCGAAAGCTCTCTATATTCGAGATATTTTTTTAATATAATACATGCTCCTCCTCGTTTCTGATTATGACTTGAATAAATTACGGCTAGTTTATAATTATATATATTTAATAGTTTCTCGTGACCACCTATAACAAAGTATTCTGTGATACAAATTACATCTATAACTCTTTTCTGCTGCGATAGTTCTTGGAGATGAATAGTAAGTAAATCGGAGTTATTTAATAGACCAGCAATATTCTGATGTAGAATGTTTATATTATTATAGACGAAAAAAATCACTACTGTTTGTTGAATTACAGAGAGCAGTGTTTATAGGATAGTTTTTTAAGTCAATTTTTAGACGATCGAAGATGCTTTCAAATATTCGCTTTGTGCCCAGCCTGGTTACTTTTCCTGTTTTATATGAATACATTTCAAATGAGAGGTCACGATTTGTGTCAAAGAAATATGCATAATTATTGTTATGTATGTCCAAGCAAAGTAAATTATTAAACATTTCAACACGATAGTTCTGAATTGGAGCGCCTTTTACATAGGTGGGACAGCATTTAATTACATTCATGTGATTAATTTGTTTTAGTGAGTCTCTAATAATTTTTATCAATTCAATGTAGTCACGGTTGTTTTTAAAGTCTTTTTCTCCAATCATAATAATGCAGTAATCATTTATAGAAAAATTCTGAACCTTGGCATTAATATTCATCAGGATTTTTGTTAATTCACTAACTGGTGACACATAATGGCAGTACTCAAAAAACTCTCCGAAGGTGTTTTCTATATTTTCTAGAGCTCTAACATATTCGCAGTTACTTATTATGTATAGTTTTTTTGGACTTCCCAACTTCGTAGTTGCTTTATCATTTTTTAGAGTTTCGAGGCAAGCCTTCCCTAGTGTCGCTTTTAATACTTGTCATACTAGACTGTTTCAAAGAAGTCTCTGTTTGGTTTCTTTTATGATTTTTTTTGGTGCTTTTTAGATGGCGTACCAATTTATTTTGCCTAGAAGATATAGGGCTGCAAGTGACTTTTTTAAATAAATATTTTTTCTTAAATAAGTCTTCATTTAATTTTTTAAGATTATTATTCGCTAAAGAAAGAGACTCGATTTCTTGATGAGCGCTGTCTAATTAAAGTTCCAGTTTATTTATTTTTTATCTCTTAATTTTAATACTTCATCATTGCTGTCTATAGAAATATCTGGTAGACTATTGGTTGTTTCATATGGACTATCTAAAGTTTCGTTCAACACTTCACTATTATTAGTAATAGAATCAGACGTGGTTCACTTGTGACGAAACGTAATGTTTTCGAGGATGTTCATATTAACAGTTTTTAAACACGTAGAAGGCAATGTAATGCAATGTTATTACCTAAACCAAATAAACAATTTATTAACTAGTAATAAACATTCTAAAAAGAGAACCAATGTGTGGTGGTTCGAACTCGAGCCCTCGCGTTAAACCGCCTTAGACTGCATAACGTAGGTACGCACCACTGAGACAGTTACATATGTGGTTTAAACTGGTAATCAGTAGGCCCTTCCAAACAAAAAGTTCGTTACAAAGAGGATTGTTGTTTGAGTGATTTGAATTATTTTTCACTGACTCCACTTTGTAATATTAAGAATTTTTGTTGCTTTTTTATAACTTTATTTGTCACACGATAATTCACTTAGTAAATAGTAGATTATACTTCCAATAAGTGTCTTATATCACTCACAAAAACTGAAAGTGTTCGAAAATGTTTTATTCACCTCTTTCCTAATTTATTTTTAAAATATGCATCAAATCTACTCTTTGATCCCGAGAGTACGTATTCGAAGCGTCGTTTATGTGAAAAGAGTTATTTGTGGTTCCTATTATAAAAATCATCAATAGAACCAGTGTGGAGTCTGAAACTGGCCCCAAGGGAAGGCTGTTAGCTTGCCCTATATTAGAGTAGGATTAAATTACATTGACGAAATGTGGGTATACTACACCTTCAGTGTTAAAGGTGTATGAAAGAAATACACATTACTTCTCTAAAACAGCACACATTTCGTATAAAAGGCTGCATGCTATTACTCACCTTCTCGGGTCTTCCATCGATGTACCACATTATATTGGCTGGAGGCATCGCCGGCTGCGTAGTGCAATTGAGCAAAACGTCTTCTCCCAGTGGAACGGTACCTGGTATACCCGTAATCACTGGGTCTTCTTTCAACGTCACTGTTAAAGTATACAATCTGTGAGACCGGGCCAATATGGAAACAGCTTCATTGCATAAAATCATGAACTTATTTCTTTTTGGGTTGCCTTAAAGGTCGACAATGCAACGACAGGATATTTTTATACAATATCCCTAACTTGACATGATGATAATTTTAATGGATTCTGTTTTATTTTATTTTTAATTTTGTGTACTTCAAGTAGTTTCAAGAAAATTAAAAATGGCATTATCTATTTTGCCCAGATATTTTTTGACACAAAAGCATTTCCGCGGAAAAAAAATGTTATCAAAATACTTTTATTTTTACTTTTTCTTCAGTTTTATAATGTACATATATTTTATACATATTTTTATTATATTTTATTGCTAGAAGACGTGCATGTTGTGACTGTATCAATGAGGTATAGACCTCATGAGTATAGACTCACCATAGTGTTGTGTTCTATGAACAATTATTTGGTTAGACTTTAAGTATTTTTTCGAAACTTTCAAATTTTTATCACTTACCAGCTACTGTGAGATTCTTTGTCTGCTTAACGACGGCAAAACGAGGACCCTCAGTGGACACTTCGCAGGTGAATGCAAGCTTAGCATTATAAGCCCTTGGCAGTATCACGCCTATAGCGCAACTATTCAAGCCGCAGGTGCCTTTGGTAATAACTCCAGCCGTTGAGTTGAAAGTTCTCGTGGGAGGCTGAAAAAAATGGTATCTTAATATCCCAATTAAGGTTTCAATTACGTACGCACTTATAAATTGCCTACTCTATCCATATAATATATCTATGGTATTTAAGTATATACATATTTATGTATATAATATGCATAATGCTTTTTCAAGGCTTACTATTTGCAATCATAAGGAAATTCTGCGCTGTACCTACTTTAGTACGCGTATGTTTAGCAACAGCTACGAATGTCCTATCTACGAGTAGTAGCGTAGCCAGGGAAGTTTATAAAAACCCTGGTATCAATGTATTACAATGTAGTATTATTTAATGTATTGCTATAGTTCCACGATTATTGTAAGATATGACCTAAAGAAAGATTTCTCAAAATAAATTATATGAATATTTGCTACTGAAGGAGATTCTAAACTTACTACGGGAATCGAAGAAGTAGCACTTCTTTTGAACTAATCATAAAAGACTATGATGTAGTTAATTATTCTTTACACGTAGTATTTTTAATAATTATATAACAGAAAACATAAACATAACATCACGCCTGTATCCCCGAAGGGGTAGGCAGAGGTGTATTACACACCTACGATTCACCAGCTATGTTTAAGTCCCACGTAATGGGGGCGAGCATATTGCCGTCTACCGGGCACATTTCCAAACTTCGGACTGCTAATTAAATAATGCTGAGAATTTATTTTTTTACGAAAAAGCTCAATAACATTTCTCGACCCGGGGATCGAACCCGAGACCTCATGATCAGCAGTCGCACACATGACCGCTACACCACCGAGACAGTTATATATAACAGAAAGCAATGGAAATTTTTAGAAACAATCATTCGAATGGATGCTATGTGGTACGACAACCCTCATGTCTAGTTCGCAATGGGGCGATAAGTGACCAGCTGAAGATCGTTTTATGAGGCGGCAAATCTTTATCTCCAGGACGATAATGAGGCAGGCGTGAGTCTATGTAAGTATCATCCCAAAACCTCCAAAACTATAAAACAGATTGCCTTGTAGTTGCTAAACTTGGATACAATATAAGAACGCTTCAGCAAATCCTATGGAAATGCAAGGTAAAAATATTCAACGAAGCTGACATCACGGATAAAAGCTAGTTTATTATAGATCTACCTATATCTCATTGCCTAACAAAAATTTATCGTAGATTTTCGATATTCCGACATTAAATCATATTTTATTTTACTCTTATTATTCAAAGCGCTCGAAATAAAACAGGGAATTTATTTTCCTGTGTTCTATATAGCTTTGTTACTGTTTAGCTAATAACTAAAATATTATTAGCAAGACTACAAAGCTAATTATGGTAATTTTGTAAATAAATTGGATCAACTTTCATATCCAATAAAAATTAAAAATAAAAATCCTTGAACAAAAAGGCTATGGTGTAAAAATTTTTAACGCAAAGGCTTTTAAACATATTTTAGCCAATGAGAAGGAATTTGTCGCTCGCGGGATTTCCATTAACACGTTCCCTTTTTCCATTACTGCGATTTAAAATGTATATACTTACATACATTTTATGTGGTATACTAACGATATACCTAGAAGAATTTAAAATTGTTGTGACGAAATAATTCTAAATTAAATCTATTGTTGCTGATATTACAACTACTGACGTGTTTTGTTATTTTTAATAAAATCATAGCCTAGTGTTGCATTTGCTACAATTGGTTAAGCAACTTTCGCTCGGCTAATAGTCAGATGGGTGACCAAAAAGTGACACCTGTTTGTGGACACCTGACCTTTACCGTGCTTCAGTAGGCATGTAAGCAGTGGGTTATCAAATATCCTGGCAATCGTGACAGGTTGTCAGTCCTGAATAAAAAATCTGACTCAGGTCTTATTCTAAGGTCGCCAGTTGTCCCCCTAGTTGGGTTGTGGAGGTTAGATAGGCTGTCGTTCCATGTAGTGTCCTGGATGGTATCCAAGAGATATAGGTTCAAATCCTGCTCGTGACTGTTACTTTCGATTTCACATTTTCAAACGTTATATTAATTTGTATCCATCCATCCATCTATCAGCCTTTCAACGTCCACTGCTGGACATACTACTTTGTCAAGAAAGTACCGGGAAAACATCAATAATACACAAAAATTTTGTTATTCATCCAAATTTATTTTATCACCTTCAAAGTATGCTCCTTCAGAAACGATAGACTTACGCCAACGAATAATCCAATCATCAAAACATTTTTAAACGCTGTTTCCAGAATTGAGTTCAGTTCTCGCCGCGAATTCTCCTTTATGTCTTCTACCGATTGAAAACGGGTGTCCCAAAGTGGTAATTTGAGTTTAGGAAAAAGAAAGAAGACGGCTGGAGCCATATCTGGTGAATATGGTGGTTGCTCGATGGTATTTGTTGAGTATTTGGACAAAAATTCATTCACAATGATGGCCTTGTGCGAAGGCGCATTATCGTGGTGCAAAATCCAAGAATATTCTTTCCACAAATCTGGCCTTTTTCGTCGTATTTGCTCTCTTAAACGCCGCATAACGCTCAAAAATATTCTTTATTTATCGTTTGACCTTTTGGCAAGAATTCCGAGTGCACAACACCGCAATAGTCAAAGAAAACAGTCAACATGACTTTGACTTTTAATCGACTTTGGCGTGGATTTTTCGGTTTTGGTTCAGTTGGAAGTCACCACTCCAAAGCTAGTCAACAAGTTTGCATGTCAAACTCGTAAACCCACGTCTTGTCACCAGTAACAATGCGTTTCATGAATGTTGTGTCGGAATTGGCTCGTTCTAGCATGTCCTCAGCGACTCTCATGCGATTTAGTTTTAGAGAAAATTCAGGTCTTTTGGGACTAGCCGAGCTTCATACCCATGTGATTATTTAAAATGGTACGAATCGACTCGTGAGACACAGAAAGTTCGGCGTCTATCTCTCTCAAAGTTGAATGAGGATTTTCAGTCACTATTTCCTTCACTTTTGCAATGTTAACTTCAGTTGCAGACTTTGATGGCCTACCAGAGCGAGGCAAATCTTCCATCACATCTCGACCGCTTTTAAACGCTTTGTACCACTCATAAGCACGTTTATTTGATAAAGTCGATTCACCGTAAGCCTTCTGTAACATTTTCAGTGACTCCGAACACAAAATTCCATTGGTGATGCAAAATTTAAGACAAACTCTTTGTTCGATGTTTTTGTTCATTATGAAATTCGCAATACACACTAGATATGATATAACTAAAAACAGCACTGTATTTAATATAAATAACAGATGCAACTCAAACTCCGCGCCAAAATGGATAACAGTTGTGCCAAACTAACAACAACAAAAAAACAAAAATTTGAATTAGGGCAAATCATCCATTCCCAATACTTTCTTGACTGAATGTAGGAGTTCCCCAAGAGAATGCCACAACGAGCGGTCCCGTCATGGGGGATAATTCCGTAATCGCCACGCTTGGCAGGCGGGTTGGCGATCGCAGTGGATGTTGTTAATACTCGAGCGAGTGCCGCTGCCCACTCCCCCGGTATTCCCTCTTACGACTCCCGTGGGTAGAGAAGGGTATTAATTTGTATGGCTAAGGAAAAATATCTAAAAAAAATAGCTCTGAGTGTAGGTGCACTTTTTTTGTTATATTTATGACGATTCCCTAGTAAAAGAATTATTCAATAGTGCATTGTTATTTATTAAGAAAAAGTGATAACATTTACCTGCTGTCCAGGGGTGAACCTGAATATCTCATTATTTCCTCTATACCACTTAACAGAATGCAATGGTGGGTCGCCCTGATCGCTTATATAGTGGCAGACCAGGTTCGCTTCTTGGTGCGGGTCTCCGTACTGGGGCACTTCTAGGAAAGTGATATTGTGTGCCGCAGCTATCACTGTGAAAGAAAGTACCAGGTTATACAAGACTTACGAAGGAGAGAGAGAAAGAAAATAATATAATCTATACCTACCTAATATATTAACAATTGTGTATAAAAATCGTGGCAAAGGTTGTATATATATAATCTTACGTAAATTTGTAGCATTCATTTAGCATTACTGCGTGTGTGAGTGTAATGACACTATTCAGAAAGAACGAGAGAAAAAAAAACAGTCAATTAGTTTTTTAAATGAGATTTTAGTAGTAGGGGAGCCGCAGAAGGAAGTATGGGATTAACTTGAGCGCGGCAGATTAACGTAAGGGAGGATACCTTGCTTCCTGCTGAGTACCTGTACCATATATGAGCCCTCTATATAGTGACGTGCGTCTAGGGCAGCCCATCAGATTAGTAAAAAAAAACTAGGCGTCGCGGGACGTCTAGCAGATGTAAAGCGGGGTTGCGTCATTTCATTATAGAATTACTGTGGCCACCTTCCGGCTTCATCATCAGCCCCTGGATACCATCTAGACACAAAGCACTCGGCAAGACGAATCATACGAGCCCAAATTCGATAGGGTTGCGCCGTTTCACTATAGAGTTCCTATGTCCACCTTCCAGCTCCATCATCATATCAGCTCTATGTTATCATAATATTGCATCGTTACGTGATATACACATGCGTGTAAAATTTCAGCTCAATCGGAAACTGGGAAGTGTATCAAATTTAACTTGCAAGATTTGAACGGGACAAGTACAATAAAAGCGTCGCCGAAAGTTCAAAATGATCTGGTTTGCAGGTGATCAATTGCCGAAAGCGTATGAAGATGTAGTCATAAAATCTGATATTCTTGAGGATACTCCAGAATCAGGTATATCTTTTCTCCATTATTATTTATATATATTTGTAGCATTTGACATGCTTAGCACTATACATTAAACACAAAGTGAAAAATGTGAAATCGAAAATAACAGTCAGGAGCAGGATTTGAACCTGCATCTTCTGGATACCGTCCAGATGCTTTACCAATTCAGCCATCCTGACAATTGCTCCTGACTGCTAATTTCGATAACACATCATACTTAACGTCTTTGGGTGACGCCTGCGCCATCTGTCGGACGTATTTTCATACATTATACCGACCAGGTAAACTTAATTTTACAATTAAGATTTTTACCTAATAATGACGCAAACCCTATAAATATTTATATATATTTGTAGCATTTGACATGCTTAGCACTATACATTAAACACAAAGTGAAAAATGTGAAATCGAAAATAACAGTCAGGAGCAGGATTTGAACCTGCATCTTCTGGATACCGTCCAGATGCTTTACCAATTCAGCCATCCTGACAATTGCTCCTGACTGCTAATTTCAATAACACATCATACTTAACGTCTTTGGGTGACGCCTGCGCCATCTGTCGGACGTATTTTCATACATTATACCGACCAGGTAAACTTAATTTTACAATTAAGATTTTTACCTAATAATGACGCAAACCCTATAAATATTTATATATATTTGTAGCATTTGACATGCTTAGCACTATACATTAAACACAAAGTGAAAAATGTGAAATCGAAAATAACAGTCAGGAGCAGGATTTGAACCTGCATCTTCTGGATACCGTCCAGATGCTTTACCAATTCAGCCATCCTGACAATTGCTCCTGACTGCTAATTTCGATAACACATCATACTTAACGTCTTTGGGTGACGCCTGCGCCATCTGTCGGACGTATTTTCATACATTATACCGACCAGGTAAACTTAATTTTACAATTAAGATTTTTACCTAATAATGACGCAAACCCTATAAATATTTATATATATTTGTAGCATTTGTCAGGATGGCTGAATTGGTAAAGCATCTGGACGGTATCCAGAAGATGCAGGTTCAAATCCTGCTCCTGACTGTTATTTTCGATTTCACATTTTTCACTTTGTGTTTAATGCATAGTGCTAAGCATGTCAAATGCTACAAATATATATAAATATTTATAGGGTTTGCGTCATTATTAGGTAAAAATCTTAATTGTAAAATTAAGTTTACCTGGTCGGTATAATGTATGAAAATACGTCCGACAGATGGCGCAGGCGTCACCCAAAGACGTTAAGTATGATGTGTTATCGAAATTAGCAGTCAGGAGCAATTGTCAGGATGGCTGAATTGGTAAAGCATCTGGACGGTATCCAGAAGATGCAGGTTCAAATCCTGCTCCTGACTGTTATTTTCGATTTCACATTTTTCACTTTGTGTTTAATGTATAGTGCTAAGCATGTCAAATGCTACAAATATATATAAATATTTATAGGGTTTGCGTCATTATTAGGTAAAAATCTTAATTGTAAAATTAAGTTTACCTGGTCGGTATAATGTATGAAAATACGTCCGACAGATGGCGCAGGCGTCACCCAAAGACGTTAAGTATGATGTGTTATTGAAATTAGCAGTCAGGAGCAATTGTCAGGATGGCTGAATTGGTAAAGCATCTGGACGGTATCCAGAAGATGCAGGTTCAAATCCTGCTCCTGACTGTTATTTTCGATTTCACATTTTTCACTTTGTGTTTAATGTATAGTGCTAAGCATGTCAAATGCTACAAATATATATAAATATTTATAGGGTTTGCGTCATTATTAGGTAAAAATCTTAATTGTAAAATTAAGTTTACCTGGTCGGTATAATGTATGAAAATACGTCCGACAGATGGCGCAGGCGTCACCCAAAGACGTTAAGTATGATGTGTTATCGAAATTAGCAGTCAGGAGCAATTGTCAGGATGGCTGAATTGGTAAAGCATCTGGACGGTATCCAGAAGATGCAGGTTCAAATCCTGCTCCTGACTGTTATTTTCGATTTCACATTTTTCACTTTGTGTTTAATGTATAGTGCTAAGCATGTCAAATGCTACAAATATATATAAATATTTATAGGGTTTGCGTCATTATTAGGTAAAAATCTTAATTGTAAAATTAAGTTTACCTGGTCGGTATAATGTATGAAAATACGTCCGACAGATGGCGCAGGCGTCACCCAAAGACGTTAAGTATGATGTGTTATCGAAATTAGCAGTCAGGAGCAATTGTCAGGATGGCTGAATTGGTAAAGCATCTGGACGGTATCCAGAAGATGCAGGTTCAAATCCTGCTCCTGACTGTTATTTTCGATTTCACATTTTTCACTTTGTGTTTAATGTATAGTGCTAAGCATTTCAAATGCTACAAATATATATAAATATTTATAGGGTTTGCGTCATTATTAGGTAAAAATCTTAATTGTAAAATTAAGTTTACCTGGTCGGTATAATGTATGAAAATACGTCCGACAGATGGCGCAGGCGTCACCCAAAGACGTTAAGTATGATGTGTTATCGAAATTAGCAGTCAGGAGCAATTGTCAGGATGGCTGAATTGGTAAAGCATCTGGACGGTATCCAGAAGATGCAGGTTCAAATCCTGCTCCTGACTGTTATTTTCGATTTCACATTTTTCACTTTGTGTTTTCTCCATTAATTAAAAAACACGTTATTCATAATAAAAAAATATTTTTAAATATTTTAATGGTTTCTTGTTACAGATACGCAATTTGAGGTTAAAATCAAGCCAGAAGAGGAAGATATACGGATGAAGATCATGATTAATTAATTAAATATTTTTTTTTTTTCGATTTTTTTTTTCTTATAAATACAAGTATTCTACTTAAAAAACATACACTTTTTTATTTGCATGCTATTTCCTGAGCTGTTCAATTAATAAAGAACAATTCGACACCCCCATGCAAAAACATTGTAACTCATTTTTTATGACAAATTGAGTAACAATGTTGTATGCAAAAAAATAGCTTTTTTTGTGTGTAATCGTCGTAACTCTTAAGTCTATTCGTTTTGAGTTATACAAGTGACAAAAGCATAGTAACTTAGCGAAAAAATTACGATTGTCGAACGAAATCATTGTAACATAATTTACAAAAACAAAAATATTAATAATATATAAATGATGAAATACAACAAAATTGTAATTTCTTTGTACAAGACTACTTTGGTGTTTATGAACACTAAATGTAATGGTAACTTGAATTACAACGTTATTGCACGACTATTTATAATATTTTTTAACGTGTCATGACCTGTATTATGCGTTAACCTTTTACTTACTTACTTATAATCACGCCATTTCCCTTGCGGGATAGGCAGAGAGAACAGAGTGCCAAGAGGCTCTATTCTTGCATACATCTCTCGCTTCCTCAACATTCATAACTCTCTTCATACACGCTCGCCGGTTTCGGAGACTCCTGACTCCACCTTCTTTCAATACATGATTTGGTCTCCCCCTGTACCTACATCCTTCCACTTTCGCAGTGTATATCTTCTTAACCAGTCGCTCGTCCGGTATTCGTTCCACATGTCCGAAACATCGGAGCATTCCCTTTCGCATCTTTACACCAATACTCTCTTTCATACCTACTCGCTATCTTACGTCATCGTTACGAATGCGGTCAGTCAGCCTCACTACACAGATTATCCGCAGAGATCGCATTTCGACCGCATTGATTTTACTCTCATGCTCCTTTTCGCATAGCCAACTCTCGCTTCCATATAATAATGTTGGGACAAGCACTGCGTTGTGTATTGCGACACGCGCCCTCTGGCTGAGGTGATGACTACCGAGAAATTGTCCCAATGCTCCGTTCACTCTATTTCCCGCATTCACTCTTCTCTCTACATCAGTGGTGTACCTTCCATCCCGACTGAATCCACATCCAAGATATACAAATGCACCCACTTGTTCTAGCACACCATTTCCTATTGCTACTCTAACATCTGTTCTGTCTTCTTCTCTTTCAAAAACCATTATTTTGGTTTTGCTCACATTCACACGTAGGCCCCTTTTCTTATAATCTTCTGCCATTACGTCAACTAGGGTTTGCAGGTCAGTCGCGGACTGCGCTAATAAAACCGCATCGTCTGCATATAGCAGAGAGCTAACCACTAAGTCGCCCATCTGAACTCTCACATTAATATCATTCAGCCTTTGTAGACATTTATTATATGATAAACAGTCTGACTGATAGAACGCAGCCCTGTTTAACGCCAATATTGACATCAAACCAGGGTGACATTCCATCATCCAGCCGCACACAAGCTCTGCAGTCCGTTTAGTTGGACTGCACCGGTTGTAGCAGTCTACCGTTAATACCATACTCCGGCAAACTGTCTCAAAGTTCCTTTCGTACAACAGTGTCAAATGCTTTCTCCAAATCCACAAAACTGCTGAAAACTCTCTGGTCTACAGCCAGATGCTTCTTCACAATATTGCGCAGAGAAAACACTTGATCCATGCATCACTTTCCACACCTGAAACCTCCTTGAGCCTCACACAAAAATTCATCAGACACCATCCTCATTCTCCTTTCAATAATCTTACCATACACTTTGGCTGCCAAACTGGTCAAGCTTATGGCTCTGTAGTTTGCACAGTCATAACGTGAAACCTTGTTTTTAAACAAGGGCATGATGACTGCGCTTCTCCAGTCCTTGGGAACCATTCCTGAGCTCCAACATAAATTGAGAAGCATCAGGAAGGATTCCAAGACACATGAGCCTCCAAGCATGATCATATCAATAACCACTGCCTTACCATTTTTCAAACTTCTAATCGCCCTTTCAACTTCATCCATACTAATGACATCAGAGGATGCCGGTACCGACTGCTGATCTGTTAAACCACATGTGGCACTGGCATCACCCTGAACATCCACATACATATTTCCAAAATATTCACTCCATCGGCTTAACACATCTTGTGTTTGCGTAAGAATGTCTCCATCTTTAGACCTTATTTTATTCATTCTGAAAGCTGACCAACCACTCCGAGATTTTTTCACCTCCCTCCAGAAAAGTTAACCTTTTTTTAACACAAATAGCTGACGACAATAACAGTGATGATAAAAATTTATAGTTGCTAAAGTTTATTTGTTTATTTTAATGCAAAAGTAAGTCGTAAATTACTATTCTATGATGTCAAAATGTTTAGCCATCTTGGTGAGCCGTTTGTTATTGATGTTGACGTCATAAAATTTAGCTGTACCTATTGTAGACTATGTTTTAAAACTAAAATACGGATTAAGGTCAAGGTGATTGTATTGATTTTTAATAAATTTAATAATTATATTAATTTTTTATTCTTACTATCAAACATCATATTTATTATCTATTTTATATATTATTATTAGATTTAACTACATGGCTATCACAAGAGAATTGTTGAGAGGTTTATTATTATTTTCATGAAAAACACGTAAATTTTACAATGAAAAACATTGTTAGACTATACAAAATTTCCATGCAGTATAATCGTAGTTTGGAGTTACAATTATCTGAAGCCAAAAAAAGAAAGCCTAATAAAAAATCTTGATTGTAACTCAGACATACAATGTTTGTCATTGTAACATAGGTGCTTTTATTAAGTATTGTTTTGACGTAAGTCCTGAAAAATCATGAAAATGAGTTTTCTTGTAGAATCTTAAAGTACATACAAATAGTGCACCTAAAATGCAGTAGATAGCGACACTTTCAAAGATTGTAGGGATTAACCTTGAGAAGATAGAATTTTTGAAATCTTATTTTTGCTCTCACCGAAAAACAAGAAAAATGAATTACAATGTTACTGCATAGGGGAGTCGAATTATTAAAAAAAAAATTTTTTAGATTAGGCGAATCCCTCTAGGTAATCGTCAGATTATGAGACAGCACGTCTAGAACATAAATATGAACCATATATATCTTAATCTGACGCGCTTGAGTATTTCAAAATGGCGATTATTTTTTGCACATTATATTAATGACCGCGAGTTCGCGTCACATCGAAATCGTCAGATTATTGAATGAGAGCTTTTTTAGGCTCACTTAACATCCCCTTAGAAAATCTGACGCGCTCGATTAACTTTTTTTTTTCATTTTCAACCCTTACGTACGTCCGCATCATGCAAACGATCAGATTAACATACATACATTATTAAAAATATACACATAGGTGATAGGACATTGACGATATCAATATCTGACGCGCTCGAGTATGTCCATGCAACAGTTTTTTTTTTTACATATTTGAAAATCTATAGCTGCTTACCCCACTAATGAAAAGGATACATTATATAACATTTTTTCTTCTTATCATCTAAGCTTTGCAACCCAATAGGTCTCCATGACGCTCGAGTAAATCCCCAATTAGCATCGTCGGCTCCCCTATTATAGTATTATAAGGCATGTTGACACGTAGCGGCTGCTCGCGCATCGAAACTATACTAAACGAAATGAGTGCAGGAAAGCGTAATCTGCACTTATTTATAGTGGACACTTTTAGTGGCTAATAATGGATCTTCTCTTTTTATACATCAATGTACTAATATTATAAAGAAAAAAAGCAGGCGCCGCTCACACAACATGAGAATAACTGTACGTTCGGTAATACTAAATACACGAGTACTTAATACGTTTCCGCGCTCAGTACGCAGCTTAGCGATAAGTCGGTCGTACGTCTAAACTACATTTACCTTAGTTTACTGTAGTAGTAATCGCGTACCGTGTGTTCAAGGACTGTTCACAGAAACAAAAGAACCACGATGGAATATCTTTTCATAGCTAAGTTTTATTATATTGACGAATATTGATAAGTTTAATAGTTTGATCTATATTTTAGCATTTGACATGCTCAGCTACTCTTAAAGTACAAATTATAATTTGTGAATAAGGAAAAAGAGTATTTTAATTTAAGAGTAGCTGAGCATGTCAAATGCTAAAATATAGATCAAAATGTTTGAAAATCACGCCATCAAATAGTGTGAATTTTAATTGCAAAATTAAACTTACTACATTGGATGAATGCATGTAAATGCATTGCCGATAGAGGGCGTTGGTCGTTAAGACAAATGTGATGAGGAAATTCGGTATTTATAGAAATGGTACGATAGCTCAATGGATTAGAGCCCTTCCCCGGAAAGGAAGGGACGCAGGTTTGTTTCCCGCTCGTACTAAAATACTCACAAATAATATAAGTACAAATTATAATTTGTACTTTAAGTTTAATATTTACAACTTGGAACATAAAACTATCGTCACTATTGATCGGTACCGGTCAATGTTGCGAGCATTAATTGTAATTATTTCTCTGATTTTGTAGGTAATTCGATCACAGACTACTTAATAACGCAAAGAGGGTGCTTACAAGCAACTCAAGAGTAACAATTAAGAAGATATTACTTTCTTATTTAATGCATTAATCAAATGTCAGATTACGTCACGTGAAAAGCGAGATATTCTGATAATGAGCGGTATCGACATAATATCTGATTCAATATTTTGAACTTCGGAACGAGAACCACTCACTCCAATATTCCACATTATTATCATATTGGTTTGTTATAAATAGAATCACATGATCCCAAACTCGAAAGGATCTTTAGTAGCCACAGAAAAGTTCGACTACCCACCTTCTATCATCATCTCGCATTACCGCCAAGATACTTTACATTGTCATCCAAAATACTTACACAACACATTCACAGTATCATTTCGATACGACGATTAGACCATCTTTTCATGAAAAGCCTTTCTACGGAATCCGCGGCCGCTTGTGGCGATTGCAATCGCGACATTGCGGATTGCACTTGCCTCAAACGCTCCCGTTAGTTATGTAACTTTGAGGATTTTAGGCGCTATAACATAAGCCTATGAAATAAAGATATTTTTGAATTTGAATTTGAATTAGAAGTAGGTTAAAATCGACTTCCAAGATTTGATTACATTTTTAGTTACATGGATAATCGAAGTATATATATATATATATATCTCTCGGAGAGTTTCATCAGGTGCGTCGAGACAAACAAGCACAGGTGCACGCAGCTGCAAGAACACGTGCGCACAGATGCGCGCAGCTGTAAGAACACGTGGGTGCAGGTACAAATACACGTGCAAGCCATCTGGCCGCCCCACCACTCGACTTATTTTGTTATCGTCTATCGTGGAGATATAAAGGCGGACGGTCGGTACGTTGAGAGCACTCTGCGCTCACCAACTGTCCGGATAAGGTTGTCATAGCCGTCTAGGAGAACAACCAGTTACGAAAAAAAAAACGGCGAGGAAGCATTAATTCGTGAGACACGAGATCGAACGGTCGTCGCCACGTTACGCTTCATAGTCACTCTATCTTGATTTTTGAATACTGTGCTATCTTTGTTACACGTAAACTCGTGAGCCAATAAAAGTAACTGTTGATAAGTCCGTGTGTTATTTTGATGGGATCATGTTATCTATGTGTGACCATCCTGATAGTGACACTCCCTTCGCGTTTTTTTTCTAATTCCGATTTATATATGTTGTTATTTGTTGAATGATAGTGGAACCAAGCACAACCCAGCACAAGACAGCCTTTACTTTATTTTCTAAAACCCTGGTTATCCCAGCATGAATGGGCCGGCTTGATCGGGTAAGTACCACCCTCTCACAAAAGATCAGCGTTTAACAACGGTAGATACTCCAACCTTTGTGTTGCGTATGGTGAATGGGAGCGCCAGTGGCCCAAATTCACTCCATATTCTCTTCTTATAATCTTTCCTATCCTAGGATGGATACTAAGTCTCCTAAGTATCCACCCTATCCTCTCATTATCCTTCCTATCCACCTAATACCCCTTTCCTTGGAGATGGCGATGTGTGAGTGATACCTCTAGTATTGCTAGAGAAAAAGTTTCTATGTATTAAAAAAAAATCACTTGTCCTTGCCGACGCGTCTGTCTCTCTAAATGAAGAACTTTTTTAGATAGATTATTAGATTGATTTATTAGATTTACACACATATTTTGTGAATTATACGAATTCTCTAGTGTTGTGTAATTTTGTGGAGTGAGGCTGACTGACCGCATTAGTAACGACGACGTAAGAGAGCGAGTAGGTATGAGAGTATTGGTGTAAAGATGCGAAAAGGAATGCTCCGATGGTTCGGACATGTGGAAATAATGCTGGACGGGCGACTACTTAAGAAGATATACAATGCGAAAGTGGAAGGATGTAGGTACAGGGGGAGACCGAGAATCGCCTACCTAGACCAAATCGGTCATGTATTGAAGGAAGGTGGAGTCAGGAGTCTCCGAAACCAGCGAGCGTGTATGAAGAGAATTATAAATGTTGAGGAAGCGAGAGGTGTATACAAGAATAGAGCCTCTTGCCACTCTGTTCTCTCTGCCTACCCTGCAAGGGAAATGGCGTGATGATAAGTTATTTTTGTGTTCATTTTTTTTAAAGGACAACATCCTGCACTAACTAATACTACTCGTATCGCGAGGGACCTTACAGACAAAATTTCACGGACACAAAGTACACCCTGATCAGAACAACCATTTGTGGATCACACAAAGAGTTTTCCTGTGTGGGAATCGAACCCAGTACACTCGGGGGTACCTAAACCGCTCCGATCTGTGCGCTAAATTAGCTGAAGTATGACGATCATACAGGAAGCTTTACTGATGTGCGCCACGTTAATCCGAAACAAGAGTTATATGATATGAGCATCTGATTATATAATAAATACCTTTGGGAATATATTAAAGATACTTCAAAACACAGCTTAATCAAGAAAATGATGTTTAACGATGAGTATACACAGTAACGAGAGATTACTGCTTGTGACTGTGCGATGTAATTTCATCCCTCCGGCCATAATTTATGAATATTTCATACCGTAATGTTCTTCGCTAAGAGGTATGTCGGTACTTGATAAGTTTTCTTAAGTCATACATGAATTATTAACAAGAATTCATTATGAAGTGGAATTCTCCTAGAGAAAGCGAAATTATCTTTGTAACCTAAGCATTTGAAATCTTTATTATGGACGTAAAAAGCAAAAGCTAGTAGTTTTTTGGTCCATCCATCCATCCATCAGCCTTTTAACGTCCGCTGCTGGACATAAGCCTCCACAAGAACGGGGGATGGTGCCGTAATCGCCACGCTTGGCAGGCGTTCGCAGTGGATGTTGTTAATACTCGAAGGAGTGCTGCTGCCCACTCCCCCGGTATTCCCTCAGTCGGCTCTTACGACTCCCTTGGGTGGAGAGGGGTGGGACAATTCTAAAGCCGGCCCCACACGGCAGTTTTTTGGTCATATCTCTAGTATCCGCGTCCACCCATGGGAGTCGTAAGAGCCGACTGAGGGAATACCGAGGGAATGGGCAGCAACACTTCTTCGTGTATTAACAACATCCACTGCGATCGCCAACCCGCCTGCCAAGCGTGGCAATTACGGCACTATCCCCCATTCTTGGGGAGGCCTATGTCCAGCAGTGGACGTTAAAAGGCTGATGGATGGATGGATGGATGGATCTCTAGTATCTTATATAGTAACCAAATAAAATATGCTCCACTTTTTAAATCTACAAAGCTTTAAAACAAATGAGTTTCATCAAAATTTGTTCAGTAACTTTTACATGACACACATGACATATCAAACTAAAGAACAAATTATTGTGAAAGTGGAAAAAGAGAGCTTCACTGCGAGCGGGATTCGAACCTGCTTCCCTTCCAATCCAACGAAGTACTTTAAACTGCTAAGCCATCGCAGTAGCCGACGGCTACAGCCAATCTTCGCCAATTGCTTTTAGATGTATTTTCGACTCGGCCTTGTCTTTTCGCAGATTCGAATCCCGCTCACATTAACTTTCACAATAACTTGTTCTTAATGTAGCTAATCGTGAAAGCGCTAAAATACAGATCAAAATACTATAAAAAAATGTCTTGAGTTCAGAGACCTCCAAGTAGTAGAGGTATTTTTTCTGAAACATTATTACAGACACGGTTTCGGTTAGTATTATAATAGTAAGACAATATTTTTACATTTATCCAAGTCTATATCTTTCCAAGAATAATTTCATTTTATCTCAATGTAAAATCACAAGGACTAAACAATATTTTTGAGGTATGAAAAAATGTAAGTAGCACTCCCCGTCCTTTGGGGCAACGAATACAGGATAGTGTGGGGCCCTCACCCATTAAATATACCCGCCGTGTACCATCTTTCCGCCTGTCTGGCGGACTACTGGCACTATAAGGAATTGTTTCAAGGATAAAAAAGCAGAAAGCGTGACCTCTTATTTAATAAGGACTAGTCAACTATTTTTTTAAATAAAGCATAAAATTTTAAAAATCGAAGCCAAAATCGACTTTATCTCAACCTAATACTATTCTGGGACAGTCTGTGCAGATTGACATAGATTATAATCTATTACGATAGCCTAAAGCGACAGGTAAACAGGCTTCCTCAACTTTTCTTCACAGGGCAGTTATGAATATACACAGTAATGAAAACGCAGAAGTGCATTTTGAAAAATTGATTGAGCTCTATAACAGTGAGATGGTCTCTCACAAATTTTACAGTTGTAAAATCGCGTCCTATCAATAATTTTTTTTTACTGCGCTAATGGCAAGCAAGCATATGGTCCGGTTGTTGATAAGCGGTAGCCATAGCATAGGCAGTATTTTCATACATTATACCGACCAGGTAAACTTAATTTTACAATTAAGATTTTTACCTAATAATGACGCAAACCCTATAAATATTTAGATATTTTTATATATATTTTTAGCATTTGACATGCTTAGCACTATACATTAAGCACAAAGTGAAATGTGAAATCGAAACTTCCGACAGATGGCGCAGGCGTCACCCAAAGACGTTAAGT
This sequence comes from Leucoma salicis, assembly GCA_948253155.1. Taxonomy (NCBI): domain Eukaryota; kingdom Metazoa; phylum Arthropoda; class Insecta; order Lepidoptera; family Erebidae; genus Leucoma; species Leucoma salicis. Next base: position 24,794,786 of record OX411812.1, read on the forward strand.
ATGATGTGTTTTCGAAATTAGCAGTCAGGAGCAATTGTCAGGATGGCTGAATTGGCAAAGCATCTGGACGGTATCCAGGAGATGCAGGTTCAAATCCTGCTCCTGACTGTTATTTTCGATTTCACATTTTTCACTTTGTGTTTAATGTATAGTGCTAAGCATGTCAAATGCTAAAAATATATATAAAAATATATAAATAAATATGCATTATATGAGATGAATATCATACGGACGGTATATCCCAACTTGTATTAAGATTTATTACTTTTTTGGTACAGCTTTGTAATTGTTATATTATGATAAATTGGAGGTTTCTGACGTCACACGTGATATAATAACTACGATATTATAGCTAAAATATTATGAATATATTTTCAAAATATCAGAATAAATTTCTATGCGTTTATTTTGCCCGTAACTTCGTCTTTCACTTCACGATTTATTAAATCATAGACTTAAAAAACAGTGTCTATTAGGCATATCCCTTAGAAACTCTTTATCAGGGTAAAAAGTATTCTCTATGTTTATCTAAGCCATTATTTATCTGTAATATATTTATATATTTTTTGAGCATTTCACATACTTAGCCATATAAATTAAGCGTGAAAATGTAAAATCGAAAATACAGTCACGAGCTATTGTCATGATCCAAATGCATGCATGCATACAAAACTATTTTTGTTACAATTGATTACCTAACTATTACACACCCAACATCTCGGTTCACCCGTGACCATAAATGCTATATAATATTTGAAACATCAGTATATTAGAAAGGCATGTAAAGGCGATAGATTCCATAAACGTAGATTTATTTCATAAATTCGCATGACTATCATAAAGTATCTTCACAAACATTTTCATATAATATTAGTAGGGAGAAGGATTACTTGGATAGTAGAATAGACGTAAGTAAGACCTGGTGCATCACTCTCACGTTACTCCCCATGGAGCTGGAGTTGACAGGAAGTAATGTAAATGTACGAGTATAAGACGTAATAATAGAATGTTTAACGTTACTTTACGAGATGGCGTTTTACATTGTTTTTTTTTTATTATTGCTTATCTTCTTCAAAAATACGTATCTTCTTCAAAAAAATGAGCCGTCTCGGGACGTCTCGCAGATGTGTTAACATTGATTTTCTTTCTATCTTCAAATAATGTTTGAGACTTATACTCGCTCGGTAAGCGCACTCTCGTCATCCATAGACGAATTAAAACTGTTATTGGTTTATTGATTAATATTATACTTTCTAGTTAAATGCGTTTGTCAACAGATGGCGTTAAAACAACTACATTAACAATTAAACAACCGGTTTTACCCTCCCTCCACAATCTAATGTGGAGGGAGGGTTTCAAATCATTATAAAAATAACGGGCTGAGGGAAGCTCAGTCACCCAGGTTCATAAAATATGAATTGTTACTCATTTGAACATAAAATGGACTATCATAGTATAACTAGTAATTGCCTTGAAGCCTTATAGGTACTGAAACACATGGCGGATTGATATAAGATTTCCATTTTCAAAACCTTTCTATGTTTGAGGATTTAGGATCGACAATGGTTACTTATTGTATATTCTGCAACAGCTGCGATAGACAGTTCGTGGGTGACTGGTGGATTTCTTCATAAATATCCATTTTAATATAACAATGTATACTTACTTATCATTTCGCCATCTTCCTTCTGGGGTAGGCAGAGAGAACAGTAACAATTAATCAGTCCTGCATATATAGAGGAGGCACTTCTTAGCTGAAGTTGAGTATATTCTAAGAATATATAGCAATAATACTAACTATATACGAGTACATTATGTAACACACACATGCTATCTCTTTCTTAATATTTTTGATGTTATATATAATGTTGGTAAACTCACGCATACAATTTCCATTGTCAGTGTAGTGACGGACTAAGAATACAAGTGTACCCATCCCATAGATATAGTAACGTAATACTAAATCTTCTTTAGCAAATGCCGTTCCGTGTTGTGACGGACTAAGAATACAAGTGTCACCATCCCATCCTTTCCCACTGGTGTCATATAAGGCGACTAAGAGAAGTAAGCAATTATCACCCATTACATTACTGTTGGAAGGACTGGGTACCAACTGAGAGTCACTTGCTATTGGGCCCGAACGGGTCGGTACCACCGTCTCCTGTGTGACCGGTCATGAAGCACTTCAGTGTGTTTTGGCTGTAGCAGATAGCCGTTTATAAGTTCACTTCATATCTGAGAAATGAAATGGTGCGTAGCGGCTTGACAACACTCTTGGTATAGCCGAGTCCATGAGCGACGGTTACCACTTACCATCAGGTGAGCCGTGGCTCGTCTGCCATCATGAGCAATAAAAAAAATACAAATACTAGCGTCCAACTGTTAGAGGGGAGACAATGTTGTAGTATTTGTACATATTTGAGACATTATAGAAGATATAACTACTTTTTTATAACTAGTAGGTAAAGTTAGTGGACAACAAAGTTTTATGGAGACCAAATCAGCGGAGTGAGACAAAAAACCATGGTAGTGTATAAATTGTAGAAACTGGACGAGGAATTTTTCACTATGGCCCTAATGCAGACAAAGTAAATCCAGTCCCGCAAAGGTCAACAGTGTAACCTCATTCAATAAAGCGTCGTAACTACGTAAATTTAAATATATTTTGCCCGTGTATCTGCCGCAGACAAAAACTAGCTTTTAGGTTAGTTAGGTTCTCGTTATAGTAGCGGGATTAAATGTATACCAACCAGTTTTTAAATCTAATCAAGACCTATCAAATAAAAAAAGTTGCATCAAAATCCGTTAAATAGTTTTTGCGTGATATGCGAACGAACAAACAGATAAACAGACAACAGACAAAAATCTAAAAATTATTGATTTGTGTCTAGACACGCCCTAATACAGTATTTTTTTTTTCAAATATCATCTTAAATTTACACAGCTCTGTTACATAGTTAGGATATTAATTACTATACTAGCGCTACACTAAATCCGACCTTGCTTAGGCCTCGATCGGATATCTGGGTATTTGTGTTCATGACGTATACAAAGCTGGATCTAAGAAGCTCAAAAGTTGTTTAAAGACTGCTCATCTGATGTTTTATAAACTTTTATATTGTCCCATTTTGGGTACTAGCATAACATAAAATAGCGTCACGCCTGTTTTCCTTGTGCCGTGTGGGGCCGGCTTTAGAATTGTCCCACCCTTCTCTACCCATGGGAGTCGTAAGAGCCGACTGAGGGAATACCGAGGGAGTGGGCAGCAGCACTCCCTTCAAGCAGTGGGCTTCGAAAGGCTGATGGATGGGTGGATAGACTGTATTCCTCGAAGGGGTAGGCAGAGGTGTATTATATACACACAATTCGCCAGCTATGTTTAAGTACCACGTAATAGGGGCGAGCCTATTGACATCTACCGGGCACATTTCTAAGCTCCGGGCTACTACTGAGAACTTCAATAACGCTGCCCGACCCGGGGATCGAACCCGAGACCTCATGATCTGCAGTCACTCACACTACCGCCGCATCACAGAGGCAGTTAAGGCACTAACATCCTCTAAGAATAAAAGGAATTTGGACTTAGTTCGCTACACGATGGTCCAGTGTGGGTTGGCAGACTCACAAGCTGTCTACATTAATCTCTGACATACAGATTTTCTAACAATATATTTCTTTACCGACTAGGTAGTGATGTCAATAATTCTTAGACAATTACGCACATAATTTTGAGATTTTTTTATATTTTATATCGTATTATGTCGTATGAGGTCTGGGCCCTTGGAACGGGAATGAACTCGATACCAGCTTTGCCTTTTTTTGTCCTTGGTTTTACAACTAAGCAGTCACTGCTTTGTACTGGTTTTTGTTTAGAAATACTAAGTAAATGGTAATAAAACATAGCGTATAGATGCTAGTAACATCAAAGGTATCACTCGCACGCCGCCATCTTCAAAGAAAGGGATAGTTTCAGATGTGGGCTAGCTAGCAAGGATAATAATGACTAATAAGGAAAAAATACCGTGTGGGGCCGACACCAAGAATAGCTCCACCCCGTCTCTTCCTATGGGAGTCGTAAAAGCCGATTAAGGGATTACCGGGGGACCGGGCAGCAGCGTTCCCCTGTGTACTAAAAACATCCAATGCAATCGCCAGCCCGCCTGCCAAACGTGGCTATTATGGTAAAACCCCATTTTGGAGAGGTCTATGTGCAGCAGTGGACGATGAAAGGCTGATGGATGGAAGGAGAAAATACGGATGAGAGTTTGGGTTTCCGACGCTCTCACTCACCATACGAAACACAAAAGTATCAATACGTCCGTACAGTGGTTTCACGCTGAATTTTTGTAAGAGGGTGGTACTTCCCTAATCGAGCCAGCACTTTCATGCTGCGATAAGCAAGACTAAACCACTACTAGTATAAAGTAGATTTTATTTAGCCTACTATCGCTGGCACTCTAGGCTGCCAATTTCTCACCAAGGTAATGGTGAGCGACTGAAGTAATGTCTACCAGTTCCAGTGGTCCGCAAGTACAGTTAAAGTGACGGTCCTACCTGTTCGTTGCTCTGAACGACGGAGTGTGCGGTTAGGTGCATTGTTACCCGGGTTAACAAAAAAAGGCTGTACGCCAAAATTATTATACTAATATTATGTGTATGTGACATAACGACTGCAACCATAAAAAGCATTGTATAACTATGTTAAAGCTCATTTATATACAACTATTCTATAGAATGAAAGCCTTATTTGTTCAATATTCTTAACTATTTATGTCGTAATAAAACATTTGTGCCGCAATGCGCTTGAATCGTTTTTATAGCACGATGCTTTATCTATTTCTATAGATTCATCTTACATGGTATATCAATATGGTAGGCGCCTTTATTAACGGTAGTAGACGAGCAACAACCCTCCTGATGATACATGGTGACTGCCATTGGTGCACATAAATACCAGGAGTGCAGCCTAATCAAAATCTTCATTACGCTTAGATGGGTTGAGACGGAATTTTCTTGTCAAGAGACTTATCTGTATTGCTTCTTTTGACTGAAAAAGGAATGCCTTTTCGTGTACTAAATTGACGTAGAGTAACCGTAGATAGATCTCTACTTAATCGGTAAGTGAAAAATCAGAAACTCATACTCCATTCATATTACCTCTTTATTATACTTCCACTCCGCCTGTTACTCCTTTCCCAGTAATTTTTTCTCAAATATCTTAAATGTACAGACATAGCTATGTTACAGCTTTATGTATATAATATACACGTCACGAAATTATGCTTCTTTAAAGACAACACAAGAAAAAAAAAGTGCTAAAAGAACACTTGGGACAGGATCAGCGTCTAAACCACACAGCTCTCAATTTGTTAAACAGACTAAAAAGAGATCTAAAAATACATCAAAACAATATACTAGCGAGTTATAATTCTTCAAAAATCGTAGAGATTTTCTTCATAAATAAATTCCACCTGATGAAGGGCCACCCTAAGCCGCGATATCCAATACCTACGTGGGCCACTCGAGAGCCTTTCTTCCCCAACGGTCTTCGAATCGTTTAGAAAATTGACCCGCCCATTGTCACTAACCATATAACTGGTTGTAACTTGTCAACATAAACTATTTACAAGGTGATAATGTACTTCAAATTGTTCCAACCCCTTTTCTATTGTTCTCAAGTAAAAGTTGTGTAATTAACGATTCATTAGGAAACACTTGTGATAATTTGTTGATTAAGTGGTTTCAGAACGATCTTTTAACTTCGATAGTTAATGCTTAGCTATGCTAAGAAGTGATAACTTGTTTTTATTGCATTTGGTGGTAGACGTGCCACGGCCCACCTGATTGTAAACAGTAACAGTTGCTCATGGACTCAACTATAACAGAAGTATTGTCAAGCCACTGCTCACCATTTCATTTTACACTATACCAAATGAAAGAATTAATGGCTAACTTCTGCTACAACCAAAACACACCGATGTGCTTCATGGCCGGTCACACGGGAGATGGTGGTACCCGCTTGAATTGCTAACTTCCCTTAGTCGCCTTGTACGACACCCGCGGGAAAGGATGGGGTGGTGAAACTTGTATTCTTAGTCCGTCACTACACGTAACGGCATTTGGTAAAGAAGGAAATCTTTAGTATTATTGTAGAACTACAACTATCCAGTATATAATTTAAATGATTTTCTGAAAATTTAACAAAAACTAGCCGATGCCCGCGGCTCCGCCGCAGCCAAAATCTAGTTTTTTGATTATATCTCGGATACCCGATATAGTAGCGGAATAAAAATGTATACCAGAGTTGTTAAGTATAATCAAGATCTATCAAATAAAAACAGTTTCATCAAAATCCGCTGAGTAGTTTTTGCGTGATGCGCGAACAAACAAACAGACAAAAAATCTAAAAAAGATCGTTTTGTGTTTAGACAGGCATATTTTTTTTTATTGCAGGTTGTGGCAGACGAGCCACGGTCCATCTGATGGTAAATGGTAACCGTCGCCCATGGACTCGACTATACCAAGAGTATTGTCAAGCCGCTGCTCACTAATTCATTTCTCAGATATGAAATGAAATATAAACGGCTATCTCCTGCTACAGCCAAAACGCAACGATGTGCTGCATGGCCGGTCACACGGGAGATGGTGGTACCAACCCGCTCGGGCCCGATACCAAGTGAGTACTCCCACTTGGTACCCAACCCTACCACCAGTCATACAATGGATGACAATTGCTTACTTCCCTTACTCGCCTCATATGACACCCATGGGAAAGAATGGAGTGGTGACACTTGTATTCTTAGTCCGTCACCATACGGACAACCTAATTCAGTATATAGCCTAATTCAGTCATTTTTTTCTCAAATATCTTCAATGTACAGATACAGGTCTGTTACAGCTTTATAATAGTATAGAATAGATGAATCATTGTAATCTTTCTCAGGTTACGTCGACTAAAATATATAAAATCAAAATATTATACGTAAGTAAGTACTAGAAAGATGTAAGACCCCGAAAATCATAGAAATTTTCTTCTTTTGTCTTTTATGAAGCGAAGGCGAATCAATAGGGTCTTCAGTAACGCAACAAGTGCTATTGGGACTTCCCAAACATAGAACTTTTTTCTTCTAGAGTACGCAAAAACATTCAGATCTTTATTTTTATTCCACTACTAGCTGAAACCCGCGACTTCGTCAGCGTTAAAATTTTACTTTCTAAATTCGACCCCTATTTTACCCGCGATTTTATAAAACCATTGAAATGTATGTGTATCCCATCTATTATATATATAATACCATTGTCACGATGTTTGTCCGGGATGAACTTCAAAACTACTAAACCGATTTTTTTTAAATGTGTGTTTTGTTCCAACTTAAGAGATAGGATACTTTATATCTCAATTTATAATTGCAATATTTATTCATGAAAAAATACATATATGGTGGTACGAAGTTTGCCGGGTCAGCTAGTATCAAATATAAAATGAAATTTAACATTCTTAATTCAAAAAATGTCAAATATGTGTGTTTCTATCTCCCAATTAGAAACCTACCAAACCACCCCCACATTCCCTTCTTATTATTTTACCTGACCACTACCTCATCTCCTCTATATCATCATTCCTCTTTATGTCCTATAGCTTTTCTTGGGGTGGATTACTCGCGAAGGTTGCTTTTGGTCTATAGGCTGCCACGCCAACCACTCATAGGGTGGCAATCTTACCGTCTTACTCACCATCAAGCCGTACAGCCTAGTATAATTATATGTTATAAACATTGATGTATAAACAAAAACATAGCAACACGCCTGTATTCCCCAAAGGGGTAGGCAGAGGTGTATTACACACCCACGATTAACCAGCTATGTTTAAGTCCCACGCAATAGGGGGCGAGCCTATTGAAAAGCTCAATAACACTGCGCAACCCGGGAATCGAACCCGAGACCTCATGATCAGCAGTCACTTACACTACCTCTGCACTACAGAGGCAGTTGAAGTATAAAACAGAGAAAATCCACAATTAGGCACTAAAAGTATACACTATAAATTAGTGCAGATTACGCTTTCCTGCACTCATTTCATTTAGTATTGTTTTCTGCAACGTATCAATATGCCTAATAATATCAAAATCTCTTCTTAAAAACTCATTGCTAGACAGCGAGAAAGAAGAGCTAGATAGTCTAGCTCCTCTTTCCCTATCAGAAGTTAATCGCATCTCTCCCTCGTAACTGTGTTCATGTGCTCGTGCAGTCGCATTATTAACTCTCATAGAGTTTAAACGATGCGCTCTTTCCTCTGACGATTCCTGAGAACGCGCATCTCTCATTCTTTTGGCATTTCTCAGATTTCGAGATAAGGAAGACCATTTCTTAGGTGGCATCGTAGGTGGAATAAAAAGAACCTAATAAGATATATACACAAAAAGAAAAAATATATACTTACTTAATTGTAATTTATACTTAACTTTACGACGTTTAACTTTACAACTATATTATATAAAGAAAAGAAGGAGAAACAAACAAAAACACTAAACAAACTAATTACATTATTATCTAATACCTACTTTAAACTTATATCTAAAAACTACGTACCTATCTATGTATTTTTTAAATCTAAAACGCGCTTATGCCGAGAAAAAGTCAATAAGAACCACGTCCGTTCGCATTAAGAGTTACAATGTGAGTGAAGTCGGAGCGTTTTTTTTTGTGTTTGTAGCGTTTGTTGTTAAGCCTCAGATGGCTATGACAACCTTACCCGGACAATTGGTGAGCGCAGAGGGCTCTCAAACCAACATTTAGGCAACGCTACCCGAGGGCACCCCCTGTGAGGTAAGGACCTCGGCTCGGGCTGTTGCTGGCAAAGTGGGATTTCCCACGTTTATGATTTGAAGTCGGCGCGTGAGCGCCCTCGCCTTTTTATAGATGCAGCGGATGGCTGTTTCGCGCGTTAAACAAAAATCAACCGTATAGCCGTACCCATACTGGCGCGGCGAGATTTGGAAGTTGTATTTCATTTTTATCTTGTGTGTTTATAAACCGATTTCTATTTTTTTTTATAAAATAGATATTAAAGTGTGCTTTTTGAATATGGGAGTTTGATAAAGATATATCTATGTGAAATACAATATATTTATGTATTTAATAATAATACACTTTGAAGAAATGCCTAACGATTAAACACGTTATTGTGGCTAATTTATAAAAGATAGATATATACTATTCAGGACATTTTTGTAGATCTTTTGAAGACCATCATCTTTGTAATACATACTTTTGGTGTATGATCAACGTATGGGAGGATAAGAGCTCGAAAGCGCATTTTCGTCCGACTTGTTTCAAATTTATCGTCACTGCTCAGCTCCTATGTGTCTTAGCGTTATGTTATATAACCTATAACCTGCCCAGGAGTATGGACTACAATCGTACTAAGTTTGGTTAAAATCCCTTCAGTAGTTTTTGACCCATGCGTGCATATACAGACAGACAGACAGACAGACAAAAAATTTACTGAGTACATTTTTGGCATCAGTATCGATCACTATTCATCCTCCAATATTATTATATTCAATGTACAGAATTGACCTCTCTACAGTTTTATTATAAGTATAGAAGATTGGGCACAGGGGGGGGGGGGGTCTTCTACCATAGTGAGAGGGATTCAGGACTAAGTCTACCACGCAGGCCCAGTGTGGGTTGGCGGACTTCACAAGTCATCGAGAAAATCTCTCAGGCATGCAGGTTTCCGATTTTTTCCTTCACCGAGCAGTGATCATTTGTAAACATTATACACACATATTTTCGAAAAGTCAGAAGCGTGACCTTGGACTGTGCATCGAACTCGATACCATTGTTTTTGCAGTCCTTGGTTTTACCACTAGGCTATTACTGCTTTTTTAATAATGCTTTTTTACTTTTATTGCTGTTATAGGCCTAAATAAATTTATTTTAATTGTCTGTTCCTAATATCAAAATAACAGTTTTTTCCATCCATCCATCCATCAGCTTTTTAAAGTCCACTGCTGGACATAGGCCTCCCCAAGAATTGGGGAAAGTGCCGTAATCGCCACGCTTGGCAGGCGGGTTGGCGATCGCAGTGGATATTGTTAATACTCGAAGGAGTGCTGCTGCCCACTCCCTCGATATTCCCTCAGTCGGCTCTTACGACTCTCATAGGTGGAGAGGGGTGGGACAATTCTAAAGCCAGCGTCACACGGCAAACAGTTTTTTACCGTTTTCGTAATTTATATTTGAATGTTTAGTTATTTAAGATAGAACCATATAAATGTATCTACATATTATGTGAGTTGGTTCCGGTTAATATCCAAAGAGACAAGACCGATTTTGACAGGAATTTTACTAGTAGACCAGCTGTCTACTGTCTGTTGTTATAAAAAATTAAGTAAATTAGCGGTGTCACACGCAACGTCATTTTATTGAATTTAACATGTACGAAGCAGCAATTATTATCAATTTAAATCAGGTCAATAAAACATGGAAAGTAAAAATAAAATGTCCAAAATATCACACAATGTTCGATGCTGATGATGATGACGTCATCTTTTCAATATTCGCAAACCAGTGCTGTGAGCAGACGCCGCCAATATAATAAGGATGAGAATTGTTACTGAATATCTCATTGAATCTGCAAGTGAATAAGTGGCGATTATAATATACCGTCCGCGTTTTATCACTGGGTCAATACTCCTCTACAAACATGTAATTTTAGATTAACTATATTTTTTGACCCGTGTTTTAGTACTTGACAACTATAATTTATTTTCTTCATTTTGGTCTCAAAATAGTATAAAAATTACTGTTATTTAAAAGAAATAAAACCTACTAAGCTGTGATAATTTGCTTTTAAACTTCATCGGACGGACATGGCTAAACTGTAAGGGTTCTTTATTGGCTACAAAACCCTAAAAACGGATAAACTTCTCAAATTATTGATAAAAGAACTTTACTGCGATCAGGATTCGAACCTGCATCCCATCCAATCCGAGTCCAAATCAAGTACTAAAATACAGATCAAAATATTTAGAAAATCGCGACGTCATTAAAATTCATACTAATTGCGCCATCCATTATTTTGTCTTTTAATTGTAAATTAAACTTACTATAATGGAATAAATGTATCTGATAGGTGGCGTGCATCTTAAAAGACATCTAAAACAAATGTGAAATGGAGATTGGTCTCACCATTAAGTGACTGCGATAGCTTAGTTGTCACTTCCCTGGATTGGATGGGACGCAGGTTTGAATACTGCTTGCAGTAAAGCTCTTTTTAAACTTCCACAAATATTTGTTCAAAACAAAAACAATAAGCAATTAACAGCAAACATGTATTGTCTTTGAATGAACACTTTTTCTAACTTACCCGTGAACACCACATTAATTTACAAATCATTTTTTCCGACTACCTTACTAAATAGTTGTCCGTGTGGTGACGGACTAAGAATACAAGTGTCACCATCCCATTATTTCCCACGGGTGTCGTATGAGGCGACTAAGGGAAGCAAGCAATCATCATCCATTGCATGACTGGTGGTAAGGCTGGGTACCGAGTGAGAGTACTCACTTGGTATCAGGTCCGAGCAGGTTGGTACCACCATCTCTCGTGTGAAGCACAGCATTTTGGTTATAGCAGGAGATAGCCGTTTATTCTTTCATTTCATATCGGTGAAATGGAATGGTAAGCAGCGGCTTGACAATACTCTCGGTATTGTTGAGTCCAAGAGCGACGGTTACCATATTTATGATCAGATAGGCCGTGGCTCGTCTGCTACGTGCAGTCACTACATGCAATAAAACAAAATATCAAATAAATAACTACGCTAATTGGTATTTTTAATTCCTAAATTATTATTGTATTTTCTTTGTAAGTGATTATTGTAATCTTTTGAGAAAATAAATGTCTTTAACCGTAACATGTAAAGTAGGGTAACATCTTCTCCCAAAGTTAAGGGCAGCTGAAAGCATTTTGGTGACTGCAGACCACACTGACCACAGGAGTGGATGTCACCATTAGGTGACTGCTATAGCTCAGCGGTCCAGAGAATTTCCCCAGATTGGATGGGACGTAGGTTCGAATCTAAAGGCTGATGGATGGATGGAAGTTTCGAATCATGCTCGCAGTGAAGCCCTCTTTTACCATTTCACAAATAATTTGTTCGTCGTTTTTTAGATAAGATAGGTAAAAAAGATTTTATAGGCTAGAGACGTAAGTAATACGTTTAAAAAGTTTTTATTGAAGATCATAAAACTTTTTATTAAAAAAAGTTGAAAAAAGAATTAAATTTCGAAAAGCGGGCAATGGGAGGCCGTTTTATGACAAATGGCAGTTCATTGTATGTGCTTCATCTCCCTAGCCTTATCTCAAACTATGTTAGAATAAGGCTAGGCAGATGTATCCATCCATCCATCAGCCTTTCAACGTCCACTGCTGGACATAGGCCTCCCCAAGAGAACGCCACAACGAGCGGTCCTTCATGGGGGATAGTGCCGTAATCGCCACGCTTGGCAGGCGGGTTGGCGATCGTAGTGAATGTTGTTAATACTCGAGGGAGTGCTGCTGCCCACTTGCCCGGTATTCCCTCAGTCGGCTCTTACGACTCTCGTGGGTAGAGAGGGGTGAGACAATTCTACAGCCGGCCCCACACGGCCCGCTTTTTGATTATGACTGGCAATCTATGACGAGTGCCAGAATATTATACACAGCTTTGAGTTTATGTGTCCACATATAGGTGTCACTTTTTGGTCACCCATCAAATGCCAGCCGAGCGAAAGTTGCGGTTGCACAACTAGGCTATGACCTACTCTCCATTCTCTCTGATTTTCTTTCTGGAAAACATTATTTATGTATTTTTTTAGAAGTTATTGAGCGCTTAATATACTCGACCATTTACTAGAACAGAAAGTTCGAAAATGTGATATGAAATGCATGAATGCTCATGGGTATTTAATCTATACTATTATAAAGCTGTAACAGAGCTGTGTCTGTACATTTAAGATATTTGAGAAAAAATACTTTAATCGACTATATAGGCGTGTCTAAACCCAAAACGATTTTTTTTTAATTTTTGTCAATTTGTTTGTTTATCTTTGACGGGCCTCGTGGCATAATCGGTAGCGTAATCGACTTCCGTGCACGAGGTTGTGAATTCGATTCCCACTCATGACAATTATTTGTGTGATGAACACAGATATTTGTACTGCGTCGGGGTGTTTTCTATTATTATATTTATGTATTTACAAAAAAGTAATATATGTATTATATCCGTAATCTGGTACCCATAGCACAAATGTTAAGCTTAGATTGGAACCAGAGGACGCTTTTAAAATAAAAACTGTTTGTCTGTTTGTTCGTTCGCACATCACTCAAAAACTGTTGAACTGATTTTGATGCAACTTTATTTATTTGATAGACTTGATTAGACTTGAAAACTGTAAACATACATGCCTTTGCTTATCCCAGTAATAATGGGACGGCTTGATCGGGGAAGTACTACCCTCTCACATAAGATCAGCGTGTAACAACAGTAGTTAGTTCCACCGCTGTGTTTCGTATGGTGAGTGAGAGCGCCGGTCCAAACCCCCTTTTTATCCTTCCTATACTCTTCTTAGTATCCTACCTATCCTCTCCTTATTATTCTTCCTATCCACCCCCTATCCCTGTTATTAGAGATGGCGACACGCGAGTGATGCCTCTGGTGTTGCTAGCGTCTATAGGCTACGGTAACCGCTTGCCATCAATTGGGCCATAAGCTTGTTCATCAACTATGTGGTATAAAAAAACCTAGACCAGATTAATATTAGTAAGATCAAGTATTGCAGGAAGTCAACGTGTATGAAAAGAATTATGAATGTTGAGGAAGCGAGAGATGTATGCAAAAATTTAGGCTTTTGGAACTCTGTTCTCTCTGCCTACCCTGTAAGATGACCTTTTTTTTTATAAAGGCGGGAAAAAATGAACCTAACCGCACACTCCGTCGCTCGGGGCAACGAACAGCGTGACAAACCCGCCGTGTGCCGTCCTCCGCCTTTATTGGCGGGCCACTGGAACTATGTTACATTCCTTCGGTGGTACCCTGTAAGATGGCCTGGAAGATGCCGTTACTTATCACCGCAATAATAGTATAAAAGAAAACATCCTGGACTAAGGAATCAACCCAGTATCGCGAGATACTTTACAAACATATAATTATGGACACGAGTTACCACAATCTATAACTCGAGAAGTTGGCCGTGTGGGGCCGGGCTTAGAATTTTCCCACTCCTCTCCACCCATGGGAGTCGTAAGAGCCGACTGAGGGAATACCAGGGGGAGTGGGCAGCAGCACTCCCTCGAGTATTAACAACATGGTCCACTGCGATCGCCAACCCGCCTGCCAAGCGTGGCGATTACGGCACTATACCCCCAATTTGGGGAGGCCTATGTCCAGCAGTGGACGTCGAAAGGCTGATGGATGGATGGATACCTCAAAAACGGCTGGAACGATTTCTATGATCTTTGATTAACTGGGTTTTTCTCTCATCACAGAAGAACTAACAATAGACGCAAGTTACATACAAATTGAGAGCAACCATTTATAGATTAGCTAAACAAATATTTTTCATGTGTGGGAGTCGAACCCACAATTCTGCGCTCGGTATCTAAATCATCATTATTAAAAGCGTGGTTTGGCTGAAACAGTTTATTTATAGACCGCTAAAAGAGCTAAAGTTAACAAAAATATCTAACTGAAAACATTTAATTAATTTAATTAAATAAATCAATATTCACGGACATTTTCACACAACGTCCTCAGGTCCCAAACTAAGCTTAATGCTTGTGCTATGGGTACCAGATTACGGATATAATACATATATTACGTTTTTTTGTAAATACATACATATAATAGTTAGAAAACACCCAGACGCAGTACAAATATCAGTGTTCATCACACAAATAATTGTCCTGAGCGGGAATCGAACCCACGACCTTGTGCACGGAATTCGGTTGCACTACCGACTACGCCTACGCGACCTACGCTAGTCTTCTATACTATAGCTGTAACAGAGCTGTGTCAGTACATTTAAGATATTTGAGAAAAAAATACTTCATTAGGCTATATAGGCGTGTCTAAACACAAAACTATTTTTTTTAGATTTTTTGTTTCTTTATCTGTTTGTATGTTTGTTCGTGGGAGTATCACGCAAAAACTACTCAACGGATTTTGACGCAACTTTTTTTAAATTGGTAGCCCTTCATTAGACTTAAAACTGGTATACATTTTATCCCGCTACTATATCGGAAACCTGAAATAAAACTTAAAAACTAGCTTTTGGCTGCGGCGTAGACGCTGGCAAAAGCTAGAATATTATAAATATGTAAGTTTGTATAATATTTGGATGTTTAAATGTTTATTACTCAAACACGCAAAAAAACGGAACACATTGGTGGGTACACAAATAGTTTATTACCTGGATTACATTTATAGGATTGACCGGAAAAAATATTAAGTTGGATTGCTATTTTTCCATAGAGAAAATTAATATATGATAGAGTAAAGTACTTATATTATAGTGACCTGATTCTGAGATCCAGCAGCAACTAGTACTCAACAATACCGCTAGACCATTGAGGCGTTTTCAAAGCCGTAAACCCGCAATAATCTTTCCAATAGCACAGAGGCAGTTAAACAACATTTTGGGTTCGGCACAAGTGCTTAAATTTTCGCACGTTCTTAAAGCCGTAACCCGCAATAATTTTTCCAATAGCACAATAAAATTTTCTACTGAGATTTCTTCACGTTGTCGTTGGTATCGCCCGTTTACTTTTCTTCGGGTCTTCAGATACCCCTCAGTAGAATGCAATGATAAGTATAGATGGCGCGCAATTAAACAGAGAAACGGCATATATTTTGAAGAATTTAAAAACAAACTGCTTGTACTCGAACTCAAACAAGACAGAAAGCTGAACGTGTATTTCTAAAAATAAATTTAAAATTTAAATTTGAAAATAGAATTGAAAATTAAAAGTAAGTTTAGTTGCCATGTGCTCTCCTCAAAATATTTTGATCGAAGCAGTTTACAAATAAAAACTAGTGTGACATTTTTTATTCAAAGACCGTCCACAGACAGCCCCATCGTCACAAAAATGCTAATATTAAAGTAGAAGTATGTGTTTTAAGAACGAAATAATATACTACTTTAATACAATTTTGATTGACACTAATACCTAGAGGTATAGTTGAGTCCATGAGCGACGGTTACCATTTACTATCAGGTGGGCCGTGGATCGTCTGCCATTAAATGCAATAAAAAAAAATCAAGTATATCTTATACATATTTATGATAAAACGAAATATATATATTTTTTATAATTATTTTATATAGGCAATTAATATTTTATAATATAGTTAAATCTATTATTCCCTATACCTATGAATGAATGATTTATCATTTAAAAATGATTTATCATTTATTCGTGGGTGCATAAGTACCTATGATGTCTGTTTGCCAAATATGCTTACCTCATTCTTTTGCACTAGTCAGACTAAGGCAGCAGGCAGTTACTCTTCAGTGCGTGGTAGTACCAAACTTTCCCCCGTGTCCCTTAGTAAATGTTGTAGTCAGCACACAATCATATCCAGTAATATCCACTTGAATACTTACTCCAACGATTAGTAATACTTTCTGGTTCAGCAATAAGTAAGTCTCTTTTTAAATATTGGTTATTCAGTTTATTTAATGATGGTTCTACACCCCATTGGTTACCATAGATGGATGTTAGATTATGCATGTGTACACATAACATAACCTATAATTTATTTTATTCATATACAATTTAAATTCACTGTACTAGTCCAAAAGGTACATTTGAACATAATCAGTTTGTTTCAATCGATGGATAAAAACCCTAAAGTAATTTTAAAAGTAACTCTAGTAACGGATGATTTAAGGAGGATCTAAAAGATAGGTGGATTGTGTGATTTTTTCAGCTGAGATAGGGTTGATCGTCTACCCCTTTCAATTCAAACTATCGCATCTAACATAAACGTAGAGAAGAACAAAAATGTTGCACAATTAAATGTAATAAGGATCATAGACAAAGAGTGAAATAATATTTCTCCCATTTTGTCTAACTTCATAAATTAGCACGGCAATTACTTCTTTTGAGTCCGGATATTTCAAAAGGAAGAAAATAAAAATACTTCAGTCTTCTTCTTAGTAATTAAAACATCTAAACTATTTTTGTTTGTTTTTACGAAACCCTTATAGAATTACTGGTGTGTCTGTCCGTCCGTTCGAAACTGCTAGACCGATTGAGTTGAAATTTGATATATACTATAATTATGTAGCCTAAATCCTTGACTTAAAAACCTTTTAAATGTGATATAATGATAGGGCTTGTTGTAAAAAAATCTCAAATTATATATATTTTTTTATAATTTTGGGATAAATAGTTTTGAAGTTATTTAAGAAAATAAGCAAGAATTGATTATGTCTGAAACTACTGGACCTATAATTCTGAAAGAAAAAAAACAAATACAGAAAATAGTTGTTTACCTATAGATTACAACTAGCCTTTGCAAGCGGCTTCGCCGCAGCGAATAGCTAGTTTTTCGGTTACATCTCAGGTTCCCGATATAGTAGCGGGATAAAATGTCTATCAGTTTTTAAGTCAAATGTTTAAGTCAACATTTTTTTGAAAGGCCAATGCCTTTCAAATAAAAAAAGTTGCATCAAAATCCATCTAGTAGTTCTTTTAAATAAATTCTAAAAAAAAATCTAGTTTAAATAATTTTCTAGTTTTTCGGCTATATCTCAGGTTCCCGATATAGTAGCGGGATAAAATGTCTATCAGTTTTTAAGTCAAATGTTTAAGTCAACTTTTTTTTGAAAGGCCAATGCCTTTCAAATAAAAAAAATTGCATCAAAATCCATCTAGTAGTTCTTTTAAATAAATTCTAAAAAAAATCTAGTTTAAATAATTTTCTAGTTTTTCGGTTATATCTCAGGTTCCCGATATAGTAGCGGGATAACATGTATACCAGTTTTTAAGTCTAACCAAGGCCTTTCAAAGAAAAAAAGTGGCATCAAAATCCGTTCAGTAGTTTTTGAGTGATGCGCAAACAAACAAACAGACAATCAGACAAAAATTCTAAAAAAAAAAGGTTTTGTGTTACATACATTAAACACAAAGTGAAAATTCATTCAAGTATTCTAAATAATGTTAGTGTTTTATTATTAATGCAGAATCACATTTTTTTTATTTATATATCATTATACCATCTTTAAAAATAAATAAACAGTGACACATCGATATTCAGTCGTTATAACACATCCTAGAAACGATTATAGTTATTTCTTATGGTGTAATGGATGAATCCTTGGTCAAGAATTCTTCAAGCCAACGCTTAACTTATTACTTTGAAAATCATTAACCACTCAATCACATCACACAACTTTGCTATCAATTGATCAGTAACGGTAATTAGTTACAAGACTATTTTTAGTAAAGGTCAACTGATGACCTTTAAAAGAGAGCTAGCTCTTAGCTAAAAACCTCTTCTCTCTAGCTATCAGCTTCCTATCATCCACAGCTAGACGTAGGCTTCCCCAAAAAAGCTCTACAACGAACGGTTCTGTGCTGCCTGCATCCAAAGGCTGCCAAGCTTGACCCGGCTATCGGTCCACCCTACACTGTACCGTCCCATATGTGGGTGCCACTCGAAAACGTTCCATCCGCAATGGTTGTCAGTTCGTTGAGTGATGTAGCCTGTCCATTGCCCCTTCAGCGTGCCAGTTAAACCCCTTAATCATTTAATATTTCTCCCTATAAGTTTAACTGTCTCATCCGCTTTGTATCATATACACATACATCCTAGTTTCCAAAAATTACTTTCACACCTAATATTTAGAAAGAATGTCGTAAGAGGTCGTACATTTACCACTTGCATTCAGGAATATAGATGCAGATTGGTATTTTTTTTTATATTAGAAGCGTTATAAGGATATGTCTAATATTAATTTGATATTATCTTTAAGAATTAAATCTGCTATACTTGTAAGTAAGTGCAAGTGTTAAAACTATGTTTAACTTAAAAAAACTCACCCACGAAAAGTCCAAAAATTAGTAGTACCGGCATTTTGGAAACTAAAATTAACTATCCTCAACACAGCAATAACTATATCCCACTATACATTTCACATTTTCAACCATGTAGACAATTCATCATCTCACTAGATCAGCTTTCAGTTAACACATAAGTTTCCATGGGCTTATTAGACCACGAACCCCGCGAATATATTCGAAACGCGAGATCGTTTGCGAGAATACAGAGACGTGCAAACACCACGGATGCCTTCAGTCAACTGCGGCGCAGCATCCAGTCCTGCACCTCCCCCTCCTCGAATTTCCTCCCCCAGTCACCCCTCTCGCACCCTTATCGCGATCCCGTAATTAGATAAATGTCATTGCTTTTGTCTGTGTTTTTTTTTGCACCAAAGAATTTTGTCGGCCAATGTAGATGAGTCCGCATCGTTGGAGACACTCATTTGCGTAAGTTGTTTGTTCTATACGGACTTGTGTCTGTGTGCGTCAGTCCCAACAAAAATATGCTTGTTCCGTATTGCTAGTTTACGAGGTTTCTGTCTCGGAGCTCGCAGTTTCCACCCACTTCAGTTTTGTTTTTATTGCAATATTTCTTGACAGAGAACATTTTCAGGCGCTGAGATTTGATGGCACAGAGATCTATGAAACTTAATAACGAGATTTTGTTGTGAGTAAACCAAACAAGAAATATAATCAAGAGAATTTGTCAAAAAGTTATGTAAACATGATTATAAATTATAATTAACATTTTAATGGCTGTTCTCGAAGCAATTATGACTTAGTAGTAAGATCAAGCACTTCAAACAGTTCTATCGAATTCGATCCCCAATCCGAGGGTTCAAGACATCTCACCTATGCCTCTTTGAAATACCGTGCGAACCGATTCCACAGATAACGACATCCCTTGCTCAGTGTTGTGGATAGAATTCCAAGTTTAAAAATCATTTAAATTTAAACGTTCCATCCGTATAGTGAACGCGACAAACTTATTGAAATAAAACTACGTTTACGGAATCTATCGCGTTTACTTGATTTTACTACTATCCCGACGTTTCGAATACTTTACAGCATTCATGATCACGGGTGGACTTAGATGATAGACGTCCAACGCTGATAATGGCCTATGTCCGGAACTGGACATAAACCACAGCTGGTTTATGTTACCAGCGTAAATGGATGAATTCTTCTAACACTCATAGATATTTTTTTTTACAGACAGCACCCTGCACTAAGGAATAATCATTGTAATCATTGTATCGCGGGGGACTTTACAAACATACAAATTCACGGACACAAATTACACCCACATTCAGAACAACCATTTGTGTATCACACAAGGAGATATCCACAACGCTCGAGCGGGGAGTCGGTATCTATACCACTCCGCCATCTCTGCAGTCAGCAGCATAAATGGGGTATTAATACATGTAACTTTATTCCATCGCCACTGTCATGAAGATTCTTCGTCTTCACATTTACCTACGTAAAATTTCACATTTACGTAAATTAAATTCTTCTCAATAAAAACAAGTTACTTTTAGTAAATATTGAACTAAGTTATCTTGATATTGGAAATTCGTTGAAGTCAGAACGCCAGGAACAAAATTTCTCGTCGAATATTTTGATAATGGATAAGTAGTAATAAATTGCTATCCTGCCGCCCACGCTCTCATCCCCTAGGACCAAGTCAGTGGTTCTCAAATTGTAGGTCTATAGCTGTCGTTAGGACGGCGATGAATTCTTAATTTATGAATATTAAGCGAAGTATTACTTTTCTTGGTCCTTTTATATATCCAACGGTTCATACTTAAAAACATACTGTAGAAATAGTGGACTTGGATCAATATGATATAAGCAATCCATTTTTCATGGATAAAAGTAATGACAATTGTTTAAGTAGTTACGACGTGAAAGCTTAACAAACAAATAAAAGCACTCGATTTTATAATATACTAGCCTTTAATTTATAATATACTGCTTGTTTTTGAGTTATATCTCAGGTTCCCGGTATAGTAGCGGGATAAATTATATACCAGTTTTTACGTCTAATTGAGAGCTATCAAATAAAAAAGTTGCATCAAAATCTATTCAGTAGTTTTTGCGTGATGCGCGAATAATCAAACAGACAAACAGATAAACAAACAGACAAAAAATCTAAAAATAATCGTTTTGTATTTAGACAGTAATTTTTTCTCAAATATCTTAAATGTACAGACATAACTATGTTACAGTTTTATAATAGTATCTATAGATTATTAGTAAGTAAATCATCGACATCGGCTATGTTACATCAGTAGAAAAAGGTAGGAAAATGATCAATTTTGTGATTCTAGATGTAGATTGTGCATTCGTTTATTATGAACATTATTTTGAAAAATTCAAAAGTAAACAAGTTTGAGAAACACGAGCTAAGTTATCACAAGTTAGAAAGCCGATAAACAGACGATTAAATACGCTTATTTTATTTATTATTGAGACCAATAATTTTTTTTAGATATTACGCACAAATTCGATTGGTTTCTTCATTAATATTTTTGTCTACTAAATACTCATACGTATATTACGAGTACTCGTAAATATGATGACGTAAGGTCGTCAATTGACGATGGCTTTAATGGCCAAATAATGTAAACCAACAACTAAACACAAAAGTCGGTAAGAAAGCCAGTTCTGAGCAAGATGATGATCATCTTTTTACCCTTCCCCTACTAATCTGTTCAGTTTTAACTGATCCACTAGTAATTATTTGACGGGTTACGTGGCGTAGTCGGTAGTGTAACCGACTTCCGTGCACGAGTTAGTGGGTTCGACTCCCACTCAGGACAACTATTTGAGTGATGAACACAGATTTTTGTACTGCGTCTGGGTGTTTTTTATCTATTATATGTACGTATTTACAAAAAAAAGTAATATATGTATTATATCCGTAATCTGGTACCCACAGCACAAGCATTAAGCTTAGTTTGGGACCAGAAGACGTTGTGTGATAATGTTCGTGAATATTTATTTATTTATACGGAGCAACTGCATCTCCAGTCCACGACCTAACTAAGGGAACAACTGGCAACCTTAGAACAATACCAGAGTACATTTTTTTTATTCAGATTTTTGACAACCTGTTACGACTGCCTGGATGTTACTTGAGAGTCTCGGCAGCAAAAAAAGAACGAGGTTTTTTTTACAGCCTGCTTCATTTTCCATCCGAAGCCCGGAGTAGATCAGGTATCAACAAAAAGGTGTCATTTTGATCTGCATTTTAGCAATCGAAATGCTCAGCTACTTTAAAGAAAAAATTATTTGTAAATGTGCAAAAAGCCGTGTCGTACAGACAAAAGTGATATGGAGATTGGGAATGATCGTTGGTCAGTGCGATGGCTTAGCGGTCTAAAGCACTTCTCCGGATTAAGGGGGCGCAGGTTCAAATCCCTCTTTTTCCACATTTACAAATAATTTGTTCTTTAAAGTTGATATCACTTTTTGGTTACCTATCTGATGTTATTCAACCGGTAAGCGCAAAACTAGGATACAAACTCCTCGGGTAAGATCTAGCGGTATTTTTTGTAATGTTTACTAGGAGTCAGTAAATTAGACACAAATATTTTTTTATGATAATGCTATAGGCTAAAAATTTCAAGCGATTAAATTCAATACGCATTTCCATATTATTATAGTGGCTATATCAGATATATTCAGAATCAGCTCATAGAGTGCATTAGATTCCCACACAGACAAACATGTTTAAATATAACAGTGGTCTGCAGAAGGATCAGCCTAATCAGTAGGTGTTATCAAAATGGATTTAGGAGTTTTTGCGAGATACGTGAACTGCGGAAGACCGAAAATTAATAAAAAGTGTAGTTATATACCTACATATATTATATTATATTATAAATATATAATTTTTCCAAAATATCTTTAAAGTAGATACATGCATAGCTCGGTTATAGTTTTATAAAAGATTTTTATAACTAGATTTTTAGGTGATATCCTGGGTGCCTGATATATTATAGTAACGCATTGCATTAAAATCCGTTTAGTAGTTATTGCGTGACGCGCGAACTAACGAACAGATAATAAGCCTAAAAAAATGTTTTGTGTTCATAGTTCAGACACACCTATGCTATATAGGCGTGTCTGAATACAAAACATTTCTAATACAGTCATGTTTACTCAAATATCTTAAATGTAGAGACACAGCTCTGTTACAGCTTTATAATAGTTAGGATAAATAGATTAACTCTTGTACTATTGCTATAGACAAACATTACGCTTAGCTAAATTCCACCAACTAACTCCAGTCTATATGTAGGTACCTCTTTTTCCGTACTCCGTGATATGTAGCTATACAATCAGGATAATTCGGCAAATCGTTTTGCTATTTGATGTTGTTGTAAAATCTATTCCCAAGGGTGTACAAATCAAGAGAAGATACTTCTCATTCAGTTCCTGAGTCATTACGACCATTCTTCCCGTTTGTCGGTTCACTAGGGCACATCCCAAATGCCCAAATACGTGACACTGGCAGTATATCGTCTCCTCCACGTACTTCTGTACGTGAGCGGCCTTCTCTTAACAGAGTGTATTTTTACCGTATATCCGAAAATAAAGCGGCAATTTTTTCCCCAAAATTATGCGTATTTGTGCAGAATTTTGATTTATCGTGAGTTTTAGGAGTTATTATTCACTGGTTTGTGATATATAAGTATATTTGGCTTTAGTTGGGAATTTCACCAGCATAATCATTTATCTTTAAAACTTTAGTGATTTATGGAAACCTTCGAAAACAATATTAAATTTTGTGTAATTCGAATTGATTCCTTTCTAAACTTCTTCTTTCTGAACTCGAAAAATAGTAAGATCCCACTGTTGTATTTTGTATGGTTAATGAGAGCAATGGAGGCCTAAACCTCCCCATGCTCTTCTTAATAGATATCACCTCTTCACCTTGCATTCCTTTGCTTATAATTATCGACGCACAAGTGATGACACTTTTTTTAAAGGCAACACATTTTTTTTTATTAAGGCGGGAACAAATATTTCTAACCGCACACCCCGTCGTTTGGGGCAGCGAACAGGGTAGTGTGGGACCTTCACCCACTAAAGAAACCCGCCGTGTGCCGTCTTTTCGCCTTTATTGGCGAGCCACCAGAATCATATTACATTTCTTAAGTGGTAAAGGCAACACCCTGCACGGACACAAATTACACCCAGCCTCAGAACAACCATTTGTGGATCACACAAAGAGTTGTCTCGTGTGGGAATCGAACCCACAACACTCGGGTGGGAGGCATCTAAACCACTCCGCCATCTGTGTAGTCACACTCTATGCTGTCACTGTGGTGTTGCTATCCAATAGGCTACGGTAACCGCTTACCATCAAGTGGACCGTATGCTTGTTTGTCACGCATGTAGCAAATAAAAAAAAACATTCTAATTTCATATTTTAGTAAATAGATTAAATAGATTACTCTCCTCCATCTATACTATTATAAAGCTGTAACAGAGCTGTGTCTTTACTCTAGAATTTTTGTCTGTTTGTCTGTTTATATGTTTGTTAGTTTGTCTGTTTCTTTGTTCGCGCATCACGCAACAACTACTGAATGGATTTTGATGTAACTTTTTTATTTGAAAGGCCTTGATTAGACCTAATAACTGGTACACATTTTCGAAAACCTGAGATATACCTAAACGAAAAACTAGAAAATTATTTAAACATTTTTGATCTATATTTTTTAGCATTTGACATGCTCCGCTACTGAAAGTAGTACAAGTTATTTGTGAATAAGGAAAAATTAATTATGTCTGCCATGTGGGGCCAGCTTTAGAATTGGCCCACCCCTCTCCACCCATGGGAGTCGTAAGAGCCGACTGAGGGAATACTGAGGAAGTGGGCAGCAGAACTCCTTCGAGTATTAACAACATCCACTGCGATCGCCAACCCACCTGCCAAGCGTGGCGATTACGGCACTTTCCCCCATTCTTGGGAAGGCCTATGTCCAGCAGTGGACTTAAAAAAGGCTGATGGATGGATGGATGGAAGTATGAATAAGGGAAAATTATTTAAACTAAAAAAAAATTTAGAATTGATTTAAAAAAACTACTGGACGGATTCTAATTAATTTCTTTTTATTTGAATGACCTTGATTAGACTTAAAAAACTGGTTTAAATTTTATCCCGCTTCTATATCGGGAACCTGAGATATATAACCGAAAAACTAGTTTTTGACTTCGGCGAAGCCGCGGGCAAAGGCTAGTTTTATTATAATAATGCACTTCCACTGAATGTTACTGATTCAATGGTAAGTACTAATTGGTTAATTAAATTAAATAATTTTATAAACGAAAATATCAAGTTAAATAATCTCTATTCAAAAATAGCTATCACGCAGGAATCACCTGCTATTCCAGACAGCAGTCTATATTGTTGTACTTCTCGTACTCCAGACTATGGGTTTGTATATGTACGTGAGTATAATCGCCTAAGTACGTACCTAGTTACGGCGTGAATACTTAACAAGCTACCAAACCAAGTAAGTGCTTTCTTTATAAATACAGTTGAACAAAGGTTCCCATTTTCCTTCCTACTTTTTCAAAACGTTTAAACAACACTATTAAAATATTTAGATAAACGTAATAATATATTTTATTTGTCTCTTTGTTATCTAATTAAAGCATCCAATAGTACATTGTTAACCTAGGGATGAAAGCAACTATTGCCCTCCCCTTTTCCCTCGAACTATTGGAGCCCTCGCTACGCTCGGGCGCCAAACCCCGTCTCGGCTCTAAATAAGTCTTTATCCCGAGGTAAACACTGTGCTTTTCATTTCGAATACGAGGAAACTAAAAATAAAAATCATGAATTAGCTAAAGAAAAAATGGGAGCCTAAAAAATTTAATTTGGAATCGCCTTTTTCCCGCCGATTATGTTTTTTTTTTTCTATAGCCTGTCAGCTATTCAGCCATTATTTTTCATTATAATAATTGAAAAAATATAAATCTTCGTTATTTTAAAGATATTTAGTTGCAACTATATTAAAATAAAGTCCTATAAAAAACAAATTCTTTAATAAATACTTAACTTTATGTTATTTCAATTTTACATCGCGCTGTAATTGACTGGCTGTACAGAAAATAGAACTGTTTTATTTTTTATAATAACTCAGCTGTCAGTTGAAAGTAATTCTCCCTAGGGCTGAAAAGTATTACTTGCAACCCGCTCCTCAGGCAACTTCAGGCCTACTTTCAGAGTATGAGTAATGAAAAAATTATTTAATTAAAAAAAAAGTGTGTGCGTGTAACCTTTACGCGCGATTGAAGCAAAACTTCTTTGGCGTTGACGGAAAAAAAATACTGCAATTTAAAATATTTTTTTTAAACTGTTGAATTTTTATTCACTTTGCTATTCACAATTGATCCGTTTGAAAATTTGGAAATAAATAATCCTAATTGATTATGATATTTGCCACTAGCTGGCGTATAAGTCACGAAGCGAGTATATGACATATACTTACGACCAATCCAAATTATTATTTTTAAATAGCGGAAACTACACAGACTATATAGTAAGCGTTACTTCCGTCAGAAAAAAAATCTGAGTTACTCCCTAGTCGCGCCTAAAGAAGTTTTACTTCAACTATATCAGCGTGACTCACAGCATTATTATGCGCCACAGCTAGCGTGGCGTCACCGACAATGACGTCATTACGATATAAGAGATCACAATTTTCGACACTCATAGCGAAGACTCGTTAGCTCAGTAGGTAAGAGCACCGATATATAATCAGTTTCTTGACCATCGGAGGGCGGAGGTTCAAATCCTTCACGAGTCAGAAATTAAATATTTTGCATTTTGGTTATTTTATACTCATTTTAATATTTTTAATCGTTATACCGGCTTCCTGGTGTAAACAAGTTCTTACACTTAACTCTTTATGTAGATTACTTATGTCATAAATTTAGCTTATCTTTTGCAAGGCAATATGTTATGATGTACTTATATTTAATAAGTACCCTGTTTAATTATTCAAAATAAATTCAGTTTACACGAGTCTTCTCTTTGTAGTTTTCTTTTCGTTAATTTATATCAAGCAGTTCCGAGACTCGCCATTAGAATTTCTTTTAGAGTAATTTGGGAGATCAAGTTTATTCTCCGTGAATGAAATATCTGTTACTCTTTTATCTTTGGACTAGTTGTACAAGTCTCGACCGCCTTCATTTCTTTTTTTATTTTTACTGACACTGGCTAAGGTCTCTAAATACTCGGGCATAAAATCTGGCTCTAATTGTCCCAATCATAAAGTTCGTATATTATACAACCTTATTAGAAATAGATTAAAAAAATATTGAGTATATTAAGAACTAAGCTAGTTCAACAATAGTTAGGTACTTATGCCAAATTTCAAGTTGATTGAGCGTATAGTTTTAGAGATCTCCTAATAGGCGAGAGTAGTAATTCGTTTAAATATTTATAGATTAATTTGTACTTAAAACCATTTTTATCATGATAAAGGCCTAAAAATACCTGTCGTTATTAAACTATTAAGATATTTTTTTTTGAATCCATCCATCCATCCATCCATCAGCCTTTTAACGTCCACTGCTGGACATAGGCCTACCCAAGAATGGGGGATACCTTTTTTATTTATATATTCTTTTATTGCCACGCTTGGCAGGCGGGTTGGCGATCGCAGTGGATGTTGTTAATGCTCGAGGGAGTGCTGCTGCCCACTAGCCCGCTATTCCCTCAGTCGGCTCTTACGACTCCCATGGGTGGAGAGGGGTGGGACAATTCTAAAGCCGGCCCCACACGAAATTTTTTGAATACTAACCATTATAGTAAATAATTAGTTTTATAACTTGAAAATATTTTAAAAAAATGAAAATACCTCTTCACAAGTAATTAGTTAAGCCCTATAGATACATCTAAGAGTAAAGTTATATTAAATCTAGAAGTATACGCGCTTAAAAAGCAAACAAAAAAACACAAGCAATATTCAAAAATGTCTTTATTTTATAATAACTTCATATCGCTATATTTTTTTCGTGAATATTTTGCAATTAATTAATAAAAAATACGTGATAAAAACTATCCTATCTTGGCATGCCAGCAAAACACATTAAAAACGGTTAGATAGTTTCCGAGTTCATCGTGAGCAATAACGTTACACGAGAGTTATGTAGCATTTAAAATAATCAAGACTAATAATGGGGATCCAAGGGCAAAGCTGAGCGCAGATGGCGCTATCGGC
The DNA here is from genome assembly GCA_948253155.1 of Leucoma salicis. NCBI lineage: Eukaryota > Metazoa > Arthropoda > Insecta > Lepidoptera > Erebidae > Leucoma > Leucoma salicis. Next base: position 24,823,130 of record OX411812.1, read on the forward strand.
GAGATGGCCACTATCAAATTGTAGTTGCTTTGTTTACCTAAGAATTTTTGCTATTTTTTGTGTTTAATCCGGTTGATGAACGATATTGTTAAAATGTATATATAATATTAAATATGTATAGTATCTAGAAGATTAAAGAATTGGAAGATGCAATGCGATTTGACTAGATTTTTTTTGTGACTGACTATACTTTTTTTTGCACTAAAAACATCCACTGCGATCGCCAACACGCCTGCCAAGCGTGGCGATTATGGTAAAACCCCCATTTTCGGGAGGCCTATGTCCAGCAGTGGACGATGAAAGGCTGATGGATGAATACTTTTTTTAAATGTTGGTCCTTTGGGAAATAAATGTATCTACTTCTGGGTTATTACATTTTGGAACACAGAGGCATGATACGAGAAAATTAAAATTTACCAAATTACAGGTTACAAATTGTGTGGAAATGACAATTTTCAATCCCCATGGCGATAAACCTCCATCTGCTGTGAAATTATGTTAGTAAAGATACCCAGAAAACATACTCTTAAACTTAATTAATAATAATATTTTTATTTGTCTTCAACAAGATATACACAATTAATTGTCAGTCTTAGGTAACTAGTGTACAATACTGTTGCATTGCTCAATGTTTTGTTACTAAAGTGCCCAAACTAAGCCGAAGCTTGTATTTTGGGATTCAGTATACAGCCGTGTATGGTGCAACAATTAGTCTGGTGAATACAATTTTGTTAAGAGTCAGCTTACTAATTATTTAATTAGGTAGGATCTAAGTTTAGGTAATTTTTTTTTTAAACAAAAAAGGTAAGAAAATTAATAAAGAATTGTTCAGCATGCACAACATAATTTGTTTTGATGAGTGTCTTTCTTCGATGAACAACGTGTATTTTTATGGCTATGTGAGTACGTATATGTATATACTGTTTATAGGTACTATTTTATATTATTATGCAATGGGAATGCCAGCGCGCGGGCGCGTGTATGCGCACGTATACGTGTTTGCCTGCGCGCGCGTGTGCGCGTGTGTGTGTGTGTGTGTGTATGTGAGCTCGTGTGCGTGTGTGTGCTCGTGTGTGTGTGTGTGTGTGTTTGTTCGTGTGTGTGTGTTCGTGTGTGTGTGTGTGTGTGTGTATGTGTGTGTAGTTGTATTGTGAAAAGCGAGACTTGTCTGGAGTAAGAATTGTTGGACATAATAGCGACTATGTAGTTACAATTACCTACGCAATATAGGTGATTAAATCTTCAATCATTTTGTACTCTTGACCATGAAGCCAGCTGGAGACTATTCTTTTAACCGCTTGCCTTTTATGACCAACAATGTCTAATTTCTTATTGACGGTGTTATATAATTTGCAGCTAATGGTGTTATAATGGCGTCTAGGAAAGGAGGTCTTACAGGTTTTGATATGGCAGACACTATATTTTTTGCGTTTGGTAGGATCGGGAAGTGGAACCTTATGATGTCGTCTCAGAATGCATCTGAGCACAAAGACCTGTCTTACTGTTAATATTTTGTTTTCCGAGTACAATAGTACTGAGGAATATCTGTAGTGTTTCTTAAACATTATTTTTATAACAGCTCTTTGTGCCCTCTCCAAGCTGATGAGATGGCTTTTGGCTGCTCCTCCCCAAACTGTGATTCCATATTGAATTATGGACTGGCACAGGGCCAGGTAAATTTGGATAATTCTATTTGGGATCGCGATGTCTCTTAAGGACTTGAATATATAAATTAAACGTCTTACTCTGGATGTCACCATGTCGATATGTTTATTCCACCGGAGTCCACTATCTATATATAACCCTAGATGTTTAACATATTCCGCTTTACTTATTTCTTGGCATGAACAATTATTTTGAATTTCGCATTTATGTGCTCTAATACAAAAGTCGTCTGAGGGTTTGGTCATTTTGTTAATATAAAATGGCAAAAATTGGGTTTTTTGCACATTTAGCGTGAGAAGATTAATTCTGAGCCATTGCATTATTTGAAATAAGGCGTTTTCAGCGCTTTCCTTTACCTTTGTCCAGTTGGGTCCCCAAACGAAAATTGCTGTGTCATCTGCATACGAATAAATTTTTGTATTAGGCAGAACCATTGTGCAGAGATCATTTATATACAACTGGAAAAGGGTTGGGCCCAGTATACTCCCCTGTGGGATGCCGTAGGTGACTGTTGTCTCATCACTCAAAAATCCATTCACATTTACTTGCTGTGTTCTATCTGCCAGATAATCCTTAAAAATCTCTAGAGCTGGACTTCTTATACCTTGTTTCTCAAGTTTGTTTATAAGGATGGGGACAGAGACCGCGTCAAACGCTTTAGAAAGATCTAAGAATACACATAAGCACCTGTTTTTATGGTCCAAAGATTGAACAATATCATTAGTGAGATCTGTCATAATGTCTTCGGTCGAGATGCCTGCTCGGAATCCATATTGATTAGTAGCGATGATTTTATATTTGTCAAGAAATTTATTGAGAGCCTTATTAAGTACTTTTTCTAGAATTTTTGACAAGGTGGGTAATATTGCGATGGGTCTATAGTTATCTGCACAGCCTCTATACCCACTCTTATATATAGGGTATATTATAGCTTTTTTAAAAGCTTTAGGAAACACACCCGTATTTATAGCTCAGTTACAAATATATGTAATAGGCGCTACAAGGACTTGTCGGCACAACCTTAAAACCTGGGACGAAATACCATCCCAACCCGTGGCGCAGTCTAGTCGAAGTTCAAGGATTATAGACTCAATATCCAACACATTTACTTCAAGCAGAGCAAATGAATTAATTGGACTTTTCATATTGCAGTTAAAATTTGCTGGTAACGGAGCAGAAAAAAGTGTATTGTCAGAAAAAGTTTCGACTATATTAGCGCCTAATTTTTAACCGATATTTGCAAAAAAGTTGCCAACATAGTTGACTGAAGCTTATGGACTACGATATTTGTTTAGGAGCTCTGTAGGCTTAATGCTTTTAACTGTTTGAGTATTAGTTATACTTTTAACGGCTTTCCAGATAGCTTTGGGATCATTACCTGCTTTGTCTAATTGTTTTTTTTCGAATGCAGTTTTTTGCTTTTTTATAAGATTATTACAAAAATTGCGGTACCGGGTGTATGTAACTTTCAATGTCATATTATGTGGAGAGTTTTTAGACTTTAAGTGCAGTCTATCACGATTTCTAATACAGCGTAGTAACCCTGATGACATCCAAGGCTTAAGTATTCTAGGTCCACGGTTCACCTTTAGTGATTGTGTGTGTTTATTTATGATTAATGAAATTATCTTTATTAGTTTATCCGCTGCTATGTTTACGTCAACCTCCTTGTTTATGTCAGAGAAACCTGTTTTTTCAATGTCTTCTTTAATTTTCATATAATCTACATAAGTTTTTACTTTATGGAATTGTTTAGATGGAATTGTTTCCTTGATCACTAAAGCAATAGGTAAATGGTCAGTTATGTAAGACTTTAATACTATAGTTGTTATGGGGGAAAATGTTTTAGCTAGTATATGATCTAAACATCTGTTATTCCTTGTTGGGTATGTATGTGTTGGAAATAAGCCGTGGGAAGCATGGAATGTTAAGTATTCATCACAAAAGTGGTCTGCAGTATTGGCACATATGTCAATATTTATATCACCGATTAGAACTTTAGTATCTGATTTTAAGCTGTTGTATACATTATTTAAACTGTCAATGAAGTTATTAAAGTTTTCTTTTGATTTTAAAGAAGGTGAACGATAGTTACCTATGATACTGATATTATTGCTTAATTGACATATTAAACAATTCCCATCACTGAATAGAGGTTCAATTATTTTATATGTCAAATTATTTTTTGTGTAAATGATAATTCCATCATTCTGATTAGATATAATTTTTGTTGAGTGAGCTGTATATCCATCCAAGAGCGGTGGATTAATTACCTTACTAAGCCAGCATTCGGTTAAAACTATTACATCGAAATCGATTTTTGTTTGTATTAATAATATATTAAGTTGTTCAAAGTTTTTACTTACACTACGAATATTCAAATGTAGTAATTTAATGCTCCTTTGGGATAGGTTAACATATATGTTGCAATCCTCTGGGTAACATATATGGGGGCTTGTAACTCTAAGTGAATCTAAATCGGTATTTATTATTTCTATATTAGCCATTTAATAAAATAAGTTTTAACAGTAGGTAAGTGTCCATTTTGTAAGTAAGAAATTTGTATGTTTATGGTGTAGTGTTATTGTATCTGTGTGTATATCTAGGTCAAAAAGTGTGTGTGTGTGTATATATGTTTGTAGTGTTGTTTATAATTCGTTTATATAGTAAGAACAAGCTGAACTTTATAAATGAAGACAAGTAATGTTCATTGTGAATAATTGCTATGTTTTTTTTGCTAGGCACTATCTCGTAACGTTTGTATATATTATTAGCTAAAATACTCCTGACAAGAAATGGTTGAGCCATTCGACTGAAATTTCAAAACACCTAGGATTATTTATTAATTTGCGGAAAACAAGATGTGGAATTAATAATGATGGATTTATCCCCTTCCTTTTCTCTGAGAAATATTCTACCATTTTGAAACCAACAGAATTTAAAGTTATTTGTTTTAGCAAAGTTGCGGGCTTCGTGAAATAATTTTGTCATGCTAGTGGGAAGATGCTCCGCAACATACACAGGCATTTTCTTTCCGGAAATGCCCAAGTGTTCGGTGTTAAGCTTATCGATTAACATACGTCCTTTATTGAATTTTCTAGTTCTATCTAAAACTTGATGTTTTTTTGAGACTGTCAAAAATTCGGCTATTATTGGCCTGTTCAATTCCTTCTTCCCTGGTAGACGATAAATATCCCTAATTTCTGAAACGCTCATATCAACTTGAATCGTTTTCATGATATTCTGAACAGTAGAAAATAAATCGCACATAGCTTCATTCTCCTTGTAGGGGACATTTCTGATTTCTATAGAAGATGAACGATGACTATGTTGCAGATCCTCCACCTTTCTCTTAAGTTCCATTATAACGGCACGCTGTTCCAATCGTTCATTTTCAATTTTTTTAATCAATAATCGCATGTTTTCATGTTCTTTGCTCATATATTCTATAGATTTTTCAATATCCTCATTTATTCTTTTTATGTCTTTGTATTGACGCTTGACCTCAGATATATCAGATGCCAGAGTTTTCAAGACGGCATCTTGTTCTAGTTTCCATGATTGAAGTGTAGCTTCCTGATCATTCTTCCAGGTCATGAGCATATCCATCATCTTGTCTTCAAAAGATTGCGATTCAGCATGTGGGGAGAAATCAGGTGTTTGACGTTTACTTGTTTTATTTCGTAATGAAATTCCTAAGTCCACCGCTGTCTCTACACTTTCTTTTGAAATTTCTGGACTGGAGCGTACACGCTTTTTTTCAGTAATAGTAATAAATGGAGGCGATCGTTGGATTTTAGGCATTCTATATTATATGCACAGCCCAGATTAATTATACAGTGACAAAAGGTAATGTTGCCAGGAGAAGTTGTTCACTGCAGTTAACAAGGCATACAAAAAGTCAAGCGCTAGCGCTGATTTTATATGTACGGTATTATAGTGGTCCCACGCAGGAATAAGAGTCACGATTTCGAGCGGTACTGACACGTTTTGGTGGCGTAGTCGCAACAGCGGCCACCGCCAGTGCGACAGGTGGTGGTTCAAATCCTCAGACACACCAGTCTCAAGTTTTGTATTATAATCTAAAATTCAAATTTTTTCAATGTTTTCTCACCAAACTGTACCGACAGAAATGAAGCTGTCCCTCTCTAGCTCCACCCAGGAGGCTTGTTCATCAGGTATAAAAGCACTGCAGGAGCGATAAGGAATTACATTGGTATTATTAATTAAGGCTAAAAGTTATATTTTTATTCTTAAACAATATTTTATTCTATCGATAAGACTGCCTATGAATTTCTATAACAAGTTCCTGTCCTGATCTCTCTGATCTGTCTGAGTGATGTCCTATGTCAACAACTATCAATGCAGCATGAAGTACGTAAGGCATCCCTAATTACGTGCATCTAGTCCACAGGATTATGTATGGCGTAGATAGCGTGTTTGAAATATGTTCAACTCTCGCGACTGAAATTGGATGCGCAATGAAATGTGAATATATCTAAGTATATAAGTATATAAGTATATATCGTATGAAATGAAAAATCGTCACTTAACGTTAAGCTGTAGCGGTACTGTAGCGCTAGTCTCTATATTTATTGAGGTGAAACTTCTTTTGGATGGTGTGAAGATGTAACGAACTAAAATATAGAAAAACAGAGGATAGATACCTCAGAAATCCCCCCAGTGGGGTATCGGCGCGCAGGGCTTAACGAGCACTACACGATGGTGTGAGAAACCATAAGGGTCTCTACACAAAAATGTGAAAATAACTTTAAAACACTATTACTATATTCCCGAAAATCGACGTCTTATCACAGAAACCATGAAATTGAACAATATGAAATCTATGTGCAAATCTCGTTTTCCCTTTGTTTGTCACCTCTATGGAGTATTCATCTCATTCTCTTACAGATTAACTTAAATGCAGTTTCCCTTCTACCGTAATCATATACTTTTGGTATATATCTTGCTATGGTGAGTTTCACAAGATCTTTTACCAAAGTTGTCCCATGGATTCCTACGGGATCCATTATATCGTTGCAAAAAACAAAATTTAAATTAATTTTAATGCTCCATTAAATTTAATTAATGAGAGGTAATTTTAAACTTGGTAATTGGTAAAATATATATTAAAAAAAACATAGATCACGCCTGTATTCCCCGAAGGGATAGGCAGAGGTATATTACACACCCACGACTCGCCAGCTATGTTTAAGTCTCACGTAATAGCGCGAGAGCCTATTGACGTCTACCGGGCACATTCCCAAACTCCGGGCTGCTACTGAGTACCGCTACACCACCGAGGCAGTTATTAAAATATATATAATAAAACTTACATTTATTCTAATACTCCTGATACTCTTTATCCATCTGTCTCCCGTAGGCTACTTACTAGAACTTTCCCTTCTGCCGTGTGTGAATTGCACACATACATATGTGGGTTTATTTTTTATTTAAAAACATTAGTGTATAGTATTATGTGGATTTATTATTACATCGGTAGCATACAAGAACAGTAGTCACCGCTTACCATGACATGGAATATGTCTCTCATATTAATAGACAGTTCCTCACTGAAAGGCGAAGCAGGAAATAATGTTTCGTTGTACGCACAAACGTCGAATCTTACTCGGTCTTAAACAAGATCAATGGATTCGAAATTTAAATATTTAATGAGAAAAACGATTTTCTGTATTTAACTGACCAATTTGCAATTCAAAATAGTACCGTAGCGTTAGCAACACAAAGTACTGAATGAAATTAAGCGAAACTGTTAACCATTTAGGATATTTGAGTTATTGTGAAGTTTATTTGAATCATTGTGTTAGACCGTGTGGGGCTGGCACCAAGAATAGCTCCACCCCGTCTTTTCCTATGGGAGTCGTAAAAGCCGACTAAGGGATTACCAGGGGACCGGGCAGCAGCGTTCCCCTGTGTACTAAAAACATCCTCTGCAATCGCCAACCCGCCTGCCAAGCGTGGCGATTATGGTAAAACCCCCATTTTGGGGAGGCCTATGTCCAGCAGTGGACGATGAAAGGCTGATGGATGATGGATGGAGTTATTGTATTTTGACTTAATATTTAAATACTTTTGTGTTAACACAGGAAAAAAGTGCCTAACCGCACACACCGTCGTTCGGAGCAGCAATCGGGATACTACCACTGGAACTATGTGACATTATTACAGTTGGTACTAGTAACTGGCCTCAGACCAAGAAAAAAATATAGACGAATCATTACGGGTCTGAAAATGAGAGGTGTTCAAGCCGTTCTTCACGCTTTGAAACGCAAAACAACATTTTTTATCTTTATCAGTCTGTTCGTTAGAACACATCTCCGAGAATACTAGACGGTTGTTTTCACAGGTCGACATGCTCAGCTTGGAGCAAACTATAAGCATTATTTCATTATAATGGGATCTCAAAAAAAATGTAATCCTCAGTTAAGTATCTAAGCAGACGAAGTCGCGGGCGTCAACTAGTGTGTAATAAAACCGTAATTAACTCCGTATATTCCTAGTTAAAGTTGGAATTGACAATAAATACACAGCTTTATAATATTACATACTCGTACTATAAAATACCAGGAGAGCATAACATAACACTAGTTTAAATTAAAACTTTGGAAAAAATACGAATCAACTTTAACAATAACTCTACGGACTAAAAGCCTTCCCTAGTCATATTAATGCACAGAAATGGGTCAATTTTAGCTGCACTATGTATATCACTTATAACAAAGTCGGGTTAGTGTACAATTTATGACTCAAGAACGGCTGGACCAATTTTTATGATCTCTGATTTGTTGGATTTGTACCCTCTCAGAAATAAAATTTATCATACATAAAATAATGAAAATTTTATGATACTGAAGCCTCACGAAGTTTAATGGATCAGCTAATCTGTAATAAAAGTAAATCAAATTGAAGTGTCTGTTTGTAATATTAAATAACAGTTTTTTAAATGCAATATGAAAGTGCGAGTATATACGGTACTTATAAAAAAAAACGACAATTAAAGCTTTTTTATCTGTCTCTTTGTTCTGTTTTTTTTTAAAAAAACAGCTAAACTGATTTGAAAGAGCCTTTCACTGACAAATAGTTCGTGTTATAAGAAGTAGCATGGGCTACATTTTATTTTCGAAAAAGAATCAGGGTTCCGCGTAGAAAAAATAAATTATAGTTCACGTGGACGGAGTTGCGGGTAGCAGCTTGTGTGTAATAAAACCGTAACTTTATGACTAATGTAGAGGGGCCCTTCCCTATTTAAAGTTAGACTGCTTTCTTCATTTTTAGTATATTCACACAACGAATTACCAGGAGCGCATAACATAAAAGTGGTCTATATTAAAACGGGAAAGTAAGGGAACTAACAAAACAACTGAATAGAGTAAAAGCTTTTCCTAGTAATAATTTACTATAATGCGCCAATTTAAGCCACGCTATGTATAATAAAACCTTAACAACTTTGCTCTATACACACGCTATTGTAATGTTACCATTTCCTAGCAAAGTTCGAAATGCAAATGGCTTAATAATTGCATAATTAATGCAGCGATCTATTTAATGGACGCAATGACATACCAGGAAACCATGAAATAAAAGAAGTATGTATTTACTATTACAATGGGCTAATATAATCTTAGGTTTTTCAATATTAACTTTTATTTACGTTCTCGTTTAATGATCTATTTTGCAGTCCTACCAGGAGAGCATAAAATAAAATTAGTATCTATTAAAATAAAGGGATACGTAAGCCATAGATTTCAATCTGTTACTGTTTTATCATAGATTCTAAATTCAATATCTGATATCATAACTGTCCCTTATTAATTGTACTACTGATGTTGGTTTTTGCACTCCCCGCAGACGAAATTTAAATTCCTAACAGTGATTATTTTTCCCCAAATAATTACTGCTGCGATTTTACAAACACAAATTAACCGACAATAACTATACTCAAACTGAGAACAATTATATTATTTGTGGATGACAATAATAATTATTTTACATCTGAATTATGGGCCACATTACTCCACCTAAGAGATCATATGCAATTTCTCATGTAGACGACATTCTCGTAAATTCTGTGTTTACGTCAACAGAGCAGATTTTGTTTGTACCATTACGACATTAATGTAACAAGAATACTGTCTACATAAAATTATATGAATTATTATGTGAATTTGTATATAAATCACTGTTTGGCGCAATGAATGGCAAATTTTGGACGTCGTAGATAGCATTACCATAAAATGCCCCTTAAGCCCGTTATGTAGATTTATGTTTTAACAGACAAGCGTTGTTTCGTTAGTAAATGTTTCTTTATGCTATGGAGTCAGTCCTTCATTGACTATAGACGATTTTGACGGTAGAAGCCTTGGTCAGAAGCGTAGGAAGCTGTAGGCAGTATAAAATCGCTTGTTATAGCGCTCTCTTCAGAACCCTTCTATCCAGTAATGACAGAAACATAGGCAAGTAGCAAAATTGGATCAATTAACACAAAGTGTGAAAATGTGAAATCGAAAGTAACAGTCAAGAGCAGGATTTGAACCTGCATATCCTGGAATACCGTCCCAGATGCTTTGCTAAATCAGCCATCGTAATAATTGTTCGGGACTGCGAATTTCGATAACAGATTCAATCTTAACGTCTTGAGTGACACCTGCGCCATCTGTCAGAAGTATTTGCATACATTATACCGACCAGATAAACTTAATTTTACAATTAAGATTTTTACAAAATAGCCGCCAGCCCTATAAATATTATGATATTTTTATGTATTTTTTATTAGGTTTCATCTGGGATGGTATTCCACGAGATGCAGGTTCAAATCCTGCTCGTGACTGTTGCTTTCTATTTCACATTTTAATACTATGTTCATTTATATCACAGCATGTCACATGCTAAAAGAAAAATATATAAAGATATCAAAATTAGATCAAGTTAATTTGCAGCATAATATATTCCAGCTACTTTAAAATGCTTAGTTAGACAGTTGTAGTACTTCAAACCTTTCTAAGATATTTTAATTTGTGTCTCTAGTTAAAATATCTAAAATATATTCCATATATAATATTATATCCATCCATCAGCCTTTCGACGTCCACTGCTGGACATAAGCCTCCCCAAGAGAACGCCACAACATGTGTTTCGCTCATATGGGGGATAGTGCCGTAATCGCCACGCTTGGCGGGCGGGTTGGCGATCGCAGTGGATATTGTTAATACTCGAGGGAGTGCTGCTGCTGGCTCAGTCGGCTCTTACGACTCCCATGGGTGGAGAGGGGTGGGACAATTCTAAAGCCGGCCCCACACGGTAAAAAATAATATTATATAAACTATATATTTTCCACTTTTCGCTTCCGTTTTCATATGTTAAGAAAAACCAATTCTTTGTTCTCATTTGAATAACGTTCGCCCGTATTTACATAGCACTATCTAGTTACAGGATCGGCCATATTGTTTACACTGTGCTCTGAGGCACTACTGTGCGTTTAATTTCCGCTTGTCACTTAGCCTTTGTGGCTACTCATTCAGGTTTATACGTAATAATGTTATTCAAGGTTTTCTTTGAACATTAAATGAATAACCCAAAGTTCTTTGATGTACTCTTTAATTAAATATATGCATTACGTAACAAGCAGACATTTCAGCGCTTTAAATAACAATAAGTAAATACTAACATAAAAAAAATTACCATATTTTTATAACGGACTAAAAAGTATAAACATAGTACACTATTTATTTTAATTTTATTATTATTTTCTTCTTTTTTTTTCACATTTTCATGCATTGTCATCCACTTCTGAGCTATGTTGTAAATTTCAAGTATCTAGCTCATCGGAAAGTTAGTCTAAAAAGCAATTAAACTCCACCTGGACATAAATAAATAAATATTCACGAACATTTTTCACACAACGTCCTCCGGTCCCAAGCAAAGCTTAACGCTTGTGCTATGGGTACCAGATTACGGATATAATACATATACTACTTTTTTTATGTAAATACATACATTATAATAGATAGAAAACACCCAGACGCAGAACAAGTATCTATATTCAACACCCAAATAATTTTCCTGAGTGGCAATTGAATCTACAACCTCGTGCACGGAAGTCGGTTACACTACCGACTACGCCACGAGGTCATACAAGAAAGCGAGTTAATAAAAATGGTAAGTAAAATAAAAAATAATAAAATATTATGAGCATCGATGTAGATGATAGATCAATAGTAAGCTGGTCTGACGAGATTTGAGACTTAGCATGTATATGTCATAGCCATATCATAGAGTTGATCACTTAAATGATATGGCCGACTATTTCATGAAACCCTTCTTTTGTAAGTTGTAGAGCCTTGCTTATCCCAGAATAAATGGCCTGGTTCGATCGAGGAAGTACCACTCTCTCACAAAAGGTCAGCGAAAAACAACTGTAGTTACTCTTAACGTTGTGTGTCATATGGTGAATGAGAGCTTCGCAGGCCCAACCTTCTCGCAATCCAGTGCAATTTAAACTTGCAGCGCCCTGTCAGGGTTTCATGTTGAATCTATTTAATTGTATTATCAACTTTGTATAAACACATGAATGCAATACATAAATAAATAAAAATCCTCTCTTTATTATACTTCCTGTCTTCTCCTTAATATACTTTTTATCTACCTCCTATCGCTTTCCTTGGCGTTGGTGACGCGCGACAGATGCCTCTGGCGTTTCTGGCGTTTATATGCTACGGTAACCGCTTACCATCAGGTGGGCCGTATGCTAGGTAGCTAAGTTAAATGTTTTTGTGATTTAGTCGTTAAAAAAAAACAATTCCATTTTCTTGAGTTCTAGTTCTTCATAATACTAGAAATTCGATTTTTAAAACAGCCTTAAGGAGCAATAGGTTGATTTTTTTACTAAGATGGAGAATGTCTTTGATTCACGCCGTCACAGACTGACGAATTTAGAGCAGTTAGTAATTATAATTGAGAGTAGAAATTTCATTATAAAGCTAAACACAATTAAAATACTGAAACCCAATTCCTACCACTCAATCGTTGAGTGCCCTCATTTCCGCCTGTCATTATCATTTCACTTGCAGCCCGTCTAGGCTGAACGTAGAAAATATCTGATTGACAATTCATTAACATACTTTAATATAGGTCAGATCGACCATTCTCTATTTTCTAATATAATAGACTAGATTCTGCCTCCGACTTCGTTTGCGTGAATATAAATATGTCGCTCTAGGATACACTAATGATTTATATGCAAAAAATGTTAACCCAAAGCCTGCAGCACTTTTTCAAAATATTAAATGAGTGCGTGTAACCTTTGCGCGCGGTTTTAAGTTTTTTGATTTTTATGGTAGATATTACCAAAAAAATTTGCACATTGACACTGTTACTACAAAATGGCGCGAATGAGTTGCGTTATACTTCTGTTTTTATTTTCCAAATTCCTGGCTTGTATACACAGTAGATATGCCGTGTGGGGCCGGCTTTACAACTGTCCCACCCTTCTCCACCCACGGGAGTCGTAAGAGCCGACTGAGGGAATGCCGGGGGAGTGGGCAGTAGCACTCCCTTCGAGTATTAACAACATCCACTGCGATCGCCAACCCGTCTGCCAAGCGTGGCGATTACGGCACTATCCCCGCATATGAGCGCACAGGACCGCTCGTTGTGGCGTTCTCTTGGGGAGGCCTATGTCCAGCAGTGGACGTCGAAAGGCTGATGGATGGATGGATGGATGGATACACAGTATAAATATTTCGGTAGCAATTGAGTATGTTACATTGACAATCGACTAAGGAAATCGATAATGTTACTACGTCCATACCGATAGAGAATTTACTTTACTGAACGTCACTTCCGTTTAAACCCGTTACTTTCAAGTGACGACTAAAGAAACCCTTTTATGGATTCTGAACTATATGCTTTCATCATCATGACGATCGGTTAAAACAGTTATGACGTGAAAACAAATGCACTTTAGTATTCAATGTTTCCACTAATAAAATAGTAACAGCCAAGCGGTAAAAATAAGTACTTTAAAGACAGTGGTAACGAGTTCGATCCTCAGTACAGACGTCTCAAGGCATTTCTTCCTGTGATATTTTGAAACTTTCAAATTATTTTTTGACAAACTATCACTACTCGGTGAAGGAAACAACGTGAGTAGCTCCGCAAATCTGAGAGATTCCTCGACGGCTTGTGAATTCTGCTACCTGGCATTAGTCCCGCATGTTGGTCTATGGTCTAAAAGTGTTATGGAAATTAGTAGCCCAGAGCAAATGTCACGATAGCTTAGTTAACAAAGCGTCTGGAACATCTAGCAGACGCAGGTCATTTGGCAGATCAAATCTTGCTCGTAAATATAATTTTCATCCCATCTATTCGAAAAGGACAACTTGGTTCACCTTTAAGTGCACCCAAAGGTGGTGTTTTCTATAAGAAACTTTTAGCCGGCAGTAATGAGTTTTTAATCCTCTATAAGTGCGCTGCAATTATCTTTGCCGGGCACTTTTTGAATTTGGAACATATTAGTGTGCAGCGCCAAAGAAATCGAACGCAAATATTGTTTGAATAAAGAATGGCTGGTACGATGGCCCATAGTAAGAGGTGATCCATTTCGAGGTTCCCTACTTTTTTAAAGAAAAAAACAGAAAATAAATAATCAAATATATTAAAGAATGTTTATTATCATTTGTACGCAGCTTACTAGCGCTGCAAATTACACACCTTAAATTCGTTGTTCTTTCAAATGATAATAAACCTTCTCCATTAAATTGGATTTTTTTTTTGTGTTTTTTTTTTCTTTAAAAAAGTAGGGAACCTCGAAATGGATCACCTCTTACAATCTCTAATCCTAATAAAACTATAACAATAAATTTTCATAATTGCGAAAATGTCTAAAATGTAAATATAAGTTTTTAGTTGTTTTATTATTAGATACTATTTAATTTCAATTCAGTTGTTACTCTATGTTTTATTTAATAATAATATTGCAATAAAATATGAGGCGCCTTTTATTTTCTCATAGTGGGTGATGAAAAGTAGAGTGTATCACTCGGGTGCAAATACACCTCTCATCAGAAAAATCGAAACACTTCCCTTTTTCTGTCCTAATTTAACACAAAAGAGTTTTCATTACATGAAAAAAATCACTTGTAATGGCCAAACTGCCAGCTATACAATTAGCTGGCAGTTTGGCCATTACAGTGATAAGCGAAAATACTAAATTAAAAATTAGAATTTCATTTGTTTATCCCATAAACGAAATGGTTCACTGTTTTGAGACAAATGGAGTTGGAGACAAGTTGGAGTACATTTCACCTTTTAAAACTAAAAATTAGCATTTATCTTAAAACTTTTTATTCTGTGTTCTGTATACTGTGTGTGTACTGTGACTTTGGGACGTCTGAAAAAGTTTTATTTCTAAAACATTTAGATACTTTGCCCACAGAAGCAGCCCAAGTGGTGGCATTGCTGCATTCTGGACTTAGTCAGCGTGTTGTGGCTGAAAGATTGCATCTAAACCTGTCGTCTGTTCATAGAGTCTACAAACGCTATCGGGAGACTGGTTTCTTCATGCGCCGTTCAGGATCTGGCAGGAATCGGGTCACTTCTGAGCAAGATGATCGAATTATTGTAACAACTTCTTTACGAAATTGACGCCTTAATGCTTTTCAACTGCAGCAGCAGCTTCATGTTGTACGTAGGGTGGCTGTAAGTGACTCTACAATTAGAAGAAGGTTGAATAAACGTGGACTGGTACCGCACAAGCCAGTAAATGGGCCGAAATTAACTGCTGACCATCGAAGAGCGCGCCTTAACTTTGCATGTGAGCACCTAAATTGGTCATACCTCCAGTGGAACAAAGTCCTCTTTTCTGATGAGTGTAAAATCATGCTGTATGGTAACGACGGAAGGAACAAGGTCTACTTAAGAGATGAAGAATACTTTGCACAATGCTGCATTGAAGAAAAAGTCAGCTATGGTGGCGGTTCGTGGACGGTTTGGGGAGGAATCAGCGCCGATGGTAAGACAGAGCTTGTCTTTGTGTCTGGGCCACGTCTGCCTACACTAAACAGTCATCGGTACATCGAACAGTGTCTTGAGCCTCACGTGATGCCCCATGTACATTTTATTGGCAACGGTTTCATATTCATGCACGACAATGCTAGTAGGCTGTTTTTTTCAATTTCCTTCATACTCCATACAGGGTAAAAATGACTTCTTAAACAAAATACGAAACCTATGAAAGTTTAATTAAATTTAGAACATTAACATTAGGATTTGAAAACTTCATATTATTCACTATTAAACGACATTTGACATATATTCCTAAATATACATATCCATCCATCCATCAGCCTTTTAACGTCCACTGCTGGACATTCAAGAATTCATGCTCCTAAATATACACATTTTTCTGATAATCCTTACAAAACATAAACTTGCAAGATGTTTCGATTTTTCTGATGAGAATTTTATATTTTTGGCTCAAGTGACGTACTTTGAATCCCTCGCTACGTTCAGGATTCTACTAAAGAATCTCTAGAACCCCTCACTTCGCTCTGCCATGGAGCGGGCTATGCTTGGGATCTCTCTATGTGATAAGATCCGTATTACGGAAATCCGTAGGAGAACGAGAGTGATCGACATAGCCCGCTGGGTCAGTATGCTGAAGTGGCAATGGGCAAGCCACATCGCTCGACGAACCTACAACCGTTGCGGAAGAAAGGTTCTAGCATGGCGACCGCGTAACGGACGGGGCAGTGTAGGACGGCCTCCCACCAGGTGAACCGATGACCTGGTGAAAGTCGCAGGCAGTCGTTGGATGCTGGCGGCACAGGACCGTTCGCTGTGGCGTTCTCTTGGGGAGGCCTATGTCTAGCAGTGGACGATGAAAGGCTGATGGATGGATGGATGATACAATCTATTATTTCTGATTCACTTCTTAGAAACTTTGTGTTTTAAAAATAAATTGTAGTGCGAAAAGTATTTAATACTGATTATTATTAATATTGAGAGAGAATTATGTAATTTTATGGCTAGACTCTACTAAATGCTTGTCGTGTGCTTTTTTATCGTGTACTTCATAACACTACTGTAGCAACCTATTACCCTTTCCCGCTTAGCCGGCGACAAGGGTGCGACGCCAGGCGGGTGGCAATCGCTGATTGTATAAGCGATCGTATTGGAATAATACGCATGCTTCGTTTCGTACAACGGCGGTCCTTAACTACGCACATGAAATGTTGCAAACAATACTCAAAGTAGTTTTATGATTAAACATAGTAAACATCAGTCCCGTGCAAGCTCACATATTACAAAATTGAGACAGGGGAAAATGTTTGCTGAGTTCTCTAATGTTAAAATCTATCATGAAAAAATCATATTTTTTATGAATCTTTTCTCGTATTCATAAAGGTCATTGACCGTATAAAAATGAGCGTCGGGTCTAGCACAAATTTCACGAACAAAAGTGTCTCTATTCAATAGATGACAGTCAATAGACAGTCTTAATATATACAAACTTCAACATTCTAATTTGAAACCTTGCACCATAACAATAGTGTTGAGTTTTCTTTGTAATAAATAATATTCACGGACATTTTCACACAATGTGCGTTTGTAATAATTTATTAGTTTATGTAGCTTCCACCAATAGGCTGCGCCATGATTCACCTTATGCAGCTTCCAATGAATATAATGTGTTGATGATTTATTTTTACAAACATTCAAATTTTAAAACAAATTATTCGCTTTTAAGCAAAATAATGCTTGCAAATGATAAAACAATAGTCTACTTAAAAATATTCTTTTTTCACTTTATTTCAGTAGTTTTACACGATTTGACAATACAGTACGGCATATTGAACCTACAGTCAAGTCGGTCGACCAAACGAGACTGGCACGAGATTGTTTCTATCTTGGCATTTTCTTTCTCTTTCGGTACGGACACTTTTGAGCGCGTACATGAGGTCCATTCGTTTGTAGATCAATGATAAAGATGGTCGTAAAGTCAACAAGAGGCGATAGATTCCATGAAAGTAGTTTTATTTAACAAATGGTAACCCTTCCTTGCTTCACACGGTGCACACGTATTCACTAATAAAGAAAATAATTATTACAACTCGTTTTTCTTTATAGCTTTTGCTAGTAGACGAGCCACGGCCCACCTAATGGTAAGTGGTAACCGTCGCTCTTTGACTCAACCATAATATAAGCCGAAACTCACCATTTCACTTAGCAATTTTTTTTTATTGCATGTAGTGGCAGACGAGCCACGGTCCATCTGATGGTAAATGGTAACCGTCGCCCATGGACTCGACTATACCGAGAGTATTGTCAAGCCGCTGCTCACTAATTCATTTCACAGATGAAATGAAATAAAAACGGGAAATTAATGAACGTCGGGGCGACGTCTATCTCCCGCTAATGGGACATTAATGAACGTCTATCTCCCGCTACAACCAAAGCATATAGGTGTTTCACGGTCTGTCACAGAGTTGAAGCAGATGGTCGTAACATCCCACTCACTTTCTTCACTTCGAGATAATATCAAAATTAAAATCGCTCCCGCAACCACTTATGCATTAGAACTCGCACGCGTGTTTCAGTCTATTTTCCCACCGATATCTACAATTTTCGTTTATTTACATGTCAAAAACAGAAGCTAAATCCTTTTCTCTATTTTTGTTAAGAGTTCGCTTCGTTTAAATACTGCCGCTATATATTTTTTTTTATTTCAATGGTAACATTTTATTTTTGCGGCCATGTTTATTTTTTATCAAGTTACGCAGGCATATCAGTGTTGTTCTTTATTTAATTAAGGTCTACTATTTTGATCTGTATTTTAGCACTTGACATGCTCAGCTACTTTTAAAGAACAAATTATTTGTGAATATTTAAAAAGAGAGCGGATCCCGCTCGCACAATAGTTCTCTTTTTCCACATTCACAAATAATTTGTTCTTTAAAGGTCTACTATTGCTAAAATATTAACTACAAAATAAGTAACAAAAAGAAACTAAGATACCAATAAACAAAATAAAATACACAACGAATGCCCTGACTACTCTGTGAAACACTTTTTAATACTTATAAGAGGTCCGTCGACCGTGGTCCGTGTTTTTTACTTTTTATGGGGTAGACATGTGAAAAGCCTCGGTATAGCGGAGGACAGTCTATTCCTTAATTCCCATCTGGGAAATTAAATAGCGAGTAGCTTGTCGTCACCAGAAACATTTAAAAAAAATCGAGAAAATAGTTTTTATATAAAGATTCAATTTTAACAATACAATAAATCAAAGAAATTAACACAAGGCTACGGGCGACGTTAACAGATGGTTCCAGATGTTTCTTACAGTGCCTGCTATCAATCTCGAGACCAAATTACGACAAGATGTAGTGTAATTTGGGATTGGACTATACACAACCTTGTTGCTGGAAAGCCTTTGTGATCGGTAAGACGTTATTTCGTGGAAGCAATTTAGGTGCGAACAACATTTAGCAATTTGACATACATAGTAGAGAGTATCTACCTACATGTTAATACGATCATAACCAATTTTTACACATTATAGAAAACCGTAACTAGACGAAAATTGAGTTAGCAACGCCATCTGTCATAAAATTATAAAAAGTTTTATTCAAAATACTAATTTAAATACTAGATGGCGTTATTTTTTCTTGTTGTTTTGTTGTTGTACTAATCAAAATATTATTGGTGCCCTAAACCTGTTATTGTGTCTATAACTCTATTCCAGTTGGACACGTGTTTCTTGAGAAGTAATAATGATGAAAGTTTAAAGGAATCGTTTGATTCTTCGATCATCAATACCATCATAAGATACAGTGTCACGAACAAAATCAAGCTATAAACTGTCCGTGAGAATATATAGTTATACAGCTACATCTGTTTACTAACGAACTGAGACAAAGGTTTTAAAATAGTTTTAAGTTCAACATCATTACAATCATGGCACTTAGTAATTTAGTAATAAAGTCACAAATCTTTAAAATATTATCTTACATTATTATGATCATTCGTCACAAAAAAATGAGCGAAGCAATAATTTAAGACTGCCAAAAAGTGAAAAGACAGAATCAGAATAATTTATTTGTAAAACATAGGTATGAGTACAATTCAAGATCTTAAATAAAGAATTAGTGCTCTATGCTTTGTCATTAAGACATACAAATATTAACAAATATAAAATCAAATAGAGTTACAGTGTCAGAAACAAATGAAATACATTAAATAAACGAATAAAACCAAATAAATTTCACATAATAGTAATTAGAAATAATAATTATATATTTTTTGCTTATTTAAATTAAATGCACATCATTAAAAAATTTATCAACAGTATTATAACATTTTTCAATTAATAAATTATGTAGCGTCTTTTTAAATTTTACCAGTGGCATACTTTTAATAGCGTCAGGAATTTTATTAAAGATAGTTGGTGAAACACCAAAATAACTTTTCTGCACCAATGCTGTTTTACACTTAGTGTGACAAATTTGTTGAGCATATTGAACACGCATAGGAATTATTTTTACATTAGCCTTTTTTGAAATAAATGAGAATTAATTTTTACAAATAATGATGTTTCTAAAATGTACAGTGCCGGCAGTGTCAATATCTTTAAAGATTTAAAATAAGGCGTACAGCTGTCTGTTGGTTTTAATCTATACATTGCCCTTATACACCGTTTTTGCATCTTAAACACAAGTTTCCTATCAGTTGAACGTCCCTAAAAAATAAGACCGTAACGTAAAACAGACGCCACGAATCCATGATAAGCCACTAATAATGTCTCAGTATTGACCTTCTTAGAGAGTTGAAAGAGTGCATATGAAGATTTACTTAATCTCTGGCATATTTCCTCAATATGGGGCTTCCAAGTCAGTTTATTACCAATAGTTAATCCTAGGAACCTTATACTTTTAACTTCTTCTATCTCAATATCCTTGTATGCGACATTAATATTTGTATTTTTTTGACGTCGGTGAAAGTGACTTTTTCATTACTCATACTCTGAAAGTAGGCCTGAAGTTGCCTGAGGAGCGGGTTGAAAGTAATACTTTTCAGCCCTAGGGAGAATTACTTTCAACTGACAGCTGAGTAAGTATAAAAAACTAAACGTCGCGGGACGTCTACCAGATGTGAAAATGTTGAAATTATTTTGTAGAAATAATATGATCATAATATGACAACAACGAAAAAGTACTCCTTAAGACGAATCAAACGAGTAAAAACTCAATGGGTTTGGGTCGTTTCATTACAGAGTTACTGTGGCCAACTTCCAGCTCCATCATCAGACCCTGGATACCATCTAGAGACAAAGTACTCGTCAAGACGAATCATACGAGCCCAAACTCGATGGAGCTATGTCATTTTATAATGGAGTTCCTATGGCCACCTTCTAGCTCCATCATCAGACTCTGGATACCACCTAAAGACAAAGTACTCGTCAAGACGAATAAAACGATTCCAAAATCGATGGGGTTGCGTCATTTCATTACAGAGTTACTGTGGTCACCTTCCAGCTCCATCATCAGATCCTGGATTTCATCAAGATCTGAAGTACTAGTCAATACATTTCAAACAAGCCCTAACTCGATGGAGTTGCGCCATTTAATTAAAAAGTTTCGCATGGCCACCTTCCAGCTCTATCATCAGACCCTGGATACTATCTAGAGACAAAGTACTCGTCAAGACGAATCATATGAGCCCAAACTCGATGGGGTTGCGCCATTTCATTAAAGAGTTCCTATGTCCACCTTCCAGCTCCATCATCAGATCAGCTCGATGTCATCATAATATTTCATTGTCACGTGATATACATATGTGTGTAAAATTTCAGCTCAATCAGAAACCGGTAAGTGTTTCAAATTTAACTTGCAAGATTTGAATAGGACAAGTAAAATAAAAGCGTCGCCACGCTAACAGCCGATTTTACCCTCCCTCCGCATTAGATGTTTCACATCAAAAAAACAGTTCTATTTTCTGTACAGCCAGTCAATTACAGCGCGATGTAAAATTTAAATAACATAAGGTTAAGTATTTATTAAAGAATTTGTTTTTTATATGACTTTGTTTTAATATAGTTGCAACTATATCTTTAAAATAACGAAGATTTATATTTTTTTAATGATTAAAATGAAAAATTTGAGGCTTGCAATAATGGCTGAATAGCTGACAGGCCACAGAAAAAAAAACTAAATCGGCGGGAAAACGGCAATTCCAAATTCAATTTTTTAAAGTCTCCAATTTTTTCTTTAGCTAATTCATGATTTTTATTTTTCCATCCATCCATCCATCAGCCTTTCAACATCCACTGCTGGACATAGGCCTCCCCAAGAGAACGCCATAACAAGCGGTCCCATCATGAGGGATAATGCCATAATCCCCGCGCTTGGCAAGCGAGTTGGCGATCGCAGTGGATGTTGTTAATACTCGAAGGAGTGCTGCTGCCCACTCCCCTGGTATTCCCTCAGTCAGCTCTTACGACTCCCATGGGTGGAGAGGGGTAGGACAATTCTAAAGCCGGCCCCACACGGCCAGTTCTATGTCACAATGAAAATAAATATAACCGCCAAAACTTATTCAACAGTACCACATTAATTAAATACGTGATCTATGTATTAGTATTAAATTTTGGTTCTTCTGTTAATTTTTATAATTTACTTCAGTAATAATTTGCTTTAGTTGCGATAAGTATTTTTTTTTTTGCATTTATATGTTGTATCAGTCGTACAAGGTGACTAAGGGAAGTAAGCAATTATCACCAATTGCATGACCGGTGGTGGGGCTGGGTATCAAGTGGAAGTACTTACTTGCTATCGGGCCTGAGCGGGTTAGTACCACCATCTCCTGTGTGACCGGCCATGAAGCACATCAGTGTGTTTTGGTTGTAACAGGAGATAGCCTTTTATTCCTTCATTTCATACATTATATGTGAAATGAAATGGTAAGAAGCGGCTTGACAATACTCTCGGTATAGTTGAGTCCATGAGCGACGGTTACTATTTACCATCAGGTGGGCCGGACTGGTCTGGCAGCATATGTAATAAAAAAAAATCCAGCATTTTAACATACAAGCTTTCACATTTCTGATATTAGTAGTGTTACATATTTCGTTAAAATTGTGTTTAAGAATTTGTATTGATAATGCAATAAAACAAAAGAGGTAAAGAAAAATGTTTTTCCTAACAAAATCTCATTAGTACCATAACTAATAACAATTTTACTAACAATACTGTCACCAATGTTTCGTAGCATCTTCTATATAAATAAGTACTCTCCAAATAACCTCTTTTGTAACTCAAGCAATCGCTGTGAGCATTCTGTACGTTTGACTCCAGAGAAAATCGTCTCGGTAATTAGTAACATTTTGGCTTATTAACTTGTCTAAAATTATTCAGCTGCTCTTCTTATTAAATATACTTACTTGTAATCAGAATATCTAATTATATATTAAGGAGTTCTCTTTAGACAGAACTACTAGTGGCAGAGCCGTATTTATCAGTATGAATTGTCTAACTCGATCGGGGAATTACCGCCATCTCACAGAAGATCAGCGTGAGCGTGCGTGCGTCTTTCTACGGTGAGTGAGACCCCCAGAGGCCCAAACCCCCTTCTTATCCTGTCCTTAATATCCTTCCTATCTACCTCCTCTCCCTTTACTTGGAGATGGCGACGCGCGAGTGATGCCTCTGATGTTTGCTAGTGTCCATAGGCCACGGTAATTACTTACCATCAGGCCGTTTGCTTGTTTTCCACCACGTACTATATAACAAAAAAGACTATCTTGACGGTATTTCAGGAGATGCAGGTTCAAATCCTGCTCGTGACTGTTAATTTCGATTTCACATTTTCATACTTTGTGTTAATTTATATGGCTAAGAACGTTAAATGCTCAAAAAATATATAAAAATAAGTATATCAAAACTATATTTGCAGTTCTTAACTTCCTAGATGATTATTTGTTTTGTTTTTAAGCAGTAACGTGATAGGCTCCGGGTATATTGTATTCTGAAATAAAAAGATACTTAGAACTTAAATGCTCGGCCTTTCGAAAATCTCTTTCAAGAAAAAATAATTTATGAAAGTGGACAAAAGGGAACTTTACTGCAAGTAGGATTCAAACCTGCGTCCCATCCAATCCGGGGAAGCGCTCTAGACTGCTAAGCTATTGCAGAACCTGTGTATCCAGAAAAAATAATTTGTTCTTTAAAGTAGCTGAGCGTGTCAAATCCTAAAATACAGATAAAAATCTTCATTTCAATTGCTCCTTACTCAGCAACTGTCGGAGCTACGTAAAGTGGAATTACCAAAAGTGCACTTATAATGACGTAATAGATTATTTACAGGAAAGATTATTAATACAGTTCCTTTTACTCCTAACTCCCTGGTAACTACATATAGTTTGATGCTCGTCGTAAACCTAAGAAACTTTTTTATGTCTGTACTCACTCGATTTTCGGAGCGTTAACCTTTATGACACGACTATTTCTTGGATATGTTTCAGGAAACTAAGTGAATATTTACTTGGGCTCATAAAAAATGAGCACAGAGAGTATGTGTTTTTCCGTCACATTTGGTTGATATGCATTCGCCTCAGACTGTAGAATTTAATGATTCATTTCCTTCATAGAATTTACTAGATTGCATCCAATAATAGCTATCTCACAGGAAACATATTTTTTTTTTCGGTGGGTAGAAAGAAAGAAAGATAGGAAAGATTTATTTGGTAACAGCACAATAATAATACAGAGTAACTAATCAGGGGGGTTAGGCAGAATCTCATATCTCACATGTCGATCATATCGTCTCGCTTGTACGATCACCGTGATTGGCCAACGGATTATTGTGACATCACGCGTCGGTTTCTTAACCAATCACTGTGATCTCGATACGGTCGACACGTGAAATATGACATTCTGCTTCAGAGGGCTGAAATACAATAAAATAATCTTATAAGGCTGTACCAAAAAGGTTGGACATGTTGGACAGCCTGTGTCTGACGCTGATTTTGATCTAGAACCTCTGTGACACACGGACATCACACAATGGAAAAATGTATGTGCGTGTGTGTTTACATGTTTTGAGTGTGTGTGTATGTAGTTGTACGCGAGAGTGACAGTATATTCTGAGAATATCCACAGTTTTAATTTTAAGGTAGGTACCTAGTAGTTACGCCGTGAAAGCGTAATGAATAAACAAACAAACTCACTTTCGCATTTAACTGTAAGTATATCTTAATCTACTATTGGGTAAGGATCTCTTCTGAGAATAAGATCGATTCAGAGTATATGCTGGATCTATTGAGAAACGATGTTTTCTTTAATTTGACAGTTGTTTTTGTGCTCAATTACGCATTAAATAGTTTCTTTGTCATAAGAAAGTAGTATTAATATGGTTTTTATAGTAGGAGCTAGAAATATAACCGATAGGGTATTTAAAATTTCAAGCAAAAATTCTATCCAAATTTTCCGTATGAATTTTTCTAAAGTTTTCTTCAGTACAAACATTGTCCGCACAACTTGATAAAAATAAAACAAACAGCGAAATATGTCAAGCCGTTTCATGTAACAATAACGTCCCAATTGATTTTTATTCAAATAGTGGTAGACTCGATCGGGGAAGTACCACCGCCTCACAAAAAATCAGCGTGTAACAACGGTAGTTAATATAACCGTTGTGTTCGAGATGTTGTGGTTGTGTTAGAGATCGTGACTGAGAGCGCCGGAGGCCCAAACCCTTTCCATATCCTCTCCTATTATCCTTCCTACCCTTTTATTAGTATTCTACCTATCCTCTCCTTAATATTTACTCTGTCCACCTCTATTATAATTATTATAAAACACCTATTCTCTCCTATCCCTTTTCTTGAAGATGGCGACGCGCGAGTGATTCCTCTGGTGTTGCTAGCGTCTATAGGTTATGGTACCCACTTACTATCAGGTGGGTCGTATGCTTGTTCGTAGTATAATAAAAATACATCTACAATTTTTTACGATATCACACTACATTATGTACATCTTTTAATAATAAAATTTTAATTTTGGAAGCTAACTATGGTCAACATTTCAAATTAAATTAATTCCACATTCCAATTTTCTCTTCAAAATATCTCTGAAATAATTCCATTGGAAGCTTTTTAATTAGTACAGTACGAAGAAACGTATACATTTCGTTTCAAGATTATTTAATAGCGACTGTGGTAGCTCGTCTAATTAACTTTCGAGAACAATCACAACTAATTAGCACGTTAGTGTGGAGAGAGGGCGCTACTGTTCATTTGTTAGCATATACGAATAATATACGGCCATATTTTATTCTTTCGTTTCAACCAACAGTTTAGAAATAAAGTTAATGTTATCTAGGTCACACTTTTTAATATTATAAGTCTATTTTAACTATTATAAAACTATAAAAGAGCTGTGTCTGTACATTCAAGATATTCGAGAAAAAATATCTATATTAGGTTATATAGGCGCAAAACGAGACACAAAACGATTTTTATTTTATTTTTTGTCTATTTGTTCGTTCGCGCACCACGAAAAAGCTACTAAACAGATTTTGATGCAACTTTTTATTTGATAGCTCTCGATTAGACTTAACAACTGGTATACATTTTATCCCGCTACTATATCGGGAACCTGAGATATAACCTTAAAACTAGCTTTTGGCTGCGGCGGCGCCGCGGGTAAGGGCTAGTTCTTCATGATTGTCATGGATGGTGACCGGGCTGATGGTATCCGCACCGAGTCTGACCTCTTGCGTATACTGAGCCACAGAATCGCCGCCACATTAAATAAATAATAAACAAATATTCATGGACATTTTCACACAACGTCACATATAATAGAAAACATCCAGATGCATCACAAATATCTGTGTTCATCACACAAATAATTGTCCTGAGTGGGAATCAAACCCACGACCTCGTGCACGGAAGTCGGTTACACTACCGACTACGCCATGAGACCCATCCTAAACTGATTAGTAGTAACATTGATTTATGGCATCATTTATTTTTCCGTGTATAGTTATTTTTCACCATAATATAAATACTTTTTAATAAAGACTATAGGATCCTTTGCTAGTACGTAGAATTAGCAGAAGAAATCAGATGATTAACTATTTTTCTTACAAGATATAAATATATACTAGTTAGTAAAAGTCTGATAGTTTTATTTATTTATTAGTATTCCTTGTTTGCTACATATTATTATTTTAGATAATAACCAGCTGACCCAGCAAACGTTGTTTTGCCATATTAATTATTTCTGAAGTATTTTTAAGGAATTTCTGGTGTGGACAAAACTTAAATTGCGAGTCATAAAAAAATGAATTCAAAAATTAATTTTTTTTTTGATGTAGACCACCCTCATCACTTAGGTGTATGAAAAATGGTTTACATACTGTTCTCAGACCTGCTGAATATACACACAGGATTTCATAGGAATCGGTCAAGCCGTTTCGTAGGAGAATGGCGACAAGCACTGTGACACGAGAATTTTATATATTAGATATTGAAAAGACCGTGTGGAGCCGGCTTTAGAATTGTCTCACCCCTCTCCACCCATGGGAGTCGTAAGAGCCGACTGAGGGAATACGGGGGAGTGGGCAGCAGCACCCCTTCTAGTATTAACAACATCCACTGCGATCGCCAACCCGCCTGCCAAACGTGGCGATTACGGCACTATCCCCCATTCTTGGGGAGGCCTATGTCCAGCAGTGGACTTTAAAAGGCTGATGGATGGATTGAAAAGATGTTCTTCTTTTCACTGCTGGTTATCACCTTATACGATACTAGTATGTTACATGCGAATTCGCTCGCGTCAAAGTGATATACCATGTCCTTTATGGATAATATTTTCGTAAAATCGAATTTAGTTTTTTTAGGTTTTATCCGCGTGGAATTTAGTTGTTTTTTTTTACGTACGATACCTTAATAACTTTTTCAAAATAAGGGGGGTTAGGCAGAATTTCATATGTCACGTGTCGACCGTATCGAGATCACTGTGATTGGTTGAGAGATCACCGTGATTGGCCAACGGATTATTGTGACATCACGCGTCGGTTTCTCAACCAATCACAGTGATCTCGATACGGTCGACACGTGAAATATGACATTCTGCCTCAGGG
Source organism: Leucoma salicis (assembly GCA_948253155.1). NCBI lineage: Eukaryota > Metazoa > Arthropoda > Insecta > Lepidoptera > Erebidae > Leucoma > Leucoma salicis. The sequence continues at coordinate 24,850,958 of OX411812.1, forward strand.
GGAAGTAGTCAAAGCCGTTTTGATAGACAAAAATTTAGAAAATTGGTGTTTTGTTATACGTCCATATGCATTTGTGAAAATCTGTTGTTCAGACAATACATACACTATTTACGGACTTACAGTCTTCGATCAAAAATGCAAATTGATAATCGAAGCTTACAGTATCGAAGAAACCCATGATGTGGAATTTCACGGTCCTATATAGGCCCAGGAGTTTTGCATGTGCATTGATATGTTATCCATCAGCCTTTCAACGTCCACTGCTGGACATAGGCCTCCCCAAGAGTACGCCACAACGAGCGGTCCCGTCATGGGGGATAGTGCCGTAATCACCACGCTTGGCAGGCGGGTTGGCGATCGCAGCGGATGTTGTTAATACTCGAGGGAGTGCTGCTGCCCACTCCCCCGGTATCCCTCAGTCGGCTCTTACGACTCCCGTGGGTAGAAGAGAGGGGTGGGACAATTCTAAAGCCGGCCCCACAGGGCCCAATTGATATGTTATATATATATATATATATATATATATATATATATATATATATATATATATATATATATATATATATATATATATATATATATATACATATAAAGATTACATTTATATATCATTTACGCTGGCAACTGGTTATAATATAAAATATTGCATTATATAGTTGAATATTGTTGGTCCATTATGCTTAACGCCCCATTCGCGATAACCGACATCTGGACAGTTTAGGATAGAGATAAGTGTCCATAAATTACCAGATAACACATCGTTGTATACTCCTAATGGCTTAATATATTACAGTAGTACCTAGATTATTCATATTTCAATTATGGCAACACTAACGAATTGGAGTTACAAGAATTTCAGATGAGACACAACCTTGGATTTACATTAGAAAGAAAAAATACTTTGGAAAATCCAAAACTGCACGCCTAATAATCTTCATTTTTCACAATAAAATTGATTATTTGATAAGTAACTAATAATGTATTCGTCTAATTAAGTAGTTTTCAATAAATCACATAGATAGCACCTATTTCAAAAGGTACTAATATGGGTTTCATGTCTTATACGCCAGCTAGCGCTAATTTTAAGAAGTACTTGTAATTGGTCTATAGGAATAGTTCTCATAAAAGGCGCTGGTTTTAGTGTCGAGTCGAGCGTAAATATTCAGTATTTTTTTGTTTATTTAATAACAATTAAACCACATCGAATCAGACGGTGAAAAGTAATAGGGCTCTATTCTTAGTAATACTCTAGTTAAAACGAACAAAGAGTTTGTCTTAAATTTTGCATCGCCAATGGAATTTCGTGTTCGGAGTCACTGAAAATGTTACAGAAGGCTTACGGTGAATCAACTTTATCAAAAACACGTGCTTATGAGTGGTACAAAGCGTTTAAAAGTGGTCGAGATGTGATGGAAGATTTGCCTCGCTCTGGTAGGCCATCAACGTCTGCAACTGAAGTTAACATAGCAAAAGTGAAGGAAATAGTGACTGAAAATCCTCATTCAACATTGAGAGAGATAGCCGCCGAAATTTCTGTGTCTCACGAGTCGATTCATACCATTTTAAATAATCACTTGGGTATGAAACATGTTTCCGCTCGTCTAGTCCCAGAAGACCTGAATTTTCTCCAAAAACTCAATCAAATGAGAGTCGCTGAGGACATGCTAGAACGAGTCAATTCCGACCCAAAATTCATGAAATGCGTTGTTACTGGTGACAAGACGTGGGTTTACGAGTTTGCGAGCAAACTAGTCAACAAGCTTCGGAGTGGCGACTTTAACTTAACCGAAACAAAAACCACGCCAAAGTCGATCAAAAGTCAAAGTCATGTTGACTGTTTTCTTTGACTAACGCGGTGTTGTGCGCTCGGAATTCTTGCCAGAAGTTCAAACGGTAAATAAAGAATATTATTGGAGCGTTATGCGGCGTTTAAGAGAGAAAATTTAACGAAAAAGGCCAGATTTGTGGAAAGAAAATTCTTAAATTTTGCACCACGATAATGCGCCTTCGCACAAGGCCATCATTGTGAATGAATTTTTGTCCAAACACTCAACAAATACTATCGAGCAACCACTATATTCACCAGATATGGCTCCAGCCGACTTCTTTCTTTTTCCTAAACTTAAATTACCACGTCGTGGCACCCGTTTTCAATCGGTAGAAGACATAAAGGAGGATTCGCGGCGAGAACTGAACTCAATTCCGGAAACAGCGTTTAAAAAATGTTTTGATGATTTTCGTTGGCATAAGTCTATCGTTTCTGAAGGAGCATAATTTGAAGGTGATAAAATAAATTTGATTAATTACAAAAATTTTGTTTATTATTGATCTTTTCCCGGTACTTTCTTGACAGAGTAGTATATTGTTTTACAAGTGCAATATATGATAAATAGAGACATTTTAAGTTTGAAAAATCAGTTGTTCTGTGTAAAACGGGAATAGTACCCACCTCAACGTAATTTTTGTCCCGATATAGTAAGCTTAATTATATTAAGAATCACATGAAATGATGGCGCGATTCACAATATAGGTATGGTAATTTTTAACATTTGACTAACATGGGAAGGTTTTAGCAAGCTTCAACGATAGTTTAGCGGCCTAAAGAAAAAGACGCAAGTTCAGAAAATTTCTCATTTTTCGCTTTTACAAAAAAAATTGTTTCTGGTAAAATAGCTGATGCATACCAAATTATAAAAATCACGATAAAATTATAACGTTTGATACGTTGGGTGCCCAAAACATTGATCGCTGAACAATGCTCCGGCAAACAAACCAGAAATTGTGATGGGTGCTAATCGAAAAGCACATTTACATTTGCTCGAATGCCCTGTAGGTCCGATCCACGACTTTATACAGACTATTTTTTTAACCAGTGCGCAAACTTTTTTTGGTCAGTAATAGAACACATTTCCATTAATTGTTTGATCCGATTTTTTTATTTTTTTATCTAACTTGAAATCAGTAAAATATGGACACCAATCTTACGAGCAGCTAGAAGCTTTATTTTCTGCATTTTGAAGGTCCTAAGCCCATGAAAGTATAAAGGAAAAATTGGAACTACGCTTACAAATAACTTCAGATCACGACCTAAACTTAAAAAGTTTAGTTCGAACCTGGTAAAATTAGCGGTCGGTAACCCCTATAGATACCTACGCGTCGGCGCATTGACCAAGCGCCGATGTAGGTATATACGGAAGCGCGTGCGTAGTGTGACAATAAAATCTGTTTCAAAAGTAAAACCTTTCGTCAGCGTTAACTTTTTTTTTAGTACTAATACATAATCAAAATAAATAATACTTGTTTATTAAAATTTGCTTAAGCTCATTCTCTCAAAATTTGCGCACTGGTTAAAAAATTACCCCGTATAACTTTTTGGTAATTCATCGTATCACCACTTGAGCAGTGTGGCGTACATTAGGCAGCCGCATAGTTACCATGCCCCGTGGCATTAGTATAGATACCCAGCCGTTTCAAAGTCTAGTCACATAAATTTATAATTAAGGGATATTATTACAAGTGTTACTGGAAGTCAGCGCTATCTAATATTATTTTGTCTATTATTTTGTATATTAGTGTTATCTAATCTATACATTATTTTGACAGATCGCGGAGTGGTTTAGTTACCGGCCGGCCGCCCGGGTGTTGTGGGTTTGAATCGAAATGTATGGATTAGCTCAATCGTGGCTATATATCTAACAGTTTTTTATCTTGTTTTAGTCTGCTGTTCATCCCGGAAAGATTCATAAGAAGTGGTCCTGGAACGCTTGCGTCCAATGGCTTTTACAGATTTACTTAAGTCGTCAATCCAAATAATGGAAGACCATACAGCTGTAAATAATATCTAAATATTTTTGTACTAAGATAGATACCATAAAAAAAAACTTAAATGTTAATCGTACCGATATTTTATTGAATAGAAATATAACTCACAACTCGTATATTAATATAGTAATTTTTACCAGTGAATTGCAAATTAAAATGTTTCTAAAGCAGCGTTCTTAACAAATTAAGAGACGTATTTTTAACAAGAAAATTGTTGGCTTAAATGTCGTCATTTAGCTTATAAACACATTTAGCAACCTTTGAAGTGACAATTACAAGGAGTTTAGGTTCTAAGAATGAAACCAGACAAACATTAATTTGAACTTGTAAAGCAGTAGGTAACTTTTGGGAGAATTATTTCAAAAATAAATAAATGATAACAGGTCAGGTCGTGCATTGTTAGTTAATTATAACAAACATCGAGATAATTTTAATGTCTTAGTTCTGTCTCCAAAGAATTCTGAGTGAAGGATGATTTTTTTTAATAGTATTTGTGTATAATAGGTCTATTTCGAAGTGTGCTGGTAGTTTGTTATAAGCGATAACACTCGTAACCAGAAGGCATTACGCGTATAGTTTGTAGTTATAAATGTATTATACTGTAACAGTATGCCATGATTACTGCTAAACAATTCAGGGCAATCTAAATAGCAGATCATCTTAATTCTAACAAAAAAAAAATATTTTATATGATTATTTCTACTGTATCATATTACAATACAAATGGCTGCCGACGCTCTTCCTAATTAACATTTAGTCATAATTGCTACTAATTATTAAATTAGCGAGGTAGGAGAAATCACTGTTGTTCATTGCTTTAAGATTTTCGCTTCCAAACTTATATTTGCGCAGCGTAGAAATAATGTATGCTAATTTAATAAAGTATGCATAGTTGCAGCGCAAAGTAATTAATATTTAAATGTGTTATAACAGTAAATTTTAATTTGTATGATAACTAAGGTTCTAAGGAGGTTACTGGTGATGGGACTTGAGAGGGTCGGTACCACCATCTCCCATGCGACCGACCGTGAAACGCCGATAGATAATGATGATAGACATTCTTGGACGGGCCTCGTGGCGTAGTTGGTATAGTTGAGTCCATGAGCGACGGTTACTATTTACAATCAGGTGGGCCGTGGCTCGTCTGCTACCATAAGTAATAAAAAAACTCTCTTCTCTCCCGCATTGTCCAAAGAAACGTTCCGGTATAGTTATACCGTTGGAGAGAGATCAAATGCAGGGCCAATGGATTTACGTGCTTTCTTTGCGAGGCTCAATCCGAGGCCTAAACCATAGTAGAAAGAGTGGGGAAGTAGGCTATCTCCGGCCCATTCTGTGATATAATTACCTACCATACTTGCCTGTCTCAGGGTTGTCACTTTTAGCTAAATTTTAATTCAGTGCCTAGAAATTGGCAAGGGCCGGCAAGTTGTATTTTTTACTTGTAATCGTTTAGATAAAACCGACCTCACTAACCCTGAACCCAGTGGACACAACACAGATTATTTTAACTTACGATTTTTACTTACGATTATTACGATTATTACTTAGCCACTATACCTACCTACAATACTGAGAAATCGACATGACATGACATTTAGACAGCCAAATACAGCAATAAGTTCTCCTGCGATTATCACACATTTTTCATTTATTTAGCGGTGCCGAAAAGCCGTGACGCGCGAACCTTGTGCGACGTTAGCCCCGACTGGCGTACTGAGAAACGGGTCAAGATTTTGTTAGAGTGTGCGTACGATACTATGGCGCACACATACAAGCCGCGCGCGGTGTGTTTGTATGAAGATAACCTACTTCCCACTCTTTCTACTATGCCTAAGCACTACCAACTTAACCTAACTCCGGGCTGCTAATGAGAATTTCTTGATGGAATAACCCCAATATTTTTTTATAGACCTTATTTTATAGACCCGGCAATCAAACCTGAGACCTCGTGATCTGCAGTCGCATACAAGACCACTGATCCACCGAGGCAGTATTTATAACTTTTTTCTTCTAATTACCTAAGGTTATACGGGGTAACAGTCTTTCAAAAAATGTTTTTTGAAGTAAAAAGTATTGTCACATTAATAACAATGTCTCCTAATGAAAACATACACTTGTCTTGTTTTTGGAGCTAACAGAATTTTTGTTGCTAATATATCAGAGTACGACAGAAAAAATATACGACGGGAACAAATAAAAGCCAAGTTTTCTAAAGTTTTGTAGGCAGTGTATCTTTACGGGACCACGTGCGCTTCGAGCTATTTTGTAGACAATGTAAGTTGAACTCCCAGGCCCGGAAAACACCCACAATTTTCTCTTTACTTGCCTGGTAATAGAGGGGTGAAGGAGACCCCTTGTGACTGGTTGTTAATCATATATTATTCAATACTTTTCTCCCTATTATGTGGTTCTTTCTATATTTTTTGTCGCCGTAAAAGTATAAAGGTGAATGCTTTAACGCTACATATTTGATAAGTTTAAAATTCAATGTGGTCTATACATTATATATGTCTTGTACATTTATTAATGAAGTAAAAAAATATGTTGTTTTTTTTTCGCACCATACTGAATCATAAATTCCTGTAACGGAAATATATGAGACTGAGTGAAAAATATATCAATGGATCATGATGAGTTGTCAATTATACAGCCTGCTAAGAAAATACATTTAAAAACTACGTTTTCTCATGATCTTTCCTGTTCAGTTGTTTAACGGCCGGTCTCTATAACCTATCTATCCTTTACTAAAAGTTAAAATGGTTACCATTAGTATCTATCGGCTATTTTTTCCGTTTCAATAACCAAAGATAGATAGAAATATTTATCCATGACTTTGATCTATCTATCGGAGGGCCTACTGCTTACCATAGATAAGTAACTACATACAAAAAAAAAGTTTGGGTGTTTCAATAACGCTTTTGAGCTTACTGTGGATACGTCAAATAACTAGCGGTTACAGTTTTACTTTATCGCCCAATTTTGGCGGATATAGGCAAGGCTTTTTCGTATTTTTACATAAATATAACAACATAAAGTTTTAAATGGATCTGTTTAGTGATGAAAGTGATAATGAGATGTTTGAAACCGGCTTTATTTGATTCAGACTATGGTTAGTAGAATTGGGGGATCGCCGGGTTGGTGTTCGAACAAACTATGAAAGTAAACTTTCCAATTCAGAATTTGTTTATAGATTTAGGTTAAATAATGGCGGTAAATCAATTACTGTTAAAAACGAAGAATTTTGCTGCTCTATCTCGAACTCAATAGTTCCATAAAATAAACATGTGTCAACCATCTGTCGCCGAGTGAAAGACAAATAATGCGTTTCGTTGTTATTTAGGTTCATAAGGTTTAGTTTGCTATTGTTAATTTATGAATGTAGGTAAATGTTTAGCACAATTTTTTGAAAACTTGTTATTACATAACAAACTCACCAATCACGGTTAATAATAACGTAAAACATATTATTAGTAATTATCTTAGAACCTGAGAGCCTTATTAACAAATGCAAGAATAAAACGTGTCAGAGGGACGCGCTTACAAAAGATAGAAATGTTATCTATCTTTGATCCTTAGTAGGCACAAGTGATTTTTAATATTGAAACGGCAGTTATAGATAGTTTAAAGTTAACAGTTTACTGGGGATAGCAGTTGACTTTTAACTATAGATACATTATTGAGACCGGCTGTAAGAGAACAATAGCACCAGTTTGAGATAATACCTGATTAAGATTTTTTATTGTTCCTTCTTGGACGAGCTACCAAACTACTGGTAAGTACCAGGACAGCATGACTGAGCGGAGTAAAATAGAATCGGCTATATCGAGTCTTCCCTACAATGAGAGAAAATGTATTTTAAGTTAATGACTATTATAGTCGGTTGGCTTATGTTCTGCCGCGTAGACCTTGATGTCACCGTTGCATTACGGAGCCCCAATAAAGTAGTACCCGGCTTGGGCTGAGCAGCGCTGTGAAGTTGCTACAGCGATAAGTGAGGATAAAAGTCTGAGATTAAAAGTTAATGACGGTATTTTTCTCTAAGCACATTTTCGCAGAGAAAAAAATGTTGTGATAATGTAAAAAAATAATATGTTTCTGCTTATTCTTTTGTAAACATAAAATAGATAATACGCAGTCTCCTCGTAAACATTAATGCTTGGAAAAGCGTGAGTGAAGAGATAAAAAAGTTCCTTAGATTTACGACGAGCATCAAACTATATGTTGAGATGCATACTAGGGTGTGATGACTTATGGGAGCTGTTTTAATATTAGCTGTTAAGAATGAATATTAGCATTTTATGTCACCCTAGTAAGTTGTCGAGAAATAGGATACGGTTAGCTCCTTTTCACTAATAATTAACTTTAATATTGTTAGTTTCTATAAATTATTATATTAATGATATATGTACATACGCTACTATAAAATTATGCTAACAGTTATCTTAGACAAGTAAAGCTTAAACTTTGTTAATAAAACTGTACCATCTGACCGAAATTTCACTTTGTGTTTAATGTATGTTGCTAAGCATGTCAAATGCTAAAAATTTATATAAAAATATCTAAATATTAACAAAATGTTCTAAATGCTTGTTCAGTTTTAATATTATATTAAAAAATACATTTCTTGCTATCTGTCTTAAACATAATGTTTAATTAAACTACTACATGTGAATTATAGGATGTCCACTTATAATGAAAATAAATAGATAGATAGTAGGGATGTGAAGCAGGCAATGATTATTACTAATATCATCTGTAATAAAATTAGTTGAAATTAGTTGTTAGCACCAAATGTACGGATTCCCAAAGGTCTCTAATGTTATATTACCTTATAGATCTTTCAACTAATTAACTGCCTCTGTGGTGTTGTGGCAGTGTGAGTAACTGCTGATCATGAGGTCTCGGGTTCGATACCCGGATCGCGCAGTGTTATTGAGCTTTATCTTAAAAAGAAAAATTCTCAGTAGGAGTTTAGAAAATGTACCACCGAAGGAATGTAACATAGTTCCAGTGGCCCGCCAATTTAGGCGGAGAGACGGCACACGGCGAGTTTCTTAAGTGGGTGAGGGCCCCACACTACCCTGTTTGTTTCCCCGAACGATGGGGTGTGCGGTTAGGAACATTTTTTCCCGCCTAAACAAAAAAATAAGACGTCGCGGGACGTCTACCAGATGTGAAAACATCGAAATTATTTTATAAAAATAATGAGTAGAAATAAAATGATCATAACTTCTTCGATGTGTGCTTGTATAAAAAATTGTAAATTATCACATGTGTAAAATAACGGAAATGAACATAAATCATCATCATCAGGCCTTAAATATCATCTAGGACTGAAGTACTTGTCAAAACGAATCAAACGATTCCAAAATTGATGGGATTGCGGCCTTTTATAGCATAGTGCCCATGGCCATCCGGCTCCATCATCAGGCCCTGAATATCATCTAGTACTATGATACTCTTCAAGATAACTCAAACCAGCTCTAAATCGATGGCTTGTAACGTTTATTTACCGAGTACCCATGACCACCTTCCAGCTCCATCATCAGACCCTGAATACTATCTAGAGACAAAGTACTCTTCAAGACGAATCAAACGAGTATAAGCTCGATGGGGTTGCGTCGTTTCATTACAGAGTTACTATGGCCACCTTCCAGCTCCATCATCAGATTCTGGATACAATCTAGAGACAAAGTACTCATCAAGACGAATCATAAGAGCCCAAACTCGATGAAGTTATGTCGTTTTAAAACAGAGTACTACGACCACCTTCTAGCTCCATCATCAGACCCTGGATACCTTCTAAAGCCAAAGCACTTGTCAAGACGAATCAAACCATTCCTATCTCGATGGGATTGCGTTGTTTAATTACAGAGTTACTGTGGCCACCTTCCAGTTCCATCATCAGATCAGCTCCATGTCATCATAATATTGCATTATCACGCGATATACATATTACCTATAATATATGCGTGTAAAATTTCAGCTCAATCGGAAACCGGGAAGTGTGTCAAATTTAACTTGCAAGATTTGAACGGGAAAAGTAAAATAAAAGCGTCGCCACGCTAACAGCCGATTTTACCCTCCCTCCGCATTAGATATTTCACATCAAAAAAAGGAGTTTATAAATGTTCCCGGTAGACGACAATAGGCTTGCCCCCTATTACGTGGGACTTAAACATAGCTGGCGAACTGTGGGTACTTAATACACCTCTGCCTACCCCTTTAGGGAATACAGGCGTGATGCTATGTTAGATCTTTCAATTATCATTTTTATCTGCTATTTTCTAATGTACCAGGGGATTATGACATATGAGGCTAGTACAAAATTAGGTGTTTAATTAATACTGCTCTATTTTATGTCATCCTAGTAAGCCTTAAAAAGGGCTATATCATTTCTTTATCTCATTAGTGTCAAGACCAACGACGGAGCTTCATTTCTGTCGGCGACAGTTGGCAGCATCTCCGGGATATACACGCTTCAAATAATAAACCCCTTTATTGTGTCTTACCGTATACGATTGTTTCTAGTATTACGAATATTCTAGAACAGTAATCTGCTCACTTACTAAGCATGGCTAAATATAGTATTTAGTAGCGCAATATCTGATAGGTAAGTGTTAACAGGCTTGGGTGGCAATGTTTTATTTATTTTCTTAAAAGAAAGCTGTAACAGTGCTACTCGTTATGAAAGATGTTTGAGAAAAATACATTTTCCAAAACAAAAAAATATTACTTTATATACGTATTTGTCTTCCTGCTTGTCACATGGCAATGTGGTGATGGATTTCAAAGATAACTGGAAGTATTTGAAGCCAGTTTTTCTCTATTGTTTAAAACCCATTATACCCCACTACTGGGCACGGGTCCCCTCATAGTGAGAGAGATTAGGATCAGGAGGATTAGGCTAATGCCTGTGTGGTGGCGGACTAAGAATACAAAGGTCACCATCCCATTCTTTCCCACGGGTGTCATATGAGGCGACTAAGGAAAGTAAGCAATTATCATCCATTGCATGACTAATGGTAGGGCTGGGTACTAAGTAGGAGTACTCACTTGGTATCGGGCCCGAGCGGGTTGGTACCACCATCTCCCTGTGACCAGCCATGAAGCACATCGATGTGTTTTGGTTGTAGCAGGAGATAGCCGTTAATTCTTTCATTTTATGTTACCTGTGAATACTCTCGGTATAGTTGAGTCCATGAGCGGCGGTTACCACTTATCAGGTGGGGCATCGCTCGTCTGCCAGGATATGCAATATAAAAAAAATATAATAAATGTGACTAAAATGTTTTCTTTCCTCAATATCTTTCGTTGTTTTTTTATGCTGTAAAAACATAATGTGTAATTTAAATGGATTTTAAAGTTTTTAAATTTTTACTTGCTAAGGATACTATTCAATCCTTTAGTGAACCATCGCCTGTTAGTGCGCGTCCACAGTGAATGCGCGGTGACTGGCGCGGCAAGCGGGGGCGTGTGGTAGCCACAGTGAGGCGCGAGCTCTTGTAGCGTTTTGACGTATATCAGGTGTTGCAAACTATGCACGAGAATTTGCTATTTCTACTAGACAGTCCGATCCTGAGATGGGAGGTGTTGAACACTAGAGATGGTGTGCACGAAATAAATAAAAACAGAGGAATAACTGGTGATTTTTTTAACTTATATGAAGAATTGAGATTATATCCTACAAAATTATTTGAGTATACTCGAATGCCCTTATCAACTTATGATTACATACTAAGTAAAATATCACCTAAAATCACCAAAGAAGATACTCTTATTACGAGTATTGTGCGATTACTGTGGTGTCATCCACACCATTTCATTCTTTTGACATATAGGTGGTTTAGATTGAATTGCACTTATAAACGATTCAGTATTTACCGCCATTTTACGACAATAACAAATGCAGACGCGCATATGCCGAGCGGCAAGAACTGCGGGTCTAGCCAAGTTGTATTCTATGATCGCTAACGCTAATAGAAAACTAATAAAATGTATCGAAATTTGACATCTCTAACGTTAACTCACGTGACTTAGCGATATAGATATTGTTAAAGACTTAGATAAATATAGTTCTTTATCTATGGTTAAAGATGTCAAATTCCCATACATTTAAATACTTTTCTATTAGCGTTAGCGATCATAGAATGCAACTTGGCTAGACCCGCTGGTTTGTTACCCCCGCCACCCGCGCATTGGGTCGCTCGCTGACTAGGCCCGTAGTGTGGCCATAACGCGCGGATAGGAACGTTTGAAAACTACGCGCGCTATCTCGCTTGGGTCGCACTAGGCGCCCGCCTTAGTCACTACACTATGGACGCAAACGGCGGTTTCATATGTTTGATTCTTCGCTCCCGTTGTCGCAACCGCGCTAAGCTGGCAATGTGGACGCACACTTAATATGTTTTTTTATACTATGTGGGTGGCAAATAAGCATACCGACGTTACCAATTATACCAGAGGCATCACTCACGCCACGCCATCTTCAAGGAAAGGGATAGGAGGTGGATAGAAAAATAATAAAGATAGGATAGGTAGGATGATGAGCTTCTTTCTATCTGAATATCAATCCAATAGAAAAATAAAATTTTTAAAAAAGTGCGAGCATTAGATGTTATACTTCTTTGGTGTAACAAGATAAAAATCTTTTCAAAAATTTTATCTTTCGCCTTATTCTACGTTTGTAGAAAAACGACACTAACAATAGAAAAAAGGTATTAAATACATTGAAAGTTTTAATATAACGCATTATCTAGTTAAATAAAGTTTATTTAAATATCACAAAAAAACTAAAATGTTGACTATAGCTAACTTCAGGGTGTCGGTTTTTCGTGACGGTGTGCGCGCGCATCTTAAAAATTTACTCTCATAATTTTTCCCTAACGCGCCAAAAGAAGTATAACTTCAAAAAAAATATGAAGAATAATATTTTTTTAACGTTTTTTAAGGCTTTTTGATAAATTAAAAGTTAATTTAATGCAGCTATAATAATAAGTTAAAACAACTTTTATTAATACTTTCTGATATTTACGCGAATGTTACATATTTTGAAATAAAACTACGTTTACGGAATCTATCGCGTTTATTTGATTTTCTACTACCCCAATATAAGAATACTTTACAGCATTCATGATTACGGGTGGACTTAGATGATAGACGTCCAAGGCTGATATGTTATTTCAACGGTTTCATCTACCCACAGTATATGATTTTCCGTAACCCTAACAACACCTTGAGTCATACAGTGTATCGAAAGAAAACCCATACTGATAAGTACCTAAATGGAGAGTCTCACCACCATCCTTCACAGTTGGCTACCGTGTCTAAATTTTTGTTTCAGAGAGCACAAGGAATCTGTGATGAAGAACACCTGGCTGGGGAGAAGCAGCATGTAAAGAAAGTTTTACATGCAAATAAGCTGCAGGTTCCACGCCGCCGTCACAGAAACTGAGTGAAGCCACCCACAGTTGAGCGCCTCCCTGCAGTCCTGCCCTATGTTAAAGGAGTCACTGACAAGATTGGCTACATTCTCAAATAAGCTTCAATTAAGACCTACTATAAGCCACTCAAAAGAACTAGTCAATTTTTACCACCATTCAAGTGCCATATACTCTTACAGGATGCAGGAGTATACAAGCTGGATTGTGATTGTGGTCTCTCCTACATTGGGCAAACAAAGAGATCCATAACAACTCGGATCAAAGAACACATAGCTGATGTGAAGCACCGTCGCTATACAAAGTTTGCAATTTGTGAGCACACACAAGACCACACCCGCCATTACATTAGGTTTGACAAATCTCAAATCCTCGCAAAAGAACATTAATATCGCCCTAGAATGATACGTGAGGCTATTGAAATTAAGAAACATCCCAATTTCAATAGAGAAGACGGCTGGGTCTTACCATCAAGCTGGAATCCCGTGATAGGCCTCACCAAACAGACTACAAGAAGGCACACCACAAGATTGCAAAACACAGTTAATAGCTTATGCTTTTTAAAAAAAATTAATTAATTAGCTTTCAGTAATTTCCGTACAAAATTTAATAATCCATAACAGTTGTTGCCTACTGTGTTTTCTGGCCGGATCTTTCTCAGTCAGGCCGCGTTCCGATCCGGTCGTAGCTTTTTAGTCTTAGCTTCTGGCAAAATCAATATATTTAATAATATAAACTAATAATCAAGATTTTCTTCTTGGTACCTAATTATTTTGTTACTAAAAATTTTAATTGGTAGTTTGTGGTAGAATTTTTGAGCACTAAATAAAAACAAAATATTTACAATTTTATAGAGGAGTATTATACTCATTTTAATATACTAACTTAGTCTCATACATTGTATGCATAAAATTTGAAGTAGATATTTTAATTGTGTTTCTAAACCAATATTAGGTGGGTTAATATAAATAAACCAAAAATTTTGTAAAATCATATACTGTGTGTTGATAAACCGTTGAAAGAACATATCCGCCTTGGACGTCTACCCGTGATCATGAATGCTGTAAAGTATTCGAAACGTCGGGATGGTAGAAAATCAAGTAATTACGATAGATTCCGTAAACGTAGTTTTATTTCAAAACTTTTTTTATTAATTCTGAGGCGGTAAGAAGTACGCCGGGTCAGCTACATAGTATCTCAAACACTAAATACTATTTCAAAAACCAAATCAAAGCTCAAAGTCAAGCAGCGTGCCATAGAGAGGTTGTTCATCATCTTTCTACAAGACATAATCCATATTCAGTATCCGTAAAAGATTTAAAGCAATAGACATTGCCCCAAAAATTAATATGCTGAAGTGGCAGGTAGCTTGACAAACCGAAAACCAAATAGTATGATGAATTTTAATTGCTAAATTAAACTTACTGTATTGGAGTAATGCGGTCGAAATGCGATCTCTGCGGAGAATCTGTGGAGTGAGGCTAACTGACCGTATTCGTAACAATGACGTAAGAGAGCGAGTAGGTGTGAATGAGAGTATTGGTGTAAAGATGCGAAAGGGAATGCTCCGATGGTTCGGACATGTGGAAAGAATGCCGGACGAGCGACTTCCTAAGAAGATATACAATGCGAAAGTGGAAGGATGTAGGTACAGGGGGAGACCGAGACTTACTTACCTAGACCAAATTGGTCATGTATTGAAGGAAGGGGGAGCCAGGAGTCTTCGAAACCGGCGAGCGTGTATGAAGAGAGTTATGAATGTTGAGGAAGCGAGAGATGTATGCAAGAATAGAGCGTCTTAGCACTCTGTTCTCTCTGCCTACCCCGCAAGGGAAATGGCGTGATGATAAGTAAGTAAGTAAGTGAGTAATGTATGTAAATGTATTTAAACTAGTTGAGCATGTCAAGTGCTAAAATATACAAGAAAAGAAAAATACGTACAACAAAAACCGTATTCGAATCTGTACTTTGGTTCTCAAGATTAACCGAAACATTTTGTATGTTTTTGTTAGTAAATACAACTCGAGATTTTCTTTTATATAGTATGTACTTCTAAATATAATCCATTATAGAAACGATTCCACCCTTTGTGGGGTGACAGCGGTGTGATTACGACATAAATTGATGACACAGCGTCTTGGCGCGAACACCGTCATGTCTTCGCAGACAATCTGGGCTTTGTCGTGAGAAAATGGCATCTTTTAATAGAGTAAACGTATTTGTTTATCTTGAAATTATTTTTTTGTTTTTTGGCCGACAGTTACAGAGCTATTTATGTGTTAGTATATGTGATTGTTTCTACTCTCACGAAAGGATTAAAGGTTATTCTATCGAACACTGATTGAACGGTGCTAAGTTCTAATACAAATAAAGGGTAGATTATTGTAGTTTCGATTCGCTTCTTCATCCAACAGCCTTCTGCTTCTTTTCTTCGTCCACTGCTTCTATGGCCTCCTCAAGAGAGCGACACAACAAGTGATTTTGTGCCGACTGCGACCAAAGGCGATCTACGGCTTTGACTGTCTCTGATCGTTATGTGTTTAAATACGCCTAAATAACCCTCTAGTGATAAAGTTACTTATCAGAGGGTTTAAGCCTTGCTTATCCCCACATAAATAGGCTTGCTCGATCGTGGATGTAGTCTTACAGAAGATCAACGTAAAACAAGTCCTACTATGTGTTTCGTACGGCAAGTGAGAGTGCCGGAGACCCAAACACTCTCCTCCCCTATCCTCCTATCCTCTCCTTATTATTCTTCCACTCTCTTTACTATCCTTCCTATCCTGTGGTGTTGCTAACGTATACATAAAGGCTACGGCACGGTAACAGCTTACTATCAGGTGGGCCGTATGCTGGTTTACCAGCCACGTGGTATAAAAAAAATACTGTTTTTTTTTTAATATCTTAAATGTATAAACACAGTTTTGTTTTAGTTTTATCATAGTATTTATAGACTATCCCTACGTAGGTACATTAAGGAAAAGACAGAAGAATGTCGACGAATTTTCTTTTACCTAAAGTAATGACATTGAGTAAAATTGTTGGCGTCCAATACTTAGCCCAAGACTGTACTAAATTTTATTAGCTGTTAAGTCGGCCTACAGAATTTCCCCCTAAAATTCTCAACGTCCTTCATGAGAATATTTCGTAAAAGTTGTTCGTTGGTAAATAAATCATGCTCCGATTATTAACTGGGTTAATCTTAAAGCTAAAAGTTACTTACAGAGCAGTGTCGTTATTGTTGTTTTATTGCATCGAGTATACAAACTTATTTGCAACGAATTATTTTGCTTTTTGAAAGTAAAACAATTCGGTAATATGCCGATTGAATGGCTATTATGTTTTAAAAAACAATAGCTTAATAATATTAAAATGTATTATAATTTTCTTATACGTATATTGAATATGTAAGTCGCCATATCACGACAATTATTAGATCAGAAATATGCTCAAATAGTCACCTTAAACTGGTGAATATATCGTTTGAATTACTACTCGTGCAGATAAAGAATGGGATTATAAATGGCGGCACATTGATCCTGTACTGTCAGCTTACTACGGCGTAACTATAATCAATAGTTCACGCAAAATGAATACCGTTATTTTTTTGCTGTCTATACCGTTAGGTGTGAGTACAGACGGCGATAGCGTGTGAGCGAGAAGTAAATAGCGGCGACGCCATTTATAATCCCATTCTTTATCTGCACGAGTAGTATATTTTGAAATGCGAAAGATAAAGAATTATAATATGCTTCGATCAACAATATTGATCGAAGATAATACGCCATCTTGTGTTTCACCCGTTATATTGTTTCAATTTAAGAGTGTCTATGTGTAATCAAAGTAAAGTCTATGAAAGCGATCAATACTTTAAGATATGATAAGAACCTTTACTAATTAGGAGATGAAAATCCACGTTAAAAGCATTGTTCAAGTTTATTAAAAACTGTTTATCTTGAAAATAAATGGTGTAACGCTAATGATACTCCCGTAAAAAACCACATGAAGGCATGTTACAAAATTATATATTATATTCTTTAAGTAACAAATTATTTGTGAAAGTGGAAAAAGGTAGCTTTACTGCAAGAAGTATTCGAACCTGCGTCCCATGCAATCCGGAGAAGTCCTTTTGATCGCTAAGTCACCTAATGGTGACACCAAATCCCCACTTCACATTTGTTTTACATGTCTTTGAGACTCACGCCACCTATCGGATGTTAAACTACATTTACAACATTTTATACCAATATAATAAGACTGCGCCGAGCGTAAGACGCGGTCGATGTTTAGGTATTTCGCTAGATGTGTGCGTGAACACACACAGCTGCAAGTGTGCCTAGTGTAACCAGGTGACCGGTCCGGACTCAAAAGAACATAACTCATATTTAAAAATATACATGTCGGAGTTGGAACACGGGAGGCGGGTCACTATCAGGGTTACACATGGATAACATGATCCTATCAAAATACCACACGGACTAATCAACAGTTTCTTTGTAAATACACAATATATGTACAAAGAAACTGTTGATTAGTCCGTTAACAAAGATAGCAAAGTATTTAAAGATTAAGATGGACTATAAAGCGTAACGCGGTATCGACCAGCTCTCGTGTATCACGAATGAATACTTTTATGCCGTTTTTTTTTATTGTGTGACGTTGGTTGTTAGCCTCGGATGGCTATGACAACCCTATCCGGACAATTGGTGAGCGCAGAGGGCTCTCAACCCAACATTTAAACAACGCTATCCGAAGGCACCCCCTATGGGGAAAGAACCTCGGCTCGGGCCGTTGCTGGCAAAGTGGAATTTCCCACGTTTATGATTTGACCGCGACACGTCTTTCGCCCCCGTCAGCGGGGACGAAACCGTGGATAGTTACTTGTTGTAGCTGCGCGAACCTCTGTATGCTCTGTGCTGAGCGTGCTTTATTTCGTCGACACTTGTATTTGCACCTGCGCGCACGTGTTCTTGCAGCTGCGCGCACCTGTGCTTGTTTGTCTTGACGCACCTGATGACACTCTCCAACACGGCCATTCTGACTTTCACACGTCCTCGTGTGGTGAAATATTTGAAAGTAGAGACATACTACGAGCGTAAACAAGTTCACTCAGCTATCCTGACCCCATATAAAACTGTAGTAAAATAAAAAGGAATCAGCTCAGCCCAGTAGTTGCATCATCAAAGTTAATTTAATTTCATGAAGAAATAATAAGATTACTGTGACTCTAATACTCCAATTTCCAAAGAAAAATAGCACTTCTTAACCAGCAATGAGAACCTTTCGGTACTCAACCAGCACTTAACCACTATGCTCCAACATAGCAAACATATAGTACTTAAACAGTACAGTCAAATTTTCTACCCTAGTCTTCCTGACCAATAGACCGAAGATAATGAAACAGCGTTACTTAGCCAGAATTCAGGAAATAGTCTAGTCATCTGCTGTAGTCATTTTCTACACATTTAAACAGTCAGTCATGGTATAAAATGTCGGACAAAAAAGCCCCAAAGTCTGCAACACGAATCCTATCCAGTATTTAATACTCTACATCTCAACACACAAGCCTCTATCCGGCCATCACGTGGGCTACCTCCGTCCGGTATCCGACTTAACATAACACATTGCCTCTATCCAGCAATTTCAGCGATCACTCCCACCCTGAATGCTAAACGCACGCCACACACTTTTGTGGCTGCACTGCGACGAATGAAGCCCGATTTTACGCCTACGCCTACGAATAGCATAGAGGTGGAAGCAACCTGAGCGATTTATATACCAGATTAATTATTTAATTATTTTATTTGGTTAACCAACGGGTATTTACACTCTACAATTATAAAAGCTTATATACTAAAACATATATAAGTGTAACAACCACTTACTGGCTAACACCGCATGCACAATAAACAACTATTCAATGTATGTATAATCTTAAAAAATATATCCATATATATAACAAGCAGGTAATTATTGAGTGAACAATAGATAAAATATACTTAAATTTTGAGAGAATATTTTAAGGATAAACTAAAAAAAAAAAAATATATGGATATATGGGATAGTAGTAAAATCAAGTAAACGCGATAGATTCCGTAAACGTAGTTTTATTTCAAAATGCGCGCGTAAATATCAGAAAGTATTATAAAACAAAACTATAAAAATAAATGAATCAAAGGTCAGTTATATTGGAGTATTTGCGTTAATTATAACAACTTTAACATAATATTTACTTAGATTGACATGACATTGAGGATTCTACAGAACCTTGGCACCGGCGAGTTAGCACCAAGCACAGAGCGACGCAATGGTGGACACAACGGTGTAATGGCCTTCCTGGGATACCTTGCGGGGACACGAAACCTGATTAAACTAATTAAATTGGGGCAGTCCATTTTGTTACATAACAATTTATATAAGAATAAAGCGTCAGTGACTTCCCTGCGGGTGGACAGATGCTGTACTTTGTAATTACGTAACCGTGATACAAGTATGTAGAAGGATAGGTAATTAGATTTCCCTTCACGAAATGCTAAGTGCCACATGAATCGCTTTTGTACTCGTTCTATCCGTAGCATATGAGTGGCATAGTGCAGTCTCCTGCTGCTTTTGCGAAACTCTTTAGTATTTCGAAGTATGAAACCTAACATTCTTGATGCCTTCTTTATAATATTGTCTATATGAGGTATAAAGCTGACTTTTCTATCAAACAGTACTCCTAGGTCCCGGATTGTTTCTACCTCTTGGACTTTGTGGTCGTTAATGAAGTATGCAGTGCCAATATAATTATTTTTTCTTGTAAACTTTACATGAAAGCACATTTTAGAATTCAACTGCATTTTATTATTATTACACCATACAATCACTCGGTTAAGGTCATCTTGCAAGAGATCTCTGTCTTCGAGAGACTCAATTTTTCGTGAAAATTTTAGGTCATCCGCATATAAGTAAGGTTTAGAAAAACGAAAACATAGCGCAAGGTCATTAATAAACATTATAAATAAGATTGGGGCTAGGTGTGACCCCTGGGTTACCTGCTGACCTGAAGTTATATTATGCGTTGCAGATCGAAAACCGTTTACTACGACGTAAAACTCACGTTTATATAAGTATGAATTTTTTTTCAATAAAAGGGAGTGAGACATTTTGTCAAATGCCTTACTAAAGTCTGTATATACCACATCAAGTTGCTTACCCGCGTCTACAGCCTGAATGAGGGATTCTACGAATGTCACTAAATTGGTTGCGGTAGATCTGGACGGTACAAAGCCATGTTGATAGATTCTAATGTGCATTTTAAAGTGCTGTTGAACATATGGACAAATAATAGATTCAAATATCTTCGCAAATGTGAATAAGATTGAGATTGGTCTATAATTGAGAATTACAGCCTTTTTATCCGACTTGTACACTGGAACTACCTTAACCCTTTTCCACTCTGACGGAAAGGCTCCTGATACTAGCGATTTATTGAAAATTAATAATAATGGGGATACAAGCGCAGATGCACAGTAGGAGATGAAGACCGGTGGTATGCCATCTGGACCTGGTCCTTTACCAACATTTACCGATTGTAATGTTTTGAGCAGGTAGTCGCGATCAATTATAGGACTAGTTAGGCTCTGGCTATACATCTGAAGATTGTGAAAGAATTCAGAATTACAATTAATATTAATATTACTATCACAGTCAGATGTGTACGCGGTTGAAAAGTGTTTAGCGAACAGTTCACAAATTTCTGATGCATTTGATGATGTGACATAGTTAAGGGGTAGGAACTTGATCCACCACGCTTGGCTTTAATATAACCCCAGAAAAGTATAGGTTTATCTTTAATATCCTTTTCTATTTTGATAATGTATTAACGCTTCGAAATCAATTTCAATTCAATTTTATCTAGGGGATTTTTGTATTTATTGAAACGCACTCTAAGCCTATTTTTTTCCTTCAGGGATGTAATTATAGTTTTGTAAAATCACGGTGGATAACGACTTTTCTTCGGTTTTCGTAAAAGCACATATTTTTTGATAACTTCGTCCAAGTGTTTGTAAAATATTATTAGCATGTCATTCACGTCACTAACTATTTTTAACAGTTTATTCCAGTCTAGTTCGTTCAAATATTTGTTAATTTTAATTTGCTCTATAAAAATTAGGTCTGCTCATCGAATTATATGGGAGATTACAATCCTTTGTCAGTGACATGGTAATTTTAAGAGGAGGATGATGTTTATCAATAACAGAATTAAAAGAAGAAATTAAAATGTTTTCAATTCAATTCCAAAACAATTTAATCGAATGACACACATCAAAAAAGCCTCTGCTTTTGTTTAAAGCCAGTCCATCGGCTTTAATTTTTAACAGTCGGTAAATATCATGGCTCTGTCCTTCGGCCATCACAGTCAGTCCTTCGACTGTACGCATATCTCGGTCCATCGGATACATTCTCAGCTCAGTTCTTCGGCCAATCCAGCCAGTCCATCGGCTGCGGGTGCATCACAGTTCATCGGATGCACCGCCATTAGTCAAACAGTCATTAGTCGCGTCATCATCAACATATTTTTTATGGGTTGGCTGGTAGAGAACTCATATTTGAGTTAAGTTCGCCCTATTGTATATATATGTTTTAATATTAAGTCTATAATAAGTTTCTATGTACAGTTAAAGTATTAAATAAATAAATATTTTGAAACATTCGAGTCCAATTCTTTGGGAATCCGATGATCAGGTACCTTTCTTACTCTACCGTAAGGATACTTATGTTTTCAAAAGACCGCCCTCTAAAACTTTAACAATTTTAAAGAGACCGCTATACTTCTAAACAAAGTCCTCCATAGAAAAAGGGTTTGGCTAGGCTTTAGTAAATCCAATCTTATTATTCAAAGCTAAATCGATTAATTTGATTTAGTCAATGCTCGATAGATGGCGTAGGTATCGAATTGAATCGCGGTATGGTTTCGTCTACGTTAGTTAAATATAAAGTCAACCATGTAAGTACATTTCGCACAATAAATCAGATCAATTAACGAATGTTTCATTGTAATCGACTTGGTTAACCCCAGTAGTGCAGTTGTTTCACATTTCTAGTTCTACAGTTCAAACTTGAGTATATGAGTACCAGTTTATACACTTACCTTATTGTACGCAACAACTCTTCATATTTCAATAGATCTAAATATAAATATAAGTAATATTAAATTAATTATGAAGGACAAGCAAAGAAGACCAATCACCGACCAATCACAATCCGACGACACGCACCTGATGACGCCCTCCGACATATATAAATATATTTTTATGATATCTTAAAGAATTGATTGCTTTCATAGTGACTTTGATAACACAGACATAGACACTCTTAATTGAAACAATATACTGAACTGAGTGAAACATCACAAGACGGCGTATTATCTTCAATCAACAATGTTGATCGAAGCATATTAAAATTATATATCTTTTGCATTTCAAAACGTTCTTCAAACGATATATTCACCAGTTTAGGTTTGACATGCCATGATATGCATGCACTTCTTGAGGGTAATACTTTCTGATATTTACGCGAATGTTACACATTTTGAAATAAAACTACGTTTACGGAATCTATCGCGTTTACTTGATTTTACTCCTATCCCGACGTTTCGAATACTTTACAGCATTCATGATCACGGGTGGACTTAGATGATAGACGTCCAAGGTTGATATGTTATTTCAACGGTTTCATCTACCCACAGTATATGATTTTACAAAATTGTTGGTTTATTTATTTTAACCCACCTAATATTCGTTTAGAAACACAGTGAAAATATCTACTTCAAATGTTTATGCTTACAATGTATGAGACTTTAAATTAGTATATTAAAATGAGTATAATACTCCTCTTTAAATTGTAAAATTTTCACTAATTAAAAACAAAAAAAATTAAAAAAATGTAAAGTCATATACTGTGGGTAGATGAAACCGTTGAAATAACATATCAACCTTGGACGTCTATCATCTAAGTCCACCCGTGATCATGAATGCTGTAAAGTATTCGAAACGTCGGGATAGGAGTAAAATCAAGTAAACGCGATAGATTCCGTAAACGTAGTTTTATTTCTTCTTGAGGGTGTTGCAGACGGCGCTTACGACCAGGAACTTGCCATACGACTACTCTTCACGAATCGGTAATCATCGGTAAACAACACTACAGACCACTTAAATTCAAATTCAAAAATATCTTTATTTCATAGGCTTATTATATAGCACTTAAAATCGTCAAAGTTACTAATGACCAACACGAGCGCTTGAAGTAACAACGGCATTGGTTATCTTCCCAGAGCAAATATTTACGAGCCCACTCTAATCTTCATCCACGATTAAATCGGCGTAATGCTGGAGTACGAAGCGGTCTTCGAGCATGAAGGTTAGTTTCATGCAGTCTTCACCTCACAGTTTGGTCACTCACAAGCAACTGGTACTCTGACTGGAGCCTTAGAACCAACTGCATGGCCATAACATTTGGTTGTCTTCTCGCGGTAACTTGTAACAATCGATCTTGTCGTTAGGTGGTTATGCGCTTCACGCCTGAGTGTCTTTCAGCCACTTTACCAGTAGCACGCTAACGTGACCATAACCTTGATATCAAGTTTTGTTTTGTTCCAATCTCCTCAGCAATAGCCCCAGTTTGGAGCAAGCCTACTGGTCTTAACATTTCCTCTCTCGTTAAATGGCGCCGTTGAATGATGCATACAGTGACATTAAATTTAAATTAACTGCTAACTTCTTTAAAAACATCTTGATTTGCATTCCTAAAGCATATTGACGGGTCTCATGGCGTAGTCGGTGGTGTAACCGACTTCCGTACACGAGGTCATGTGTTCGATTCCCACTCCACAGGGCAATATTATTTGTGTGATGAACACAGATATTTGTACTGCGTCTGGGTGTTTTCTATCTATTATATGTATGTATTTACAAAAAAAGGAAAATATGTATTATATCCATAATCTGGTACCCATAGCACAAGCGTTAAGCTTAGTTTGGGACCAGAGGACGTAGTGTGAAAAATGTCAGTGAATATTTATTTATTTATTATTATTATTTATAGTTTATTTTAAATAGTAACCTCCTCAAAAATAAATAAATAAATAACCTCTGCAGAAACATGTTGTTATGTTGTTTATTACCGAAAAGCAATCCAATTCGGATCAGTAGTTTTTGAAAAGATTGCGATTATACATAGAAGCATAAAACTTACGTATTTTTTTTATTGCATACAGTGGCGGATGAGCCACTGTCCACCTGATGATAAGTGATGACCCGTGGACTCAATATACCCAGAGTATAGCCAAACTGCTAAAATTTCATTTCGCAGATGAAATGAAAAAATAAACGGCTATCTCCAACTACGAACAAAACAAACTGGTATGCTTCATGACCGGTCACACGGGAGACGATGGTACCAACCCGCTCCAAGTAAGTACTCCCACTTGGTACTCAGCCGAAGAAAGAATATGGTTGTGACATTTGTATTCTTAGTTTGTCACCACACGGAAATAAATTATATACCTGTATACTTATAGCTTAATGCTTGCATTCTGTAAACAGGCATATATGCTATTATATTTCTTACATAGGTACATAGGGTGAGGTAGTCAACAGTAAAACACGAAAAAAGTCCCACGAAAACTTTCATAGCTCATTTTATCAGTCAAGTAGGTAAATAATCAGAATAAATTAATTAAACTACTACTTTTATTCATACATACTTATCCTATTGCCTTTTTTTTAATTTGGATTAATTTTGATTAATTTATAATGTTTCTGTTTACGTTTTCCCATGTTACTGAAACAAATAAATCATTTTTATATTTCGATTCGTTTAATATCTCAAATCAAAAATGATACAAGCAAAAGTCAGCAATAAATATAAAACTCTTAAAAAAGACTTACGTCGTTTTACCGATATGCGTACATGAGACGACGCAATCTATGGTTTGTTGAAAAAAGTGACGTAAAATCGCTCTGAAAGCTCGAGGACGACTGAAACACGGAGCGCGGACCACGGGTGAGGCACATCGGAATGCAGCCGCCATACAAAAAATGTATGGCGGATTTGAAGCGTCTTTTTGATATATTATACTTTACTTGTCAGACAAGAATTTAAATATTTGAAAAGAACAAATTGTAATATAAATATTCATGTTTCATTTGAACTGAAAATTAGCATATATTTCTACTGTTATACTCGTAATAATAAAATCACTTAAAATGTAAGCTGATACATTTTTTGCAGTTTTCGTCAAATTTCACGTAATTTTATAGATTATAATATAAATTAAAATAAGTTTTTCCACGGAGTAATTGTTAACACATTCTTTGTTATGTTAAATGCATATTATACTCGTATATATTACGAGTATGTATTAGATGAATACTGTTGGTTTTACCAACTTAACTGTGACTGCCTGTTTTGGCACATTTCGCTCGACGCAGTCTTAAGTT
This sequence comes from Leucoma salicis, assembly GCA_948253155.1. Taxonomy (NCBI): domain Eukaryota; kingdom Metazoa; phylum Arthropoda; class Insecta; order Lepidoptera; family Erebidae; genus Leucoma; species Leucoma salicis. The sequence continues at coordinate 24,876,705 of OX411812.1, forward strand.
TAATTTTGCAATTAAAATTCATACCATCTATTATATTCCTGTCAATAAATTCAAAGAATCTGAACTACCAGGGTCACATTACAATATAGGAGTTATATTACCACCTGAAGATTTATGCGGAGTCAATTAATTCTGGTCGCGTACGTCGCACGTGGCACGCGGGCATAACGGGAATAACTGAAAAATACAGGAAACGTTGCAGACGTGATGCTACATGTTTGAATCTATATCATGCTATTCGAAATTTAAAAAACGCATTCGAAATGAGAAGCTTTCAACTAATATTGGCTTGTTTTAATATCGCTTCTAGTTTCACTCGGAATCGTTCAAAGACAAACTTATGAAATGATCCATCCATGCATGATCGAAAGATCTGTACTATAACTCAGTGGTTCAGAGTACTTCCCCGGATTGGAAAAGGCGCGGGTTCGATTCCCGCTAGTACAAAAAGTCTCTTTTTCCTTATTCACAAATAATTTGTACTTTAAAAAGTGGCGGAGCATGTCAAATGCTAAAAAATATTGATCAAAAATGTTTCGAAAATCGCGCCATCAAATAGTATGAATTTTAATTGCAAAATTAAACTTACTATATTGGTTTAATGCATGTAAATGCTTCCGATAGATGGCGTTGGTCGTAAAGACAAAATGTGATAAGTAGATTGGGATGATCGAAAGATCTGTACTATAGCTCAGTGGTTCAGAGCACTTCCCCGGATTGGAAAAGGCGCGGGTTCGATTCCCGCTAGTACAAAAAATATCTTTTTCCTTATTCACAAATAATTTGTACTTTAAATAAGCTTGGCTTTGTGGAAGACTAGGGCTTTATCTCATTAAACCGGGTGTTAGGGCGAAAGATATCTAAATAAAATTAAATTCCACACATAGACGCGGACAGCAGCTAGTCTATCCAAACTATTATAAAGTTGTAACAAAGCTGTCTGCACATTTAAGATATGTGAAAAAAAATAATGTATTTAGGCTACATAAGGCGTGTCTGAACACAAAACATTTTTTTTTTAGATTTTTTGGTTGTTTTCTGTTTGATTATTCACGTATCACGCAAAAACCACTGAACAGATTTTGATAAGTTTTTTTTTGATAGCTCTTAGTTATTAAACACAAAGTGAAAAATGTGAAATCGAAAATAACAGTCAGGAGCAGGATTTGAACCTGCATCTTCTGGATACCGTCCAGATGCTTTACCAATTCAGCCATCCTGACAATTGCTCCTAACTGCTAATTTCGATAACACATCATACTTAACGTCTTTGGGTGACGCCTGCGCCATCTGTCGGACGTATTTTCATACATTATACCGACCAGGTAAACTTAATTTTACAATTAAGATTTTTACCTAATAATGACGCAAACCCTATAAATATTTATATATATTTTTAGCATTTGACATGCTTAGCACTATACATTAAACACAAAGTGAAAAATGTGAAATCGAAAATAACAGTCAGGAGCAGGATTTGAACCTGCATCTTCTGGATACCGTCCAGATGCTTTACCAATTCAGCCATCCTGACAATTGCTCCTAACTGCTAATTTCGATAACACATCATACTTAACGTCTTTGGGTGACGCCTGCGCCATCTGTCGGACGTATTTTCATACATTATACCGACCAGGTAAACTTAATTTTACAATTAAGATTTTTACCTAATAATGACGCAAACCCTATAAATATTTATATATATTTTTAGCATTTGACATGCTTAGCACTATACATTAAACACAAAGTGAAAAATGTGAAATCGAAAATAACAGTCAGGAGCAGGATTTGAACCTGCATCTTCTGGATACCGTCCAGATGCTTTACCAATTCAGCCATCCTGACAATTGCTCCTAACTGCTAATTTCGATAACACATCATACTTAACGTCTTTGGGTGACGCCTGCGCCATCTGTCGGACGTATTTTCATACATTATACCGACCAGGTAAACTTAATTTTACAATTAAGATTTTTACCTAATAATGACGCAAACCCTATAAATATTTATATATATTTTTAGCATTTGACATGCTTAGCACTATACATTAAACACAAAGTGAAAAATGTGAAATCGAAAATAACAGTCAGGAGCAGGATTTGAACCTGCATCTTCTGGATACCGTCCAGATGCTTTACCAATTCAGCAGTTAGGAGCAATTGTCAGGATGGCTGAATTGGTAAAGCATCTGGACGGTATCCAGAAGATGCAGGTTCAAATCCTGCTCCTGACTGTTATTTTCGATTTCACATTTTTCACTTTGTGTTTAATGTATAGTGCTAAGCATGTCAAATGCTAAAAATATATATAAATATTTATAGGGTTTGCGTCATTATTAGGTAAAAATCTTAATTGTAAAATTAAGTTTACCTGGTCGGTATAATGTATGAAAATACGTCCGACAGATGGCGCAGGCGTCACCCAAAGACGTTAAGTATGATGTGTTATCGAAATTAGCAGTTAGGAGCAATTGTCAGGATGGCTGAATTGGTAAAGCATCTGGACGGTATCCAGAAGATGCAGGTTCAAATCCTGCTCCTGACTGTTATTTTCGATTTCACATTTTTCACTTTGTGTTTAATGTATAGTGCTAAGCATGTCAAATGCTAAAAATATATATAAATATTTATAGGGTTTGCGTCATTATTAGGTAAAAATCTTAATTGTAAAATTAAGTTTACCTGGTCGGTATAATGTATGAAAATACGTCCGACAGATGGCGCAGGCGTCACCCAAAGACGTTAAGTATGATGTGTTATCGAAATTAGCAGTTAGGAGCAATTGTCAGGATGGCTGAATTGGTAAAGCATCTGGACGGTATCCAGAAGATGCAGGTTCAAATCCTGCTCCTGACTGTTATTTTCGATTTCACATTTTTCACTTTGTGTTTAATGTATAGTGCTAAGCATGTCAAATGCTAAAAATATATATAAATAGCTCTTAGTTAGACATAAAAACTGGTACATATGTATTTTATGAAACTACTTTCAACCTTAGATATAACCTAAAAATTAGCCCTTGGCTCGGCGGAGCCGCCGATAAAGGCTAGTACTATGAAAATAAATTATAAGTAAAAAAAATCTTTTTAAAAACAAGCTTTCATTTAAATGCACTAAAAAGACAAAAATAAACTTAAACTTTAAAACTTTTACTATCAAATTAAAACGTCATTCGTTAGCCTTTTAAAGTCCACTGCTGGACATAGGCCTCCCCAAGAATGGGGAATAGTGCCGTAATCGCCACGCTTGGCAGGCGGGTTGGCAATCGCAGTGGATGTTGTTAATAATCGGAGGAGTTCTGCTGCCCACTCCCCCGGTATCCCTCAGTCGGCTCTTACGACTCCCATGGGTGAAGAGGGGTGGGACAATTCTAAAGCCGGCCTCACACGGCTTTTAACGTCATTACACAATTTATATGTTATAAAAGCTTGTCGCGAGATTTAAGTACTCGTATTTACTAATGCACTCCTTAAATATAATTAGTCCGCCATCTTGTATGTGCCGCCATGTTGGATTTAGAATGACGGCACACAGTTAAACATGTCCATCCATCCATCCATCCATCAGCCTTTCAACGTCCACTGCTGGACATAGGCCTCCCCAAGAGAACGCCACAATGAGCGGTCCCGTCATGGGGGATAATGCCGTAATCGCCACGCTTGGCAGGCGGGTTGGCGATCGCAGTGGATGTTGTTAATACTCAAGGGAGTGTTGCTGCCCACTCCCCCCCAGTCGGCTCTTACAACTCCCGTGGGTAGAGAGGGGTGGGACAATTCTAAAGCCGGCCCCACACGGCTAAATTTAACCATGTATTGTCATCCAAAACGAAAGTGTATACAAAATTTCAGCTCAATCGGTCGAGGAAATCTGCTTCAAAATTGAGTTGCAAGATTCCACCCGAATAAACATATTACATACATAGGTACAGTAGCCACCGTGGGAGCCTTGCTCGTCCTGGCAAAATTTTCAATGCCAACTAAAAAGTTCCAAATGTTGAAGGTCTTATATATAAAATGTATCTTATGAATTTATACCACAGTTTTACAATACATACAGTCACCCGTTGTCATAGGTGAGCGACGCGACGCGATGCTACGCGCGATTCTACGCGCGATTCTTTGCGATGCTACGCGCTTTGCTACGCGATGCGACGTATTGCGGCGAATATTTTAACCGCTTTGCGTCGCGTTAAAATTAGGCGACATCGTATGCCATAGTGCATACAAGCTCTATTTGATATATTCGCGTCGCGTAGTATTGACGCCTTTGTCGCTCACCTACGACAACGGGTTAGGCAACGAATGTACTTGCATAGAGCAACGGCTGGGATCGCGCGGAGAGGTAGGCAATAAGAACCATGGCCCACAATCTCGCTTAGTTTGTGTTGGCGCGATCGTGTAAATTGGAACTGTTGATATTTTTTAAATTATCGGATTTTCGTAATATCGATACTTTTAAATATATCAATATTGGAGTATGATATATACGGAGTATGATATGACGGGCCTCGTAGCGTAGTCGGTAGTGTAACCGATTTCCGTGCACCGTCGTGGGTTCCATTCCCACTCAGGACAATTATTTGTGTGGTGAACATAGATATTTGTACTGCGTCTGGGTATTTTCTATCTCTTATATGTATGTATTTACAACAAAAAAAGTAATATATGTATTATATCCGTAATCTGGTACCCATGGCACAAGCGCTAAGCTTACTTTGGGACCAGAGGACGTTGTGTGAAAATGTCCGTGAATATTTATTTATATCAAATATAGACATTTCGCGAATCTGCTATAATAAAACAAATAATCGTCTCAGCTCACAAATAGTTTATACAGTTTGTAATACTGACTCTCCTGGACTATTTGGCTGTCGTAACCTGTTACAACTGTAGCTGTAGGCACTGGTCAGTGGCAGCCGCTGACGAGCCGACGCCGACGGCTAGCGCCGACCAGTGTCGACGGCTGTAGTTAGCTCTGTCGACAGCAAAGCGCCGCTCGTGTGTATAAGGCCTTAGGCGATTAACACACTGCCACGCTGCATGTTGCATGTCGACGCATCTACGCGCGTACTTGCGGGAGTGCAGATCTGCATCATCGTGCGGGTTTTTTACGCACTCACGCGCGTTGTTGCGTTTTGTGGATTCACGGCGGCTCTGACTCATTTCATTCAATGCTGTTGCCTGTGGCACTGCGGCGGGCGGGACTCGGTGTGCTGCCCCGCACCCACGCGCGAGTTCGCATGTTTTTGCGCTTGTAGGCGCGTGATCTGCATGAACGTGCGTGGATGCATTTTTTGTGTGTTGAACTGTGCGTGTTTTCTATACAAACAGAGATACTTACAAACAACGTTAGAACACGCATTCACGTGCTACGCTGCGTGTTGCGTGCCAGTGTGTTAATCACCTTCATGAACGGATTACCTACAAATTACCTTTCGCTGCGGTGTTGGTAAAGGCCTATAAATAATAAAATAAAAAGGTATAACAACAGACGTTCGTTCCCTCGCTGCTACTTACAGTATCATACATATTATTATTGGTGTAAGCGACCGCTTCAGTTCCAGTTTCCAATAAACGTTGCTCTTTAACTGCACTTGAACACGTCTAATATGTAGTTGTTCGTGTGTCAAGAGATATCGTTGCTGCTCTTCTCACAAGAATAAACATCCTTACCATTTTCTATGTATTTTGAAATACTTTTTTACGTTTAGACATTATGATGTGAAAACATCTAGTGCGAAGGAAGGGTAAATCTGGCTGTTGGCGTGGTGACGTCGTCATGCCAATTTATTAATTAAAACATCGAAATTATTTTGTAGAAATAATGAGTATCTATAAATAAAATGATCATAACTTTTCCAATGTGCTTGTACAAAATTATGGCATGTGTAAAATAACGGAAATGGACATATATCATCATCATCAGGCCCTGGATATCATCTCGGGCCGAAGTACTTGTCAAAACGAATCAAACTATTCTAAACTCGATGGGGTTATGTCGTTTTATAACGGAGTTCCTATGGCTATCTTCTAGCTCCACCATCAGACTCTGGATACCATTTAAAGACAAAGTAATCGTCAAGACGAATCTAACGATTTCAAACTCGATGGGGTTGCGTCGTTTCATTACAGAATTAATGTGGTCACCTTGCAGCTCCATCATCAGACCTTGGATACCATCTAGAAAGAAATATCATTTAGGACTGGAGTACTAGTCAAGACAATTCAAACGAGCCCTAACTCGTTGGAGTTGCGCTATTTATTTAAAGAGTTCTCATGGCCACCTTCCAGCGCCATCATCAGACCCTGGATACCACCTAAAGACAAAGTACTCATCAAGACGAAACAAACGTCGTCCAGAGAGTCCAAAGTCGAAGGGGTTGCGTCATTATAGAGTTGCTATGTCCACCTTCCAGCTCCATCATCAGATCAGCTCCATGTCATCATAACATTGCATTGTCACGTGATATACGTATGCGTGTAAATTTTCAGCTCAATCGGAAACTGGGAAATGTGTCAAATTCAACTTTCAAGATTTGAACGGGACAAGTAAAATAAAAGCTCGCTACGCTAACAGCCGATTTTACTCTCCCTCCGCATTAGATGTTTCACATCAAAAATCTAAATTACTAGTCACGAGCAGGATTCGAATTTACATCTTCTCGAAAATCGTCCCAGATGCTTTGCCATCATCGTAACATCTGCTCAGGAATCCCGACTGTCATTGTAGTCCTTAATTTTACCACTAGACTACCACTACCTACTAGATACCACTGAACTAATGTAACACGGTTCCAGTGATCCGCCAATACAGGAGGAGAGACGGCACACGGCGGGTTTATTTAGTGGTAGAGAGCCCCACACTATGCTTTTCGTTGCGTCGAACGATGGGGTGTGCGGTTAGGTACATTTTTTCCCTCCTTAATAAATAAAAGGCTATGACTACTATACATATAGGTAGGTATATATTTTTTTCATTATTTCCATTTGCATCTCAAGTGTAGTATGTTTATAAATTTAAATAAAAATATATATGTAAAGTCTCCTAGGTAAGTAGGGACGTGCTTCACGGGTGCAGCTCGGCATTCGGCACGTGACAAGAGAACGTAAGACTGTCTGCCACAGATGATGTACATGGCAATAACCGCTGATGTCGCATGATAATAGTCTGTGTTCATACTTCTCACTCCATCAACATATATTCAATACGCTTTCGACATCTCGCGACAAGAAATTAAACTAAACGTAACGCCATATCTTTTTCTATCGGTCGCGATTGGTTAAGTTTAAATTTTGTACCCGCACCCCCTCTCCTTGAGCTATGTACATTTTACTTAACCGACATTACATGCAATTTTGACTGTGAACTTAACGCATCTTTTATTTCTCAACCAACAATATCTTCGAAACTCATCATCACCTTTCATCCATCATTTTGGGTTCATCAACCCCTCACCGCTGCCGCTACATTTTGGTCCTTCGAGCCGGATAATTGAACAAAGTCGACGAGCGACCTGTGGATCGTGGATCTTTGCACGCGGCGGTTTGAGAAGAAAACGCAAATATCGCATATATTCGGACGAGTTTCGAAGAAATAAGCTGCCAAACGAACCAACGGAGGCCAAGCGCACTGGAATTGAAGTTCGTTGGCGTTTCATCGAAAATTACACGCAAATCGGTGGGGCCAATCCTTCTCTTTTCCATCACCTCCTGTTCTATTGGTGCTATATTGTGCCTGTGCTTTCAATTTCAGTGAATTGCTGCATCGTATTCTCGGAATATCGCAATTTCCAGTCTTACAAATCTGGTGACGTTGCTAGCATCAGTGTGGTCTGATTGGATCATAAAACCGTGAGTACTCCTCTTTTCACTGACCACCAAAATGCCTATTGAATCCGCTAAATCACGGGATAAATCTCCCATTTTGCTAGGTGTAGAAAGTAGTGAGGTAGTTCGTGATTTGGTTAGGAAACGTGGTATAATTAAGGGCAGGCTTACCAAATTTAATAATTATTTAGAGTCTATAAAGGATGATCAACATTTTCCCAATCAAAAACGCATTGATTTAAAGTTAAGAATTCAAGGATGTTCTAGTTTATTTTCTGAATTTAACGACATTCAAACGAAAATAGAGGAAAGGGTTTCCGATAGTGAGTTAGGTGAACAATTAAATCAGCGAGAACTATTTGAAGATAATTATTATAGTTTAATATCTCGTGCCGAATTTATGCTCAATGCTGATGAGGTTACCGATTGCTCCAAGTCATGTCATAGTCATACTAATATTAAACTACCTACCATATCTATGCCTACGTTTGATGGATCGTATGAGCAATGGCTGGAGTTCAGAGACTCATTTACCTCACTCGTTCATAATTCTAAAGACATTTCTAACATTCAAAAGTTCCACTATCTCAAATCGTCCCTAAAAGGTAATGCCGAACTAGTCATACATTCCATAGAATTTTCGTCTAATAACTATCAGGTTGCATGGGAGTTGTTGCTCAACCGATATAATAATTGCAGACTTTTAGTCCACAATCACGTAAAAGCTTTGTTTACTGTACCCGCATTAACTAAAGAGTCACCTTCTTTGATCAGAACATTAATTGACACATTTCTAAAAAATGTACGTGCACTTAAGATCCTAGGTGAGCCTACGGATACCTGGGATACTCTGATTATTTTTATTATAGTGTCGAAGCTAGACAAAGTTACTGAAAGGGAATGGGAGACTCATAAATGCACATTGTTCCCTAACCCGATTGATAACAATCCCACGCGATTAACTGTGGAAGATTTAATTAATTTTCTTCGTAACCGAGCGGACATGCTGGAGGCATTGCAGCGTTCATATTGTAAAGACGCACAAAACACTAATAATCAAAAACAACACACAAAATCTCGCAACATATCACACTGCAATGTATCCAGCGGGCCGAGTAAAACGAACGATAAACAACAACGCGGTAAGTTATCATGTGTAAAATGCAATGCAAATCACCCACTGTATACGTGCAAAAAGTTTATCGATAGTGATTTAGATTTAAAGCTTAAACTTGTACGCGAGCACAACTTATGTGAGAATTGTTTACAATCGGGACACTCGGTAAGTAACTGTAGGTATGGGCCGTGTAGACGTTGTAGTCAAAAACATAACTCATTACTACATAATGATAACGCAAATAGTTCAGTCGCATGCCATTCTACAACAAACACTGAGGTGTTGAGTGCGAATGCGAGTGATGCGCTTGCACCTCTCCCCGCGGCCGTACCAACCTCCTCGGGATCCGCCCTTCCTATCCAGGTAAACAAGGCACACATGCAAACACAGTCTACTAGATCTATAGGTGTGCAATCCGTGTTATTGTCAACAGCTATAATTGAGGTAGCCGATGTAAACGGTACATATCATAAAGCGCGTGCGCTCCTTGATAATGGAAGCCAGCGCTGTTTCATCTCTAAATCACTATGTCAATTATTAAAAGTACCATTATTACAGTCCACAAACGAAGTTCGAGGCGTAGGTGATTCGGTAGTACATTGTTTGCAAGCTTGTAACATCGATATCAAATCCTACACCAATAATTCATTTTCTACGCGCATTTATTGTTATGTTCTATCTAAGATCACGGCTTCGATGCCTGCTGTATGTAAACTAAGCGCGCAAGTCTATATTCCAGACAACATACGGCTGGCCGATCCGGAATTTTTAGAATATAAAACCATCGACATTTTAATTGGCGCAGATAGGTTCTGGGATCTGTTAGAAGACGGAAAGATTCGTTTGTCTAGTGGTCCATATCTACAAAACACAAAACTAGGCTGGATTATTTCCGGACCTATTATTAATTATTCACGCAAAAATACGCCGATTCATTGTAATATTATTAATTCATTAGATACGCAACTTCGACTGTTCTGGGAGATTGAGGAGCTGCCTAAGGTCAGAGACGCGCAGACTGAGGAAGAACGTGCATGCGAGGATCATTTTATTCGCACCACTACACGCAATAGTGAGGGACGATTCTGCGTGCACATTCCACTTCGTCAGTCACCTGACACTTTGGGAGATTCTTATACCCAGGCAGAACGTCGAGTTTTTGCATTAGAAAAACGATTGCAACGTTCGCCAGAATATAATCGTCTTTATGTTAATTTTATGCAAGAGTACATTAATCTAGGCCATATGACACAGGTAGATTCTTTTCAATCCCCGTGCTATTTTATGCCGCATCATGGCGTGTTCCGCGAGCTCAGCACCACCACCAAGTTGCGCGTGGTATTTGATGCAAGCGCACCATCGAGCTCCGGTAAGTCACTTAATGATTTGCAACTAGTTGGCCCTCCTATACAGGGTGATCTCGTTGCCATTCTTCTCCGCTTTAGGCAGCACAAGTACGTAGCATGCGCAGACGTGGAGAAGATGTACCGGCAATGCTTAGTAGATGAGGGTCAGCGTAGCTTGCAAATGATTCTGTGGCGTAATCATCCGTCAAAGCCGTTAGGTATTTATAAATTAAATACTGTGACGTACGGAACGGCTTCCGCGCCTTTTCTTAGTGTTAGGTGCCTAAAACAATTAGCGTCTGAATCTCCTAATCCTGATGTTTCTCGGGCCATAAACGAGGACTTTTACGTTGACGACTACATTACGGGTTTAGATGATAAAATTAAATTATTAGATTTATGTGATGAAACCCAGAAAACGTTACAATCAGGCTGTTTTCCACTCAGAAAATGGATATTTAATTTTAAACGCGATGATGACAGTCATTGTTTTAGTCAATTTAAACCATTAAGTTTAGATCAAAATGTTAGTTCTAAAACCTTAGGTATAAGCTGGCACAATGCAAACGACAACTTTTATTTTAATTCACATATTAATATTGATAAAAACAAACCAATTACTAAGAGGTCTATTTTATCAAGCATTTCGCAAATTTTTGACCCTCTCGGCTTGTTAAGTCCCGTCATAATTGTAGTCAAAGTACTTTTACAACAATTATGGTTATTAAAACTAGGTTGGGATGACAATGTACATGATAGCACGGCGCGCGCGTGGAACCAGTTTGTTATATCATTGCAAGCGCTGAACACAGTGCGTATTCCACGCCATGTTATAGGTACGCAGCCTATGTATATCGAACTGCATGTTTTTAGCGATGCATCTCAGTCGGCGTACGGCGCGTGCATTTATGTTCGCACAGTTAACACTGATCTAACGGTATCGGTTAGATTACTATTTTCAAAAACAAAGGTCGCGCCGTTGAAACCCGTAAGTATCCCACGTCTTGAACTTTGTGGGGGGTTATTAGGAGCTCGTCTGTATGACAAGGTACGTAACTCATTACGCTGTAAGTTTAATAACGTCGTATTTTGGACCGATTCCACGATAGTCTTAGGCTGGCTACACATGAGGCCGAACCAACTTAAAACGTTTGTCCAAAATAGAGTTGCGGAAATACATGATCTGACACCTGAGGTTCTGTGGCGTCACGTCAGTGGTGAAAATAATCCCGCTGACCTAGCATCACGGGGTGTTCGTTTAGAAGAACTTTCATCTTCTACCTTGTGGTGGGAGGGTCCTGAATTCCTTCGAAACCCTAATTTTTCAATAGACGATCACAGAAGTTCAGACTCATTCAAACATCGCGAGTTACCTGAGATTAAGTCATGCGTCACAGCGGTCATAGCTAAAGATTATAGTGAATTGTCTTTATACCCGTTCCATCGGTTTTCCCAATTTAAGCGTATTAGGCGTGCAGCTGCCTTTATGTTGCGTTTCATTCATAATAGTCGATACAAAACAAATAAGCGTACAGGCGGCCTTAGTGTGGATGAGTTAGACTACGCTAATAAAACATTAACCCGATTATGCCAAATCGAATCTTATCCGACTGAATATAAGGCGTTGTCTGATAATAGGACTATTAAAAATAAAAGTTGTTTATCTAAATTAAATTTATTCCTAGATGACTACAAATTAATGCGCGTGGGTGGCCGTTTAGTTAATTCCAATGAATTCATTTACGGTAAAAAACATCCTATTTTAATTTCAAGTAAACATTATTTTGCTACTTTATTATTTCGCCATGAGCACACTCAGCTTCTCCACGCTGCTCCACAGGCATTACTTTTTCATTTACGCGAATCATGGTGGCCTGTGGGAGGCAGGAACTTAGCTCGCCAGGTAGTACACAGTTGTGTTACCTGTACACGCTTTAGAGGTAAGACGCTTACTCCTATGATGGGTAACTTACCTAGAGAAAGAGTTACACCTAGTCTTCCATTTATTAGGTGTGGGGTGGACTATGCTGGGCCAGTGCTCATTCTGAACCGCAAGGGTAGGGGAGCTAGACTTATTAAAAGCTACATCTGTTTATTTGTTTGCTTCGTGACACGCGCGATACACTTGGAACTAGTCAGTGACCTCTCCAGTGAAGCATATTTATTAACTTTAAAAAGATTCATTTCACGCCGCGGTAAACCTGCAGAGATTTATTCGGATAACGGTCGCAACTTTGTGGGACTTATGAAGGAATTTTCAAAATTTTTAAATACTTGTAGTTTAGATATTTTAGAATTCGCAACTAGTGAAAATATTAAATTTCATTTTATTCCCCCTTATTCCCCGCATTTTGGTGGTCTGTGGGAGGCGGGAGTAAAGTCGAGTAAATACCATATCCGTCGTGTGATAGGGAACGCGCACCTTACGTTTGAAGAGTACAGCACAGTACTGGCTCAAATAGAAGCCGTATTAAATTCCCGACCTCTGTCCCCTCTTTCTTCCGATCCACAGGACTTTTCCCCGCTCACTCCAGGTCATTTCTTAATTGGCCGATCACTAACTGCCCCAGCCTGCGATGACCTGCGTGATGTTCCAGCGAGTCGTCTCCAGCGGTACCAGAGGGTGGAACAACTTCGCCAACATTTTTGGAACCGATGGGCGAAGGAATACATCTCAGAGCTGCAGGTACGGACAAAGTGGACGACGAATAAGGACGAGCTCAAGCCAAACTCCTTAGTGGTTATTAAGGATAATAACCTCCCACCGTTGAAGTGGCATTTGGGTCGTGTCCTTCGCACGATCCCAGGAAAGGATGGCATATCCCGGGTGGCCGATATACAGACGTCATCGGGCGTAGTGAGGCGCGCATTCGCCAAGATTTGTCCTCTTCTCCAAGATGTGGTCAACACTGATACACCGGCGGAAGACCATTGAAAGCCACTGCTTCCAAGGCCGGGGGCATGTTCATACTTCTCACTCCATCAACATATATTCAATACGCTTTCGACATCTCGCGACAAGAAATTAAACTAAACGTAACGCCATATCTTTTTCTATCGGTCGCGATTGGTTAAGTTTAAATTTTGTACCCGCACCCCCTCTCCTTGAGCTATGTACATTTTACTTAACCGACATTACATGCAATTTTGACTGTGAACTTAACGCATCTTTTATTTCTCAACCAACAATATCTTCGAAACTCATCATCACCTTTCATCCATCATCTTGGGTTCATCAACCCCTCACCGCTGCCGCTACAGTCTGGCATACCAATCTTCGAACAAACTTTAAGTCATGCATTACAAATATATTAATATCACCATGATTGTCCTTGCCTTTTAACTGGCATGTTAGAGCGAGGAGTCTTGTAGTAAGCTCAGACTAATTAAAAATATAGACGGAGCATTACGAACAATCCAGTGAAGCCATATAAAACCATGCCAAACTTTAATTACACGCGCTCACGCACACAAATACAAACAAAACCCCTGCCAAATCGAAGTGTCATAAACCACCACTGCTGGGCATAGGCCTCCCCAGCCTCCTGAGCACCACAACAAGCGGTCCCGTGCTGACGTTATTCAATAAACAGATAAGTCAAATTCAGAAACATCTTATTATTTTTTATAAGTACTTAAAATCGACAACAATCCATTAATAACTAAGACGAGTGCCGAGGCAAGTACATCCGCAACAAGAATGTGGCAATTGAAATCACTACAAGCAGCCGGATTCCATAGTATAGTTATTCATGAGAAGAACCCGGCAAGAAATGGGCCCTTTTTATTCGCCAATGCCAATTGACGATAAGAAAGAATAATAATCACTATCAGATTCAGTACTTATTAGGGATGAGGCGTATTTACTGGAACAGGTATTAATACCCAGTATGATCTTATCTTACCAGTACGCATACTGGGTATGTAGTGAACAGGTATGTAGGCACGTACCTGATGGGTATTACGTCATCAGTATGGTGGATATGGCCGTACGCGCGCCGTCGTACGCGGTAGCGCGCGGCCGGCCTCGGGCCGCCTTGCCGAGTTTACCCGAATGATTACGGGAGTGAGCAATAACTCAAAATTCAATTCAATTTCGTTACTGATCATGAGTTTTTATCAACTTTCACCTATTGAACTTTTTTTATAGCAACTATAATTGTAGAGTGTAAGTATATAATTATATTGGTTGACAGGTATTGTTGTAAATAAAAACTTATAGGGATGCCTACTAAAAAGTGTGGATTGAGATCATTTTATCGGTAAGGGTGATAAACAAGTGTGAATGGTGCAAAGCTATTTTCTCGTAACGATCAGGAGCAATCAATCTCTTTAAGTTTCTCTTCAATCTCTCAATAGTTTCTCAGGTTCTCTCCCATAATAAATACTCCCGCTCTAGCAGGGAAGTAGGTACCACCCTCTCACAAAAGACCAGCCTGTAACAACGGTAGTTACTCCTACCGTTGTGTTACATATGGTGAGTGAGAGCGCCGTAGGCCCAAATTCACTCCCTCTCCCTATTATCCTTCCTATCTTCTTCTTAGTATCTTACCTATCCTCTCCTTATGATCTTTCCTATTCATCTATCTATTCTATTTCCTTGGAGACGGCCACGCGCTGGTAACCACTTGCCATCGGACAGGCCGTAACTTGTTTGCCCCCAAGTAAGATAAAAATAATTGCTAATTTTAAACTCATCAGAATTTTACGGAACATGTATAGCTGGAACAGATTTGTTATAGGTATAACGGTAACCCAAGACAGATACCTAAAGGTATTTTGATACCCGGTTTCTATACTGGGTATATAGCGATACCCGTACCTTATGGAACAGGTATTGAATTTTGCAGGTATGTCTCATGCCTAGTACTTATGCCTTTTTATACTTATATTACTTAAATTATAAGTAAGTTATAACGCAAAAACGTGATTCACTTTTTAAAGTACAAATTATTTGCGAATAAGGAAAAAGATATTTTTTATACTAGCGGGAATCGAACCCGTGTCTTTTCCAATCCGGGGAAGTGTGACCATCCCAATATCCTTATCACATTTGTCTTTACGACCAACGCCATCTATCGGAAGCATTTACATGCATTAAACCGATATAGTAAGTTTAATTTTGGTCGAAAGACCTGTACTATAGCTCAGTGGCTTAGAGCACTTCCCCGGATTGGAAAAGACGCGGGTTCGATTCCCGCTAGTACAAAAAATCTCTTTTTCCTTATTCGCAAATAATTTGTACTTTAAAAAGTGAATCACGTTTTTGCGTTATAACTGAGCCATCCAGCATCTCTGCCTTTTCTCCGCTTTGGCGTGGCAGATGGCCAACTTGAACGTGGCCCGTGAAGTGCGGTACACCTTGTACAGCTGGCCCTCCCGCTCCCCATCGCGATTACGCCACCGACTGCGGGTATAGGACCACCGGGCACGAATGCACGCCGCACGGAGGTCCGCCAGCTCCTGGGACCACCAGTAGAGCCCCGTTACTTGGAGGAGGACGTCACACACGGGGCATGGCCGAGTCGCATACCTGCGTAATCGCAGCGCTAAATTGGCCAGCCTCAACGTCCACCCCCACTTTCAGGGCCAGTGAGGACAGCCACGATTGAATGATGGCGTGCCCACAGCCCACCGCGGGAAAACGGGAGTCCTGCGCGCCGTGTGACCTCTACTGGGGCCCTGAAGGGACCGGGAGACCTCAATCCGGATGTACCGATGATCGGACAAGGTCTCGACATCCTCCAGGACACACCAGTTCTTCATTCGTGCTGCGACGTTGGGGCTAGCGAACGAAAGGTCTACTATCGACCCACCCCGTCGCCACACGCACGTACTGACGGTGCCTCTGTTGAGCAAACAGAGGCTCGTCGACGCCGCCCACTCTACCACGGGCACGGGCGTCAGTCGCAGGGGACCCCCACGCCGTGGATTTGGCGTTGAAGTCCCCCACGACCAAGACGTGGCTAGGTGCCAGTCGCCGTATCGAGGTCTCTAGGCTGTTAAGCCAGACCCCGAGAACAGCCAGCCTCCAGTTAGGGGAGAAGTATACGCCATACAGCGTAGCTCCCTTCCCCCCCAGTCGGCCGTGACGTATCCCGTGCCCCTGTCTCTGATCGCCCCATGAGGGCGGTCAGGGACGCAATAACGCTCCTCGACGAGAAGTCCAGGGGCCAGAGGCCCCACGCCCGCCGCTGAGGCCGAGGCTTCCGGCACGGCCGTGGTAGCCCTGATATGGCTCACGGACCGGTGGACTCCTTACGGAGCTCTGCCACCTCAGCCTCAAGGCGCCTGCAGCACGTCTCCAGCCTCCTGCTCTCCTCTGACGCTGAGAGACGCCGGAGGGACTCCACCGCCACAAAGCCCATCTGGGTGGCCTTTTAGAGGGCCTCGGAGAAGGTGCCCCAAAGGTTCTGCGACCCATTCGCCACCGTGGAGACAATGGCCAGGGCGTTGGAAACTTGCTGGGCAATCTCGTCCACTGTAAGCAGACTGTCCTACTCTAGAGGCTCCTCTCGGAGCCCCGATGTAAGGAGGGTTACCCGCTCCTCCACCGAAAGCACCGCTCCCAACTCTTCTGTAACAGCCTTGTCCACTCCGGACAAGGCACGTGGTACCGTGCGCCTGGTGGCGCCTCGGCCCCTTTTTGCCGGCCTAGCCGGCCTGCCCGGTGGAGCTTCCCTCCGGCTACGAAACACCGCGCTTCAGGATTCGTGAGGGCCGCTCCATAAAGCCAGCTGCTCCCTGCTGAGACTCCGATGGATAGTCCGCAGCTGTTGTACCGCCGTCACCGCCATCTGTCTCCATCTCCAAGGTCATTACAGCTGAGCCAACGTCCACTGTAGGACTTGCCACGGGTGTGGGATTTCTCCCGCGGGTTCTCCTCTTCTACACATCCTCCTTCTTTTTTTCTTTCGAGGCATTAGTTGCCCCCCTCCGATACGCGGGGCTGACAGGGCCGGTCTGGTTACTCGGCCCTGTGAGGGATTCTCCGGACCCGTTGCACCCGGTACCCTCCGGAGGAACACATATATTTTTACGTCCGCCATAATTGTTAGTTTTAAGTCCTTCGACTATTGTACCGCCCTCGCGACTGAATACCCTCCAGCCGTTCATATTTCGCCGGGCGGTAGAGCTTGGATTAAGGTTATGTTTTATAGGGGTTTTCTTCCCCGCGGTCCCAAGACCCCCGGTCCTGTCCTGCAGGATTACAGGTCACAAGCCCCCCTCCGATACGCGGGGCTGACAGGGCCGGTCTGGTTACTCGGCCCTGTGAGGGATTCTCCGGACCCGTTGCACCCGGTACCCTCCGGAGGAACACATATATTTTTACGTCCGCCATAATTGTTAGTTTTAAGTCCTTCGACTATTGTACCGCCCTCGCGACTGAATACCCTCCAGCCGTTCATATTTCGCCGGGCGGTAGAGCTTGGATTAAGGTTATGTTTTATAGGGGTTTTCTTCCCCGCGGTCCCAAGACCCCCGGTCCTGTCCTGCAGGATTACAGGTCACAAGCCTCCTACCAAGGGTACTCAGTTGGTATGATTACGTCCACTGCCTCGGTGGTGTAGCGGTAGTGTATGCGACTGCTAATCATGAGGTCTCGGGTTCGGTCCCCGGGTCGGGCAATGTTATTGAGCTTATTGCTAAAAAGAAAAAATCTCAGTAGCAGCCCGGAGTTTGGAAATGTGCCCGGTAGACGTCAATAGGCTCGCCCCCTATTACGTGGGAGTTAAACATAGCTGGCGAGTTGTGGGTGTGTAATACACCTCCGCCTACCCCTTCGGGGAATACAGGCGTGATGCTATGTTGTGTTAAGTTGAAATTTTCTGTAGCAAATGTACGTAATATTCGATTAGGAGATATAAAGCGTGTGTAAGAACACCATTCGCTAATTGTGCCCAGGCGGCACTTAAATTGTACACATAAAAGTACACAGCACCAGAGTGTCACTAAAGGTACCTTCTACACTGTACCTTGTGTTTCACACTCTTTTATTACTTAATTATATTTTTTTGCCGTGCGAATACACCGTATATATTTTTGTTATTGCTATCGATAGTATATAAAACACGGCCACGGCCTACCTGATGGAAAATCGTAAACGTCGCTCATGGATTCAACTATACCGAGAGTGCGATAGCTCAGCGGCTTAGAGCACTTCTTCGGATTGGAAGGGACACAGGTTCGATTCCCGCTCGCACTAATGTTATCTTTTTCCACATTCACAAATAATTTGAACTTTATACCGAGAGTATTCTTAAGGCGCTGCTAACTATTTTATTTCACAGATATTATATATGAAATGAACGAATTAACGGATATCTTCTTTTACAGCCAAAACACACTGACGTGCTTCATGACCAGTCACACAGGAGACGTTGGTACCGACCCGTTCGGGCCCGATAGCAAGTGAGTACTCTCACTTGGTACCTAGCCCAACCATCAGTTATGCAATGGGTGATAATTGCTTACGTCCCTTAGTCGCCTTGTACGACACCCGCGGGAAAGGATTGGGTGGTGACACTTGCACTCTTAGTCCGACCACACGGACAAATTATGAAAATAATTAATCTTGTCAGGTAGATAGGGTAAAAAAACCTGTTGTATGACTTACAGGATTTAAATTTTAAATTCCACTATACAATCACAATAAATATTACTTATATAATAAATATTACTTATACTAAATATTACTTACACTACTTTCTAATGGTGCTATTCTACTAATATTATAAATGATGTGATAATTTAAATTTGTTCGTCTATGTTGTGACCGTCAATTACGCCTTAACGATTCACTTGATTGAGATAAAATTTGTTAGAAATAGATAGATAGATATACTCTTTATTTTACATAATGAACAGAAATTATTATATACAGTTTTTGATCATAACATGATGGAATGGCATGGCATTTTATGCGAATATTTCATAATGGAAAACATAATTACTTTTTTGCTGGATCAACCAGGAGTTTGAACCCCAGATCTCTTGAAATTGTGCAAATATACACCAACAACATCTCACGAAACTTGTGGTAGGATATTCACATTCGTGTTATCGAATGTAGGGAGTCCAACATGCATTAAATCCCTAGTATATAAATGATATTACTTGGCATATAAGTATATACTTATTATCCCTAAAAAATTAACATTTCCTATAGAATACCTAATTTGGCATTTAGACCTAATTAATATTTAAACCGATTGCAATGGAATTTGAAGTGCCATTAAGTGATTACCTGGGAAAACATAGAGTATTTTACCCTAGTAAGAAGTTCCTATAGGATATATACTTAAATGACTATATGGACCAAATTATAAATCAAAGCAAAGGATGTTACCGACAAAAGCTAGTATTATAAGTAAAAGTTGGTTGTTTAATTATTGAATCCTTATTTTTTTGTAAGGCGGGAAAAAATGTTCCTAACCGCACACCCCGTCGTTTCACCCACTAAAGAAACCCGCCGCGTGCCGTCTCTCCGCCTTTATTGGCGGGCCACCGGAACTACGAGTATATTACATTCCTTCAGTGGTCTTAATTATTGAATCCTAACTATTATAAAATTGTAACAGAGCTGTGTCTATATATTTAAGATAATTATTTGAGAAAAAAGTTACTGTATTAGGCTATAAACTGGCTAAACACAAAATATTTTTTTAGATTTTTTATCTGTTTGTTCGTTCACGCATCACGCAAAAACTACAGAACGAATTTTGATACAACTTTTATTCGATAGTTCTTGTTTAGGCTTAAAAACGGGTATACATTTTATCCCGCTACTGTATCGGGAACCTGAAATATAACCTAAAAACTAGCATTCAAAAAGCTACTGTTCCATCCATCCATCCATCAGCCTTTCGACGTCCACTGCTGGACATAGGCCTCCCCAAATTGGGGGTATAGTGCCGTAATCGCCACGCTTGGCAGGCGGGTTGGCGATCGCAGTGGATGTTGTTAATACGTTACTCGAGGAAGTGCTGCTGCCCACTCCCCCCGGTATTCCCTCAGTCGGCTCTTACGACTCCCATGGGTGGAGAGGGGTGGGACAATTTTAAAGCCGGCCCCACACGGCAAAAGCTACTGTTAGTAATCACTAATTACAAGATCGGTCAATTTAAATTAAAATTACAGATTTACTGAAGTTTATCACTAGTTATCGCGAGTAATATAAAAAATGAAAAATTTAAGCCATTGTTTTTTTTATCTTATCCCACGTGTTATAAACTTTGAGCAATTTTGAAATCAATCAACAAAGTGTCAGGCAAATGCAAGTGTTATGTAACATTTTGTTATGTAATATTTGTAATATTTAAATCCTACTTTACATACCGTTTACAAAGACGTAACAATAAAGTACCGTACTTATATATTTAAAGTTTTATTTAAATAGACGTAAAAATCCAAAGCTTAATTCCTTTTTAAATTCAAGTCTTTTAGCGATAATTTTTTGTAGAATATTAAAACCTCGAATCTCTTTATTCACGCTAACCACAGCATAAATCCATAAGGCTCAGGTCATTCAGATAGACGACCGAGGAGAATGACTAGAATATTAATTGAGGTGCTTTCAACCACGTAATACCTAGGCCTTCTGAATTTTTAGTGTAACGCTCCGTACTTAAGAATAGATGCTTCGAAATGTAATATTGTAAAAGGATTTAATTTCACATTTTAACAGAGCATTTTTAATCATTGAATTGAGTATGCTTAATTAGCTCAAATATTCAAACATTACCAACTTTAAACAGATAAAATTAGAACATATTATTGATACGACAATCATCAGCTCATGTATTGACCAACAACTCGAATAGAACAATTAATGACAGTACAGAAAGACAAGCAGAAATAGAACTATAACTGTGAGTCTATTTGTAATCTATACTATTATAAAGCTGTAACAGAGCTGTATCTGTACATTTAAGATATTTGAGAAAAAAATGTCTGTAATAGGCTATATAGGCGTGTCTAAACATAAAACAATTTTTTTTAGATTTTTAATCTGTTTGTCTGTTTGTTCGTTCGCGCATTACACAAAAACTACTGAACGGTTTTGATGCATCTTTTTTTATTTGAGATTTCTTGATTAGACTTAAAAACTGGTATACATTTTATCCCGTTACTATAACAAGAACCTGAGATATAACCTAAAAACTAGATTTTGGCTTCGGCGTAGCCACGGGCAAGGGCTATCTAATTTTAATAATTAAATTAAGCGTATAAACAAGATCAATCAAGTAGGTACTTCACAGTAATAAGGTCGAAAATGAGGGTATTATTAACAAAGTTACGATTTACGACAAAAAAGTACTAGGGACTCAGAGCTCGATTAAAAGTATTTCGCTAAATTCCAGGTGCAAAGGAGTACACACCAAACAAATTGCACTTTCAGGCACTTAAAGTAAAAGTCAAAACGTAGAGTAAAACTTAAAAGCACTGGCTGAAATTGTTCTCGAGAGATTCCGATCGTGGCTGTATTCCGAAGCTGGACGAATCCACTTTGGCTAATGTCGAGAGATGTCGCCAGGGAGAACTGACTTGTTATGACGCGGAGAATGTACGCTGTGTTTCTGTTTTCTTAGCAAATATACACATCAATATTTATTCACTATGGAGTATATTTATTATATTATTCTGTTGAATGGATATATTTGGCCTTTTTATATAGCTATAATCGCACACTTTTATATCCGAAAATACTTCTTCTTCTGAGCTGTAATACAGCCTCATTTACCTATTTATTTATTCCAAAAGTTTAAAGTTACTGGATGAATAATGAAGATATAGTTAGCTTAATAAGTAATAATCCGCCTAATACCTAGCTTAATAAGCTAGTCTCAAACTCCCTATCGAGAATTTCCTAACAAGTAGTCATTAGATTTTTTCATTAACAAATTTAAGTATATTTTATCTAGATTCCGTGTGGGAACGGACTAAGAATATAAGTATCACACCCAATTCATTCGTGACGACGAAGACGACTAAGGTAAGTGAGAAATTATCACCCACGGCATTACTGATGGGCTGGGTACCAAGTGGGAGTAACAAAATAAATAATGATGTCCAAGCCGCGACTTAAGTAAAACAAGTCGCGACTTAAGTAAGTCAAGGTACTCCTGCGTACATGGCCAGTATCAACAGACACTAGCCATGTACGCAGTAGATATATATGCACGAATTCGTATGTAAACACGAGTGCATTCTCTGTACTCTCACTCTAATGTCCGATGGGATAGCATTTCATAACAAGTGGCGCAAGACCAACGGCCTGACGTACTTTCCGTGGCACGAGGGTGATAGACCACCAACTTCCTAAATAGGGCTGCTATTGAGAGGAGTGGCGTAGGCCGTGTGTGGCCGGCTTTAGAATTGTCCCACCCCTCTCTACCCACAAGAGTCGTAACAGCCGACTGAGTGAATACCGAAGGAGTGGGCAGCAGCATTCCCTCGAGTATTAACACCATCCACTGCGATCGCCAACCCGCCTGCCAAGCGTGGCGATTACGGCATTATCCCCCATGACGGGACCGCTTATTGTGGCGTTCTCTTGTGGAGGCCTATGTCCAGCAGTGAACATTGAAAGGATGATGGATGGATGGATGGATTGAGAGGAGTTGAGGGAGCCCTTATTATTTGGCTGAGCAGGTTATCACCATCATCTTCCATGTGACCGACCATAGACCTCCCCTCAGTGCGTTTTAGTTGTAGCGGTAGAAAGGCATTCATTCAAAAAGTCCACTTGATCAGTGGTCCGCTTACTATCAGGTGGGCCGTGGCTCATAAGTAATAACATAATTATTAGGTAAAAATCTTAATTGTAAAATTAAGTTTGCCTGGTTGGTATAATGTATGAAAATACTTCCGACAGATAGCGCAGGCGTCACCCAAAGACGTTAGGTACGAATGTGTTATCGAAATTAGCAGTCAGGAGCAATTGTCACGATGGCTGAATTGGCAAAGCATCTGGACGGTATCCAGGAGATGCAGGTTCAAATCCTGCTCGTGACCGTTATTTTCGATTTCACTTTTTTCACTTTGTGTTTAATGTAGATATAGGTAGTGCTAAGCATGTCAAATGCTAAAAATGTATACAAAAATATCTAAATATTTCATTATTTGTTTTAAAACGGCAACATGATATATATCTTACGAAAACTTGGTTTTTGTCGTCCAAGTGAATACCTGCAACGTCATCAACTTGTTTTTATGTAATAGACCTATTACGCTCATACTCAATTCTATGACGTAGTTGATTGGCTTGTTAAATTCGAACTCGATAACATCCCTCCTCAAATCACGTGAAAATTATGGTCTTACTAGTATTGTGTTAGAATCTCACGCTCCAAGAAAATCCCTAAAAATCCCTCATTAATCTCTTTTTGTTCTTCAAATACAAGAACGAAACATTTCTCATTTATCATGTACAACCTCTTATCACAATCTCAACAATCTCAATTATAAGAAAACACAAGTTGGGTGGACAAAACCATCCAATCAAGACGTACCGATTTATAAGACAACAGTATTACATTTTTTGTGTCCAATCATAATAAAGGACGTTGTTCCGACATCGCTAACTGTCTATAAAATGTCGTCCGGTCTCGGGAACAACCATTTAAATGAAACAAAACAACAGTGCAATCCACGGAGATTATGGCGTCAGCGGCAACGGCAATACGTCACAACTCATCAAAAATTTATGATTAAATTCTGATTTTTAATTGATATTTTCATAACTTTCTCATTTACCTTGACATTAGCTTCTGCTGAAGCTGGTGTTTCATAAGACACATCTATACTAAATTCTAAGTAAAAACGTTAATTTTTTTTTTTTTTCATATTGTGGCAAACAAGCCACGGCCCACCTGATGGAAAATGGTAACCGTCGCTCATGGACTCAACTATACCGAGAGTATTGTCAAGCCACTGCTCACCATTTCATTTCACAGATATATATGAAACTGCCATGTGTGGCCGGCTTTAGAATTTTCCCACCCCTCTCCACACATGGGAGTCGTAAGAGCCGACTGAGGAAATACCGGGGGAGTGGGCAGTAGCACTGCTTCGAGTATTAACAACATCCACCTGCCTGCCAAGCGTGGCGTTTACGGCACTATCCCCCATTCTTGGGGAGGCCTATGTCCAGCAGTGGACTTTAAAAGGCTGATGGATGGATGGATGGATATGAAATTAACGGCTATCTCCTGCTACAAACAAAACACACCGATGTGCTTCATGGCCAGTCACATAGGAGATGGTGGTACCAACCCACTCGGGCCTGATAGCAAGTGAGTATTCTCACTTGTTACCTAGCCCTACCACCAGTAATGCAATAGGTGATTATTGCTCACTTCCCTTAGTCACCTCGTACGACACCCATGGGAAAGAATAGGGTGACACTTGTATTCTTACACCGTCAAACACGGAAAAAAACAGTTTTATCATGCTTCCTAACTGTTCTCTTTATCCTTTTTTCACAATCCCTCCTATCCTCCTCTAATATTTTTTCTTGGGTTTGCTAAACGCGTGAGGATTAGACTGTAAATGCTTACTATCAAGGAGGCCGTATACTTACTTTTTTACATCTAGTAGAATAAAAATAAAACCTCCTTACCATAGATTATTTTAGCTAAATTCATACTAGGAACTAAAAGCAGTTTTAATAATGTATTCTATATTTTAGATCTATTTCTTTTAGCAATTGACATGCTCCGCTACTTTTTAAAGTACAAATTATTTGTGAATAAAGAAAAAGAGATTTTTAGTAGCGGGAATCGAACCACGCATCTTTTCCAATCCGGGGAAGTGCTCTAAATCACTGAGCTACCCTACTGATCCTTCGATCATCCCAAATTCTTAATCACATTTGTCTTACGACTAACGCCATCTACCGGCAAGCATTACATGCATCTAATATAGTTAGTTTAATTTTGCAATTAAAATTCATACTATTTGATGGCGCGATTTGTTCAAATATTTTAGATCTATTTCTTTTAGCAATTGACATGCTCCGCTACTTTTTAAAGTACAAATTATTTGTGAATAAAGAAAAAGAGATTTTTAGTAGGGGCGGGAATCGAACCACGCATCTTTTCCAATCCGGTGAAGTGCTCTAAACCACTGAGCTACCCTACTGATACGTTAAACCACTGAGCTACCCTACTAAAAATCTCTTTTTCTTTATTCACAAATAATTTTTATTCTATATTATTTGAACACCTAAATCACATAACGTTTAATTAACTTTAAAACAGAAACGATTACACGAAATGTACTAAACTATATACCAATTAAACAAAGTTAGGTATTATCAAACATATTTCGTTGCTATCGTGCAGTTTCACGAGCACACAATAATTTACTGAACAGAAAGTTTGTCGAAATATCTTTAGGCGAAGAGAACGCAATTTTAACTTATGTATTTAAATAATATGCTTTTTACTGTTGGTATACGATTCAGCCATAAAGCTAGCTTCTTGATTTATTGTGCTGATATTTGCATTTATATTGAAATTAATATGTTTTTATAAAACAACACCCGACTCTAGACAATAATTCATGTATCGTAGAGGACTTTACAAACTACACAGGCACAAAGTTCACCCTGTCATGACAACAATTTACTGCATGATTTTGTTTCTCACGCAAATAATTGAATTGAGAATCGCACCTATAATAATTGGCATGGAACGTCTATATATAAACTACTACGCCATTTCTTAAGAACATTTTTTAATGTCAATAGTGGCTGACAAGCCAACAGCCCACCTGATGGTAAGTGGTAACCGGCGGTCGTGGATAGAGCAATACCTGAAGTACAGCTAAATCGATTCCTACTGGAAATATAGTTCTGGAATTATCTTCTCTTAAATCTTGTTTAAAAAAGGACGTGTAATCACAAACAGACATAAAATCTATTTTATATTTTGTACTCAGATACGCGTAAATAACCGTTCCCTATGTAGTCATTTTTTCTCAAATATCCTAGAGATAAAGCTACTTATACTTCTATAAGGTTTATAATAGTTTAAATTTCATTACAAATATTATTAATAGCTTTGCGTTGCAGCTTCTTCATCTGAAAAGAAAAGATTGTCAAAGATTATTGTTGTCAAACAGATGGCATAGTAGTAGATTGCTTACTCGATGCCCACATAAGACAGCCCCGTTTGTGATTCACAAATATTTATTCTCAGACTGGGTCTTCGGGTCTTTGTATATCTATGTGTCTATATACCTAATTCAATTAGGATCTTGACAAAAACGTAAAGAAAATTGAAAACTATTAATGTTAAATGAACTTTACAAAATCATCTCACGTAAGAGCAAGAGCGATTCAAATAATAGACCAATAAAATTTAAAAACGATCACCATTTTATAACATTACACTACAAAAAGCAATGCAATTTTCTAAAACATTGCTTTAGATTTTATGTATCGGGCATTTATTTTACTTCGGACTAAGACAATGTAAGCTCGACAAAATTTTCGTCGTGAATTTCAGACGTAGGTATGATAACAATATAACTAAATAATAATAACGTTGTAGAATGAGAAATCGTGTAATATTACACGATAGTTTTAGCCAGAAAACCAGCGATTCACTGATTTATTTTTGCTGAAAATTATCTGTCGTTTATGTGATGAAACTTCTTTGGACGCGACATGTAGAAACTCAGATTTTCATTTATTTAATTAATTATGGGAAATTACAATAATTTGTTGTTAATAATAAAGTGTTTATCTATTTATTATGAAATATTTGATATTTCTACGAAAATACTAGCCATAATATTATAATTTCATTTATTTAAACCATCGAGACCAACGGAACCTACCTATCATGCGACATTTTATTTACCACTAAGATATTATTTAGCGGCGTGGGACCGGCTTTAGAATTGTCCCATCCCTCTCCACCCATGGGAGTCGTAAGAGCCGACTGAGGGAATACCGAGGGAGTGGGCAGCAGCACTCCTTCGAGTATTAATAACATCCACTGCGATCGCCAACCCGCCTGCCAAGCGTGGCGATTACGGCACTATCCTCCATTCTTGGGGAGGCCTATGTCCAGCAGTGGACTTTAAAAGGCTGATGGATGGATGGATAAAAATATTATTCCATTCTTTTACCACAAAAAGCCAACAGCCCATGCCTGAGCTCGCATGCAACTTTCTATCCTCCCCAAGAATGCACCACATTAAGTGGATCTAAGGCGCTTACATTAGCTGCACATTACTCCGCAGCTGCGACCAGATCTTTGCGCTGATCTGATGAGAGGCCGTCTGACTCGAGAATCATTTACTCGTATTATCGTTTTTTTAATATATGGTCGACTCGTATGGCGGAATTAGAACACAAGTGTCACCACCCCATCCTTTTCCGCGGGTGTCGTACAAGGGAAGTAAGCAATTATCACCCATTGCATCACTGGTGGTAGCTGGGTAGCAAGTGAGAGTACTCACATGCTATCGGGTCCGAACGGGTCGGTACCACCGTCTCCTGTGTGACCGGTCATGAAGAACGTCAGTGTGTTTTCATTTCATATCTGAGAAATGAAATGGTGCGCAGCTGCTTGAAAATACTCTCGGTATAGTTGAGTCTATGAGTGACGGTTACCGCTTACCTTCAGGTGGGCTGTGGCTCATCTGCCATGATTAGCAATAAAAAGAAATATGAAGTACTTAGCAGCATTATTCATTATATGTATACTATGACAGTATCTAATGCATCGCTAATTTTGTAGCCCCAGTGGGTGTGGCATTAGTAAACCTCAACAGAGGGCAACTGGGGTCGACGGTCGCTCTGTGCAATAAGTTTACACAGCGTCGACGGATGTCTGATTCTAATATAACACGCTTTTTTCAGCTCCTGCTTATTTGAATTATTTGTACAGATTACGGAAATTTATACATTTTATTATCTTTTATTACTTTATTTATCGTGGTACAATTTATTAGGGAAGTGTAACTAGACCTGGTGGGTACAACTCAAACGTCAAAATAATAGTGTTGTGAAAAGTAGGATTACATAAGTGAGTTGAAGCTAAAGAGGAAAGGTATTAAAGAGGGGAGAAAATCGAGGAAATTAGGATTCAACTGAAATATTTCTTCGTATATAAAGTAATACTAAAATCAGGTATTTTTATTGCTAATGAAGGCCGACGAGCCACGGCCCACCTGATGGTTAGTGGCAACCGTCGCTCATGGAGTCAACTATACCAAAGGTATTGTCAAGCCACTACGTACCATTTTATTTCTCAGATATGAAATGAAAGAATAAACGGCTATCTTCTGCTACAGCCAAAACACACTTACGTGCTTCATGACCAGTCACACAGAAGACGGTGGTACCGACCCGTTCGGCTCCGATAGCAAGTGAGTACTCTCACTTGGTACCCAGCCCTACCACCAGTAATGCAATTGGTGATAATTGCTTACTTCTCTTAGTCACCTTGTACGACACCCGCGGGAAAGGATGGGGTGGTGACACTTGTATTCTTAGTCCGTCAACACACGGACAAAACAAATTAAACGCACGAAATTTGCTAAAAACAAATATAGTCATTATTCCAATGGTTTACTTTATGGTATGTACCGCTTTATAACGGATCATTATTCAAATGATTCGTTATAAAGCGGTACAAATATTGTTTTAAAAGTTTAAAAAAAACAGTCCTTGCCAGTTGTGTGCCCTACACCTCTCACCGACTTTTTGAGATTTTTCAGAGTTATGTCTATAATAAATTGCTTCGTGAAGGGAGACATCACGTGGAAACCGGCATGAGATATTTTCTCGATGGCTTGTGAAGTTTGCCAACCCACAGAGATCCAGGGTAATGAACTACAGCCCTCCCTCTTTCAATCTGAGATCAGACACGTGCCTAATAATACGCCAGTATCTGGTTGAAAAAGTGACTTTTTTATGTAATCATCACAATTATTTTTTTCTACACAGTAACATGAAAATTAAGACAAAACTACAAAGGGCTTTTAGCGCATATTTACGTAGATATAGCTCAGGGTGACCTCATTACCCTAACGTGAAAGGAACTTAATGTTTACGGTAGAAACTTGACTCTTATTTCAGTTACACACGGGGCGATAAATAGTTGAACGGGCAACTTTTTTTACTAACATAAGTACGCTTTATGTATAATTAGGAGTTAGTATAACCTATAAATGCAAGCAATATCAATATCATATGCGTGTTACCAGGGCCCGTAGAATGTAACTCACTAAATCGTATCGACAACGTATCGTCTCGCTTGTGATTGGTAGAGAAACCGACACGTGATGTCGCAATAATCCCTCGGCCAATCACGGTGACCTCTCAACCATTTTTTTTTTTTTTTTTTTTTTTATTTTAGGTGGGCAAAAATGTCCTACCGCACACCCCGCTGCCCGGGGAGACAACGGGGTGAATGGGGCTCTCACCCACTAAAAACCCACCGTGCGCCTCCACCCGCCCTTGCTACGGCGGATCACGGGTACCGCGTCGTTACGACCGCGATCCGCAGGCGGCAGCCCCTACGGGCACCCTCTCTTGAGCGACGCCTCGCGCACTTGGGCGTCGCACCTTCGCGGTAGGCTTCCGCGGACGGCAGGGTACTCCCCGACCCCACCGTCCGCAGCCTCGGCTAGGGCGGCATCAGGCGCAAGTAAGCGCGCGCACGCCGCCCCTCGCGCCGGCGGCGAATCGGGTCCGCGAAGGAGGATTCCTCACGGGCCCTCTCCGCCACCTCCTTCCGCGAGATGACAGCCTCGCAGAAGGCGGCGACCGCGGTCCAGGCCCTGTCACTGCCAACCATCGCTCGCGCAACGGCCGGCAGCGACAGGTCCACGCCTATGACTGCAACGAGTTCCCGGCGCTGCACATCCCATGCCGGGCACGACTCGAGCGTGTGCTGCGCCGAGTCCTCGTCGCAGTCGCAGTGGTGACAGCCTGGGGTCGTCTCCCTCCTTGCGATCGTGTGCAGGTATTTGCCGAAGCAACCCGACAAAACCTGCACCAACCGGAAGGTGAGGATCCCGTGCTGCCGCCCTGCCCATTCTTCCAAGATCGGCCGGAGCGCCCCCACGGTCCAGAGACCGGCTCGGGGCGTCTCCAGCCGAGACTTCCACTTTAGGACGGTGGCGCGGCGGGCATCTTCCCGCCACGATGACATTACGCTCGGCGAGGGGCGCCTGCCCCCCGCCCGCGCCGTCGACGCCCGCCGATAGACGTCGGCGAGCACCTCCGCCTCCAGATCCCACGGGGGGGTTCCGGCCAACGCGCAGGCTGCATCGGTCGAGACCGTGCGGTACCCGCGTATTGCCCTGGCCGCTACGACCCTCTGTGGACGCCACAGAAGGGCCCTATTACGAGCGGCCAGGGACTCCGCCCACACGGGCGCGCCGTACAGCGCTATCGACCGTACTACCCCCGCGTAGAGTCGTCGACACGCAAGACTCGGTCCGCCCAAATTCGGCATCAGTCGCCCGAGGGCGGACGCCGTGTTGACGAGCCTTGGCGCAAGACGGCGGAAGTGCTCGTCAAAGTGCCACCGTCCATCCAATACCAGGCCCAGATATTTGATGTGGGCCTGGATTGGCAAGCCCACCCCATTGACCGTTATCGAGGCGCTGGAGGGCGGGCCTCGTCGGCGCCCATGGAACAGTAGGGCCTCCGACTTTTCAAGGGCCACCCTAAGCCCCAGCGCCTCAATCCGCCTGACCACCTCCGCGGTACCTGAGGTGGCCAGCGTTGCCGCCTCCTCGAGGGTCCA
Organism: Leucoma salicis; assembly: GCA_948253155.1. NCBI lineage: Eukaryota > Metazoa > Arthropoda > Insecta > Lepidoptera > Erebidae > Leucoma > Leucoma salicis. Next base: position 24,907,770 of record OX411812.1, read on the forward strand.
GCTGTGACGAGCGTGTCGTCTGCGTAGCAAATTACGCCCAGCCCGGGGGGGAGCCGGCCACGGAGGACCCAGTCGTAGCCGATGTCCCACAGGAGCGGCCCAAGAACCGAACCCTGCGGGACGCCGCACGACATAGCCCTCCTTACAACGTCCCCTTCCCGGTCCACGAAGAGGACGCTGCGGCCGTCGAGGTAGTCCGCCACCAGCCGCCTTAGGTAGAGGGGCACTCCATGGTACCGGAGTGCCTCCTTGATGCAGTCGAATGGCAGACTATTGAAGGCGTTGGCGATGTCAAGCGACACCGCCAACAGCACATCCCTCGAGGTGACGGCCTCCGCAGCCGCGGCCTTCAGGCGCAGAATGGCGTCGACCGTAGACCGACCCGCCCGAAATCCAAACTGGGCGTCGGACAGGTCGGGGCCGACCGCTCCTAGGTGCCGGACGATGCGGGCAGCGACTACCCGCTCGAGGAGTTTGCCCACCTCGTCCAGCAACACGTTGGGCCTGAGGGCTGAGACTGTGTTCGGAGGCCGTCCCGGCTTCGGCAGGAGCACGAGCTTCCCCTCCTTCCAGCAGTTAGGGAACCGTCCGGACACCAGGCAAGCGCCGAACAGTCCCCCGAGGCGGGGCTCGAGATGGTCGAGGACCAGGGCCAGCACTCGGGCGGGAACCCCGTCCGGCCCGGGGGCGGCGCCTCTCCGCATACGCGCTACCGCCGCCCCCATTTCCGTCGTCTTCACGGGCGGTACCTCCACGTCGTCGGCCTCCCGGTCATCATCTGGCGGAGCCATGACCGGGGGCGTGTGCACCGCCCGTGAAGGGAAAAGTCCCTCGACCACCTCAGAGAGGAAGCCCGGCTGGAGGGTCTCAGTAAGGGGGGGGCCCTGGGCGCGGAGCTAGTTAAGCGCCGCGCGGTACGGGCGTCCCCAGGGGTCACGCTCGAGACCCTCCAGCATCTCCTGCCTTTTCGCATCTTTGGCGCGACAGATGGCCAGCTTTAACGCGGCGCGCGCACTGCTGTACGCCGCATACAGCCGGCCCTCCCGCTCTTCGTCGCGGATTCGGCGACGGCGGCTGCGGGTGTAGGACCTCCGGGCACGAATACAGGCCGCACGGAGGTCCGCCAGCTCCGGGGACCACCAGTAGACCCCCTTCCGTCGAGGCGGGCGCCGCACACGGGGCATGGCCGCATCGCACATCTGCGTAAGCATGCCGCGAATGCGGCCAGCCTCGGCGTCCACGTCTTCCGTCAGGGGGGGAGGCAGCCAAGATTGAAAAATGGCCGCCTCCACTAGCAGGTCCCGGTCGAGCCTACCCACAGCCCATCGCGGAAAAGCGGGAGTTCTGTCCGCCGCGTGACCCCTGCTGGCGCCCTGAAGGTTCCGGGAGACCTCTATCTGAATATATCTGTGGTCAGATAGGATCTCGACCTCCTCCAGGACCCGCCAGCTCCTTACGCGTGCGGCGACACCGGGGCTAGCGAACGAAAGGTCCACTATCGACCCGCCCCAGGGTCGCACGCACGTTTGGGCGGACCCTCGGTTGAGTAACACGAGGTCCGCCGCTGCCGCCCACTCTTGGACCGCCGCACCTCGGGGGTCCGTCCTGGGGGACCCCCACGCCGTTGATTTGGCGTTGAAGTCCCCCAGCACGAGCACAGGGCTCGGTGCTATACGCCGTATCGAGGTCTCCAGGTTGTGCAGGAAGACCTCGAAAGCCGCCAGACTACGACTAGGGGAGAAGTACACGCCATACAGCGTGACCCCTCCCCATTCGGCCGCCACATATCCCGTGCCCTGGTCTTTGAGTGACAAGGGCGGGGAATGCGGCGCCGCCGAGCCGACGACCACCACGGAGCCATCCCCGCTACCCGCCCAATTGGGGCGATCCGGGACTATGTAGGGCTCCGCGGCTACGGCAACACCGATCGACCGCTCCGCCATGGATTGCAGGAAGAGGTCCTGCGCCCTGGCGGAATGGCCGAGATTCCCCTGGAGGAGGATAGCGTCGTGATCCGTTATTGGACCACGATATCCTCCTCCATGCGCTGCGGCGGTCCAGCCGCGCCGGGTTGGGCAGCCGGGGCCGATTGGCTGCCCACCCCCCTCTTAGGGCCTGACTTGGCCGGAGGCCTGCACCCCACCCGCCCCATACAGTGGTTGGCGGGGCGGTTGCCAGCCGCGCACGCGGGGCAGTGTGGGGTGGCAGAACAGGCAGCCGCCTGGTGCCCTGCCTGACCGCAGCGGAAACAGAGCCCGCTGCAGTCGAAGCAGTTAGTGCACAGCGGCCGGGTGTGACCGACCGCCATACACTTATAGCACCTGGCAGGCCGGGGCTCCAGCGCGATTACCCGCGCGGCGCTCCAGCCCACCAGAAGTCTACCGGCGACGACCAAATCCTTGGCCGCCGCGACAGGGCACGAGACCCAGACGGCACCCACACCACCTGGACCTGGGCGAATGGTGCCCACCCGGACGGCGCTACTGGGAGACCCGGTTTTCGAGACAATCGCCTCCCGGATCTCTTCCGCCGTCACGGAATCGTCCAGCCCGGAAATGCGCAGTTCGGCGCACTTCACGGGTCTGGCGACTCGAACACCACTCTCCTCTGGGAACAGGCCCAGCAGCCTCGCAGCCATTGCGTCGGCCGTCTTTGCGCCCTCTGGCCCCAGGTACTCGAAGATCCGAGCACCTGTCCGGGCTTGGCGGGAGCGAGCGGAAACGTCCCCGAGATCGGAGACGTTTATCTCCCGCCGGGCGCGCTTCAAGACGGCCTCGTAAGTCAGGCCCTTTTCTCTTCCCTCCGGCAGCACGGTGATCACCACCGCAGCTGCCTTCGGAACCTTTAACTTCCGCGACTTCTTTTTTTGCTTCGGGGCTTCCCCTCTCTGATTTATTGGCGCCGCCTCACGCTCCGAGGCAGCGCCGCGACCCCCGCCCCGGGACCGCCGGGGCCCAACCACCTGCCAGTCCCCGTCTGAGGCTGATCTCTCAACCAATCACAATGACACGATGCGATGTCGATATGATTTATTGAGATACATTCTAATCCCCCTTGTCCAGGGAAAGGAATTGGTAGAGTAGAGGACGTATGATAGAGAAGCGATGCAGATATGAAAATTAGGAATTTCAAAAGGACGAGGAGAGGTCGGGGCTCTGTTGCTCGCACTTACCGAATCATAATAGTTGGAATCCCAATAGTTGGTATTCTGTGAGAGTGTAATACTTCCCTCGTAGAGATGGCATTCATGCTGCAACAAGGCTATACCACGATATAAATAGTGGAATTATTTCATATTTGTTAAGAGATAAGATATATATACGAAGTATATGGTAAGCATCAATTACTATGGTCCACTTTATCCTCTTTTACCGCTCGTGGATGCCCATGTCGGATTTTAAAACGATTGTCATTGTCGTTCCGGTATATTTTCAAGTAGATTTTGTATGTGAATCCTAATCTTATATATTATTATTTTACTAGCTTGTTTTGCTGTTGGTCCACAAGATCTTGCTTATTCTTTTATCAAATTCCATGATTTACTCCTCATTTTAAAACTTATCGTGCCGACTAATGAAGAAAAAAATAGACACACGGTCTAAAAATCTAAGATTTATCTTATGTTTGAGATTTAAAATCATTTAACAAGAGGTTCTTCATTGGATGCGGAATTCCACGCAGGTCGACTAGTTCACAGTTAATCACGAAAAACTAGGTGTGCATAGATTTCACTGGCTAAAACTTCAGCAATCCTAAAGATAATAAATAAATATTTTAAAAAATCGCGGGGAAATCTGCATGACTGGGAGATTTTCTCTGCGGCTTGTAAAGTCTTCCAAGCCGCACTGGGCTAGCGTAGTCCACGACGCTATGTATTACTCTCATCTCGAGAAGAGTCCCATGTGCAATAGTAGAAAAGTAGATAATAAATCTTTAGATATTTTTATATATATTTTTAGCATTTGACATGCTTAGCAACATACATTAAACACAAAGTGAATTCGATTTCACATTTTTCACTTTGTGTTTAAAAGATAATAAATCAAAAAAAAAAAATTGAAATCGCTCGCAATCACCCCGTCTGTACAGGTAAAAATGTTTAGTTCAAAATGTGGTTTATTAGGCACTGTTAGTGACGTAGTCACGCATTAGTGTATTATTTGTGACTCCAGTGAGACATAATATTAGGTGCTTTGTCGTAATGACTCCCTAGAGCCACCTGTTTTCAGCAATAACCTATATTAAAAATAGCTTTATATCCATACTACCAATGTGAAAGTGTACATAATTACTTTAATTTTCTGTTTCAGTCGTTCTAATTTATCACATAATATTATATTCAGTTTCTAACGTGAATGTTTAAATTATTTGGTTAAAGTTAAGTTTCAGAGGCTTGAATATTTATTCAAAATGTTTAGAAACGATTTCGAGGTAACTTTGCTGTTTGTACTAATGTTTTATCAACTTGCGATGCATTGACGCAACCTTTTTTTAATATTAAATGGGTAGTAGGGTACCTTTAGATAGACCAGTCACGTGCAAGCCTTGCACGAAGCACAGGGATGTCTCGTGATTTTTACCCACAGTTTCATTATTTTTTTTTTTTATATTACAGGGGCGGCAAACGAGCATGCACGATGGTAAGCGGAAGCCATAACTTATAGATTTGATAGCCGAACACAGTCATAAGTGCTTCATAATTTTTTTATTTTTTTTTAATGCGTGTCTTGGCAGGCGAGCCACGGTCCATCTGATGGTAAACGTTAACCGTCGCACATGGACCGAAAGTCAAGCCGCTGCTCACCAACTTATTTCACAGATATGAAATTAAATATAAACGGCTATCTCCTGCTACAGCCAAAACGCAACGATGTGGTTCATGGCCGGTCACACAGGAGATGGTGGTACCAACCCACTCAGGCCCGATACCAAGTGAGTACTCCCACTTGGTACCCAGCCCTAGTCATGCAATGGATGATAATGATAATAATAATAATACATGCTTACTTCCCTTAGTCGCCTCATACGACACCCGTGGGAAAGAATAGGGTGGTGACACTTGTATTCTTAGTCCGTCACTACACGGCCATCATTCAGCCAGTATACCTTGTTCTGAGTCTGGGTGTACTTTGTGTCTATTAAATTGTATGTTTGTAAAGTCCCCCGCGATACAAGGATTATTCCTTATTGCAAGTAGTATTTAAAAAAAAAATATGATGTCGAAAAACTGATGTCTTATGTCTTTCTAGGGTTATTGGAATAATAATTGCACACACACTGGCACTAAACATCCGCGTATTTTTCATTTTGTTATGAAGAAAAAAGTGTAATTAATGGCATGCGCGACATTAAAATCCTACTCATTACATATACATTTCATTATTTTTTGTTATCATTAAATTATAATAAGTACCTAGATTAAAATACCGCGCGATAGCAGAAAATCATATCCAAATGGCGGTGATGTAGTTCGCTACCCGTCACATCTCCTTCCCACGGGGGGCGAAAAGTGGACAGCAGAAGGCGGGTAATGTCAAATGGCAATCTACTGTCTCTACTTAACCCTCTGGAAAATAAGCGTGAGTGTATTTATGTAATGTATGTATCCCATCAAAAACATAAATGTGAAATGAGAGCCAAGTTCAATATATGCATTGGTTGTTAACTTCAACGACAAAAGAAGTGAGATCTAAATGAGTGGCAAGTTCAATGGTCAGTCCTGAAATTTATTTATAACAACATAAAATATTTTATATAAATGCCGTGTGGGGCCGGCTTTAGAATTGTCCCACCCCTTCTCCACCCTTGGGAGTCGTAAGAGCCGACTGAGGGAATACTAGCGGAGTGGGCAGCAGCACTCCCTCGAGTATTAACAACATCCACTGCGATCGCCAACCCGCCTGCCAAGCGTGGCGATTACGGCACTTTCTCCCATATGAACGAAACAGCACAGGACCGCTCGTTGTGGCGTTCTCTTAGGGAGGCCTATGTCCAGCAGTGGACGTCGAAAGGCTGATGGATGGATGAATATTTTATAACAATTTAAAATATAATTTCTTCTTATAACTTAGGATAATATATTGAAGTCTAAGGTCTGACTTGGTATGAAATGGTTTTTGAGCTATGAGGGTGTCAAACGTGGTTTCAAATGGTTCGTGTAATATTACACACGGTACTGCTCACTAATTTTTTAGCTTGAACTTGACTTGACACGCTACCGCGTATCTAGATATTTCTTAAGCAAGCACTTGTTTATAAGTCAGCTACGTGGTTAAATATAATTTAACTTGCTAATTTAAACTAGCTTAGTTAAAACCTATTTTGATATTCTTATCTTATAATCACCCGGATCAAAATAATGAGAAGCTATAAATTTAAGTGCATACACCAGGAGATCATAAATAAAAAGAAATATATCGCAAGCGCTCATAAAGTAGCCAAGTTATAGCTATTAAGTCGTATTTTCCCCGAAACTGCGTCTAAGAAGCATCTAAATTCGATTTAAACCCAATAATTTTTGCAGATGGAAGTTTAAATCGTAGTTTTGCTATTAACTTTTTGACTAGTGGCCAATTTATTGTTTATTTTCGTGCTCAGTTCCGCTTGACTTTGAAATTGTGACTTTATTACTACACTCGCTCATACTTTTCATAATTTATCGCTCGATATTAACGTCGCTCTTTATTAGTTCAATGTACAATATTGGGACATTCAACAGCATCGATTGTTATAATTTAATGATGGGTTTTGCTTTTTGCTTGGACCGCCAGTATTTAAAGATGTGTCGGTAGATAATTTTCTATAAAGTGATGAAGAGAGAGCTCATCGAAAAGTTCTTCATTTGTGAATGGTGTACGGTTTTTATAAAAATTTGTTTTTGCTATCGTGAATTTTTGTTTTCAAAACGATGATCTAATCTATGATCAACTGAACACTACTTATCAAAGACCTACACTACTGTACTATCATACACACAATACACAAGTGAATGCGTCCATGCAGATGTGCTATTTATTTTATTGGATCGCTCCCTCAGATACACCAGTACGATACGATCCAAGTAGACAGTACCTTTCCTGTGCCCCTGGTGTTGCCAAGCTCTATTAGCGGTGGTTAGCATCTACCATCACGTGGGCTTTTTGCTCGTCTGCCACCGTTGGTAATAAAAACAATGAAAGATGATAAAACACTAGATTATCAACTTACTTTCCAAAGGACCTAATAATTAGCAGTGCAGTGTAAATATCGCCATGCAAGTTAACGTCAAAACCACAAGCCGAGAACACAGAGAAACATCTATACTGGACATGAAGACGATATGCTTTAAAGAAGCTGTAAATTATACATTTCCCTTAATGCTAGAATTTAATCTAGAATATTACAATATTACCCAAACACAAAGTGCAAAAATGTGAGATTGAAAATAGTAGTCACGAGAAGGATTAAAACCTGTATCTCCTGTATCTCTTTTGAAAATTCAGCTATAGTGACATACACTCGGGATTACTAACTTCGGTAAGAAAGATTTTGATATTTTTATGTAATAATCTTAAAATACACATCTAGATAAAAATGTTATAACAGAATATTATAACTGAAAATGATTGTGCACGTGTGCCTTGTAGCTTCTCATCACACTTAAGTGAAATCAGAAATGAAGATAGTATATCTCCAAGATTGACAATAATCTTTTTATCACGAAAAACTTAGGTATTGGACTTTTTTTGGTAGCATTGAACCGTTATATCGTGTGTATCAAAGTAATGACTTACAAATAGATATAAACAGACAAAAAATCTAAAAAAAGAATGTTTTGTTCAGTCACGCCTATATTGTCTATTACAGTATTTTTTTCTCAAGTATCTTAAATGTACAGACACATTTCTGTAACAGCTTAATAATAGTAAGGATTATCGTTCATTTTCTTCAAAACCAGAGCCTTGAGGGCTTATTCAGCTGATTCTCTAGAGGTAATTCAACAATTAACCAAAAAAAAAAACAACTACCAAAGTGCGGTAATATGCTAAATTTATAGTCTGTGTGTCGACGCAGCTTCCGCGACTGAATTAACGTTAAAATAAATCCCAAATTGCACATTAACCATTTAGTGTGACCACCATCTGTGAAATATTAGGACAGTGTTGAAAATTCAGAAGCTAGCTATAATAATAGTTTCCTACAGAGTTTCTGACGCTATTTTATGTAGATTTTAAATAACTGACGTAGTAAGTACAAGAAGAATTATAACATAGCTTAGCACATGCAACTAAGCTTAATAGTTAATAAATAAATAATAAATAAATTGTTTATTTATTCAGGTACAGGTCCCATATTAACACAACAAAATTGTAAACAATATAAAATAGACAAAAATAACAATAAAATACTGTAGAATAGAATAAAGTAAAACCAGCTGACTACTTTCGGTTTGCGTCCAGGTGTACTTTTAACCAATATTTTACTATTGGGCACGTGTAGTCCTCACAAATAGCCTGCAGTATAGTGTTGTGAGACGATCGCAATCGATGCCAAAAGGATGCGATACGACTCCTCACAACAGCGAAAAAGTCGGGCACTCGCGCCTCAGCAAACATGCTCGACGCGCTACAGTAACGCGGGTGTTTCATGAGGATACGGAACGCGTCATTGTACTGTACCCTCATGGTACTTATAGAGGTCCTGCGGAAGTTCACCCACAACTGGCAGGTATAGAAACATTGGCAGTATGCCTTAAATAGAGTTATTTTTACATCTGCGCTGCACTTGGCGAACCTCCGCGCGACCATGTTACACCTCACCGCGAGTGCCCGTCTCTCCCTTTCTATATCGTTGTCATCCCGAAGGTCACAGGTCAGAATATGACCTAAGTATTTAAATTGCTGAACCACTCTAATCGGCGCCTTACCCAGATAGACATTGAAAATCCTCTCCGGACCCTTACCAGATCGAAACACCATCATTTCTGTTTTAGACACTTTATATTTCAGTCCGTAAGTGTCAGCATAACCCTCACAGAGAGACAACAACCTCCGTAACCCACTGATCGAAGGACTCAGAAGCACCATGTCATCAGCGTAGCTGAGGTTGTTTACACACACACTTCCGAGATGACATCCAACTTTTGTGCTTCCCAGTTCTCCGATCAGGTCATTTACGTATAAATTAAAGAGGTCCGGAGAGGTTAACCCACCCTGGCGTACACCGCAGTCTAGTCTATAGGCACTAGATGTCGCATCGCCCCATCTAACATTATTTACTTGGTTTCCGTACCAGTATCTCAAGAGACGAACTAGCTCACCAGGCACATTAGATTCGCGTAATTTGCTCCAAAGAATATTATAATTCACCAGATCAAATGCGCGACTCAAGTCCAGGAAACATGCATACACGGACGTGTCCCGTCTGGTGTAGTAACTGACTGTGTGTTTCAGACTAACTATCGCCGAGTCTGTTGAGAGACCGGGACGGAAACCAAACTGAGCATCGTCAATCTGGATACTTTTCTGCAGCAATGGTTGCATTAATCTTTCTAAAATCTTACCTAAGACAGTCCCGAGTGAGATAGGTCGATAATTGTTAGCGGAGCTTATATCACACGTTTTGTTTTTAACAACTGGAACAACCACGGATCTCATTATATCTGCAGGTAAGTATGAATACTTTAAACATAAATTATATAAGGCACATAGTCTAGAACGTAGCACGTCACCCGCACATACAACATGCTCAATACTTAGGCCGTCATGTCCGGGTGACTTGTCACGCCTTATTTGTTTAATGGCCGACTTAACATCATTAATGAACTGTATGATGGACGAATCAATCATCAAATTAGATTCCTCCGTATAATCACCATTGATAGGTTTCGTAATCGGCATCGGCTCTGGTTTGAATTTTTTGGCAAACATATCGGCTATCCCGCCAGTATTTTGCACGCCATCCACAGATACAGGTAAATTTTGTCTATAATTTAATTTCCTAGTTGCATTCCAAAATTTCATAAAATTTTTATCTTTTCTGCTCTCAGTTAATATGTCTAATTTTATCATTTCCTCATTATTTTGGCACCAGCGTAATTTATTTTTAAATTTCTTTCTACTATTACACATATTTTCATAAATTGTACCTGTGGACGGCCTGCCGGCAATAGACTAACACTTGAAGTACATTCGTGCCTCTTGATGACTGTCTCGTACATGCATGTTCCACCTAAAACTATTCTATATCACTGTACCTTTTGTATATTGCCGTTCTTGTGCGAGTCTCTCGCTGTGGTTGCGACGGAATACCAGCTTCAGGTGGTTTGCAATCTTGCTTCTGTTTGGTACTACGCTGAACTGTCAACCATTTGGTCACTGACTAAATTTAAACAATGTTCTAATTATTTTATTTTCTTTGTTCTTTTGTATTCAATGGTCTAATAAACGATTTTTCTTTCTTCTTTCTTCCAATATGTTATATTGCTCGTGATCAGAGAATTCTGTTATATATGACGAAAATTGAAATATGCTTGTATTTTGAGATAGGAAAATATTATTAAGTAAATACTCCGCTATAGAAAAACATAACATCTACTAGCCACGTAACAGATAGGTGTGCACATAAGCACCTATAGCGTGGTATTCGATAGTGGTAAACCACCTCACAGTGCTATTGCACGACATTCTGACACGATTGGCAAAAGATCAGTCGCAAAACCAATGGCTTTCGTGCTTTTCGAAACAGGGGTGAAACAACACCACTTTCTTAAATTCATGTTTATATTGAGAATTTCTTGAAATAAAACTCAAAATTTTATTGCTGGCCTGACCCGGTCCTAAACTGAGACCTCATGATCAGCAACATGCAACATCGCTAGACCACAGAGACAATTGCATCAATACCAATAAAATGAAGCAGTAAGTTTTGTTTGTTTGTAAAAGGTACAGTAACTTCAGCTTTTTTAAAAAATCCATCCATCCATCAACCTTTTGACATCCGCTGCTGTACATAGGCCTCCCCAAATTGGGGGTATAGTGCCGTAATCGCCACGCTTGGCAGGCGGGTTGACGATTGCAGTGGATGTTGTTAATACTCGAGGGAGTGCTGCTGCCCACTCCCCCGATATTCCCTCAGTCGGCTCTTACAACTCCCATGTGTGGTGAGGGGTGGGACAATTCTGAAGCCGGCCCCACGTGGCTAGCCTTGTGGGGCCGGCTAGCCGCTAGGTGGTAGGTAGCAACGTGGCTAGACCTAGAGAGTCCTAGAGAGGAGGTGGTCCGCCAATGCCACCAATGGCACACGGCGGGTTTACTTAATAGGGTCCACGACTACAGTGTTCCTTGTGAAGTTCCTTACATTTTTTCCACCTTGTTAAAACTATACTTTTTCCATTGCAGCACAATCTCGCCACAAAACGCTCGTGCCATTTTATAAAAACACTGGCCTTTGCCCGCGGCTTCGCCGCAGCCAAAAGCTGGTTTTTAGGTTATATCTCAGGTTCCCGATATAGTAGCGGGATAAAATGTATAACAGTTGTTAAGTCTAATCAAGATCTATTAAACAAAAAAAGTTGCATCAAAATCCGTTCAGTGGTTTTTGCTTGATGCGCGAACAAACAAACAGACAAAAATCTAAAAATAATAATTTTGTGTTTAGACACGCCTATATAGTCTAACTAGCCTTTGCGCCGCGGCTTCGCCGCAGCCAAAAGCTGATTTTTCGGTTATATCTCAAGTTACCGATATAGTAGCGGGATAAAATGTATACCAGTTCTTAATTCTAATCAAGGTCTTTCAAATAAAAAAAGTTTCATCAAAATCCGTCTAGTAGTTTTTTTTTAAATATATTCTAAAAAATTCTATTTTAAATAATTTTCTAGTTTTTCGGTTATATCTCAGGTTCCCGATATAATACCAGGATAAAATGTATACCAGTTTTTAAGTCTAATCAAGGCCTTGCAAATAAAAAAGTTGCATCAAAATCCATTCAGTAGTTTCTGCGTGATGCGCGAACAAACAAACAGATAAACAGACAAAAATTCTAAAAAAATTGTTTTGGGTTTAGACACGCCTATATAGCCTATTACAACCATTTTTTCTCAAATATCTTGAATGTACAGACACAGCTCTGTTACAGTTTTATAATAGTATAGATACCGGCATTATTTTTCAAATATCTTAAATGTGTAGACATAGCTCTGTTACAGCTTTATAACAATATAGATAGATACATTTCTTGTAAGTATTTTGGAACTTTGTACAGATTTAGTCTCAATAAAAAAAACTATATGGTTGTCTGTAAAGTCGGGTTACGGACGATAATTTTACGTCATATATGTTTTCTGAGATTTTCACAAACAATGCATCGATCGCCATACATTTTTCGGAATTTCTCGTACGACACCCGTGGGAAAGCATAGGGTGGTACAATTGTATTCTTAGTCCGTCACCACACTGACAAAATTTCACTTTAACAATAAAATTTATTTAAAACATATTAATGATATTTAAGCAATGAAAAAATTCAGGCCATTACTGGGTTGAATGAACAATTATCCGCTGGCAAATAATTATATCACATTTTTTCAATTAGTTCTGCAATATTTAATTAACATCTGCATTATTTCTCTGCCTAAAATTATAATTGGTAATGGGCCCAGCAGACCTTAATGAAAAAATAAAGGGTCCGGAGAGAAGATGCCGAGTAGGAGAATCCGACAACTCTTTATGTTAAAAAAGAACCAATTTCTTACAAATACACATAGATGAGCATTTCTTTTTTCTCTCCTGTTTAAAGTTTTTTTTTATAAATCTAGCTTCGTTATGTAATAATGAAAAGATAGCAGATAACCAACACGAGCGTATTTCCTAACAATTTTATCGTACACAAGCCGGTATTAATTTAATAAAGGCAATCCCGCTGTGTCTAAAGTTATGGCTGCGCTAAGCCACAGTGGCGAGGCGAGTTTAAATGTGCTTCTAAAAACACGATGAAATTGCTAAATGCAATGCGTTATTTAGCTATTTAGGTCCGGAAACACGTTGTTAAAACTTGTTTTTTTAATTTTTGTTAGTTCAATAGCACAAGCAAGTGCATACAGATAAGTAAATTGTATCTTGTGAAGTTAAAGATTAAGAAAAAACTACGGTTAGATCTCAATTGTGGTCAAATGGCCGTGTGGGGCCGGCTTTAGAATTGTCCTACCCCTCTGTACCCATGGGAGTCGTAAGGCGCGGTTGAAGTATAATTTTGAATAATATGGTAGATACGAGAGGTATTACTAAAAAGATTAATCATAAAATAAATGGAATAACAACAACATAGCATCACGCCTGTATTCCCCGAAGGGTTAGGCAGAGGTGTATTACACACCCACGACTCGCCAGCTATGTTTAAGTCCCACGTAATAGGGGGCGAGCCTATTGACGTCTACCGGGCACATTTCCAGACTCCGGGCTGTTACTGAGAATTTTTCTTTTTAGGAAAAAGCTCAATAACATTGCCCGACCCGGGGATCGAACCCGAGACCTCATGATTAGCAGTCGCATACACTACCGCTACACCACCGAGGCAGTTGAATTTTCCACTTTAAGCTCTTATACTACCAGTAGTATCACATTAAAATGACTTAATTAAAATTAATTAAGTACGTGTAACCTTTACGCAAATACCACCTAACAACTACTAAATCAGATAATGATGGAACGTGAACCTGTCATGTCCATCATGGCGACATAATATATATCTCATATTATTATTATTAATCTGTAAACGTCAAATACCATATACCCCCTGTCATACGTGTGTCTTTTACTGCTTCGTAGGACATTACGATCCATAATTTAGATAAAATAAAATAATATTTGGTTGCCATGCTGGGGTGGTAATGGGCAGGCCACATCGCTCGACGAACCGTCAACCGTTGGGGAAGAAAGGTTCTCGAATGGTGACCACGTATCGGACGGCGCAGCGTAGGACGTCCCCCCACCAGATGGACCGACGATCTGGTCAAAGCCGCGGGGAGCCGTTGGATGCGGTCGGCACAGGACCGCTTGTTGTGGCGTTCTCTTGGGGAGGCCTATGTCCAGCAGTGGACGTTGAAAGGTTGATGGATGGATGAATGGATGGAAAATATTTTTTTTTATTATTATAGCATTTAAGCATAATTTAATACTGAAAATTGTAAATTAATATGTAAACAACACACTATACTTAGGCTACTCCCGTAAAGGAACTATAAGTTGTTTTATCGAACGTCACTTCCGTTTGAATTTCGCTTTTTTTTTATTGCATATGGTGGCAGACGAGCCACGGCCCACCTGTTTGTAAATGGTAACCGTCGCTCATGAACTCAACTATACCGAGAGTATTGTCAAGCCGCTGCTCACCATTTCATCTCACATATATGAAATGAAAGAATTGTGTTTTATGGCCTGTCACACAGGAAATAGTGGTACCAACCCGCTCGGACCCGATAGCAAGTGAGTAAGTACTCCCACTTGGTACCCAGCCCTACCACCAGTAATGCTACACTATATTTATAATAGCGTACTTCCCTTAGTCGCCTCGTACGACACCCGTGGGAAAGAAAGGGGTGGTGTTCCCGATATAGTAGCGGTATAAAATGTATACCAGTTTTTAAGTCCAATCAAGGCCTTTCAAAAAAAAAGTTACATCAAAATCCGTTCAGTAGTTTTTGCGTGATGCGCGAACAAACAAACAGATAAACAGACAAACAAACAAAAATTCTAAAAAAAATCGTTTTGTGTTTAGACACGCCTATATAGTCTATTACAATCATTTTTCTCAAATATCTTAAATGTACAGATACAGCTCTGTTACAATTTTATAATAGTATAGATATAGATTAGAGTTTTAAGAAACAACGATATTTATAAGCACAACGTGTTGAATGATGTATTTTCAGCTAATATAATGAGCTATGGAGACAAAGTCGAGAGTACCAGTTCGTTGAATAATAAATATCTAAATGGCAAATAGGAAAAACGCATTATTTTCACAGTTATAATATTAGACGAATAATAAATAGATACATTATAACTATTGTAAGCTACTAATACTTTTTAATTACCTTACACTTCGTTATTACTGCACTCTAGGTGGCTACGAAATATGCATGCCATCTTGAAATTATAATATCTAGACGATATTGAATATATATGCACATATTCACGTACATGTAGTATGTATGTAGTTGTAATTAACAAAGCAAATAAGCAGTTCTCTCAGTACCATATTTCGCAATCAGCAATGTAAAGTGCTATCGTATTCCCTCCATTCTTGTGTCTGTTTCATATGCATTGTATATTTCGAGATTCACTAACAAATCATTAGCAAACATATACAACGGGAATTAGAATTCGACAGTGGTGGTATTCGGATAAATTGCTTTGAAAAATACAAAAAGAATCTTAAAATCATCTTTAAATATTTTTTATATGCTTATATTTATATATATTTATAACATAATATATACATGTAGGTATAAGCATGCTACATAAATATTAGAATTAGCATATACATATAAATATTAGCTGTGTGGCAGAATTGTCCCACTCCTCTCCACCCATGGGAGTCGTAAGAGCCGACTGAGGGAATACCGGGGAAGTGGGCAGCAGCACTCCTTCGAGTATTAACAATATCCACTGCGACCGCGAACCCGCCTGCCAAGCGTGGCGATTACGGCACTATCCCCCATTCTTGGGGAGGCCTATGTCCAGCAGTGGACGTTAAAAGGCTGATGGATGGATGGATGGATATATACATGTATATTTATATATTAGTATATTGTATGTAGTAGGTATATATGTAATCATAAATGTATTATATTCAGTCAGTATATTGGTATGTATATGTAATTTAGTATCGTATTTATGTATGTTTGGTATTTTCTTCTCTATGTACTATCTGCACTTTCAGGAAATGCATCTACCTTCTATTATCTCTGCATTACCCATAGAGAATGTAGAGAATGCCTCAGGCATGAAGTCAACCATTGTACGCTCATTTGTGGCATACAGTTTAAGTAAATAAATAAAAAAAAAGATTATTGTGAACCTGCGATTTTATTATTGCGTGGCAGACTAGCCCACCAGATGATCAAGAATACTGCCAAGCCATTTAATTTTGATCTTCTTGTCCAATATTCTACAGTTTCTGAAGATGGAGGTCTTCAATTAGTGTGTGTTACCGGTGATACCTTACGGAATAGAGGCGTGGTCTCTGAATGATGGCCTTATATTAAAGCTTAAAGTCACTCAGCGTGTTATGGAGTGGGCTATGATTGGGATTTCTCTACGTGATAAGACGGGCCCCGTAGGGAACGGGATCGACATAGCCCGCCGAGTCAGCATGCTGAAATGGTAATTAGCAGGCCACATCGTTCGACAAATCGACAACCGTTGGGGAAGAAAGGTTCTTGAATGGCGACATGGC
This sequence comes from Leucoma salicis, assembly GCA_948253155.1. NCBI lineage: Eukaryota > Metazoa > Arthropoda > Insecta > Lepidoptera > Erebidae > Leucoma > Leucoma salicis. The sequence goes on from OX411812.1 coordinate 24,924,207, forward strand.
GACCGTGTATCGGCCGGCGCAGTGTATGAAGGCCTCCAGGTGGACCTATGACTTGGTCGACAGACGGTGATACCCACCCACTCGGTTCTGATAACAAGATAGTACTCGTAGTAGCTAAGATATCAAAGACAATATCAACTTCTACATCAAATCCAAGGTACCAAGTAAGAGTACTCACTTGCTATCGGGCCCGAATGGGTTGATACCACCGTCTCCTGTGTGACTGGTCATGAAGCATGCCAGTGTGTTTTGGCTGTAGCAGAAGATAGCTGTTTATTCTTTCATTTCATATCTGAGAAATAAAATGGTGCGCAGCGGCTTGACAATACTCTTTGTATAGTTGAGTCTATGAGCGACGGTTACCACTTACCATCAGGTGAGCTGTGGCTCGTCTGCCATCATTAGTGTTAAAAAAAATCTTTCTAGTATATTAGAAGATGGTCTTTGTCATCTATTATACGATTGATACCGTTGTATTGCGTCACCTGTAAAACCTGCTATGCCAATTCAGCAATCGTGACATGGCTCGAGACTGCGGATTAAGATAACACATTTTTCACCCAAGACATTAGTAAGGAAATGCAGGTTCAAATCCTGCTCGTGACTAATATTTACTAATTCACATTTTCGCACTTTGTGTTAATTTATGAAGCTTCTTAATGATCAAATACAGTGACATGATAGGTCTAACTAAATAGTAACTAAAAGTTTAAAAAAGTTGTGTCTTGGACGTCCGTTTATTGTAGGTAATGTATGTTAACAACCAAAATACTTTACTAATCGAGTCTTTTTTTTTTCTCTTTTTAACTTGAGTATAGCTAGGAATAGAGCCCTATCACTTTTCACGGTCTGATTCGATGTGGTTCAATTATTATTAAAACCAGCGCTTATAACTATTTCTATAGACCAATATAGAAGTACATCTTAAAATTAACGCTAGATGGCGTATAAGACATGAAACCCACATTAGTACTTTTTGAAATTAGCGCTATCTACGTGATTTATTGAAAACTACTTAGTAAGACCAATACATTATTAGTTACTGATCAAATAATCAATTTTATTGTGAAAGATGAAGATTATGAGGCATGCAGTTTTAGATTTTACAAAGTATTTATATATTTTACGTATTGTAAGTAAAAACAAATATGTCTTTGAGATTTTACTTATGCGCAGGAAAACGGATGACGGACGTTACAGCATAAGATGGCATCTCAACAGGTGAATCGTCGGTTCAACCTGGAAGCCGTTGGATGCAGGCGGTAAAATACTACTCCTTGTGGCTATCTCTTAGATATAAGTGCAGTAATGGACGCTGAAAAGCTGATGGACGGTTGGATGGTTTTTGGGAAACATTTAATTGTATGTTTTTTGGTTTTTTTTTTTAAATCACCCTACACTAAGGAATAATCCTTGTATCGCGGGGGACTTGACAAACATACAATTTCACGGAAAAAAGTACACCCATACTCAGAACAACAATTTGTGAATCACACAAAGAGTTCTCCTGTGTGGGAATCGGACGGGAGGCCGGTATCTAAGCCACTCCGCCATCTGTGCAGTCAACATTTCATTTTCACGATCCTTCTTTAAAATAGCAAGGCATATAATTGCACGCCTCATAAGCGAAGCGTTGAGGTGGGTACTGCTCTCGTTGCGGACAGAAGTCCCGCTTTTCCGCGATGGGCTGTGGGTAGGCTCGACCGGGACCTGCTAGTGGAGGAGGCCTTTTTTCAATCTTGGCTGCCTCCCCCCCTGATGGAAAATGTGGGCGCCGAAGCTGGCCGCATTCGCGGCATGCTTACGCAGACTTGCGATGCGGCCATGCCCCGCGTGCGGTGCCCACCTCGACGGAAGGGGGTCTACTGGTGGTCCCCGGAGCTAGCGGACCTCCGTGCGGCCTGTATTCGTGCCCGGAGGCTCCTACACCCACAGCCGACGTCGCCGAATCCGCGACGAAGAGCGGGAGGGCCGGCTGTATGCGGCGTACAGCAGTGCGCGTGCCACGTTTAAGCTGGCCATCTGTCGCGCCAAAGATGCGAAAAGGCAGGAGATGCTGGAGGATCTCGAGCTTGACCCCTGGGGACGCCCGTACCACGCGGCGCTTAACAAGCTCCGCGCCCAGGGCCCCCCCCCCCTTACGGAGACCCTCCAGCCGGGCTTCCTCTCTGAGGGGTCGAGGGACTTTTCCCTTCACGGGTGGTGCACACGACCCCGGTCATGGCTTCGACCACCTTGAGCCCCGCCTCAGGGGAATGTTCGGCGCTTGCCTGGTGTCCGGACGGTTCCCTGACTGCTGGAAGGAGGGGAAACTCGTGCTCCTGCCGAAGCCAGGACGGTCCTTCAGGTCCATCGTGTTGCTGGACGAGGCGGGCAAACTCCTCGAGCAGGTAATCGCTGCCCGCATCATCCGGCACCTAGGATCGGTCGGCCCTGACCTGTCCGACGCCAAGTTTGGATTTCGGGTGGGTCGATCTACGGTCGACGCCATTCTGCGCTTGAAGGCCGCGGCTGCGGAGGCCGTCACCTCGAGGGAAGTGCTGTTAGCGGTGTCGCTCGACATCGCCAACGCCTTCAATAGTCTGCCATTCGGCTGCATCAAGGAGGCACTCCGGTACCATGGAGTGCCCGTTTACCTGAGGCGGCTGGTGGTAGACTACCTCGACGGTCGCAGCGTCCTCTTCGTGGACCGGGAAGGGGACGTTTTAAGGAGGGCTATGTCGTGCGGCGTACCTTCGCGGACACGATTCGCCGCCGCCACGTGGGGCGACGTGCGCGCGCTCTCCGGCACCTGATGCCACCCTAGCCGAGGCTGCGGACGGTGGGGTCGGGGAGTACCCTGCCGTCCGCGGAAGCCTACCGCGAAGGTCTGACGCCCAAGTGCGCGGGGCGTCGCACAAGAGACCGGCACCCCCGAAGGGGCTGCCGCCTGCCGATCGCGGTGAAACGACGCGGTACCCGTGATCCGCCGTAGTAAGGGCGGGTGAGGATTTTTCAAACTTAAAATGCCTCTATTTATCATATATTGCACTTGTAAAATAATATATACAACACATCTAAAAAAAACACTATTTTTAACACTCATGATATTTTTTGTGCCATTTTTGTTATTTAAACTAGTTAAAAAACTGTTTAAAAAAGTTATTTCTTGGACGTCCGTTTGTTGCAGGTAATGTATGTTAACACGATAACGACCAAAATAGTTTACTAATCGAGTCTTTTTTTTCGTTTACGAATTATTATGATTACGAATAGAGCCCTATCACTTTTCACGGTCTGATTCGATGTGGTTTAATTGTTATTAAATAAACAAAAAAATAGTGAATATTTACGCTCGACGCGACACTAAAATCAGTGCTATCCTTATTTCGTGAGAACCATAACAATGTAGAAGTACTTATTAAAATTAGCGCTAGATGGCGTATAAGACATGAGAAGGTACTTAAATATTTTTATAGATATTTTTAGCATTTGTCATGATAAGCACTATACATTAAACACAAAGTGAAAAATGTGAAATCGAAAATAACAGTCCAGGATGGACTGTTATTTTCTCGTGACTGCTATTTTCGATTTCACATTTTTCATTTTGTGTTTAACATGAGAAGGTACTTTTGAAATTAGCGCTATCCATGTGATTTATTGAAAACTACTTAGTAAGACCAATACATTATTAGTTACTTATCAAATGATCAATTTTATTGTGAAAAATGAAGATTATGAGGCGTGCACTTTTGGATTTTCCAAAGTATTTTTTTTATTGCATGTAGAGGCAGACGATCCACGGCCCATCTGATGGTAAATGGTAACCGTCGCTCATGGAATCAACTATACCGAGACTATTGTCAAGCCACTGCTCACCATTTCATTTCACAGATATGAAATGAAAGAATAAACGGCTATCTCCTGCTAATGCCAAAACGCAATGCCCCACCATTGGTGGTGCCAATACGCTCGGGCCCAATACCAAGTGAGTACTCCCACTTGGTACCCAGCCCTACCACCAGTCATGCAATGGATGATAATTTCTTACTTCCCTTAGTCGCCTCATACGACACCCGTGGGAAAGAATGGGGTGGTGACAATTGTATTCTTAGTCCGTCACCACACGGACAAAATGTGGTATAAATGATAAAACCATATTTAACAAGTATAGTATAATATATTTGAATATATAATATGCACTTAATATACTAATGAAATTCTTCATAGTCTTTTTTTAAAGCGGACAAATGATCCGCTTACCGCTCGTATGTTGAAATTGTGGGGTTTTAGCTTAATCGGATCCAAAGTCTTGGATGTCTTTACTATTTTGAAGTTTATTATTAAGTGGTATAGAAGCACTTTTAATTCCATCATAGCGAATCTCATTCCTGTAAAAATATCACAAGATATGTTATTGATAAAGATATGGCAAAAAGTCACTTATTTGATTTAAGGACCATCCATAAATGACGTAAATAATTTCATACTTTATAAAATATTTATATTCGTTTCATACTTGTTTCATAAAATTGAAAATTAATAAGCCGAACTAATAAAACGGCGTCGTTCACTCAGCGAAAATCAATTGTTGAATGAAATAGAAACAATGAAAATGGCATGGCTTGGTGGGTGTGGCCGTATTTGCAACAATAAAACAATTTAAACCTTATGTTTATTTAAATAATAGGGCCGGAAATATTTTTCATTATTTCATTAACAGTTCAAACTTCGCGTTTTTATACTTAACTATTAGATTTTCAAATGTGATGTCACCAAAGTTAGAACCCTCTCAGCCTTTACCTATCACAAAAAGTCACACTTGTTCAACTAAATAACTCCCCCTCCCCTTCACATGTGACGTAATTTATGGATGGCCCTTTTATTTATATTTATTACTTTGTTACGCAGAAAAGGACGTTGAGATTCTACGACATGCATTCTTATTGGACGCTCACCGAGATACATACGTGCTCTTGGCTTACCTAGTTAACTTTGTTAATTACATTGCTTAAATCAAGTTTAATAAGTTGAGATAACAACTGAAACACCAAGCTACAATTATTATTCTACGCCGTGAACCCAATACTATCCAATCAAAATGTGAAGTTATAAATGACGGTCCTAAAACCTACCTAAATTTACCAAAAAGTAATGGTTATGAAATTTAATTAACGAAATATAACAAAATAAATTAAAAACTAGACATCGCGAGACTTCTAGCAGATGTGAAAACATCGAAATTACTTTGTTGAAATAAAACGATCATAACTTGAAGTAGGTACCCCTCAAGACGAATCAAACGAGTATAAAATCGATAGGGTTCCGTAGTTTCATTACAGAGTTACTGTGGCCACCTTTCAGCTCCATCGTCAGACCCTGGATACCATCTAGAGATAAAGTACTCGTCAAAACAAATCATACGAGCCCAAACTCAATGGAGTTATGTCGTTTTATAACGGAGTTCCTATGGCCAACTTCTAGCTCCATCATCAGATCCTGGATACCATCTAAAGACAAAGGACTCGTCAAGACGAATCAAATGACCCAAACTAGATGGGGTTGCATCGTTTCATTACAGAGTTACTGTGGTCACCTTCCAGCTTCATCATCAGCCCCTGGATACCATCTCGACACAAAGTACTCAGCAAGACGAATCATAGGAGCCGAAACTCGATGGGGTTGCGCCGTTTCATTATCGAGTTCCTATGTCCACCTTCCAGCTCCATCATCAGATCAGGTTCACGTCATCATAATATTGCATTGTCACGTGGTATACACATGTGTGTAAAATTTCAGCTCAATCGCAAACCGAGAATTGTGTCAAATTTAACTTGCAAGATTTCAACGGGACAAGTACAATAAAAGCGTCGCCACGCTAACAGCTGATTTTACCCTCCCTCCGCATTAGATGTTTCACATCAAAAATAAAGTAAATCTAATTATTTTTCTAAATTAAGAGTAACTTAAGTTACTTCTTGCAACATATTGGAGATGTCTTGTGAAGTATAAAGTTAGTCTGTGACAACTTTTGTAGTCTGTGGAACAGATGTCCGGTTCCCTGTCTTGGTCTGGACGCCGCCATCGTACACATATTGTTGCTAGTTGTTGTACTTAAAGAATACAAACAAAATGTACAAGATCTTTTTTCTATATTAGATTTATTTGGCTATACTACGGATCTTTTAAGTCTTCTAATATAATATTAAGGTGGAAGTCCCTTATAAATTGGTAATATCAATTTGTTTTTCACAAAACTGTTAGTTATTTCGACATTGCAAACAGTAGACTTTTCTTTTTATTTTTATTCTTTGTGTCTAGGTCTAGTGTTTAAACTTTCATTTATAGCTTTATTCTTTCTTCATTCAATTTTATTTTTTGTATAATTGCACGCCTCGTAAGTGAAGCGTTGAGGTGTGTACTATTCTCATTTCACGCAGAACAACTGATCAAACTTAAAATGTGAATATAATAATAGTGAATATTTACGCTCGACTCGACACTAAAACTAGCGCTATACCTTATTTCGTGAGACCTACTTATATAGACCAATATAGTAATACTTCTTAAAATTTGCGCTAGATGGCGTATAAGACATGAGAACCACATTAATAGGTACTTTTTGAAATTAGCGCTATCTATGTGATTTATTGAAAACTACTTACTAAGACCAATACATTATTAGTTACTTATAAAATAATCAATTTTATTGTGAAAAATAAGGATTTTGAGGCGTGCACTTTTGGATTTTCCAAAGTATTTTCTAGCTATCAAAGTGTTTGCATAAACAATAAAAAAAATACTAAGACTCACCAATACAAGCTCTTGGGCCAACTCCGAAAGGCATGAATGTAAACGGTTTTATATTTTGTTTGTTGTCTTCTAGAAACCTTTCAGGTTCGTACTTGTGAGGGTCCGGCCAGTATTGGGGGTCCAACTGGACTTGATTCACTAAATTATAGACGACATCTCCTGGCTGTAACTGAATAAGAAACAGATTCAAGTTAATAATTACTGTGAAATCGAAATAACAGTCACGAGCAGGATTTGAACCTGCATCTCGGGGAAAACCGTCCCAGATGCTTTGCCAATTCAGCCATCGTGACAATTGCTCGAGACTGCAAAACTCAATAACAGATTCCTTCTTAATGTCTTGGGTGACACCTACGCCCGCAGCAATATAAATAATAACAGTTTTTTGCCTGAAAATAAAACACATATTAAGTATTTTTACCTTATTTGAAGCTTACTATATTGAGAGTGGCGCTAGCTGCCTTTCGCCTTATGTTCTCTCTCTTTCGCTCTTTCCGTCACTTTTTGTATATCTTTCTCTCTCGCACGAACGTGTATCCACCAGGTGGGGCTGCCAAATATTTGCTCGGTGCTGGCAGTGTTTTATGAATCATTGAGTCGAAAATCCTCACCAGGTAGAAATGAAAAGTAAGCTTCAAATAAGGTAAGTATTTAATATGTGTTTTATTTTCAGGTAAAACACTGTTATTAAACACTTGACCGTTATTTGAAGCTTACTATATTGAGACATGTCTGTTATCACCTGGTGGAAGGTGACGCCAATGTGATAAGATATCAATAAATACACAAATTTTGCTACATCATTGATTCGCATAATTAATAATTACAAATACAGGTAGGCAAATTCATGTATCATGGCTTGAAAAATCAAATACAATAAATTGGATTTTTATAAAGAATACTATAGCGTTTTATGCGATAGAACTCTAAGGTAGTGTTATTTTAATTAATTGGTGTAAACATTCTAGTTACATCACAACTAGCAGCAATCGGCATACTAGGTATCACCTCTTTATAATAATAACGAGTGAAAGTACTTTGTGATTTCCAATTACCTCTGGAGAGAATATCATCTAAGGGTTAATATTGATACAGTACGTTTCACCCAGAAAACAGGGTTTAAGTTTTTGTTTGCAGAATTAGAAATTAATCTCCAACCCGAATGTCTATAGTCAGCTGTATCTGTTTTAGAACCAAATAATGGCCATAAGATCAGGCTATCTGCATTTTCAACCATGTGTTTTGAATCAATGGCTAGTAGGGTCAAATCATGAACTCTCCTCCCTGAACAAATGAGTAACAGAGTTGATGTGTGTCTACAAGTGGTGAAGATATTATCTTCATCTACAGAATAACTTTCTAAACACGTTGCAAGTTTGTCTATGTTCCAGACTATAGGTTTTTGAGTCACTGGCCTTTTCAATGCTATAGATCTTAATATATGATTAACCAACACGTGAGAACTTAATTTACCTGAATCATCAGAGTTTCATAGAGTGCATACTACAGATTTATGTAGTAAGATAGTATTTTAAGCTAGTCCATCTATGATATACAAATCTGCCAGAAAACGGGCCAAAGTTTGACCCGTTAGTTGTGAGGGATTTAATTTATGCTTCTCACTCCATGTTAACCATCTGTTCCATGCTACCCTATAAGTCTTTTTGGTAGATGGACGCCAAGATGATTTTAAGAGTTGTAATTGAGCATCATTCCACTCTTCTAAATCCGGTGACCACCCCCACATTTCCACACTTCTAACGTCATTTCTTGGACCTTTGGCGGTGGGAGATGCAATATCTGGATTGAGAACGGGGCAGCTAACGCCCGGGCTTTTAGATCCGCCCTCCAAAATACTCGCTCCCATCGTGGGACTACTAAGAGGTACACACCCGACGCCGAGTTGAGTGAGCGTGAACCTTGGGTACTAGGTAAGGCGGTGGGAACACCCAAGCTAACGGATAAGTCCAGTTTCTTGAGAAGGCATCGTGGTACATCGCTTGAGTATCATTTTGGTCCAGAGATACATAATTCACCACTATCTTTGCCTGTTCCGACGCAAATAGGTCTATTATTGGTACTCCGAATTTTCTGAATATTTTCTCCGTACACTGAGGTAAGAGATTCCACTCCGGTGGACAACGGTGTAGAGAAAGGTGGTCCACATGACCGTTGTATTTCCCGTGGATGTGATGGACCTTTAGGTTGATCTGATACTTGCTTAGGACTTGAAAAATCTTTTTCGTCAGTTTCATTAACGTCGCAGACTTGGTCCCGCCCTCGTTTCGCAGATAAGCAACCACGGTCTTGTTGTCGCACGAAACGAGGGTCGTCGATTGGCTCAATTGTGAACCTCGCTGTTCTATGGCCTTTAATATGGCGAGCATCTCCTTTTGATTGCAATGGAGCTGTTGCTCTTGCTTTGACTACGGGCCTGAAAGTGTAGCTCCATCGAGCTGTGCACCCCAAGCCACATCGGACGCGTCTGTGGTCAGGAAATGTGATGGTGGTGGACTGTGGATCAGAAACGTCTGATGACAATTTTGCAGCCACCATCTTAACTCGTCCTTCACTTCTATGGGTAAGAAGACATTTGCAGAGCCTTTTCTTAAATGTTTGCTTAGACACATGAGTGTCTCCCGAAAGTGAAGCCTGCCTTTCGGTACTACGAAACTTGGGAAGTTTAATAGACCCACCAGGCTTTGTAGTGTTTTTAGTGTTGTTATTCGCTTGGGTAATAGATCCACTACCTTCTCTTTTATTTTGGAAATCTTTTCCTGTGGCAAGGCAGGCCCTTGCATGGAGAGGTAACTGACTTTTGATGGTTTATCCGCCACCCCAGGTAGCGCAGGCGATCTAGTACTATCTGGATATGCATTTGCAACATATGATAATCTTGGTGAACCACAAGAAAGTCGTCGAAATAGCCGAGTATCCGGATACCTTCTCGCCTTAATGTCTGTGCTATCCAGTTTGTCAGACTCGCAAAGACTCGAGGTGTAGTACTCAGACCAAATGGGAGGCAGGGCATTTGCAATAATTTTCCTTTGTAAATTAGTCTCAAAAATCGTCTGTGCGATTGGTGTATTGGAAGATTGAAATAGGCCTGGGAAAGATCCACTTTGCAAAGTCAGTCCCGTGCTTGAAGAAAGTCTAGGACACGAAACATGTTTATGAGCCTGAAGGGTTCTGTGTAAACAAATTCGTTGAGATTCTTTAAATTGAAGACAGGCCAATGGATTCCATCGGCCTTCGGGACCAGAAATATTGATGACAGGAAACCCGGGGAGCTCGGAGCTTCCTCCAATACATCTTGCGTTATCATTTGCGAAATGGTAGTTGAGTTCGCTTTGGATTCCTTTGTTTCGAATTTGCTTCGAACATTGGGCACCATAAGAGAGGGTTTTCTGATGAAAGGTATGCGATAACCTTTTATTATGCGAAGAAGTGTCCTTGGCGCCCCCAATTTCTGCCATCGATTGACATAGTTTATTAACTGGCCCGCTCTGAACTCCTGCGAGTCAGAACTTTCCTCTTTTTCCTCCTGAATGAAACTCTGAGGCTGAGTTGCGTTTTCTATTGTTCCTGTTTGTGTCTTGTTTATATGATTGGTGACTTCCCCGTGAGCTAGAGGAACCACGAAAATTGTGGTTAGATCCACGTGTCCCTTTATTATAACGGCCTCCCTGCGAGGGATGTTTGTATTCACACCCCTGTAATGGTTGGATGTATCCATAGCCCTGCGAGGGCTGGCCGGAGCCATGCACGGCACGATTTGCTTGTGCTTGATGGACATCCTGCGAGGTTGCACCAAAATGAGCTATCCCCTGCGAGGGTCAGCGATTAGGTTTCCTACTCCCTGTTTGCGAAACAGGTTTGTAGTCACTAGATTTGTTTAGAGGCAAAAATGCCTTTTTGATACCTCCGATCTTTTCCAACGCCAACGACAGTAACTCCGAGTTAAACATATACTGGTTAGATGGCGGTATTTTACGTAGCCTTAACAAGGGGATCACGTACAAATTTTGTTATTCCGTCTCTACGCATTTGAATAGTCTCTGCGTGGTGAAGTTGAATCAAGTCCGACGAAACTTTATTGTATTCACCATCTGACAATAACTCTGTAATTTTATCACGCAATTGATCTGGTGTTACACTGTCATTGATGCGTGCCCAGGTCATAAGATCAGTCAAACTGTTTTGCAATACCTCTCGCTGTTTAATTGCACAAAATGTCAAAGCACCATATGCTTTATCGGCATAAGTTAAGTGTCGAAGAGAATCATAAGCTTTGATTTCTTCATTTACCTCCAGCTCAGTAAATCCAGGACTGTGATTATATAATTTTTGTACTTCCGAGTATCTGACCTCACACCATTCACTTTGCTCAAAATGCTGTATATTATTTAAAACCTTTAAGTGACTTTCAGGAGCTTTAAGAATTGATGGTTCCTTTAATTTAATTTGTAAATCAAGCATGAATTTATGTGATTCATTTGATTTTTCATTCTCTACCTCACAATCATACAATGACCTACAATCCTGATTATCCATAAGGGAGATTTCATCATTGCTACATACGTACATTTCTGCTGAACCCCGAGGTGAGATAGCAGATAGTTTACGCTTGACTGAATTATCACCATAAAAAACTCGTTTTTGCAGCTCGCTCACTTCATGAGTTAATTTGTGTAGTAGTTCAGTTTTACGAATACGTTTACTCCCCCTTTTCTTTTTATAGTGGCGGCGATGACGCTTCTTTCTACGGGATGAGCTTGCTGACGACGCTGTTAAAGAACTAGAACTAGAGGAGGAACTAGAGGATGAACTCCTACTTCTTTGTCGTTCTCGACGCGATGAAACCGCTTTGGTTTGCAGACCAGATGGCCCTGTAGTCTCCTCCATGATTTGGTAACTAGCGTCCTCCATCCTAATTACAATGACAGTTTATGTTCTATATTATATTTCTACATATGGAAAATAAACGCGTAAATAAAATAAGTTATCAACACTTGATTACGTAATAACTTTTTTCTTAGAATTAAATTTGTTCTAACATTAAAGCAAAAGAGGGTAACTGGAAATTATTTGCATTGCAATATTTACAATTATATGCAAGGCAATGCTAAGGAAAACCCGAACGGTAATTACCGTTTTTATAAAATTATTACTTAATGACCCAGTAAAATATTACTCCGCAATAAATTTGTGGAATAATTTTATTTTTTTAAAAGGTACTTATAATTTTTTGCTTATGTCTTTTTCCGTCGGGAACCACAATCACTATAAGAATCACTTTGCTTATGAAATATTTTAAGTAAGTATTATAAACTTTTTGCAATGTTATCTCGACAACGTCTGCTCTCGGCGGAAAATAAGACGCCAATGATTCATAAAACACTGCCAGCACCGAGCAAATATTTGGCAGCGCCACCTGGTGGAAACACGTTTGTGCGAGAGAGAAAGATATACACAAAGTGACGGAAAGAGCGAAAGAGAGAGAACATAAGGCGGAAGGCAGCTAGCGCCACTCTCAATATAGTAAGCTTCAAATAACGGTCAAGTGTTTAATCTGATATATTTTTTAAGTATTTGACATGCTGAACAGATGGCTGTTTTTCGGTACAATCAAAACAGATCGCGGTGTTTCATGTTACAAGTTACACAATTAAGTACTCATACCACCAGTAATCCAATGGGTGATAACTGCTTTTTTTTAACCCTTAATTGGGCGCGCCTTAAAAATAGCATAAATAGTCGCGTGGGGTGTGTAGCACACCAAACAAGCTCTCCAAGCCCAATCGTTTACGATCTAACACCGTTCGCGACTAAATTATAAACGTCAAACGTGCTTACGAAGCTACCTAGAAGACCAGCGCGCAAAGTTAAAATTTTAAGAAGTTATTAGCCTGGAAACTTGCTTTGGAGTGTATGACACCCACGCGCCCAATTAAGGGTTAAAAAGACAACATCCTGGTATCGCAGTAGACTTTACAAACATACAATTTCACGGACACAAAGTACACCCAGGCTCAGAACAACCATTTGTCGATCACACAAAGAGTTCTCCTGTGTAGGAACTGCTCGGGCGGGCGGCCGGTATTTCCGCCATCGGTGGCTCTTACGAAATGGGTTGGTAAAAGTTATAATTTACTTATTTAATTTTCAATTTTAAAAAACTATTTTTATACATCAACATTAATCAATCCTATTTACTCCTTTCTTAAGAGAAATATCGGGTATTTGTAGTAAGCAGCAACTGGTTCCACGGCCAGCAGCTACTAAGTACCATGAGGTGGGTCAAGGCTAGTCTGCCGCAGCACTCATTGAAAAAACGCTACCAATTCAACCGAAAATATCCGGTACATGTGAACGTTGTGCCATAAATTTAGAAAAAGGTTCACTAAAGGGCACTTCTGTGACCGCTAGTCGTTCATAGCCAATAGTGCTTACTGACCCGTAAGCCGTAGTGAGGCTGAAGACTCATGATGTGATAAAATGCGTGTAGAAATCTTCTATATTGTTAAAATGGAAATAAAAAAGTTATAAATAAACTACAATAAAAGCGTTTTTTTTTTCCAACATACATACATAGGCATAGACTCACGGCTGTTTTCCAGAGTGGTAGGAAGAAACAACGGATTACCAGTTGTCATAAAATGTCTTACTGCTAAGACTTGACGGGTGGCAAACCACGACGCCATTCTGATGATTATTAAAAATCGCCATTGCATTCCCCGAGTGGGAGATTTTTATTATTTTTTTGCTGTCTTTCAATAAGGTTTCTGAACGATAAATATTTATTTTTTTAATTTTTCGGGCCCTGCCTGTCTCAGTATGATCGGCTGCTCGGTCGAGGTAGTAGGTACCACCCTCTCACAAAAGATCTACGTGAAATAGCGATAGGTACTCCCACTGTTGTGTTTCATATGGTGAGTGAGAGCGCAAGAGGCTCAAGCTCCCTCCTTATCTATTTCACATTATACATTATCATTCCTCTTCACATCCTATCATTTTCCTTGGAGGTTATCGTTTATCATCAGATCGACTAAATACTTGTTTGCCAACCACGATTTATAAAAAAATATATAATAATTCAATTGCAAAATTTTACCCACCCATACAGTACAAGTTCAAGTTAGTATTAATATGTTTTAGCATGGGACTTGCTTATCTACTAGAAATATATTTTATATATATTTACTGGAAACAAATTTTGTACAAAACCCCGGGTCTTTATAGACGATTTAAGGTTTAAGACTGCCCTCCAGCGCAGTTTCAAATCTTGCTCGCAAACATTACCTATTTTTTCACAGTTTCAAGTTTAAATTAAATAAATCTATACAAACGTAATACATAACAACTTAGGTAAATAAATGCCTGCAAAAAGGGCCTTAAAAAAATAGGTGCTTATATTCTTTATTGTGTATGCGACTGCAGATGATGAGGTCTCGGGTTCAATTCCTACAAAGTTGCGTATTTTTACCCCCTTGCGTCAAAAAGCAGGTACAGCCATTGGTACTGCACCTTATCTCTCCGGTCTCGGACTATAGAGGGAATAGAGAGTGCACTAGTCTTTGCGCACTCGTGCAATATAATAATTTCTGCGTACATGGCTAGTCTGTTCACACTAGCCGCCCGGGCCAAAAGGAAGGTCATCATTATTTATTAATTATTTTTATATTGACATGATTTAAAGTATTTTTGATGAAAATGAACTTTACTATCATAATACTTATGAACAGATTCTTGATGATGTAAACTGCATTTGTAACACTTGTAATGCTGGATATGAGAACCAAATTGTATTTTAGAAGCTACTTACCAAACACGGCTTTCCACCTTCTCTAGGAGGAGGCAATTCGTAAGCTTTAGTACAAGCCCTGTCTAATATAATAGCTGGACACCATTTTCTTAATGTTTCTAGAAACAAAAACTTTGATAATTATATAAGGGCATAGCAGGCACATAACCCTCTCATATATATCCTCTTTAACTGGCTAAGGGTTAGGACATTTTCCTAGGGCTTGTAAAGTACACCGCTGAAGGAATGTAATATAGTTCCGGTGGCCCGCCAATAAAGGCGGAGAGACGGCACACGGCGGGTTTCTTCAGTGGGTGAGGGCCCCACACACTTTATTCTAAATATTTTCAGATACAACAGTAAACAAAGAAGATGCCTCCGAAGATTTCGATTCGTGTTTAATGGCTGATTTAACCGGGGAATTACGTCCTCACAGAATCATTCGCAATAATAGCATAATTAACTAAGGTAGTCAGGCTGCGGTTACCACTTACCATCGGGCGAATGTATGCGAGTGCTGATCACGAGGAAGTTATTAAGTACTTCTCTAAGATACTCTCAACAACAGCCTTAGAAAGTTGGCCTTGTTATACCTCACGTAAATCCATTGGCCTAATCTCTCTCCGTATCAGAATGTAATTTCATCAGATTATGAGTGTGAGAGAACAGATAGTGCATTTGTATTTGCACACACATTCGTGCACTTTAATATTTCCTGCATAGTTATTTAGTGTGTGATGACACTGGCCATCGATCCATCCATCAGCCTTTCAACGTCCACCGCTGTACATAGGCGTCCCCAAGAGAACGCTACAGCGAACGATCCTGTACCGCCTGCTTCCAATGACTACCTGCGATTTGGACTAGGTCATCGGTCCATTTGATTGGAGGCCGTCTTACGCTGCGCCGTCCGATACGCGGTCGCCATTCGAAAACCTTTCTTCAAATCCCCTTATATCAAGGCTCAAAGTCGCTCAGAGTGCCATGGAGCGGGCTATGCTTGGGATCTCTCTACGTGATAAGATCCGTAATATGGAAATCCGGAGAACGTGAGTAACCGATATAGCCTACCGGGTCAGCATACTGAAGTGGCAATAGGCAGGCCACATCGCCCGACGAACCGACAACTGGCCGCCGTGATCTAAATCAGTCTCGAGATCACCACACACATTATATTGTACTGAAACAAGTCGAGGATCTCCAGCGATAGCGACTTGCTTATCCCAGCATGAATGGACCAGCTCGATCGGCGAAGTACCACCCTTTCACAAGAGATCGGCGTGAAACTACTGTAGTTACTCCTACCGTTTTCCGTATTGTGAGTGAAAGCGCCAGAGGCCCTAGCCTCCTCCATATCCTTTCCTTATTATCCCTCCTATCCTCTCCTTAATATCCTACCTATCCTCTCTTTATTAACCTTCGTATCCACTTCTCTTTCATTGAAGATGGCGACGCGCGAGAGATGCCTCTGGTGTCGCTAGCATCTATAGGCTGTGCGGTAATTGCTTACCATCAGGTGGGCTGTATGCTTATTTGCCACCCACGTAGTGTAAAAAAAATATTCATTACTCACCATTAACAACAGCATCTAAGTACTTCAGCTCGCTCATTTTGTCGAAAGAGAACACTGTGTTTTCGAATGTTTTGCACTCCTCATACAGTTTGTGTTGAATATCTTGATTGAGGGCCAACTCATGGATGGTCATCACTAATGCAGCCGCTGAGGTTTCATAGCCCGCCGTGAAGAATATGAACACCTGGCTGGTGAGTTCGTCTGGAGTCCATTCTAAAATACATACAAAGAACCTTTGCTTGGCTAGCATCAGATGGGTGACCAAATTGACTGTACAGATGGTGAAGTGGTTTAGATACCGGCCTCCCTCCCGTGTGTTGTGGGTTCGATTCTCGCACAGGACAACTCTTTGTGTGATCCACAATTAATGGATGTTCTGAGTCCTGAGTAGTATACCTAACTAGAAATGTCAAATTTCCATACATTTCTTTAGCGTTTTTTCTATAGCGTTAGCAATCATAGAATGCAACTAGGCTAGGCCCACAGAGGATATAATAGACACGTTCTCACAGTATGTAGTATCGGAATAGTGATAGTTTGACAAAATATGATAACCTGAATAATCTATGAAGATAACAATAATTATAGCTTTGCAGACTAAAAATGCACTACCTGTTTTAGCCGAATATCTACAAAAGAAATTACAGTTATGCTTATATTATGCTTAAAATTTATTAGAACATGTAATATTAGCATTTGCAACTTGATTAATGAACGTTCATTCTTACGCCAATACATATTCAAGCTTCCCTACCGATGGGGACGGTTGGCCACTTTATTGTTTGGAACTAGTTGAATTAGCTCCAAACAAAACATAGCATAGCATCACGCCTGTATTCCCCGAAAGGGTAGGCTGAGGTGTATTACACATCCACGACTCGCCAGCTATGTTTAAGTCCCACGTAATAGGGGGCGAGCCTATTGACGTCTACCGGGCACATTTCCAAACTCCGGGCTGCTACTGAGAATTATTCTTTTTAGGAAAAAGCTCAATAACATTGCCCGACCCGGGGATCGAACCCTAGACCTCATGATTAGCAGTCGCATACACTACCGCTACACCACCGAGGCAGTTGGCAAAGCATCTGGACGGTATCCAGGAGATGCAGGTTCAAATCCTGCTCGTGACTGTTATTTTCGATTTCACATTTTTCACTTTGTATTTAATGTATAGTGCTAAGCATGTCAAATGCTAAAAATATATATAAAAATATCTAAATATTTATAGGGTTTGCGTCATTATTAGGTAAAATCTTAATTGTAAAATTAAGTTTACCTGGTCGGTATAATGTATGAAAGTACTTCCGATAGATGGCGCAGGCGTCACCCAAAGACGTTAAGTATGAATGTGTTATCGAAATTAGCAGTCAGTTATTTTCGATTTCACATTTTTCACTTTGTGTTTAATTGGATTAGTAATTTTTGGGTGATGCGCGAACGTACAAACAGATAAACAGACGAAAAATCTAAAATAAATTAATACAGTATTTTTTCTCAAATATCTTAAATGTACAGACACAGCTCTGTTACAGCTTTATAATAGTACATATACTTAGATGTAAATTCGTAAACTCTGTGATAATATATGTAAACTGTGTGAGAAGTGACGTGTCTATACTGGGAACCCCCCAGTGCCTAACCAGGCAGAATGTCATATGTCACGTGTCATCCGTATCGAGATCACTGTAATTGGTTGAGAGATCACCGTGATGGGCCAACGGATTATTGTGACATCATGCGTCGGTTTCTCAACCAATCACAGTGATCTCGATACGGTCGACACGTGAAATATGACATTCTGCCTAACCCCCCTGTCGAGATCACTGTGATTGGTTGTCAGATTACCGTGATTGGTCAACGGATTATTGTGACATCATGTGTCGGTTTCTCGACCAATCACAGTGATCTCGATACGGTCGACACGTGAAATATGACATTCTGCCTAACGCCCCTGTGTAATCATTGTATGATAATACATGTGGCACGTAGGTAATCTATAAACAACACATTCTCATTTCCAATACATGTAGGTAGCATAAGTTATCTTGAGTTTAAAACAAATTTAACCTTTCATGTTCGCTGTAATATCTTGATTGCAGATACATAAAGTACCTATTTACAAAAATAACAGAGCAAACTTGCACCTACTATACATTTATTTGGAGATGGCGACGCATGATGCCTCTGTTGTTGGTGGCGTCTATATGTTATGTTGCGTACGCTTGCTTGCCTCAAAGTATAAAAAATAACAAGTTTACTGTGTTTTCTTTTAATATTTTGATGTATTTTTGGAGCATTCTCAGAGGCTTTGCCAATTCAGCCATCTAGACAATTGCTCTACTTTCGCCACCCAAGACATTAAGAATTAAAGTGTTATCTAAATACGGAGTCCCAAGTAATTGTCACGATGGCTGAATTGGCAAACCATTTGAGACTGTATTCCGAGAGATTCAGGTTGATTTTTATTATCGATTTCACATTTTCGCACTTTGCTTTAAGTTTAGTGTGCTGAAGATGTGTGGTATCAGATGAACTAGGTTTTTCTTGGTAGTAGTAAGTATATAAATTTGCGCGATTTGTAACTGTACTTTGTGTTTAATTTGTAACCCTTGTTATAGTATCTTGGTATATGATGTTAAATAAAATCCTTACTACCGTCCAGATGCTTGCTGAATTGGCAAAGCCTCTGGAATGGTATTCCAGGAGATGCAGGTTCAAATCCAAGAACAACAAGAATAATGCATACGCCATAAGGATATAAAATTTATACACATGTCTCGCTCACTCTTGCCATAACCTAATATGTACATCTTTTTCTTCATCCTTAGTATTAAAACAGTAGTGTGTCTATATTTATATACTTACTCTATGCTAATATACACGACTGAATGGAGGATGTCGAATATGGAGCGTGATGGTTAATTTATATTCACTGTTCAGAAAACATGTGAGTGCGCCTAAAGAAGTTTTTACTCAAAAAACTTGCAACAGTATTTGGAAATACCTTTTTTTGCACCCATTAGAAGTTCGATCATATCAGGTCGTTCCACTTTATGTCGTTTCCTGTACTCGATTGTAGAAGCTACGGTGTTTGAAAAGAATTTATACACCCTTTCAGCGAAAAGACGACAATCGAGTTTCTGTAAAAAGATAATGATTGCCTAATGTATATTCATAAATTCAGCACTTTCAATTACAATATTACTAATATTATAAATACGAAAGTAAGTTTGTTTTGTTGCAACTTTTAAACCAATAATTACGAAATTGCATACATAGTATAATCTGGAGCCCATAAAAGACAATATGCCTGTTTTCATCCTAGAAGAATGAATGGATACCGTGGGATCGCTATTAAGTCATCTATAAAAATCAGTAAAATTGAAGTACAATTTGGTAATGTCTAAATAACGGCATTTTACTAAATGCATATATTATGAAAAAATATATTTTAATACCCTTATAACAAAAAAAACAATTAAAATTTTTTGACTGTGGTGACGGACCAAGAAAACAAGTGTCACTCCATCCTTTCCCACGGGTGTCATACAAAGCGACTAAGGAAAGTAAGCAATTATCACCCATTACATTACTGGTGGTAGGACTGGGTACCACGTGAGAGTACTCACTTGCTGTCGGTACCACCGTCTCCTGTGTCCGGTCATGAAGCACGTCAGTGTGTTTTGGTTGTAGCAGAAGATAATGATTTATTCTTTCACTTCATACCGAGAAATGAAATGGTGCGCAGCGGCTAGACAATACTCTCGGTTTAGTTGAGTCCATGAGCTACGGTCACCACTTACCACCAGGGGGCCCGTGGCTCGTGTGCCATCAATAGCAATTAATAAAATGCTTACAAATTGATTGTACCACCTGATGAAGAGACCCACCTTTCCTATTATTGGAAATAGATTGACCAATAACAACACGATTCTCTGTCGTAAACTGAAGTCAAAAATACGGCTGCCGATTATATAGAAGTCGTTGTCTCTATCCTTGACAGAATTGACTTGAAGTCCGAATCCTGCTGATGCGATTACGTCATTGGTGTACCGGCGCATCAAGTCGTCTACATCCACGTCCTCGTCTTGGTGGTCTGGGAAATAACAGCTGCTATAATATAAGGTTGAAAAACTATGAAATAGCTGGAATATATTAAACCTTTAATTTTTTATATATGTTTTAAGCATTTTACATTATTAGCGATATAAATTAACATAAAGGGCGAAAAAGCGACATCGAAAATACAGCCATGAACAGGATTTGAACCTGCATCTCCTAGAATACCCAGGTGCTTTGCCAATTCACATCGTGACAGTTGGTCGGATTGCGAATTTCGATAACACATTCCTTCTTGTCCCAAATGATGCCTGCGCCAACTATATACCAGGAAAGAAAGATAGGCTTTAAGTGACATAAGCGTAGTATCGGATTAAGAATGCAAATGTCACCACCCCGTGCCCGCAGGTATTGTACAAGGCGACAATGCAAAGTAAATATAGTTATCAATCACTGCATTACTGGTGGTAGGATTGGGCATCTTTGGCATCGAGTCCGAGCGGGTCAATACTACCAACTGCCATTACACTCGGTGTGTTATGCAATCGTTTTAATAAAATGGTAAGGGTGTGTTATGCAATCGTTTTATTTGCGAAAAGAAATGATAAGCATGCGTTGGACTGCCAAGCAAAAATACAGATTCATAGTATTGGTAAGTTCGTCAACGGTGGTTATAAGATACCATAAGATGAATCGTGGCTCGTTTGCCTCCATAAATAATAAAAAGAATGAGTGCCAAGACTCCGGTCTAAAATTTATTGAAAGTACAAGCTTTTTGAATCACTGCTCGATGGAAAACATCTTGAGGAAACCCACATGCAATAATCTTGAGGAATTTAAAATAAATAAGTCTCGATTGGGCTACTCTTTTTTTTAATAAATTGTGCACAAGGTCCCTAACCACATACCCTGTTGTTCGGGGCAACGAACAGAGTAGTGTAGCCACACACTAAATAAGCCCACTGTGTACATTCGCCTGTGCTGGTGGATAAATGCAACTGTGTTACATTAGGTATTTCAATGATCCGCCGGCAGCGCCCTTTCAAGTACCATTTGGTACGATCTAGGTAGGACGGCATCAGACGTAGGTAGTCTCGCCTGCGGTGCCCCAGTCGTAATTCGCCAGAATTAGGCTACACTAAGGGCTTGTACACAAAACTGCGAATCGGCGCAATGTGAATTCGCATCGCGGAAAACTGCGACACGAATAGCTGCGATGCGATTTCGTGCGACAAGGCGCCTCCCTTTCATTTTTCATGATTGATCATTCCTTCGATGACCGTGTGACGTAACATCGCAGGAATGCGTGATGCGAATCAATGCGCAAATTTTTGCGATGCGTTGTGGGAGCTCGTAGATTTTGAAGAGGATACAGTAGAAAATAATAGATTGTTAATACGTAAGAAGTTACCATCCAAATAATCTACAATGTTGTTCGTAATCTCCAGAATAAAAGGTAACATGTACTTCATCTTGGAGGCAGTGAAAGCTGGACTCAATGTTGTTCTCATATCCCGCCATTTGTCTCCTGTAATTGAAAATATACGTTAGTAAAACTCATAATAATAAATCCGTAACATCGTCTATTTATGATGATAAACCGCTGTACCGATTTAGATGAAGATGAGTTGCTACTATTGTAATTTATAGATTAAGAGATGAACGTATATGTCCACGTTTTTATTTTTTCAATTGAAAATATATAATTTGTGAATGCGGAAAAAGAGAACTTTAGTACGACGAATCAAACCTGTGCCCCTTCCTATCCGGGGAAGTGCTCTAATCTGGCTACCTACTACCTTGCGGTCATACCCAATGAGGAAATTCTCATCACATTTGTCTTAACGACGTTTCCCGGATAGGAAGGGACACAGGTTCGATTCCCGCTCGTACTAAAGTTACTAAAGTTTTCTTTTTCCTCATTCACAAATAATAATTTGTACTCTAAAAGTAGCTGAGCATGTCGAGTGCTAAGAATATAGATCAAAATGAAAATATATCATTTTTCGTATTGAAACTGTCGTGAGATTGATACATATTAGAAATATATCACCGGAAACAACTCACATTGAGACACCGCTGCGCGCTCGCCCTGACGATGAGCATCGAATATGCTCGAAACCCGGGTCGACTAAATCGATCCTCATCGTGAGTTATTTCCGGTGATATATTTCTAATATATCATTTTTACAAATTATTTCAATCCATGCATTGCTTGAGAGTTTATTTCTATCTAACTACAACTGTAGTTCCTAAAAATTGCTTATATTTTTATTTACCCGTGCAAAGCAAGAACGGGTCGCTAGTCAAGATATATTTAGATCTTACACGAACTGATCTTCCCCTCCATCCAACCGATCCTATGCAATCTTTATAGGTCATACACTCATTTGCACATAAATTTAATACAGTACGTCCGCTCAGGAGACACGTGAACGTAATACACATCACACATACTCGTAAAGGTACTTATAATTTAATTCGTTAACATACTGCAATTGACTTTCTGATTCATACATTTCAAATTAGATTTGATAAATACTTTGGAAAATCTAAAAATGCACGCCTCATAATCTTCATTTTTCACAATAAAATTGATTATTTGATAAGTAACTAATAATGTATTGGTCTTACTAAGTAGTTTTCAATAAATCACATAGATAGCGCTAATTTCAAAAAGTACTGTGGTTTTCATGTCTTATACGCCATCTAGCGCTAATTTTAAGAAGTTATTCTATATTGGTATATAGAAGTAGTTCTCACGAAATAAGGATGGCGCTGGTTTGTGTCGATTCGAGCGTAAATATTCACTATTTTTTTGTTTATTTAATAACAATTAAACCACATCGAATCAGACCGTGAAAAGTGATAGAGCTCCTGTTCGTAATTATACTGAATCGTAAAAGAAAAAGAAATACTCGATTAGTAAAGTATTTCGGTCGTTATCGTGTTAACATAAATTATTCGAACATACCTACAACACACGGACGTCCAAGACAGAACTTTTTTAAACAGTTTTTTAACTAGTTTAAATAACAAGAATGGTATCAAAAATATCATGAGTGTTAAAAATAGTGTTTTTTCTTGATATATGTGTGTATATATTATTTTACAAGTGTAGTATATGATAAATAGAGACATTTTCTTTAATTTTGAAAAATCAGTTGTTCTGCATGAAACGAGAACAATACCCACCTCAACGCTTCGCTTATGAGGCGTGCAATCTGTCTTAGAATTTTATTGTTTTTAGATGAAAGGGATATAGCGTGCCACCGTGTTAACCCGCACTGGGGTTAGCAGACTTCGCAAGCCTTCGAAAAAAAACTCTCAAGCAAACTTCTACAGGCGTTGAGGAAGCTCTCTCGTGGCTTTTTTCTTCAACAAGCAGTGATATTATGGTTCGATCAATTGTCTTATCAACGGTATGAAAATTTATCGAACCTGTTATTTTTTTGTTATGGCGGGACAATATTTACCCAACCGCACACCTCATCATTAGGGGCAACGAACAGGGTAGTGTGGGGCCCTCACCCACTAAATAAACCTGCGGTGTGCCATCTCTCCGTCTGTATTGGTGGACCACTGGAACTATGTTACATTGCTTCAGTGGTCCAAATTAATCGAACCTGGATGTCTAAGAGATTTATCCTATGATTTGTGTAATCTGCATTCTTAAGTCAATTTAGTACAGTTTATTTATTAGTTTTAATGACATCCCTGCACTAAGGAATAATGATGAATGATTTTACAAACACACAATTTAACGAACATAAAGTATACTCAGACTTAGAACAACCATTTGTGGATCACACAAAGTATTGTATATACGGGACTCGAAATCGCAATTCTCCATACGGGAGGTCAATATTTAAACCACTCAATTATCTGTGCAGTCATACCACCCTTACTTCGTTTATACGAATATTTGAGATTTTGGATCTTTCTGTGTGCTTATAGACTATTCAACTGCACTTCCCGCGTTCTGAGGTCTTTTGACTACTGAACCATGAAACGTTGCAGGGTTCGTCTATAGGTCTATACCATCTGGTCGTCCTTGTCCAAAACGGTTCATATTTAGCGCTCTTTTCTAACACGTTCGTGTAGGTTTTGGAAACGTAGTGGATTGTATCTTATCCCTTTCATCCTGAGGAGACCGATGCTCAAATGTGAAATAGTAATAGTAAGTGAAAAATAACGTACCTTTCAATAAAAACAAACTATAATAAAGTAGAGGGTCTAATTCTTGCGTCAAAAATTCTCTGTGGTCAGTAAAGTGGTCGAAGTCCTTAACAACTATGCTTTTTATAATTTCAGGATCTCGAATGAGGAACACCGGAGTCGTGACCTCATTAAATCCTACGTATCTGAAATGTGTAAACTGTTAATTGATAATAATTAGTGGAATTATTTATATTATACTAGCTTTCATTCGTGACTACTTCATAAAAAAAACTTTCATAAAAAACCTGCTACTATTCACGACTTCATCTACGATTTTTTTTTTATAGAGTCCTTTAGGAAAATCTCATAAAAATCATTCAGGCGTGATTGGCGGACGAACATCCAAACATATTCACGATTTTTTACATTCATATATTAATAGGAATAAGGATTATCCATCCATCCATCCATCAGCCTTTTAAAGTCCACTGCTGGACATAGGCCTCTCCAAGAGTGGGGGATAGTGCCGTAATCGCCACGCTTGGCAGGCGGGTTGGCGGGTTGGTGACGCAGTGGATGTTGTTAATACTCGAAGGAGTGCTGCTGCCCACTCCCTCAGTATTCCCTCAGTCGGCTCTTACGACTCCCATGGGTGGAGAGGGGTGGCACAATTCTAAAGCCAGCCCCACACGGCAAAATTTGGATTAATTGCATGAAAATTTCTATCATTGCTAGCGCTGTAATAGAGAAAAAACACCATAAACTAAGGCAATGCTGAGTCCATAAACCACATACCATCAGTCGTCTTCCGACTTAACTTACTACCGAAGCAAATGTAAAACGATTATAAGAACTCACCTTTCACCTGGAAATGCGTTATACACTTCTTCCAAATCATCCAAATAATGCCTCCTCAAGAACGTACTTCGGGCAACATTGCCAAATATTGGCAAACCAGGTAAAAACATCAGTCCTCTATCTTCAAAGTATTTATGGAGTTTTTTATAAGAATAAAAGTAGTACACTGCGAGGGTGGTCAATAAAAATATTAATAGTTCTAGTATCATGTTGTTGGTTTGATGAGGTCTTCCAGTGTACTGTGATTGCTGATATTGAGCGAGCTAGGAGGTCCAATATATAAACTAAGGAAACCTCGAATATTTCCAATAAAATTAAAATCGGTAGGCTTTACCAAGGTACCACTGAAGGAATGTAACATAGTTCCAGTGGACCGTCAACACAGGCGGAGAGACGGCACAAGGCGGGTTTCTTTAGTGGGTGCGGGCCCTACACTACCCTGTTCGTTGCCCCGAACGATCGGGTGTGCGGTTAGGTACATTATTTCCCGCCTAAAAAAAAAAGCTTTTTCCTTTTATATTTTCAACCCTTTTTCTGTCCCACTATTGTGCATGGGTTCTCCTCTCATGGTGAAAGGGTTTGGGCAATAGTCCACCACGCTGTGCCAATGCGAGTTGGCAGACTTCTGAAGCCGTCGAGTTTCTTCACGATGTTTTCCTTCATCAGCAGTGATAAATTATAAACAAACACACATATAATTTCGAAAAATCTCGAAAGGTCAGAGGGGTGTGCCGTACAAGGTCTGAACCTTGAATCCGGGATCGAACTTGATACCACTGTCTTTGCAGTACTTGGTTTTACCGCTAGGCTATCATTGCTTTCTTAGGATTGAAAAAAAATGAATAAAGCAGTTTTTGCTATGGGACGCTAACTGCGTCTACATTTCGACACCTTTGCACCATCATATCTGCCAATTACCTCAGGCTATCCAGGTGCTGCAGCAACATCTGTGGATACCCTTAAACGGCAGAAATATGATAACCAAAATGGTAGATAATTATATTTTTGAACCGTTCGGGGTCGTAAACCCTTGGGTCTAGGGGTCCAGACCCTCGTGCTTTTCATAATGCAATTGTGAGACCACTAATTGACGCACCACGTGATCAGTCGACCTAATAACTAGCACAAAAGATTAGCATTGACGTTCGCGGCAATGTTGGCTACCTTCAGGTCACAATGCCATTAAGCAGTGATGCGGAGGAATTTTAAGATACGTAATTTTAGTTTTTTTAATAGGATAGTTAATAAAATAATTTATTTATTTGCTAATTTGTAAATAATAAAAAAAAATACCAGATATAATTTGTAAAATTGCCAACGCTTGTAACGCATACCATAACCCAATAATTACACACGTCAAAATGATAATGCCCGTGATATTTACAAGTGTATTTATTCAATTATTAACTTTACACCACTGATTTTAAAGTTTAGTTTACTTCATCATTTCTTCGCACCTCGCGAAGCTGTTTTATTGACATCGTTACAGGGTCACACTGAATTACTATGACCCTGTAACGATCCTAATATCTGCACCTACTTATATAATATAAAAATAGTGCCAGAGGCCTACGCCCCTTCCTTGGCTCTATCCTTCCTCTACACCTCCAATCCCTTTCCTTAGAGTTGATGACGCACACGTGCGCCTCCAATGTTGCTAGACTACGGCGGTCAGTGCTCACCATAAGGTAGGCCGTATGATTTATGATTTGTAGTACATATAAGGAAAATACTATAGTTTGTTTTTGACGTGATAACGTCTTATAAATCGATTAGCCTTTGCCCGCGGCTCCACCGCAATCAAATGCTAGTTTTTGGGTTATATCTCAGGTTCCCGGTATAGTAGCGGAATAAAGTGAATACCAGTTTTTAAGTCTAATCAAGAGCTATCAAATAAAAAAAGTTGCATCAAAATCCATTCAGTAGTTTTTGCGTGATGCGTGAACAAACAAACAGACAAAAATCAAAAAAAAAATGTTTTGTAATGTAATGTAGTAAGTACGTTTAATTTTGCAATTAAAAAGTACCTAAAGATATCTAAAAGCAATTGTAAAGTGGAGATTGGGCGTCGCCGTCCGTCAGCGACTGCGATAGCATAGCGGTCTAGAGCACTTCCCCGGATTGGAAGGGACGCAGGTTCGAATCCTGCTTGCAGCAAAGCTCTCTTTTTCCACTTTCATAAATAATTTGTTCTTGTTGCAATAACTATTCTGTAGTTACGGCGTTAATATGTAACAAATAAACAAACGCATTTTTGCATTTACAATATTAGTAAGTAAAAAATAATAATCCTCATTTTTTTACTGCTACGCAATATTATATAAGAATGGCTTGTGCCCATTAGCATAATGGCCTGTCCATTCTTAATCTGTCGACGCAGCGTCCCTCAGAAGTACTTCACACAAGACTCTGGAACACTTTGATCGTAAATATCACCCACTTCCGCTTTGTGTTCAAGGCTTTAATGAAATAATTTTGTTATAAAAGCGATATTTTCTATAGCTTCATATTTGGAACATTTTTAAAATACTTTTTTTATTGCCTATGGTAGCAGACGAGTCACGGCCCACTTGATTAAATGGAAACCGTTGCGCATGGACTCAACTATGCCAAGAGTATTGATAAGCCGCTGCTTACCATTTTATTTCACGGCAATGAAACGAAAGAATAAACGGCTATCTCCTGCTACAACCAAAACACACAGATGTGCTTCATGGCCGGTCACAAGGGAGATCTTGTACCAATCAGCTCAGGATCGATAGCAAGTGAGTACTCCCACTTGGTACCCAGCCCTAACGCCAGTCATGCAATGGGTGATAATAGCTTACTTCCCTTAGTCGCCTCGTACGACACCCTTGGGAAAGAATGGGGTGGTGACACTTGTATTCTTACTTCAAACTTATACCACGTAAACCTTCTTCTCAAACTTTAATATTCCATTCCGATTCCTTTAATCTCTTTATAATTTTAAAGAAATAAAGAATAATAATAAAACTATTTGTCAGCTCCAACGCACGACTGCAATTTACTCATTATAATAAGATTGTCTTTGAATATGCCATAGGAAACATGTATGTATTTTTATTCTATTCGTATTAATTCGGTAAAATGTTATACATCAATCATGTTTATGCAATAGGGGTGACATTATTCTGCAAGTAATGTCTGTAAGGAAGGTTCTCTGTAAGGAATGGAATAGTGACATTAGTTTCATTCTCTCTAAGGAATGGGTTGGTAACATTATTCCAAGGAATGAGGTTGTGACATTATTCTGTTGCCCTCTGCAAGGAATGATGTGGTGACATACCCGGTACACGTCGGTTGTATACAAGTATACACATAATATATATTTGATTTCAAAGTAAAAGATGCGCATGGTTGCGCAGAAAAACATTACGTTTTTGAGTTAATACTCGTCTTAATATTACTCTCAATAATAATTTCATACCGAAGGCCTTATATAAAAATAAATTCTTAAGGAGTAAACTCCAAAAACATGAAAATAATTTTGTTGTAAGTAATAAAAAAAGCCATGCTTGTTGTCCCAACATGATCACTTTTTTGCAACTCTAAACTTATCACCACGCCATCTCTTTCGGGGTAGGCAAAGAGAACAGAGTGCCAAGATCTATTCTTGCGTACATCTCAATTTTTGGAGACTCCTGAGAGCACCTTCCTTTAATACATTACCGATTTGGTCTAGGCAGGTGAGTCTCGGTCTCCCCCTGTTCCTACCTACATCCATTTTCGCATTGTATGAAGTATTAACCAGTCGCTAGTCAGGCATTCTTTCCACATGCCCGACTCAATTTAAAACTATAAACACAATACGAATCATCGTTCATCATTCTGGGCCCAATATTGCAATTGGTTGAATGATATTTTTAAGCCTTCGCGGTCCATCCGGCGAGCCCAAACTTGTGTGATGTTAAAAAAGAAACTTCGTTGTAGCTTAGTAAATCATACATTATAATAATACGCTCGTCATATCCGTAAAAGATAAATATCTCGACGTTATAGACATGTAGTCGTTAACTAGGATGACGCGGACGCATCGGCGTGATAATCCGTTAAGACTCCGAAACGTTATTTTTATTGCACTACAAACATATGGTATTTTGGATGTGGTATTTTAATAATACTTACTACAAAACAGCATTCTGATTAATTGAGGGTAATGTGAGGGAATTCATAAGTCGCTGGATGCAAATTATGGTCAAGTCTGAACCAATTCTCAGACCCCATGCCAGAGAGCTTCCTACCAAACATTAGGGAACGCTTATGGAATTGACATTACTGGGGTGCCACAAATTCGCTGTTTGCATAATATATGTAAATACGTTACTAAAAAATACATAGCATCACGCCTGTATTCCTCGAGGGGTAGGCAGAGGAGTCTTACACATACCCACGATTCACCAGCTATGTTTAAGTCCCAAGTAATAGGGGCCGAGTCTATTGCCGTCTACCGGGCACATTTCCAAACTCCGTGCTGTTACTGAGATTTTTTCTTTTTAAGAAAAAGCTCAATTATATTGCCCGACCCGAGGATCAAACCAGAGACCTCATGATCAGCGCTTATACCACAGAGGCAGTTACATACGTCACTAAGTTTAGGAAAAGTGTGGAATAAAATTTTGTGCTTCCCGTATTTAGCGAACCACTGATATATTAACTTCAGCGGTCTAATATGTTGTAACTAACTCTATACTTTATCTAATAATGCGCCTTGCCTCAGGCTAAAAAGTTTTTGTCCAAAAATAACTACCATCTCCATCTATAACCACATTCGTACATCCAAAACGGATTTCCTCTAGGCATGACTGTTCGATTTTTGATAGATGTGCTCGCTCGGAGAGCGGGAAGATGAGACATATTTATCTGGTCGACAAAACAATTTTTCCCGATATATTTTCCTCCAGCAATACGTGATATCTCTTATATTAAATAAACATTCGGTCAAATGAGCAAATATTGAGAATGCCGCACATTTTCTGTTGACATTGATGCTAACCCCGACATAAGATACTGACGCTGACATTTCTTGGGGTAATATGGAGATACAATTGTATTTTCGGCAGAATTGACATCTTTTGACATGTCGTATGGTATCTTATTTACAGAATAGACTCTGCAGTAGAACCATAAATTTGTGGCTATATGTACTCTTCAGAATCGTAACATTATTATGCCCTATCCTGTATCTATACTAGATTAGCCAATGTAATTACATATATTATAGCCAAAGAAACAAAAACTAGATTCATCAGGTTTATTGTATACATTTAAAAAATGTCCGTATATTTTATTTCCATGTCAACATAATTTATGAACAACATTATTATTGTTATGTCTATTTACAGTGTTGTTATATGCGATCAGAGTAACATGTATTTTTGGAAGTATGGATTGAAAAAGAAAAACAATTCAAGGCTCCTAAATGTTATGGCTAACTAATTGCCAAACATCTACTCTATTGTTTTCCATTTTTTTTATGTATTTGAAACAATGTATGCAATACATACAAGCGGTGCAGGCATCACCCAAAACACGGAATGTATTATACCGGATTTGTTATCGAATTTGATAGACCCGAGGAAATGTCACAATGACTTAATTGGTATAGCGTCTGGAACAGTTTTCCAGGAGAATCAGATTTAAATCTTGCTCGTGGTTATTATTTTTGATCTCATACTTCGCGCTTTGTGTTTTGGTACAGTGACTTCCGTCTTAAAATCCGTTGCGTAGTTTCGAAAAAGAAAGCTGAAAAATAAGACGCGCATATCGATTTTACTTTATACTATATATGCAAGTAATCGTGAAGCATTTTCATATATTTCGGCTCCCATTCCTTTCCAACATAATAGTTAATCTTCACGAAACGCTTGACTGTTCTTCTAATATGGTTGAGTCCATTAGCGGCAGTTACCAATTACTATCAGACGTATATCAGCGTATATTGTCCGTCATCGCAAATAATAAAATGAGTCCAAATTGTTTAACTATCAATACTGTTACGATCCAATTTTGTGTCAACATTTGGTTCGACAGCGTAGTGCCTTTGTAATGTACTTAAACTCGCAGAATTATACTCTTGTAGATTTGAAATTGTGTTATATCCATTCATTTCAGGATTCGCAGTTAGAGCTTCTTCTTCAGCCCGGGAAACTGAATTAAAAATTTCTCTCTGCACTCTTATTTGCAAATATTTTGGCAGCTCTCGAGTCTTATCGCAAAGACTGTCAAACAACTTTGACAAAGCATCTTCGCTACGTTTCATGTCAACCACCTTTCTAATCAACTCATCTCGATGCAATTCCCTTTCAATTCTTAACTTTTCTCTTTCTTCATAGATGTCTGATATATCAGCTTTCCTCTTTTTGATATCAGGTTCTGAAAATAACGGGTCTTCAGGGCATACACAATCTGGTATTCTTGCAGTCATATTGCTAGTTTCTGCTGAATTGTCATTGTGACTTTCTAGAGTATCATTAGAATCATTGCAGTAGAAAGCGTTGTCTTTGCTCTCGGATTGATTTAATATAAATTTCATATCTTCTTCGTATTTCCATGGTTTCAGATACTGAGCGGAGGGGCCTGCTTCGGGTTTCCGTCGTCGAAGAGCCTCTCTATGGCTATCTCGTAATTTTTTCCATTGGTTCTTTGCTTCTCTACCTACAAAAGAAGAAGAATATTAAATTTAATTCAAAATAATATAATAATTTGTTAAAACGATCTTCTGGTTAGCCAAAAAATAACAGTATTCAAGGTTACACGGTTTTTAAGAATCAGAACGTGAGATCGAATATCTTGAGAAACAAACTTCTTGATAAAGTCACCCAGCGTTATACTATAATGGGGTAAATGTTTCCATCCATCCATCCATCAGCCTTTTAACGTCCATTGCTGGACATAGGTCTCCCCAAGAATGGGGGATAGTGCCGTAATCGCCACGCTTGGCAGGCGGGTTGGCGATCGCAGTGGATGTTGTTAATACTCGAAGGAGTGCTGCTGCCCACTCCCCCGGTATTCCCTCAGTCGGCTCTTATGACTCCCATGGGTGGAGAGGGATGGGACAATTCTAAAGCCGGCCCCACACGGCATACCGCAGATATATTTTTTAAAAATATAGTGTCACGCCGGTATTCGCGAAGGGGTAAGCAGAGGTTTATTATACACACCCACTGTTATAAAACGTGATACTTTTAGAAATAAAAAAATGAAAACAATAAAATTGTTTTAAAAATATGACGCACATTTAAAAAACCTAAACGTTATATACGTAACCTACTCGTAGTTACTAAGTCCTACCATCTGGTGCTCAGGTCAAGCCAGTGTGTATGATTATGATGTTATTTTAACTGCCTCAGTGGTGCAGCGGTAGTGTGTGTGACTGCTGATCATGAGGTCTCGGGTTCGATCCACGGGTTGGGCAATGTTATTGAGCTTTATCGTAAAAAGAAAAATTCTCAGTAGCAGCCCGGAGTTTGGAAATGTGCCCGGTAGACGGCAATAGGTTCAGCCCCGATTACGTGGGACATAAACATAGCTGGCGAATTGTGGGTGTGTAAAATACACCTCTGCCTACCCCTTCGGGGAATATAGGCGTGATCCTATGTTTTTTTCTTTGTTTTTTTAATACTGGAAATCGTAACTTTTTATTTGTAATTCACATCACATTTTACATATTAACCACGGTCTTAATCCTATGGTTTATCTGTCCATGATATATTCGCTCTATTTAATACAATAAAAAAAAATATAGTCTAAACACAAAGTTAAAAGTGCTAAGCATGTCAAATGCTAAAAATATATATAAAAATATCTAAATAAAAAATATAGTTACACAGATCATATACGAGTATGTCATAAACTAGAACATTTTCTTGAGCAATACATTTGAATAGCACTAAGCACAAAGTTAAAAGTGCTAAGCATGTCAAATGCTAAAAATATATATAAAAATATCTAAATAAAAAATATAGTTACACAGATCATATACGAGTATGTCATAAACTAGAATATTTTCTTGAGCAATACATTTGAATAGCACTGCTATTATATACTGAGATTACTCTACTATTTTATTTTAATTGCCGACCGTGGCATTCGATCAAACGGCCCACCTGATGGTAAGTACTACTAGGTAGTTTATTTAGTATACTGGATAGCATAACTGCCTCGGTGGTGTAGCGGTAGTGTATGCGACTGCTAATCATGAGGTCTCGGGTTCGATCCCCGGGTAGGCAATGTTATTGAGCTTTTTCCTAAAAAGAAAAAATCTCAATAGCGCCCGTAGTTTGGAAATGTGCCCGGTAGACGTCAATAGGCTCGCCCCCTATTACGTGGGACTTAAACATAGCTGGCGAGTCGTGGGTGTGTAATATACCTCTGCCTACCCCTTCGGGGAATACAGGCGTGATGCTATGTTTTGATAGCAAATACTGCCACGTTCTGGTAACATGGTCAATTTGTAGTTTTGTACTTTATACTTATTATTTAGATAATTATCTAAGTTGTCTTAAGTGGTCAAGTCTTGCTATCTTTACAAGCTCATGCCTTTTTGTATGAACTACAATATTTAGAGATTGATTTGAGTCCATAATTTTTTGTCTCATGTTTGTTTATAAGGCTGCTTGCGCACAGAGTA
Source organism: Leucoma salicis (assembly GCA_948253155.1). Lineage (NCBI taxonomy): Eukaryota > Metazoa > Arthropoda > Insecta > Lepidoptera > Erebidae > Leucoma > Leucoma salicis. The sequence goes on from OX411812.1 coordinate 24,958,107, forward strand.
TAATTAGTAATTTGGGGAATAAAAATCAATAGCTGTTCTTTAGTCTCGCTAAACTAACTGGCTTGACCGATTTGAATAATTGTTTTTTGTTTCGTTCCCTCTGTTACGTTAAAAGTAAAATAAAAAGGGAACTCTTTAATATAAGTAGATTATTTGAAAAATTAAATATTTTAAGGTACAAATTATTTGTGAATGAGGACAAAGAGAACTTTAGTGCGAGCGGGAAACGAACCTGCGTCTCTTCCAATCCGGGGAAGTGTTCTAAGCCACTGAGCTACCGCACTGAACTTTCGGCCATACCCACAATCTCCTCATCACATTTGTCTTTACGACCAACGCCATTTATCGGAATGCATTTACATGCATTAATCCAATATGCACGTAAATGCATTCCGAGGAGGAATGCATTTACATGAGTAGATTGGGTATGGTCGAAAGGTCAGTGCAGTAGCTCAGTGGCTTAGAGCACTTCCCCGAATTGGAAGGGACGCAGGTTCGATTACCGCTCGCACTAAAGTTCTCTTTTTCCTCATTCACAAATAATTTGTACTCTAAAAAGTAGTTGAGCATGTCAAATGCTAAAAAAATATAGAGCAAAAATCAATATTGGTAACTTTGTCCATACAAATACCCATGTATTTGGCTCAACTGACGACAAAATGACAGCTACTGTTACTCTTTTAAATTCATTTGCACTACAAGCAAGTTTTATTTAACCTATCAAAATCCAAATCTTGGACGATGCAGATCGATTAAGATTGATAATCGTTCATAAAATAAATTACTTATAGGTGATACCTACGATACGGTTTACCGGGTCATCTAGTAGTAAATAATAACTTGTTATTTTTAAACACTTGACCTTGAACACACTACGTGAAAATAAAAATAAATACATGTCTGATTGGAATAATGTATATAAAATACATCCAATAGATGGCTTAGGGTCTCCATTCAGTAGGTAGATACTAAAATATGGTTTTTAGATACAATCTACAGTAGCTTAGTGTCCTAAGCATGAGGATCAACAATCTACAAGTTACAGTATTTCCTCAGTTGGCTCTTACGACTCCCATGGGTGGAGAGGGGTGGGACAATTCTAAAGCCGGCCCCACACGGCATTCCGCAGATATATTTTTCATAAATATAGTGTCACGCCGGGGGTAAATCAACCAAGCAATCCCCGAAGGGGTAAGCAGAGGTTTATTATACGAGTACACACCCAGTGTTCGCCGACTACGCTTAAATCCCACGTAATACGGATATATTATTGCATTTAGTGGCAGACGTGCCACGGATCATGTAAATGGTAACCGTCGCTCATGGACTCAACTATACCGAAAGAATTGTCAAGCCGCTGCTCACCATTTCATTTCACTGATATGAAATGAAAGCATAAACGGCTATCTCCTGCTACAGCCAAAACGCAACGATGTGCTTCATGGCCGGTCACACAGGAGATGGTGGTACTAACCCGCTCGGGCCCGATACCAAGTGAGTACTCCCACTTGGTACCCAGCCCTACCACCAGTCATGCAATAGATGATAATTGCTTACTTAATCGCTTTGTACGACACCCGTGGGAAAAGATGGGGTGGTGACACTTGTATTCTTAGTCCGTCACCACACGGATAAATTAATTAACGGCCCACCTGATGGTAAGTGGTAGCCATCGTTCATGGACTCAACTATACCGAGAGTATTGTCAATCCGCTTCGCACCATTTCATTTCTCAAATATGAAATAATAGAATAAACGGCTATCATCTGCTACAACCAAAACACACTGTCGTGCTTCATAACCGGTCACACAAGAGACGGTGGTACTGACCCGTTCAGGCCCGAAAGCAAGTAAGTACTTTCACTTGGTACCCAGCCCCACCACCAGTAATGCAACAGCTGATACATAATTGCTTACACCTTTTGCATTTGCGTACGACACCCGCGGGAAAGGATAGGGTGGTGACACTAGTATTCTTAGTCCGTCACCACACGGACAAATCGGGGGATATCGCCCCCGAGACTTCATGGTCAGCAGTCACTTACACTATCGCTGCACCACCTAGGCAGTTCACTTCAGTTCAATTCTATAATCTCGGTTTCATAAAGTTTTGTGTTCTAATAAATAAATATTTTAAAGGAAAGATGAAAGTAATATTAATCATGTCTTCATATAGATTAATTTCCTTCATAAGAGCTGTTTGAATACCAGCAGAGCTCGTAATGACGTCCCTGTATCTATGTACAACTAACACCTATTTTAATCGCAAACTTATTGCTGTTGTATTGCGAGTTGTCGTTACGACTTTACCCCAAGAAAATGAATTAACGAAATCATATCCTCTATCACGACAGCACCCCTATATCGGTGTGTTACAAATTCAAGGGTTACAAACCGTTTCTTTTAACTACTTGCCCAGCTCTAACAAACCAATTTTATATTGGAAGCTAATATAGTCTATTTTAGGTTTATATGTAACAAATAATTATATTCAACATGTTTTTTATAAAAAATGTTTTAGTGAAAAGCACCGATTTCGTTAGTTTTCGTCCACGGTGCTTAAAGAGGGATATAATGCATTTGCTAAATTAAAAGGCAGTGATTCAATCGTTTTTTTTTAATCAATTTCAAATGCTTCCCAATGCGTTTTAATAGAATAACATAAATAAGTTATGTAAATACAATCTGCAGATTTAAAGATAATAATTAAAACTATCTATTTTTAAAACTTCTTTTTAGAAAACCTGAATTAATAATTTTGTGTTAGTTTAATACAAGTATAATATTTGTTTGTAATAGACGTAAACTAAATACTTACCTACCCAGTATTACTTTTCGTCTACTCACGTTAAAGTATATGGACGGAAACTTAAAGCAATATCAGCGTAGTTTTTAGTTTTCGTCCACAATATCATTTGTGTTGTGCATGCAATACTGCTAAATTAGCGGATGAAAACTAAATATCAGACTTAACCATCAAAGATCATTCCATAAAGATTTCAACAGAATTTCTTCGCATTCCTTATTTTAAACGACTAGTCAAACTTTACTTATATTTTTGTGTTTTCGTCCACGCGGACGAAAACTGATTGTTTTGCGAAATAGGTAATTCAGTTATTGTCCGCCTAGATGTTGTAAGTAATTCGTTAAATGAGTACGAAACACGCATTTTAATGTGTTCTTTATGTATCAACTTAGTCATTAATGCCCTAAAACATAAGAAATACATTCTAAAAACAATAAAAAAAATTCTGCGCTGTTAGCTTGCACCACTATTTTTCAAACTTTTATGTGACGTTTTCGTAGCTTAGAAGTAAGCCGCCAGATTAAAGAATCTTTTATTCGAGTTTTGACTTGTTATAAACTATTCTAAGTTGGTAGACGTGCAGATTTGATATTAAGGTATGCAACGAGTCCAAACTTGCGTACTATACACCTCTGCCTACCCCTTCAGGGAATACAGGCGTGATGCTATGTTAGAAGAAATTATTTGTAAAAAATATTTACTGCGAGCAAAATTCGAACTTGCGTTCCTCCAAAACCGGAGGAATGCCGCAACTACCTATTGCTGATTCCCAATCTCCATTGCAAAAATATTAGTTTTCAGATATATTTTAATTTCCACGCCATCTATCGGATGTATTTACATACAGTCCCTCACCAGATGGACCGACGAACTGGTCAAAGTCGTGGGGAGCCGTTAGATGCGGCCGGCGCAGGACCGCTCATTGTAGCGTTCTCTTGGGGAGGTCTATGTCCTCCAGCAGTGGACGTTGAAAGGCCGATGGATGGATGAATGGATGTTCGGATACAGTAAACTTAAATATTACAATTATTCTTAATTACTTATCTACTTACCAGAAGTCATTCCACATTCTTTGGCCACGCGCTCCCACGCCGCGTCCTTCTTCGCAACATCTCTGTACGACACGTGATTCACATTCCACAAACACGAACGATTACGCACTTTCTCTATAAAACATTCCACTGTGGTTTCCATATTCTTCATACAACTAGTTACAATGAGTTTCTGAGCAAAAACCAAAAATTATTAAATAAATAACACAATATTCATCACAAATTTTCAATGTCGTGGAGCTGCTATGACGCACAGCCATGCTATGCACGCTATATGGCTTCGTCCCCTCTACTACAATATGAAGATATGACAGTAATAGTTATTATAAACCTTAATTCAACACATTTAAAGTGCAGATTAAAAAAGACAATGGCTTTCTCGCTCATCTGTTTACATAGACATTGCATTATAAACCATAACTTCATGAAGATAAAATTTGCATTACATTGTACCAGTTTTAAATTTAGATATCGACCGAATCAACGCTACACCCACTCACGTGGGTCACGAATGTATTGTATAGTTATACGGTGTGACGTCATAGAGCTATGTTTGCGATAAAGCTAGGGCTGCCAAAAAATAAATTCATGGAAGGGTTTTATTTTGATATTATTATTAATTTTGATAATTTTTGGAATGATTTGTATAATAGTAATCAGGACAATTTTATCGAAATAGATGCGTGGTAAATATGTCTGGTATAAGTCTTAAATAAAACAGTGTATACCTAAAAATGTAGGTAATTAGAACTTTTACACTCAACTCAAATTATGTTTTGTTACCCTTACTACTAGTTTATTTGTTTGTTTGTCACGCCGTAACTAAACCAATTATCATGAAAACTTGCATACATATAGTTTGGAGCATAGGGCAAACAGTTTTTAACTTTTTACATATTTTTAATAGTAGTTCAGATTTTTAATTACTTCAGAGTTCGGCCGAATAACAAAAATGGAGAAATGTGAAGTAGAAAATCCTGCTCGTGCCAATCATTTTTTATTTCACATTTTCGCATTTTGTGCTCAAAATGTGTTGGTAAGAATTGTTTGAGTTTTACTTGGTATGTAATAATATGCCATTTTTTTGTTTTAATTGAGAAAAAACAGTTTGTAGTTGATGTTTAAAAATGTTAACTTTTCTAATAAAGTAGGTACTTAATTACTTGACAGCCCTAAATGAGCATTACAGTAACAACGTTTAGTAAGTATTCATAATATTATATATTTGTTTCGTTTAGTTGCGTTTGATCTACATTTTTAAAGTGATTCTTTTAGACATACAGAACTTTCTTTATTTCTTATGCTGGCATGAGTGGCAGGTCACAGCCCATCTCACTGTAAGTTTCGCGGATAGGAAATGCTTGAATAGAGGGCTTTATTTCTCACGACCTAGTCCATCAACGCTCAGATAGTGCGTATGACACTTTTTTTTCATATTACATTAGTTCAGTGGTATCGATGTCTGACCCTGTGATGTGACGCTCACTAATTGAAATTAACAGCGGCGCGCTAAGCCCCGCACCCGTGTAAAATGCGACGCACGTAGCCTTTTTTTTGTGTGTGACTGGTTGTTAGCCTCAGATGGCTATGACAACCTTACCCGGACAATTGGTGAGCGTAGAGGGCTCTCAACTCAACATTTAGGCAACGCTACCCGAGGGCACCCCCTGTGGGGTAAGGACCTCGGCTCGGGCTGTTGCTGGCAAAGTGGGATTTCCCACGTTTATGATTTGAACGCACGTAGACAGGACAGCGTTAAATATAAAAGTTTTTGTATGCAATATGGTTGCATGCATGTTACTGTTACCACTGAAGTAATGTCACGTAATTTCAGTGGTCCGCAAATATAAGCGGAGATACGGTACACAGTGGGTTGATTTAGTGAGTGAGTCCTATTACACTACCCTATCTATTGCATTGCGACAGGACGTGTGGTTAGATAAGTACATTTGTCGCCATAATAATAAAGGTTGTATGCCTGTCTAATCCTTTCAAAGGCAATCCAGGTCTACAGGACTAGGAAAATTATTTTGCGTATTCTGGTTTACAATTGATAGGTATATTACAATATGTATCTATCTTATAAGAGGTGATCCATTTCGAGGTTCCCTACTTTTTTAAAGAAAAAAAACAGAAAATTCAAATTTAATGGAGAATGTTTATTATCATTTGAAAGAACATCCTTTGGCATTTATTTTTTGAAGATTATATCTATCAAATGCTGGGCGTTGCTACGTCGCAGATGATCCATCCGTTGAGTCCAATTTTCGATGACTCGTTCGAGCATTTCGACTGGTAACAACAAAGTAATGAGGCCCATTTCTGGTACAATGGGTATGTAAACAAGCAAAATTGCCGCATTTGGGACGAAGAGCAGCCTGAAGAGATTTAAGAACTGCCACTTCATCCAGAAAAAACAACGGTTTGGTGGGGTTTGTGGGCCGGTGGAATCATCTGTCCATATTTCTTTAAAAATGATGCCGGTGCGAACGTAGCCCTCAATGGCGACGGTTATCGTGCCATGATAACCGACTATTTGATGCCTGAAATTGAAGCTCGTGATCTCGGCGACATTTGGTTTCAGCAAGACGGCGCCACTTCCTTTTCACTTTTTTAATAAACATTGTCCATTAAATTTGAATTTACTGTTTTTTTTTTTTTTAAAGTAGTGTACCTCGAAATGGATCACCTCTTATAAATAATCTTGCAGTGATAGCATAATGGCCTGGTTTTACACCAGGAACTGCGCTGCCGAGAGGAGCATTGAATTCGATGTTCAGATTGAGGAAAAAATATCCTTATGTAATATCTTATATTATAATAAAATAAAATAAAAAATTTAATTTATTTTTCTTGTTTAATAACATAGTTATAAGCCTTTGAAATGAACCCAAAGTGGGTTAATTTGTCTTAAACAAATTAATAATTATTTAGAGGGTTGTTGTTCAGCACAGCGCCATCTCTTGGTAGGGTTTGGAACTGGCATACCTGCTATAGATCGATATCTTATAAATTATAATCAATTGAACTAGATGTCACCCTAGTTCTACGAGCTGACAACAGATGGTACCATCAAGTGGAGACAGTGCTCTGTTCGAGACTTCGAGTAGACTAATTTTATTCTCCGCTAGGAGTACTGTTGTTCTGTGATTTTATTCTACCGGCGCTGACGGAAACGGAATGCTCCGATGGTTCGGACATGTGGAAAGAATGCCGGACGAGACATTGGTTAAGAAGATATACAATGCGAAAGTGGAAGGATGTAGGTACAGGGGGACCTCTTCACCCATGGGAGTCGTAAGAGCCGACTGAGGGAATACTGAGGGAGTGGGCAGCAGCACTCCCTCGAGTATTAACAACATCCACTGCGATTGCCAACCCACATGCCAAGCGTGGCGATTACGCCTCTATCCCCCTTTGGGGAGGCCTATGTCCAGCAGTGGAAGTTGAAAGGCTGATGGATGGATGGATGGAGTCAGGAGTCTCCGCAACCAGCGAGTTGCGAATGTTGAGGAAGTGAGAGATGTATGCAAGAATAGAGCCTCTTGGCACTCTGTTCTCTCTGCCGACCCCGCAAGGGAGATGGCGTGATGATAAGTAAGTAAACAGCATACCCATATCGGGCATGCAATAATATAAATAAATAAATATTACATGATATTTCAAATATTAATGTGCAAAAGTGGTGGTCTTTTGCTTATTAACTATTTGTATAAGTGCATAAGTGTTGGCAAGTGATGTAGTGCAGCAGAACTTGTTTTTCATGTTGATTCCAAAACTCCATCGAAGTTTCAGTAAAGTCGCCACCGCTTAACTCAAGCGTGACTTTGACTTGACTATGACTAATTTCATATGACTTTGACTTCGACTACAGCGTGTTTGATGAATTAAACTTACCTGTGATCAGAGAATAACGATGTTGGTTTTAAGTTACTGTTAGGCAGATGGTTCTTCCAAAAACTTAAATAAATTTAAAAAAATATTCTAACCCTCAATAGCATATTATGAAATGGCAGAATATTTGATGGAACTGATTGCGTATAATAATTATGATATATATTTATGATTGACGAGCCATCAAATTAAATGCTCCCTAAAGTTTTAAAAGCTATGTATTAAAAAGTACAACTTAGTCTAGAAAGATTGGATTTTCAGTATACTTAATATGTTATTTTTTCTTTGTTACAAATACAGCTGTCAGTATAGGTGTTAAATCTGCCAAAACTAAAGAAAAACTTTGATTTATGAAACTAACAAAATCTAGCGTCGGAACAAAACAATGTTTTGTTAGATTTCGTATACACGTAGTTGCTGTATCCATGTATGTTTGGTGCACGTTGTAGGCAAAGGAAGGACAAAATTAAATAAATACTGAACTTGATCATAAACCTAATTGATTGTAAGTTAATTTGTCTATGACCACCGAAGGAATGTAACATAGGTCCAATAGCCCGCCAATAATAATAATAATAAATATTCACGGACATTTCACACAACGTCCTCTGGTCCCAAACTAAACTTAACGCTTGTGCTATGGGTACCAGATTACGGATATAATACATAATATTGTTGTTATTTTGTTGTAAATACATACATATAATAAATAGAAAACACCCAGACGCAGTACAAATATCTGTATTCATCACACAAATAATTGTCCTGAGTGGGAATCGAACCCACGAGAGGTCGTGGATTCGTGCACGAGGGTGCACGGAAGTCGGTTACACTACTGACTACGCCACAAGGCCCATCATAATAGCGGAGAGACGGCACACGGCGGGTTTCTTTAGTGGGTGAAGGCCCCATACTACACTGTTCGTTGCCCCGAACGACAGGGTGTACGGTTAGGAAAATTTTTTTCCCGCCTTAACAAAAAAAAGTAAGTACATTTGTCTATATGTCGTGTAATCAGCCGGGAACAGAATTGCAAAGTTCACAACATTTTTATCCGTACAGTGACTGATTATCATCGGTTTCAAGAAAAGTTGATTCTCAAATCGATAGTGTATATTAGTAGAAACTTCTATTGGCACGTTTGACGAATTATATAAGGGTAAAATCTTATGAGTCACTGACATGCTGTGTGCCCGAAATTCTCGACACTATTTAGAATACATGTACAATGCCATCTATCGAAATAATTCCTATTTAGCTATCCGTACATACTTTATAAGTTGAAAATTATATATTCAGTACATATTATATTTAATACACATAAAAGCTTTAAAAACTGGTGTTCTGTTTCAGGTTACGTACATACTTTAAAATACATTTAACTCTTTTAAATATTTCAACAAACAAAATAGTACGAAGCTTAACATCAATCATATATACAGATTGACAGTACATCTACAAAAAATTACCTCGGTGACTACATATATCACCTAAAATGAAAAGATTTCATTTCCTAGGGAAAGCTTATGCTGTCACAAACGGTTTTAATTACTGCTGGTCCACTCCAGGTGTTACTAAAAACCTGATATTTAGACATTACAAGGAGATACTTAAATTTTATTTGTATGGATTGGTATCTGATTATATCACCGCTTTGTTTTACCACTTGGGCCCATCATTAACAGTGTGGTCACGATCCAACTCTGTTGAGAGTTAACGTGCGTAGCTCGCGCTGTCCAATACTGATTTCTGTTGGTCTTCTCTTGAATTAAACAACAGCTGTGTAAGTGCTATGACAGAAATGATGGAGCTACTGTATTTGGATGACTGGCTGATTATATGATTTTGTCAATGGCCCAAAATTTCACCTTCGTAGGAAAAACAGTAAGCACGTTATCACGTGAATTTTCAATATACAATAACTAAAACAATCTATCTTTTTTGCCGTGTGGGGCCGGCTTTAGAATTGTCCCACCCCTCTCCACCCATGGGAGTCGTAAGAGACTGAGGGAATACCGGAGGAGTGGGCAGCAGCACTCTTTCGAGTATTAACAACATCCACTGCGATCGCCAACCCGCCTGCCAGCCGTAGCGATTACGGCACTATCCCCCATTCTTGGGGAGGCCTATGTCCTGTTGTGGACATTAAAAGGCTGATGGATGGATGGAAAACAATCTATACGTTATACACCAACATAAATTAATATAATGATTTCTTTGTTAGATACATTTGAATTAAAGCGGTATTTTTTTATATATCTTCTTTTTTTATAATATGTAGATGGTTAACAAAACAAGCATACGGCCTACTTGATGGTAAGCGGTTACCGTAGCCTATAGACGCTAGCTGTTAGGAGCTTAGTGGACTGTATAGTTATTTTGGATTCTGGAGTAGATCTTTGGCTGATTTAAAACTCGTTTTATTGCAGCAATCAAAACTTTTATTATCGCAAATGTGGCTTACGTTACGGTACAAAAAAAGGAAGTCGTGTGTTGACACTTATGACATTACATTCTGCCTTATTACTAGTACAGATTGGTATAAAACACCGCAGATTATTGTTATACTTGTGTTGCCAGCAACACTAGCAACACCAGAGGCATCACTCGCGCGTCGCCAATCCAAGGAATGGGATAAGAGGCGTACAGAAAAGATAATAAGAAGATGATAGAGGATAATAGGGGTATCTGCCTCGGGCGCTCTCACTCACCATAGAAAATACAACAGTAGAAGTATCTAGCGTTGTTTCACGCTAATATTCTGTAAGAGGCTGGCTGGGTTGACTTCCCCACTAAAGTAACATGTATTTAAAACCATTTTTGATGTGAAACATCTAATGCGGAGGGAGGGAAAAATCGTCTGTTAGCGTGGCGACGCTTTTATTTTACGAGTACTTATCCCGTTCAAATCTTGCAAGTTAAATTTGACACACGTCTCGGTTTCCGATTGGGCTGAAATTTTACACGCATATGTATATCGCGTGACAATGCAATTTTATTATAACATGGAGATGATCTGATGATGGAGCTGGAAGGTGGACATAGGAACTCTATAATGAAACGGCGCAACCCCATCGAGTTTGGGCTCGTATGATTCGTCTTGCTGAGTACTTTGTATCTAGATGGTATCCAGGGCCTGATGATGAAGCTGGAAGGTGGCCACAGTAACTCTATAATGAAAAGACGCAACCCCATCGCGTTCGGACTCGTTTCATTCGTCTCGATGAGTACTTTGTCTTTAGATGGTATCCAGGGTATGATAATGGAGCTGGAAGGTGGCCACGAGAACTCTATAATTAAATGGCGCAACTCCATCGAGTTAAGTCTCGTTTGGATTGTCTTGACTAGTACTCCAGTCCTAGATGGTATCCAGAGTATGATGGTGGAGCTGGAAGGTAGTCGTGGGTACTCGGTAATTAAATGTCGCAACCCATGGATTTAGGGCTAGTTTGAGTTATCTTGCATAATACCATAGTCCTAAATGATTTTCAGGGTCTGATGATGTGGCCGGGATAACCGTGGGCACTATGCTATTAAACGCCGCAGTCTTATCACCTTTGGAATCGTTTCGACAAGTACTTCGGTCCTAGACGATATCCAGGGCCTGATGATGATGATTTATGTCCATTTCCGTTATACATGTGTAAACATGTCATAATTTAATATAAGTACACATTGAAAAAGTTATGATCCTTTTATTAGTACTCATTATTTCTACAAAATAATTTCAACGTTTTCACATCTGGTAGACTTCCCGTGACGTCTATTTTTTTAAGTATTTTTTATTGATTAAACACAAAGTGAAAAATGTGAAATCGAAAATAAATATAATTTCGATTTCACATTTTTCACTTTGTGTTTAATGTATAGTGCTAAGCATGTCAAATGCTAAAAATATATATAAAAATCTCTAAATATTTAAAGGGTTTGCGTCATTATTAGGTAAAATCTTAATTGTAAAATTAAGTTTACCTGGTCGGTATAATGTATGAAAATACTCCCGACAGATGGTGCAGGCGTCACCCAAAGACGTTAAGTATGATGTGTTATCGAAGTTAGCAGTCAGGAGCAATTGTCAGGATTGCTGAATTGGTAAAGCATCTGGACGGTATCCAGAAGATGCAGGTTCAAATCCTGCTCCTGACTGTTATTTTCGATTTCACATTTTTCACTTTGTGTTTAATGTATAGTGCTAAGCATGTCAAATGCTAAAAATATATATAAAAATCTCTAAATATTTTTTATTGTATAAATATAATCGATCTTGCTTACATTTTTATTGCAATTTTCGCTATATAATAATAAGATTAGAGAGTTTCATCACAAATACTAGGAACAAATGCAATCTTATTGCACACAGTACTGGTCTCCACAGAATTAGTAGATCTTTCATGGGGCACGGGCAATTTATATGCTTCTACAATAAAACTCCTGAAAATGTCCGAAACATGCCATTAAATAAGTTTAAGAAAGCCATAAAAATTAGGCTACACAGTTTCGGATTATCTTAAGGATAAAACAAAATGGCCTTGAGCTGCTCCTCATTCATGTTATGTAATTTTTAGCCGACTTCAAAAAAAGGAGGAGGTTATCAATTCGGATGTTTATATTTTTTTTTATGTATGTTCGCGCATAACTCTGATGTTGACGGATTTGCGAAATTCTTTTTTTGTTTGATAGGGGTTTATTCCGAAACGTCCCATTTAAATTTCATTGAAATCGGTGCAAAAGTTTTTAAAAAATTAACAAAAATCTAAAAATATTGTATACATCCATAATATTTTTTCCAAAAGTCCAAAAGTATCAAAAACAATTCATAATAAATACTTAGATAACATTAAAAACATTTTTGGCACCGGCTTCAAACACATCAGTAGGTGTCTAGCACGGAAATCGTATCTAAATACCAATTATTTATTGCTTTTTAGTACCTGGATGCAATTGAAGGCGGTTTTCTTTTTTTTTTAATGTTTTATAGTTTTAAGAATTATATTAAACTGTAATAAATTGCAATTTAAAAAAATGGCCATTGAGTTTCTTGCCGGGTTGTTCTCATGAAAGGCTTTATAGGGAATCTGGCCACTTGTGGCGATTGCAATCGCCACTTTATTATTGCGGATGCACTCGTCTCAGGCACTCGTGTTAATAATGTATTTTTGACGATTTTAAGTGCTACATGTATTTAATAGGCCTATAAAATAAATATATATACTTATTTGAATTTGAATCAAATTTTTAGATATTTTTATATGTATTTTTAGCATTTGACATGCTTAGCCATATACATTAAACACAAAGTGGAAAATGTGAAATCGAAAATAACAGTCACGAGCAGGATTTGAACTTGCATCTCCTGGATACCGTCCAGATGCTTTGCCAATTCAGCCATCGTGACACTTGCTCCTGGCTGCTAATTTCGATAACACATTCATACTTAACGTCTTGGGTGACGCCTGCGCCATCTATCGGACGTATTTACATACATTATACCGACCAAGCAAACTTAATTTTACAATTCAGATTTTTACCTAATAATGACACAGACCAATCAATATTTAGATATTTTTATATATATTTTATTATTATTATTACTGTAGCCTATTAGACGCTAGCAACACAAGGCACGGGCACGTCGCTAATACTAAGGAAAGGATAAGAAGCGGGTACGGGCCTTCCGCACTCTCACTCACCAAAGAAAACACAACAGTCTGAATATCTACTGGTCAGCCCATTTATGGTGAGACAAGCAAAGTTTTACCACTAGACAGCAGACCGGCCACGGCCCATATGACGGTAAGTAGTAAGAATATTGCCAAGCCACTGCTCACCGTTTTATTTCTTAGTTATGTACCGAAGGAAAATGTTTTTCCGTGTGGTGACGGACTAAGAATACAAGTATCACCACCCCATTCTTTCCCACGGGTGTGGTATGTGGCGACTGAGTGAAGTAAGCAATTATCATCCATTGCATGATTGGTAATAGGGCTGGGTACCCAGTGGGAGTACTCACTTGGTATCGGTCCCGAGCGGGTTGGTACCACCATCTCCAGTGTGACCGGCCATGAAGCACATCGTTGCGTTTTGGTTGTAGCAGGAGATAGCCGTTTATTCTATCATTTCATATTGATGAAATGAAATGGTGAGCAGCGGCTTGACAATACTCTCAGTATAGTTGAACCCATGAGCGACGGTTACCATTTACCATCAGATGGGCCATGGCTTGTCTGCCACTACAAGCAATAAAAAACAACAAAGGGGTTGCATATATTGTTTGCGGTCAGTGCCCCATACTTTGCCGCCATTCCTCTTATAATATTACCTACATAAACCTATAGTAATAGATTTATATATCTAGATATATATAACGAGTACTTCAGACCCATTTCTCCAGTAACAAGTAGGGTATATACAGACCCAATTGGGCGCACATAAACATGGCGAAAGTGGCTTTTGTCATAAAAGATAAGCACGAGAGGATATCCTTTACTTACACATAAGGGCCTCGCGCGTTCGTGAATTGTGCTCTTAGCAGGATCGGCGTGAGTTTTGATATTATTTAGGTAACATGTTTTTTATATGAGTTTAAGTGTAACTAAACAATCGTTTGAAGCATGTGATAGCCTTTTTAACATGCCTTTATTAGCTTCGCTTATATAATATATTACCTATATCTATGTAACGGAATCTTTGAACGTTATTTTCACCCACTTCAAGACTTCGAATTAAATTGAAACTGCGCATTTACGAGTATCAAGGACGGAAATCACAAACCGTCACACATACGATAAAATAAGAAACAGGCTCTTTTGAATAAAAGTGGTTTTGGTGGATGCTGTCTTAAGCCACTCCACACCTTTTACAATCATTATATGTACTTATCATAACGCCATTTCCCTTGCGGAGAAGGCAGAGAGAACAGAGTGCCAAGAGCCTCTATTCTTGTATACATCATTAGCTTCCTCAACCTTCATAATTCTCTTCACACACGCTCGCCGGTTTCAGACTCCACCTTCCTTCAATACATGACTGATTTGGTCTAGGTAAGTGACTCTCAGTCTCCCCTTGTATCTACATTTTTTTATTGCTTATGGTGGCAGACAAGCCACGACCCACCTGATGGTAAATGGTAACCGTCGCCCATGAACTCAACTATACAAAGAGTACTGTCAAACCGCTGCTAACCGTTTCATTTCACAACATGAAAACAACATGCTACAACAAAAACACACCAATGTGCTTCATGGCCGGTCACACAGGAGATGGTGGTACCAACCCGCTTGGGCCCGATACCAAGTGAGTACTCCCACTTAGTACCCAGCCCTACCATCAGTAATGCAATGGGTGATAATTGCTTACTTCTCTTAGGGTCGGTTGTTTCAAACGATTGATTATCGTAACATACGTACGTCAAAAAATAACGATTACGAACGATATTTAACGTACGTTAAATACAAAGCGTTGTTTCATTGCCTAAAAAACCCGTCGTCAAAAGTTATTAGGGATGCCAGCACATAGCAACGTATTTTCGTAATAAAAATAGATGGGAGAATTTTCTAGTATGCTAACTTTTGCCCGTATACGTTTTTACAATAGACAGGGGATGTTATAGTCTATGGTTTTTTGGTTTTTGTCATGTAATATGTAATGTCTCAGACTAAATACGTCCTAGACAGAGCGAAGAAAATTCTTTGACATGTATGAGCGAGAACGTAAGATACAATTTACTGGTGCAAAAACAGACAAAGTCAAAGATTTTGGTCTATACTTTAGCATTTGACATGCTCAGCTACTCCTAAAGTACAAATTATAATTTGTAAATAAGGAAAAAGAGTATTTTAGTACGAGCGGGAATCGAACCTGCGTCCCTTCCTTTCCGGGGAAGTGCAAAGTCATAGATTTTTGTCTTTGTCACCGTGGCCAGTTTTTGATATTGTCACGATGTCAAAATGCTTTGTCTGTCACGATTCAACTGACATAATCGAACATTTTTATAAAAATTCGGGATTTAATTAAAATTTAATGTTCATTTGTGTTAATGAGTATTTTGAGAAAAAGAATACGTGATAATAGTGGTTGTAAAATAGTGTACTAGGCTACAAAAGCTACAGCGAGCGAAAAAATACAGGTATAACATTTCATTCATATGTAGTCAAAAATGAAAAAAATTAATGATTGAATGCTATAAAGTGATATAAAATGGGCTTTTTTTACTCAAAATTAATAATTGCTACTAAGATATACTCGCAAAACACGTTTTCTAGCTAACTTTCTATTACTGAGAATTGTTTCGGTGTTGCCTTATTGCGAATTTAATTTGCCCAGTTTTCACTTTACTAAAATGTATATGTAATTTATGAGATGATAATAAATATTTACTATTTTAGGTTTCCCTCTAATCCAGATGCGAGATCGAAATGGGTGTATGCTACGGGAAAATGAGGCAACCCACGAAATACCCAAAATATGTTCTACGACATTTTGATGATGTTTCATTATACATAATGAGAAAATAGTAACGTTAGAATCAAAATCATTGCCAGTGAATATGTTTATGTAAGTATAGCTTTTAAAGTCTTTGTAACTTTAAAAAACATAGCATCGCGCCTGTATTGCCCGAAGGGGTAGGCAGAGCTGTATTACACACCCACGACTCGCCAGCTATGTACGAGCATACCGGGCACATTTACAAACTTCGGGCTGCTACTGCGAATTTTTTTTGTTTTGAAAATCTCAATAACACTGCCCGACCCGGGGATCGAACCCGAGACCTCATGATCAGCAGTCGTTTACACTACCACTGCACCTTCCTTTGCCGTGTGGAGCCGGCTTTAGAATTGTCTCACCCCTCTCTACCCATGGGAGTCGTAAGAGCCGACTGAGGGAATACCGGGGGAGTGGGGAGCAGCACTCCCTCGAGTATTAACAACATCCCCTGCGTTCGCCAACCCACCTGCAAAGCGTGGCGATTACGGCATTATCCCCCATGACGGGACCGCTCGTTGTGGTGTTCTCTTGGGGAGGCCTATGTCCAACAGTGGACGTTGAAAGACTGATGGATGGATGGATGAAGTAAATATCAATTCAAGATTATGACTACCGCTGTAGTCATAATTTAGAATTCATATAAACTGATTTGCTCTAAGTTCTTATTCAATCAGTTAAATCAGCGCTGGAAGGAAGATAATTATTTTTTTATTTGACCCAGAAAAGAAAGAAAAGAGAATTTTATTATATTCTTGTGTACTATTATTTTATTAAATATAACTTATTATTATTTACCAGATGAGATATCGAACAGAACGGCAATTTATGGAGCAGCAATACTTACCTTGCATCAAGGCTCAAAGTCTTAGATCTGACATAGCCTGTCAGGTTTGCATGCTGAAGTGGCAATGGGCAGGCCATATCGCTATATTATAGAAGTCAGTTGCAACAGCCAATTTTTCTTCTTCGTTAGATGGAATATTTATGTAATGAGGACGTCATTTATCGATAACCCGAGTCACTCGATGAATAATATGACCCACTGTTGATTTCTGCAAACCTGACACATGCCCAACACATCTCATAAACGATCCTGAACCATAACATTGTAGAGTAGCAAGTACCTGATCTATAGGTAGGCTAGGTTTTACTGCCAAGTGTCTGAAATATTGTAGACAAATAAATTTTAAATCAAAGTATTCTTATGAGAAATTCTACTTTTCTTTAACTAATTTTATATCGTCTTTGATACGACGTGTCAACAATAGAGTTATTTCCTTTATTAGGTACACGATAGTCTCAAGATACCTTGCAATGAATGAATTCCAACATATGAATTCTTGCTCATCCCAAAAATGTAGGTTGTTAACAGGTGTTTTATAGTACATTGTTACCCTAGGGATGAAAGCAACTTATTTAGTCCCAAGACGGGGTTTGGCGCCCGAGCGTAGCGAGGGCTTCAATAGTTCGAGGGACTAAATAAGTCTTTATCCCGAGGTAAACACGGTGCTTTTCATTACGAATAAGAGGAAACTAAAAATAAAAATCAAGGATTAGCTAAAGACAAAATGGGAGACTAAAAAATTGAATTTGGCATCGCCGTTTTCCCGCCGATTTTGTTTTTTTTCTGTGGCCTATCAGCTATTCAGCCATTATTTTTAATTTTAATCATTGAAAAAATATAAATCTTCGTTATTTTTTTTTTTATCTATATTTTAGCACTTGACATGCTCCGCTACTCTTAAAGTACAAATCATAATTTGTGAGCTACGTCTGTAGCTCAGTGGATTAGAGCACTTTCCCGGATAGGAAGGGACGCAGGTTCGATTCCCGCCTGTACTAAAATACTCTTTTTCCTTATTCACAAATTATGATTTGTACTTTAATCTTCGTTATTTTAAAGATATAGTTGCAACTATATTAAAATAAAGTCATATAAAAAACAAATTCTTTAATAAATAGGTACTTAACTTTATGTTATTTCAATTTTACATCACGCTGTAATTGACTGGCTGTACAGAAAATGGAACTGTTTTTTTTTATAATTAGTCAGCTGTCAGTTGAAAGTAATTCTCCCTAGGGCTGAAAAGTATTACTTTCAATCCGCTCCTCAGGCAACTTCAGGCCTACTTTCAGAGTATGAGTAAAAAGTGAATCGGATCGGTTTCGTAATCCTGTCCTGAACACGGACTGACATGGTGGCGTTTCTATACAAGCACTTCAGCACTTCGATGTACCGATAGTCAATTTGGCACCGCTGAAGGGACTGCAGCACCGCCCAAGTTTCGATCGAATCGAAGGCTTTCTCATAGTCCACAAACGCCAGACACTGAGGCCGATTGTATTCCTCGGTTTTCTGTATAATCTAACGTAGCGTGTGGATGTGGTCTATGGTACTATAGCCTTTTCGGAAACCGGCTTATTCGGGAGGCTGGAAGTCGTCAAGCCTGCGCGTGAGTCAATTCGTAATGACCCTCGAAAACAACTTATAGACGTGGCTCAAGAGCGAGATGGGTCTATAGTTCTTCAAGAGGGTTCTGTCACCTTTCTTGAAGAACAGCACCACCACGCTTCTGGTCCACGACTCTGGAACGTCACCCCCGAGAACGACGGAATTGAACAGCCTCTGAAGAGCTTTTAAGACCCAAGAAGGCTTTCCGCCTGCTCTCAGAAGCTCTGTGGTGATTTCGTCGTCTCCCGGTGCCTTTCCGTTCTTTAGTTGTTTGAGAGCCATTCTGATCTCGTACAGTCTGACGTCCGGGATATCTTCGGTAAAGTGCTGAGTTAGCTTGGATCTGGGTTCTTGGATCAAGCCAACAGCAGGGCTCTGGGATCTGTACAACTGTCCATAGAACTGCTGGACCTCTACCAAGATGTAGTTCTCGAGACGAAATGACAGTGCTGTTGTTGGTCCTCAATTTAGTCAACTGACTATGGCCAACAGACAGATCTCTTGCGAACACTTTCGAGCCTCGGTTGCGCTCTATCGCCTCTTTAATACGGGTAGTAATAAATTGGCGAATATCGTGCCGCACAGTCTTGAAGATCTGTCTGTTTAACCGCCTTAGGCAGGACCAATCGGCTGAGGACTGGGCTATCATTTCTTTTCTGTTCTCCATGAGTTTGAGAGTATGGTCCGAGAGTTTACGGGTCCTATTGACGCGACAGGCCTTGAAGTAAGTCGACCCGACCGTGTGGACAGTTTGTACGAACCTGCTGTTCATATCGCTCGTTGATTCACACTCATCTAGATATTGAAAGCGATTTTGTAGTTCGAGCTGAAAGCTCTCGGGGTTCTGGTATTGGGCAGATGTTGGTCGGAGCGTAGACTTCATCAAGCGTGACCTGTCGACTTTTGTTCTAATATTCAAGATACCCCTGACTAGTCGGTGATCACTCCCAGTTTTAATCCTGCTGATCACAGAGACATCATTAAATATGTGTCGTTTGTCCGACAGGATGAAGTCAATCTCGTTTTTCACGGAACCATCAGGGCTAATCCAGGTCCATTTTCGCTGGAGCTGTTTCCTGAAGAAGGAATTCATCATAAAGAGGCCTTCCTTCTCCAGAAAATCAGCCAGCATCTGGCCCCTGTGGTTCCTCTGCCCAAATCCATAGTGCCCCACCTTCAGCTCATCGTCTGTCCTTTTGCCCAGTTTCGCGTTAAAGTCTCCCATAACTACCGTGAAATAGGTTTTAGAGAAGTGGATGGCCTTCGAGATATCCTCATATAGGGCCTCCACCTCGTCATCGGAGTGTGTCGAGGTCGGTGCGTAAACCTATATGACCTTCAACGAATACCGGTTGGTTATTCTGAGTATAAGGTACGCTACCCTACTCGACACACTTTCAATCCTCTCCGCGTTGTCTACGAGAGACCTGCGAACGATAAACCCGACACCCCCTTGGGACTGGTGGTTGCCCTCCCGGTGGAAGAGCAAGTTCCCGGACTGGAGGATTGCCGTGCCCTCACCCTCTCTTTGGACTTCTGACAACCGTATAATGTCCCAGTGGATCTTGCTCAATTCCTCTTCCAGCTTGGTGATTCTCTCGTCAGTCCGAAGTGTTCGAACGTTGTGCGTTACCAGGGCCAGAGGTCGTTGGTTTTGGTAGCCTTGCCGCGATCGGAGATTCTTCGCACCCCCTGCTCCGCCGTTACCGGGCCCGCTACCGTTAGGCCACGGAATAGCGGAGCTGCCGTTACTGGGGGCCGTTTTATGTTGGGTGCTCATTTTTTTGGGGGATATTGCCGTAATCGCCACGCTTGGCAGGCGGGTTGGCGATCGCAGTGGATGTTATTAATACTCGAGGGAGTGCTGCTGCCCACTCCCCCGGTATTCCCTCAGTCGGCTCCTACGACTCCCATGGGTGGCTCCGGCGTAAAAATTTACACTACAATTGCATAAAATGTAGTAAGCAGACCTAAATATTTATACTACAGGTGACTAAATTGGCAATAAATAAAAGTAAGTACAACAGTAAAGCCTTTTCAAAACATCGTTCAAAAGATACAATGGTAAAAAACGCCGAAATCTCATAACTCATACATAGTGATTCTAACGGCAAACATCACGGCAATTATTTCACGGTGCTGGGCAGAACATTCGCACCCATAACATTTGTCAAACGGGACGCATGAAAAATTCCAACTGCGGCAATACGCCGCGAATGAAAGATTAAATTGGGTGTGACAAAGACGTATAAAATATTGAAGTGCCATTTGTGATGGTGGAGATCGTTTGGTTCATGCCCTCTGTCTGTGTGTCCGTTTGAATAAACAATTCCGTGTGGTGACGGACTATGAATACAAGTGTCACAAGCCCATTCTTGCCCACTGGTGACGTATGAGGCGACTAAGGTAAGTAAGCAATTATCATCCATTGCATGACTGGTGGTAGGGCTGGGTACCAAGTGAGAGTACTCACTTGGTATCGGGCCCGAGTGGGTTAGTACCACCATCTTCTGTGTGGTCATAAAGCACATCGTTGCATTTTGGCTGTAGCAGGAGTTAGCCGTTTATTCTTTAATTTTATATCTGTGAAATGAAATGGTGAGAAGCGGCGTGACAATACTCTCAGTATAGTTGAGTCCATGAGCGACGGTTACCATTTAACATCAGATAGGCCACGGCTCGTCGAAAGTATATAAAAAAAAATTCAATACTACGGAACGGATTTTCATGCGGTTTTTTTCCATGAATGAAGTGGTTCTTAAGGAAAAATCAGATGTGTATAACTGATCGAACATAACAGTCACGAGCAGGATCCTGCTCGTGACTGTTATCGATTTCACATTTTTCACTTTGTGTTTAATGTATAGTGCTAAGCATATCAAATGCTAAAAATATATATAAAAATATCTAAATATCTATATGGTATTATGTAAATTGGCTGAAATATAACGATGATTACTAGAAGATGTTGGAAAAGTTATACCGGCTGAAAGCTTATCTGACGGGTAGGTTACCACATGCCACCTTTCGAATGATTAATATTTACTAAAAAATATAAATTGGATTTCAATTTTTCAGAATTAATTAACTGAATATACGTATGTAAGTAACGCACAATAACGACAAAGATTGTCTTTCCATCAAAAGACTCCTCGAAGTATATTTATAAACGTGAACACATTCAACTAGTTAATTGGACACTTATTAGCTTTTGAAAAAGAGATTCCTTTTGTATGATTTCACGCACAGTGATATTTTTTTACGTAAAAGGAATTTGGTTTGCATCACATTTTATTCAGAAAAGAAAATTCCAAGTGCAAAGACATATTTTCAAATTTCAATATTTTATCATTCCTTTTGCAAGGAGCAAGAGTTGTTTATAAAATAAAGAAAGCCTATGAATTTCCTTTTGCAGCATCCTTAAAGAATTTATTTATTTATATAGCGCTTGCTTTAGCAAGCTTTTGTCTATTCCTGTTTTTATTTTATCAGGAGCTATATTGAAACTGGCGACATGACTTTTTTAAATTACTGATGATAACGTAAACATTTTTACAGTTAGATATTAAAATAGACCGGATAGAAATGTATTTTTCTACTAATAAACATGTTATTAATTTCATCATAAATGATTACGTGATTATCACTCTCGTTTTAAAGAATGTTTTGCAAATACTATTTTGATTCTATAATATACATTTTTTGAATTTGTTAATATTCTACAATAGGAATGAAATATCTAGAAATATAAAAACCGGATTATAGAATACGGAGCAGGAAAATTGTATTCGCAAATGTCTAATAAATTGAAATTTACACTAGTGTATTCTAAAACTTTGTCACATCTATACCTACCTAGCTGGTGATAAAAACCTAACACATATAGGTAATGACCATGCGGTCGCTTTACGGGTATAGATTGAGAAGAAAACTACAACAGAACAGTACCTATTACTATCAGCTTATATTATAGGAACAACTAGTTATTAACATATACAATAGATCTCAAGGTCGTATAGATTCTAGGCACAAGATGAGGTGAAGTAGCCGATCGACATATATGGCTACTCATCTAATAGTCGGTGACCGATGCGTAGTATGAGAGGGCTGGCTGCGCGCACGCCGCTGTATACATAGTGGATGTTGTTACTCGAAGGAGTGCTGCTGCCCACTCCCTCGGTATTCCCTCATTCGGCTCTTACGACTCCCATGGGTGGGGAGGGGTGATATAATTCTAAAGCCGGCCCCACACGGTAAACGGGAACTTCGTATTACTCACAATTTATTTCATTTAACAGTCCAATTAGGCTTTAAAATCAGTTAAGACACACAATGTCTGAGTAAAATATCAAAGAAAATAATGTAAAATATTGTGTTTTCAAAAGTACTTACAAAAACTATCACTCACAAATTCACGCAAATAAATAAAAAGGTGATAAAAGTTATAAAATAAAGTCACTATAGATATGAACACTTGAACGAACTCTAGACAAACTGGACTAAATTTCATTCAAGTGACAATCCACAGTCGGTGACGTGGCCAAAATTCTGACAGCATTGCCCCGTTGGATGGCGAGATTAACCTATCCTTTGGCCAAGGTACAAGCCAGCATTCCGGTTAGGTATCGACCCCACAAGACGACCCGCCAAATCCATATAAATTTAGAATGCGTCGGGCCCCAGCGGTTCATTGATTCTATACTATACGGCTCAAATAAGTAACCTCCAAAAGCATTTTTAATGTCCACTTTCAACACCTCTTTTTTTTTGCCAACTCTGGCAGGCGAGCGAACGGCTCACCGATGGTAAATGGTAACCGTCGCTCGTGGACCTTGGCAACACCAAGGGTACAACCAAGCCGCTGCCTACCGTGAGTAAAGTGCTCTTCTCAAACCTCGTTTAAAGAAGGACATGTCATAGCGCTGGGGAAACACCGCAGCAGGAAGTTGATTCCAGAGCCTACACACACGTGGTAGAAAAGAGCGCTGGAAACGAACCGTCTTGGACGAGATCGTTTCCAGGTGGTGTGGATGAACCCTACTACGACGTCTCGTGGTCCAGTGGTAAAACGGGAATGTTGGTACCACCTCAAACAGTTCCTCAGAGCACTCCCCATTGAAAAGTCGATAGAACACACAAAGAGACCCAGTCTCTCCGCCGCCCCAGTGATTCTAGTCCATCTGTGAGATTGGGATCGTCGACAATTCGAACAGCACGCTTTTGTGGGGAGTCAAGTGGGCCGAGCTGGTATTTTGGTGCGCCTGCCCAGAGATATGAGCAGATATATATATATCATACTCCACGTGAGGCCGGACTTGTGCCATATATAGTGCAAATCTCTGCCTCGGGGTGAAGTACCGCTTGGCTCTGTTCAGGACACCCAGTTTATTGCTCGCCAATTTGGCTTTGTCGTCCCTAATGACTAAACCTCACCTACGTTATTAGAAACAAAAGTCCTTATAGCATGAACAGCCGTCTCACAGTCACCACGTGACCCAAAACCTAGCTGTAATGGGTAACAGATGTGAAGATGTGTTAAATTTGATTAAGAAAAGAAAAATTATAAATAATCAGATTGTGGAAAAAGAGAACTTTAGTGCGAGCGGGAATCGAACCAGCAACCCTTCCAAACCGGGGAAATGCTCTAAGCCGCTGAGCTATCGCAATGACCTTCGGCCATATCTGATCTCCACATCACATTTGTTTTTACGCCCCGCCCCATTCACAAATAATTTGTACTTTAAAGTATTACGTGGGACTTAAACATAGCTGGAGAGTCGTGGGTGTGTAATACACCTCTACATATATAAAAATATCTAAAATATTTAAGGGGTTTGCGTCATTATTAGGTAAAATCTTAATTGTAAAATTAAGTTTACCTGGTCGGTATAATGTATGAAAATACGTCCGACAGATGGCGCAGGCGTCACCCAAAGACGTTAAGTATGATGTGTTATCGAAATTAGCAGTCAGGAGCAATTGTCAGGATGGCTGAATTGGTAAAGCATCTGGACGGTATCCAGAAGATGCAGGTTCAAATCCTGCTCCTGACTGTTATTTTCGATTTCACATTTTTCACTTTGTGTTTAATGTATAGTGCTAAGCATGTCAAATGCTAAAAATATATATAAAAATATCTAAAATATTTAAAGGGTTTGCGTCATTATTAGGTAAAATCTTAATTGTAAAATTAAGTTTACCTGGTCGGTATAATGTATGAAAATACGTCCGACAGATGGCGCAGGCGTCACCCAAAGACGTTAAGTATGATGTGTTATCGAAATTAGCAGTCAGGAGCAATTGTCAGGATGGCTGAATTGGTAAAGCATCTGGACGGTATCCAGAAGATGCAGGTTCAAATCCTGCTCCTGACTGTTATTTTCGATTTCACATTTTTCACTTTGTGTTTAAAACATTTAATATTAAAATATATTGGTGTACTACCGAATGCAATACCTAAGCACTTCTAGCCTCTATATATCTGTGGTAGTGAATCCCAGCTTTATAATTTTAATGGGTTCCAGACGGACAGGTTCCAGTCGCGCCGCTTTGCAGTATCGCATTTAACAGAGCTGGTCAGACTCTCTCTCAA
This sequence comes from Leucoma salicis, assembly GCA_948253155.1. Taxonomy (NCBI): domain Eukaryota; kingdom Metazoa; phylum Arthropoda; class Insecta; order Lepidoptera; family Erebidae; genus Leucoma; species Leucoma salicis. Next base: position 24,983,387 of record OX411812.1, read on the forward strand.
TCCAGTCCCATTCTGACATAGGTTTCTTTTCAGAAGGAATAAGGTTGTTTGCCAGGGCACCAGGCTAGCTCAGTGCGAGCAGGCAAGACTTCCTAAGCTGTGGAGTAAACCTCTCTAGCCAGGAGGATTATAGATACCTATACTATTAAATTTGTCTTATATCTTTATATCTGTGAAATGAAATGGAGCGCAGCGGCTTGACAATACTCTCGGTATAGTTGAATCCATGAGCGATGGTTACCATTTACCATCAGGTGGCCCGTGGCTTGTCTGCCATCATTAGCAATAAAAAGAAAAATATCTTCATGTTACAGCTAAGAGTGTCCGTGTGGTGACGGACTAAGAATAAAAATGTCACCACTCCATTCTTTCCCACGGATGTCATACGAGGCGACTAAAGGAAGTAAGCAATTATAACTCATTGCATTACTGGTTGTAGGGCTGGGTACCAAGTGGGAGGATTCAGTTGCTATGACCAGCCATGTACATCAGTGTGTTATGGTTGTAGCAGGATATAGCTGTTTATTTTTGATTTCATATCGGTGAAAAAAAAAATGGTAAGCAGCGGCTTGACAAAACTCGCGGTATAATTGATTCCATGAGCGCAAGTTACCATTTACCATCAGGTGGGCCGTGGCTCGCCTGCCATCATACGCAATAAAAACAAAATTAAGACAAAGTACTTGCAGATAGGGGTAAAGAGGAAGTAATGTCGTACACTTCAGGTGGTCCCCCAATTCAGGAAAAAATGTTCCTAACCGCACACCCCGTCGTTCGGGGCAACGAACAGGGTAGTGTGGGGCCTGCACCCACTAAATAAACCCGCTGTGTGCCGTCTCTCCGCCTTTATTGGCGGGCCACTGGAACTGTGTTACATTCCTTCGGTGAACCGCCGGCGGCTTACCCTTTCGGGTACCCTCTACTGAGCGACGCATCCGCAGAGGAGCGTCGCACCTTTGCGGGAGGCCTTGCGGGTGGCAGACGTTCCCCGGTCCATCCACCTGCAGACTCAGCTAGGAAGGCATGAGGCGCAAGTACCTGCGCCTGCGCAGCCCCGGTCGCTGGCGGCGGCTTGGGTCAGCGGAAGAATCCTCCTCCCTAGCCCTCTCCACCGCTTCCTTCCGTGAGATAACCTCCTCACAGAAGGCAGCGACCAAGGCCCAATTCCTGTCACTGCCAAGCATCGCTCTGACGACGCGCGGCAGCGAGAGGTCCCCCTCTATTTCCGCGACGAGTTCACAGCGCTGCTCGGCCCAAGCCGGACACGACTCGGGCGTGTGGCGCGCCGTGTCCTCGTCACAGCCGCAGTGGTGACAGCCCGGAGTCGCTTCCCTCCATGCGACTATGTGCAGATATCTGCCGAAACAACCGTGCCCCGACAGCACCTGCACCAGCCGGAAGGTAAGGACTCCGTGCCATCGCCCCGCCCACTCCTCCAGCACCGGCTGGAGCGCCCCTACAGTCCAAAGACCAGCCCGGGGCGCCTCCAACCGTGCTCTCCATCTGGCCATGGCAGCTCGGCGGGCGTCGCCCTGCCACCTGGCGACCTCTTGGGTAGAGGGCGTCCGTCACCCTCTCGCTCTCGCGACGCCCGCCGATACACCTAGGCGAGCACCTCCGCCTCCAAGACCCACGGGGGGATTCCGGCCAACGCGCAGGCTGCCTCCGTCGACACCGTGCGGTATCCTCGTATGACTCTGGACGCGACGACTCTCTGTGGCCTCCACAGAAGAACCCTGTTCAGTGCGTCCAGGGACTCCATCCACACGGGTGTGCCGTACAGCGCCATCGACCGAACCACCCCCACGTAAAGCCGCCGGCACGCAATGTTGGGTCCGCCAATATTCGGCATGAGCCGTGCAAGGGCGGACGCCGCACCGACGAGCCTCGGGGACAGTTGACGGAAGTGCTCGCGAAAGCGCCACCGCCCGTCCAGTACCAAGCCCAGATACTTAATCTGGGCCTGCACCTCAATTTGGACCACGTCCACAGTGATCGTGGCGCCAGCAGGTGGCTGACGTCGAGGCCCATGGAAAAGCAGGGCCTTCAACTTGTCCAGAGCCACCCTAAGCGACGTTGCCCAGGGTGCACCAACGTGGAGGTATCCCGACTCGCACCCCACAGTAAGAGAAGCCTAAGACCTACTTTCGGACACAAAGCTACTGATAAAAAAATAAAAGGCGCATTAAAAACTATTACGAAACTTCCGTATGCACGGTTTGGTGAGTTTTTAACTAACTAACTCGCGTCACCGACATTCTGTGACATTGTGCGACATTACACCCGAATACATGTACAAGGCCATCTATCGAAACAATTCCTACTAAATACTCTATCCATCTGTGAGTACATTCGACTAGGCATGGACGGAGGAAATCTGACGGTCCTCTCCTTATTGGACTTTATGCTTTTACAACCGTCGATTTCCATATCCTTCTTGGTATTCTACGCTCTATTAACATATTTCCAACGGTAATTGATTGGTTTCGTAGTTACCTGTTTGGTCGCCGACAGCGTATATCTGTCGACAACACGTACTCTGCTTGCAGTAATACGGCTTCTGGTGTACCACAGAGCGGCGTTTTATCTCCTTTACTCTTAGCAATTTACATAAATTCAATCTCTCAACAATTACATTCATCCTACCACCTTTATGCAGATAATTTTCGAATATATACTCAGGCACCTCCACAGTTTTTATCGCAGGCCATTGCAACTATAAACGCTGACTTGGAAAGAATAAGCGAATGGAGCCGTAATTATGGTCTTAATGTCAATCCTTTAAAAACTCAAGTTGCTATTGTTGGTAGCTCCAGGATGTTGGCCAAAATTGAATTCAAACCTCTAATTCAATTTGATGGCATTAATTTACCCGTGACAGACAAAGTGAAGAATCTTGGCATTTTAATCGACAGCCTGGGGACCTCAATTACAGGAACAACAACCTCAACAACAGTCAGAAATTGTTTGCTTCGGCAGGATCCTTGCGCAGATTACAAAAATGTTTACCTATTGCCACTAAAGTTGCTATTGCTCATTCCCTTCTCCTGCCCATAATTGATTACGCTGATGCCAGCTATCCAAATCTGACCGAAGCCCAACTTGATAAACTTGAGCAGCTTCAAAACGTCTGTATACGATTCATATTTGGTTTACGTAAATATGATCACGTTTCCGAATTTCGCAAAAAGCTCAAGTGGCTTCCTATTTGTTTTCGCCGGACCACACATATTCTATCGTTATTATATAACATATTATTTAACCCTGTTTCTCCCTCTTATCTCAAAGAACGTTTTAAGTTCCTTCATGACACACGTTCAAAATCACTGAGGTCATCCTAAAACCTAAAACTAAAGATGCCAACGCATTCTACAAAGTTTTATAGTCAATCTTTTACAGTGACTACTATTCGTATGTGGAATGAGTTAACAGTCACTATTCGACGAGCACAGGCCTTAACTGGCTTTAAAACACTTTTAAATGAGCACTACTTAGGTACTTAATTATCGCAGATCCGATGATACATGTAAGTACCCCTTAAGTTTAATATAACATTATATAACTGTGACGGTATGTATAAGTATAGGTATATTAATATTCAATAGATTTAAGTTATTATATTATTACGACACTCAACAACCCTTTTTTTTTGTTTAGGCGGGAAAAAATGTTCCTAACCGCACACCCTGTCGCTCGGGGCAACGAACGAGGCAACGAAACCCGCCGTGTGCCGTCTCTCTGCCTTTATTGACGGGCCACTGGAACTATGTTGCATTCCTTCGGTGGTCCGCCGGCGGCTTACCCTTTTGGGTACCCTCATCTGAGCGACGCATCCGCACACGCAGCGTCACACCATCGTGCGAGGCCTTGCGGGTGGCGGACGTTCCCCGGTCCATCCACCCGCAGCCCCAACTAGGGCGGCACTAGGCGCAAATATTCACGCCTGCGCCGCCCCTGTCGCTGGCGGCGGTTCGGGTCTGCGGAAGGATCAGCCTCCCTGGCCCTCTCCGCCGCATCCTTCCGCGAGATGACCTCCTCGCAGAAGGCAGTGACTGCGGCTCAATTCCTGTCGCTGCCAAGCATCGCTCTGACGACGCTCGGCAGCGAGAGGTCCCCCCCTATTGCCGTGACGAGTTCACGGCGCTGCTCGGCCCAAGCCGGGCACGACTCGAGCGTGTGCTGCGCCGTGTCCTCGTCGCAGCCGCAATGGTGACAGCCCGGAGTCGCTTCCCTCCTTGCGACTACGTGCAAATATCTGCCGAAGCAACCGTGCCCCGACAGCACCTGCACCAGTCGGAAGGTAAGGACTCCGTGCCGTCGCCTTGCCCACTCTTCCAGCACCAGCTGGCGCGCCCCCCTGGTCCGAAGACCGGCCCGGGGGGCCTCCAGCCGTGCCCTTCAGTTGGCCATGGCAGCTCGGCGGGCGTCGCCCTGCCACCTGGCCACCTCACGGAGTTGGGGGCGCCCGACACTCAACTACCCTGCTATTTCCTTTCCACATTTCCGGTGTGGGTTGCCTGGAAGAGATTGCATATAGCGATAAGGCCACCCATTTGTGCATTATTTATTATTATTATTTTTGTTTTAAGTTTTTTCTATTTTTTTTTTTTGTTGTACAAATTAAGAGATATCTATCTATCTACCTACAACACACGGACGTCCAAGACAGAACTTTTTTAAACAGTTTTTTAACTAGTTTAAATAACAAAAATGGCATCGAAATTATTATGAGTGTGAAAAATAGTGTTTTTTCTTAATATGTGTGTGTATATATTATTTTACAAGTGCAATATATGATAAATAGAGACATTTTAAGTTTGAAAAATCAGTTGTTCTCCGTGAAGCGAGAGTAGTACCCACCTCAACGCTTCGATTATGAGGCGTGCAATACATAAACTTGTGTGGACTATGAGAAAGCCTTCGATTCGATCGAAACTTGGGCGGTGCTGCAATCCCTTCAGCGGTGCCAAATTGACTATCGGTACATCGAAGTGCTGAAGTGCTTGTATAGAAATGCCACCATGTTAGTCCGTGTTCAGGACAGGAGTACGAAACCGATCCAACTGCAGAGAAGTTATGTCCCCGAAACTCTTCACCGCTGCATAGGAAGATGTCTTCAAATTCTTGGACTGGACCGGATTCGGCATCAACATCAATGGCAAATACATCACTCACCTTCGATATGCAGACGACATCTTAGTCATGGCGGAATTGCTGGAGGACCTTGGCACCATGCTCAATGATCTCAGCAGGGTTTCCCGACTAGTGCGTCTCAAAATGAACATGGACAAGACGAAAGTCATGTTCATGTCATTTCAGCACCGGTCCTAGTCGGGAGTGCACTTCTCGAAGTTGTCGACCACTATGACTACCTGGGACAAACACACAGGACCGCTCGTTGTGGCGTTCTCTTGGGGAGGCCTATGTCCAGCAGTGGACGTTGAAAGGCTGATGGATGGATGGACATAAACTTACACAAGTATACTTTAAGTCTATGGGTAAATATAATAAAATCATTACTGGTTTTCTAGTCTGTATATTGGTTACAGAGAATAGGTCATTTAAATAGGTACCTACCTACGCTTTCTTCACTTTCAGTACCATCGAGTATTGGCTTAGAATAAGTAAAATATAATCATAAAACCCTGCAGTAACATCTCCAAGCAATCATAAGAAAGAAGCACTCTTGATTTTAGCTTTAATCATTTGATTTGAAACGATGTACTAGGGTGGCAGAGAGTAGCGAGAGATCGCAATATAACTCTAAGAGTAAGGCGGCAAACGGGATCCGTATCGTAAAAAAGACTGAACGATCAACGTCCGTGGCTCCCGACATTAACTGAACACGGTCTTCGATTGGTCCGAGGCATGAGATAAAGCGATTTATTAATTGTTACGAGTGTGCATTCCTATGTGGATCAGTACGGGGGATACGCGATATACCGAGCATCAGATAGTCCCTCGGAACTTGTTGGAGGAGAGACGGACCCAACTTGTGTGTGAAGTCGAGAGCTCTCTAGGCGGGCCTCGGAATTGGTACAAAATAACTTGTTTCAATTCAATCCAACGTAGACACAGGTTTGCGCGTTCACTACAAAGAAGGACGCATTTTTCGTAGCACCTCAGTTCCAAGGGGTAACTCTCCCGATCTCCGAGATTATTGGGATCCACGGCACCGACATATCCAGTAAAGCCCAAAGAGATTTTTTGTATATAAGGAAAAAGAGATTTTTTGTATATATGATTTTTGTATGTATCCTTATTCACAAATAATTTGTTCTTTAAAAAGGGGCGGAGCATGTCAAATGCTAAAAAAATATAGATTAAAAATGTTTAAAAAATTGCGCAATCAAATAGTATGAATTTTAATTGCAAAATGAAACTTACAACTTATATTGGTTTAATGCATGTAAATGTATTCCGATAGATGGCGTTGGTCGTAAAGACAAATGTGATAAGGAGATTGGGATGATCAAAAGATCTGTACGATAGCCCAGTGGCTTAGAGCACTTCCCCGGATTGGAAAAGACGCGGGTTCGATTCCCGCTCGTACAAAAAATCTCTTTTTCCTTATTCACAAATAATTTGTACTTTAAAAAGTGGTGGAGCATGTCAAATGCTAAAAAAATAAACATCAGAAATAAAACCTACTTATGCCGTGATAATTTACCTTTAAACTTCATCGGACCGTCCACATGGCTAAACTAGAGTTCGAATTGGCTACGGAACCCTAAAAACCGATAAACTCGATAGCTCAAATTATTGCATTGTCATAGGTCCTTGATAAGTGTGCAAAGTTTCAAATCAATCCGACGTTTTGAAGTGGTTGAAAATCACGTTCGAAGATTCCGTAGCGTGTTTTTTAAACTTATATAAATTAACAAAATTTGTTTATAGTCATTGGTCCTCTATAAACCTATAAAGTGTGAACAAAATCTGGCCGTTCAAAGTGGGTCAAAATCGCGCCCAAAAGAGTCGGTTACAAACATACAAACATACATACAGGTGAAGCTAATAAAAAACGTGTAATAAATTCGCTTTATCCCCATGTCTTGCACCTCGGTCGTTAGCAGAATCCCATGGACTTAAACTATGGAAACGATTCTTGAAGTAACGCGTTTGAAATGCCTCCGCGTCACTTCCGAGGGATTATTTTGAGAAAAAAGTAACAGGAAATTGCTTTCCGTGAAGTCGAACGTGAAGCGGGTTCGACTCTATTGCGTGTATTAAACATTGTGTAAGCTCAGACTTTAAATATATAATTATATTAACTTCTAATCGTTTGGGTTTATTATATGCTATTGATCCATGGATAAACTGATTCTTCTCTGGGCTCCGAACTATTTGCAAAATGTCATTGATTGGTTAAGTAATTAAGACGTGAGAGCGCAACAAACAAACACGTCTTCATGTCTAAACATAGTAACAATTTGAGGCGTTATCCACGTCGGTGTGTTTGTCAGAATCCTTCGTCTTAACTACATAACTGGTTTTAATGGTTTTACTGTTTTAAAGTGGAATCTTCTATAGGCACTTAGGTACGTTTGACGAATTTTAGATAGGCAAATCTTAAACACAAAGTGAAAAATGTGAAATCAAAAATAACAGTCAGGAGCAGGATTTGAACCTGCATCTTCTGGATACCGTCCAGATGCTTTACCAATTCAGCCATCCTGACAATTGCTCCTGACTGCTAATTTCGATAACACATCATACTTAACGTCTTTGGGTGACGCCTGCGCCATTTGTCGGAAGTATTTTCATACATTATACCGACCAGGTAAACTTAATTTTACAATTAAGATTTTACCTAATAACGACGCAAACCCTTTAAATATTTTAGATATTTTTATATATATTTTTAGCATTTTACATGCTTAGCACTATACATTAAACACAAAGTGAAAAATGTGAAATAGAAAATAACAGTCAGGAGCAGGATTTGAACCTGCATCTTCTGGATACCGTCCAGATGCTTTACCAATTCAGCCATCCTGACAATTGCTCCTGACTGCTAATTTCGATAACACATCATACTTAACGTCTTTGGGTGACGCCTGCGCCATTTGTCGGAAGTATTTTCATACATTATACCGACCAGGTAAACTTAATTTTACAATTAAGATTTTACCTAATAACGACGCAAACCCTTTAAATATTTTAGATATTTTTATATATATTTTTAGCATTTTACATGCTTAGCACTATACATTAAACACAAAGTGAAAAATGTGAAATCGAAAATAACAGTCAGGAGCAGGATTTGAACCTGCATCTTCTGGATACCGTCCAGATGCTTTACCAATTCAGCCATCCTGACAATTGCTCCTGACTGCTAATTTCGATAACACATCATACTTAACGTCTTTGGGTGACGCCTGCGCCATTTGTCGGAAGTATTTTCATACATTATACCGACCAGGTAAACTTAATTTTACAATTAAGATTTTACCTAATAACGACGCAAACCCTTTAAATATTTTAGATATTTTTATATATATTTTTAGCATTTTACATGCTTAGCACTATACATTAAACACAAAGTGAAAAATGTGAAATCGAAAATAACAGTCAGGAGCAGGATTTGAACCTGCATCTTCTGGATACCGTCCAGATACTTTACCAATTCAGCCATCCTGACAATTGCTCCTGACTGCTAATTTCGATAACACATCATACTTAACGTCTTTGGGTGACGGATGGCTGAATTGGTAAAGCATCTGGACGGTATCCAGAAGATGCAGGTTCAAATCCTGCTCCTGACTGTTATTTTCGATTTCACATTTTTCACTTTGTGTTTAATGTATAGTGCTAAGCATGTAAAATGCTAAAAATATATATAAAAATATCTAAAATATTTAAAGGGTTTGCGTCATTATTAGGTAAAATCTTAATTGTAAAATTAAGTTTACCTGGTCGGTATAATGTATGAAAATACTTCCGACAGATGGCGCAGGCGTCACCCAAAGACGTTAAGTATGATGTGTTATCGAAATTAGCAGTCAGGAGCAATTGTCAGGATGGCTGAATTGGTAAAGCATCTGGACGGTATCCAGAAGATGCAGGTTCAAATCCTGCTCCTGACTGTTATTTTCGATTTCACATTTTTCACTTTGTGTTTAATGTATAGTGCTAAGCATGTAAAATGCTAAAAATATATATAAAAATATCTAAAATATTTAAAGGGTTTGCGTCATTATTAGGTAAAATCTTAATTGTAAAATTAAGTTTACCTGGTCGGTATAATGTATGAAAATACTTCCGACAAATGGCGCAGGCGTCACCCAAAGACGTTAAGTATGATGTGTTATCGAAATTAGCAGTCAGGAGCAATTGTCAGGATGGCTGAATTGGTAAAGCATCTGGACGGTATCCAGAAGATGCAGGTTCAAATCCTGCTCCTGACTGTTATTTTCGATTTCACATTTTTCACTTTGTGTTTAATGTATAGTGCTAAGCATGTAAAATGCTAAAAATATATATAAAAATATCTAAAATATAGGCAAATCTTGTGAATTTGCGCCATCTACATGCCATGCGCACGAAAATAGGTAGCACCACTATTCAGAATACATGTTTTTTATCCGTGTGGTGACGGATTAAGAATACAAGTGTCACCACCCCATTCTTTCCTACGGGTGTCGTATGAGGCGACTAAGGGAAGTAAGCAATTATCATCCATTGCATGACTGATGGTAGGGCTGGGTACGAAGTGGGCGTACTCACTTGGTATCCGGCCCGAGCGAGTTGGTACCGCCATCTCCCATGTGACCGGCCATGAAGCACATCGTTGCGTTTTGGCTGTAGCAGGAGATAGCCGTTTATATTTAATTTCATCTGTGAAATGAATTGGTGAGCAGCGGCTTGACAATACTCTCGGTATAGTCGAGGCCATGGGCGACGGTTACCATTTACCATCAAATGGACCGAGGCTCGTCTGCCACTACATGAAATAAAAACAAAAACAATGTACGTGGTCGTATGAGGCGCCTAAAGGAAGTAAGCAATTATCACCATTTTAACTTTTATCTGGCCGGGGTCGGCACATCTTACATTTGACCGACCTTGACACACCGTGAGGTTTTGGTTGTAGTGGATAGTCGTTTAGTTTTTCATTTCATATCTGAGAAATGAAATGATGAGTAGCAGCTTGGCATTCTATTGCTGAGCCCATGAGCAGCGATTGCTACTAAATCAGGTGGGCAGTATCTCGTTTGCCACCATAAGTATTTAAAAAAAGTCATTCAAGCATCCACGTGGTCAATAAAGAACAACAGACCTGTGTCTGTAACACTTAAGATATTTGAGAAAAATTACTGTGTGCATTTAGATTTTTCGTCTATTTGTTTATTCATGCATCACACGAAAACTACTGAACATATTTAGATGCAAATTTTTATTTGATAGTTCTTGATTAGACTTAAAAACTGGTACACATTTTATCCCATACTTGAGAAATAACCTAAAAACTAGCTTTAAATAGCCCAGTTTATAATATTAGTACGGATGTGTGTAATTCTCGTAAATATTAGAAAGAACGCCACATTTTTTTGCAAAAATCTTTATTTGAAAACTAAATTTGCTGAGTAAGAATATCGGACTTTAGATAGTACAGATTTAAGCAATAGAACCATTTTAAGCGCCGTTTTTTTACAATCTCAAAAGATCTCACAAATAGGGTTTCTTCAGAAGCCAGCAAATGACAGTGCGCTGTAAAAAGGGTAAATGCTCCTAATTTGGGGCATTTAAGACTCATTCATTTTATTTAAGGCATTTTGTGCTTTTAGTCAAAAAATTCTGTGGATTTTTTATTTTTTCTTTTTTTAGTTAATTTACCAGCGGTTTTAACTCTTAGGCTCTCTAAATTGGCATCGTCAGCTCTTTTTATTTGTTTATAATTAGAGTATAAATTCACTGCATGGCAGTATTCGGGTTCTTTTTGTTATTTTACTAAGGATGACAAAGCATACGGCCTGCCTAATGGCAAGTGTGGGGCCGGCTTTAGAATTGTCCCACCCCCTCTTTACCCACGGGAGTCGTAAGAGCCAACTGAGGGAATACCGAGGGAGGCCTATGTTCAGCAGTGGACGTTGAAAGGCTGATGGATGGATGGATGGATGGAATGGCAAGTGGTTACCGCAGCCCAGTCATTCCCAAAGTATGACTCTGGTACCCTTTTTTTAATGCGGGAAAAAATGTTCTTAACCGCACACCCCGTCGTTCTGGGCAACGAACAGAGTAGTGTGGGGTCCTCACCCACTAAAGAAATCCGTCGTGTACCGTCTCTCCGCCTTTATTGGCGGGCCACCGGAATTATATTACATTCCTTCAGTGGTGCACTCTGGTATCCTAGGGCTCCGTATAGCCTCTGCAGAGGATCCGCAAAGATGACCTTAGTGAAAAAATATTATAAACAAATACTTATAGCATTACTCAAGGAGTTTCATGTTAAACAAGCAACTTTGTGATACGCGCTGACACTTCAACGTATAAACAATCATCAAAATCTGGCCAGCCATTTCCCAGTTTTTGCGAGGCTACTGCACGGGCCTCCTCTACGTGTAAGTGATGGGTCTGGTGTTTCGTCTATAGGATACGGTGGTACATCTGTGCCTACCCTTTTGGAAAACTAAATATTTGGCGAAGCCCTAAAATAAGGTAAGCCTAACCCAGTTATTTGCCAAAAGAAAAGCTGGTCCCGATACGTCCATCCTCATTACTTAACATACCCATATTTATTTAATGGTAGGTATGAAATTATACATACCCTCGGTGATGCAGCGGTAGTGTATGCGACTGCTGATCATGAGGTCTTCGATGCCGGGATAGGGCAGTTTTATTGAACTTTTTCATAAAAAAGAAAAATTCCCAGTAGCAGCCCGGAATTTGGAAATGTTGCCGGTAGACGGCTTAAAATAGAAAAATTCTCTGTAGCAGCCCGGAAAAAAGAAAAATTCTGAGTAGCAGCCCGGAGTTTGGAAATGAGCCCGGTAGACGGCTCAAAAAAGAAAAATTCTCAGTAGCAGCCCAGAGTTTGGAAATGAGCCCGGTAGACGGCTCAAAAAAGAAAAATTCTCAGTAGCAGTCCAGAGTTTGTAAATGAGCCCGGTAGACGGCTCAAAAAAGAAAAATTCTTAGTAGCAGCCCAGAGTTTGGAAATGTGCCCGGTAGACGGCTCCAAAAAGAAAAATTCTCAGTAGCAGCCCAGAGTTTGGAAATGTGCCCGGTAGACGGCTCAAAAAAGAAAAATTCTCAACGTCAATAGGCCCGCCCCCTATTACGTGGGACTCAAACATAGCTGGCGAGTCGTGGGTGTGTAATACACCTCTGCCTACCCCTTCGGGGAATACAGGCGTGATGCTAAGTTTATTTTTTAATGTATATAACTCATTACCTGTAAAGCAAGCATGCATACATCAAGTCCATCCATCCATCAGCCTTTTGAAGTCCACTGCTGGACATAGGCCTCCCCAAGAATGGGGGATATTGCCGCAATCGCCACGCTTGGCAGGCGGGTTGACAATCGCAGTGGATGTTGTTAATACTCGAAGGAGTACTGCTGCCCACTCCCTCAGTATTCCCTCAGTCGGCTCTTACGACTCCCATGGGTGGAAAGGAGGAGATTTAATTCTAAAGCCGCCACACGGCACATCAAGTAGATCAGTTATTATTTTTAAGCACATAACGCGTTCACTTTTTTAATACAATAAACTTTAATCAGAAAAGAAAAATATCCGATAGACGATGTGTATTATGTAGAAATTGATAACTATGAGTTATCTTTCTTTATACGACCTGGGTGGCAAACTAGCACACGCCACACGACCCGATGGTAAACGGTTACCGTAGCCTATAGATAGGCAATACCAGAGGCATATAGTAGCGGGATAAAATGTCTACCAATTTTTTATTTAAATCAAGGCCTTTCAAATAAAAAAAGTTGCATCAAAATCCATAGAGTAGTTCTTTTAAATAAATTCTAAAAAAAAATCTAGTTTAAATAATTTTCTAGTTTTTCGGTTATATCGCAGGTTTCCGACATAGTAGCGGGATAAAATGCATACCAGTTTTTAAGTCTAATCAAGGCCTTTCAAATAAAAAAAGTTGCATCAAAATCCGTTCAGTAGTTTTTGTGTGATACGAACAAACAAACAGATGAACAGACAAACAGACAAAAACTCAAAAAAAAAATATTTTGTGTTTAGTCACGCCTATATAGCCTATTACTATTACAGACATTTTTCTCAAATATCTTAAATGTACAGACACAGCTCTGTTACAGCTTTATAATAGTATAGATTTAGGTACTTACTTATAATCACGCCATCTCCCTTGCGGAGTAGACAGAATGCCAAAAGGCTCTATTCTTGCATACATCTCGCTTCTTCAACATTCTTAATTCTCTTCATACGTTTCGTAGGTTTCGGAAACACCTGACTCCACCTTCCTTTAAGTCATGACCGATTTGGTCTAAGTAGGTGAGTCTCGGTCTCCCCCTGTACCTACATCCTTCCACTTTCGCATTGTATACTTTCTTAACCAGTCGCACGTCCGGTATTCTTTCCACATGTCCGAACCATCGGAGCATTCCCTTTCGCATCTTTACACCAATACTGTCTTTCATATCTACTTGTTCTCTTACGTCACCGTTACAAATATACATTCCATCCATCCATCCATCAGCCTTTTGACGTCCACTGCTGGACATAGGCCTCCCCAAGACAAAGCCACAACATGTGTTTCGCTCATAATCAGTGTTACCTCTTCAAGCTACTCACCACAATACTATTGGGGATGACACTTGGCTTGACATCATGCTCACATCCTCTCCTTCACCTGTATCCTCTCAAGGCCAGTTTCCTGCTCCTTCTTTCTCCCATCATGACCTTATTTTCCTCTCCTATAACCTAAAACCTCCCAAACCTAAGCCCAAGGTGTTAAGTTTACGTTGTTTTGCTCGTATGGATATCGACCAACTGCGTATTCAAGCGTCGGCTCTCAATTGGCAACCACTACTAGACGCAAGGACTGTGGATGGTAAGGTTAGCATCTTTAATAAAACTATTATCAATCTCTACGACTCTTATGCCCCAGCAGTGAAGATTAAGCTGAAGCATCCTCCTGCACCGTGGATGTCGGAAGCGATACGTAAGGCGATGCGATGTAGAGACGCTGCGTTCCGCAAACACAAAAGCGAGCATTGTGATAACAACTGGGTACTTTATAAAATTGCTAGGAAACGGTGTAACCAGATGATACGTAACGATAAACGCCGGCATATCCTTAACAATATATTTTTTTCTTCTCCTTCTGAGATTTGGAAGTTTCTCGGGAAACTTGGTATTGGCAAAACACGGGATACAGACATACCCAGTAGTGTTCTGATCTGGATGATCTGAATTGCTTTTTTAGCAATACAGTTTCTATAGATACTGCCACCCGATGTCAAACTGTAGACTATATTGCCAGCTTACCACTTCCCGATATAATTCCTTTCAACTTTTCTCCAGTGACATTTGATGAGGTTAGAAAGATTTCCCTGTCTATTAAATCAAATGCGATTGGCTGCGATGAAGTCAGTCGGCGAATGATGTAAATGTAAATGTAAATGGAATGCATACAGAAATAGTATATTCATAACAGGTATTAATTGTTATTCTGAGGTGGTGTTGACTGCTTTTGGAGGTGCCGGGAGGAAGTACCCCGGAGGTGTAGACGTGCGAGGGAGGTTGCTGCAGCTGAGTTGCGGTTACGACTGGCCACCGGATTTGAAAGTTGTTCCCGAGTTGTAACAGTGAGTGCGGTGCAAAATTGTGAGTACATTTTCAACCTTAATACAGTGCTTATATAGCTTACTTCATTAAAGGAAAAATTATAGCGCATGGCAGCTATGTGAATTATCTGTGAGACGCACTCTTTGGTTGGTGTACCATGAACATTGATAACAAAACATAGAACATGACATGTGTGCAATATTAAATTTATGGGCTAATATTAGTTTAATACATTTTGAGTATGTGTTTTTATATATGTTATTTGTTTGCAGCATGCATTAACGTTACAAAATACTTGTTGTTTAAAAGTATAAGATAGATGGGTATAATAACCATAAGTCACCATATCATTCTTACATAATATGTAAACATTCAGTTCCACACCTTTGTGCTTATCCGTAACATATTCATGATACATGTTTTTAATACGTAATAACTGTATATTAATATAATAAGTACAAAATAGATAAAAATAATAGATATATATCAGAATTAAAAATATAAGATTTATTTTTATATAGTATATGTGTTGACAATATGTTGTGTGGCCCCAAAATATATTCTCAGCATATGCGGCAAATAAATGTACTGGTGCATAATAAGTACACAGTAAGTAAATATATTGGATATTATAAATCAACATTAGGCACTACATTCCATATAATAATAAATGTGTTTGTAGTTAACATATCTGACTAATATGATAGTAATAAGTAATAATTATACATTATTTTTTTGGAATTATAATTAACTAAACGCAGTCATCTCGATATGGAGAGACTTACTCAAATACTCGAAGCTTCAAAAGCTAAAACTGCACTTCAACTGGATCTTCCACTAATTAAAACTTTCGACCAATCGACGAACGCTAATTCCAACTCTGCCACTTATCCGTTTGAACTTGTTGGCTTCACTCCTTCACTCTACAGTATAGTCTAAGACCCCAGTGCATGATTTCTTTGCTCATCAGTCTTCCATCAAAATATTTTATTTTATTATAATTACACATAAACGATCCAATAAAGTAATAAACTATATGTATTGTTATGAACTTAGGTATTTCTAGCTGCAACCCGCAACTTTGTCCGCGTAGAACATAGTTATTTTCTTTTTAGTGCAGAATCCTAATTATTTTCCAAAATTGTAGTGTTCCTCGTCGCGTGAATTCCATCCAAATCGGTCCAGCCGTTCAGGAAATTAGTCGCGGATTTTTTATTTTTTTTTTATTGCTTATAGTGGCAGACGAGTCACGGCCCATCTTATGGTAAATGGTAACCGTTTGTCAAGCCGCTGCTCACCATTTCATTTCACATATGAAATGAAAGAATAAACGGCTATCTCCTGCTACAGCTAAAACGCAACAATGTGCTTCATGGCCGATCACACGGGAGATGGTGGTACCAACCCGCTCGGGCCCGATACCAAGTAAGTTCTCCCACTTGATACCCAGCCCTACCACCAGTCATGCAATGGATGATAATTGCTTACTTCCCTTAGTCACCTCTTACGACACCCGTGGGAACGAATGGGGTGGTGACACTTGTATTCTTAGTCCGTTAGCACACGGATCAAATGATGTTTATTATGTTAGGATATACTCTCGTATACATTTAGTAAAAAGTTGTTATTTGGACATTACAAACATACACTTCAATTTTATTTATTTGTATATAAATTGTGAACTATTTAAAAATAAATTTTCCATCAATAATGTCTTTTGTTGATATTTGAAATATGTAGACGAGTTAAAGTGTACTTTTAGTCCATTAAGTAACGTAAATACATACCTTTATATAAGGATAATTAAATAGCAAGTATAGGGTGCTCTAGTGGTGTGCTATAAAACTAACGGAAATAAAAAAATGGGTAAATATGTGCTGTTATTAACCAGAATCACGTTAGAAGATTTTTTATTTCTTTAAAAGTACATTCGACATTGTTTTACATTTCACTTTGTGTAGCGTGAAGATGAAGCCGTCACAGCAATTTTAAAATAAATATTTCTTTTCTTTGAGGCTTGTCATTCTATGAAACCTAATTTAAAAAGAAGGATAACGTAATATTATAACACATAAGAAGAAAACTTTCCAAAACATTCAGCAATTAAAGTTTATTGCCTCTTATCGTAGTTTGATCGAGTAGAAGTATCTACTCGATTATTAATAATGCATTTTCTAGAATTCGTGCAGTGGGATCTTGGCCTAATACGATTCATCCTATCGCCAATTGTACAATTCACCCTATCTAGTTCGTGTGAAGTGTATTTCTTAGTTCAAGTTAAGAGAAAACAAGCCGCTATATTTTACGTTTACTATAATCTAAAACTAAATGTTTTTTTTTATAATCCAGTAATTACAAGAATGGTTTTAATTTTGACATTCATGTCTATTGGTAAACGCCTCCGTCATCTATTTGATGTCTACATTAATTTTCTTCCAACTATGCTGTGATCTATCCATGGAAGTAATATTATGTATACAACTGGAATGCGCACTGTTACCAAAAAGCGGTCCTAGTGAGATAGTAGGTACGAGGTCAATTTATCTCACTCTATTCGGGTGACCATGTTTGAAACCAAATAGATTTTTTTTTTTTTGTTTTATCGGTTAAACTTATTTTTGTTTTTTTTTACGCTTCAAGTGAAAAAACCAACAAAAATTAGTTAACCGATTTTGATGAATTTTAATGAAAATTTTAGGGAAACTAAACTTTAAAAAAATACTAATATATAAGCATGACTAGAACATAGGCCTCCCCTACATTCAAAGATGCCGACAAGACGTATTTCTTAGCTTATGCAAACAAACAAAAACCTACCAACTGAACTACGTAGTTAGAAGTAAGAAAATAATAAAAATATTAGATTTGAGGAACTTTACTATATTGTAACTGACAGTTTTTTTGTTACTTTTTTTTTCGTTAACTGATTAGCCCTTCTGAGTTTAAAAACCTTAGGACTTAGATTTGAATGAACCGGAAAAGGAAATTTACTGTCACCCTAATTGTTCTATAGTAAGGCTTAGCACGCACTGCGAAAGTTCCCGCGCGATTTTTTTAAAAATCGATGTAAATAAAATAACACGATTCAAAAAAAATATTTATATGTTTTACATTACAACGTTTTACATTGCATTAAAAAAATAAGTCAGAAATAAAAGCGCAATCGAAAAGAAGAGTCACATGAAATTATTCTTGTAATATTCCCTCATTCCTATCTCAACTTGCGCATATACAATCAACACAATGTGCTTATTTCGTGAAGAATTGATACGTTCACCTCATATCTGAGCATACAACCTCGTGTATTATAAGGTTTCGTACCTTGCACAAATGAGCCATCAGATGGTATCATGATACATTATCACACGTCGTGGAACATCTCAATTCGTATATTGAGTAGGTCTCTCTCATACAAACTCCTTAATATATTTTTTTCTTGCCTTTCGCTATCTCAATAGTGGGACGCCACAGAACGCGACTGAGCAGCCAACCAACGCGATTTTTTTCCGCAGTGCGATCAGAGGTATACACTTTCATTCCACAAAACATTACCGCGAAACACAGATTTATTTTGAAATTATCCTCGTACAATTTTATTTTCGCAAGTGCGTGCAGCTTCATACAATTTCCATGAATGTCACAGAATTTTGTGGACAAATCGCGTTAATAAAATTTGCAGTGTGTGCTAAGCCTAAGAATTCGTGTGTCAAAGGAAAGGGACACCGTCACTCCGTACTAACGGTCTCATATGTCTCGCTGACCTTTTCATTTGAAATATAAACTGAGAGAGACGGGCTCAAATTATATTTAAAGTGTAATGCTCTCTTGGCCAAGTCAGACTAGTTCTGTGGCCAGGTCTCGGAATCGGGTGAAAACAACTTATTTAATTTAAGCAGTCCTCGAAGAAAGGTTTGGGTACCCATTTCTCGTGGCGCCTCAACTCCAAGCAGTAACTCTCAACATATGCGAAATAGACAGAACTAAATTGACAAAAGTTCTGGGAGAGTCAATTGACACTTCACACTGAGGTCATGACTCATGCTCAAAACACAAGTCCACCTACACGCGGTATGGCACTCTTACCTCTGGGCAAGCACGCCCAAGTATCAGCTCGAGCCATATGATTCCCTGCAGTCAGTAGAAAAAAAAACATAGCATCACGCCTGTATTCCGCAAGGGGTAGGCAGAGGTGTATTACACACCCACGATTCGTCAGCTATATTTAAGTCCCACGTAATAGCGGGCGAGCCTATTAACGTCTACCGGGCACAATTCCAAACTGCTACTGAGAATTTTTCTTTTTACGAAAAATCTCAATAACATTGCCCGACGGGGATCGAACCCAAGAGCTCATGATCAAGCAGTCGCACACACTACCACTACACCATCGCTGGGCCATTCATGCTATGACAAGCAAGATTTTACCACTAGATAGAGACTTCACTAGAATGTTGATATAGCAATATGTGAAAGACTGTTGACCTGTTTGTTGTTAAGGGGGGGAAAATGTTCCTAACCGCACACCCCGTCGTTCGGGGGCAACGAAAAGGGTAGTGTGGGGCTCTCACCCACTAAAGAAACCCACCGTGTGCCGTCTCTCCGCCTTTGGCGGGCCTCCGGAACCATATTACATTCCTTCAGTGGTAATATCCATCCATCAACCTTTCAACGTCCACTGCTGGACATAGGCCTCCCCAAGAAATGGGGAATAGTGCCGTAATCACCACGCTTGGCAGGCGGACTGGCGATCGCAGTGGATGTTGTTAATTCTCGAGGGAGTGCTGCTACCCACACCCCCGGTACTCCCTCAGTCGGCTCTTACGACTCCCATGGGTAGAGAGGGGTGGGACAGTTCTAAAGCCGGCCCCACACGGTGCAGTGGTAATATGTGAAAGCCTAATTGCTGTCTACTAGGATAGGAACACAATTTATGACCAGCACCACAGAGCATAAAGTGTATTTTTGTATACATAGAAATACAAAGCGCACAGTCCTGTTTGTATTATAGGTATATGGATCTATCACAACAGCACAACATATCTAACGGCACTTTGTTGCTCTGCAAAATAATGTATTGAAAAGTTTTAGCTTTTTTTTTAAAAAGCTTGACCAAAAAGGTGGCTCATGTCAATTTACTAGAAGTTAAACTAACCTGCACATTGAGCTCTAATAAGGAGCTCAATGAGCCTGCAGGACTTGCAATTCGTTCGGTTGGCAAATCTGACGGTCATAACTCATGGTTTCCAAAACTCCATAGAAGCTTTCAGTAAAGTTGAAACTGCTTTACTGAGGCACGACTTTGACTTGACTGTGACTAAAATTTTATATGACGTTGGCTCCCACTGTGGCTTGTGTGATGAATTAAGGTAACCTGCGGCTAGAGTATAACTTAATGGTTTTAAGTTGCCGTTAGGCTCATGGTACTGCCAAAGCCAGCAGCAGTTGGCGACGCGTAATATTTACCTAGTATCTTTAATTATAGAATTTTATTAACTAATCTGTAGTATGTATGTATCTACTATATTTTATGTATTCTAATATTAATACGTTACGTACAACCTCAGTCGTGAGTGTCATCTTTTCACTTCATCCACGTCTCCATAACCAATACCTGCAATAAATAAATAAAATAGGCAAAAATACTTGCCACGTATATTAATCTCGAGAATCCGAAGAAAACCAGTGTGTATAATCGAGTCAGTTAGTGTAATACCGAGTCAACCAGGCCCATCAACAATATTTGATATTCCATCACAAACTGAACAAAATGCTTTTACCAAGAATATTGATGCTAATATTCTTGGTTAAAGCATTAATATTAATTTTAGTAGGTAATCGTAATAATGTGTTAACCTATTCATAAATAAAACTGAAGAGCAAATCGGTTTTATTCTTGCAATAGTTGAAAGCTCTGCCGTGTGGGGCCGGCTTTAGAATTGTCCCACCCCTCTCCACCCATGGGAGTCGTAAGAGCCGACTGAGGGAATACCGGGGGAGTGGGCAGTAGCACTCCTTCGGGTATTAACAACATCCACTGCGATCGCCAACCCGCCTGCCAAGCGTGGCGATTACGGCACTATCCCCCATTCTTGGGGAGGCCTATGTCCAGCAGTGGACGTTAAAAGGCTGATGGATGGATGGAATAGTTAAAATAAAAATAGATTAAGCAACTTGCATGTAATTTTTATATTACCCTCGTGCTTTTTTTATGCACTCTTATCCTACTATTATAAATCAGGATAACGCTGTTACCAAGTCAAAGTTGCATGAAACTTTTCTTTCTATAGGTACCTACTTTGCCTAAGAAAAAAGTATTCTACTACCGATACCTATATTGTTTATTTTATAAAAAAAGTTTTATCTTTAACACATAATGATACTTTAAAACCTTTGGGAACTCTAAAAGCAGTCACTAATGTCACTGAACCTCCGTTATTTACTACTACAATCAACATTTACCTCCAGATATCCGCTGGTCCCCTGGTAATCAAAGAAACTTTACGAGCGACTAAATACTAGGCAAACATGTCTATAAAACAGTCAAGAAAATAAAACTCTTCTTAATTTGTAAAAAGACAACATACTGTATTATTAAAGTCGTAAGTTTTATACCCGGTTTATTAATAACAACTCTCAGAATATATAATTAAAAACTTAATTTAAGATAGGTGCTGTTAACAGCCATAAAATTTTTGTGAATATATACATCAATAAATAATAACTTATAACATATTATTTACAGACCATGACTGAAGTTTATATACTACGCTACCACTAAAGTTGGACTGGTAGAGATGAAGAAAGGGCCTCGGACAGTTTCAGATAGATAGCCTCGTGGCGTGGTCGGTAGTGTAATCGACTTCCGTGCACGAGGTCGTGGGTTCGATCCCTACTCAGGACAATTATTTGTGTGATGAACACATATATTTGTACTGCGTCTGGGTGTTTTCTATCTATTATATGTATTTATTTACAAAAAAAAGTAGTATATGTATTATATCCGTAATCTGGTACCCATAGCACAAGCGTTAAGCTTAGTTTGGGACCAGAGGACGTTGTGTGAAATGTCCGTGAATATTTATTTATTTATTTATTTAACACCAATTTCAGAGTAGATAATTAAACATCACGTCAAAAAGGTCTTTTTTTTTTTGGTTAATGCCCCTCGTCTTTCGGGGCAACGAACAGGGTAGTGTGGGGCCCTCACCCACTAAAGAAACCCGCCGCGCGCAGTCTCTCCGCCTCAAAAAAGTACCTAATAAATGTCTTAAGTTATTTAGAAACAACGAGCATTAAAAGTATAAAGTAGGTATACGATAAACAGTGTGTATATGGATTGAGAACAAAACAAAAACAAAACATAGCAACACGCCTGTATTCCCTGAAGGGGTGGGCAGAGGTGTATTACACACCCACGACTCGACGTCTACCGGGCACATTTCCAAACTCCGGGCCGCTACTTCTTTTTCTTATGAATTTTTCTTATTTTTTTTTTTACGAAAAATCTCAATAACTCTGGCCGACGCGGGGATCAAACCCGAGACCTCATGATCAGCAGTCGCTTACACTACCGCTGCACCACAGAGGCAGTTAAAAAAATATGGATAGAGCATTTTCATATTGTATTAACTTAGCTGTATGTAGCTACGCTCATATTCCAGTTACCTACCTATCACATGAATTTTGAGAAAAACAAATGTTTATTTTATTACATACGAATATTACGCATAGTTTTTCTAATTTCACACACGCGACCTAATTTAAATTCCAGTTAATTTCAAGATATTAAAACTATAGTTTTCTTGACATATTTCATAACGCACACTTAACTAAAAATAAGGAAGAAATAAAACAAGGCAAACACAAGACTATTTCTTCGTTTCTAGTCATGTAATGAAACGTTATGAGAAACTACTAGGCAAACATAAGTTTACGAGTATAGCAAGCTATCAAGTTGCCTTACTCAAGCTAAAATATTTAAACGAGCTAGCTTACTCAGAGTCTAGATAGTTCCACCTGAGCTAAGTTGACCGTGTCATTATCAAACATGCAGCATAATGTTCGTATACTCTGTGCTAGCTACGTTATAAGATATGTGCGCGAAGTCATCTCAAAGTCATTAATACAAGAAACCGTATCAGAATACCGAAGACAATATAACTAAATATTAGCCGTATACAAGGGACATTCTATAGTGCACTAGTGCATGCACTGACACAGTTGCATACTCTATTCCCTATAACTTGTGTTTTGATAGGATAACACTAATGTTTATCTCCAGATATTTTATTGTCTACTAGTAAAAAATATTACAAAGTACATACATCGAAATAAAATTTGTTTAAGTAATCGTATTTTATTTTTAACTAAATCCTTTAAATATCATTACAATGTTACACCAATCTATACTAATTTATAAAGCTGAAGAGTTTGTTTGTTTGCTTGAACGCGCTAATCTCATGAACTGCTGGTCCGATTTGAAAAATTATTTCAGTGTTAGATAGCCCATTTATCGAGGAAGGGTATATATCATCACGCTAAGACCAATAGAAGCGGAGCACCAATGAAGAATATTTTAAAATCGGGGGTATTTTTTTCCTTTTGAGAGCTTCCGCTGCTTGCGCTGCGTAAACGGTTAAAGTTTCGCAAAAATCAATATTTTATATGCTAACCAAATTTGTTCTAAAATAATGTATTATTTGCGAAGGTGTTTTATAATAATAATAATATTAATAAACTATAATATAATTCTATATATATAATATACTCTGGCAACACTGAAACGGAGAGTTGTGTTCGCAAACAGACTTTGTCGAAAAATATTATTTTAGTATATTTATACAGTTTTGATAAGTTCCCAATATTCCAAATACTATAACACCATAAATTCAATATAAAATGCAAATAGAACTTCGTAAATATTCAATAAACTAGTTATAATAAATAATATTATGCAACATGACGTTTGACATCCACGTCATAATGAAAAATATATAAATATGATAATGCAGCTCCCGTATAATTATGATAACAAGATCTAGAGCAAAAACAGCACGCCTACTACCCCCGGACTCGTCGCACAGCTCCGCGTCGCAGCCACCGGTGACCGCATCAGCGGAACCGGTCTCACCGCACGCGTTGAGCTCGAGCTCCAGCGACGAGTACTTCTCACCGCCGACGTCGCCGCCACCTGTATATCGGCGTGAGAAAGCCCGGCCACAGGATAGCTTAGGACCTCGAGGCCCACCGGCCTGAGACAAGGTCCCCACTGCCAGTGGTAATGTGCGGCGCATGAAATGGACTAGACCAATTAATGAAAATGTCATGCGCGCATATTTCGGGGCTACAGGGGGAGGCACTAATCTCACCGCGTACCGCGACCGCATGCTGCTTCTGTTTCTGGGCCTTGAACCAGCTATCAACGTCTCGGCTCAACGACTATCGGACCAAGTACGGGCCATTCAACGATGTCATAATTATGTTGGAAGACACCGTGCTTGACCGGTTACGATCGGAGTTTTTACAGACTAGTCATGTTACTCTTTTGCAAACACCGGCTATAACACTCACGAACCCGTTATACAAAGGGCATGTGTGGATGGAGGTGATGAGTCTTATTCTGTGGATGCCCAGTACTGTGAGGAGGTAAAAGCCGCTTTGGAATATGCGATTCATGAGTATAGATTCGAACCATTAAAATTTAAGCCACATCTGCTCGATTACCCATGCATAGAAGGAACATGTTACTGGTTAGGACCCTTGACTCGCTTTTGTCTAATTACTTAGACAACAGTCTACAGTCTACAATGAGCAACAGTCTTGCCGATACACACTCCATCTTGTACTGTACGGCCGTTGCTGCGTGCCGTATAGCTGGACTCACTTTTTTAAAAAGGGAGTCCTCTACGCGGCCTCTGAACGCAAAACCATTATGGCAGTGTAGGATTAAGTGTCGTATCGCCGAGACAAGGGTGTTAATCAGCAAACTCGATTGCTTCAGGTTGGGCAATACACGCCCACGAGTCATGCGCTTTGTAAAGCGGGCATTCTTGGGGAAAAAAAATCTTAAATCAGGCAGTACCACGGAACCAGGTAATTATAGACCTATCACTTGTTTACCGTCACTCTATAAGCTTTTTACATCCATTCTGAGAACCAAAATTACTTAACATATTGATACTTATTCGATCATTTCCAACTCTCAGAATGGATGTAAGAATGGGGGCCGTGGTACTAAGGAGCTCCTCCTTATTGATGCGGCCATTAGCCAACAGGCTCGCCGTAGGAAAAAGGATCTGATGACATGCTGGATAGACTATAAAAAAGCTTTTGACTCTGTGCCACATACATGGCTCTTGAGGGTGCTAGAGTTATATAAAGTTAACGAAACTTTATGCACCTTCCTGAAGTCTTGTATGGGGCATTGGAGGACAGCTCTTTGCTATCCAGTATGTCGGCAGATGCCGGATTGTCATGGTGAGCTTGTAAGGATTGAGCGGGGTATATTTCAGGGTGACAGTCTGAGTCCTTTATGGTTCTGTTTAGCCATGAACCCTCTTAGTACCTTATTACTGGCAGGTCATCGTGTCTGGCAGGGGGTTGGAACCGTACTAAGTAATTTATAATGTTATTCCAAAGAAAATATAAAAAAATTTAGCTTTATACTTTAACGACTTTGAGGTACTATTTTATACACCTTCGCTACCTGTTACCCGTCCAAGTAACCACAATCCATACTCCATACTTGCTGACCGTTCTTACCTGTATTGGGGACATGCACAGAGGAACTTTCAGCTTTTATAAAATAACGAAGGTCTGGCCGTCCTTGGCTCATACTCTAATACGTTATTCATCACAAGTATTTAATTTAAAACAAAATTGTCCTTTACATCATTCGATTTCAATATATATCTTAGGAGATATCGCAGTTTTAAAATAACATCGCAGCAAAATAATGATTAAGTACTGCACGCGCATTTATGATGTGCCCAGATGGCCCCAGTTAGCGTTAGTCCAAAGTAACTATTCCACGCGGACAAAGTCGCGGGCAGAAGCTAGTGTCTAATAAATTTATTTTGCGTATCTCGTTGACGACTTGGATCAAATTTACATAGCTGTAAAATGCTGAAAAAAAGATACGCTAATGCTGCATGTTATTTTCGATTTCCCATTTTCACAGTTTGTGTTAATAAATAATACCGTTTTAACTCTTGATAATCTAAGAAACATGTCGCAATGTTCCATATAAATGTTATTGCACGCTTCATAAGCGAAGCGTTGAGGTGGGTACACTCGTTTCACGCAGAACAACTGGTTTTACAACTGGCTTTACAAACTTAAAATGTATCTATTTATCATATATTGCACTTGTAAAATAATATATACGCGCACATATCAAGAAAAACACTATATTTAACACTCATGATATTTTTGATGCCATTTTTGTTATTTAAAATAGGTAAAAAAACTGTTTAAAAAAGTTCTGTCTTGGACGTTCGTGTGTCTGTAGGTATGTTCGGATAATGTATGTTAACACGATAACGACCAAAATACTATACTAGTCGAGTCTTTTTTTTTCTCTTACGCTCCAGTATAATTACGAATAGAGCGCTATAGTGATAGCGAAAAGTGTTTCACGGTCTGATTCGATGTGGTTTAATTGTTGTTAAAAAATAGTGAATATTTACGGTAAATTCAATGGTACACTAAATTCAGTGCTATACCTTATTTCGTGACAACTACTTCTATAATACTTTCTAACATTTACGCGAATTTCACACATTTTGAAATAAAACTACGTTTACGGAATCTATCGCGTTTACTTGATTTTTATGCTATCCCGATGTTTCGAATACTTTACAGCATTCATGATCACGGGTGGACTTAGATGGTAGATTTCCAAAGCTGATATGTTGTTTCATCGGTTTCGTCTACCCACAGTAATATGGTTTTACAAATGTTTGGTTTATTTATTTCAACCCACATAATATTCGTGTAGAAACACAATTAAAAATATCTACTCTAAGTTTTATGCTTACAATGTATGAGATTTTAAGCTAGTATAATAAAATAAGTATAATACTCCTTTAAGTTTTAAAATTTTTGTTTATATTTAGTGCTTAAAAATTCTACCACAAACTACCAATTAAAATTTTTAAGTAATCAAAACTGCCATTAAGAAAGACAATATTGTTCTATTATATTGTTACAAAGTCTGCAATTTGT
Source organism: Leucoma salicis (assembly GCA_948253155.1). Taxonomy (NCBI): domain Eukaryota; kingdom Metazoa; phylum Arthropoda; class Insecta; order Lepidoptera; family Erebidae; genus Leucoma; species Leucoma salicis. The sequence goes on from OX411812.1 coordinate 25,010,386, forward strand.
AAGCACACACAGGACCACACCCACCATTACATCAGGTTTGACAAACCTCAAGTCCTCGCAAAAGAACATCGATATCGTCCTAGAATGATACGTGAGGCTATTGAAATTAAGAAACATCCCAATTTCAATAGAGAAGACGGCTGGGTCTTACCATCAAGCTGGAATCCTGTGATAGGCCTCACCAAACATAATACAAGAAGGCACACCACAAGATTGCAAGACACAGTTAGCGCTTATTGTGTAGATAAAACCCACAGTAGTGATTAGTTAGTATTTTCCGCAAAAAAATTAATAATCCATAACAAGTTGTTGCCTACTGAGTTTTCTGGCCGGATCTTTCTCAGTCAGGCCGCGTTCCGATCCGGTGGTAGCTTTTTAGTCTTGGCTTCTATTAAAATCAATATATTTAATAATAGAAACTAATAATCAATATTATCTTTCTTAATGGTAGTTTTTAATTACTTAAAAATTTTAATTGGTAGTTTTTTGGTAGAATTTTTAAGCACTACATATAAACAAAAATTTTAAAACTTAAAGGAGTATTATACTTATTTTATTATACTAGCTTAAAATCTCATACATAGTAAGCATAAAACTTAGAGTAGATATTTTTAATTGTGTTTCTAAACGAATATTATGTGGGTTGAAATAAATAAACCAAAAATTTGTAAAATCATATTACTGTGGGTAGATGAAACCGTTGAAACAACATATCAGCTTTGGACATCAACCATCTAAGTCCACCCGTGATCATGAATGCTGTAAAGTATTCAAAACGTCGGGATAGCATAAAAATCAAGTAAACGCGATAGATTCCGTAAACGAAGTTTTATTTCAAAACTACTTCTATAGACCAATATAGTAATACTTCTTAAAATTAGCGCTATATGGCGTATAAGACATGAGAACCACATTAGTACTTTTTGAAATTAGCGCTGTATATGTGATTTATTGAAAACTACTTAGTAAGACCAATACATTATTAGTTACTTATCAAATAGGTAATCAATTTTATTGTGATAAATGAAGATTATGAGGCGTGCACTATTTGATTTTCCAAAGTATTTTTATATATGTTTTAAGCACTTGATTATTCGGTTATTTACTAGAACACAATGTACGAAGATGTGAAATAGAAAATCAGACTCGCTAGCAGGATTTGTACCTGCATCACCCAAAACATTAAGAAGGAATATCTTATGAAAATTACAACAAAAAGTAAATGACACGATAGCTCAGTTGACAGAGCGTCTATAACGATAATCCAGGAAACACTGTTTCAAATTCTGCTCGCGATTATCATTTCCTATATCACATTTTCGCACTTTATGTTCTGGTACATTGCCTTCTTTTCACATACTCATTACTTATCTTACCCCTAGATGAGCGATGCAACGCTACGCGATGCGATGCGATGCGACGTAATGCGGCTACTACTTTAACCGCTTTGCGTCTCATTCATATTAGGCGGCAACGTAGGCCATAAGTACATACAACCTCTATTTGATATTTTCGTTTCGCGTCGCGTCGCTTCGTATTAACGCGTTCGTCGTTCATCTAGGACAACGGGTAACGTTTATCGATTCGCTTTTCAGTTCGATTCACACAGCAACCGCTACTTACGCATCTGTCCGATATACTCTTTTGGGGAGTTACCTTCAGAGAAACTTCCTAGCTCACGGTAGCTATAGTTAGCTGGTCGAATATCAAATATGCCAATTTTCATATAACAAGATCATAGCGGGGTTTGCAGTGATGAGACTTAAGTGTAATAAGTAAAGCTTGTACTGAAAATTATCTCTACGAAGCCAACACTGTAGCGAAATTTCCAAAACTCTTGCATTTTTTATTAAGAATATTCCATCTCACTAACTTAGACCGTATTATCTACCTTCAGTGAATTTCTTTGCTAAAACCACTGAGAAAACTGTTATGTATATTTTGGCGTCAAAGAACATTTCTATTTGATTATGTTTCGCTTTATAGAAACAAAAGATGTACCGTTTTGTTTTTGTAATACAATTAATTTAAAAAAATCATTATAAATATATAAAAAACAACTTCTACTTTTTCACTTTGTGTTTAATGTATAGTGCTAAGCATGTCAAATGCTAAAAATACATATACAAATATCTAAAATATTTAAAGGGTTTGCGTCATTATTAGGTAAAATCTTAATTGTAAAATTAAGTTTACCTGGTCGGTATAATGTATAAAAATACTTTCCGACAGATGCCGCAGGCGTCACCCAAAGACGTTAAGTATGATGTGTTATCGAAATTAGCAGTCAGGAGCAATTGTCAGGATGGCTGAATTGATAAAGCATCTGGACGGTATCCAGAAGATGCAGGTTCAAATCCTGCTCCTGACTGTTATTTTCGATTTCACAATTTTCACTTTGTGTTTAATAAAAAAACAAGATTTATATTTGTGGTGACGGACTCAGAATACAAGTGTCACCACCCCATCCTTTCCCACGGGTGTCGTATGATGCAACTAAAGGAAGTAAGTAATTATCACCCATTGCATGACTGGTGGTAGGGCTGGATACCAAGTGGGAGTACTCACTTGGTATCGGGCCCGAGCGGGTTGGTACCACCATCTCCCATGTGACTGGCCATGAAGCACATCGTTGCGTTTTGGCTGTAGCAGGAGATAACCGTTTATTCTTTCATCTCATATTTGTGAAGTGAAATGGAGAGCAGCGGCTTCACAATACTCTCGGTATAGTTGAGTCCATGAGCGACCTTTACCATTTACCATCAGATGGGCCGTGGCTCGTCTGCCATTAAATGCAATAAAAAAATGAATTATAAAATTATAATAAACTAGCCCGATATAGTAGCAGAATAAACAATATATACCAGCTTTTAATTCTAAACTGTCAAATAAAAAAAAATATTAAAATTCGGTAAGTGGTTTTTGCGTGAATGCGTGACGTGCCTTCATTAAATACGTAACTTTAAGAGTTGTATTACTTCAAAAGTCCTAAATATATCATTAGTCAAAATAGCACCCGTACGAAACCATAGCGGTAACTAGTATTAATTCTATAAAGCACTTAAATGCATACTATAATACTTCTAAATATTGTTCTTGAATGAGGGAACAGCGCTGGAAGTAATCCTGCGTCTAAGCTCTTCGGGGTTTATATACCCCGCGAAGGGAATTTCATTATAAAATGAAAATGAAATCATTTCAGTTTTATTTTTATGCAAATTTATTTATTAAATTGTGGGGGTAAAATTTTTCTTTTGACGATATTTGATAAAGCGCTATACGAATTAAATCTGGTTTCTTTGTGAGTCTGTAAAATTTGCATTAAAAATGAAACTCCAATATTTTAGAATGAGTATTTGACTTTAAATTTTATTTAGGCATAAAACAAGAAAGAAAAAGAAGAAGAAAAAAGGCATCGGGATGAATCCTCAGTATGAGGTCGAGACTCTTTAAATATTAAACATAGCATCACGCCTGTATTCCCCGAAGGGGTAGGGCAGAGGCGTATTACACACCCACGATTCGCCAGCTATGTTTAAGTCCCACGTAATAGGGGGCGAGCCTATTGACGTCTACCGGGCACATTTCCAAACTCCGGGCTGCTACTGAGAATTATTCTTTTTAGGAATAACCCGACCCGGGCAATGTTATTGAGGTATTGTTATTGTTAGCGTGGCGATTAATGTAATCACCACGCTTGGCAGGCGGGTTTGCGATCACAGTGGATGTTTTAGTACACAGGGGAACGCTGCTGCCCGGTCCCCCGGTAATCGCATATTCAATTGATACCGGATACGATATCCGCAAACTTAAAATGCGTGCGTTTGCATAGACCCCCTACCCAGTTAGATTATTGCCAATGGGTCGCATGACTCCACTCCCACAAAGGCCAGACTCTTATTATATTACCATATATGGCCAGCATGCTATCCCGGATGCGAGCAGAGTATGCCAGGGTTCGAGAACGTTCTATGGCTACTCCAATCGCAAGCGTATGGATAGGAAAAGTTCTAGAACTTAAAATTTTCTACCAATGAGCAGACCGGACGCAATGCGCAAGAGAGAGATAGCAATAATAATCTTAGAAGGGGGTACTATTAGAATTAAAATATAAAGATGATTCGGGTAGATCTCGTTTTCTGACTGGGAATTATCGTTTGTGTGTCAAGGCTGATAAAACTGCAATTATAATTTTGCTAAAAGTTATTAAGGAAAAGTAATTTTTTCATATATAGTGAGTGACTAGGAAACCCCAAAGAACTGCTGTAGCGAGCGTCGTGTCTTATATATAACGCGCCCCATAATTAACTAAAACCTGAATAAAAGCTCCTGGGGTTCCTGGTTACGACTATTCCTGGTTACGATTGTTCCTGGTTACGACTGTTCCTGGCTACAATCAAGTTCCGGGTTACGACCTTCCGGGTTGCGGCTGCCCTACGAGTTCTGGTTCCGGCGCCGGTTGCGCCGGCTTCACACGCCTACCAGCATATATCTGCGCACGCCCGAGGGACGAGGGCCTGCCCTTCGGCCCAAATACAGCCGGCCCGCAGTTGAGTACCCGTAGGTGACGGTCTTGGGGAATACTCCTGAGTTGCGAACCTCCCCCCTGAGTTCTCATTGCTCTCTTTCACTTTAATTAATTATTTAATTATTACTGTTAATTATTTCCTTTTTTTTAAATTAAATTGGTAAATTTAAAATCGTACTTTTCATTTAATTGTTAGGGATTTTCCCCGTAACAATTCCCATAGGAAGATACGGCGTGGAGCTATTTTTGGTGCCGGCCCCACACGGCTTTAAGAATGTATTTACAATAACAAAAAAGATCATAAAACTAAGTTAAACATTTCGTTTTGACCGGATTCTCATGAGTATTGACGAACCCGGTCAACTTTGGAGCGCTGTAACAGCGTTTTAAATGAATGAAATTAAAAAAAATTATAAAGAAATTATTTCCTCAAAAGACCATCTACAAGATTGGTCTGAGGTATTATTTTTGTGTAAAAAAAAAGTTATAGAACAAAAAAGAAAATTTTTATATAAATTTTCTCACTTTTTTGCTTATAACTTCTTTAATTTTAAATTTAGGGCAAAAAGTTAAGTGAACATATTTGTAGGCAAAGCGATTTGCTACAAATTATTTTTCACGATTTTTTTGTAGGACGCATAGTTTCCGAGATATCGTGATAAAGGTGTTTTCCAAGATGACGGCCGAGGGACAAGGGCGGCAGCCTCACAAACTTGGGGTTAAGCTTCTATTGACACATATCCTAAAAATAAAATTGCGTCCTCTAAAAAATGCAATATTAGGTTCTTAAATTGTAACATTTCAATAGACTATATCGAACTCGGCCGGAGTTCAATATTTAAACATACAAGTAGTTACTCTAAAAAAATATGAACATAATACCAACCTTACAAAATCGTGAACGTTTCGCCCCACAAAGGGCAAAGTTAAAATCACAAACTCACAAGCAAAGACCACAATGCAAGATTACTTTAACTCATTTCACTTGCAATAAAAAGCGTGACTGATGAAACGACAAAGCCGTAAATAAACGAGGCGTGTGTACGGCGGCATTTAATCAAAATTCGCTTAAATCACACTTGATGGAACTTAGTTGTAGAGTTGTGCGGTACATGTTACTGTATAAACTGGTTTCAGTCACTTTTTGTACTTATGTTAAGGTTGCACGATTTAATCCTGTGCTAAAAACCCACTTTTTATCAAGAAAAACTTTTTGGAATACGCTTACTAGCATTCCAGAGGCAAATATTAAGAAGACGCTAAATAAAGACTGAAAGTTCTCTCAAAGTATATTTATCCTTTAATAGGCGGAAAATTGCGGCCTCAAATTTTAAGTAATGCGCCGTACGCCATTTCTTTGGATGGATAATAGTCCTGTCTTTAACTTCGGAGTACGAAATTCTGAAGAACATAATAAGTCGTTCATAACTCGCACTCTTCGTTGATTTATTGGTTGTGTTTATGACCATCCAGAAGGAGGTATCACTTACTATCATTAAGGTTGCTAGCTTATCCAATGATATCATATACAAGAAAGAGTACATATCGCACTAGCGCGCAGTAATTGTTGCACACGAATTCAGTCAATTGGGCGAATTTGTTTTAGTCGGTGATCTTTCATCTCTTTTTGTATCATGCGTATATGTATTATCTGTCGGATAATGTATGCATACATCTATAAATTAGTACCTACTTTGTCATGATACAATAATATCGATAAGCCATTTAATATGAACGTAATAAATATCATAGAGCTTTTTTAAAAAAAAAATACATCAACCTCCATTGTGGAATAACCTTTGTATAGCGGGGGACTGTACAAACATACAATTTCACAGACACAAAGTACACCCAGACTCAGAACAACCATTTGTGGATCACACTAAGTTGTTTTGTGTGGGAATCGAACATCCAACACTCGGACGAGAGGCCGGTATCTAAACCACTCCGCCATTATCTCCAATAAAAAGGAGTTCTACTTTCTAAACAAGTCCAATGCACAAACATTCACGCGAGTCCCGGCTGGCTCTTACTTAATCTGAATTTATGACTTGCCTGACGCCTCCGAGCTCATATCAGACAAAATGAATACAAAGTTGGTATTATAAATGAGACGTGTCCTTACGTGTACAGAACGGGTATAAAAATATTACTCATATATAAATATATTATAGTGAAAGTTGACGGTGGTGAGCGCGGAAATGGCCGGAACGTCTCAATTTGTAAGGGATTTTTTTTGCGAGAAATATTTGTGTGAGAAATAAAACGCTGCGCTGTTATATAGTTTACTAGATTCTGCATCTGATTTCGTCCGCATGAACTACAAAATTCAATTATAGAATAATATATACGTCACTCTACGGTACCTACGGATCTTTGTCCAAAAACAGATATCCCGTAAAAACCATTTATTTATGACTTAATAATACCGGCTGTCCTTATGTGGGACTCTGATTAAGTAAGTTACGGTGTGAAAGACCCTACAGCCGTCGTTCTGTCAAAAACTATTGGTCTGTAGGTAGAAATCCAATAGCTTTTGTCAAATCAAGCGTATAGCAGGCTCAATTACCTTTTTCCAGAAATGTAAACAAAATAATATCAAAATATAATTAACCAAAGATAAACCGAGAAACTTGTTTGTCGTTTGAGAAGCGAAGATTTAAAAACAGCCAGGAAAATAACAATGAGCCCTTTTAAACTAAACTTTTTAAATACCTTTTTAATTGCTTCTGAGTAAATTAATTTCAAAATAAACCATTTGTTCGTTGGTGTAGGTACATAAGATCCTAGAACGTATTATTTTTGATTGATGTGTTTGATGTCAATATTTTATTGAAATGTTTGAATTGTCAAATAGGAACAATTTGAATGGGAACACGAAAAATAGGGTTTTCACGTTTATCCTGGCAATTTTTCCAATTTTTCTCTCCATAAGAACCTTCCTTGCACTTGAACGAACATTTGAGGTCTCGAGTTTGGTGCTTAGCACATTTAGCGATTAATTTTTATTTATATAGATATCGGGATGGAAGGTACACCACTGATGTAGAAAGAAAAGTGAATGCGGGAAATAGAGTGAACAGAGCATTGGGACAACTTCTCGGCAGCCATCACCTCAGCCAGAAGGCACGTGTCGCAATACACAACGCAGTGCTTGTCCCAACGTTAGTATATGAAAGCGAGAGTTGGGTATGTAAAAAGGAGCATCCAACCATCCATCAGCCTTTTAAAGTCCACTGCTGGACATAGGGCTCCCCAAGAATGGGGAATAGTGCCGTAATCGCCACGCTTGGCAGGCGGGTTGGCGATCGCAGTGGATGTTGTTAATACCCGAAGGAGTGCTGCTGCCCACTCCCTCGATATTCCCTCAGTCGGCTCTTACGACTCCCATGGGTGGAGAGGGGTGGGACAATTCTAAAGCCGGCCCCACACGGCTAAAAAGGAGCATGAGAGCAAAATTAATGCGGTCGAAATGCGATCTCTACGGAGAATCTGTGGAGTGAGGCTGACTGACCGCATTCGTAACAATGACGTAAGAGAGCGAGTAGGTATGAAAGAGAGTATTGGTGTAAAGATGCGAAAAGGAATGCTCCGATGGTTCGGACATGTGGAAAGAATGCCGGACGAGCGAATGGCTAAGAAGATATACAATGCGAAAGTGGAAGGATGTAGGTGCAGGGGGAGACCGAGACTTACCTACCTAGACCAAATTGGTCATGTGTTGAAAGAAGGTGGAGTCAGGAGTCTCCGAAACTGGCGAGCGTGTATGAAGAGAGTTATGAATGTTGAGGAAGCGAGAGATGTATGCAAGAATAGAGCCTCTTGGCACTCTGTTCTCTCTGCCTACCCCGCAAGGGAAATGGCGTGATGATAAGTAAGTAAGTAAGTATATAGATTATATTTTTGAATTGATTGCCATGCTGAAGTGGCAATGAGCAGGCCACATCGCTCGACGAACCGACAACCGTTGGGGAAGAAAGGTTCTCGAGTGGCGACCACGTATCGGACGGCGCAGCGTAGGACGGCCCCCCACCAGATGGACTGACGATCTGGTAAAAGCTGCGGGGAGCCGCTGGATGCGGTCGGCACAGGACCGTTCGTTGTGGCGTTCTCTTGGGGAGGCCTATGTCCAGCAGTGGACGTTAAAAGGTTGATGGATGGATGGATATATTAGTAACAACGGTTGTACTATTTTTGGTGAGTATATTTCAAACAATCAACCTTTCTAGTTTTATTATCAAACGATGTAATTACTACTTATAAGCGTGTAACTTTCTGAAGGAAGAAACTTCAGGTCAGACTTTCACATTCTGATATTGGACTAGTTGCATTACAGTATTACCTTTATTAGCGTCTCACACTTTGGGGCCAAAACTCGCGATAACTCTTGCGCGAACGCAATTTTGTTGATACACACGTCAGGCTCCTCCTGACGTGTGTATCAACAATAGCAATATGTGTGTATCACATTGGGGCAAAACTTCGTCCCATTAACAACATTAATATATTTTACAAACTGCCAAAAAAGTCCCTGAGTCTGTGTTAACACCTAAAAAAATTGCCAGGATATGATGACCATTTCTGGGACATCACTACGACTTATATATCTTTCCCCATGTTCTTAAGAACAGCGTACGGGCTACCTGGCTGCTGGTAAACGTTGCGTTTATTAATGCGCATCACACCTTTACAGGTAACAATATTGAAATATGAATAAATGGTTAAATCTTTTGGTGTAAATACTTCTTTACGCACGCTTGACTTGGGGAGTAAGCTTTTGAATGCTTTACCAAAAGTGCTGATTAGGCGAGGCGACGGAAGAAAGCGGAGAGCTCGTAGACTAAATTTGTTCTGTGGTTGAGAGGGAGATATAAGTTACTTATTTTGTTAATACTGTAGGGGCAAGCGAGAGAGGTGCAAGCACACATTTTCTTTCTCTCTTTCTCATTATTTATTATATATTATTATATTTTTTGATGTGAAACATTAAGGGGAGGACACTGACACCTGCAACACAGTTTTTACTAGCGCAGGTGTCAGGGATTCCCACAATGTACTGGAACTTATAATGACAATAAAGAATATTATATTATAATATCTAATGCGGAGGGAGAGTAAAATCGGCTGTTAGCGTGGCGACGCTTTTATTTTACTTGTTCTGTTCAAATCTTGCGAGTTAAATTTGACACACTTTCCGGTTTCCGATTGAATTGAGATTTTACACGCATATGTATATCACGTGACAATGCAATATTATGATGACATGGAGCTGATCTGATGATGGAGCTGGAAGGTGGACATAGGAACTCTATAATGGAAAGGCGCAACCCCATCGAGTTTGGGCTCGTATGATTCGTCTTGACGAGTACTTTGTCTCTAGATGGTGTCCAGGGTCTGAATGGAGCTGGAAGGTGGCCATGCGAAACTCTGTAATTAAATGGCGCAACTCCATCGAGTTAGGGCTCGTTTGAAATGTCTTGACTAGTACTCTAGACCTAGATGATATCCAGGGTCTGATGATGGAGCTGGAAGGTAGCCATAGCAACTCGGTTATAAAACGACATAGCTCCTTCGAGTTTGGGCTCGTATGATTCGTCTTGACGAGTACTTTGTCTCTACATGGTATCCAGGATCTGATGATGGAGCTGGAAGGTAGCTACTGTAACTCTGTAATGAAACGACCTAAACCCATCGAGTTTATACTCGTTTGATTCGTCTTAAGGAGTACTTTGTCAAGTTATGATCATTTTATTTCTACAAAATAATCGATGTTTTTACATCTGGTAGACGTCCCGCGACGTCTATTTTGATGTTTCCATATTCAATTTTGCCGAAAAAACATTGCATTCAATGTTGATTAAATGTTTCTCAAAATATATATTTTTCAAAAGTCAACTGGCGCAACTCGAGATCGATCTTGATGTTAGTGAAGTGCAGCCAGATGTTTATGCCCCAAGACCAACAAATTATTAATACTGTATGTACGAGTATGTGGGGTTTAGTTAATACATGTTCGGAAACGATGAGTAAATAAAGCGACGTTTTCATTGGTCGAGTGTCACACAAGTTGAAATAAAATTAACGGAATAGTTTTTTCACATAACTGTATTCACTTGTTAATAGATATTAACATTATTAATAACATATATATTTATTGTCAAAACTTAACAATAATAAATATATACTTCAGTCGTGTGGTCTAAACCACACTCGTTTTTTCTTTTTCGCTAACTTGGTTTGTTGAAATATTATCCGAAATGGCTCGAGCGATTTGGATGGGCCTTCAACTGGTGGATAGCTTATGTTATAAGGAGTAACTTAGGCTACTTTTATTTATAATATAATAATAACATAATAAGGGTTGCGCACATAAAAGAAAATAACTAAATTCCACGCCGATAATGGCACGGATAGCAGCTAGTATTTAATCAATAAAATGAGACTAGCTAAAATGAACTCAAGACTGAATATTGTGTTTCCCTAGCTGACGTAGATAGATGGGTGAGCGAAAATAATTTGTACTTCTATAGAATACTAGCTGTTTCCCGCGGCTTCGCTCGCGTAAATAAATGAATACGAGTATAGGTTACTGCAAAAAAATGAAAAACTATGTTCCACGTGAATGAAGTCGCGGGTTGCACTTAGTTAACAAAGTTTGTTACTTAAACTTTATATAAGATAGCTGTTACCCGCGACTTCGTCCGTGAGTAATTTCATAAAAATAAATAAAGCAACCCTTGAAATTGTCGGTAATACAGTGCAACGGTATTACAGTACTCGGGGTTGGAACTTCATTACTGAAATGCTAGATGCCGTTGAAGTTGCTAGATTTTGAGATTTTGTGACAAACAATTTTTTTTTTTTTTTTTTTGCGTATTTTTTTTAATAAAAAGTATCCTATGTTACTTCTAATACCTCCGAGAATATGTGTACAAAGTTTCATGATGATCGGTTAAGTAGTTTTCACGTGAAAGCGTAACAAACAAACTTACATTCACATTTATAATATTAAGTATGATAACCTTTAACTAAAATAGCGCTGTGTCAGCGACAGTATATCTATCTTAATATTAATTCTATTATTATTTTCATATCGTTCAGACATGAAACGATTTCTATATTATCCCAAAAAGTCTATTACAGGCGTTTTGGAAACAATTTCTTTCGTTTTTTTATTGCATACAGTGGCAGATGAGATAGCAGCCTATGTTGGTGGTTTCTTCAAAATAGCGTGTTCATCTCATATGCTAATTATTTCTGATATTTACGATAGATTAATGTTACATATTGTTACGATGTAACCGATCAAATAATTAAATAAATTGTAAAGTTGCATATTCAATTATACCGGATACGATATCCGCAAATTTAAAATGCGCGCGTTTGCCTATACCCCCTACCCAGTTAGATTATCGCCAATGGGTCGCATGACTCCACTCCCACAAAGGCAATGATCACATTTTATTGCCATAATGTCAATGTCAGTCACTAGTGACTACAATCATTTTATTTTTATCCTATTTATTATTCAAATAATCGTGTATTCGGCCAAAATAATCATTTATTTCGAGACTACGATACATACCCACCCACTTTGTGTGTAAAAAATATAATTTGTGTTGTCTACCAGCTGTTTTTTTGCATTGACAATGCCTAACGTGAAGTGTAACTCCTGTGGACGATTTATATCTGCTGTTGAGGATGTCAGGTGTGGTAAATGCAATACCCATTACCACAAAACGTGCATTGGTCTTACTGGTAAGGCAAACATAAGCTCCAACTGGCGCTGCTTGGAGTGTAAGAAAAGTTCGCCTGGTGATGGTCAATAACAAAATACCAAAAATATAATTGTCATATATGGCCAGCATCTGATGGACGACATAACGAATGCTGTAGAAATATTCAATAATCAAGTTCAATCAGCAGCCTGGGAAGCAACTCCTACAATACAGAGTCAATATGACTATATTCCATCATACCCGCAAATTGTAACAGACCTGGTACAAAAAAAGAGACAAGCGAGGAAAAGATGGCAAAAATCAAAATATCCTGAACATAAAACTGTGTATAATAATCTGGCTAAAAAGCTTAAACGTATATTAGAAAAAAATCTAAATGAAAACCTAGAAAACCTTATACATAACCTTGACGCTACCCCAGCAACGGATTATTCATTATGGAAAATTATTAAAAAGATTAAAAGTCCAATTGCTTTCCAATCGCCCCTACGTAAAGAAGATGGAGGTTGGGCGAGAACAAATTCTGATAAGGCAGAATTATTCGCAAAACACTTGTCACGCATATTTACTTCTAATCCTGACTTAGGATCCACTAAAATAGATGATGTTAGCCGAAGCCTGTCTTTAAATCAGCTTTGCATCTACCCTGCCACGAAATACTTCTCAAGAAATGAAGTTGACCAAGCCATCCGGAAACTAAACACAAATAAGGCTCCCGGTTACGATCTTATCACAGCAAAAACGTTAAAAGAATTACCTAACATCGGCGTTACATTTTTAATGCAAATATACAATGCTGTCTTGCGACGTGGGTTCATTCCCGAACAATGGGAGACAGCTGAAATAATCCTTATTCTTAAACCTGGGAAGAAACCCGATAAAGTTACTTCTTATCGCCCAATAAGCTTACTACCTATACCTATACCCTCTAAAGTGCTTGAGACTCTGATTATGAAAAGACTCCTACCAGAAATATCGAAATCACATGTAATCCCTTCGCATCAGTTTGGATTTCACGAGGCTCATGGAACGATTGAACAGGTCCATCGGCTCGTCACTGAGATCAATACCACCTTTGAACAAAAGAAATACTGCTCGGCTGCATTTCTCGATGTCTCACTAGCCTTTGACCGGGTTTGGCATGAAGGTCTATTATATAAGATAATGAAAACCCTTCCACCAAGCTATTATCCATTACTGAAATCCTATCTAGCACGCCGTCATTTTTATGTTAACCCTTTAAGCGTCCCATTTACCCGTTTTTTCTGGATATCGATTTATAAAAACAGCGATATCTCGTCATTTTTATAATTATATACTATGTTGCGTATATCACAAGATTCCTTGTGAAGTATACTATCGAATGCAAGTGAATTATGAAGTCTTAAATTTTTTCTAAACTACAAAAAATCAATTTAAATCTAGTACTTACATAATTTCTCACGATCTGCCGAATTATTTGAAACAGTTTTGTATTTTTCCATTGAAATTTTGTAATTTCAATTATTGTATTAGCTAGCACACTTCATTGTCAATCACTTTAATATTTCACTTCACGTACACATTACTATTATCTAAACAAAAACGTCATTTTACACTAATATAAACAAATGGCGGCTTTTGCCAAAGCAAACACTGTGCGCTTGGCGGGCGCTTTGTTACTCTCAATTGACTAATCTTAGAGATAACGCTGTGTATAGCACTTACGGTCGAGTAGTCAAAATGAAACTGATTTTTTAGAAATCACATACAATACGAAACTATTACATATTTTCAAACGTTGTTAAATAATTATTATCAATTTTACAAGCAATAAAACTTTGTTTAAATGCACATTTAGAATTGTATTATATAAACAATTCTACAGAATTCTTAGTATGAACCCGCTTGAAAGGTCTTCAAAAACTTTTATGTTTGAATTTAAAAAATACACAATGAACACATAATAAAACACTTTTAGCACATTCTACATACATTTGTCTAAAGATTATAACTATTTATTGACCGCTGTTGCTTCTAATGTAATGTACACACGCGATGAACGACGCCACTGAACTGAACATGATACTCAAAATGGCGCGAAACGCTTTTATTCGCTGTAGCGCTGCGCTTACGAGTCTATCATACTCAACAGTTTTGTGTCCACAGTATAAATATTGTGGTAGAAATTTAGTCTGTTACATTGAAAATCGACTAAGTAAATTGATAATGTTACTATGTCTATGCCGATAGAGAAAAAACATGAAATATACGACAGTGGTATCTTAGGTTCACATCTATGAGCCGCGGGACGCTCAAGGGGTTAAACTTGGTGAGGACGGAACTGCATTATACGATATTAACGCAGGGGTCCCTCAAGGAAGTGTAATGGGTCCAATGTTATACCTCATATATACATATGACTTGCCATTAACAAGAAACGTCCTCGTGGGCACTTTTGCAGACGATACAGCAGTATTGGCTACTCACGTAGATCCGGAAACTGCATCCAATATATTGCAGAACTCCTTCTATACAAATGTGTATTGAAGCCTATGTGGTCGTACAGAGTTGAGTTGTGGGGTACTGCATCCAACTCAAATTTGGAAATCCTACAACGTTTCCAATCTAAAATGTTACGGATGATAACAAATGCACCATGGTATCTCACCAATAATCAACTCCACCGAGACCTGAATATGCGAATGGTGAAACAGGAGATAATTGAAAAGGTTAAGACATACGCAAAACGTATTGAGACTCATCCAAATGCACTCGCTAGCAACCTGATGGATAAAACCACCAACACTTTTAACAGACTAAAAAGAAAAGCCCCCCAGGACCTTATATAACGTCTTGGTAATAATAAAATGGATTAGTCATTGGACTAACTTCATTCAAGACAACAATTTAAAACTTATAACCTCGCGCTAAATGCCAAATACCCAGGCAGATTTCTAGATGAAAATTACATTAAAAAATAAAATATATGGCCAGCATGCGATCGCGGATGCGAGCAGAGTATGCCAGAGTTCGAGAACGTTCTATGTCTACTCCAATCGCAAGCGTATAGATAGGAAAAGTTCTAGAACTTAAAATTATCTACCAATGAGTAAGTCGGGATGCAAAAGCGCGAGAGAGAGATAGCGATAGTAATCTTAGAAGAATTTATTATCAGAAAAAATATAAGAATTTAAGTCGGGTAGAATTTTTTTTCTCACTCGGAATTATTTTGTATGCCCAGGCAGAAATATAACACTGCGTAAAGTAAATAATTACTAAAGTAATTATTTTGCGAATATTAATTTTGCCACTGCATTCGTGTGACTAGGAAACCCCTAATGACTGCTGTAGCGAGCGTCGTGTCTTATTATACCGCGTTCGCAAATATAATAAAGATCTGAATATAAGCTCCTGGGGTTCCTGGTTACAAGCAAGTTGTTCCTGGTTACAAGCAAGTTGTTCCTGGTTACAAGCAAGTTGTTACGGGGTACGACTTTCCGGGTTGCGACTGCCCTGGTCCCTACGAGGTCTTGTTCCGGCGCCGGTCTATCTGCGCATGCCCGAGCGACGAGGGCCTGCCTTTCGGCCCAATTACACCGGCCCGCAGTTGAGTACCCCTAAGTGACGGTCCGGGGAACCCCTTGAGTTGCGAACCACCCCCTGAGTTGCGAACCACCACCTGATTTCTCATTACTCTCTCTCTCTCTATTAATTAATTAATTAATTATTATTGTTAGATATTTCCTTTTTTTTATTGAATTAAATTGTATTTTTTTTTTTATTGTTTGAAACATTACAAGCTTTTTAAGACTAAAATTCACTGGTCTCCACACTAGGATAACCTGTATCGTGGAGACCAGTTACTTCACTTTAAAAAAAAAAAATATGAAAATACAAAAGAAAAGAAAACATATTAACTAACAGAAACTTGGCTGGTGTGTGTGTGTGTGTGTGTGTGTATACGTGTGTGTGTGCATGTGTGTGTATGCGCATATTTGTGCCATTTCATACAAAAACATTAAGTAACTCCTCCGTTTCATTATAGGTCTGAGGTTGTAGCCAGTTATCGATAGTTTTTGACAGTTATATTTATTCATAAGAATAATCTTATTATTAAATAAATAGATTTTTGAGTACAGGTACGGTCCAAAGAAACTAAAACATCTGCGTGCAAAAGATGTACGTATTCTTGGACAGTCCAATTTAATTTTTCTATACGATGCTTTGGTTAAATTTTTTGCTACTTTATGAAATCGCAAGATTGTTGATGCTATAAGTAATTGTCTTACTCTTAAAAATTTGCACTGAGCATATAATAGATCAGTTGGGTATCGCCATGGCATTTTATACGCAATTTTAAGGATACTACTTTTAGTAAATGGCTTTTACATGCAGCTCCCCACGCAACTACACAATATTTAAGAATTGACTGACATAAACTCAAGTTAGTAGTAATCTTAAATAGCAATAGTTTTATTCTAAGGATCTTGGTGTTAGCAATAGAGCTCAACTTCTTCAATATATGGGAAAGCTTCTTTAAGCGAATACAAATTGCATTAATTTGAGCAGTCCAATTCAAACGCTCCTCTATTAAGATGCCTAGATATTTAGTGAAAGCAACTTGTTTCAGTTCTGAGCATTGGCATTTTGTGTTGTTAGCACAAATGTGCAACTTGATATAACTTGAAGATAACTTGTTTTTGCTACATTTAAAGAGAGGAGATTGTTTTGTAACCAAGCGTTTATAGTTCTAAGCCCATCCTCAGTAACACTAACAACATCGTGTCATGACTTTGAATGAAAGATGACAGCAGTGTCATCAGCAAAAGTAAAAATACTAGCTTTAATTAGCTTGATAGAGCAAAGGTCATTAATATAGACCAAAATAGGGTCGGCCCTAAGATACTACCTTGAGGCACACCATAATTGATATTAGTAACATCACTATTACAACCACCTACACAGACCCTCTGTTTGCGATCCTCAAAGTAAGACTCAAACCACTTCAAGTCCAGTCCCCTTACTCCTAGTATTTCCAGCTTTCTAAGGAGTATTGGCCGGGATACCGTATCAAAGGCTTTGGCATGATCCAAGAAAACACCGATACATTTATTGCCTTCATCGATTTTGCTGACTAAAAAATCGACAAGGCCCATTACCGCATCCTCTGTGGATCTGCCAACACGAAATCTAAACTGGTTCCCCAATAATAAATCATTGGCCTCCAGATACTTAAGGAGCCTTCCATTTATGAGTTTCTCTAGCACCTTGGATAGAGAGCTAAGGAGAGATATAGGTCTATAATTAGTTGGGTCTTTTAAATCCCCTGTTTTAAATATTGGTACCACGTTAGCAATTTTTAGGCTATACGGTACTATTCCTGTTGCTATACTGAGATTGCAAACGTGAGCGATAGGACGAGCTAAAACAGCTTTCATATATTTTAATGTATTATTATTGATCTTATCATGTCCCATAGCTGAACATGAACTAAGATCATTAATGAGCTTAATTATTTCTTGTTCATTCGTTGGCATAAAGAACAGGGAACCATATGATGTATTTACAGTTATAGCATCATAGTATTTTGATAGTTCATTTTCTGTTTTACCTAGTTTATCAAGTGTATTCCTCGCTAAGTGTTGGCCAATGGTGCTGAAATACTTATTTACCTCATTAAGAGAGTCCTCAGGATTTAAGTTGATATTTAATAATTGATTATTACTTCTTTTACATTTTTTATGTTACATATTTCTTTAACACAATCCCATGTTTTTTTTTATGTTATTACTACTATCCTGTAATTGATTTTGTTGATAATTAATTTTTAAATTATGTAAAATATTGTTACAACAATTTCGATATGCTTTATATTTGTTTGTAATTTTAAAATTCCTCTTTTATTTAATTGTTAGGGATTTTCCCCGTAACAATATTATGAAATGCATATGAGATAGCAGCCTAGCAGATTTTAACGGTTTCTTCAAAATTCAAATTCAAAAATATCTTTATATATTTAATTACCAATTTATTACAATTTAATATAATCTTTATGACTAAAATGACATTAAATCACATAAAACAATTTTGAAAATTAATGAATGAGGAGCAGCTCAAGCCCATTTAGTTTTATCCTCAAGATAATCCGAAACAGTGTAATAACCTTGATTACAAAGTCTAATTTTTATGGCTTTCTTAAACTTATTTAGTGGCATGTTTCGGACATTTTCAGGAATTTTATTGTAGAAGCATATACATTGCCCCATGAAAGATCTACTAATTCTGTGGAGACGAGTGCTCATAGTACAGCAACAAGATTGCCTTTGTTTCTAGTAGGTATTAATGTGATGAACGTCACTATACTTAACAAAGCTTGTGATGTTTTTCTTGACATACAACAGATTTTCATTTATTAATTAAGACACAACAGTCATACTAATATTATAAATGTGAATGTAAGTTTGTTTGTTACGCTTTCACGTGAAAACTACTTAACCGATCATCATGAAACTTTGTACACATATTCTCGGAGGTATTAGAAGTAACATAGGATACTTTTTATTAAAAAAAATACGAAAAATAAAAAAAATTGTTTGTCACAAAATCTCTAAATCTAGCAACTTCAACGCCATCTAGCATTTCAGTAATGAAGTTCCAACCCTGAGTACTGTAATACCGTTGCACTGTATTACCGACAATTTCAAGGGTTGCTTTATTTTTTATGAAATTACTCACGGACGAAGTCGCGGGTAACAGCTGGATATAAAAAAGACCCGTTTATGCTACTTTAAATAAGATATAAATAATGAGAAAAATTTTTCAATATTTTTTTTTACTTTTTACGTCATAGTTTATTTTTTTATTTCAACTACCACGTAATCTCATATCAAGTCCCGAGCGAAGCCGGGTATCATAGCTAGTTAGAATATATATTTCTTTGAATTTCTGTTTAAGAGAAACTCTCGAGCCCAGATTATAGATTGCACTTTACTGAAGTACAAATATAGAATTTAAATCGGCGGAGCATCCCCATAGCAGTATGCCATAGGACATAATACTATGAAAGTAACTAAAATAAACTATTCTAGCCGTTTCAACATCAGTCATTAATCAAATTTTTTTACCGCATATGCTGCTGAGCTAAGCCTACCTGACAATTTTTGAATATGAGGGCCCCATTGGAGTTTATTATCTATAGTGATACCTAGGAAAACCGTGGATTCCACAAGATCCAGTTCGACGCCATTCAATTGTACATTAGTTTCTACATGCCTTACATTGGTAGTAGTCAATTTTATACATCTAGTTTTATTTTCACTTAAAACTAAGTTATTAGTATTGAACCAATTAACAACTTTAGATAGTGCATTGTTCACATTGTTATAATTAAGTAGTTGCCTTCTTAATTTCAATAATAAAGATGTATCATCTGCGAACAACACAATATTTCGATTATCTCCTACGTAGTATGGTAGGTCATTAATATAGACCAGGTCCAGTGACGAGCAGGATTTGAACCTGCATCTCCTGGAATACCGTCCTAGATGCTTTGCCAATTCAGCATTCGTGACTCGGGACTGCGAATTTTAATAACAATAAATATCTGGGACGGTATTTCAGGAGATGCAGGCTCAAATCCTATTCATGACTGTTATTTTCGATTTCACATTTTCACACTTTGTGTTAATTAGTATGGCTAAGCATGGCAAATGCTACAAAAAAAAAATAAACATGAATAAATGGATGCTAGAAAATAAATAAAATACTCTTGTATTAACATTAAACATAAATTTTGGTAGACGGAAATATTGTAACAATTGATTGACCTTTGAACACCTAAGCCTAACCTTCTCACATCTAAGTCCACCCGTGATCATGAATGCTGTAAAATATTCGAAACGTCGGGATAGTATAAAATCAAGTAAATGCAACAGATTCCGTAAACGCAGTTTTATTCCTTTTCATTTTAAAAAATCTAATTTTCACTAGCTTCAATTTTATATGAAACTGACCACACCCATTGACTAGCAATCGTGAAGTTACCACGAGCTTAACTAGAGCATACTAGTTTATCACTTAATTTATTATACAATGTAGTAAAGCATAAAATACTCTAAATCAATGGCATAAAGTGACATATGGATTGGGTTGCGTTACGCTTTCATTTTGGCGGTACTCGGGCCCTGCATTCGGCGGTAGATTGAGGGAATTACCGTAAATCAAATTCAAAATATGCTGTTAAAATTTATCAGTTGGAAATTTTAATGGTTGGTTGATAACTTACTAGCATCATTCTCCTACCCTTGTTATGTAGTAAGGGCAGTTTGTCTCTCATTTTATGCACAAAAATACGAAAGTCAGTGATGTGTCTTATGAACAAATTTGATTCAAAATTGAATTAGCGCTTCTGGATCTTTCCGCCATTATAATCATAGCTATGTATACGTGCAGTCTCTGAGACTACGCGTTGTGCAATTAGCTTGTTGGTTAATTTTTTTTTAATTATGGCTACTTGGTTTGATTAGTAGCCAATGACTTATTTAGGATATATTTCTTCATCACAGATAAGATTAATTCATCAATCAAGTCACAGTCGATGTCAAAGTCACTTAAAATTCATCATAGAAGATATTAAACACAAAGTGTGAAAATGTGAAATCGAAAATAACAGTCACGAGCAGGATTTGAACCTGCATCTCCTGGATACCGTCCAGATGTTTTGCCAATTCAGTCATCGTGACAATTGCTCCTGACTGCTAATTTTGATAACACATTCATACTTAACGTCTTGGGTGACGCCTACGCCATCTGTCGGAAGTATTTTCATCTATTATACCGACCAGAACTTAATTTTACAATTAAGATTTTTATCTAATAATGACGCAGCCCTATAATTATTTAGATATTTTTATATATATTTTTAGCATTTGACATGCTTAGCCATTTATACATTAAACACAAAGTGTAAAAATATGAAATCGAAAATAACAGTCACGAGCAGGATTTGACTATATATTGGCCGGAATCCCCCCGTGGGACTTGGAGGCGGAGGTGCTCGCCGAGGTGTATCGGCGGGCGTCGCAAGAGCGGGAGGGGGGCGGATGCCCCCTACCCAGGGAGGTGGCCAGGTGGCAGGGCGACGCACGCCGAACTGCCATGGCCAGATGGAGGGTGCGGTTGGAGGCGCCTCGGGCCGGTCTTTGGACCGTAGGGGCGCTCCAGCCGGTGCTGGAGGAGTGGGCGGGGCGACGGCACGGAGTCCTTACCTTCCGACTGGTGCAGGTGCTGTCGGGGCACGGTTGCTTCGGCAGATATCTGCACATAGTTGCAAGGAGGGAAGCGACTCCGGGCTGTCACCACTGCGGCTGTGACGAGGACACGGCGCCGCACACGCTCGAGTCGTGCCCGGCTTGGGCCGAGCGGCGCCGTGAACTCGTCGCGGAAATAGGGGGGGACCTCTCGCTGCCGAGCGTCGTCAGAGCGATGCTTGGCAGCGACAGGAATTGGGCCGCGGTCGCTGCCTTCTGCGAGGAGGTTATCTCGCGGAAGGAAGCGGCGGAGAGGGCTAGGGAGGAGGATTCTTCCGCTGACCCAAACCGCCGCCAGCGACCGGGGCGGCGCAGGCGCAGGTACTTGCGCCTCATGCCGCCCTAGCCGAGGCCGCGGGTGGATGGACCGGGGAACGTCCGCCACCCGCAAGGCCTCCCGCGAAGGTGCGACGCTCCGCGTGCGGTTGCGGCAGTAGAGGGTACCCGGAAGGGTAAGCCGCCGGCGGACCACCGAAGGAATGTGACATAGTTCCAGTGGCCCGCCAAGAAAGGCGGAGAGACGGTACACGGCGGGTTTCTTTAGTGGGTGAAGGCCCCACACTACCCTGTTCGTTGCCCCGAACGACGGGGTGTGCGGTTAGGAACATTTTTTCCCGCCTTAACAAAAAAAAAAAAAAAAAAAAAAAAAAAAAAAAAAAAAAAAAAAGGATTTGACTATATCTTATATTTTCGATTTCACATTTTCACACTTTGTGTTTAATGTATATGGCTAAGTATATCAAATGCTGAAAATATATATAAAAATATCTAAATCATCATAGAAGAGTTATGCCTTAGTAAAGTGGTCGTGACATACAGTTTCTATGGAGTTTTGGAGGCAACACGAAAAAACACAATACGCTGCATTACATCACTTGCTAATGTTTGTGCACATACACGAATAGTTAATAAACTAAAGGCCACCACTTTTACTCATTAATACTTGAAATAGCACTAGTTTTGGAAAATAATGCAGAGCAACGACATGATTTTTTCAAGTTCCCGTCAAAACTCGGTTAAAATCTTTACATACAAAATAATATAATTCGTAGTTCTGAACGTTGAAAAATGTATTAAAAATAGAAAATTATCAGGGTGGCATGAGATCCGCACCCACGTCATGAGTTTCAGTATTATAATATGGTTCCAACTAAGCTACCGCTAATGGTATTTAATGATCGATTTCTATATTTCATTCGATTATTTTCCCGCCAAATTTATATTAACGTCCACCCGCAGTAATAAATAATAGGACAACAATTATAGCAATAATTTTCTAGTATGTTCTGAATATTGATTATCGCTGGTTCTCTAGCCCAGAATGAAAACTAAATGGCAGCTCAGAGCAATTAAAACTTTTACCAATTAACTGGTGCCGATGACGCTCACTCTACGGCTCAACCTTGTTCAACTAACCCGGTGAAAAACATGCAACATGTTTTACAAAATATTCTCATACCGTGGAGCTGATATTAAAAAATAATATATATATTTTTTTAATATACTACGCGGGTGGCAAACAAGCATACGGCCTCCCTGATGATAAGCGATTACCGTATTCTATAGACGCTAACACCACCAGGGGCTGCATGCTAGCATGCCAACGGCGTTTTATAAGCAATTGCTATTCAATTCTGCCAAATAGTTTCCTCTTATCGTTCTTGGATTTGAAAAACACATCCAGTCGTTCCTGTTGCCTTAGTACATCTCACCTTAAATTAAAGAGGCGTTTGTTCAAATTCCGCACCGCTGCTGTCAGAGGTGGCAGATTTTTCCGGGATTACGATAGATCCCGTGACGTCATCGCCCCGTGGCTTAAACCCGGTCGACTTATCCCGGCACGTTTTTTCCTCCTTGAAATATCTCCACAGTAGGTTAGCCGTTATCCGAGTGACGTCTTTGAATTCTAATCAACCTTAGCTTCAAATGTTTCTTGAATTTTTGTATTAATATTTTATCCTACTTATTATGGACTACCTCTGCCCGTAAGTTCGTCTGCCATAAACTTTTATTTGGTAAAGATCATCAGAACCACATATTTATTATATTTAAATATGATTAATATATTAATATCTTATACATACACAAAAAACCCAACGTTGAGCATCATGCTTTTAAAAATTGCTAGTAAAATTAGTATTTTTAGTTAGTGGAAATAAACGTAAGTATCCCCTCTACCGATGATAGACAGGAGCGAATATGAAACTCGCCGATGCAGCAATCAACTTCAATACAGACTAAAATCAATTTTAACCTTATCACTCTTGTAAGGCTTCAGAACATCGCCTTTTATACCTACTCGTATCGAATATATATTAAAATCTCACTCAAATTCTTTTTTGTTTTTATGAAGTAAATACTTCTTTAAGCACGCTTGACTTGGGGAGCAAGCTGGTGAATGCGTGACGTGAGCGTTACGAAAAGTGTGATCGGGCGACGAGAACGTTACGAAAAGTATAAACAAATAAATATAAATATTCACAGACATTTTCACACAAAGTCCTCTGGTTCCAAACTAAGCTTAACGCTTGTGCTATGGGTACCAGATTACGGATATAATACATATACTACTTTTTTTTTGTAAATACATACATGTAATAGATAGAAAACACCCAGACGCACAAATATCCGTGTTCATCACACAAATAATTGTCCTGAGTGGGACTCGAACCCAAGACCTCGTTCGTGCACGGAAGTCAGTTACACTACCGACTACGCCACGAGGCCAGTCGAAAGAGGTGCGAGTTCACATTTTCTTTCCCTCTTTCTCATTATTCATAGATATTAACATTTTTAACCTCACGAGCAAGAGGTTAAAACTCGGCTGTCTTATTCTGCACACGCAACATTCGCCCACGCAAAGCACAGCGCATCCAAGCCGTTCAAAGCGTTCACTAAGAATCCGTTTCATAGACGACATAGACAATCATTTAATAAATATAATTCAAGTAAAAAACGTCCAATATATAAGGAGAGTAAAGAAAAATGTCATCCATCAATTTACTGGTGCTAAATAAAATTACATATTTGTCTTCTCGCCGTTAACTCAATTGACGTCTGACATGTTTGTTTATCATGTTTTTTTTTTATGGCGTCTTGACGAGATCTTCACAGTGCATTACTTTTTTAATTATGAAAATAGTTTAGTTTTTATTATGTTTTTTAAATTCAACGCTCTGTTCTGAAATATGTTTTTTATTCCCCATTAACCATCCATGTAACTGGGCATTCCCAGATTGTACATTTACAGTGTTAGAATACATCGTTTTGAGATAGGTACACCTGTCCCCAGATAGCCTGCCTGCTAGTAGAATAGAATAGAATCATTCATTTTTGAGATTGACGTAAGACTACGACAACGTAAGCGTAAGCGACTGTCAATCCCATACATTGATTATTCTATCTATATTATAGTCTACAACGTTTACGCATTTTATATATATGTGCATATATATGAAAAATCCTGTAGATTAAGACCCTAATCGCCCAGCTTGTATCTAGATACGCGGTAGCGTGTCAAGCCAAGTTCAAACTAAAGAATTGGCATTTTCGTGTGTAATATTACACGAACCATTTGGAGCCACTTTTGACCCCCACATAACTCAAAAACTATTTCACATAAACATATCAATGACTTATATATTGAGACTTGCCAGATACATAAATTATGTGCATATGTGCAAATTTCATAATTACACCTCTAACGGTTATTTAGATATTAATGTCCAAAAATCGACATTTTTATCGCTGACTGACCTATAGATCAAAAAGCAGTAACCCAGTTCCAGATGACCTATAAAGTTCAAATTTGGCATCCAGATAGGTATTATACCTCCGCGTTGGTGCACCCCGGGCAACGTCGGCACTCTTGTGCCGGCGGCTGAATCCCGGCAGGGGACGGGTCTCCATGTGTCCCTCTGATTAGCAGAGGGTACAGTGGATAGGCCAGGCCGTACGTTTGCCGTGGATGGTCGGTGGGGCCACAGTGGCCTTCCCGACCCTGGGGTGGGAACAGCGGGGTCACAGTGACCCCTCCGTCCCCGGAGGCGGGGCTTTCAGCCCGAATGGCGACGGGCCCACTGCCTGCAGTGGGCCGAACGTCTGTCGTGGAGGGCCAGCGGGGCCATAGTGGCCCCCCCGGCCCTGGGAGACGAAGACGGGGCTTTTAGCATGAGAAGCGTCGGGCTCTCCACTTGCTTTGCGAGCAGTGGGCCCGGTCTGATACATACCACCGTTCGGCACGTCCCGTAATCCTGAACGGACAGGACCGGAGGTCTTCGGACTGCGGGGAAGAAAACCCCTATAAAAAATTATGAGGTGGCAGAACTCCGCAAGGAGCGTAGCGGCCCGCGAGCCAAACCAGGGCTCGCCAAGGCCGTACCGGAAGCCTTAGCCACAGCGGCGGGCACGGGGTCTCCGGCCCCTGAACTCCTCAGCGAGGAGCAGATGCGCCAGGTCATTGATCGCATTGGTGCGATCTATGACCCACGCATCGACTCCCTAAGCGCCAGAGTGCCGCCGGAGCCGCGACTCCGACCGCCGTTGCTCGCGGGGAAAAAGAAGGTCGCGTCGTCTTCAGGCCTGACGCCGCTGCCCTGTCAGGGCGGCCGCGTGGCCACTTACTCCGCGACCGCGGCCGCGTTGCCCAAGGGGCAGGGCAAAGCCCCCAAAGCGAAGGCGGCGCAGAAGGCTGGGCAGCGCCCTAAGGGCCAACCTAGACAGGAGTTCCCTCCTCTTCCATGTGCTGGCCCGCCCTCACGGGCCCCAGCGACCAATTCTTGGAATTCACGTGTCCCACCTCTCGCGAGCGATGTCGGAGACATCGGAGTCGTCGCCGCCCGGACCCACCTAGCCCGCACAGGGACTCGAATTCTCGAGTTCCCTGGGGCGGAGGGCCTCTGGGCCTGGTGCTGGACGGGCGGTGGCACTTTCGCGAGCAATTCCGTCAACTGTCCCCGAGGCTCGTCGGTGCGGTGTCTGCCCTTGCACGGCTCATGCCGAATATGGGCGGACCCAACAATGCGTGCTGACGGCTTTACGCGGGGGTGGTCCGGTCGATGGCGCTGTACGAGCAGCGCCGTGAACTTGTCGCGGAAATAGGGGGAGACCTCTCAGTCAGAGCGATGCTTGGCAGCGACAGGAATTGGGCCGCGGTCGCTGCCTTCTGCGAGTAGGTTATCTCACGGAAGGAAGCGGCGGAGAGGGCTAGGGAGGAGGATTCTTCAGCTGACCCAAACTACCGCCACCGATCGGGGCGGCGCAGGCGCATGTACTTGCACCTCATGCCGCCCTAGCTGAGGCTGCGGGTGGATGGACCGGGGAACGTCCGCCACCCGCAAGGCCTCCCGCGAAGGTGCGACGCTCCTAATAATTTTAATAATTTTGCTCCTAATAATTTTGTACAAAAAGTAATGATATGCCATTAAAAACATAAATGCGAAATGAGAGAATATTATGATATATGCCTTGGTTGTTGACTTCAACGACAAAAGAAGTGAGATCTAAATGGGTGCCAAGTTGAATGGTCAGTCCTGAAATTTATTTATGACAACATAAAATATTTTATAACATATTTAGATATTTTTATATATTATTTTAGCATTTGACATGCTTAGCACTATACATTAAACACAAAGTGAAAAATGTGAAATCAAAAATAACAGTCACGTCCTGCAATCCTGCTCGTGACTGTTATTTTCGATTTCACATTTTTTTATTTCGAGTTTAATTTTTAATGAATTGATAAATATATTTTTTTTTGTTTAAACTTTGGCTTTGTGAAAGATCATGAATAAATCGAAAATGCAGACGTAGAAAAGAAGATCATAATTTAATGTTACTGTTGATAATAAAATCGCTGAGTGTATGTATAAACGGAGAGTCAACATAACGTAAAAGAGATTTGAAGTCAGAAGGAAGAGGAATAGATGAAGGAAGAAGATCATAAAGAGAATGAGAATTATTGGGGCAGTTAAAAAATTTAATTTTGTATTAATTAATATCATTGAAAAGTGACAGGATTTCAAATTTCGAATCGACATGTGGCGTTGTTTATATCTTTTACTCTTAAATCAACTAAAAAAAGATGATGATCTTCAAATAGCTGAGCAGATTTTCTCAGGACACTCTCGATTAAGATTCTCTCGACTTTTAAACAATAAAAAACTTAATATTAGCTCAAGCGTTCTCGAGCTTTAAGGTCAGAGACAGACAAATAGATACAATACTGCAAACTTTATAGAACCCCTTTTATTCATCGGAGCTAAAAAACAGTATGTTTGGTAATATAAACTGCATGCAATAAGGGAAAATAAAATCTCTCAATAAGTATGCCTCGGAGCAGAAAGTACCAGGAAATGAGGACATGCGAGGATATTACAAACGTCGCTATGTAATTTAAACTGGTCTACAAAGTGAACAAGGATGTGCAATGATTATACTAGGAAAACAGAGCAGAGAAATATTATTTTGTAAAATGGAAGAGCAGTTAGAAAAGATTTATTAAGAAATTGTGAGAATTAGAACTTTAAAGAAAATATTAACAAAGGCTATAAAGTATTAATTTCAAAGAATATATTATTATGAGTTACAAAAGTAAAAACTAATTTCTATAAAAAACAGTAACTTCAGTTCAACAGACCTTACTTCAAGTATCTCTCTGTGTACGTAATGCGAGTTAGAAACTGTCGACTGTTATCTCTGAATACAAACTTTACTTAGATCCAGACGTTTTCAACAATAACTTCGCTGAATTGATGCAATCCTCAAAGATATAGCGAATATTATATTCTTTTCGTTTTAAAAAGATAAATCTCTTGAGACTAGGTAATTCACGACGATGGAGCGAAGACCTTTGATGTTTTGCTTACTTTAAAACATCTTCAGAACAAACACGCTATACCCCGAATTTATTAATATTGTATTTACTAAAAGTAAACAGTGAAAGGCCAAATTATGATCAGTACAAATCCGTTATGACTGTCTCTTTGGGAAACAGGCGTCAATCTATGTATGTATCTAATGTAACATAAAAAAATTTAATGAATGCGTGTAACATTTACACGTGGTTGAAGTAGAACTTTGAATAATATGGTAGATATTCTATTTTGATCTATATTTTAGCACTTGACGTGCTCAGCTACTGTTAAAGTACAAATTATAATTTGTGAATAAGGAAAAAGAGTATTTTAGTACAGGCGGGAAACTACTACTCTTTTTTCTTATTCACAAATTATAATTTGTACTTTAAGAGTAGCTGAGCACGTCAAGTGCTAAAATATAGATCAAAATGTTTGAAAAATCACGCCATCAAATAGTATGAATTTTAATTGCAAAATTAAACTTACTACATTGGATGAATGCATGTTAATGCATCGCCGATAGAGGGCGTTGGTCGTTAAGACAAATGTGATTAGGAAATTCGGTATTTCTAGAAATGGTACGATAGCTCAATGAATTAGAGCACTTCCCCGGAAAGGAAGGGACACAGGTTCGTTTCCCGCTCGTACTAAAATACTCTTTTTCCTTATTCACAAATTATAATTTGTATATATTCTATTTTTAAATTAATCATAAAATAAATGGAATTTCGAACTTTGAACTCGAATACTACCAGTGGGATCATATTATATATACAATGGCGTAATTAAAATTAAATGAGTGCGTGTAACCTTTACGCGAATGCCACCACACAACAACAAAATCACAAAATGGTGGACCGTGAACCTGTCAATGTCATTCCTATCATGGCGACATATTATATCTCGTATAACAAGAGCCATTAAACAAGAAGATATATCTCGTATTATTAGTCTGTCAAATACCATATTCCCCCTGTCATTCGTGTGTCGTTGACTGCTTCTTAAGACATTATGACCCAGTATTTAGATAAAATAAAATTGATTAATTCAATTATTATTATTATAACATTTAAGTATAATGTATTACTGAAAATTATAAATTATGCTCTCACTATAATTAGGCTGAGCTTAAGGAACTATAGGTTATTTTATTGAACGTCACTTCCGTTAGAATTACTTCCGACCGAAAAAAAAACTGAGATACTTTCAGGTCGCGACTAAAGAACTATTTACTTCAAAAAAATACCACTGCTAAACACAAAATCTTATCATGGAATGTACACATACATACAATTTAACACCTCACGACGTTATCCCTCGCAAACGTCCCATTCGTTTTGATTACCGCCTAATGTTCTTATTATTGATATAAGTAGTCACAGGTACGCCCGCTGACTGTTATGTTACCCTAGTAATTTTCTGAGAAAACTACGTTATGTTTTCCTTAAGTAGAAAATAAGCTTTGTAGTTAAAGTCTATACAAAACTACTAGTAAGCGCAAAGACAATCAAAATAAAGGTATAAAACTCGATTAAAATTGATACTTCGCAATTAATTCGGTAATGATTCGATATGTAACTTTTAAATGTTCTTAAGATACATAGTGCCCTGGTACAAAAGACGATTAGAGTGCATTATATTTGGTTCGAAGATCCACTGGTGAGCCAGCGGGGTTTCAACCAAATCAATTAATTATATGTTACCTACTTATAGCTTCAATTAATTGAATTAACTTTGCTAATGTGTATACTGATACTATTATCAGTTGTGGTTCTAGCTTTTAGTCAATTTGCACTAAACAAGTTTTAATTAATTGTTGACCATTAGTAAATAGAATGCATAATGCATGGCTTTTAACATCATCAAATTGAACTGTATGTTTGTAATGTCTAAATAACAACTTTTACTAAATGTATATGAGAGTATATACGTTACCTATAACGAAATACTAATTCTTAAAGTTTTTGTTTGTACGTTTGTTGCAAAACGGCTGAACAGATTTGGACGGGATTTCACTGATGTCAGAAGGAGTAACTTAGGCGACTACTTCTTTTCTATTTCTGCTTTTATTTTAGAAAAATAATCAGGGTCCGCACAAAAAATAAAATAGCTAAATTCTACGCGGAAGTGTATAAATAAAGGTTTGTTGTATATTAAGTGGCTTTGTTACTCAATAATGGACGAAATGCCATGGCTAAACGACTGACCAAGCATCAAAGAAATTTCTCACTAACTTGTCAAATTTAAATATTCATTAAATCGTTTGGAAAATCCAAAACTGCACGCCTCATAATCTTCATTTTTCACAATAAAATTGATTATTTGATAAGTAACTAATAATGTATTGGTCTTACTAAGTAGTATTCAATAAATCACATAGATAGCGCTAATTTCAAAAAGTACTAATAGATAGATAGATAGATAACTCTTTATTAAAAACCATTGTATGAAGATACTTAAGGATAACTTAAAGCTAACAGGCTTTTAATTGGCGGCCTTATCGCTCAAAGCGATCTCATCCAGGCAACCATGACTGACCATGACTAATGTGGGTTTCATGTCTTATACGCCATCTAGCGCTTATTTTAAGAAGTACTTCTATATTGGGCTACCTCTCAGTTCCGGGCCGTGCGCACGTCAAGGCCACGCAAAAAAAAGGGCCCCGCGCCGCTAAAAATATTCCGTTGGTGTGTTATTATTTACGTTTGTTTAGTGTTTTTAATTATTGTTATGGATAAAATAGTTATTATACTTGACAAATATCATCAGTTCGTCAAGCAAAGGTAAGAACTTTCTTTTAACAAAAAACAATGTATCTACCGGCCGGGCGAACGGCGTTCTGTTGACGATAGTAAAACCACCGGTGGCTATGCGTATGTAAAAAGGTAGTTCTCATGAAAGGCGCTGGTTTTAGTGTCGCGTCGAGCGTAAATATTTAGTATTTTTTTGTTTATTTAATAACAATTAAACCACATCGAATCAGACCGTGAAAAGTAATAGGGCTCTATTCCCAATCATAATAATTCGTAAACGAAAAAAGAAAAGACTCGATTAGTAAAGTATTTTGGTCGTTATCGCGTTAACATACATTACCTACAACTCACGGACGTCCAAGCCAGATTTTATTCAAACATTTTTTTAACTACTTTAAATAACAAAAATGGCATCAAAAATATCATGAGTGTTAAAAATAGTGTTTGTTCTTTATATATGTGTGTAGATATAATTTTACAAGTGCAATATATGATAAGTAGAGACATTTTAAGTTTGAAAAATCAGTTGTTTCGTGTAAAACGGGAGTAGAACCTACCTCAACGCTTCGCTTATGAAGCGTGCAATACTTATTACGGTTTTATTATTCTCCTAGAACTTTCATGAACTAATCAAATAATTAAAAGTTGTTTACATGTTTTTTGTTTGACAAGGAGAACTTAAGACAATATGATGTGGTGATTATGCGAATCGCATTTATAATGTCGCAATCACATAAGCAGGCTAGTATGTAAGGAGGTCAGTCGGCCACAGAACGCTATGTAAAGTAATATACGAATATAACCAGTGCTCACCGACGTTTCATTAACAACAACAACAAGGAGCACCACACAGGTGACCCCGACGTGATCGTGAATGTCACTCTGGTGCTGGGGATTCAAGATTTTTTGCATGCTGTTTACCACCACATAGAGACGACGGGTACGAGGGATGGGACGGGTTGATTAGCATGCTGTTTACCACCACATAGAGACGACGGGCCCGCCAGTGCATACCCGCGCAAAAAGGTTACCCCCGCACAGGTATGATAAGGTTAAGAAGGAGTTTGAGTTAATGCAAGAGCTAAGAATATGAAGACCGTCAAAAAGCGCATGGGCGAGCCCTTTACACGTGATACCTAAGAAAGATGGCGACATTCGTCCTTTCGGAGACTATAGAATGCTTAACGCGGTAACAAAACCGGATCGCTACTAGGGTACCCAGAGTGCAGGACTTTACGTATGGTTTACATAATAAGAAAGTATTTTCTAAGATTGATATTTCTAGGGCATACCATTGCATTAAGATTAGGCCAGAAGATGTAGAAAAGGCGGCCCTTTTGGGCTGTATGAGTGACGTTTGGACTTAGTAACGCAGCACAAACCTTCCAAAGGTTCATAAATAACACGGTACTAGCAGGGATAGAACAGATAGGTTATAATAATTCTAGTCTTAGTGATAAGGGTAGCTATAATGATAACATAGGACAGTCAGTTGTGTTTGAATACCTAGATGACGTCATCATAGGGTCGGATAAGAGGCATTAAATAAGGAACATTTGCGGTTGTTATTCGAACGATTTAGGAAATACAAGATGTCCATTAATTTAAGCAAATGTGTCTTCGGGCAGTCAAAAATAGATTTTTTAGGTTATGAGGTCACGGAAACGGGTATTAGTCCCTTACCTGATAAGGTTAAGGCTATAGAGACATACCCGAAACCAGAGACGATTGAACAGCTGCGTAGGTTCCTAGGGATGTTGAATTTTTACAGAAACCATATACCTAACGCAGCAATAGTTCAGGGAGTTTTAGATAAGTATTTACACGGTGCGAAAAAACGAGATAAGAGTAAGATAGAATGGACGGACGAGGCAACTAGAGCATTCGAAAGGTGTAAGGAGAACTTGAAAAATGCTGCCACGTTATCTCACCCTATCGCGAGCGCGCAATTAGCTTTGATGACCGACGCATCCGATTTCAGTATAGGCGCGGTTTTACTACAGAAAAAAAATAATACATGGAGTCCCTTGGCTATTTTTCTAAATGGCTTACGTAATCCTAAAAGAAGTACTGTGCGTATGATAATGAACTTTTGGCGATTTATTCGGGGGTGGTTTATTTTAGGGAGTTAATAGAGGGAAGGAATTTTACGGTTTATACGGATCACAAACCTCTCACGTTTGCGTTCACTAAGCTAGGTTCGGATAAGGAGTTACCCAGAAGAGTTCGGCAGTTGTTGTATATTAGCGAATTTACAAGTGATATACGACACATAGACGGTAGCGAGAATGCGGTCGCGGACGCGTTATCTAGGGTAGAGACGATATCGAGTCCGGCAACCTTGCACTATGAGCAAATCGCGGAAGCACAAACGAAAGATGATGAGCTAGCAAGGCTATTGTGTAATACAAATGCGAATAATAACATTCGATTAAAACGCATGAGAATAAATAAGGAAATGATTTATTGTGAAACTTTTACTGGCCATGTTAGGCCTTACATTCCATTAGAATTTAGAAAAACTATATTTGATACTTTACATGAGTTATCTCATCCCGGAGCTCGAGCTTCTCGAGCGTTACTATGTAAGAAAGTCTTTTGGCCAGGAATGAACGGGGATATAGGGAAATGGGTAAAGACATGTATTAAATGCCAAAGTGTAAGATAGGACGTCACACGGTGTCTAAGCTTAGCCATTTTGAGGTAGGCGACCGTTTCGAGCATTTACATGTAGATATTGTGGGACCCTTGCCGGTGACAGAACAGGGCTTTCGTTATTGCGTAAGTATGATAGATCGGCGTACGCGATGACCAGAATTTTTTCCCGTTAAGGATATAACGGCAGAGACGGTGGCAAGGGCAGTTTACGAGGGGTGAATTTCAAGGATGGGAGTGCCTTTGAAAATTATGACAGACCAAGGGCGGCAATTCGAAAGTGATCTATTCAGAAACCTTATGAGGTTATTAGGTATTGACAAATCACGCAACACCCCATACCACCCACAGGCAAATGGTAAAATTGAGAGATGGCATAGATCATTAAAAGCCGTACTTACATGTAGGTTAAGAAATAATGTAGATTGGTTCATGGAATTGCCGACAGTAATTTTAGGATTGAGAGCTGCGTGTCAAGCGGATAGCGATTTTATAAGCGCCGCGAAATTTACGTTGGGGCATTGTTTGAAGTTACCTGGTGAGTTTTGCAGCGAGAATAGCGCTACAATAGATAATCCACAAGCGTACATACTTAGGCTTAAGGATACGTTAGATAGAATTAGACCTAAAAGTAGGGACGCCAGTCGTAGTAATAATAATATGTTTGTACATGCTGATTTAAATTCCTGTTCACACGTGTTCGTGAGAATAGACGCTGTGGGAAAACCCTTGACGCCACCATATAGTGGTCCTTACAAGGTTGTGGAAAGAGACAAAAAGGTGTTCACCATTTTGGTAAATGGTAAGGAGTGTAAGGTCTCTATCGACAGGGTTAAGCCAGCATACATTTTAGGGGATTCAAATAGCGCGTGTCATAGCGATTTGAATCAGCATAAGAATGTTAATGTAAACACGCCCTTAATAAAAAAAACGCAAAGTGGCAGAATTGTTAAAAGGCCCGTGAGGTTTATTGATTTGCAATAAGTTAAAAAGTAGGTAAATGCAAAGTTAGCAAATAATATTATTGTGTATAAATTGTGTACTATGGCATTTTATTGTTTTTATTTTTGGCCTTGTTGTATTTTGTGATGGTTAAGGATAGCAAAAAAATATATTTTTTTTTGAAGCCATAAACATAATAATAATGTTTATTGCTTTCTAAAGGTACAAAACAGTAAAGGTACATTTTATATTTATTGCTAAACATACACATTAGGTGTATATCAAACCCTGTCACTTAAACTAGGATAACCTGTATCTTAAGTGACAGTATTCGGTCACTTTGGTTTCTATATAGGCTTAGTGAGTGTACCATATCGTTCCTTGTATGTAATGTATGAGGGAGGAAGGTGTGTGTTTGTGTGTGTGTGTGTGTGTGTGTGTGCGTGTGTGCGTGTGCGTGTGTGTGTGCGCGCGCGTAAGTGGTTATATGTGTGTAGGTATATGGTTAAGTGTAAATTAGATTTTGTGCTTTTAGAATAGCAGTGAATCTGAAGGTGTTGGTTTAAAGTAATATATATTAGCAATGATTCCGTGTTTGCATAGTCCTGTTTTAGGAGCCATTCAGTAATTTGAATTTTTAGTGTGTATGTGTTTAGGTCTATAATATTCAATTTTTTATGAATGTTTCTATAGATATGTGAGCTTAATACGTAAAATTGGCGGGCTGCAAATGAGGTTTTGTGTTGTACACTTGGCGGGGCATTCAACCGTTTATTTGGATTTCTTGGGCTTACACTACTGTGTTTTCTTAAAGTTGAGCGGAGCACGAAGAGCTGTCGGACAGTAAGCACGTTATAGTCGGTATACAATTTTGAAGTTTCATATTTAAATGGTAACATACACCCCGTATGTGGTGATTATGCGAATCGCATATTATAATGTCGCAATCACATATGTATATAAGCAGGCTAGTATGTAAGGAGGTCAGTCGGCCACAGAAGGCTATGTAAAGTAATATACGAATATAACCAGTGCTCACCGACGTTTCATTATCATCCCCACAAGGAGCACCACAATGGCGTTCCATTCACGAAGATGTGGAAAACAAATGATTAAATGGTATTGCTATTATTTTATTTCAATACTAGCTGTGCCCCGTGGTTTCATCCACGTATAATATAATAATAACTAATAATAGTGTTTTTTTTAACAAGTTTGTATATGTATTGACGTAGGAGTTCCTTTTATCGATTTTATTTTAAGGATTTTTAACGATATGAAGCGGTAAAAAGAAAAATTCTCAGTAGCAGCCCGCAGTTTGGAAATGTGCCGTAGACGGCAATAGACTCACCCCCTATTACGTGAGACTTAAACATAGCTGGCGAATCGTGGGTGTGTAATACGCCTCTGCCTAACTCTTCGGGGAATACAGGCGTGATGCTATGTTTTTATAATGTTTATTCATTGCTAGGGCAGTCGCCCATACTTTATTTAGCTATGTTATTTGGCAATCAGATGTTTTACCGGGCCGCTCGTTTGCCACCCGTGTAGTTTTCGCTAATGAATTTCTGAAAACATCGTTATAATATACTAACCTATACCCGCGGCCCCGCAGCAGCCAAACGCTAGTGTTTAGGTTATCTCAGGTTCCCGATATAGGAGCAGGATAAAGTGTATCTATCTATACGAGTTTTTATGTCTGATCAAAAGCTATCAAACAAAAATGTTTTATCAAAATTATTAGTCAATGTTTATTGCGTAACGCTCGAACAAATTAGTAAACAAAGAAAAGATTCTTAAAAAAAAATGTTTTGTCTTCAGAGACGCCTTATTAGGCTAACTAATATATAGCTAATATTTAACCTAAATGTACAAACACAGCTCTGTTGGTTTATTATATATTACCCAGAAAACTAGGCTTCCTTTTTCTCTGTTTTTTTTTTTTGTTAAGGCGGGAAAATTGTATCTAACGTCGTTCGGAACAACGAACAGGGTAGTGTTGGGCCCTCACCCACTAAATATTCCCGCCGTGTGCCCTCTCTCCGCTTTTACAGGCGGACCTCTGGGACCGTGTGGTATTACTTTAGTGGTAGAAATGCTTTTTAACACGCTTTTATTAACTTCGCCAGTAGGTATCTATCTCTATGGAACAGAATCTTTGAATATGATTTTAACCCACTTCGAAACGTTGGATTAAACTGAAAATTTGGACACGGACCAATGACAGACGACACAATAATCTGAGCGAGTTTATCCGTTTTTAGGGTTCCGTAGCAATATGGAACCCTTATAGTTTCACCATGCTTACCCATCCGCTGTGCGCAGCTTAGCAGCATG
Organism: Leucoma salicis; assembly: GCA_948253155.1. NCBI lineage: Eukaryota > Metazoa > Arthropoda > Insecta > Lepidoptera > Erebidae > Leucoma > Leucoma salicis. The sequence continues at coordinate 25,047,490 of OX411812.1, forward strand.
AATATCATATTTGTCAAGCCAACAAAATGGTAAATAAAAACTTAAGAAAAAATTTAAAAAAAACTTAAGAAAAAATTTAGGGTACCCTCTACACACCACACACACACTTCCAGTGGTCTGCCAATACAGCCGGAGAGACAGCAGATGGTAGGTTTATTTGGTAATTGAGAGATCCACATTAACCTGTTCATTGCCCCCGAACGACGGGATGTGCGGTTAGGTACATTTTTCCCGCCTTAACAAAAAAAAAACTAACTCTACACGTAAAGTAGGGATGTTTTTTCTTCTTGTCTACTCCCTAATGTAGGATGTTGTCAGATAGGTCTTAAAAATATTGAGAGTTCGTGAACACAATTTTTCGATTAAGGGATCCCTTGTGAAATATTAAGCTTGAAAGCACTAATTTTAGTTAATCTAGTAAGTCAGCTAAATGGTTGTTTTTGGATTATGTGATTTTTTTTACGGTAGTAGTGTATATAAAGATTTATTTTAAATAAATGTACTTTCGAAATTGTTTTGGAACTAAAAAGAAGAAAATAAATATATATTCTAAAACTTAAAAAATATTTAATTAGTTAAACTAAAAAGTATAAATATATAATAATAACTAGCTTACCCGGCAAACGTTGTTTTGCCATGTATATTATTTCTAGGAAACATTTTTTTAGTTCAATAAAAATAACTATCTACTATAAGTGTGCGGGTATTTATTTACAATCGAAAGCGTTGTAGACAATTAAAGTATGCTTTATTTAGGATGTACTTTATTCCCAATACATTTTTATTGAATGTAAAAAAATATTTATTAAAATTGTCTTCAAATAAATTAAATTATTAATAAGTAATAAATCCTTCTATCAGTGTATTGGTGAAAAACAGTGAATTAATATTGTATTCGTTTGCTGATTATTTGACTTACTTTTCACAATAATAAAACAGGTATATTTAAACACGTACACGTTTTCGTTTTGATTAATAGTACATTGTTACCCTAGGGATGAAAGCAGCTCCAATAGTTCGAGGGACTAAATAAGTCTTTATCCCGAGGTAAACACTGTGCTTTTCAATACGAATAAGAGGAAACTAAAAATAAAAAATCATGAATTAGCTAAAGAAAAAATGGAAGACTTTAAAAAAATTAATTTGGAATCGCCGTTTTCCCGCTGATTTTGTTTTTTTTCTGTGTCCTGTCAGCTATTCAGACATTATTTTTAATTTTAATCATTGAAAAAATATAAATCTTCGTTATTTTAAAGATATAGTTGCAACTATATTAAAATAAAGTCATATAAAAAACAAATTCTTTAATAAATACTTAACTTTATGTTATATTTACTCAGCTGTCAGTTGAAAGTAATTCTCCCTAGGGCTGAAAAGTATTACTTTCAACCCGCTCCTCAGGCAACTTCAGGCCTACTTTCAGAGTATAAGTAATGAAAAAACTATTTCCAAAAAATGTTAAGTACAATATAGGATACAGGTACGGTAATGGCCGTTGTTGGCGGGAGCTCACAACACGTGTTTATTTACATGAGATCACTTAATTAACTAATATTTAAAACTGTCTTTATCAGTTATTAATAAATTGCGAATAAATAATTATTGCACTGGAAATTAATAATAAATTTACGATGAGAGTAAAATTAACATGAGAGTTGCACAGAAAAATTAAAATAATACTTATAACAGTCACTGCTACGATCGGTACACAAATAAAACCAAAAAAATGGTCGAAAACTGTATAGTGAGTAAGACAGGAGACCGGATTTGTTCTCATCCTTACTCCGTGATGTTTGGTGGATGAGAGGTGACAACGGTAGACATCTAGCGGGGATAACTGATCGATTGATACTTGATCAGTTATCGAACCGGTGAAGGCGGAAGATCAAATTGAATTGATATTTTTATATATATTTTTTAGCATTTGACATGCTTAGCACTATACATTAAACACAAAGTGAAAAATGTGAAATCGAAAATAACAGTCAGGAGCAGGATTTGAACCTGCATCTTCTGGATACCGTCCAGATGCTTTACCAATTCAGCCATCCTGACAATTGCTCCTGACTGCTAATCTCGATAACACATCATACTTAACGTCTTTGGGTGACGCCTGCGCCATCTGTCGGACGTATTTTCATACATTATACCGACCAGGTAAACTTAATTTTACAATTAAGATTTTACCTAATAATGACGCAAACCCTTTAAATATTTAGATATTTTTATATATATTTTTTAGCATTTGACATGCTTAGCACTATACATTAAACACAAAGTGAAAAATGTGAAATCGAAAATAACAGTCAGGAGCAGGATTTGAACCTGCATCTTCTGGATACCGTCCAGATGCTTTACCAATTCAGCCATCCTGACAATTGCTCCTGACTGCTAATCTCGATAACACATCATACTTAACGTCTTTGGGTGACGCCTGCGCCATCTGTCGGACGTATTTTCATACATTATACCGACCAGGTAAACTTAATTTTACAATTAAGATTTTACCTAATAATGATGCAAACCCTTTAAATATTTAGATATTTTTATATATATTTTTTAGCATTTGACATGCTTAGCACTATACATTAAACACAAAGTGAAAAATGTGAAATCGAAAATAACAGTCAGGAGCAGGATTTGAACCTGCATCTTCTGGATACCGTCCAGATGCTTTACCAATTCAGCCATCCTGACAATTGCTCCTGACTGCTAATCTCGATAACACATCATACTTAACGTCTTTGGGTGACGCCTGCGCCATCTGTCGGACGTATTTTCATACATTATACCGACCAGGTAAAATTAATTTTACAATTAAGATTTTACCTAATAATGACGCAAACCCTTTAAATATTTAGATATTTTTATATATATTTTTTAGCATTTGACATGCTTAGCACTATACATTAAACACAAAGTGAAAAATGTGAAATCGAAAATAACAGTCAGGAGCAGGATTTGAACCTGCATCTTCTGGATACCGTCCAGATGCTTTACCAATTCAGCCATCCTGACAATTGCTCCTGACTGCTAATCTCGATAACACATCATACTTAACGTCTTTGGGAGACGCCTGCGCCATCTGTCGGACGTATTTTCATACATTATACCGACCAGGTAAACTTAATTTTACAATTAAGATTTTACCTAATAATGACGCAAACCCTTTAAATATTTAGATATTTTTATATATATTTTTTAGCATTTGACATGCTTAGCACTATACATTAAACACAAAGTGAAAAATGTGAAATCGAAAAAACCCAAAGACGTTAAGTATGATGTGTTATCGAGATTAGCAGTCAGGAGCAATTGTCAGGATGGCTGAATTGGTAAAGCATCTGGACGGTATCCAGAAGATGCAGGTTCAAATCCTGCTCCTGACTGTTATTTTCGATTTCACATTTTTCACTTTGTGTTTAATGTATAGTGCTAAGCATGTCAAATGCTAAAAAATATATATAAAAATATCTAAATATTTAAAGGGTTTGCGTCATTATTAGGTAAAATCTTAATTGTAAAATTAAGTTTACCTGGTCGGTATAATGTATGAAAATACGTCCGACAGATGGCGCAGGCGTCACCCAAAGACGTTAAGTATGATGTGTTATCGAGATTAGCAGTCAGGAGCAATTGTCAGGATGGCTGAATTGGTAAAGCATCTGGACGGTATCCAGAAGATGCAGGTTCAAATCCTGCTCCTGACTGTTATTTTCGATTTCACATTTTTCACTTTGTGTTTAATGTATAGTGCTAAGCATGTCAAATGCTAAAAAATATATATAAAAATATCTAAATATTTAAAGGGTTTGCGTCATTATTAGGTAAAATCTTAATTGTAAAATTAAGTTTACCTGGTCGGTATAATGTATGAAAATACGTCCGACAGATGGCGCAGGCGTCACCCAAAGACGTTAAGTATGATGTGTTATCGAGATTAGCAGTCAGGAGCAATTGTCAGGATGGCTGAATTGGTAAAGCATCTGGACGGTATCCAGAAGATGCAGGTTCAAATCCTGCTCCTGACTGTTATTTTCGATTTCACATTTTTCACTTTGTGTTTAATGTATAGTGCTAAGCATGTCAAATGCTAAAAAATATATATAAAAATATCTAAATATTTAAAGGGTTTGCGTCATTATTAGGTAAAATCTTAATTGTAAAATTAAGTTTACCTGGTCGGTATAATGTATGAAAATACGTCCGACAGATGGCGCAGGCGTCACCCAAAGACGTTAAGTATGATGTGTTATCGAGATTAGCAGTCAGGAGCAATTGTCAGGATGGCTGAATTGGTAAAGCATCTGGACGGTATCCAGAAGATGCAGGTTCAAATCCTGCTCCTGACTGTTATTTTCGATTTCACATTTTTCACTTTGTGTTTAATGTATAGTGCTAAGCATGTCAAATGCTAAAAAATATATATAAAAATATCTAAATATTTAAAGGGTTTGCGTCATTATTAGGTAAAATCTTAATTGTAAAATTAAGTTTACCTGGTCGGTATAATGTATGAAAATACGTCCGACAGATGGCGCAGGCGTCACCCAAAGACGTTAAGTATGATGTGTTATCGAGATTAGCAGTCAGGAGCAATTGTCAGGATGGCTGAATTGGTAAAGCATCTGGACGGTATCCAGAAGATGCAGGTTCAAATCCTGCTCCTGACTGTTATTTTCGATTTCACATTTTTCACTTTGTGTTTAAAATTGAATTGAGAAAAAAATCATAATTAAAAGAAATAATTAAAAATAAAAACGCGGTGTAAAAATAGGGGTTGATCGTAGAGGGGTGCAAAATCAAGAATAATATAATTTTTTTTATTCTAAGTCATGACAAAATAAGAATAAAAATCTTGCCAAAAAATATAAAGTTTATAATTAACAAATAAAAAATAGGGGTTCATCGTAGTGGGGTGAAAAATTTAGAGTAATATAAAATTTAATATAATATTTTTTATTCTGTCATGACAAAATAAAAATAAAATCATGACAAAAAAAATAAAGTTTATAATTAACAAATAAAAAAATAGGCGTTGATCGTGGAGGGGTGAAAAATTTAGAGTAATACAAAATTTTAGGATGTACTTTATTCCCAAAAAAAAAATATTGCCAAATAAATTAAAGTTTATAATTAACAAATAAAAAATAGGTGTTGATCGTAGAGGGTTTAAAATTTAGGGTTGTATGTATTTTTTAATACTGTATCATAGAAAATAAAAAAATTTAAATATATCTAAAAATTAAAAAAAAAATAGGGTTGGACTACCCTTAACATTTAGAGGGATGAAAAATAAATGTTGTCCGATTCTCAGAACTACCGAATATGCACACAAAATTTCATGAGAATCGGTTAAGCCGTTTCGGAGGAGTTCAACCACAAACACCGCGACACGAGAATTTTATATATTAGATTAGATTTATTTTAAAATGGCGTGAGATGCTTTTTGCTATATCTTAATAAACATAAAAAAAACATAACATAGCATCACGCCTGTATCCCTGAAGGGGTAGGCAGAAGAGGCCCTGAAGGGATAAGCACCCACAGGGTTCGCCAACTATGTTTAAGCAACTATGTTTTGGGGCGAGCCTATTGCCTTCTACTGGCCACATTTCCAAACTCCGGGCTGATACTGAGAATTTTTCTTTTTACGAAAAACCCACATGTTCAGCAGTCGCTCACACTACCGCTGCACCACAGAGTAATAAATACCTAATTTATAATATCTGATGTCAAGCACGTTCAACTAGCTATTAGGCAGGTTTTTTTAGTTTCATCGTTGAAAATACTAATACAGAAATATGGGTTCACTTTGCAACCACATAATATACGAGTATACTCTCACATTATATGTGTACATGCTGGTATATATACATATACTATAATGTATATACGACTCTGCATCCGTTTGTGTTCAACATTGCTGCGACAGGAATTCGGGATCAGCTGCAGAATAGACGAAATTGAACATTGAAACAAGTGTCGCTCTTGTTTCGAGTATAATTCTTACTTAGACGATATATTAACTTTAGTATTGTATGCTAATTTCACGATAAGCTTTTAAAGAACAAATTATTTGTGAATGTGGAAAAAGATAAGTTGTTGCGAGTGGGATTCGAACCTGCATCCCTTCCAATCATGCATGTAAATGCATCTTATAAGTGGCGTGGGTCGTAAAGACAAACGTGATGTGGAGATTGAGAATGGCCATCGGTCAGTGCGATGGCTTAGCGGTCTAAAGCATTTCCCCTGATTGGAAGGGATGCAGGTTCGAATCCCGCTCGCACTAAACTTCTCTTTTTCCACATTCACAAATAATTTGTTCTTTAAAATAGCTGAGCATGTCAAGTTGTTAAAATACATATCAAAAAATGTAGGTAATCTAAAATTATATGTGTGTAGAGGAGTAAGAAATAAGTTTTTTTTTATATACTAAGTAGTTGGCAAAGAAAAACACATCCCACCTGAATGGCATCACTCGCGGGTCGCCATCTCCAAGGAAAGGACAGGAGGGATGATAAGAAGAGGATTGAGATATACTAAGGAGAGGACAGGATTTTTAAATCTATTTTTTTAGCAATCGACATGCTCCGCTACTTTTTAAAGTATAAATTATTTGTGAATAAGGAAAAAGAGACTTTAATTGCAAAATTATACTTACTATATTGGATGCATGTAATGCTTGCCGATAGATGGCGTTGGTCGTAAGACAAATGTGATTAGGAAATTGGGATGATCGAGAGATCAGTAGGATAGCTCAGTGGCTTAGAGAACTTCCCCGAATTGGAAAAGACACTCTTACTCACCATAAGAAACAACAGCATGTGTATCCATTGCTTCACACTGGTCTTCTGTGGAAGGTTGTAACCACTGAAGGAATGTAACATAGTTCCAGTGGCCCGCCAATAAAGGCAGAGAAACGGCACACGGCGGGTTTCTTTAGTGGGTGAAGGCCCCACACTACCCCGTTCGTTGCCCCGAACGACGGGGTGTGCGGTTAGGAACATTTTTCCCGCCTTAACAAAAAAAAACGTACTTTTCTCATCGAGCTGGCCCATTCAAGCTTGGACAAGCAAGGCTCTACGACTAGGGTTGGTTAAATTATCAAATTAGATACCATGGCCTGTGGTAGCCGCTTAAAGTTACGGTTTAAACATAATCTTGTACTTTGATGTATAACCAAATCCTACAAAAAATAACACACATAAAGATTAGATAACACAATCTCGTCCCCTTCGTAAAGGTACACATTAACCAAGAGCGACGGGACTGAGTAACGACAATTCCATCTTCAACAGTTTTAACGCATTATGAGATTGTACTGCTTGCAAAACAGGATTTTAATACTATTATTGTTTAGATATTTTTATATATATTTTTAGCATTTGACATGCTTAGCACTATACATTAAACACAAAGTGAAAAACGTCACCCAAAGACGTTAAGTATGATGTGTTATCGAAATTAGCAGTCAGGAGCAATTGTCAGGATGGCTGAATTGGTAAAGCATTTGGACGGTATCCAGAAGATGCAGGTTCAAATCCTGCTCCTGACTGTTATTTTCGATTTCACATTTTTCACTTTGTGTTTAATACTATTATTGTTTTATTACCATAAGATTTTAACGGAGGAATAACAAGCTTAAGAAAAAAAAAATTAAGTAGTAAAATTTTTTATTTTTTCTCACGGACACAACGTCCTCTGGTCCCAAACTAAGCTTAACACTTGTGCTATGGGTACCAGATTACGGATATAATAAATATATTATATTTTTTTTGTAAATACTACATTATAATAGATAGAAAACACCCAGACGCAGTACAAATATCTGTGTTCAACATACAAATAATTGTCCTAAGTGGGAATCGAACCCACGATCATGTACATGGAAGTCGGTTCCACTACCGACTATGCCACGAGGCCCTCTTCCGTCTACTTACTCAACATCGTAGAAAGAACAGTGTCAAAAGGCTCAGTTCTTGCATACACCTCTCGTTTCAAAGACTCCTGAATCCACCTTCCTTTAAATACATTACCGATTTGCTCTAGGTAGGTTAGTCACAGTTCCCCCTGTACAACCCTTGTTTTTTTGTTAAGACTGGAAAAATTGTTCCTAACCGCACACCCCGTCATTCGGGGCAAGTTAAGTTAGTGTGGGTCCTGCACCCACTAAAGAAACCCGCCGTCTGCCGTCTCTCCGCCTTCAATGGCAGGCCACTGGAACCATGTTACATTCCTTCGGTGGTCCCCTGTACATCCTTCCACTTTCGCATTGTATATCTTCTTAAAAAATCGCTCGTCCGGCGTCTAAATGTCCAAAACTCCAAACCATCGGAGCATTCCCTTTCGCATCTTTACAGCTATACTCTCTTTCATACCTACTGGCTCTCTTACGTCGTCGTAACGTATGCGATCAGTCAACGTAACTCCACAGATTTTCCGCAGAGATCACATTTACAAGGTTTACATATACCTACATGCATGTGTTGCAGCGTCAGCGCTAACACGCCATCTTTATTTAGTTGATTTAATTACGTCCTCTACTGAAAACGATAAGAAACCCGAATTTGCATTTTTTAAACCTATTAGACACGGGTTTGTTCTTAGAGTGAGATGAATTTAGGCCGTAGTCGATCAGGCTGGCCAGTGCGGGTTGTCAGACTTCGCAAGCTGTAGTAAAATCTCTCAGACTTACAATCACGATATTACTTTCACTATATTTTTCTTCAACGAACAGTGATAAGTTGTAAACAAAAACACTTTTTTTCAAAAAAAATCTCGAAAAGTCGGAAGTGTGTGCCATACACCTTAGACTGGGAATCAAACTTGATACCACAGTCTTTACAATCCTTGGTTTTACTGCTCTATCACTGCACTATTAAATAATTGGGTATAGCCAATGATACTTTGTTGACATTTGAGAAATGGCTGACGGCAATCGTTGACAGTTGTCAGCTGTCATCTGTCAAATGAATGGAGTGATGAATTATGGGTCGCTTACTGATATTGAAACACGGATGCAAACGGTTGTTACTCCTCAAAACTACCGCATGCTATTTAAACTCATCGCGTTTTATATACGAATTTATCTGTTTCATGTTTATATATTTGTACTTATAGGAGTTTTGGTGGGAACATGAAGCAGACCATGTCGCCGCTCAGTATTGTTTTCCAAAACCTATGTTACTTCAAATATTAATTTGTAAAAGTGGTGGCATTTTACTCATTAACTATTTGTGTATGTACATAGGTATTAGCAAGCGATGTGGTGCATAACGTGTTCTTTTCATGTTGTCTTCGAAACTCCACAGAAGCTTCCAGTAACGACCACCACCATACTGGACTGTCTTGACTACGACTAATTTTATATGACTGACTTGGACTGTGACTAGTTTGATGAATTAAACTTACCTATGATCAGAGAAAAACAACGTTGTTTTTAAGTTTCTGATGGTTCTGCGAAATCAAAACTTTTCTTTTTTTTTTAAGGCGGGAAGAAATGTTCCTAACCGCACACCCCGTCGTTCGGGGCAACGAACAGGGTAGTGTGGGGCCTGCACCCACTAAAGAAACCCGCCGTGTGCCGTCTCTCCGCCTTTATTGGCGGGCCACTGGAACTATGTTGCATTCCTTCGATGGTCCGCCGGCGGCTTACCCTTTCGAGTACCCTCTACTCCGCAACGCATCCGCGCACGGAGCCTTCTTGGGAGGCCTTGCGGGTGGCGGACGTTACGAAATCAAAACCTTAAATTAATTAAAATATCCATCCATCCATCCATCAGCCTTTTAACGTCCACTGCTGGACATAGGCCTCCCAAAGAATGGGGGATAGTGCCGTAATCGCCACGCTTGGCAGGCGGGTTGGCGATCGCAGTGGATGTTGTTAATACTCGAAGGAGTGCTACTGCCTACTCCTCCGGTATTCCCTCAGTCGGCTCTTACGACTCCTATGGGTGGAGAGGGGTGGGACAATTCTAAAGCCGGCCCCACACGGCAAAATTTATATATATATTATAAAAATATATATATATAACTAATATATAAAATTCTCGTGTTTCTGTGTGTCGCTATTAGGTATTCTCCGAAATGGCTTGACCGATTCTTACGAAATTTTGTATTGTGTGTATATTCAGTAGCTCTGAGAATAGGATGTAAACTACTTTTCATACCCCAAAGTGATAAGGGTTTACCACAAAAAAATGTATTTTTATTTTTGGGACAACATTTTTTATATTATTTTTTTTATGATTCAGCATATAATTAAGTTGGATATTTTTTTCTAGAAATAATTTATATGGCAAAACAACGTTTGCCGGACCAGTAGTCTATTTGTACAATCGTGATTTAACAATGCTTTAGCAAACCATTGATCTAATTGTAGAGACATTCAACTATATATTTTTGTAGAGGTATGTATTTTATTTCTACACTGTTGCTTTTTCTGTACCATCCATCAGCCTATCAACGTCAACTGCTGGACATAAGCCTCCCCAAGAAATGGGGGATAGTGCCGTAATCGCCACGCTTGGCAGGCGGGATGGCGATCGCAGTGGGTGTTGTTAATACTCGAGGGAGTGCTGCTGCCCACTCTCCCGGTCTTCCCTCAGTCGGTTTTATTTTAATATAGTTGCAACTATATTAAAATAAAGTCATATAAAAAACAAATTCTTTAATAAATACTTAACTTTATGTTATTTCAATTTTACATAGCGCTGTAATTGACTGGCTGTACAGAAAATAGAACTGTTTTTTTTTATAATTACTCAGCTGTCAGTTGAAAGTAATTCTCCCTAGGGCTGAAAAGTATTACTTTCAACCCGCTACTCAGGCAACTTCAGGCCTACTTTCAGAGTATGAGTAATGAAAAATATATTTATACAGCGTTCGGTTGCATTCAGGCTGAAATCATGTCTGCACACCAATCTGTCACGATTCTTCACATTTACGGCTTATAGGAAAATATTATTTTTATAACTCCTTTTGAAAACTATCAATAATCATATGTCACGGATTTGTAATTTCATACGCGATAAATAACAAAAAAATTGTTGCCAATATTTAGTAACGATTTCAAATATTAACATAGTATAAATACAATAGATACACAACGCAGTGCTTGTCCCAACGTTACACGGTTAACGGTTATTTGGAAGCCACGACCCATCTGATGGTAAATGGTAACCGTCGCTCATGGACTCAACCATACCAAGACTATTGTCAAGCCACTGCTACCATTTAATTTCGCAGATATGAAATGAAAGAATAAACGGCTTTCTCCTTCTACAGCCAAAACGCAACGATGTGCTTCATGGCCGGTCACGCGGGAGATGGTGGTACCAACCCACTCGGGCCCGAGACTAAGTGAGTACTCCCACTTGGTACCCAGCCCTACCACCAGTCCTGCAATGGATGATAATTGCTTACTTCCCTTAGTCGCCTTATACGATACCCGTGGGAAAGAATGGGGTGGTGACAATTATATTCTTATTCCGTCACCACACAGCAAAAAACAGCGTGAGTTGGGTATGTATCGCGAATGAAATTACAAATCCGTGACATATTGGCCGTGTGGTGCCGGCTTTAGAATTGTCTCACCCCTCTCTACCCACGGGAGTCGGAAGAGCCAACTGAGGGAATACCGGGGGAGTGGGCAGCAGCACTCCCTCGAGTATTAACAACATCCACTGCGATCGCCAACCCGCCTGCCAAGCGTGGCGATTACAGCATTATCCGCCATGACGGGACCGGTCGTTGTGGCGTTCTCTTGGGGAGGCCTATGTGCAGCAGTGGACGTTGAAAGGCTGGTGGATGGATGGATGGATGGGTAAAGGAGTAAGAGAGTCAAATAAATGCAGTCAAAATGCGAACTCTGCGAAGAATCTGTGGAAAGAGGCTGACTGACCGCATTCGTAACGACGACGTAAGAGAGCGAGTAGGTTTGAAAGAGAGTATTGGTGTAAAGATGCGAAAGGGAATGCTCCGATGGTTCGGACATGTGGAAAGAATACCGGACGTGCGACTGGTTAAGAAGATACGTCACAATACAAAAGTAGGAAAGGTGTAGTTACAGGGGGTGATCGAGCCTCACCTACTTAGACCAAATCGGGCATGTATTGAAGGAATGTGGAGTCAGGAGTCTCCGAAACTGACGAGCGTGTATGAAGAGAATTTTGAATGTCGAGAAAGCGAGATATGTATGCAAGAATAGAACCTCTTGGCACTCTGTTCTCTCTGCCTACCCCGTAAGAGAAAGGGCGTGATGATCATTAATAGTAGTATAAGACATAGGATAAACAGAGGTGTAATATATAGCTTTGAAATGGAAAATATTTGGTGTTAATTGGATAATTGATTGGACGAGAATTGCTAGAGAAAAGACATTGTTCTGTGTCCATACATAGTTTGCCCTGAAAAAACCTCAAAACAAGATCATGTGTTGTATTAAAACATATTACTGAATTGCCATAGAATTTTAATTTAATAGCGGACTAGCTGGAAAATCATTCTATTACAAATACTGTCTGATTAACAATGATGCTGGAATGTAAATGGACCAGCCCCCTGAGGCAGAATGTCATATTTCACGTGTCGACCGTATCGAGATCACTGTGATTGGTTGAGAAACCGACGCGTGATGTCACAATAATCCGTTGGCCAATCACGGTGATCTCTCAACCAATCACAGTGATCTCGATACGGTCGACACGTGACATATGACATTCTGCCTAACCCCCCAGTTTACGTATGACTAGATTGGTGTTTCACTACCTCTTGTAATAGTTTTCAATTCAGTTGGATTATAATCCTAGAGTTGCGAATTTCCAACGCTAGATAGAGCTCTATTAAATTCTTACGTGTTTCAAAATATTTTAGCTATTCCTTTTTCTATATACAATAAAGATTAGATTACTTTATTATTTTAACTCAGAATGACATTTTAAGGTTGTCTTATATTAATAATAAAAATAAGTCTATTAAAAGCAGGGACATCTATTAACAAAATCTATTGACAAAACAAATTGTGAGATCAAAAAGCTTTTAATAAAACAAAACTTCTGATTTTTGTCTAGATTTATTAATTTTACACACAATTTCTAAATCAATTCCAAAAGTGTAATTCAGATTTAAAAATAACCTAACAATGCTTTTAAAAAAATCAAAGAACGATTGTATTGATTGATGATTGTACTTCAGGTAAACATGGCAGCGCATCGGATGTACCTACAAATAGTCCCTTCGAATACTTTTTTTCTTCATTATGACATGGAGCTAGTCCATGTTAAATGGAAATATGCAATTTGCATTATAAAAAATACTAATTATCATAGCCCCTATGCTACTATCGTACAGGGCGAAAAATGGCATTCTCCTTTCAATGATTCGTCACTTTTAGGCACATTTCGTTACATGAGAGAGAAGAAATGTTATTTCAAAATAGAGTGAGATCGCATACAAGAGAAAACAAGACTGTGCGCATTCGTGCATTGTAGATATGTGTGTCAGGCGTTGTATAATTAGTTATTATTTATATTTGTATACTGTGATTGTTTGTTTACATCCATGACGAGTATCACTTCTATCACGTGTATAGTTCTGCATGCGCAGTTCATCTGGCCTATGTCACTTGGTCCGATCCAGGAGAGCTTTTTATAATAGGTATTTTTTCAACCTAAGAAAGGTAAATAGTCTAACCATTCGTTGGAATCTGTTATTTTTATGTACCTATATGTAATGATTTTATAGTGGCAACTGATTTCAACTCCATATACAATCTGATCTGATCTGATCCACCTTTCTTCCCAAAGAATAATCAGTGTCTGGTATCTTTACTAATATCATAATGCGAAAGTGCGTTTGTTTGTTTGCTACACTTTAACGCCGTAACAACTAAACTGACCGTCATGATATTTCGCATAGCTACATAGTCTGGAGCCCAGGATGTTTCCCTTGAGATGGCTATTTAGCATAGAACTAATTAATATGTCGTATTATTCATATTCTGAAGTTCACGCGAACGGGGTCAGGGGCTAAATCTAGTTTTATATAAAAACCTTAATGGCTTACCATGTGAATAGCCAAATGATAAAACCTGGGCGCACAGAGAATACAAGTGTCACCACCCCATTCTTTCCCAAGGGTGTCGTATGAGGCGACTAAGGAAACTAAGCAATTTCATCCATTGCATGACTGGTGGTAGGGCTGGGTACCAAGTGGGAGTACTCACTTGGTATCGGGCCCCGAGCGGGTTGGTACCACCATCTCCCGTGTGACCGGCTATGAAGCACATCTTTGCGTTTTGGCTGTATCAGGAGATAGCCGTTTATATTTCATTTCATATCTGTGAAATGAATTGGTGAGCAGCGGCTTGACAATACTCTCGGTATAGTCGAGTCCATGGGCGACGATTACCATTTACCATCAGATGGACCGTGGCTCGTCTGCCACTACATGCAATAAAAAAAATAAAATAATATGACTGAATTCTACTACATCTACGAAAATATAGGTAAATCAAAATTCTCTTAGTTACATAAGAAGGAATTAAATTAATAATATTAATTAAATTAATTTAAAATTATGCAGTTTTAGTCATGCAATAGAGGAAGAGATTTCACGGAGCTTTATTTAAAAATATACACCTCATTAACTCAACATGACACAAGAGAATACAAAATAGCCTAATTAATAGCATAACACAGATTATAAATGGACATAAATTAAAACTAAGAGCGCTCTCTACTCTATGAAAAGCGTTGACATGATACGTAAATTATAGAAATTAAGGTAGGCGCTCACAGTAATAAGCAGCATGGCTGTATCCTCTTGTATTGCTAAAGTCCATGGGCAACAGTTACCATGTACCATCACCACCGTGTCAACCATTCTAGTTTTTGTGACGCATTGCCCACATCTCTAGACATAATATTATGTATATCAAAGTTAGTCATTTAGGGACATCGGCTTACGTAAGTATTATAAAAGTTTGACAAATTATCAAGATGTTGGTGACAAAGTTTGACGTCATTTCTAGGTTTTCGTTAATATTACTATGGTTGTAATGCGCACTATTGCTCTTAGCATTTCTGGACATATTTTTTAATAAAGTGTAATTTGAGCGAGCACGCTTTACATCAAATGAAAGCTCAAACCAAGCCAGAACGACATTATTGTTGGGTGTAATATGACAATATGGTGGTACATTTAACTCTAGCTTAGGTTGTGAAAAGATATTTTGTTACTTTTCCAGACAGGTGAGCATTTACAGGATAAACTGCCAACCCATTAATATACTACTATTTGGCACAGGTCTCTTCTCACCGTTCATAAAATAAAATAATGTCTACCAGTTGCAGTGGTCTGTCAGTACAAGTGAAGAGACGGCACACGGCGGATTTATTTTGTGAGCGATGGCCCTAAACTAATTGTTGCCGTGTGGGGCCGGCTTTACAATTGTCCCATCCCTCTCCACCCATGGGAGTCGTAAGAGTCGACTGAGGTAATACCGGGGGAGTGGTCAGCAGCACTCCCTCGAGTATTAACAACATCCACTGCGATCGCCAACCCTCCTGCCAAGCGTGGTGATTACGGCACTATCCCCCATATGAGCAAAACACATGTTGTGGCGTTCTCTTGGGGAGGCCTATGTCCAGCAGTGGACTTTGAAAGGCTGACGGATGGATGGCCCTAAACTACCATGTTTGTTACCCGAACTACGGGGTGTGCGGTTAGGCACATTTTTCCCACCTTAACAAAAAAGGCCTTTCACAAACTGTCGAGAAAATCCCTCAGGTATGTAGGGTTTTTCACGAAAGGGAACGTTACTGCAAACAGGATTCAAACCTGCGTCCCATCCTATCCCGGGAAGTGCTCTAGATATTTGTTCTAATTATTTATTATTTACAAGTAAATTTTAATTATTTCCTCAAATCTATTTTGTACCTATATACTAATTAAGTAATTAAATCCTTTGGATAACAAGATTCAGCCGTCGGCTTCGCCGTGAGATGCACTTCGATATCTTTCAAATGGACACGTCCCTTTAATTTTAGGGATTACCAGGAAGGTGTGTGAAATCGTAGGTGGTGCCTAACGATTTCACGGAAACTATCTGTATACCAAATATTATTCATATTAGTCCAGCTATTTTTGCATGAAATGAACGAGTAATAAATTTTCAAACATACAAACTTTTACATCTATCTATAGAAATAAATTTAATTTGTAATGTCTAAATAACAGATTTTTACTTGAGGCATAATTTATGAAAGTTTACATAGTATCTACTTAAAAGAAAATTATTTTTTTTTATTTTTGGTCTGTCTGTGTGTTTGTTTCGGCTAATATCCCAAACGGCTGGACCGATACGGAAAAAGAGCTAGGATTCTGCGCAGAACAGAAAATAAACTAAATTCCATGCGGACGTAGTCGCGGTTAGTAGCTATCTTACAATACAATTAAGAGTAGGGTTGAATTTATCTACTAGGTAAGTATTTAGGATAATAAGTTTAATTAACATGTAAAAAATATCATACCAATATTTATTGCCTCAGTGTTTGAGTTTGAAGTTGTTCCCAAATCTTAAGATTACCACATGAAGGATACATTTCGAAGCCTTTGACTTTGTTTGTATAAATAACATGGTTTTCAGAAGAATCCCTAGCTATAATTCATACACAAAAACAATATCATCACAATTAGAGAATATTTATTTTCTTACAAAACAGAGTTGCAACGTAAACGTTTGCGACTGACACTGAAGTACAGCTTGTACATTTAAATAAAGTCTAGTTTGCGTCGCAGTCTGCCAAATGACGTGACATAAAAGAGTCCATTATTTCATCTGTAATATGACATCGGGCGCACCGCGGCACCGCATTTGCCAGAGCTTGCTGGAGCTTGCCAACAATTACCAGCGTCTGCCATCGGGCACAGACAACTCACTCGTAACTCAGCTGATTTATTTTTATATTATATTCCAATGATTCAATTTGAAATTGCTTAATATGGTTACGGTTTTACAAACACATCTCCTAACACCTATGCCATCTTGGTACCTACTGTAAAATAACTGTTGAGACCAAAAATAGGTTTAACGTGAAAATCGAATAGTGGTATTTATTTCACGGACCCAAAGTGGCAGGCAAACGAGCGGCAGTGGCCCAAATGGTGGTAAATGGTAACTGCCGCAAGGGCATCTAGCTCGAAACATACTGAAATACCTCACGATTGTTTAATAAGGAGACTGTGGCACCTACCCCCTCACGGCCCCCACACACATAGCTGATTTATCTACAATATTTTTGGATAATTTGCTTTTAAATTTCTGTAATAGCTGTTTTGCCGAGACATCTCTTGATTTAAATCTTTTAATTTACTTACGACTGGTATTTTATAGGAACAGAATATACTTAAGTACGCCTGGTGGAATATTCTAGCGTTTGTAAGCAAAACGATCCGTTTTATTATTATAGGAACAAAGTAAATTCCTTTCAGAAGAAAAAATGATATTAATTTTATTTAAGTAAGCATTACCGTAGCCTATAGCCCTATAGGCTACACGGGCATCACTCGCGCGTCGCCATCTCTAACGAAAGGGATATTAGGTGGAGATGAAAGATATAAGTAGAGGATAGAAAGGAAACTAAGGAGAGATAAGTGGTAACTGCTGCTCATGGACTGAGCAATAATGCCAAGCCACTGCTTCTTACCATTTGGTTTCGCGGATGAATAGGCGGCTATTTCTCGCTACAACCAAAACACATTAAGTTCCTTCACGGTCGGCTCCATAATCAACATAAAAACATGAGCACTAAGAGTATTTACTTAATACCCTCCCCTACCACCAATAGT
Source organism: Leucoma salicis (assembly GCA_948253155.1). NCBI lineage: Eukaryota > Metazoa > Arthropoda > Insecta > Lepidoptera > Erebidae > Leucoma > Leucoma salicis. Next base: position 25,065,343 of record OX411812.1, read on the forward strand.
ACAATTCTAAGATCAAAATTTCTGATTAGATTCGCCCTTCAAATTACTAGACGTTTTGACCTTAAATGTCGTCAAACCATTTGACTTTTACAATACCTTCACATAAAAAAATCTTTAATGCAAAGCACGTATATAAATCCAATTAAAATCTTACTAGGTTAAATGCTAGACTTAAATATTTGAGTTAAAATTTTGCATACTCAAGTAGTTGTTTTACCCGCGCCCTTACATTAGCGAAACGTCTATGACCGATGTGATGTGACGCCATTTTGAATGCTCGCGCATACAAAATGGTTGTTTGCTCAAAGGTGTAGGGTACGTTGTAAACATTTCATAGAGATATTATAAAACTAAAGTAGGCAAGTCACAAGTTCGTACCTGTAAATGTCTCATTGACAAAAAGGAAAAGAATGTAAATTTTATATACGGTAATATCAATATTTTTTTATAAGACCACACCTTGCTCTAAGAAATAATCCTAAAATCGCGGGGGACTTTATAAACAAGTCAAAGGCAATCTTACTAAACACAGTACTCGTCTCCATAGAATTAGTAGATCCTTCATGGGGCAATGAATACGCTTCTTCAATAAAACTCCCGAAAATATCCGAAACATGTCTTTAAATAAGTTTAAGAAAGCTGTAAAAGTCAGACTAATTACTAAAGGTTATTATACATCTGGAAGATAAAATAAAATGGCCTTGAACTGCTCCTCATTTTAAAATATTGTTTTAAATAAGCACATACCCCATTTTATTTTATTATATTGTTTTTTTTTCACAATATTGTGTGTTCTGATGTGCACCTTACTTTAGTTAAGTACTTATATAAAATATTGTAAGAAATTTGCCGGGTTCTTCTCATAAAAAGCCTTACTACTGAATCCGGCAACTTGGGGCGATTGCAATCGCAACATTGTGGATGCACTTGCCTCTAAGCGCTCGTGTTAGTTATTAATAAGTAACTTTGTCAATTTTAAGTGCTATAAAACAAGCCTATGAAATAAAGATATTTTTGAATTTGAAATATACAATTTTAGACACAAATCCATTTGTGGATCACACAAAAAAATATGCTGTGTGGCAATCGATCCCACAACACACGGTATGGGAGTTGGTATCTAAACCACTCTACCATCTTTGCAACTATTTATTTTAATATAAGAAGTGAAAAAAAAAAAAAAGAAGAAACTCCTTAATGACAAATGCCTTCTTTATACAATTATGTCTGATTGGCTTACTCTGTAATTTACTTTAACGACGTGACACTGACATGCGCGAGACGAGTAGAAAGTTCTCGTTCTGTCAACAAAGAAACCTCACAAAACGGGTCATTGGCGGATTCAATGGGATCGCCATAAAGAAGAAAAAGAAGAAGAAGAAGTTCTCGTTCTCTATCTTTCGATGAGGTTACTTCTTTTCTTGGTCCGCCTACCCTATGCATACAGGGTGCAAATGATAATCGATACCATGGGTTCAGTACTCAATTCTGAATACCCAGGTGGTGGAAGTTTGCAATAGGTATTTTCAGGAAATATGCAAATTATTATTATTTTTTAAATTTAATATGAGACAATGTCGTTATATTCTTCCATTTAAATTCGATTCTAGGTAATAAACCCATAATCTCGAATCTTCATTATGTTTTTAGTATAATGCAACTATGTTGGTTCGATTGCGGCTACAAAATTGATATGTCATATACACCTCTTATAATACCTCTATGGAACATTTGCGCGGCAGAGAAATTTAGAGAATTGTTTTTATACCTGGTTTAAGTACTGCTTTTAGCTACAGCGTTGTTAGTCTGTAGAAATACAGATACGTGCACGACTTCTACCCCCAAATTAAGTCCTAGGTTGAATAAAAAGTGACATTCAAGGGAATCAAGGGAGTTAAAAACTCAAAAAAACTTTGGTCCCAAACTAAGCTTAACGTTTGTGTTATAGATACCAAATTACGGATATAATACGTATACAATATACATATTACTTTTTTTTGTAAATACATATATAAAAAACACAGATGCAGTAGTACTATCTGTGTTCATCACACAAATAATTGTCCTGAGTGGGAATCGAACCCACAACCTCGTGCACGGAAGTCGGTTACTAAGCACTACCGACTACGCCACGTTAAACTAACAAAATAAACTCTCAAACCATAAGTAACGTTGTAAGTACCCATAGGTAATAATTTGTTTTAAACACAAAGTGAAAAATGTGAAATCGAAAATAACAGTCACGAGCAGGATTCGAACCTGCATCTCCTGGATACCGTCCAGATGCTTTGCCAATTCAGCCATCGTGACCCTTGCTCCTGACTCCTAATCTCGAAAACACATTCATGCTTAACGTCTTTGGGTGACGCCTGCACCATCTGTCGGAAGTATTTTCATGCATTATACCGACCAGGTAAACTTAATTTTACAATTAAGATTTTACCTAATGATGACGCAAACCCTATAAATATTTAGATATTTTTATATATATATTTAGCATTTGACATGCTTAGCACTATACATTAAACACAAAGTGAAAAATATATATAAAAATATCTAAATAATAATTTGTTTGTTCGAAATCAACCCTAATTAACTAAACCTGCCTAATTAGCTAAATAGATTAATACTCGTAGATAAAAAAAGGTTTAAACGCTGTAACGCTGGGTGTGTGCGCATTAATTTTTATTTTACTGGCTAGAGAACATCGATAGACTTGACGGGTCTCGTGCCGTAGTCGGTAGTGTAACCGACTTCCGTGCACGAGGTCGTGGGTTCGGTTCCCACCCTGGACAATTATTTGTGTGATGAACACAGATATTTGTACTGCGTCTGGGTGTTTTCTATCTACTATATAAACGTATTTACAAAAAAAAAGTAATATAAGTATTATATCCGTAATCTGGTACCTATAGCATAAGCGTTAAGCTTATTTTGGGACCAGAGGACGTTGTGTGAAATGTCCGTGAATATTTATATTTATATTTTATATAGACGCGTGCAACGTCTATGAAAAATATTAAAATATCCTTGCAGTTGGTCGAGTTTCAGAACGAAGTATCTCTGAGACAGAAGCTGAAAATATGTCAGGAGCCAAACGAGTAATGTTGTACAGTAATTCTGTTCAAAATCATAATATGAGTAGGTGTTATTTCGCCAGTGTGTTTACATCCCTTATCTCTGGCCACTTGGCTGAAAGCCAAACTGCATGTTTATTACAGAGTTTTGTGATAGTAACAGTTAATGTGGGTATTGTCTGGCTTACGAGATCATTACGCGTACAATACATCTATTAGATCAACGAGATACAAGAGTAATTACAAAAATAAAATGCTTAACTTTATTATAATATACTACTGCTAATAGTCCAGGAGCCGCCGCCAATTTTTTTTAGTGATTAATAACTGGCTGAATATTTATGAGTAGGTTCTTTTCGATGAGACACGCAAATTTTTCGTAGTGAAAAATATTGATAGAGGTAGCTATTAAGTATCCGTGGAATCGAAAACTTCCAAGAGTGGGAAACGTACCACAACATTTGTGAGACTATATGGCCATTACATTATACAAATTTAACAAAGCTGCATTCAAAAAATCAGATCCTTAATAATTTGAATTACCTCTTCTATACTATTATAATATACTAGCAGTGCCCGCGGACTCCGTTCCGCGTGAGAAATATTTTTGTCCCGGCCCGTTTGTCCCGCGTAATACTTCAGGTTAAAAGTTCAGGATAAATAAAAAACATGATGATGAAGTTTTTTTCTTATTTTAGTTTTTTGTTTTTTTTATAGTTTTTTGTTTTTTTTTATTGTTTTTTGTATGTTTTGTTTTTTTATGTTACTGTTTTTTGTTATTATTTTTATTACTTGATGTTAATATACACTATTTACATTATTTACATCATGTTTACTTGTTTTAATTGTTCAAAACTTGTCGATATACTATATTAGTAGTAATGTTGTCCTTTGGTACTAAAATATATTGTCTTTCAGGAGTTCCAACCCGAGATAAGCCAACATATAACTGAAAGCTAAAAGTATATGGCAGAAAAACAGTGTTTTCTCAGGTGAATGAGAACCAGAGAAAATGTTAGACCCTGAGACTTATTAATAGTGAGGGCAAAAGAGACCTTGACGGGCAACCTTTTAAACGGTATAGGTAAATCAGTCGGAATCATGGGTATCCGCGGAATATAAGCAAGTTGTCCCACTGCTGGCCCTGTGAGAATGGTCGCCACGATTATATTCTCCCGCAACATATATATATATGATGCGGGAGAATATATGAGCAGCCTTGTGCCATTACACATGTTGGGGGTCTCAAGTTCCTTAAAAGCAAATGGAATGCCAACTTTTAGCATAAGGTAACGTGGGGAGGTAAGCCAGAAGGACTCAAAGAATTTAAACATTCTTGAGGATAGTGCACTGTATCCTCAATATTATACACCGTGTCAATGGACTTATAGTGATAGATTTGACCAGGAATTTTTCCTAAAATTATTTTATTTATCTCATTCACTGAATCGTTTCTGGGTGAGACTATTGCCCTAGATCAAAGCCAATGATAATCTCTTTCCATTAAACTTCCAAGATCGGGATATATTGCGTCTATCAGATCTTCTAACCTGTATAATATGTGACCTAACCGATTGTCAAGTTTAATGTCATCCCTACTGTTGGTGTTAGGACAGCAAATTTTTCCTTCTCGAAGATTCAATAGTTGATGCGGAAAGTCGTTATCGTAGTTGTCGCTCAAGTGGGCTCTCATGTTTGTTCGTAAATTGAGAGTTTCAACGGAACTCCATAAGCATGATGATTTTAAGCATGCCCTGATGACATTGGCGCGTATTCCTTACTGTTACTACTGGCAGCGTTTGCCGAAAATCGCCCGCAAAAACAAAAGTAACACCATATCAGCGTCTGAATTTCTGATGTCTTTTGGCGTACGGTTCACGGCTACGGCTTCAATATGAGCTCTATGACTCATGGTACATTCGTCCCATATAATTAAGGATGTAACTTGTAAACAGCCGGGGCGGCGCGCACCGCACGTTTTTATTTTGCTAATATCTTTGAAGATATTTGTTTAAACTGTATAAAGCGCACAGATATTCTACATTGAATTTCCGTTCTATAACCATATTCATAAAGATATATGTATATTAATACCATATGGGCTAAATAAGCTTCACAAAAATTATTTTTAATTCACAATTTTAACAGTAAAAGCAGTTATTGTGAGTTATCCGTAGGAGATAGGCATATGCTATCGCGGACATTTTTACAGATTTTGATACGTTCTTTAATATTGTAGTACATTGTTTTGTTCTATCCTCAATAGTTTCCGCAGCGCACGCGATGAAAGCAAATTTTTTACAACTTGGATTACATTATTCAAGTTTAAGTAAAGATGCGTAATTAATTTTGGAATCTATTATACTCCACTATAATGTAGCTATCTATTGGTGAAAAATTTTTGAAAATCGGTTCAGTAGATTCAAAGATTACCCCTTAAAACGTCACAAACTCACAAACGTTACCTCTTTATAATAATACGAGTAGTATAGATAAAGTTCTAACAGAGCTGTGTCTGTACATTTAAGATATTTGAGAAAAAATGCCTGTATTAGGCTATATAGACGTGTCTGAACACCTCCGCAGCTTTGACTAGATCGTCGGTCTATCTGGTGGGAGGCCGTCCTACGCTGCGCCGTCAAAAGGACATAGGCTACTTTTGATTCCAGAAAAACTAATAGTCTTTTTTTAAATTTAACAAAAAGAAAAGTACAAAATAGAAATTACATAACGTAGGTACCACTTAAACCTATGAAGTTCCCGAGGTATAGCTACTTTTTAAGCGTAAATACATCACTCTATTTATATTCTGAAGTCCACTTGAAACGAAGTCACGGGTAAAATCTAGTTGCAAATAATACGTCGAAATAAAATGGTAGTAATTCTTAGTATTAATAAGTCCAAGAGCAGTGGAGTTGAGCATCAAATTGGCCTTGGTTGGTCTGCCAATAAAAAAAAAGAAAAATATTTTAACACGAGAATATCCTACTTTTATTATTACATTACATACATTTATAAAATGAAAAGTTCGTGAAGATGTTTGACTGTATGTCCCGTTACATTTAAATGACTGAATGAATTTTAATCAAATTTTGCAGGTAGCTTTTATGTGCCATTTGTTCTACACCAGCTGTCACCTGTGATTTCCTCTGAGTGAACATTTAAATGAGGATAACTTTTTCCTGACATCCTATTTAAATATTAATTTCAAGTCTTATCTATAGTGATAACGGCATTAACATCAGTTTCTGAATTTTAGAGATAAGTGTCTTTTAAAAAACGGGTAAACAGAAATACAAAAAAATCTTTAGATATTGTTATATATATTTTTAGCATTTGACATGCTTAGCACTATACATTAAACACAAAGTGAAAAATGTGAAATCAAAAATAACAGTCCTGCTCGTGACTGATATTTTCGATTTCACATTTTTCACTTTAAGTTTAACAAAAAAAATTGTTTTGTTTTCTATAATAATTATACGAGATATATTTCTCCTATCACCCTCTCCATTTTTGGTTTAAATGTACTTTACACGGATTTCATAGGAACATTCAGGCAAACTCCTTATCCATATCAATAAAATTTCAAAATCAATCAATCCGTTCTTCACCAAAAAATACTTACAAAATGTAAGACACAATTATTTTTCTTCATGGCTTTTTTTGTGGTATTTTCCATTGTATTATTAAAGCTATTCTGCTACTCCGGGCAGAAACAAATCCAATAAATCAAAGATCATAAAAATCAGTCCAGCAGATCTTGAGTTATGATTAGTGTAAATAAACTTTGTTTTATATATGATATAGATGGCAATATATTGTAACATTCGTAATCAAATAGTTTTGATCAATAACTCCAAGACAGTCGTGATTTTCGTAAAAATCACAATTCCGAACAAATGGCAATACATAATCACAATACCAATTGCCGTCCCGACATTCTTTTATCACGAGTAGCGAACATGGAACATTAGCATTAGCATATTACAGCGACTACACTTATTTATTTCTCTTACTTTGTTTCTATAGCTCACTTTGAATATTACTCTTCGTATTTATGACTCCCTGGTAGGCTAAAATATACCTACTTTTTAAGAATAAGTCTGCAAAATTTTATGCCCAATGTTGTATATTATTTTTATTAATTTACTCTTGTTATTTATGATTTTCTGGTAATATATTCTAAAGTTAAACAGCAAAATACCAACACAAAGAAAATGTGAAATAGAAAATAATAGCAATGGGCAGAATTTGAACCTAGGTCTCCTGGATAACCGTAAACACATCCGACGGATGGCTCTAGCGTCAACTAAGAGAGTCGTAAAGATATCTAAAAAGCAAATTGTGAAGTGGAGATTGAGTGTTGCCGTCGGCTACTGCGATGGCTTATCAGTCTAGAGCACTTCCCTGGATTGTAAGGGAGACAGGTTCGAATCCCGCTCGCAAAACTCTCTTTTTCCAAAAGTAAAACACTCTTTTTCCACTTTCACAATAATTTGTTCTTTAAATTAGCTAAGCATATCAAGTGCTAGATCAAAATAAATGTCACGATAGCTCAGAAGGCAGAGCGTCTGAAATACTAATTCTCTCTCTAAGGGGCCTGGTTATTTTAAAGATCTTCAAGGTATTCGGAACTACGGTTATAGTTTAGTCTATGATTGCAATTACAGAGTTTTGGCGGGAACATGAAAGAATTACGCCTTCACTCATACTACAATGTTTTCCAAAACTTTTGTTATTTCAAGTATTTATGTAATGGCATTTTACTAATTAACTATTTGTGTACATGCTTAAGTTTTGGCAAGTAACATGATTTACACACAACATGATTTTTCGTGTTGCCTCCAATACCACACGAAAGCTTCCAGCAAAATCACCACACCACTTTACTGAGGAATACTATGACTTGTAAACTTACTAGATGCAACAAGAAAATTAGCGTTGGCAACAATTTAATAAATAACAACAAATAACAGTTACCACCGCCAGATGCGGCTTAATCCATCACTCTCATCGGCTTTCGTTATTAATCGAAACTTATCTACACTATTACCTGTACTAACTACTTTGAAACGAAACCACTTTCACATATAATCGATTAACCAATATCTCAACATTTCGAATACTTTTCTGCCATGGGCACAGGAAAAATATCTTCGGCATATTGTGTATTATTATTAGCGTATTCACATAATGAATTCTGTAAATGTATGAAAATATCTTGTGGGGTATAAACGTTAGTCTCTGACAACTTCTGTAGTGTGTGTAAGAGTAATAAAAACACACACACACACACACACTATCTGTGTGGTGACGGACTAAGAATACAAGTGTCACCACCCCATCCTTTCCCGCGGGTGTCATATAAGGCGACTAAGGTAAGTAAGAAATTATCACTCATTGCATTACTGGTGGTAGGGCTGGGTACTAAGTCAGAGTACTCACTTGCTATCAGGCCCGAACAGGTCGGTACCACCGTCTCGTGTGACTGGTCATGAAGCACGTCAGTGTGTTTTGGTTTGGCTGTATCAGAAGATAGCCGTTTATTTTTTCATTTCATATCTGAGAAATTAAATAGTGCGCAGCGGCTTGACAATACTCTCGGTATAGTTGAGTCCATGGGCGACGGTTACCACTTACCATCAGGTGGGCCGTGGCCCATCTGCCATCATAAGCAATAAAAAAAACCAATGTATTAGAACTATTAAATCTAGCTGTCTGTACAACGGATCTTTAATTTTATTGCTCAATTCGTACTTAATAATTTCTGATATTTTTATTTTCGCTGGTGATAAAGCCGGGTACCAAGTATACTTACTTGCTATCGGGCCCTAGGGGATTGATGGTACCGTCTACCGTGTGACCTACCACGAAGCACCTGGTGTGTTTTGTCTGCAGCGGGAGATAGCCGTTAAATCTTTCATTTCATATCCGTGAAATGAAACAGTGGTTGAGTCCATGAGCAACTATTAGCACTTCCCATCAAGTGGGTCGTGGCTCGTTTGCCCCTATTATCAATAAAAAAAAACTACGCGATATCGTAATAATAAAGCCCTTTATTCAGACCAACTTATTATCTATTTACAAAGTATTAAGAACTAAAAACTGAGTATGTATATACAAATATATTATTGTAGCTAAACTAATACTAATCTATTCTATTCTAATACTTAATTATTTTTGTAGGTCTGTTTGCCAATCGGCAAAGGCCTCCTCCGAACTTTTCCATTCCTGTCTATCTTGAGCCACTCTACTCCACGTTACTCCTGCTACTTTCCTAATGTCATCATACCACCTTTTTTGTGGTCTGCCCTTTTTCCTTTTCCCTTCTCTAGGGTACCATCGTGTCACAATTTTACTCCATATCACACATTAATAAATAAAACAGCTTTTAAAAAATTACCATGTTTACTTGATTTTTAATACATTATACAGTAAGTATATCATATAGATTTAGAGTTAAAATTTAACATTCGTAATAGATACACAACAATATAAAATAAATTTTCTCAAAGGAAATAACAGCAATTTCCTTTTTTGCTTAAAAGTGCAACGTACCAAAAACTGCCTCTGTGGTGCAGCGCTAGTATGAGAGACTGCTGATCATGAGGTCTCGGGTTCGATCCCCGGGTCGAACCATGTTATTAAACTTTTTCGTGAAAAAGTGTAATACACCTCTGCTACCCTTTCGGGGAATCCAGGCGTGATAATATGTTTGTTTTTTTACCTAGCAAAATAAATTGTGTCTGATAAAACGTAAGCAATATTATGCTAAACATAGAGATATACATCAGAAAGCTCGCATCTAATAAAATGTTTTTTTTTATTGTTTCGCTTCCAAAATATATGAGCTACGCCATGAAGGCCTTTGCAGGTTGAATCAAAGGATAAACAACAAAATGAGAGAACGAGTAAAGACGAAATACTGAAACGCTGCAAACTAATACGTTGAATTGTCGTTAAACTCCATTTTTTATTTTGTATTTAGAATGCTGTAAAATTATCTGCCCAAAACTATAAACGCTATTTAAAATCGTTAGATATACGTTCTTAGTTTGAAATTAAGAAGAATCATTATTCGAATAATTATGTATAAGGTAACGATTATATTAGGATTTTTTTCAGTATTTGTCCATAGTATGTGTGTGCCAGATTTCATAAAGATAGATCAAGTAGTTACAATCAAACATAAAAAAAAAACTAACTTTCACATTTATAATATTTGTTAAGTTAGGGATAAGGATTGTTTCGTGAACGTTTTAGCTGCGAGGCCAAACGTTTAAAATCCAAATGGTATGTGTGCCATCGGTTTAACGAAAATGGTAAATGGTTTATGCAAAATATAAGATTTATACTACCCAAAACTACATTTTAAATATAACTAGAATCATTAGGAAACAATCGCTCCATACTAAGAACAAAACAAAATGCTATTAACACAATTCTCTAACGCGCTCGAAACGTGCTAGAACAATGTGAAAAAAGATAACTAAGCAACTACAATTAACAACCACTTTTTGATACAAAAATGGTTTCCCATCCTGCTCACTCCCCGTCCCAATTTACGCATGCGAGTGAGATAGGTGACACATTGTCGGTTCGCATCTGGGTCCCCACTTACAGTTTTTCCTGTATTTTCTCACCTACAAGGCTTTTTATGCTAGTATGTTGGTATCAAACATCCCAAGTAAGGTAACTACATTAGATTCTTTTTAAAACGGCATTCTATTTTTAAATTGACAGGCTCAGAAGAGAATTCTAATTTAAATTTTTATACGATTAGGCATATGAATGCTTTTTGCTCTACCATACAAAACCACTGAACGGAATTTGGCTCATCATCTTGGACATTTTTGATCTATTTTTTAGCATTTGACATTCTCCGCTACTTTTTAAAGTACAAATTATTTGTGAATAAGGCAAAAGAGATTTTTAATGAGGAGATTGGGATGACCGAATAGATCAGTACGATAGCTCAGTGGCTTAGAGCACTTCCCCGGATTGGAAAAGACGCGGGTCCGATTCCCGCTCTTACTAAAAATCTCATTTTCGTTATGCATATCATGGATTAAAACAGAACAATTTTCCCCCTGAAAATGACATGGCTGACCGACTGAACTGGAGTACTGAACTTTATCAACACATGACGCTGCATCGTTTTATTTTATTACAATGTAAATTCCATTAAGTAGCAATCCACATAGAAAGTTTCCAATAAAAGGCTGATAGACTAAAAAACACAACCCCTGCTCATCTTTCTTTTTTAAAATTTACGTTGAACAACAAATATATTTTAAAAGTACCCACAGTATTAACCTAGTATTGATTTACTAATAAAAATCATAAGCATTCACTATTCAGCGCTTCTCCACCACTTGGGATTTTCTTTATATTTATAGCACACTGTAACACTATTGGGCACCTGTTAGCTCACAAGCTTAGATAAATTTGATCCATAGTCCATCCATCCGTAGTCTAATGGCGAGAGGCACGGAGATGATCTTTTAGGCATACAGGTTCCCCAAACATTTTGCCTTATTTTTACTTTCCCCCTGCATAATAATTTTAACATGGTTTTGGGAATATACTGCACTTTGTAGTAGTGTCTGACTAGTTTTTCTCTGATATTAGCGTTCAAACAAAACAAAAAAGCACACTTTACAGGTATATATCACATAGATTATAGGTTGAAGTGCTTCGGTGTGTTTTAGTTGGGCGGTAATTCTTTAATTTCAATCCGCGATATGAAATGGGAGCAGCTGCTTGGCAGTGCTCTTAGTAGTTATAGTAGAGACTATGAGCGACGGTACCACTTATCAGGTGGGCCATAGCTCTTATCCCACCATAAGCAATTTATAAATATAACTGATAGTGAAACACTCATTAAAATCTATTGCGTGGTTTAGAAGTTAGCGGATATTAAACAGATAGACGTGGAAAGCGATTTTGTTTTATACTATGTAACGATGTCCATCAACGGGGCAAACACATCGTCATTACCGCGAGAAGTCTTGTGTTCCACTTTTCCCCACGTTACCCTTCCATTACTCTATTATGATGAGCGAATGTTTTGTCGTTTGCACGCCTCTCTGCCTGCATTATACCGTTCTGTTATATTTTTATTAAAAAATATTTTACTGAACAATTCAACGAAAAATGTTTCTTTGCGGTCGGATAGCGTTCCTCTTTATTTGGAAGCACTCAGAGGTATATTTCCTCATTTATTTTGAAATGGAAAAAAATAGCACTTATTTAATACGAGTAATTGTATTTGATTGAGGAAAGAGGGGTTGTAATGGTCTTACGATACTTAGGTGCGTACCGTCTTCCGTGATAAAGTTATCGATATTTTTATTCGAGTAGAAATATTAAATTGTTTACAGTCGAATTTTATAGAAAGAATTATGCCAAGAAAAAAAGTTACTGCTTGCGACTTCGTCTGCGTCGACCTCAGAATTGAGTCATAATATAAGTCTCACTAGAGTGAGACTAGATAGAGATAGATGGCGGAGGTGATAAAACCTCCTTTCTTTGAACATACTTCTCAGTATTTAGATTTGAACGATGTTTTTAAAACTATTCAGACAATTAATGTACTCCACATTATCGCCACGTAAAATGTTTCTTTTAAAGTAGTTTCTGTTCAAGAAGTTTGATTAGGTTTTTTGTTCGAAAACTTAGAGCACCTATTATCTTCTACCCTTTGTTTGCAATATTTTTCTAAGCTAATGAGTGACTTAACAGCTAATTAACTAAGAACTAGTATTTTACTATATACTAGACTTTACCCGCGGCTATGCCGCAAGAATATCTAGTTTTCTCTGGTTATATTTTAGGGTCATGATATAAAAGCAAGATAAAAATATCCATCCATCGATCTATCAGCCTGTCATCGTCCACTGCTAGACATAAGCCTCCTCAACAGAACGCTACAATAAGCGGTCCTATGCTACCTGCATCAAACGGCTGTCTGCGACTTTCCCCAGGTCACAGTCCACCTGGTACCACCAATAGGTAAGTGGTCGCCACTTGAGAACCTTTATTCACCAACGGTGGTCGGTTCATCGAGCGATATGACCCAATAGCAACTTCAGCGTGATGATCCGGTGTAAGTTGTCAGTCACTCCTGATATGCTACGGATTTCCGTATTGGGGATACTGTCACGTAAAGAGATCCCAAGCAAAGAGAGAGATAAACATATATAGGTACCAACCGTACACATTTAAATCAAATATGTACTATACATTAATCACAAAGTGAAAAATAGTGCTAAGCATTTCAAATACTAAAAATATATATTTAAATATCTAAATATTTACTACATATTAAACAAAAAGTATCATCAAAATCTGACCAGCAATATTTGTACAAACAAACAAACTGACAAAAATCGCTGCGTGCCATGCTATGGCTCTTCAATGGAAGCTGCACCCAGAAACTGTTAGAGGAGGTACCAACATCACTGATATAGCAACCATTACAGTACGCTTCCAGCATTCTTTTCTACCAAATATGAACGAACCTCCTGCTGCGGTGTTTCCCTAGTGCTATGACATGTCATCCTTTAAACGAGGCTTGGGAAGAGGACTTTTCTCACGTTAGTCAACGATGTTGCTGTGGCCCTGATACTACTTATCATCAGGGCGGTCGACTGCTACCTTAGGTAATAAAATATTTTATATTACGTGGGTGGCAAACGAGCATACGGGGCCCACCTGATGGTACGCGGTTACCGTAGCCTATAGATGCTAGCCTGATCAGAGGCATCACTCGCGCGTCGCTATCTCCAAGGAAAGAAATAGGAGGTGGATAGGCAGGATAATAAGGAGAGGATGGGGAGGGGGTTTGTGCTTCCGGCGCTCTCACTTACCATTCGTTTTATAGCGGTAGGAGAACCTACCGCTGACTCACGCTGATCTTTTGTGAGATTAAGCCGGAAATAAATAAGGCTCTGCCACTAAAGTAATAATAGTTATTTTTTTTAAGGCTTTGGCAGAACCATCAGCCTAACTAAAGCTTAAAACTATTTACATTGATAACAATAGTTAGATTAACATTTACAGACTGTAATCCTATTAAAATAAATTTGTTTGCTATAACCATTTTAATTAACTACCAACGATGTGACTGCTCTAAAATTTCATTTTAACTCAGTATTTCGCGAAAGACGTAAGTACCAATTACTTCTATCAGAAACTTCAAAGGTCAATCCTAGCTAGATAAATCATATTACTAAAATGCTTCTATTTTGATATTTTTATATAATATTTTTAACGCATTTAGCCCTAGACTAATGTGTTTATTGATCGTAAAGTGTGATCGAAATTTGCAGTCCCGAGCAATTGGTACGGTGGCTAAATTGGCAAAGCATGTGGGACGGTATTCCAGAATATGCAGGTTCAACTCCTATTATTTTCGATTTCACATTTACTTACTTCGTGTTAATTTAAATGTTTCTTTCAATTCAAAGAATAATAACAATTCAAATATTAGACCGTTTTATTTAATAGCCGTATCGAGACTAAGTAGTGCGCTGAATTTCCTCAGCTTTCTGTGCCCCTAGTCAATAAACCATAAGCGGCGGTTACCATTTATTTCGTCAAAGTCGTCATTGGCGATCATAATAATACAAATTATTATTTTTATTTTTTTATTGCATGTGGTGGCAGACATGCCAAGACGGTTACCATTTACCGTCGAATGGTGCATCTTAACTACTTAACTTTGATAGCTATAGATTAGACTTAAACTGTTTTTTTATTGCATGTAGGTGCAGACGAGCCACGGCCCATCTGATGGTAAATGGTAACCGTCGCTCCTGGACTCAACTATACCGAGAGTATTGTCAAGCCGCTGCTAACTATTTCATTTCACCGATTTGAAATGAAAGAATAAACAGGTATCTCCCGCTACAGCCAAAACGCAATGATGTGCTACATGGCCGGTCACACGGGAGATGGTGGTACCAACCCGCTCGGGCCCGATACCAAGTGAGTATTCCCACTTGGTACCCAGCCCTACCACCAGTCATGCAATGCATGATAATTGCTTACCCCCCTTAGTCGCCTCATACGACACCCATGGGCAAGAATGGGGTAGTGACACTATTATTCCTAGACCGTCACCACACGGATTCTTTTTTCTAAGAAATACAAGTTTTAGGTGGTACTGCAGATTTCCGCATGACCTGGCTCAACCATTGCAGCAAGCACCATTCCCTAACAGAAACAGAACATCAAAATATATTAATTATTACTTAATTATTAGATTAAGGGCGGATTCGACCAAACAAGAATAAACTTATTCCTAGGATAAATCGCTACTTACTAGAGAAAAAATCAATTTTACATTTTACCAACAACAATTCGAAGAATAGCGAGCCTATTCGAGAATATTCACTATACCACTGATAAGCATCGAATAAGGAGTTAAAAAATGGCGTCATCTTTTCTGTGCTGTCATTTTAATTTGAAACTATAACAGTGGCAGCTACATTCCCACGCTATAATACGAAAATTATGAGTTGAGCTGAGTTAAGCTATATACCGTCCCGTTTTTAGAACAACTTCTTTTTGCCGGGTATTTCGCTGTTCACGAATAGCTATTCCAAGTATTATACATCAGATTGCGTGTAAAAACGACTGTTGATTATCTAGACAATAAAATCGTGGAATAGATTATTCTCGGTATATTCTCGGTATATTAACTGCCTCGGTGGTGTAGCGGTAGTGTATGCGACTGCTAATCATGAGGTCTCGGGTTCGATCCCCGGGTCGGGCAATGTTATTGAGCTTTTTCCTAAAAAGAAAAATTCTCAGTAACAGCCCGGTGTTTGGAAATGTGCCCGGTAGACGTCAATAGGCTCGCCCCCTATTACGTGGGACTTAACATAGCTGGCGAGTCGTGGGTGTGTAATACACCTCTGCCTACCCCTTCGGGGAATACAGGCGTGATGCTATGTTTTTTTTTGTTCTTCTTGTATATATTCGAGTTTGGTCGAATCCGCCCTTAGAGGTCTAAAGTATATTAAACCTAAACACACCTAACCACGTTAAGGTACTTAACATCTGGCATTGTGAATACGATTCAATGCAGATTTCATGCAGATATGATAACTCGTCCACGTAACACGTTTCTATGGTCCAGGTGAGGGTTTGGGGAGGACTGTTTGCAGTAAGAAAATATTTTAGTGTTTTGAAGAAATTTCATGATCTGAATCCCCGGTGAATATCTTGCGGAAGGTACTAGAATATTCAACAAGTTTTGTTCAGCAACTTTTAGTGCAGCTTGAGTACTTTGTAAGACTTGCGACGGAAATTTTAAAAGATTTTGTTAAAATGAAAGCAAGGATTATGTTTGCTTAATGCAGCGTTACTTCCTATAATCTTTTTTAATATAATAGCGCATTTCCCACGGCTTCACTCAAATTATAGCGATAGATAAATTTTGGATAGGGTTTACATAAAACCCTTTCTTAATGCTTATCTACAGTAGGCATCAAAGAAACCGATACCTATGCTGCCAATCAAAATCAGTTAAGTAGCTTTTGCGTGATGCGCGAACAAACCAACATACATAACTTCTAAAACAATGTTTTATCTACAGAGACGTAAAAATAGCCTAATACAGTATTTTTTATCCATATTTATAGGACATACCTTTCATAATGTAGTATGAAATGCTAGCGGCTTCGCCGCATACAAAACTGGTTTTTTTAGGTCATAACTCAAGTTCCCGATACAGTAGCGGGATAAAACATATTTTGTCCGTGTGGTGACGGACTAAGAATACAAGTGTCACCACTCCATTTTTTCCCACGGGTGTCGTATGAGGCGACTAAGGGAAGTAAGCAATTATCATCTATTACATGACTGGTGGTAGGGCTGGGCACCAAGTGGGAGTACTCACTTGGCATCGGGCCTGAGCGGGTTGGTACCACCATATCCCGTGTGACCGGCCTGAAGCACATCGTTGCGTTTTGGCTGTAGCAGGAGATAGCCGTTTATTCTTTCATTTCATATCAGTGAAATTAAATGGTGAGCAGCTTGACAATACTCGGTATAGTTGAGTCCAAGAGCGACGGTTACCATTTACCATCAGATGGGCCGTGGCTAGTCTGCAATAAAAAAAACAGTTTAAGTCTAATCTATAGCTATCAAAGTTAAGTAGTTAAGATGCACGAACAAACTAACAAACAACAGATATAAAATTTAAAAAATGTTTTGTGTTATTTTTTTTTCTAAAATACCTAATATGTACAGACATAGCTCTGTTACAGCTTTATAATAGAGAGTAATAATTATAATAGTATTTTGAAATAAATCTATTATTTGAATCATAATGTAAAAACGAGAACACGAAAATTCTTCAAAGTCAATTAAATGCTACTCAGCTCCTTCGTTCGAGAGAACCAGTTTGATTTGTGAATATAAATGTTCTTATAACAAATGTCTGATGTTGAAACTTTTGTAATTAAGTACAAGGTTTCCGTAATCCTTTAACGAACTCCTCACGACACTACATCATTATAGAATACCAAATATAGAAAATAACTTACTTCATTTGTTGGTTTAATTTCTCTTCAGAATATTAATACGCATCTCTAGGCCTTATTTCGATATTTTTTATAAGTAAGTATATTTTTTAACATTTGACAATATGCTGGTGCAGGCATCATCCAAGACGTTAGGAATAATTCGCAGTCTTGAGCAGTTGTCACGATGGCTGAATTGGCAAAGCATTTGGAACGGTATTCGAGGAGATGCATGTTCAAATCCTTCTCGTTTCACACTTTGTGTTAATTTATACTATTATTATCATAATGATCATAAAAAATTAGGTGAGTGACGTCAAATAGATTATTAAGATATATATAAAGCACCCCACGCTTTTTTACAATCATTATTATTTATTATAATATTATTTTCTACTTGTTAGTTGAAGTAGTTTTGAACTATAATTCATTTTCTTCTTTTTTAGCCTGAAAAGAGCAAAGTACGATATCCATCCATCCATCCATCAGCCTTTCAACGTCCACTGCTGGACATAGGCCTCCCCAAGAGAACTTCACAACGAGCGGTCCCGTCATGGGGGATAATGCCGTAATCGCCACGCTTGGTAGGCGGGTTGGCGATCGCAGTAGATGTTGTTAATACTCAAGGGAGTACCTACTGCTGCCCACTCCCCCGGCATTCCCTCAGTCGGCTCTTACAACTCCCGTGGGTAGAGAGGGGTGGGACAATTCTAAAGCCGACCCCACACGGCCTAACGTACGATATAATCGGTTTGTAATAACAAAAAAACGGTCAAAATTCTTAAATTATTGTATAATTGTCATCAGTCCTCGATAAGCAGAGTTTCAATTTAATCCGAAATTTCAATTTAATTTGAAGTGGATGGAAATAAAAGCGTGTTAATTAAAAAGGTAGAATGTCAACCGTCTCAGCTAGTTATAAACAAATCATAATATTAAGAGCCATAACTATTCACATTCGTCCTTCGCTTGACATTAATAAAGTGATATCAATTTAAGTAAAGCAATCCAATTTCACACGAGCGTGGATACGAATGGATGTAATTTTACATCGCGCTTAGGTGCTTAAAATTAACTCCTCTTAGATATGATGTCCTAGTACGCGCTCGCGGATATTGTTCATTTTCCTTAAAATTACAGTTATTTACTACCAGCTTCTGCCCGCGGTTTGGTCTGCGTAAACTTTACAATTGAGTCAATATTATATAACATTTCTTGATGATCCGAGATGAGACTTAGTTACAGCGTTAAAGGGTAACAAACTTAAAACAAAAAGTAAAATTCTAAACTAAATTATCTTTTACACAAAATTCTACACTAATGACTTCGTGGTTTAAATACCAAGCTCCTATATCGAATGGTATAGGTACGATTATTATACTGACTGAAATGTGCACGACCCACGAACATAGTTCAATTGAACACATTTTATATCCTGAATCTGTAAATTGTATGTTGAGAAGACAATCACCAGACGCCATCTTCCGTGAGACCATAAAGTGGAAGAGACTATGGTCCACCACATTGGCCATGTGCTGAAATCCATCTCAGCACACCACGAGTAACGGTCTTGTGCTGCCTACAACCAACGGCTTTAACCAAATCGTACACCTAGTGAGAGGCTAACTTACGCTGCGCCGTCCGGTATGTGACCGCTTCTTAAAAACCTTTTTACCTAATAGTTTGTAGAGTGATGTGGCATGCCTAGTCATTTCAGCGCGCGAGCTTTGCGGGATATATGTAAAAAATTATGCTGCTAAATATATTTTTTATTGCTTGTGATGGTAGATGAATCTGATGATAGGTGGTAAACACCGCTAACAAACTGAACAATACGAAGAATACTGTCAAGCCACAGCGCACCATTTCATTTCGCGAATGGCAATTGATTTATTTAACGGCAATCTTCGCCTGGACAAAAACACAGATGTGCTTCAAGTCGGTCACGTGGCAGACTGGTACAGGCCGGCTCGGTCCCGATAACAATTGAGTACTCCCACTTGTAACCACTCGTCGCTAATGTTTCTGTTTCGTTGTTTTTATAATAATCTGGCATCACTCCAATTACATAGTAGTGTTCTAAACTTTCTTAACTCTAACTATTCGACCTCACAAAATATTAAATTGAATACACAATGTAAAAAAATATGGCCTGTGTGATGAAGGGGTACTTCACATTTACGCCGGGTACAGAATCAACATTGACATCGCAAAAATCATCGGAAAATTGATAGCAGCGAATAATTGAACCTATTTTATATTTCCACAGAGTTTAAAAAGTTGTTTTCATTGAAAAAAAGCTCGTATTTTCGTGTCCCATTGACCGTGATGTTAAAAAATACCAGTGCTTTATTCTGAAAAACACAAGAATAACTTTTAGATAATATGTTGTTATTTTTACCGATTCCCAAATTTTTCTTTTCGTTTATATGTATTTACCAATTTTTTTAATTGTTTATGGCTACAGACGAGCCACCGACCACTTAATGATAAGTGGTAGCCGCCACTCAAGGACTTAACAATACTAAAAATACTACCAAGTCGCTGCTAACCATTTCGTTTGGTTAAGAAATTAATAAGTGGATGGTTGTCCCCGCTACAACTATAACACACCCTTTTTTTGTTAAGGCGGGAGAAAATGTATCTAACCGCACATCCCGTCGCTCGGGCAACGAATAGTGTAGGGCCCTCATCCACTAAATAAACCCGCCGTGGGCAGTCTTCCCGCCTGTACTAGCGGACCACTGGAACCAGTAGATATTCAGGGTAACTGTAACGCATCCAGGTGCGACGTTAGACCAGTCGGGCCTGATTGTTATCAGGCCCGACTGGTGAGAACTCCCACTTGGTACTTAATCCTACCACCAGTAATGCAATGTGTAATATCTGGTAACTTACTTATTTTTTGTAAGTTATTCGTGGAATAGAATTATGAATGTTGAGGAAGCGAGCCATGTATGCAAGAATTGAGCACTCTGTTCTCTCTGTCTACCCCGCAAGGAAGATGGCGTGATGATAAATAAGTAAGTAAGTCATTTTATTATATACATATTTTTAAATGAATAATAATAGACATAAAATTTTAAAAAAATCACCATACTGCCAACAAAAATATTTCGTATTTTCAGTGATCTCAAACTTTTTTGATGTGTGTGTGTAAATCTTCTATACAGTAAAATTTCTAGCAGTAGATCCTTGCTTATCCCAGCATGAATGGGCCAGCTCGATCGGGGAAGTGCCACTCTCTTACAAACGATCAGTGTGAAACAACAGTATAGACACTCCTGCCGTTGTGTTTCATATGACGAATGAGAGCGTCGGAGGCCCAAACCCCCTCCTATTCTCTCTTTATAACTAACTAACTTAACTAACTTATCATCACGCCGATTCCCTTGCGGGGTAGGCAGAGAGAACAGAGTGCCTAGAGGCTCTATTCTTCCATACATCTCTCGCATCCTCAACATTCATAACTCTCTTTATACATACTCGCCGGTTTCGGAGACTCCTGACTCCACCTTCCTTCAATACATGACCGATTTGGTCTAGGTAGGTGAGTCTCGGTCTCCCCCTGTACCTACCACATTCGCATTGCATATCTTCTTAACCAGTCGCTTGTCCGACATTCTTTCCACATGTCCGAACCATCGGAGCATTCCCTTTCGCATCTTTACACCAATACTCTGTTTCATACCTACTCGCCTATTGCTCGCGAGCCTATTGCTGTCTACCGGGCACATTTCCAAACTCCAGGCTGCTACTGTGAATTTTTCTCTCTTTATTATCCTTCATAATTTCTCCGTAGTATATTACCTAAAAACATAACATAGGATCACGCCTGTATCCCCGAAGGGGTAGGCAGAGGTGTATTACACACCCACGGATCGCCAGTCAGAGGGCGAGCCTATTGCTGTCTACCGGGCATATTTCCAAACTCCGGGCTGCTACTGAGAATTTTACTTTTTAGGAAAAATCTCAATAACATTTCCCGACCCGGAGATCAAACCTGAGACCTCGTAATCAGCAGTCGCATACACTACTGCTGCACCAGCGAGGCAGTTGTTTATTTTTTATTGCTTATAGTGGCAGACGCGCCACGGCCCATCTGATGGTAAATGGTAAACGTCGCTCATGGACTCAACTATACCGAGAGTATTGTCAAGCAGCTGCTTACCATTTCATTTCACCAATATGAAATTAAAGAATAAACGGCTATCTCCTGCTACAGCCAAAACGCAACGATGTGCTTCATGGCCGGTCACACGGGAGATGTTGGCCCGATACCAAGTGAGTACACCCACTTGGTACCCAGCCCTACCACCAGTCAAAAAGTTGTTATCTTACCTATACTCTCCTTATTATCCTTCCTATCCATCTCGTATCCCTTTCCTTGGAGATGGCGGCGCGCGAGTGTGATGTTGCTAACGTCCATAGACGGTAGCCGTTCAGCATCAGGTGGACTGTTTGCTTGTTTGCCTCTCACTTAGTATAATATAAATATATAACACAAAGGCTCAAAAATCAATGGAACTTGGTGTATATTGCAGATATACATAACACATAGCATCACGCCTGTATTCCCCGAAGGGGTAGGCAGAGCTGTATTACATAGACACCCACCACTCGCCAGCTATGTTTAAGTCCCACGTAATAGGGGGCGACCCTATTGACGTCTACCGGGCACATTTCCAAACTCCGGGCTGCTACTGAGAATAATTCCTTGTTTTTTAACGAAAAATCTCAATAACACTGCCCGACCCGGGGATCGAACCCGAGACCTCATGATCAGCAGTCACTTACACTACCGCTGCACCACAAAGGCATATATCAAAAATGGCCTCATCATTACTGGCCTACCCGATACGTAATAGAACACAGAACAATGTTTTTTTTATTATTTCGACTGTTCATTGGTTGTTAGCGTACATCTCTTAAATTACTGAACGGATTTTAATGCTGTTTTCACAGGGAGATAATAGATTTTCTTGGAGCAGAATAAAAGCCTAATATCATTTAAATTATACGTTAGGAAAACTGATCTATATATTAAGATAAATGTAAAATTCACGCAAACAAAATCGTGGGCAAAAGCTCGTTCAAATTTTAGGTATTTTTTTTTCAATTAGCCTTTCTTTTTACAACTCGTATAGCTGCTCTGAATAGCGACATTTACGACGTCGAATGAATGATGTATATTTATATTTCCGTGTACCATAGCTTTTTATCCGCCATCATCCATCACAGATTACACATGACGGATAAACATATAAAAACATGAAATAAATAAGAATTCTACGTACGTGTGTTTTTAATATAGAATCTTATATAGCCTGTAAAGGATGTTTAATCAGCGGATATAATATGGCAATGTAGAAGATTGATAGATTTACACGTGGATTCTTTTTGAAACCTGAGAATGACCACTTTTGGAGGGGGATAGAGCCACGGTTGTCTACGACCTCTTTATTGCATGGCTGGAATACGAGGCTGGCCGTGGGGGTGATTCTTTAGCGTAGACGGAATACTTCTACGCCGGCTCCAGCCAGGCGGATGTTAGACGGAACGTGTAATATTAAACATTTCAACTTCTTTAAACACCGACCAGAGAAGACCATTTTCACTTTGTGTTTAATGTATAGTGCTAAGCATGTCAAATGCTAAAATATATATAAATATTTATAGGGTTTGCATCATTCAATCATTCATCAATCATTATTAGGTAAAAATCTTAATTGTAAAATTAAGTTTACCTGGTCGGTATAATGTATGAAAATACTTCCAACAGATGGCGCAGGCGTCACCCAAAGACGTTAAGTATGAATGTGTTATCGAAATTAGCAGTCAGGAGCAATTGTCACGATGGCTAAATTGGTAAAGCATCTGGACGGTATCCAGAAGATGCAGGTTCAAATCCTGCTCGTGACTGTTATTTTCGATTTTACATTTTTCACTTTGTGTTTGAATTTTAAATTAGAAAGAATGACAGTAGCTGTCATTTTGTCGTCTGTTACCGAAATACCCATACCTGGTCGGTATAGGTAATGTATGAAAATACTTCCGACAGATGGCGCAGGCGTCACTCAAAGACGTTAAGTATGAATGTGTTATCGAAATTAGCAGTCAGGAGCAATTGTCACGATGGCTAAATTGGCAAAGCATCTGGACGGTATCCAGGAGATGCAGGTTCAAATTCAAAATATTTTAACTACTATCTTCTGACCAAATTAGCTTTGAATCCGTAAGGACCGACTTTGAGAATTTAGGAGTATATATAACAACGTTTCATTTTAGCAAAGGATATGTCCGTATGTTAACCATTATAATAAGTTTCATATTGTTTTAAATCAGGTATTGGCTGGAGTGTAGTAGCCCTAACCTTTGTTTTTTTTTCTCATTTTCACACAGACTAACTAAAAAGTATAGACTGAGCATTACGAACAACTTTTTGGCCGTGTGGGGCCGGCTTTAGAATTGTACCACCACTCTCCACCCATGGGAGTCATAAGAGCCGACTGAGGGAATACCGGGGCAGTGGGCAGCAGCACTCCCTCGAGTATTAACAAGATCCACTGCGATCGCCAACCCGCCTGCTAAGCGTGGCGATTACGACACTATCCCCCATATGAGCGAAACATGTTGTGGCATTGTCTTGGGGAGGCCTATGTCCAGCAGTGGACGTCGAAAGGCTAATGGATGGATGGGATTACGAACAATCCAGTGAAGCCATATAAAACCGTGCCAAACTTGAAATTACTCGCGCTCACGCACACAAATACAAACGAAGCCAAAACGAAGTGTCATAAACCACGGGTGCTACCTACCAGAGTATGATTTCAAATTACCTCAAATGATTCGACGATTTCGTACGTAGGTTCGTTACGTACATGGATACGTCGTCAACGCCTAATATTCTCTATATCATTTGCTGTAAACTTACTTTATACTTTTATTAATTACTTTGTTTTGAACATAAAACTTTTAAAAAATTAGCCAAATTATAGAGATTATTTCTTTCCTGTGAACTTTCACGCATACATCTTTAAAAAAGTGGCTTCACTTTTAGTTGATAATGCCGTGTCTTTATTTTGTGAGGGTGAACATCCACCTATCTAATTTATTATCACCTAAACAAGGGTGACGATATCAAAAAGAATATGCGATATCTTCATTTATAAAGCTATTAAAGTTTTAGGAGAGAAAGATTTTTATAATAAGCACTACGTTTTGTAGCGTGACAGTGAAGCCGTCACGTCACAATGATTAAGAACCTGTCTAAAGATTAAGAAAAAAAAGAAAAGACACATATCGCATTATATATGTACAATTTTTGGTTCAGTTCGTCTTTAGCTCTAAAAGACCAGAAGGAATTAGAGTTTTTTCGCAGTACGAGGACCAGAAGGAATCAGAGTCTTTATTCATAGATGATACACTGTAACTAGTGACTTTACTATGCCAAGTCTCGGTTATATGTTCAGTGATGCCAAGGACAACATCAGAATCAAGAATGATCATCCACACCGCTTCAAGGGCTATTTATACCCAGCCGTCGGTACTTCATGTTCGAGATTCGAGAGATTTCAAATTTTTAAATAAATTGCTATTTAATGAAACCTATTTTAAAAGGAGGATTACGTAATATATCATATTGCGTCAGATTGCAGTTAGAATGCAAGAAATGTATTTTAGTATCATATTGCGTCAGATTGCAGTTAGAATACAAGAAATGTATTTTAGTATCATATTGCGTCAGATTGCAGTTAGAATGCAAGAAATGTATTTTAGTGTCATATTGCGAAGAAAGGAGTTCCTGTAATTACGTGTAGTGTTTATATGACTTTCCATTCTTCTCCATTGTTTTTACCAAAAAAGCTTTCAAGCCTTACTATCGCACTGACCTTAGGCTTAGGGACGCAGGTTCGATTCCCGCTCGCACTAAAGTTTTCCTCATTCACAAATAATTTGTATTGTAAACAGTAGTTTCAATCAAAAATTCAAAAAAGATTTTACAAATATACTAAGTGTAAGTATTTTGATGCTGATCAGTGATATAATAATCAATTTCTCGCCTTATTAACATTCCTTATGAATCTCGACTGTAAAGTTATAGATGTAGATACAGAAACGGCTAGCCCTTCAAGCCCACTGCTTTTTTTTTCAAAATATGGGGTGCCTGGAATGTGTACTTCCACAAGGAAGGTGAAACTGGGCACTTCATTTTTGTATGCGAAACAACTATTGTTTAACATAATAAAATTATGCCAAACAATTACACTGGATAGCGATCCAATTGCACCAAGGAATATACCAGTATTACTTGAACGAACGTAAAATACGCAAGCTCTTTGGAAAGCTGAAATAAAATAATTCACATATATACCTAAATACGAGGTTCTCATAAACACTAGGAGATTACACAAATACTCAATTAGATACAACAACAAGAAACATGATTACAGCTAGCCTCGTGTTAGCCCCCGTTGTAGCGAAATGTTTAAACAGTTCCGTTAAACTTCTGCGCTCCTAGTTTAAACTAGTTGTAAATGCTGGGGCACCGGTGCGAATGTAAAAGTTTGCTCAAAATATTATTGCTGTACATTCTTGTATGTTTCATAAATAATACTTATTAGGATTTCTCGCGAGACATCTAGCGGCAAAGAATACAGAAATAGAGCTGATCTCACGGATATTATTACCAATTCTATAAAAATGCATCTACCTTCTATATCTCTGTATTCCCCATAGTTGATTGGTAAAATAATGCCTCATATGTTACAAATACAATTTGAGTGAAAATAATTTTGCCTTATAAATGCTAGCAACACCGACGACATCACTCGTGTGTTGCCAATCTTAGGGGAAGGAAGGGAGAGCAAAGGTAGAAGGAATGGCTAAGGGTTATGGACGTTCAATGCAGAATTTCCTTAGTAACTTTAACTACTAACATTACCTACATCCTAATCCTAACTATTATAAAGCTGTAACAGAGCTGTGTCTGTACATTTAAGATATTTGAGAAAAAAATACTGTATCAGGCTTTATAGGTGTGTCTGAATACAAAACATTTTTTTTTTATATTTTGTCTGTTTTCTGTTCGGTTTGTCCGTTCGCATCACGCATTGCAAAATACTTCCGACAGATGGTGCAGGCGTCACCCAAAGACGTTAAGTATGAATGTGTAATCGAAATTAGCAGTCAGGAGCAATTGTGACGATGGCTGAATTGGCAAAGCATCTGGACGGTATCCAGGAAATGCAGGTTCAAATCCTCCTCGTGACTGTTATTTTCGATTTCACATTTTTCACTTTGTGTTTAATGTATAGTGCTAAGCATGCCAAATGCTAAAAATATATATAAAAATATCTAAATATAAAATATAACAAACTAGTTTTTTTATAAAAAAATATTTCTTATGTTGTAAATATCTCAGGTCTCCGATACAGTAACAGGATAAAATGTATACCAGTTTTAACATAGCATCACGCCTGTAGTCCCCGAAGGAGTAGGCAGAGGTTTATTACACACCCACGATTCGCCAGCTATGTTTAAGTCCCACGTAATAGGGGGCAAACCTATTGACGTCTACCGGGCACATTTCCAAACTCCGGGCTGCTACTGAGAATTTCTCTTTTTACGAAAAAGCTCAATATAAAGTAAATACCTATATGTGCCAAGTACTATATATTAACGAAATAAAAATTAAGCCAACAACACTGCTGCTGATATCCTAAGATAAGAAATCTGGGCAGTGTAGTAGCCTGATTTAGCCCTTTTTTAGGGGTAAGGCGGGAAAAAACCTGATTTAGCCCTTTTTTAGGGGTAAGGCGGGAAAAAACCTGATTTAGCCCTTTTTTAGGGGTGGGGCGGGAAAAAACCTGATTTAGCCGTTTTTTAGGGGTAAGGCGGGAAAAAACCTGATTTAGCCCTTTTTTAGGGGTAAGGCGGGAAAAAAAACCTGATTTAGCCCTTTTTTTTAAGGCGGGATAAAAACTTGATTTAGGCCTTTTGTTTGTTGAGGCGGGAAAATAGCCTGATTTAGTCCTACCTCACTGAAGCTTGTACCCTATCTAAATGCAAATAATGCATAATGAATGTTTGAAATAATGAATGTTTAGTAAAAGAATAAAATAAATAAATAACACTGCCCGACCCGGGGATCGAATCCGAGACCGCATCATCAGCAGCCGCTTACACTACAGCTGCACCACCGAGGCGATTAACTACCAGTTTAGTTAGTTTTCCAGTTTTTAAGAGATATCACACACAAAAATAAAGTTCTTGCGTGATGCTCGAACAAACCTTATAACTTCTAACAAAGATCATAACTTGACAAAGTACCTACTCCTCAAGACGATTCAAACGAGTATTAACTCGATAGGGTTGCGTAATTTCATTACAGAGTTACTGAGGCCACCTTCCAGCTCCATCGTTAGACCCTGGATACCATCTAGAGACAAAGTACTCGTCAAGACAAATCTTACGAGGCCAAACTCGATAGAGTTATATCGTTTAACGGATATAACGGAGTTCCTATGGCCACCTTCTAGCTCCATCATCAGACCCTGAATATCATCTAAAGACAAAGTACTCGTCAAGACGAATCAAATGATTCCAAACTCGATGGGGTTGCGTCGTTTCATTACAGAGTTACTGTGGTCACCTTCCAGCTCCATCATCAGACCCTGGATATCATCTATGACTGAATTTCTAGTCAGGATATTTCAAACGAGCCCTAACTCGATGGAGTTGCGCCATTTAATTACAGAGTTTCGCATGGCCACCTTCCAGCTCCATCATCAGACCCTGGAAACCATCTAAAGACAAAGTACTCATCAAGACGAATCAAACGTGTCCAAACTCGACGGGGTTGCGTCATTTCATTATAGAATTACTGTGGCCACCTTCCAGCTTCATCATCAGCCCCTGGATACCATTTAGACACAAAGTACTCGGAAAGACGAATCATACGAGCCCAAACTCGATAGGGTTGCGCCGTTTCATTATAGAGTTCCTATGTCCAACTTCCAGCTCAATCATGAGATCAGCTCCATGACATTATAATATTGCATCGTTACGTGATATACACATGCGTGTAAAATTTCAGCTCAATCGGAAACCGGGAAGTGTGTCAAATTTAACTTGCAAGATTTGAACGGGACAAGTACAATAAAAGCGTCGCCACGCTAACAGCCGATTTTACCCTCCGCATTAGATGTTTCACATCAAAAATTTGGACTCAACTATACCGAAAGTTGTCAAGCCGCTGCTCACTATATTATCATTCTCAAATTTGTGCAGCTTTACTAGCGACATGGCCTACCCAAGACCATTTCAGTTTTTTTAATACCTAAACAATAAGTGGGTGCATTTAGATAGATAGCTAGCAACACCAAAGGTATCACCCGTGCGTCGCCTACTTTAAGGAAAGGGAACACAATAAAGAGAGAACGAGGTAAGAGGAAAGAGGGTTTAGTCCTCCAGCGGCTTTTAGAAAAAGGCGAATGAATGAATCGACAGCCACATTTTAGTGTTTCATCGATTTTATCGGTAGATAGATAGATAGATTGCTAATGTCATTCCATTCTGTGTAGATATACCATTAATGTTGTCTAATAATGTAATTCTTAGTATATTATGTGCCCCTGGTATTACAAAAGTCCACGAGCGGTATATAAATATCACTTCTCTAGGAAGAGCATTGAGTTAGTTACGTAGTACATATACATCAATGAGGAAGAGCCGGTCTAATTCATCAGCCAATTAAAATAAGCAAAGTTATATCGTTAACTTGTTATCTCTAATACTAAGATCTGATGATCCTGAACGCTCAAGTATCTTAACGATAGCTAGGATACATTGTAAGATAAAGGCAATGTGTTTAAGAATAATAATTATGTATTTTGATTAATTATTTCCTTTTATACCAAAGATCATAAAAAAGAAACATTTATTCAAGATAAAAAGTATGCTATGTGTTAATCCAGAAGATAAGCTATCTGTGTGCTAAGTCTCATCAAAATCTGTTAAATCATTTTAGGGTGATTGAGTGACAAACTTTTGTATTTATAATATTAGTAGGCTAATATTAGTAGAATTATATTATTAAGTACATTGATGGTGTAATGAAAATAAATAACTTAATATTCTATTAACGACTTATGTTTGCCTAGTCAATGGGTATCGCGTCTCGTCAAAACATTTGGTCGTACGGCGACAAGACAAAGTTTGCTGCCAAATCTTACTGCTATATAAAAATTTATAGCTGTTATTCTGTCGTTGTTACAATGTTTAATGTCGCTGAATCTGTGGGACTGTGTAAGTTTGTTGCGCATTTTATTTGACTAATATTTCTACCCTCCTCTGGTGGGCCGTATTATTACAAGATTAATGTGTGAATATATTTCATCAATATATTGTTTTATTAATTACCCGGCTTCATCGCCCGCACAAGCTAGATATATTTATGTATCTATTATTATGATTTAGCGAAGATATATTATAAGTATGGTACTTATAAAAATCGAGTTTATTATATATTTTATCAAGTCTCGAAGCCTGCCTAACTCAATTTGGTTCAGTCAAAAAGAATTTACTCAGTAGACAGAAAATTTATTTTGTGTACCTATCTATTTCGTTGATACGAGTCAGCCTTGACGTCTCATAATTACATATAGTTATACATTGTTTTATGTTCAAATATTTTATTTGGGCGACTAATACCTACGTTGGTAACTTTGGTACATATATTAGTTAAGCGACCTTAATCATCTAAGATTAATCTTCAAGATACTGTTTAGTGCAATGTTATCAAGTACATTTTTTAAATGTGAAAATACGAACGCGTTTACAGAATTATTACCATAATTTTAAAATTATACTATTCTGACCATAGATGCTTCTCGCTTTGCTGGTGTCCTAGTAGGAACTGTGGTGTCTTAAGTACTGTTAACATATATAACTCAATGATACATATAAAATTGAAGTGTCTATTAGCAATCAATGTCTAAATAATACTTTTTTACTAATTGCATGTGAAAGTATAGGTACCTACGTTACCTATAAAAAAATACCTATTTTTAAAGTTGTCTTCCTGTCTGTTGTTCCGGCTAATCTCAGGAACGGCTGGACCGAATGGGACAGGACTTTCATTGGCAAATAGCTGATATTATAAGACGTAACTCAGGCCACTTTTATTTTTTATGAAGCCCACTCTGATCCTGTCGGAATATCCGGCTTTCGTGGCAATGGCCTCGCGGACCGACAGCCGCCACAGATTCATCCAGACCGAAAAACGCACAGTACAGCGCACCTCACTGATCTGGTGACACGAACTCCACTGTGCGTTGCCAAACCTTTTTTGATGTGAAACATCTAAAGCGGAGGGTGGGTAAAATCAGCTGTTAGCGTGGCGACGCTTTTATTTTACTTGTCTCGTTCAAATCTTGTAAGTTAAATTTGACACACTTCCCGGTTTCCGATTGAGCTGAAATTTTACACGCATATGTATATCGTGTGACGATGCATTATTATGATGACATGGAGATAATCTGATGATGGAGCTGGAAGGTGGACATAGAAACTCTATAATGAAACGGCGCAACCCCATCGAGTGTGGACTTGTTTGATTCATCTTGATAAGTACTTTGTCTTTAGATGGTATCCAGGGTCTGATGATGGAGCTGGAAGGTGACCATAGGAACTCCATTATAAAATGACATAACTTCATTGAGTTTGGGCTCGTATGATTCGTCTTGACGAGTACTTTGTCTCTAAATGGTATCTAAGGTCTGATGATGGAGCTGGAAGGTGGCCACAGTGACTCTGTAATGAAACAACGCAACCCTATCGAATTTATACTCGTTTCATTCGTTTTGAGGAGTACTTTGTCAAGTTATGATCATTTTATTTCTACAAAATAAATTCGATGTTTCACATCGAGTCCTTGCTTACAAATAAAGCCTATGAAGTAAAATACCACTTTTTTGTTAACAAATTGAGTTGATGGACCTGAAACCTGAATATTATACTGAAAACAGCAACTGATATCTCATACCGAATACTAAAATACTTATCGTTTCTAAAACTTAGAAACATTTACAGCTATTTATTTATACTTAGCTTGTTTAGTTTAATTACTTTCGTACAACTAATTTAGTTTAGTATTATTACTTTTATTACTTTTCACTTCACTATCTGTCGACGCACATTATCTCCGGGGACAACGCTAAAGTATAGTTAGTAACTATGTGACACAATAATGTTACTTGCGAAGGTAACTTAGAAGCTTTTAAGGCACTTCAAAAGCGAAAGTCCCAAGTTCCCTTGTCACAAAACTTTTCAGCATGATGTTACGGAGAAAACTATATCAACTGTTTATATGATAGTTCCTAATATTGAGGGAGAACTTATAACAAGATTTATTTGCGTGTGTTTTTTGTTGTAACGCGTTGGATTTTTTTACTTGTACCAGGATTTTCAGGTATAAAAGTGAATTATCTATGACCAGCATGTCAGCAACTTTAAGGAGCTTTATATATCTAAATAAGAATTATTTGATTGTACAACAAACTTTGTTGTGGCGTTCTTGGAACAAAACTAATATTGTTATTAGATTTTGGCGAATGCTTACAAGGATTTCAGTCCAGACAAGGAGTAAAACATGATTGAGCTAACGAAGAGAAATTCCTCGTATAGTACTGTCGCAAACAAAAAGCCCGAGGCAAGTAGCTGTTTAAGTGCTAGTTAACTTCTCGTTAGTTGGTTAGTTAGTAGATAATTGTGCACGTTTCGAACTGGGTTCGAGTTCAACTTGTGTTTGAGTGTAGCGCGCGGATGTAGATCATTGTGGCACGATTGAAAAGGGATCAGCGGAGTTTAGACATTTTCTTGACATATCTCTTGCCTATTTAACCAAATTATTCCGACTCAAAAACCTAAATTACATGTTGCTTTTTTTCATATTGAGGTCCTTCTTTTTTCTTGTATTATGAAAATGATTTACTCGAATAAATAAAAATAATATCCTGACAGTTGCTATATATTGTTAGTCCTGAATAAAAATCTAACTCCTGTCTTGTTCTAAGAAGGCCAAGGCTAGGTAGATGATGACCGCTAAGACCTTTCATTGCTTATGCTGCCCTGGTATCTCTGTGCCGAAATATTAAAACAAAAAACCTAGCATCACGCCTGTATTCCCCGAAGGGGTAGGCAGAGGTGCATTACACACCCACGACTCGCTAGCTATGTTTAAGTCCCACGTAATAGGGGGCGAGCCTATTGAAGTCTACCGGGCACATTTCCAAACTCCGGGCTGCTACTGAGAATTTTTCTTATTGGGAAAAAGCTCAATAACATTGCCCGACCCGGGAATCGAACCCGAGACCTCATGATTGTCAGTCGCATACACTACTGCTACACCACCGAGGCAGTTAAATATTGACATTCTAGTTTAGTGTTTTTTTAACAAAGTAGTTTTTATATGTGCTCTCACGATAACTACCAACTACCTACATGGAAAAATAGTTAACAGATTTTTCAATAGGTTGTGGGATCGAGTCCGTCTTTTTTTAAATTTCATATCTAATGAGATTAACATTAACTATTGCACGCCTCATAAGCGAAGCGTAGAGGTGGGTTTTACTCCCGCTTTACACGGAACAACTGATTTTTCAAACTTAAAATGTCTCTATTTATCATATATTGCACTTGTAAAATAATATCTACACACACATATAAAGAACAAACACTATTTTTAACACTCATGATATTTTTGATGTCATTTCTGTTATTTAAACTAGTTAAAAAACTGCTTGAAAAAAATCTGGCTTGGACGTGCGTGAGTTGTAGGTAATGTATGTTAAACGATAACGACTAAAATACTTTACTAATCGTGTCTTCTTTTTTTGTTTACGAATTATTATGATTAGGAATAGAGCCCTATTACTTTTCACGGTCTGATTCGATGTGGTTTAATTGTTATTAAATAAACAAAAAAAAATACTGATTATTTACGCTCGACGCGCCACAATAAAACCAGCGCCTTTCATGAGAACTACCTTTTTACGTACGCATAGCCACTAGCCACCGGTGGTTTTACTATCGTCAACAGAATGCCGTTCGGCCGGCCGGTACATTGTTTTTTGATAAAAGAAAGTTCTTACCTTTGCTGGACGAACTGATGATATTTGTCAAGTATAATAACTATTTTATCCATAACAATAATTAAAAACACTAAACACACGTAAATAATAACACACCAACGGAATATTTTTAGTGGCGCGGGGGCCCTTTTTTTTGCGTGCCTTGGCGTGCGCGCGGCCCGGAAATGAGAGGTAGACCAATATAGAAGTACTTCTTAAAATTAGCGCTAGATGGCGTATAAGACATGAAACCCACATTAGTACTTCTTGAAATTAGCGCTATCTATGTAATTTATTGAAAACTACTTAGTAAGACCAATACATTATTAGTTTCTTATAAAATAATCAATTTTATTTTGAAAAATGAAGATTATGAGGATGCAGTTTTGAATTTTCCAAAGTATTTTTTAAACAAATGAAGAATATTTGTCTATCCATCCATTTCACTCGTCGTTTATGCGACATGTCTCCCCAAGAAACTGTGCACATAGATAAAACATGTTCATTTTATATACACTCGCAAGTACAATATTCATCTGAAAAATTCCGACAAATTCTTCTGTTGGATTACATTTAACAGTGAGAAAAAGATCTATTTATACAAAATGGTGTCACAATATTCTGAAAATTAAAAAAAAAACTGACATGAGATGTAAATAAATACGTATTTTATACAAATGAATGATGTGGTATCTCGGGTATTACTTTTCCACTGTTTTTTACTTAAACAAAAAGATGTCACTATTACTGCAATTATTACATTTAAGTAATAGGAAAACATAACTTGAGATGATATTTCCTAAATATCATAATAACGTGACACATAACTTTAATATCGAATGATATTATTTCTTTTAATATGAAATCTTGTATCTTTCCACCTTGCCGATTTGAGAAGCGAGTTTCCTTCATGAAAGAAATATTGCGTATTTTCTCTATTTCCTCTGTCATAAAAGGGATCAAGATGGCGATCGTCACTGGTTTTATTCTCTTCAACAATATCGTAAGATATTTTTTTATGAAGGGAGCAAGAAACTTTGGTGTTGTAAGGTAGAACTATCTAACGTTTAAATTTGAGTTTTCTTTACAAATAAATGATTCTAGATTTGTGTTAACTTGAGCACGGGTGTACTGGCAGAATGAGACGGATTTCAGCCAAAGTCGGTGCGGGTTCTTCAAAATTCAGGTATACACGTTTTCCAAACTGAATACCAATAGAATACCTATGAATAACATTGTACTAGTATGCCTAAAAAATTAAAAAAAAAAAGAAATCTTTTCACCACTGTAAACAATATCGGCTCTAACTCCGTAGCATTAATTGGTTTTTGATTTACTGAATATAACCACTTCCTCCGCTGTTATGCTCTGAACTTTGGACCGGAGTTCATCAAGATAATTCAAACGGGCCCGAACTTAGAAGAGTCGTTTAACTGACAAGTTTCGGAACACATTTCAGAGCCTCGCGCTCCGAACTCAATTGTAATCATATTCAATGAAATATCCCTTCATCGTTCGGCCTTTTATTTTAGTGTTTTTTCGAGGAAGATAGGTCCTAATTTAGTCAAATCTAAAAAGCAAAATATTTACTATTTAACTTTTTATATTTTTAACGCCATCTCGTAACGTTTTGAGATACCAGTATGCTACTTAAACTTAAAGATCACTTAGATAGCAGTATAAACATGTTGAAATATTGTTTTTTCGTAAAAAAAAAAGTCTTTGCAGGATAAACACTTATGTCGATAAGTATAATAGTTTTGCTTATTCTATGTATTTACAAAATTTAATCCAATCCGTTAGAGCCGTTTCCGGGATACTATAACTGAGCTTTTATGGAACACCAATAAGATATATGGATAGTGGTTCGTCCACCGCCACTAAATACATAGTAGGTACCACGAAAACGATACATTAAATATTTTAGCCATCTATACAACACTACTACGTAACTTCTACAAACCTAGTACATAATATGTACGTGATAAAGATTTCAAGTAAGTGCGTGACTTATCTTTTGTAAGTAAGAGAAAAAAATTGGTCATTTTACTCCCGTAGGATTTAGTAAGCTTTCTGGTTTACCTAGAAGTTTTTTATACCGTATATTTATCATTTTTTCGATAATAGCTAAACCTCTTCCATGTAGCAAGGTAGGTACGTAGTGGTCCTTACTGATGAATGTACTGCCACTCACGGAAAAATTAACATTATAAATGCCAAAATAAATCCATTGCGCTTACACAACCACTGAATATTGATTGACAATTGTTACGGAATAAAGAAGAACTTCGGGAAAGGACATAGTTTTTTTTTATTTATGTGAATTCTTACATCTTACAATACTTGTATCTTGTATTTGAAATGATAATTTCAGTCTTTAAAGTAATTTCAGTCATTATAAAAATAGCTCTATAATTTTGCAACAAACTGAATTGCACCTAGACGAAACTACGAATTCAAGTAATTTTATATAATTTACTATGACAATGTAAAATCATGCAACAATTTGAACCAAATTTTGTTTCAACAATGGTGACTATTAAACAACTAGTTAAAACTAGGAGTGCATAAGTTATGAGAACTCTATTTAAAATATTTCGACGATGTGGTGGCTAGCCTACTATACTGTGCTATTTATTTCGATTAATTCCATAAAAAACTATATGAATTGTATAACTTTTAAAGAATATTACAAGAACACTTACCAACGTCTTACGCGTCCTCCATTTTTATATCCTAAGGCCAGACGAATAAATTAGACATCTTTTGAAGATGAAAGAAAGTCATTATCAGAAAAAATACGTATTCCATTTTGCATGCAAAGAAAAATTTTATTCACATTATTTATGAATAATAAAAAACTTTATAAGATATCAAAATTGGGGTGTGATAATAAGAATAATGACCCTACACTACATTGTTATCACAAGATTATTTTTTTAATTTAGGTATGTGTCCAATACCGAGTCGCTATTGATACATATTAGCCATATAAACAAGCATTACCATTATTTTTTAAACAAACTTTGTATCGTAATGTAGCTTACACTAGGATGATCAAAATATTTCAAAACGCGTCATCAAATAGTATGAAGTTTATTTACAAAATTAAACTTAAGTACTATATTGGAATAATGCATGTAAATGCCTCCGATAGGTGGCGTGGGTCGTAAAGACGAATGTGATGGGAAGATTGGGAATGATCGTCGGTCACTGCGATGACTTTGCGGCCTAGAGCGCTTCCCCGGATTGGAAGGGACGCAGATTCGTATCCTGCTCACAGTAAAGATATCTTTTTCCCCATTCACAAAATTGTTTCTAATTTGTTCTTTATAAAAAGTAGTTGAGCGTGTCAAGTGCTAAAATACAGATCAAACAATTTACTGAAGTTTGTGACAGTATTTCAACCGCTCTCCATGACGTCCCTCCAAATTCTCCCTTTAAAAAAAAGTTGTAGTTCTTATTTTAGTTAAGTTAACCACCAACTTACGAAATAAGTACCTACATACTATTATTTTGTAACTACACTGAATAACAACCAATTAATAAAAAAAACTAAAAATAGTGACGTCACAATATCCATGTGTAGGTATTACGGATCATTTCACTCGTAACAAGGAGCAGTCGTTACACAGCGCCGCGATTTTTGAGCTTCGTCATCTGATTAAGTTGTATAATCGAGTGAAAAGATTAATCGAGCCCACAACATCGTTTATAGATCGTCATGTAGGAAAAGGATTAGCAAAAATAATAATTTGAAATTTCATCGCAATATTCATTAAATTAATTTCAATTCAATTGGAATGTTTATAGTACAAATTATTATTTGTGGATAAGGAAAAAGGAAACTTTAGTACGAGAGGGAAGTTCTCTTTTCCTCATTCACTAATAATAATTTCTACTTTTAGATCTATATTTTTAGCACTTTATTTTTATTTTTTATAGTTTACAAATACACGCATATTTTCGAAAAATGTCGAAATAATCTGAGATCGTATATATATCGCTTCCATATAATATCCCAACGTTATTATATGGAACGCCGGACGCCGTGTGGGGCCGGCTTTAGAATTGTAAAGATGTGAAAGGGAATGCTCCGATGGTTCGGACATGTGGAAAGAATGCCGGACGAGCGACTAGTTAAGAAAATATACAATGCGAAAGTGGAAGGATGTAGGTACAGGGGGAGACCGAGACTCACCTACCTAGACCAAATTGGTCATGTATTGAAGGAAGGTGGAGTCAGGAGTCTCCGAAACCGGCGAGCGTGTATGAAGAGAGTTATGAATGTTGAGGAAGCGAGAGATGTATGCAAGAATAGAGCCTCTTGGCACTCTGTTCTCTCTGCCTACCCTGCAAGGGAAATGGCGTGATGATAAGTAAGTAAGTAAGTAAATATCTGAGGTATGTGCTTTGACCTTGGACCTCGATATTATCTTTGAAGTCTTTTTTTTTTTTTTTACCACTATGTTATTACTGCCTTATTAATATGAATTAATACGTTTATATTCACTTGATTTGTAAGTAACAATGTAGAACACAAAGTGCTAAAATGTGAAATAGAAAAATGATGCCACGAGCAGGATATCTATTCTACATCTTCATATTTTGTGTCCTGGTAAAAGGCCGAGCATGTCAAGTGCAACATGCATGTCATATGCAAAATATTAATATCTGAGATAACACAAGTTTTGGAAAATCATGTAGAGCCATGACATGATTCTTTCAACTTCCCACTAAAACAGGCCTCTCCAAGAATGGGGGATAGTGCCGTAATCACCACGCTTGGCAGGCAGGTTGGCGATCGCAGTGGATGTTATTAATACTCGAAGGAGTGCTGCTGCCCACTCCCCCGGTATTCCCTCAGTCGGCTCTTACGACTCCCGTGGGTAGAGAGGGGTGGAACAATTCTAAAGCCGGCCCCACACGGCATGTGCAATAATATGCATATATTGTAAACAAAATATTAATATTTGAAATAACACAAGTTTTGGAAAATCATGTAGAGCCATGACATGATTTGAAAGAATCTGAAAAAAATGTTCCCGCTAAAACCAGTTATATTTTAACCCAGGTATATTTTAACCCAGGTATATTTTAACAATATTTTAATGACATTTACAAACCCGTGACGAACACAACATTTATTTCCAAGAAAAAGCGAACAGACGAAATGTACAATATTTCTTTCGTGAAACACAATACGCCTCTCAAATCAGTGAAGAGGAAAGCTACAAGATTTCATATGAAACAGAAATAACTGCTTTCGATATTAAAGTTTTGGGATATTATTAGAATGTTTAATGTTATATATTTCCTAAGAAATTTGAAATAAATATTCCAAATACGGGCAAGTGTTCTGCGTTGCCCTTTTTATGGATAAGTTAATAAAACTCTTATTTTTTTTTGCTTTAGACAGTGTCTGATTATTATGTTTTGGAACCACGGAGTACGGAAAAACAGCGGAGGTGTTTCAAGGCAAAATCTCTTAAGAACGAAGCGTCGCTAAATGCGGGTGTTCGGGGGACGAGGTACAACAATATCTCCACCCCTAGATCAAAATCCATCTAGCGGTGAAATGTATTTTACAGCGTAATAGAGAAAATTTTTCATTAATCTAGTTTGTCTATTCACCACTACGACGTTACAAGCACAACAGTTCGTTCCAGAATATTCCATATGCGTTAGTATGGCTGTGGACCACATTGTTTATACTAACTTACTTATCACCACGCCATCTTCCTTGCGGAGTAGGCAGAGAGAATAGAGTGCCAAAGGGCTCTATTTTTGTATGCATCTCTCGCTTCCTCAAGATTCATAATTCTCTTCATACACACTCGACGGTTTCGGAGACTTCTGACTACATCTTTTTTCAATAGATGACCGATTTGGTCTAGGTAGGTGAGTCTCGGTCTCCCCCTGTACCTACATCCTTCCACTTTCGCATTGTATATCTTCTTAACAGCCGCTCGTCCGGCATTCTTTCCACAATGTCATGTCCGAACTATCGGAGCATTCCCTTTTGCATCTTTACACCAATACTCTCTTTCATACCTACTCGCTTCCTTACATCGTCGTTACGAATGCGGTCAGTCAGCTTCAAAAAAAGATGAAAGAAAGATTTCTTCAGTGAAAGATCCTAATCAAGTACAAACCGCCGCCAGAGTAACAGAGATAGCAAAACAAAATGCTGTATGGCAATGTTTATCAGGATCAGGTGGAGTCGTATGCACCTGTAATATAGGTGATAACTTTCCTATTAGATCTAGAAGCTGCGTTATACATTCGCTTCTCCTCTTTTGCGTTCGGGTCTTGACACCTCCTGGCCTTATTCAAGGTCAAATAGGCGAACTGCTTCTGATGTGCAGCCTCCCTGCAGGTACTGTTAAACCAGGGACGGATACGACCGCTGACGGGTATCTTGGTGCTTGGGGTAAATTAATCAATCCCTATTAGCATAATTTCCGTCATGCAGTCCTAACGTATTCATGTGTTTCTAATTTCTGTATAAACAGGGAATTTAAAATGATAACAAATAACCAATAACAAGAAAAAAAAAGCAATTTAATAAATAACGTGACTTTAATATATTCGATAGTGGGTTCGCTGGTACGACGTAAACTCTTTTGTTATCAATTATTTTCGAATACTCACCGACAGATGACACGTCATTTTCCAATAATTATTTTTTCAAATTTCTAGTAACTAAGCAATAAATCTTTGAAATAATTAATATTTTAATAAAGAAATTAAACTAGATTTACTTATTTGTGCCGAAAATTCTTATAATATGCTTTTATAATATTAAAATTACGATATCGGTGAGTTGTGGGTAGAACGCCACTTTTCGACGACAGATGTCTCTTGGTAATGAAACGAAAGAAAATTTGTTTTAAAATGGATATATTTATAATTTAAACTACTTACACATCAAATGTTATGCCATTTTGTGTTAAGTTTGATCCTGTGCCATTTCTACACCCATTAACAGCGCACTTCATGGTTAAAAGAATTTAATACTTATTTAAACGTAAGATGCGTCCGAACCGAACGCAGTGACGGTTCACTCGAAACTGCGGTTTGAGGCCCCGCCCACTATGACGTCACTGACCTACTTGAAGGCGACATGACCTAGTCGGCTTGCGGCATCTCCGCTATTTTTCCGTACTCCCGTGTTTGGAACATAATGACGTCATAAACGTCGTCTCTGAATGGTGTTCAATTCACGTGACTTGTGATTGTTTTATTTTGAATTTTTTTATTGAGATTAAACAAGATTATCTCTGTGGTTTGCATTTTAGCAGTTGATATGCTCAGCTACTTTAAGAAACAAATATTGAAAAAGTTGAAAAAGTGAGATTTACTGCGAGCAGATTTCGCAACTGCGTCCCTTCCAATCCGGGGAAGTGCTCTAGATGCAGGTTCGATTCCCGCTCGAACTAAAGTCCTCTTTTTTCACATTTCACAAATAATCTGTTCTTTAGCCGTGTTTGCCGTGTGGGGCTGACTTTAGAATTGTCCCACCCCTCTCCACCCATGGGAGTCGTAAGAGCCGACTGAGGGAATACTGGGGAAGTGGGCAGCAGCATTCCTTCGAGTATTAACAACATCCACTGCGATCGCCAACCCGCCTGCCAAGCGTGGCGATTACGGCACTATCCCCCATTCTTGGGGAGGCCTATGTCCAGCAGTGGACGTTAACAGGCTGATGGATGGATGGATTGTTCTTTAAAGCTCTCCGATACTTAAAAACAGTTTACCCGCTAGTATATAGGGAAACTTGAGATAAACCTACCTAACCTAAGAACTAGCTTTTGGCTGCAGTGGAGCCGCGAGCAAATTAGTACTATTCTAAAACTGTAACGGTATCATAGATGAATTAGAGATCTTTGAAAAAAAAACGACTATTTAAGCGTATCTGAACTAAATTTTTTGGTCTGCTTATTTGTTCGCACATCACGCAATAATTAATGAACAGATTTTAATGAAAATAAAACTTGAAGTTGCCCCCTCTCTGACGTCTCCCGCACCCCGCCACCTTATGTGGCCGGCATGAAGGCGGTCGATTTTAGCACAGTCCATAAGTTTGCACATGTAGTATTATCTAATATCTTTAAACGAGCAATTCTTGTATAGGTATATATATGTATATATATAATCTGAAATCTCGGAAACGGCTCCAACGATTTTCATGAAATTTGGTAAGCAGGGGGTTTCAGGGGCGGTAAATCGATCTAGCTAGGTTTCATTTTTCGGCATTTTTTGTGCCGTGTGGGGCCGGCTTTAGAATTGTCCCACCCCTCTCTTCCCACGGGATTCGTAAGAGCCGACTGAGGGAATACCGGGGTAGTGGGCAGCAGCACTCCCTCGAGTATTAAAAATATCCATTGCGATCGCCAACCTGCCTGCCAAGCGTGGCGATTACGGCATTATCCCCATTTCCTGGGGAGGCCTATGTCCAGCAGTAGACGTTGAAAGGTAGATGGATGGATGGATGGAGGTTATATTTTTAGAAAACGACGTATTATCCGGGTTTTCAGGCAATGAAAAACTGCTACAATATTATTAGAATACGAAGGTAAATTTCGGTTTTAATAGCTCCGATGGGAAATCGGGCGGTCCCAAAACCAGAAGGCCCCGGTTCGAGTCCAGATGTCTCCAGTTCGATTTTCTTCCCCCTTTTTTATCAAGTTCTTTCTTTTGTGAGAAAAACTCACGACTTACCAAAAAAAATACCAGTTATCCAGGTACTTACTTATTATATAACAATTAAGTGGTCTGATAACACTACCTTTGCACTTAATAGAAGAATACTTTATACTCATGTTAAAGGTACAATTTAACAAACATTCATATGTTTGTTTAGTAGTCAAATGTAATATTTAAACAAAAACATAGCATCACGCCTGTATTCCCCGGCAGAGGTATATTTACACACCCACGATTCGCCAGCTATGTTTAAGTCCCACGTAATAGGGGGCGAGCCTATTGACGTCTACCGGGCACATTTCCAAACTCCGGGCTGCTACTGAGAATTTTTCTTTTTAGGAAAAAGCTCAATAACATTGCCCGACCCGGGAATCGAACCCGAGACCTCATGATTAGCAGTCGCATACACTACTTATATTTAAAATAGAATAATAAAAATAGAAATGAGGGTTCACTGATTCGTATAGCATTTATATATTTGTATTCAACTGTATCTTTCTCACACAATTATGGATTATGCGTAGCAGGTTACAGCTGGCACCACGTTCATTTCACATAGCAATCGACTTTCGTCGTGCGTTTGGTCTAATCATTTCTCTTAATATTCCATTTTCAATGTATTTTACAACTATAGACACCATTTCTCTTATTATACGCACCTAAATTCGTATTAATTAATTCAACGTCCATTTTCTAAATTAAAATTATTATTTCGAAGGATCAGGTACCTACATATCGAGTAAAGCAACCAACGACAACGCGAATAGTCGTCGTCTCCGAACGGCAACTTATGACTAGTTACTTGCCTACGTTTGAACGATACTTATTACCTACAACTTGATAGTTAACTGACTGATTTCTTAACTCGTTACTGTATATCGAGCCTAACTTGCGGTCAAAATTGTAAGTGGATATAATGTACTAGAACAATACTCCAATATAAAGATTAAAGAAAGTATTAAAGAATACTTTGTCAGTTAATTCGATTTTATTACTCGATTACTAAGTATTGTTTACTCGATGCTCCTCTAGTCTCTCGATGAAACCAGTAGACATTAAACTGTAGTTAGTAACTATATTACTATGTTTCTCGTGAAAGTAATAGAAAGGCTTTTAAGACTCTTCAATAGCGAAAGTAAGTTCCCCCGTGTCGAAGTGCGATTTCTAGTAAAAACCCATTCAAAGTTTATATAATTATAACGTTGATAATAATGTGAGTTTACACTTGAAAAAGGAGAGTATTTACTATACTATAAGTAATAACGTATTTCGCACAAGCAAAGTTGCTGTATTAAATTATTACAAGCAAGAGCTCGTGTAGTAA
This sequence comes from Leucoma salicis, assembly GCA_948253155.1. NCBI lineage: Eukaryota > Metazoa > Arthropoda > Insecta > Lepidoptera > Erebidae > Leucoma > Leucoma salicis. The sequence continues at coordinate 25,109,123 of OX411812.1, forward strand.
ATAGTAGTTTACATTTATTAACAAAGTCATACAATTATTTTGTACTATATGGCAACAGTATATCAACATTTTCGGTAATTTTAACTAGCTGCTAGCGAGTAGTTTAGGTCTATTTCAATAGCTTGGTTAACAAAAGTTACTAGGTGTACAGCGTAGCGAGGAGCTCGCGTAATCGAAACAATTTATGAAAGCCTATATACATAGACAAAGCCATCCAATTATTTTTGTAAATTATGGCTTTATCCTGCCGCTTGCTTTAGTGCTGGCATTTATAGCGTTAGTTCTTTTACTGTTCTGCTTTGCATTAAAGTGTTGTAAAAGGAAAAATTATATGAATGTTATGTTATCCTAGTAAGATTACTAAAGTTAGTTATTGTAAAACTCGTAAAATTAGCCTTACTCTTCCTTTGCATCATATTACGAAAGACGACGGCGAATCGAAACGTAACATTTTAAACACATTTTTTGCCACTGGCTTCAAATTTGCATAAATCGATATTTGCCATTTACGGGAGCACTGATCAACGTGTCCTGGCATACTAATACGAGGAATATCTCTTACACCATTGTTATACATTGCGTCGTTTTTAATTGACTGTCGTGTTTTCTGTCGTACATAAACAATTCAGGATAATTAACTACATGGTGATGCTACCATTGTGAGGTTCATGTTATCCTAGTAGCTGCAAATTAATCAGCATACAATAAGTAACTACAAATTGAGTTTTGATAACATGTGAAGAAGTCATGATAGGTATAAAAACCACATACATTAAAAGCATTTAAACGTGAAAGTGAGTCTGTTTGTTTATTAATCCTTAAAACCGTAACTTTAACCGGCCATCATGAAATTGGCATACTTATTAGTTCAAAGTACAGAGGTGGTCGGTCACACTGGCTTCATTACCCAGAAAAATGGACGGTTCGTATGAGATAGTAATCTTTTTGTATAACGATTAATTATGTGTCGATGGTTACTTACATATTTACAATTTTATCTTATAAACATATTCCTTTTTGCTTTATCTTTTAGGTTTATTATTTAGCCTATAAAATTGTGTAATCTAATATTTATGCGAATGTTACATACACATTATAAATTCTTTCAAATACAACTACAAACATATTTGGTATAAAATAATGAATAGAAGACGAGACGAGACTGAGTCGTTTTAACAAAATAAATAAATTATATAGCTGCTACCCGCAACTTCGTCCGCGTGGAATTTAGTTATTTGCTTTTTTAGTGCAGAAGCCAAATTATTTTTCCAAAATAAAAGTAAACCTAAGTTACTCCTTGTAACAACAGCTATCTGCTAGTGAATAACCCGTCCAAGTCGGTCCAGCCGTTCCTGAGATTATACAGAACAAAAGACAGCCAGACAGACAATAACTTTAAAAATTGGTAATTTGTTAAAGGTAGCGTAGGTATATACTCTCGTTAACATTTATTAAAAAACTATTCTTTGCCCGCGGCTCCGCCGCAGCCAAAAGCTAGTTTTTAGGTTATGTCTCATCTCAGGTTCCCGATATAGTAGCGGGATAAAATATATACCAGATGGTAAGACTAATCAAGAGCTATCAAACAAAAAAGTTGCATCAAAATCCGTTCAGTAGTTTTTGCGTGATGCGCGAACAAACAAACAGACAAATAAATAAACAAACAGATAAAAAATCCAAAAAAATTGTTTTGTGTTTAGACGCGCCTATATAGCCTATTACAGTAATTTTTTCTCAAATATCTTAAATGTAACATAGCTCTGTTACAGTTTTATAATAGTACTAGCCTTTGCGCTGCGGCTTCGCCGCAGCCAAAAGCTAGTTTTTCGGTTATATCTCAAGTTACCGATATAGTAGCGGGATAAAGTGTATACCAGTTTTTAATTCTAATCAAGATCTTTCAAATAAAAAAAGTTTCATCAAAATCCGTCTAGTAGTTTTTTTTTAATATATTCTAAAAAAAACTACTTTAAATAATTTTCTAGCTTTTCGGTTATATCTCAGGTTCCCGATATAATAGCGGGATAAAATGTATACCAGTTTTTAATTCTAATCAAGGTCTTTCAAATAAAAAAAGTTTCTTCAAATTCCGTCTAGTAGTTTTTTAAATATATTCTAAAAAAATCTAGTTTAAATAATTTTCTAGCTTTTCGGTTATATCTAAGGTTCCCGATATAATAGCGGGATAAAATGTATACCAGTTTTTAAGTCAAATCAAGGCCTTCCAAATAAACAAAGTCGCATCAAAATCCGTCCATTAGTTTCTGCGTGATGCGCGAACAAACAAACAGACAAACAGATAAACAGACAGACAAAAATTCTAAAAAAAAATTGTTTTGGGTTTACGCCTATATAACCTATTACAACCATTTTTTCTTAAATATCTTGAATGTACAGACACAGCTCGGTTACAGTTTTATAATAGTATAGATAGATAATAGAACCGGCCGTGTGGGGCCGGCTTTAAAATTGTCTCACCCCTCTCCACCCAAGGGAGTCATAAGAGCCGACTGAGTGAATACCGGGGTAGTGGGTAGCAGCACTCCTTCAAGTATTAACAACATCCACTGTGATCGCCAACCCGCCTGCCAAGCGTGGTGATTACGGCATTATCCCCCATGACGGGACCGCTCGTTGTGGCGTTCTCTTGGGGAGGCTTATGTCCAGCAGTGGACGTTGAAAGGCTGATGGATGGATGGATGGAATAGTAAGATGTTATTTAAACATTACAAACAGACACTTCGATTTTATTTATTTGTATATATGTTTGCTGAATAAATTCTTTTTGACTGACCTAAATTGAGCTAGACAGGCTTTTACAGTCAGAAATATATAGACATGCGAATGTTTATTTTACATTTACGAGCGACAAGCAGATTATAAGTTTTTAAGATAATCTGATCACAAGGAGAAATATATTTCTATTTAACATTATATTATAACTTTTAACAATTGTGTCAGGTTAATTTTAGTAAGTAAAATCGTAATCTATACTAATATATAAAGCAGAAAAAGAGCTGTCTGTACAATTAATACTAACATTATTAAGAGGAAAGATTTTTTCTATACTATTATAAAGCTGTAACAGAGCTGTGTCTGTACATTTAAGATATTTGAGAAAAAAATAACTGTATTAGGCTTTATAGGCGTGTCTAAACACAAAACAATTTTTTTTAGAATCGTTGTCTGTTTTTTGTTCGCGCATCATGCAGAAACTACTGAACGGATTTTGATGCAACTTCTTTTATTTGTGAGGCCTTCATTAGACTTAAACACTGGTATACATTTTATCCCGCTACTATATCGGGTACTTACCTGAGATATAACCGAAAAACTAGCTTTTGGCTGCGGCAAAGCCGCGGGCAAAGGCTACTATTATTAGATATTTTGGTATGTTTGAAACAAATAAACTAAAATTACTGGCCTGATTTTCTCTTTTTTTTAATTCTTTCACTGTTAGAATGCTACATTATCCCTGAGTAACATAGGCTGTATTCATTACTAATCTTATAAAGGGGAAAGGTTTGTATTTTTGTATGTATACAAATGAAATAGGGTATATTTATTACTAGATAAATATTTATTACTATAAATAGTATATTGTACTGCATAAAGATACATTTAATTTACGTGTAGGTACCCCAAAATGCTTAAAAAATAAATGTCTACCCGTGCGAAGCCGGGAGGGACCGTCGCGTCCGGTGAAAAAAATGTATGTTATTTTAGCAGTGATATTAAATAATATATCAATGTATTTTAGGTTATTTAGGCGCCTCTGAACACAAAATAATTCCGTTTAGAATTTGTATCTGTTTGTGCCTCAGCAGATTTTGAGCATCAGCGATTGCTCTGAAGGTACAAGTAATAGCAGTAGGCGATGTGTCGCCGCGTTATGTCACAGCATCACGTCGCTGCAGTCATTATTCCGTACTCTGCAGCACTGCCCCTGCTGACGGAAGCGCCGTATTCTCTAGACTAGTTGGTTCTGAGAGTTCCGTGAGACAAGATTTTTGACGTGTTAAACAAAAGCGTTCGTGATTATCTTTTGATAGAAGACGATGATGCTAATTTTATTCAACTCCTTTCCTGTATTTTTCGAAAATAATTTTTATGACACAGTTTTAATATATTTTATGAGATCCATCGTACAGTGCCGAATATTGGGCCACCTGGTTTATCAGTTTATCTTCCTCGGAGTCGGAGAAACTCATTTTTTGACAGATATGGATCGTCGCTACAGCATCGGCGGCATCAATAGTCGTCGCATCAGCCCCCTTAGAATGAAAAACGAAACGTCAGACGAACTTTCGTTTCGCTTCATTGTGATTGGTCGCCTGAATCACTCGTCGAAATTTCGACTAATCAGGAATCACGCGTCGGACTGTTGATCAATCACAATGACTCGAAACGACAGTTCATCTAAAGTTTCGTTTTTCATTTCGCGGCGACACGTCGCTTTCTGCTGCTGCCTGCAGTCGGCTACGAACATGTTTGTACATTTGTCCATGAGGGGTTATACTCGTATATAACCTGCCGCTTGAGGTCAACTTCGCCAAAAAGAACACTTTACTATCAATAAGTTTCTTGTAAATTTTATTTACATATGCATTGTATCCTAAGCTTAGATATAATAAATTGCCTTAATTATATATTTTTAATTACAGCTATTTCGTTCATCTGGAAATGTCAAACTGAGTTTTAGGTACTTATTTATATTTCTATAAAATTCTAATAATACCACAGCATTTTTAAAGTACAAATTATTAGTGAATAAAGAAAAAGAGATTTTTAGTATGGGCGGGAACCGAACCACACATCTTTTTTTTCAATCTGATCAGTAGGGTAGCTCAGTGGTTTAGAGCACTTCCCCGGATAGGAAAAGATGCGTGGTTCGATTCCCGCCCCTACTAATCTCTTTTTCTTTATTCACAAATAATTTGTACTTTAAAAAGTAGCGGAGCATGTCAATTGCTAAAAGAAATAAGATCTAAAATAATACCACAGAATACTAAAGTTCCCAGTTTTATATAACTTCAGAGGCGAAATACCAGGTTCACATAAATAACGAGAGTAGTGACAGCTGGATTTTATATCCTATTTTTATACTCCTACTTTTTACTCCGTCTTTGTTCTTTCTTCACGCAAATTAGAATAGTAGATTGTATCATAAGGGAGCAAAATAATATTTTTACGGCGAGGGCACTTTTTTGAATCCAGAGCGAAGTGAGGGATTCTAGAGTAGAATCCCGTGCGTAGCAAGGGATTCTTTAGTAGAATCCTGAACTTAGCTAGGGGTTCAAAGTACGTCGCCCGAGCCAAAAATATATTTTGCGCCTGAGTGATACACTCTTCAAAAGGCGCCTCATATTTTATTGTAATCGAAAACGCAAGCTGTAGTTCGCGCGTTTTTAATTTGATTTCTTTTTTTTTATTCAGCTGGCGGCCTGACTATGGGCCGTTGTACCAGCCAATCTTTATTGAAACAATATTTGCGTTCGATTTCTTTGAACACTAAGATGTGCCAAATTCAAAAAGTGCGTGGCAAAGATAATTGCGGCGCACATAAAGAGGATTAAAAACTCATTACTGCCCGCTAAAAGTTTCTTATAGAAGACACCACCTTTGGGTGCACAAAAGCGAACCAAGTCGTCCTTTTCGAATAGATGGGATGAAAATACATATCTATGACCATAACGAAATTAACGTCTTAGATGAGTAACTTCTCTTGTGAATGAAGTGATAGCTTAGTAATAAACCCAGAATCTGTCAGCCATATTTACTCGGCAGTCGAGACAACATACTCTGACTTGTTATGATTATAATATGCATATTTCATCACAAAACCTACCATTTGCCTGTATCCTCTTTCTACGTTGCCCGTTGAAACAAGCAACACTGTGAGGAATGAGTAATCAACATTTATATCGGGCCAGCGTAGTGAGCCTAAATCCCACTATAAAATATACTAGGGCACCATAAGAGATAAAGAGATAATTAAATAAATACTTTACTCATACAAAAGGAGTATCTTCCTCGCTTCGCACGAAAGAAAGGTAAAATCACGATATAACAAAAAGGTTTGCGTGTTTATGACCTTAGTACTACGTATCATATTTGTTACGTAAAAGGAGATGAATTGTTACAGCGTCGTGATATTTACGCTTTGTCATCTGATTAAGTTGTTCAATCGAGTGGAAAGATTGATGGAAGACTATGTCGTTAATTATAGCTATATGGACTGTCGTATGGAAGCTAAGCATTCAATGACTAGTGTAAAGTATACAATACCATCCATCCGTCTATCAGCGTAATAGCGTCCACAACTAGGCGTAGCCTCTCCAAAAAACCAGAACTGTCCTATGCCCGCTCCAACGGATCCCAACAACATATATAGATCGAAGCCCTACGCTAGTACATACGGACTGGAGTATTATCATCAGTAGTTTATCGCGATAAGTGTAAAATGCTATGATTTAATTGTAAATACCTATGCGTTAATAAAATGTTGACATTATTTTAAAAAAACTAGACGTCGTGGGACGTCTACCAGATGTGAAACATTGAAATTATTTTGTAGAAATAAAATGATCATAACTTGACAAAGTACTCCTCAAGACGAATCAAACGAGTATAAAAAAGTTGCGTTGTTTCATTACAGAGTTACTGTGGCCACCTTCCAGATCCATCATCAGACCTTGAATACCATCTAGAAAGAAAGTACTCGTCAAGACGAATCATACGTGCCCAAACTCAATGGAGTTATGTCGTTTGATAACGGAGTTCCTATGGTCACCTTCTAGCTCTATTACCAGACCCTAGATACCATCTAAAGACAAAGTACTCGTCAAGACGAATCAAACGATTCCAAACTCGATGGGGTTGCGTCGTTTCATTACAGAGTTACTGTGGCCACCTTCCAGCTCCATCATCAGGCCCTGGATATCATCTAAGACTGGAGTACTAGTCAAGATATTTCACACGAGCCCTAACTCGATGGAGTTGCGCTATTCAGGTAATTAAAGAGTTTCGCATGGCCACCTTCCAGCTCCATCATCAGACCCTGGATACCATCTAAAGACAAAGTACTCATCAAGATAAATCCAACGAGTCCAAACTCGATGGGGTTGCGTCGTTTCATAATAGTGTTACTGTGGCCACCTTCCAGCTCCATCATCAGATCAGCTCCATGTCATCATAATATTACATTGTCATGGGATATACATATGCGTGTTGTGACGTCATACGTCGCGCCCACGAAGCCCTCCTACGCATACACCACCCGGACCTCAAACCTCACTCCGCGCGGCCATTTATATACCGTGGCGTGCCCGCTGCTGCCTTCTTACTACGCATCGGTCACCGACACTTAAGTTGAGTAGCCATACATCGTTCGGCTACTTCACCTCATCTTGTGCCTAGAACCCACACCTTGAGATTTTAGTGTATATATTATGTTAATTACTAGTGGTTCCTATAATATACGCTGTTAGTTATATTGTTCTGTTGTAATTTTCTTCTCAATCTACACCCGTAAAGCGACCGCATGGTCATTACCTAGATGTGTTAGGTTTCTACCACCAGCTAGGTAGGTTAGATGCGACACTGGCGCCCAACGTGGGGCCCGAACCCACGACCCTGAGATTAAGAGTCTCATGCTCTACCGACTGAGCTAGCCGGGCATGTATTCCGATATCGTCAAGGCGATCAATTCTTGCGAAATTAAAATTTCAGCTCCATCGGAAACCGGGATGTGTGTCAAATTTAACTTGCAAGATTTGAACGGAACAAGTAAAATAAAAGCGTCGCCACGCTAACAGCCGATTTTACCCTCCCTCCGTATTAGATGTTTCACATCAATAAAAAGTTATTATATTAGTCTACTTCGGGAAACTATTGCAAATGGCGTAGCACAGGTTGTTGAGGCACATCCTTCGATCAAGAATACCGAAGGGCACACCCCTTAACAAGCGGTTAATTATCTATTCAGGGTGGCTTAAGATTTCGCAAGTACGACAGTGCAAGCTGTCGTGGAAACGAAAAAAACCGAAACGAAATACCTACCAATATATCGATGATACCTACGTGTAAAATATGTTTGGACCTGTTCGTTGAAGATTATAATTAGTTATATTGCGATACTTTCCTTCACCGTGCATTAATAATTTGTAAACACACATAATTTCGTAATTAAAGATGTTGCTTTGCGAAAGGTCGACTTCAAACTGACAGCTTTTCTAGAAGAACAGAACCATTGTACCCATTACAGAAGAGCGTATGATACTAAAAATATAAGCATATCTATTGGGGATAAGCAAGTACACAAGACAGAAGTCAAGAAAAAATAAAATTTTCCGACTGTTGTTCTTGAATAAAATAATACAAACCTGAACATGAGTTTTCTACTAACCATTACTTACTTTAAAATACTGGGCTAACATATCAGACAGGAGATATTTCAAGCAATAAAACTTAAAAGCAAAACAAGTAGCGAGCGTAGTAGCAAAGTAATGTATTTGCATCCGCCGCAAACAATAGTGGCAAGTTAAATGCTCCTTGAATTATTGTTCTCCTAGTACGGAGAACAAATTACTTCTATGTTTAGTACTAATAACAACTTTAATATTAAGCATGAGAGCGTTTGGTATACTTGATGTAACTACACACAAACACACCCGATGACATAAAATAAAAAAATAAATGTATGCCTTAGTACGTAACTTTCCTTCTTTTGGCAATGCGTAAATCGCGACTAGCCATACTAAATTTAAAAAAAAAACTTCTTATTATGGAAAAAGGCCATGCCCATGATAAAACAAAAGCTATAGTATTTTAGGTTAAAATTATAATTTATGTAGATAAAATACTATTTCTAACAACCTATGATATAAGACATCACGACATGTGAATAAATACATCTTAAAGTCAAAAGCGGATGTTATATGGTTGGTAATAAATCTCGTCAAGTAAAACCTCTTGGAATGAATAAAGCAATAAACAAAAAAGTTCATCTCCAAGTGTTCCGTCAACGGAACGCTAGTCGGAATAGTAATAAATTCAGATTATGTGAGCACAAGCCCGGGGCAAACGCCGTAATGATATATTTCATTGGCGTTGCTTACAAAGTTGGTGAGGTGACCAATATGTGTGTAAGCTTCTTCTTGTTAATGTAATCCTAGTACTTCCATTTTAGAACAAGCATATCTGTATTTTTAAGCACTTGAGATGCATGCGTACTGGTGAAGTTATGGGGTACAAACAAATCCCGTAAAAAAATATCCTGAGAGATTATGGTCGGTTTTCCATCTATATTTATTGTAGTATGGCATTCTGTGCAATGAATGAGACAGAAATTAAAAAGTTCTAAATTTAAAAACACAACTAAGTAATTCCGTTGGAGTTTTGGCGGGGACATGAAATATATATTTTTACTAATTAATTATTTGTATATACACAAAATGTTGGCAAGTGATGTAATGCAGCGTAACGTATTTTTTCGTGTTGCCCCAAAAACTCCATAGATTCTTATCAGTAAAGTTGCCACTACTTTGATGAGGCATGACTTTTACTTGACTATGACTAGTTTTATATGACTTTGACGACTGTGACTTTTAGATGAATTAGGCCCACCATTTTTTTGTTAAGGCGGGAAATATTTACCTAACCGCACACCACACGTTCGGGGCAACGAACAGGGTAGTGTGGGGCCCTCACCCACTAAATAAACCCTACGTGTGCCGTCTCTCCGCCTAAATTGGCGGACCACTGGATCTGTGTTACATTACTTCAGTGATCTGGCGGAATTAAACTTACCTGTAGAAGAAATTTACCCTAAATAAGTAATTGGCAAACAATCAAACGGAGTAGCTATTCTTAAAAAGAAAAACAATCCCGTTCGTAACCTGAAAAAAAAATCGACAACAAATGCCAAAAAGATTCCAACGTTTTTTTTTTAAACATACGCAAATAAACGGAACAATGTGAATTTAGTATGTACTTTATAAATATATCCACGCTAACTGATGATAAAGCCAGTTATTTAACAAAACTATTCACAACTTTTGCTCAATTTTCATAACAACGTGTAACAAACCCAACTTGGAAAGAAAATTTCCGACATTTGTCCAAAGTTACCCTAGTTACCAACTTCACCAAAGTTTTGTTAACTTTAATTAAACCTTTGAATAAATTAGTAGGGAGTCTTACCAATAACTGTGGCAACACCCCTTTTATTGTATTAACCCCATTAATTATTTATTAATCATGCTCCTACCCTTAATCTAGTTCTATGGTATCAGCAATATTTCTAGGCACAAATAAATGGTCTTCCATTTCCAAGTTCCTTCGCTCCTTTTTGAGCAAGCCGACTGTTGAATTTGTAATCGTTGGGTAGTTGTCATCACATGGAACTGATCGTAGATAAGTAGGTATAAGCTTTTCAAAATTTAAATGTCACTTCACTTACCTTTAATAAAGGTTAATTTTCTGTTAAAATCCCTTTAATTAAATTATGAAATTTACGACGCCGTAACCTGTTTACCAATTAATGAAATGCCACAAAAACATAACGCACATTTAAAAGTTCTCCTTCTGTAACGCTTAAGTGTTCGAAGTATATTTTCTAAGGAGCGAAACGGTGAAACGTCATAAATGTATTCCGGTCTTACGATTTGTATAAGACGAAAGTTAAAAAATGGGTCTCCATTCATCCATTTGCATAGTGTAATGAGAGATTCAGTGGCATATCTTAAAATGATCTTTTAACCGCTCATCTAGCAATATGCTTTACTTACCATCTAAGGACGCTCATACCAAATACCATCATAGTAAAAATCTGACTTAAAAATGTTCCTATAAATATAATCTCATTGTCTACACATCTATTATAGATTTTTTTCTCTTTCGCCGTAAAGAAACTCAAGTTCAGCGCGCATGTTTAATTTAATTTTACAACATTCAGTCAAGAAAGTATTGGGAATGGATGATTTGTTTATGGTTCCAAATTCAAATTTTTGTTTTTTTTTTGTTTTTGTTAGATTGGCACAACTGTTATCCATTTTGGCGCGGAGTTTGAGCTGCATCTGTTATTTATATATTAAATACAGTGCTGTTTTTAGTTATATCATATCTAGTGTGTATTGCGAATTTCATAATGGACAAAAACATCGAACAAAGAGTTTGTCTTAAATTTTGCATCGCCAATGGAATTTCGTGTTCGGAGTCACTGAAAATGTTACAAAACGCTTACGGTGAATCGACTTTATCAAAAACACGTGCTTATGAGCGGTACAAAGCGTTTAAAAGCGGTCGAGATGTGATGGAAGATTTGCCTCGCTCTGGTAGGTCATCAAAGCTCAATCCAGTTAACATTGCAAAAGTGAAGGAAATAGTGAATGAAAATCTTCATTCAACTTTGAGAGAGATAGCCGCCGAACTTTCTGTGTCTCACGAGTCGATCCGTACCATTTTAAATAATCACTTGGGTATGAAACATGTTTCCGCTCGGCTAGTCCCAAAAAACCTGAATTTTCTCCAAAAACTCAATCGCATGAGAGTCGCTGAGGACATGCTAGAACGAGTCAATTCCGACCCAACATTCATGAAACGCATTGTTACTGGTGACGAGACGTGAGTTTACGAGTTTGACATGCAAACTAGTCATCAAGCTTCGGAGTGGCGACTTCCAACTGAACCGAAACCGAAAAAACCACGCCAAAATCGATCAAAAGTCAAAGTCATGTTGACTGTTTTCTTTGACTATCGCGGTGTTGTGCACTTGGAATTCTTGCCAGAAGGTCAAACGGCAAATAACGAATATTATTTGAGCGTTATGCGGCGTTTAAGAGGGCAAATTCAACAAAAAAGGCCAGATTTGTGGAAAGAAAATTCTTGGATTTTGCACCACGATAATGCGCCTTCGCACAAGGCCATCATTGTGAATGAATTTTTGTCCAAACACTCAACAAATACCATCGAGCAACCACCATATTCACCAGATATGGCTCCAGCCGACTTCTTTCTTTTTCCTAAACTTAAATTACCACTTCGTGACACCCGTTTTCAATCGGTAGAAGACATGAAGGAGAATTCGCGGCGAGAACTGAACTCAATTCCGGAAATAGCGTTTAAAAAATGTTTTGATGATTGGATTATTCGTTGGCGTAAGTCTTTCGTTTCGGAAGGAGCATACTTTGAATGTGATAAAATAAATTTGGATGAATAACAAAAATTTTGTGTATTATTGATCTTTTCCCAGTACTTTGTTGACAGAGTAGTATATAATTACAGCGTCACGATGTTTGTCCGGGATAAACTCCGAAACTACTGAACTGATTTTAACTTTTATTTTTTAAAAATGTGTGCTTTGTTCCAACTTAGCTAGTAATATATATATTACTAAAATATTGAATTAGAAAGTACATTTTAATCAAAATTTGAAAGTCGTAAACTTTAATACAAAAAACTTTATGTTAAAATTGAAGACTTAATTCAGAACTAATTTAAAATTTTGAATTTAGAACTACGAGAATCGAGTTCCTTTTATTCTAAAATGGAGCTAATTTAATTTACACGAATTTTAAATTTTGATTGGAATAGACTTTCCTGAGCCTATAATTGGCGGGTAGAAAAAAAATACGTGCATATAATAAATGTTAGGATAAGTAAGTATACCACTGAAGGAATGTAATATGGTTCCGGTGGCCCGCCATTAAAGGCGGAGAGACGGCACACGGCGGGTTTCTTTAGTGGGTGAGGGTCCCACACTACCCTGTTCGTTGCCCCGAACGACGGGGTGTGTAGTTAGAAACATTTTAACCGTCCTAACATAAGTAAGTATATTATGTACCTACTTACTTAGAAATATATATTTTTCTTTTAGGCTACTTATCTCACACGATTATTTTTACTTTGTATAAATCTTGAGTCTAAGTTCATAGAAACGTTGCATTCTGAGCACGTACACGCGTAATAAACGGGTCTGCCGCGCGCATCGCGAAACACAAACAGAAAACTGTAGACAACATATCTTTATGTATGGTACGTTTTATAGCCTAGGCGCTCGTGGACGAATGTGAACGTAATTTTTGGGGGTAAATTATTTTATTTAATATTAGCCACAGTTGCCTGTTTTATCATTTTCTCAACACGACCAGTAGTTGATTATTACATGCTGCGATCGCTATGCTTGAGGCAGAAATGATGCGATTGCGGCATACTGTCTTCAGCTTCGATTAAAATGTTGTCATATTGCTATCTGCTTAGCCGACTCTGCTAATTACAACTATTGTGCCAGACTTAATCAATAATAAAGTATTATTAACCTACTAATATTATAAATGTGAAAGTTTGTGAAGATGTTTGGATGTATGTCTGTCAATCACGCCTAAACGACAGAGCTAATTTGGGTAAAATTTCTTAGGTAAATAGACTAGATACTAGATGAACATATAGGATAGTTTTATCGCAAATGACCAATTAACCAAACAGATTTCTATCAAATCTAGCATACAGGTAAAATGATAATTTGGATCAATATACTCATATAATACTAATAATCCAAACAACAATGGTCGAATAAAATATAGATCAAAATGTTTAAAAAATCACGCCATTAGATAGTATGAATTTTAATTGCAAAATTAAACTTACTACATTGGATGAATGCATGTAAACGCATTGCCGATAGATGACGTTGGTCGTTTAGACAAATGTGATGAGGAAATTCGGTATTTCTAGAAATAGTACGGTAGCTCAGTGGATTAGAGCACTTCCCCGGAAAGGAAGGGGCGCTGATTCGATTCCCGCTCGTACTAAAATACTCTTTTTCCATCACAAATTATAATTTGTACTTTAATAATAGCTGAGCATGTCAAGTGCTAAAATATAGATCAAAATATTTAAAAAATCACACCATCAAATAGTATGAATTTTAATTGCAAAATTAAACTTACTACATTGGATGAATGCATGTAAATGCAATGCCGATAGATGGCGTTGGCCGTTAAGACAAATATGATGAGGAAATTCGGTATTTCTAGAAATAGTACGGTAGCTCAGTGGGTTAGAGCACTTTCCCGGAAAGGAAGGGACGCAGGTTCGATTCCCGCTCGTATTAAAATACTCTTTTTCCGTATATTGACAAACTATAATTTGTACTTTACGTGTTATTTTCTCTCAATACTTCACCAAAATCGCGCTAAAAAAAAACTAAACAATACTACACCTGTGATGCAGCGGTAGTATGAGCGACGATCGAGCTGATCATTGAGGTCTCAGGTTCGATCCCCCGGTCAGGCAGTGCTATTGAGCTTTTTCGTAAAAAAGAAAATTCTCAGTAGCAACCCGGAGTTTGGTAATGCTCGGTAGATGGCAATAGGCTTGCCCTCTATTACGTGGGACTTAAACATAGCAATGTAGCGTGTGTGTATAATACACCTCTGCCTACCCCTTTGAGGAATACAGACGTGATGGTATATTTTTAAGCCATGTGGGGCCGGCTTTAGATTTGTCCCACCCCTCTCTACCCACGGGAGTTGTAAGAGCCGACTGACGGAATACCGCAGCACGCAACAAAAAATGGGACCGATGATCTGGTCAAAGCCGCGGGAGGCGTTGGATGCGGTCGGTGCAGGACCGCTCGTTGTGGCGTTCTCTTGGGGAGGCCTATGTCCAGCAGTGGATGTTGAAAGGCTGATGGATGGATGGATGGATGATATAGTTTTTATCAGGATAGACCACTATGTCGATGAACCGATAGCGAATAGCAAGTTAGGAGAGGCCAAGATTGCGATATGACATCGAAACTCTTCCGCCGTCTCCTGGCCTATAAGATAATATATAGTGCAACACTATCTCTTAGCAGAAACAACACTAGAAATATTTTGGTTAAACAGACTTTTAGTAGGTTCCGTTGGAAAATGTTTTATAGGTGTTTAAAATAAAGTACAAAATATACCTACACCATTTTAAATATTGTTGGTCGTTTCTCCGCCTGTATTGGCAGACCACTGGTACTGTGTGACATTACTTCATTGTTAAGTGTTGCTCTTTATTTCATTACCAGCTCTTTAGGGCTGATTATTTCATTACCAGCCCTAAAGAGCTGGTAATGAAATAGAGAGAATACGAGGTGGGTATTTGGGTAGTGGGTATATTTTTTATATTAACACGAACGCCTTAGCATGACGCGTTTCTCATAAACTGGTAATAGGTATTATTGTTTCGATCCATCAGCCTTTCATCGTTCACTGCTGGGCATAGGCCTACCCAAGAGAACGCCACAGCGAACGGTCCTGTGCCGCCTGCTTCCAACGACTGCCTGCGACTTTGACCAGGTCATCGGTCCACCTGGTAGGAGGCCGTCCTACACTGCGCCGTCCGTTACGCGGTCGCCACTCGAGAACCTTTCTTACCCAACGGTTGTCGGTTCGTCGAGCGATGTGGCCTGCCCATTGCCACTTCAGCATGCTGACCCGGCGGACTATGTCGGTCACTTCCGTTCTCCTACGGATTTCCGTATTACGGATCTTAATAACGTAGAGAGATCCCAAGCATAGCCCGCTCCATAGCACGCTGAGCGACTTTAAGCCTTGATATAAGGCCAACATTCAGAGACCACGCCTCTGTGCCGTAAGTCATCACTGGTAACACACACTGGTCGTAGACCTTTGTCTTCAGACACTGTGGAATATTGTACAAGAAGATCTCCCACAGCTTCCCAAACACTGCCCAGCCGAGCTGGATTCGTCGATCAACCTCTTTCTCGAAGTTGTGTCTACCTAACTGGACAGTTTGTCCCAGGTATACATAGTGGTCGACAACTTCGAGAAGCGCTCTCCCGACCAGGACCAGTGCTGAAATGACATGGACATTAGACATGACTTTCGTCTTGTCCATGTTCATTTTTAGACCCACTAGTCGGGAGACGCGGCTGAGGTCGTTGAGCATGGTACCAAGGTCCTCCAGCGGTTCTGCCATGACTACGATATCATCTGCAAATCGAAGGTGAGTGATGTATTCGCCATTTATGTTGATGCCTAATCCGGTTCAGTCCAAGAGCTTGAAAACATCTTCCAATGCAGTGGTGAAGAGTTTCGGGGACATGACGTCTCCCTGTCTAACACCTTTCTGCAGTTGGATCGGTTTCGTGCTCTTGTCCTGAACTCGGACAGACATAGTGGCGTTTCTATACAAACACTTCAACACTTCGATGTATCGATAGTCAATCTGGCACCGCTGAAGGGATTGCAGCACCGCCCAAGTTTCGATCGAATCGAAGGCTTTCTCGTAGTCCACAAACGCTAGACACAGAGGCCGATTATACTCCTCGGTCTTCTGTATAATCTGGCGCAGCGTATGTATGTGGTCTACGGTACTATAGCCTGTTCGGAAACCAACTTGTTCGGGAGGCTGGAAATCGTTGAGCCTGCGCGTGAGTCGATTTGTAATGACTCTCGAGAATAACTTATAGACATGGCTCAAGAGCGAGATGGGTCTGTAATTCTTCAAGAGGGTTCTGTCACCTTTCTTGAAGAACAGCACCACCATGCTCCTGGTCCACGACTCTGGTACGTCGCCCCCGAGAACGACGGAATTGAATACCCTCTGGAAGGCTTTGAGGACCGGCTTTCCGCCTGCCCTCAGAAGCTCTATAGTAATTCCGTCGTCTCCCGGTGCCTTTCCCTCCTTTAGTTGTTTAAATAAATAAATAAAAATTCGCGGACATTTTTCACACAACGTCCTCTGGTCCCAAACTAAGCTTAACGCTTGTGCTATGGGTACCAGATTACGGATATAATAAATATACTACCTTTTTTTTTGTAAATACATACATATAATAGATAGAAAACACCCAGACGCAGTACAAATATCTGTGTTCATCACATCAATTGAAGCCACGACCTCGTGCACGGAAGTCGGTTACACTATCGACTATGCCACGAGGCCATTCTGATCTCGTACAGGCTGACGTCCGGGATATCTTCGGTATAGTGCCGAGTTAGCTTGGATCTGGGCTCATGGACCAAGCTGACAACAGGGTTCTGGGATCTGTATAACTGTCCATAGAACTCGTGGACCTCTCTTAATAACTCATCTTTGGAAGAAACAACAGTGCCATCATTGGTCTTCAGCTTGGTCAGCTGGTTTTTCCCAATCTCTTGCGAACACAATTATTGTTTAGAAAAGTTTTAATTTAACATTTTTATTTTAGTTTTGTTATGTTAGATTAGAACTCCCATACATAGTTCCTTATCCCCCTTATCCATCCTCAAACGTTCTCTAACATCCCCTCTCACCCTTCTCTGGCATTTTAAACTCAGTTCTTTAGGTACCTAATTATAAGAATAATTTACACATACCTACAATAAAAAAAACTAAATAAATTGTCCGTGTGGTGACGGACTAAGAATACAAGTGTCACCTTTCCCGCGGGTGTAAGGGAAGTAAGCCATTATCACCCTTTGTATTACTGGCGGTACAGCTGGGTACCAAGTGAGAGTATGCACTTGCTATTGGGCCCAAGCGGGTTGGTACTAACGTCTTCTGTGTGGTCGGTCATGAGGCACATCAATGTGTTTTGGCTGTAGCAGAAGATAGCCGTCTATTCTTTAATTTCATAACTGAGAAATGAAAATGGTGAGCAGTGGCTCGATAGTACTCTTGGTATAGTTAAGTCCATGAGTGATGCACATGCCGTCGGGAGGCCGAGGCCCGTCTGCCATTATTAGCAATAAAATATAAACCCCTCTGAGAGAAATGGAACTCAGCATGCTACATCTTAAGAAAATATAGAAAATAAGGCACTCACATATAAGATCAAGGACAAAAGCAATTGCTCTCATTTTAAAAACTAAAATGGAAGTGGGCCGGTCATGTAGCGCGCCTCCAAGATACAGGAAAAAGGCTGGACCAAAACAGTCACCACATGGAAAGACCCACCAGGTAAGCTGTAAAGGAAGACCTTACACACGTTCAGTATACGATATTAAAAATACCGCCGGTACCAAATCGCAACAATAGCTCTGGATAGAGATAAGTGACAATCTTTGGAGAAGGCCTTCACCTGAGGGAATATCTAGTTAGCAATATAGAAACGCATTAAAGTATTATAAAGAAAAAATATAGTTTTAGATAAGTATACATAAATGCTAATAATATAGATTAAAAAAATCACTGTAAAACAGGAAATTAAAAGGCTTTTTATTATTATTTTTTATTTATTATATTTTTATTTATTGCAAGCGAAGCGTTGAGGTGGGTACTGCTCTCATTTTACACAGAACAACTGATTTTTCAAACTTAAAATGTCTCTATTTATCATATATTGCACTTGTAAAATAATATATACACACACATATCAAGAAAAAACACTATTTTTAACACTCGTGATATTTTTTATGCCATTTTTGTTATTTAAACTAGTTAAAAAACTGTTTAACGGACTTCCAACACATGTCCGTGTGTTGTAGGTAATGTATGTTAACACGATAACGACCGAAATACTTTACTAATCTTTTTTTTTCTTTTTAACTTCAGTATTATTACGCTCTATTCCCTATTACTTTTCACGGTCTGATTCGATGTGGTTTAATTGTAATTAAATAAACAAAAAAAATTGTGAATATTTACGCTCGACTCGATGGCACAATGGTACACTAAGACCAGCGCTAAACCTTATTTCGTGAGAACTATTTGAACTACTTCTATAGACCAATATATAAGTACTTCTTAAAATTAGCGCTAGATGGCGTATAAGACATGAGAGCCACATTAGTATTTTTTGAAGTTAGCGCTATCTATGTGATTTATTGAAAACTACTTAGTAAGACCAATACATTATTAGTTACTTATCAAATAATCAATTTTATTGTGAAAAATGAAGATCATGAGGCGTGCACTTTTCCATCCATCCATCAGCCTTTCGACGTCCACTGCTGGACATAAGCCTCCCCAAGAGAACGCCACAACGAACGGATCATGAGGCGTGCACTTTTGGACCTTCCAAATTTTTAAGAAATATTTTTGGATTAGTCCTCATTAGGTTACCGAGCATAACTCTAGGAATATAGGTTATCCTAACTAGGTATTATAAAGCTGTAACAGAGCTGTGTCTGTACATTTAAGATATTTAAGAAAAAAATACTTTATTAGGCTATATGCGGGTCTGAACCTCGTAGAGTAAAAATGTCTGAACACAAAACATTTTGTTTAGATTTCTTGTCTGTATATCTGTTTGTCGGTTTATCTGTTTGTTTGTTCGTGCATCGCGCAAAAACTACCTACAACTTTATCTGATAGCTCTTGAATAGACTTAAAAACTGCTGTACATTTTATCCAGCTGCTATATCGGGAACTTGAGATGTTACCTAAAAACTAGCTTTTGGCCGCTGCGGGCGAAAGGTAGTCCTTAATAATAATATAAATGCGAAAGTGAATATGTTTGTTAGTTTCGCCGTCAACTCATAACTACTAAATCAATCAACATGAAGTTCTACACACAACCAGACAAGGACATAGCCTAGGTACTCTTCATTCCGGAAAAATGAATACTAGTTTGACATATTAAAAGCAATAAAATACTATTCCTTCCAATAAACAAGAAATTTTCGTTGTATACAATAACGTCAATTACGTTGCTTAAGGTGCGAAAGGTAGTCCTTAATAATAATATAAATGCGAAAGTGAATATGTTTGTTAGTTTCGCCGTCAACTCATAACTACTAAATCAATCAACATGAAGTTCTACACACAACCAGACAAGGACATAGCCTAGGTACTCTTCATTCCGGAAAAATGAATACTAGTTTGACATATTAAAAGCAATAAAATACTATTCCTTCCAATAAACAAGAAATTTTCGTTGTATACAATAACGTCAATTACGTTGCTTAAGGTAGGCTTAACAAATAATTAGCGACGAAACAAATGTTCGCTTATTTATAGATTTATTTTCAAAAGTTATATACGTGGCAATCACTCGCCATTATTCAGATGGGCTTAACTCGTTGAATTTTAGCCGGGATTTGGTTTAATGCTCGTTTACACGAGGAAGTTACTTGCGCTAGTTGCTGGAATAAGATTTTGGAAAGGAAAGTACTAAAACACAATTTACCAGTGATTCTTTTTGCCGAATGTTTATGAGAAATGTATTGTATCTTGATTAAAATACAACTCTTTTTACATCAGCAACTCAAGATAATCTAGAAGTAAACTAAAGTATAAGTAATATACATGTATATGTTGTAACTACATCATAGAATTGATCACTTAATGATGTGGCCGAGTATTATAAGAACCTAGCCTAATTAAACCTAACCATGAAGTGGTCGGCCACAACATGAAGTGCTGTTGTTACAGAAAAAAAAACATACATAGCATCACGCCTATATTCCCCGAAGGGCGCAGAAGTGTATTACACACCCACGGTTTGCCAGCAATTTTTAAGCCCCACGTAATAGGGGGCGAGCCTATTGCCGTCTACCGGGCACATTTCCAAACTCCGGGCTGCTATTGAGAATTCTTATTTTTACGAAAAAGCTCAAAAACACTGCCTGACCCGGGGATCGAACCCGAGACCCCATGATCAGCAGTCGCTCACACTACCAGTACACCACCGAGCATTACAAAAAATAATGAGGAATTTAAATAATAATTTAAATAGTGGAATGTACTCGTACAGCCTTGCTTGTCACATAGATGGGTTATCTCGATCAAGGTACCATCCGCAAACTGAAGATAACAAGGCAGTTCCACCACTGGGTACCAGTAACAAACCTACCATCAGTCGCCATGCACGACACCCGCGAAGAAGAATGGGGTGATGATAAGAAATATTCTTAGTCTGTACACACGATATAAATCCCAAAAATAACAAATAAACACATATTTATAAATTAATATTTGCAAAGTTTCTTGCGGTATATGGAACATTTCCTAGCGGTGTCTCTCAAGAAATTAAGAAGGAATATGTTATCGAAATTCGCATTCCGAGCAATTGTCACGATGGCAAAATTTCCAAAGCATCTGGGACGATTTTCTAAGATATGCAGGTTCAAACTTTGCTCGTGCTAACTACTATTTACAATTTCATATTTTCGCAATTCGTATTCATTTATATGGCTAAGAAACTAATGCTTAAAAAATACATAAAAATATCAATATACGTAAAAATAAATTACTAAATTAAAATATTATAAACAAGTATTTCGAACAAAACACGCGTTTAACTTGGTCGAGTTACTGGTCTACATGACTCTCTTCCAGTCAATAATACACGATCTCTTTACGCTTGAAGTGTAGTTAGACAAGTTAATTCAAGCCAACACTATACAAGTAAGTTGTTTGAAACTTGTGAATTATAAATGGGGTTAGCTTTACAACAGTAAGTACACATCTCTCAACAAGTGAAAGGAGTATAAACGATCATACTTCGTTATAAGAACAACGAGTAGAAGGTAGTTAAGTAAACCGATTTTAATCAGGCGAAAAAATAAACGCTTAGCTGAGTGGAATGAATGAGAGAAAAGAGTATTTACTTATCAAATGTGGCATTCACTCGTTCTAAATATATGCTTGAATATTTTGTGTCTACTCGTTTATGTTTGTTTTAAATATGGCAGTTTGGTTTAATACAGACGTAAACTTTAAGTTTAATAAAAAAATATGCTTATAATCAAATAACACGTAATCGTGATATAACTTTATGAAATGAAATGTTTATAATTTTATACGAATAATAACTATTATTATCGGTTTCCGAACGTATGTGTTTTGTTACTTTGTGAATATTATCAATTATATCAAAATATCTAAACATTATAGGCTACGGCAACCGCTTACCATCATGGGGCCGTATGATTGTTTGTCACCCAAGTAGTATAAAAAAAGAAAAAAACTCAGCCAATTCTGTCCGTGTGGTGACGGACTAAGAATACAAGTGTCACCACCCCATTCTTTCCCACGGGTGTCGTATGAGGCGACTAAGGGAAATAAGAATTGTCATCCATTGAATGACTGGTGTTAGGGCTGGGTACCAAGTGGGAGTACTCACTTGGTATCGGGCCCGAGCGAGTTGGTACCACCACGTTTTGGCTGTAACAGGAGATAGCCGTTTGTATTTCATTTCATATCTATAAAATGAATTGGTGAGCAGCGGCTTGAAAATACTCTCGGTATAGTAGAGTCCATGGGCGACGGTTACCATTTACCATCAGATGGACCGTGGCTCGTCTACCACTAGAAGAAATACAAAAAAAAATAGCTATACGTATTCCTGTCTGCACGCAGGAAACATTTTTCTTTTAATATAAAAGCAAGTAATATGTTAGTTCATATTAAGAAGTTTAGAGATTCTTAATAATATTTTTATGCCCCGCCAATGGAAATCCGTTGCTAAGCATGTCAAATGCTAAAAATATATATAAAAATATCTAAACGTGCTACCTTGATATAAAAACACGTATAAATATAGGGCAAGTAACTGGAAACGTCTAGAAAAAATCAACAAACGAAGCACCGTTCAAGACGAAATCCTTGCTTTGGTATTTACGATTTAAAATAAATGGTAGGGATTGGCGGCTGAGGCCTTAGACACAAACGTCGTATTGTATTGTCACAAATCATGAGATTAGAGCGCAAGTATAATTTCCGAAATGATGGTAGGTGGCTGGTAGCAGAGCTAGGTTTAATGTTCGCATATAAAAATGTCGTTCACGCCGAATAATTACAGGATTGAATTGTTAAGCAAAAATAATTACGACACATGGCGTAAGCCGTCCTTATTATGGATTATGGCAATATGTGCTAGGTGAGATACCAATTTGTGAACAAAAAGATTCAAAACATGAAGACAATGAGCTCATGGCTCATTCTGAACTATTACTACTCATTTCGCCATCAGAATTACGACAAGTAAAAAAATTTAAATCTGCTCGTGATATATGGGAGACATTTCAAAGGATATACGAGAGTAAAGGGCTGGCTAGAAAAGCCACTTTGCTGAAGAGACTAATCTTAAAGAAAATGTCCGATAAAGTCGATATACGTGATCATATAAATGACACATTTGAAATCGTGGACAAGGTACAAAATATAGACGTTGACATAAATTATGAGCTCCTTAGCATCATGTTACTGTACAGTCTACCACCATCGTTCGAAAACTTCAGAATTGCCATTGAAAGTAGAGATAAATTACCTTCTCCAGAGGAGCTAAAGGTAAAGATTATCGAAGAAAATGAAGCTAGAAGAAATGGAACAAACGATGAATCGCAACAGAGTGAAGCATTTTTCACAAAAAGGAAGAAAAATATTATTTATTGCAACAATCGTCACAAAAAGGGACACACCACACAAAAGTGCTGGGTGAAAAAGCATAACAAAACCTCAACAGAGAAGCAAAGAAATTTCAATGTCTGTTTAAATACTACCAGTTCAAAGGAACAGACAGACATACGAGTATGTTGCTTAGACAGTGGATGCACATCACATATGACTGGATCAAAAAATAAATTCTCTGTAATTGAACATGAAGACGGATCACTAAAATTAGCTTCAAATCAACACATAACTAAAAAAGAAGGAAGAGGTACCATAAAATTACAAAAAGATAATATAATATTGAATAAAGCATTGTATGTTCCAGAACTGTCTATAAACTTAATGTCAGTTGCTCGAATTACTGAAAATAATTACTCTGTGATTTTCACAAAAAATAAAGCATACATTAAAGATGAAAATAAGAAGATAGTTCTGCAAGCTGAAAAAACAAATGGCTTATATTATGTAAAATTAAAAAATGAAAAAGAAAAAGTAAATTCCATACAACAAAGTGACATAATGAAGTGGCATAAAAAACTAGCGCACTTAAACGAATATGATATGAAGCACATGTTAACACAAAATTTAGTAAAATATTTGAAATTCAATACCAATAAAAATTTAAAAAATTGTGAGCCTTGCATATCTGGAAAAATGTCACGTCTGCCTTTCCCAGAATTAGAGGGTAATAGAACATCTGATCTTCTTGAAATAATCTACAGTGATGTATGTGGTCAAGAAACAATTGGAGGATCACGTTATTTTATAACGTTTATTGATGACTACAGCAGATATTGCTTTATTTACTTCATGAAACAGAAATCCGAAGCATTCGAAAAATTCCAAATGTTTAAAAAGGAAGTTGAAAACATAACAAATAAAAGAATAAAATATTTACATACTGACAATGGGAAGGAATATGTTAATGATAATTTTAATAAATATTTAAAGGATTCTGGCATTCAGCGGCGTCTAACAGCTCCGTATACACCACAACAAAATGGCATTGCTGAAAGAAAAAATAGATCTCTAGTTGAAAAAGCAAGATGTATGATGATAGAATCGAAAGTCCCTGAGATATTGTGGGCTGAAGCAATTCATACTGCAAACTATTTGATAAATAGATGTCCTACAAAAAGCCTTAAAGGAAAAACACCATACACGATATGGGTAGGACGTACTCCATCTGTGAAACATTTACACATATTTGGTTCAAAGGCATTTATTTTAAACAAGAATAAAAAGCATGGAAAATTCCAACCAAAAGCAAGTGAAGGTATATTTATGGCATATGCGCCATATAGAAAAGCATACGTAGTGAGTCGTGATGTAAAAGTCTTAGATGATAGGATGTATTACCAACAAAGCACTGATGTTCAGCTCGATGAAACCTTACCTGAAGAGGTGACACCTGAAACAAAAGAAATAAAAAATAAGAAAAGGGAAAATGAAGAAATAATTTCAACAAATAATGACTTACCTTTTCAGCCATCTTCTTTTCAGGATTTTCAGGTTAATTATAGCAATGAAAATAAAAACAGTCGACCAAAAAGAAACCTGAAACCTCCTGTATGGTCGGAGGACTATGACATGGGAGATAATTGTGATCTAGCTTACCTTTGTGAGTCAAGATTCACAGTGAAAAATGGCATGATGCCATAAAATCTGAAATTAGCGCTCATATAAAAAATGAAACATGGAAAATCATAAGTAAGGAGGAGAATATGAAAAATTTGGTTGATTACAAAATGATATTGAAAGAAAAATGTGGGCCAAGCAATAATTTAACTAAAAAGGCCCGACTAGTAGCAAAGTGTTTCACTCAGAGGCCTGGTATCGACTACAATGAGACATTTGCATCAGTAGCAAAACTCAGTTCTATAAGATTACTATTGGCAGCTGTTGAACAAAATCTGAAGTTAGGACAACTTGATGTCACTACAGCATAGGTATTTAAATGGAAACCTAAAGAAAAAAACCGGATTATTTAGAAAAATACATTAATGAAATCATGATTGAGGAAAGAGAGAATGAAAACCTAGACATCTTTAACAAAGCCATAAATATGCTGCAAGATTTGCGAAAAAATAAAAATGAGAAAGTGTGTCTACTAACAAAAGCCCTGTATGGATTAAAGCAGTCAGGAAGACAATGGTATATAAATGTTATATAGATATACATATCTAGTATAGTATAGTATACATACTATGTCGGTATTGTCGGTATAGTCGGTATAAGAACAATAAACGAGTCTGTGTTGAGCCGCCGTGTTTCATTGACGCAGCACTATACGTATCACTGGCAACGAGGATTCAACTTACCCACGTACACCATTTATAAAAATATTTTTTTTAAAATGCCAATTGGACGCATAGAATCTTTTTGGGCAGTGGCATTTGGGAGGCCTATGTTCGCCGTGTTAATCAATTTATAACTCTAAACAGTATCGATGATTCGTTAAAAGTAGCCACTTTAGTGACAGTAGTAGGCGCGGAGTGTTACGAGTTAATGTGTGATCTGTGCGCTCCAGATACCCCTGAGTCAAAATCTTACGATCAATTAGTCGCTTTGGTGAAGGAACACTTGGAACCTGATAGATCAGAAATAGCGGAGAGGCATATTTTTCGGCAGAGAACACAACGTCAAGGTGAAAAAATTCGCAAGTACCTACAGGCGCTTAAACATTTAGCAAAAACTTGCAATTTCGGCATTTGTTTAGGTCTGCTTGCGAGATCAATTCGTTTCGGGGCTGGTCGACGAGGACATGAGATCGAGGATCTTCGCAGAACGAAACATAGACTACAAGCGCGCCGTGGAGCTGGCGCTGGCACTGGAGGCGGCGTGTGCTTCGGCTAGCCCGGTTGCGCGCCCCGGCGCCGCTCAGCTGGCCGACGATGGCTTGCATCGGACTTCGCGCGGGCGAGGAGACGCCGCGCGGGCGCAGCGTTTATGTTTGCGATGTGGTAAATCGGGCCATACGGAAGGCAAGTGTCGGTTTAAGCAATATAGCTGTGATTTAGGTGGTGAAAAAGGCCATCTTAAGGCAGTGTGCAAGTTGAGTAGAAGTGCGAAAGGATACAAAGGTCAGTTCTTTCTTAATGACTCCGATACGGACGATGACAGTCGTAACTTTTATAATTTAGTAGTTATAACGACGGCGATTTTACTAGAAATTTAATTGTTGAAAAAATTAAATGTAGATTTGAAATAGACACTGGAAGTAAAATTTCTGTTATTTCGAAACATTACTATGATAATTACTTCTCAAATATACCCATGCAAAGAAAATGATATGTTTAAAATCATATACGGGTGACGTCATCGAGACGATCGGCTACATAACTGTCAAAGTTGTTTGCGGTAAACAATGCGCAATACTTAATTTGTATATTATTGCGAACTCCTTTGATGGATCGCACTTGGATAAAACATTTAAAGTTGGCAGTTGTGGAATGTTATAACATATCAGATGACGACTCGATGGCGACATCATTACATGACGAATTTCCGGAGGTGTTTGCTGACGGGTTAGGCACATTTAAAACAAAATTTTGGCTTTACTTAAAAGACGATACTCCAGTTTTTGTAAAAGCCCGGCCTTTACCTTTGGCTCTGAGACAGCCGGTGGAACAGGAGCTCGATCGTTTGCAACGGGAGGGGGTAATCTACAAAATTGAGCGATCAGACTATGGTACTCCCATTGTACCGGTTGTTAAAGCCAATGGTAGTATCCGGCTGTGTGGCGATTACAAAATAACAATTAATCCCATGCTAAAAGATTGCCACTACCCGTTGCCTCGGATCGAGGACCTATTTGCCGCTCTAGGAGGGGGTGAGCAATACACTAAACTTGATTTATCAAATGCTTTTCAACAATGTATTTTACATAAAGAGTCCCAGCCGATGACGGCGATCACAACTCATATGGGTACGTTTGTTTACCGGAGAGTTCCATTTGGTATTAAATGCATACCCGAAAACATCCAAAAAATCATGGAGGAAACCTTGAGCGGATTGCCGTCAATGGCAG
The DNA here is from genome assembly GCA_948253155.1 of Leucoma salicis. Taxonomy (NCBI): domain Eukaryota; kingdom Metazoa; phylum Arthropoda; class Insecta; order Lepidoptera; family Erebidae; genus Leucoma; species Leucoma salicis. The sequence goes on from OX411812.1 coordinate 25,136,469, forward strand.
TATTTGCGGACGACATTTGTGTTACTGGCAAGGATAGGACCACACATTTGGCTAATTTGAAAGCAGTGTTACAACGGCTTAATCAAAATGGGTTACGTATAAATTTTCCTAAATGTCAATTTTTCAAAGACAATGTTACTTATTTGAGTTATAAAATTGACAAGTTTGGCTTGCATACAGATAAAAAGAAAATTGCATCCATTTTAGCCGCGCCAGCACCTACAAATGGAAATATCAAACACACACACAAACAGGCAAAGCAGAATCCTGCTCGTGACTGTTATTTTCGATTTCACATTTTCACACTTTGCGTTAATTTATATTTCGATAAAGAGTTTATATGGCTAAGCATGTCAAATGCTAAAAATATATATAAAAACATTTAAGTACTCATTTATTATATTGTTTTTTGAGCAATTGAAAATAAATGTAAAATAAAAGCTGTTTAATTTGCTTGACATGACAAGTACGTCAACTTATTGTTACCTTAGCTTCTTCAGATATATGTTAACAAGTTTTTCCTGACATCCGATTTAAATGAAACAATGCCTATATTCTGCTCCAAGTCAAGCTCTACACACCCATAAAAACTGTTTAGAAATACGTACAGCAATATCAGAGATCTGCCCTTACTAAAAATAACACACAAAACGATTGAAAATAGTTTTTTCGTTTTCTATAACTCTTTTCCTATCGTCCCCTCTCTATTTATACAGACTCACCGGGTAAGACGTTTACTCATAGCTTCTAGAAATCTATTACAAATACTTATTAGGTACCAGGCTACCATAACTTGCAATAATTGATATCACTAAGCACAAATGTATAAAGATAATCGCCGGCTGCTTATGCTTTGTCACAAACGTCAAAGGGTTTCCAGATTATAGAAAAGGACTCCCGTCTCGAGTTTACTCACCTAAGACTCGGGTCTCAATGAGAGCCCGATATCCGAGTACTACTAACTCTTCATGCCCATACAAACGTTTGTAAGTTGTACGAGTGAATACTGAATCGATATTAAATTTAAGTTGTCAGATATTTAATGTGAAAGTTTGCATGTTAGGTTATTGAATAGATACTTTTTATACCGGTATATCATGTACATGGCTCATGGATAATTATCTACTACTTATCAATATTGTTCGTTTAGGCGATGATGAGGATGCTCCTGGTACAACCAAAACACACCCTTATACTTGACGGTTGGTGCCCGGCACCACATGCCCGGACACGATAACAATCAATCCGGTATCAAACCTTTCCAGCCAGCCGTAAGATTTAGGTAGTAGGTACGTCTATAAAATTTCATTAGATACTAGAGGCCTTTCTGTAACTATTTTCTTCTATAACAGCACAAGCGATTTTTGATCTATATTTTTTAGCATTTGACATGCTCAGCTACTTTTAAAGTACAAATTATTTGTGAATGAGGAAAAAGAGATTTTTAGTACGAGCGGGAATCGTACCTGCGTCCCTTCCAATCCGGGGAAGTGCTCTAAGCCACTGAACTACCGTACCGACCTTACGGTCATCCCCGCTCGTACTAAAAATCTCTTTTTCCTCATTCACAAATAATTTGTACCTACTTTAGCACAAGCGATTTTGAATATCGAATAAAGATTTTCTTTCTTGAAAATTTGAAATGCCTTTAACTGTGTGATAGATTTGTGTACAGTACATAGATATTTTGACGGCCTTTAAAATTCAAAGTTTTGTTAATATCCAGTGATGGATTGACCCTAAAGTGAGATAGGCCCGGGCCTGCCACTACAGTAATGTCTTCCAGCTCCAGTGATCCGCCAATACAGGCGGAGAGACTGCACACGGCGGTTTGTCTAGGGGGTGAGTTACCCACACTACCCTGTTCGTTGCGTGCGGTTAGGTACATTTTTTCCCCCTTAACAACCGGGCCTAGGCCGGCCAGAATAGCTAACCATGCTTAAAAAATACGCTGATGATAACAAGAAACAACCTAAGTAAGATGCAATGATATCGTCTGTTGTACACAGTCAGTTGTTAACAATAATCAATACATAGATTTTTTATTTTATCTCAACGTAATTAAAACGAAACTTGGGTGGTGCTGTAGTCCCTTCAGCGGTGCAAAATTGACAATCGGTACATCGAAGTGCTGAAGTGCTTGTATAGAAACGCCACCATGTCAGTCCGTATTCAGAACAGAAGTACGAAACCGATCCAACTGCAGAGAGGTGTTAGACAGGGAGACGTTATGTCCCCGAAACTCTTCAGGGCTGCATTGGAAGATGTCTTCAAGCTCTTGGACTGGACTGGATCCGGCATCAACATTAATGGCGAATATATCACTTACATTCGATATGCCGATGACATCGTAGTCATGGCAGAATCACTGGAGGACCTTGGCATGGTGCCTCAATGATCTCAGCAGGGTTTCCTGACTAGTGGGTCTCAAAATGAACATGGACAAGACGAAAGTCATGTCTAATGTCCATGTCATTTCAGCACCGGTCCTAGTCAGGAGTGCGCTTCTCGAAGTTGTCGACCACTATGTCTACCTGGGACAAATAGTCCAATTAGGCACAACATCGAGAAAGAGGTCAATCGACGAATCCAACTCGGGTGGGCAACGTTCGGGAAGCTAAGGTATCTGGTCAAAGCTGCGGGGAGCCGTTGGATGCGGTCGGTACAGGACCGCTCGTTGTGGTGTTCTCTTGGGGAGGCCTATGTCCAGCAGTGGACATTGAAAGGCTGATGGATGGACGGATGGATGGAATAAAATTTCTGAATATATCTCGATAAAACTTGATAATAAAGTAGTTAAATTCATATGTGAGTAATATCTACTCGTAAATGAGGGGAGCTGAGAAAGGGGCGGCTGATAATATACGCCTTAGGGCGCCCAAGACTGGGCCCACACTACGTTGCCCCGAACGACGGGGTGTGTGGTTAGGTACGCCTTTAAAGATAAGCGTCGCTTAGAAATTGCAAATCCATTTCAGTACTCATCAGATAAGTCCTTACAGACACCCCTAAAATATAGGTAATAATTGGATTATTTAAACCAACTTTTTTTGTTAAGGCGGGAAAAAATATTATTAACCGCACACCACGACGTTCGGGGCAACGAACACGGTCGCGTGGGTTCACCTAGGACAACGGGTTACCTACTAAATAAACCCGACGTGTGTCGTCTTGCCACCTGTATTGGCGGACCACTGGAACTGTGTGACATTACTTTGGTGGTAATTCAGATAATTATATTAAAGCCTGGACAACCGCATATTTTATTTTTGATACGAGGAGTTCCTGATGGATATGCGCAAACGAATTAAAAATTCTCTGGAAACGTGTTTCAACGCCTAGTCACAGATCTATTATAAAACTAGCCTTTGTCCGCGGCTCTGCCAATAGCTAGTTTTTAGGTTATATCTCAGGTTCCCGATATATTTTAAGTCTAATCAAGAGCTACGAAATAAAAAAGTTGCATCAAAATCCGTTCAGTAGTTTTTGTGTAATGCGTGAAGGAATAAACACAAAATATCTAAAAAATTGTTTTGTGTTTAGACACGCCTATGTAACCTAATACAATCATTTTTCTTTTTTCTCAAATATCTTAAATTTACAGACACGACTCTGTAACAGCTTTATAATAGTTAGGAAGTAGCATCACTAAGAGCCACTATCAATAAAAATGCACTTACCACGATTCTCCATAATGTCTATTGAGTGAAATGAATGTCATTTATCTAAACGGACTTATTTACCTTTTAAATGATAGTCCTTTAGACATATTTAGTGCCATTATACAAACACTTATTACATTATATTTAAAACTAGCTTCTGCTCCGCGTTGAATTTAGTTTTATCTTATCTTTAAATGAGGATAACCGATTTCCTAGCATCTGGTTTAAATTGAATAAAGCCTATTTGCTGTTATGCAAACCGCATTAAAATCCGTCATTTCAGATATGTGCGCTACAATGAACAGACAGACCAAAGATTTAAAAACTGTTGTGTTATCTTAATTACGAGGAGGGATCAAAAAGTAGTGAGAATGAGATATAATATAATGACTGTTGAATACTTAATAATTTATTTTTCTACATAGTCTCCGAGTCTCTCTGCACACCGAGTCCAGCGCTTTTCTAAGGCTTCAATCCCTTTCAAACAAAAAATTTTGTCTTGGTCCTGCAAAAAGCTCTCCACGGCATCCATCACCTCGTTATCGTCTTCGTACCTGTTTCCCCTTAAGTATTCTTTCAATTTGGGGAACAGATAAAAATCGCTAGGCGCCAGATCTAGTAAATAACCAATTCCAAGCCAGCTTGCTGAATGGCAGCCATCGCAACTGCTGACCTGTGCGCGAGTGCGTTGTCGTGATGAAACAGCACGCCACTTCAAAGTTTCCCTCTGCTTTTCTCTTTGATGGCATTCTTCAACTTGGGAACTAAAGCTGCATAATATTGGCCTGTAATTGTGGTTCCACGCTCCAGGTAATTAATCAACAATATCCCTTCTGAGTCCCAAAATATTGAGGCCATAACCTTGCCAGCCGATGCCACGGCACGAAACTTCTTCGGGGTCGGTCATGATGGCCGTTTCCATTGCGAAGATTGCTGTTTTGTCTTGGTATCAAAATGATGGACCCATGTTTCGTCCATTGTTACGAAACGAGACAAAAAGTTTTCAGAATCTTCTTGAAACTTGTCCAACAGTATCTTAAAAATGTCAAGTCGATTTTGTTTCTGACTGTCGGTTAACATTCTCGGCACCCATCTTGCGGAGACTTTTCTCATATTCAAAGATTGTTTCAATATGGATTGAATACTTCCATATGAAATGCCCGTTTCTTGAATTAAGTATCAGATAGTAACTCTTCGATCGCTTAATACAATTTTCTTGACTTTCGCAACATTTTCTTGGGTGACTGACGTCGATGGACGGCCGCAACGATGTTCGTCTTCCGTGCTCGTTCTCCCTACTCGAAATTGAGAAGCCCACCTTGCAACAGTGAAATACGGCGGAGCAGACTCTCCTAATGTTGCCTCCAAATCGCAATGAATCTCTTGCGTAGTTAACTTTTTTAAACAGAGGTATTTAATAACGGCTCGCACTTAGTTTTTCTCCATTTTCGAGAACACGTTCCGACACGAAGCAAACAAATTACTAATTCAGAAAAAAACAAAAGAGAATCGAATATATCGAATATTTTTTCTTTTTTAATATTACAAATATGTATCTGAGCTATGCCTGCCAGTATTTATTTTTTTTCTTACCAAGGAGTATGTCGTTCTCACTACTTTTTGATCCCTCCTCGTAACTTACCTTTTTCTTATCGTCAACTCTCAATTAATTAACACACTAAATTCTGCCCGCGAGATCATCCGCGTGGACTTCATAATTATGAATGCATCACTCTAAGATTGTCTATGTAAAAATAGCTATGCCACGGATACCATTCGTGTTTCCGGGATGAAATGTCTATGTCCTTTTCTGGACTCCAGACTATGTGTATGCGAAATTTCATGATCATTTGTTCAGTAGTTACGCCGTGAAATCGTAACAAATAAAAAACTCACTTTCGCATTTATAATATTAGTAAGGATATCTTAAAAAGTATCATGGCTCTGTGAAGGAAGGTCAGCTTTTGAAATGTTCCAGCTCGTACAAGGCCAACATAGTGTACTATGATGGACCTAAACTTTTCCCACTCAGAGAGGAGTGCCCAGCATTGGGCAATGGTTTCACTGCGAGAGAAAAAGGGTAGACAGTGAACTGCAGTAACTTAAACTTTATCTTAACAATGAGATTTATGAAATCCAAACAAATAAAACGATAATTAATAAATATTTTAATAAAATTCTCAACAAAATTACATTATTCAACATCATACACACAAGATTGTACTAAATAATATAAAATATTTAAATAACATTTCGAACAAAACTGATAATTATCACATTTATTATCACTCATTATAATAATTAACCATAAACACAAAGTGAAAAATGTGAAATCGTAAATAACAGTCACGAGCAGGATTTGAACCTGCATCGCCTGGATACCGTCCAGATGCTTTGCCAATTCAGCCATCGTGACAATTGCTCCTGACTGCTAATTTCGATAACACATTCATACTTAACGTCTTTGGGTGACGCCTGCGCCATCTGTCGGCAGTATTTTCATACATTATACCGACCAGGTAAACTTAATTTTACAATTAAGATTTTTACCTAATAATGACACAAACCCTATAAATATTTAGATATTTTTATTTATATTTTTAGCATTTGACATGCTTAGCACTATACATTAAGTGAAATATGTGAAATCGAAAATATTTATAGGGTTTGCGTCATTATTAGGTAAAAATCTTAATTGTAAAATTAAGTTTACCTGGTCGGTATAACGTATGAAAATACTGCCGACAGATGGCGCAGGCGTCACCCAAAGACGTTAAGTATGAATGTGTTATCGAAATTATCAGTCACGATGGCTGAATTGGCAAAGCATCTGGACGGTATCCAGGAGATGCAGGTTCAAATCTTGCTCGTGACTGTTATTTTCGACTTCACATTTTTCACTTTGTGTTTAATGTATAGTGCTAAGCATGTCAAATGCTAAAAATATATATAAAAATATCTAAATAATTATCCTGTCATTATTTATCACTACATCCCATATGTCGCCAGCGACCCTGCTCTATGCATATCAATGCATGCAAAAAAAAATTCTGCAAGCATTTTGACTAAGTTTTACCACTGACCTCTATACATTCAGACAGGCGATATTCGTTTTGTTAGATGAGTATCTCATTCTCAATGAGGTATCTAATTTATCGACGCCTTTTTGGCGCTAAATATAATAGCAATTCAAATAACTAGATCTTTTTTTAAACAATTACAATGCGTTTAAAATTACTGATTATTCATGTAAAAATTATAAAATATATAGAACGAAATATAATTTCTCTACATTTAAAAATTGAGCGAGATTATATTATAAAATATAAACTATTTCTTTGACGTAACAGAGTTTCGGCAGCCATTTTTAGAATTTTGCGTCTAACGATAGTCATATTCGTTTGGAACAAGATCTTAACCTATTATTTATGTAAGAGCAGCCGATACATATATAGTGGTCAGTGTACTTTTACGCCTAGCTGCCTGATATATTATTATAAGAATTGAAATATTTACAAAACATTGGAATGTTGATATATCTCATAAATTTATAAAATTATTGATTATAAAATTCATACTTTGATATCCAGGTTATTTATTTACATATATCTCATATTCTCGACCAGTGGTTCCCAAATTATCTAAATTATATTACAAATTGATTTTATTAGATTATTTTTAGTAACTTTAATACTAGATTCCCAAATATTTACCTCATGTACTTAAAAGCTACTACTCAGGGACCACTGATTTAGATATATCACATATATCTAGATATATGTATATCTCGTATATCTTAAATAAGAAATTAACAGTCTGTTTTAGTTTTTATGTATACCAAACCAATTTACATCAAAACCTATTAATGATTTTTGACTACCAATAAAAATATTTAATCTTTAAGTACTTAGGTAAGATCGTGATATGCAAAAACAGCCTAAGTCTAATTTATTAAACCTTAAAAATAACTTGAATATACAAAAAGAGATATCCTTAATAACGAACAATGTTGTATGAGATTTATCCCTGAAGAGGGTGTAAAAAGGTGGCTAAAATTATCGCCTTGAAGCAATTTTTAAACGCATAAAAAATTCTGTTCGGTGCTCTTAAATTATCGCGATAACTCCAAACCTGTAAAACGTACATACATTAATTGCTGGCATTGCTGTGCGCCTAGTACTGCAGTCTCCATACGTTGCTCATACGGCGGCTACCATATACCATCCAATCATACTGGTGGTACATCAGTTAGGGAGAAGAATTAAAATTTGATAAGAACATTCTATATTTGCTTTGCAGGACATTTGAAACCGTCACAGAAGTTCCATCCATCCATCCATCCATCAGCCCTTCCACGTCCACTGCTGGATATAGGCCTCCCCAAGAGAACGCCACAACGAGCGGTCCCGTCATGGGGGATAATGCCGTAATCGCCACGCTTGGCAGGCGGGTTGGCGATCGCAGTGGATGTTGTTAATACTCGAAGGAGTGCAACTGCCCACTCCCCCGGTACTCCCTCAGTCGGCTTTTACGACTCCCATGGGTGGAGAGGAGTGGGACAATTCTAAAGCCGGCCCCACACGACGGTACTATCATTGGCAATGCGCAAATGTTGTCTCTGGCGTTCCTAGCAACTACGATAACTCCTTACCATCATGCTGGTAGTTTTTTTATAGCCATCACTTGCTGGTGAGTGGTAACTGTGATTCATGGACTCAACTATACTAAGAGTACCATTAAGAAACTGCTCACCATTTTATTTCACAGAATGATGATTGATTATTGGGAAATGAAATTTGGATGGGCATTACCGCAGTAATGCAATTGCTTACTTCCCTTAGTCACCTTGTACGACATACGCGGTATAGAATAAAACTTCTCTCACCACACGGCATAATAATTTACCACGCACCTAATATATGCTGGTCAATACTAGGTCCATCGACGAACCGAGTATCGAACCCGCTGTGCAGGTCTTCGAACAAACTCCGCAGTTCATCCTTGAAATTCCACAGAAGAAACTTGTGTCCGCTCTTCTCCAAATCTATTATCACAGATACTAAATTCTGAAACAAATTATTTTTTATTTTATTAAATAAATAGATCCAACAAGCACTAATAGCATAGCGGTAAAATCAAAGACTGCACAGACAATGGTATGGAGGTTAATCCCCAGTCCGAAGTTCACAGCACACTTCTGACATTTTGAGATTTTTCGAAATTGTGTGTATTTGTTTACAAATTATTGAGAGATACTTCTGAAGTCTACCCACCGGCACTGGGCCAGCGTGGTGCACTACGGCCTGAATCCCTTGCACTATGAGAAGAGATTCGTGCCCAATAGTGGAGTAATCAGTGACAACAAATCTTCCCGCGACTGCACCCCCGTAAAATTCAAATTTTGAAGACAATACGCTGCACTTTGAAATAATCGGCCACGTAGAGAGGATGGATGATTAACGAAACAAATACTACTAGGAGACTATGAATGGGCAAGTTGGTAGAAATCGCCTAGGCAAACGTATTTTGACCAGATCGAAGACGTTCTTAAGGTAGGCCAAGTTAAAAGTACTCGTAACCGACGAGCATGCATGAAAGCGCTGATGAAAGTAGATGAAGCGAAAGATGTGTTTCAGGATCGTAGCAAGTGGGGAGCAGTGGTCTCTGCCTACCCCTACGGGAAAAAGGCGTGACGATATGTACTCGTATGTATGAAATAATCCCTGTATCGCAGGGGACTTTACAAACATAAAATTTCACCACATTCAGTTATACAAACGCTCTTTGTGTTTATAATAAGACACCGGTTCAACACAAAGTTCGTTCTTATTCATCAATTTGATGGGCCTCGTGGCGTAGTCGGTAGTGTAACCGACTTCCGTGCACGAGGTCGTGGGTTCGATTCCGACTCAGGACAGTTATTTGTGTGATGAACACAGATATTTATACTGCGTCTGGGTGTTTTCTATCAATGCATGTATTTACAAAAAAAAGTAATATATGTATTATATCCATAATCTGGTACCCATAGCACAAGCGTTAAGCTTAGTTTGGTACCAGAGGACGTTATGTGAAATGTCCGTGAATATTTATTTATTTATATTAGTTATTAATTTTACCAGTTAAGTTTAACAGTAGATCTCACCTCAGCTACTCCTAAATCGATGGCATGCAATTGTCTGCCATCCAGTACGACCACACACTCATGTTCAGGGACATGTCCCCTGATTTTCTGCTGCACGTGTTGGGAGCTTGAGTACGAGAGGGTGCCGATGAATGTGATCAAAACGCAATCTTGATTGCCTACCTGCAGAAAAGAGACAGCTGAACCGTTAGATTTTTTAGTACAAGCGAGACAAATAAGCATACAACCCGGCTGATGGTGAGTTACCGTAGCCTATAGACTAGTTTTTTTTATTGTTTATAGTGACAGATCTAAAGCCTACCTGATGGTAAATGGTAATCGCCGTTCATGGCTATCTCCCGCTACAACCAAAACACATCGAGGTGGTTCATTGCCGGACACACGGAAGACGGTGGTACCAATCCGCTCGGGCCCGATAGCAAATAAGTAGTCTCACTTGAGACTATTATATTGTTATATCCTACTGTTATATTTCGTTCAGTGAGAGAGAGCGCCGGAGGCCTAAACCGTCATCCCCTCTTTCTCTACATCATATCCCTTTTCTTGAAGATAGCTACGTCTGAGAGATGCCTCTGGTTTTGAAAGTCTGTAAGCTACGGTACCTATTTAGCGTTAAGTCGGTCGTATGCTTGTTTGCCTTGTAGTAAAAAAAAAAAACAGTAAAAAAAATTTAAAACTACAGCAATGTATAAATATATGTTTATAATTAACTAGCTTCTTTATTTTCATGTTGAAAATACTGGTCTTCATTTCGTTCATTCGGACTTTTTTAGGCTGGTAGGTACTTGGTAGTGACGAATCACTCTTCATACATATTTTTAGAATAGCGCCATCTATATTTGACATCTCGCAGTCTATTTTATGTTTCTGCCGTCAGCTGGTGGTTATTTATTTTTGCTCAGTCCGTAACGATCGTATCGTGATGTCAAATAATCAAATGTGAACAGATGTTTTTGTTTACATAAGCAAACGCTTCAGGTTTTTTATCTTAGTACCTATAGATTTAAAAAGTAGTAAATAGGCAAATAACAGCAAGTAGGAACCTTGAAGGCCTGTGAATGCAGCGGTGGTCTGGCGGCCTGGGCCAGGGCCCGGGCGGCGTCGGCCCCAGCCCCCACTAAGATGCCGTACTCCAGGCCTATGCACGTGCCCGCCACCACCGTCAGTCCGTACACCAGGAGTTCCACCTCTGCAAAAGGTCTGAACTTTCATCATAAACCAATTATTTCTTCTTCTGTCGGTGCATGACGGATGGATATAAAACATAGGCAGTCAGGAGGACTTAAGAGATAAAAGCATTTCTAATTCATAATAGATTTTTATATATCTAAATAGGTCTCAAATGTACTGGATATGTGATTTTTGTAACTTATAACTTACTAGTATATTTCCCGCGGCTTTGTTCACGTCCTAGTATTGTCGATGAAAAACCAATTTCGGATAGGATTCCTATTATTAGGTATAAGCATCGCCACGCTAACAGCTGGTTTTACCTCCCCGCATTAGATGTTTCACATCAAAAATAAAGGTTTCCAACATACAACATATCTTATACTAAAACCTCCGAAACACGCTGCATCTTTATGATATAAGTATTATTCCGATCGGTTCAGCAGTTTTCGCAGTATAACCGAACGAAAAAACCGGCTCTCCATTTATTAGTATAGATAAGAATAATAAGACACTATTTAGTAAGAATTGTTTCAATAGATGGCGGTGTATACGTATTCTGAATGGCGGTGTTAAGAATATCATGAGAATTTACCCATCTATACGAAAAATATGGCAATTATGCTTATTTTGTAAATTAAGTTATTATTTTTATTTAAATTTTCAACCTGTTTTTTCATGGACCATTAACAGTTACCTCGTTGCCGAATGAAAAGTCGTTAAAAAGAACAGTTTATTGATTCATCGACCACCTCTTGTACACCAGTTTCCCGATGACTACATATGTAACAATGTTGTGGTATTTGAATTTTGGTTTTGTATGCAGAGTTCAAGTCACACAGCATTCTATTGAGAAATTGAGATATTATAATTGCTCTGGATGGAAATCCACAATTCAGACCTTCCGACAATGGGTGGAACTGATGACGCGAAGGTCATTATTTACAGCCCAACACTGGCACTTACTACTTCTACGAATGAAAATGCCACCACCCCATGCTTCCCCGTACAAGGCGACTAAGGGAAGTTAGCAATTATCACCCACTGCATTATTGGTAGTAAGTAAAGACCCTGAAGTGTTTTGGTTGTAGCGGGAGATAGGTGACCATCCATTAATTTCCCATAAGAGTGAAAAAAAATAGACGTCACGGGACGTCTAGCAGATGTGAGAACATCGAAATTATTTTGTAGAAATAAAATGATCATAACTTGACAAAGACTTCCTCAAGACGAATCAAACGAGTATAAACTCGATAGGGTTGCGTAGTTTTATTACAGAGTTACTGTGGCCACCTTCCAGCTCCATCGTCAGACCCTGAATACCATCTAGAGACAAAGTACTCGTCAAGACAAATCATACGAGTCCAAACTCGATGGAGTTATGTCGTTTTATAACGGAGTTCCTATGGCCACCTTCTAGCTCCATCACCAGACCCTGGTAACCATCTAAAGACAAAATACTCGTCAAGACGAATCAAACGTGTTCAAACTCGACACGGTTGCGTCATTTCATTATAGAGTTACTGTGGCCACTTTCCAGCTTCATCATCAGCCCCTGGATACCATCTAGACACAAAGTACTCGGCAAGACGAATCATACGATTCCTCATTCCTCTTCCTTTCGGATTCCATCGCGTGCGGTCGTGTGTTCAGAACTCCTACATAAATATTATTGCAATTATTTGAGTAAATGTTTTAAATAAAATATATCAGTGAAAATAGTGTGCACAACAACCAGGCGAGCATTGCAGCGAGGAGATCTTATAGTGTGAGTGAAACCAATCTATTCAAAGGCGAGATAGGCGTAGTGAGGGTAGTTTCGCAACAACTTTCTATGCCTACGCCTATTTAACTAGTTGCCCCGTGTCACCAATAACTGCGCCTGCGCTGTTATTTGACTCAATTCTTGACTGTCACAACAGTACAGAGGGCTGCACGCAAATCCAGCACCATAAACAATGCCGAAAACTCAACGTACTCCACCAAATTTTTTAGTGGCAGACAGCAATTTGAGTGAAATAGACTCAATCACTGGAGGATCAGACTCACAGTTACATCTCCTAGTGAAGCAAAGTGAGTCTGTAATCACAACGAGGCGAATTAAAAGGAAAGCCGATATGGAATATGACGAAAATGCGTCTATAATAATGCCACAAATGAAGGCTTTATTTGAAGGTTTTGAAAAAAACAGAGTAAAAAATTTGAATCCCTTATTAATACGATAACGGAACAAAATTCTGAACTACAAAATAGTGTGGAATTTCTCTCACAAAAGTATGATGATTTTTTTAATCGAATGGAGCATCTCGAACATGAAAACGCGAATTATAAGAAAAAAATTATTTCACTAGAAAATAAGATTGAATATTTGGAGCGTACAAGCCGTAAGTCTATGATTGAAATAAAAAATGTACCTAAATCAATCAGCTTCCTTATTTTCGGAAGCTTTATTGGAAATTGTCTGTAAAATCGGAGAAACAATCGAAGAACCCATTTCATCATCAGACATTTGTGACTTCATGATCGTCTAAGAACAAAGAATCAATCTACTAATCATATAATAGTCAATTTTGTAAACACATCTTTAAAAGCATCATTCATAAAAAAGTTGTGACTACAATAAAAATAATAAACATAGCAAGCTTAACACGTCCCATATTGGATTACAAAACGCGCCGCAACATATATACATCGATGAAGCTCTAACGCAGGTCGGCAGAAGATTGTTTTATCTTGCACACGAATTTGTAAAAATAAATTATAAATACACTTGCTGGGTCGCATTTGGTAAATTTATATAAAAATAAAGTGGACGAGAAATCACCAGTATTCCGCATCAACTCTGAAGAGGATCTACCCAAAATACGTCCTAATTGACTAGTTATATTTAGCTCATTTGATGTTATTATAATGCTCTTACACAATAATTATTCACCTCATATTACAACTTTAACATACTTCACTAAACACATATATTATACACCAGTAATTTACTCCTCACTTATCCACACACATTCGATTACAAACGACATACAACGGCAACATAAGTTCACTCAGATTTTGTATTTTTATATTCAAAACATCCACTATTACTCTCTACACACTTCACACCAAATGCTTTTTTTAACATACAGCGTCAATATATTTAAAAAAAACCACGTACATTTTTACAATAAAACCACATACAATTCGAATAGGTGCGTAAATTTAAAAGCAAAACATAATATATACAAACCATATTTACAAACGTATACTTATAAACTATTCGCAAACAATTTTAATTTTGCAATGCTATGTTCCTACACAACAAATGTTAGTATAACTTCAACCAGGTATTACAATTATATAGATCTTCGACGACATCATTTACGTACTAATTATAAGTATACATTAACAGTTACAGTTATAAATATTTTAGTTTGTTTTGGATTACCAAATAATTATATAACATCCATGAACATTATACATGAAGTGATAGTCCTTTCTCTTGGCGTGATATACTCGTATATTAATATGTCACCTCATTTTAGATATTCATCGCCGCTTTTTGTCACTCAGACACCAGTTGCACCTTCAATTATGAATTATCAACATTCGATCAAAAAGCTAAAGATATTGAAGCTTTAACAAATTTAATAAAATAGCGCCACCGAATAAGCATTGTTTATCTTTCATTATACAAAATATACGTAGTATTAAACGAAACTTTCAGGATTTTGAGCTGTTACTGGAACGACTTAAAACTGAGTTCGATCTCTTAATTCTAACTTAGTGCTGGCTCTCCGCTAACACAATGTTACCCTCACTTACTGGCTACAACTGTTATTACACAAAAAATAACCCTAAACAAAACGATGGAGTGGTTGTATTTGTAAAAAACACCTTAAACTTCTCAGTAGAAGAACCTACAATTACAGAGTCTAACTGTCTTATCATCAAATTGAAACCAAGCACTGTGTTTGTTGCCATATACCGCTCCCCATCACATATTAACATTACCCCGTTTTTGATATCTCTAAATGATATATTAAATAAACTAAATACTTATCACAATATTGTAATTACAGGAGACCTAAATATACCAATAAATTCTGAAAAAACTGACACTAGTACAGACAGCTATTTAAACTTAGCCGCTTTTTATAGCTTATTACCTTCACACAAATTGGTTACCAGAGATATGAGTGGTACCTGCATTGACCATGTCTTACTCAAAACTAAACAGCCCGCAATTACAGTAGTACCTTTTTCTACAGTCACAGATCACAGAGCGGTTATAAGCTTTCTGCTTGATCCACCTCCAATAATGAATGTTAAAACTAAACATAGTAAACTATATTACGAAAAAATAGTATCTGACACATTGCAATTAGACACACAATTGATGCTCTACAAAACTTGACTGATTTTATTATAAATAACCTATCTAGGTCGCTATCTAGCGGTAAAAAGTGTCTGACTATTTTCCTAGATTTGGCGAGAGCTTTTGATACGGTTTCTGTTCCGATCTTAATAGATAAACTGTACCAGATTGGTATATGGGGCATTTAGCTTCAGTTATTTAAAAGCTATTTGTCTAATCGGTTACAAAGAGTAGAAATAGGGCATTATATAAGTACCGACTCCATGCTGACTTATGGTGTTCCACAGGGCAGCACCCTGGGACCAACTCTCTTTCTGATCTACATAAATGATCTCTGTCTAGCTTCAGAAGAACACCTGGAGTGATACCTATGATGCAGCCCAAAGAGCTTAATGTAATCACTGAACATTTGAAAAACACATTTTTATCCCTAAACGTTAACAAGACAAAGTACATATGCTTTGCGTTCAGGAATGTAGATGACTCACACAATCTTAATCTAATTGCACATTCCTGCCCCAATTCAAAAAATACCGATGCCTGTTCATGTACAATCCTGGAAAAAACTACTCATATTAAATATTTAGGAATAGAGTTTGATAGGAACCTTACGTTCATACTACACATTAATTCACTTGCTAATAGAATTCGGAGGCTACTTGTAATATTCAAACAACTACGACATGTTCTAGACCCAAAACTAATAAAATCGACTTATTTTGCATTGTGTCAAACAATTTGTACCTATGGCATACTCATTTGGGGAGGATCTCCCAAAACAATTTTGAAACCTGTGGAAATAGCACAGCGAGCGTTATTAAAAACTGCCACATTTAAGCCCTTCTTATTTCCAACTAAATTACTTTATGAAGACTGTAGAGTATTGACTATACGCCAATTGTACATCTTAACAATTATACTCAAACAGCATAGTGGCCTTAAATATGACCCTTCCCTATTGGCAAAGCGCAAGTCTTTTAACGTATGTAAATTCCCCCGCAGATGCAAAACATCATTTGCACAAAGATTTTATAGTTTTCTGGGTCCGTTTTTATATAATAAGGCTAATAAGGAGCTGTCTTTATATCCTACAAAAAAGGAAGTCAAAAGAAAATTGACTAATTGGTTATTATCATTATTTTACGAAGACACTGAAAAGTTGATCACTATTGTAAAGTGATTAGTTTTTTTTATAATTAAATACTATTATTATTAAAAAAACAACTTAATATTATAAACATAAACACACACACACACACACAAACACACACACACACACACACACACACACACACGCATACACACACACACACACACGCACAAACATTTTTCACTTGTACAATATACATATACATAATTCAAATATCTATCACACTCACATTTCAGATTCATTTCCAGATGTATTTAATTTATATGCACGCTACAAAGTAGACATATTGCTACTTCTAGTCAGATACTTTTACAAAAGGAGAGAGCCTGGAGTTCTGTAGTACAGGTTTCGACCTAGTTCAGACTCCAGACTCTCACAAGGTCCGTCTTCTAAGCACATCAAGTGGCAAATGCGACTAAATGGTTTATTGTACATTCCTTGTGAGATGTGAATAAATTATTATTATTATTATTATACGAGCCCAAACTCGATGGGTTTGCGTCGTTTCGAGTTTTGCGAGTTCCTATGTCCACCTTCCAGCTCCATCATCAGATCAGCTCCGTGTCATCATAATATTGCATTATCACGTGATATACACATGCGTGTAAAATTTCAGCTCAATCGCAAAACCGGGAAATGTGTCAAATTTAACTCGCAAGATTTGAACGGGACAAGTACTTACAATAAAAGCGTCGCCACGCCAACAGCCGATTTTACCCTCCCTCCGCATTAGATGTTTCACATCAATAAAACGGTAAACAAAGGCTTGACAGTATTCTTAGTATTGTTTAGTCCATTAACGGTAGTTACCACTAACCATTAGGTGGACAATGGCTCGTCTCCCTCCAAATACAAACAACCCCACCATTACAAGTTTGCTCATGACGGAAGTTCTCCCTTGTTGTGAGTCATGGAAGGGAATACATCTGAACAGATGTTAAAGCGGTTAACGTATTCATCTACATTTCCAAATATTGTGGGTTCGATACCCGCAGATTCTATATGTGATCTAGAAATGGTCGTTCTGAACAAATTATTGTCAAAGTGGAAAAAGGGAACTTTACTGCGAGCAGGATTCGAACCTGCGTCAAATCCAGCCAGGGGAAGTGCTCTGGGCCCCTAAGCTATCGCAGTCACCCCCGGTGATTTCAAATCTCCACTTCACATTTGTTTTTGATGTTTTTACGACCCACGCCACCTATCGGATGCATTTACATACATTATTCCTTCGTTTTTTTGAGTCTGGGTGTACTTTGTGTCCATTAAATTGTATATTTGAAAAGTTCTCCGCGATACAGGAATTATACTCTAGTACAGGTCCTGTCTTTAAAATATCTGATTGTCTACCTATCAGTAGTTTCAATGTTTTTTGTATGGCTGAGTCCATGAGCTGTGTTCACCACCTACCACCAGGTGATATATAGTAAAATCATCTGTAACAGTAGATATCATATTTAGATATTTATATATATATTTTTAGCATTTTACATGCTTAGCACTATACATTAAACACAAAGTAAAAAATGTGAAATCGAAAATAACAGTCACGAGCAGGATTTGAACCTGCATCTCCTGGATTTGGCATTTTTTTTTTATCGAAATTAGCAGTCAGGAGCAATTGTCACGATGGCTGAATTGGCAAAGCATCTGGACGGTATCCAGGAGATGCAGGTTCAAATCCTGCCCGTGACTGTTATTTTCGATTTCACATTTTTCACTTTGTGTTTAAGTAGATATTATATTTCAAGAACCAAATTATTATTCACTTATTACTCACTGCTATTCCGCCACAAGTTCACGACAATGCCTATCTCCATGAGAGAGAACATCGCCACTATTATGATGCCTGCCAGAGTCGCCCGGGGGATAAAGTAGAATGCATCCGCTAACAAGGTCACAGCCAGCAACACCAGCATAGCTGTTATTACACGTTATTACAATATACATAAATTAATTTAACTGTTTAAAACAATAAATTATTAAATGTTTACAACAACTGCCTCTGTGGTGCGTAGTGTAAGCGACTGCCGATCATTAGGTCTTGAGTTCGTTTCCCGGGTCAGGCAGTGTTATTGAGCTTTTTCGTAAAAAGAAAAATTCTCAGTAGCAGCCCGGAGTTTGGAAATGTGCCCGGTAGACGGCAATAGGCTCGCCCCCTATTACGTGGGACTTAAACATAGCTGGCGAACTATGGGTGTATAATACACCTCTGCTGGGGTCTTCGAGGAATACAGGCGTGATGTATGTTTAAATTATTATTGTATTATTTATTTAGCTACTTCAACGCCATTTATTATAATTGCAAAAAAATCATGATAAAAAAAAATATGGGGGTACAAAGTTCGCCGGGTCAGCTAGTTTAACATAAACATAACGCAGAACCTAGAAAAGGACACCCGGTACTTTTTATGCTGGAAAAATCATACCAGTATTTGCAAAATATAATTTAATTGACGTAGTGACATATTCTGAAATCCACGCGGACGAACTCTCCGGCAGAATCGTAACCCATAAATGAATAGAGTTCAAACTACAGGGGGGTTAGAATGTACCTCACTCAATCGTATAGACATCGCATCGTGTCATTGTGATTGGTCGAGAGATCACCGTGATTGGCGAGGGATTATTGCGACATCACGCGTCGGTTTCTCTACCAATGACAAGCGAAACGATACGATGTCAATAAGATTGTTTTTTTTTTTTTTTTTTTATTGCATGTAGTGGCAGACGAGTCACAGTCAGCCCTACCAACAGTCATGCAATGGATGATAATTGCTTACTTCCCTTAGTCGCCTCATACGACACCCGTGGGAAAGAATGGAGTGGTGACACTTGTATTCTTAATCCGTCATCACACGGATATATACGGACACGGATTTATATTTACGGGCCCTAATTAGTGCAAGTCTATGTTCAATTTACCTTTGAAGAAGCACCCGGCAGGTGTGACCACTCCACTGGCGTGGTTGAGTGCGGTGCGAGTGAAGGAGCCCGTGGCCGGCATGGCCTGGCAGAACGACGACAGCACGTTGGCGGCTCCTATCGCCAGCATCTCCTGAGTGGCGTCCACAGTTGTGCTACCAGCTACGGAATTAACGAGCAATTGAATAAAAATCTCGCTGAAAACGCACCGTCATTGCTTATTGGATTGGTGTGAAATAGTTACATTCAATAACTTACCAAATGCTTTTGCAATAGCTATCGTCTCCAGTATAGCGACAAGCGGCATCACGAAACCTTCTGCCCCGAATACTGACAACATGTCTTCGAAGTACAACGTCTCATTGTTTACGACCGTGTGGAATGGGGGTGGACCGAAATTTGGAAGACCACCGTGAATGGTACCTAGGAAAAAAAAATTATTGGATAAAAACATGTCAACTTGAAGGGTTTTTCAACTGAGGAACATAAAAAAATACCAGGTGCCCAGAATACACAAAGATATAAACAAAGTGGTGAGGCACAGGGTTGTTCAGCAATTATTTCACCACCACTAATGACACAATCGTTTCGCCAGATCATGATCACCAGTACAGTAGTCACAACGGATCTTTGTGTCTCTGAAGTTAGGGCACAGAGCAAAACAGGTGTACATACATAGCAGTCAGAGGAGTGTAAACAAAGGTTATCTACCATCATTCAGAACAATAATTGCCCCCATTTTGCTCAAAAAATAAGAATTTTGTACATGTATACATTCATAGGTGCTTAGTATTCTGAAGAGGTTTCAGCTATATGGTAGTGCAAAAGTATAGCCAATACGAAAACTGGAAGAACGTTTCGGTCACACGGTACTAGAAGCACAAAACACTAGAAGAGATATATTTAGCATCGAGATGAGATTGCACCATATAGAAATCATATTGTTAATTTGAGCCATGGGTACCTCTGTACCAGGAGTCTAGCTAGAACATAAAATGGACAAAACTTACCAGTGAGTGCAAAGGGCGTAATAGTGTTAACTTTCAAAACGTAGGCAAGTATGGCCGCTGCGAATACTACAATAGCGTTCCGGGCTCGTACTACATACAGCCACACGTTAGCGAAGCGTGCCCGGCACGTGGAACTTGTTGTAGATACTGGGATAGTAGCGCGCTGAGGAGGTGGCATAATAAATATAATAATAGTATGAAAGTGAATGTATGTATTATTATCTTGACTGAGCTTCCATGACATATACCTATTTCTCAAAAAAAGAACATTTCAAACAGTAATGAAGTTGAATGGATATGATAAAGCATCTTTCTTCTCCTGGAGAATAAAGGCCATGCTGGAACTGTTTTCCCCATTAAATAATTATTCATAAAATAGAAATTAAAAGTAATACTGTCTCCATAGGAATTTTGAAGTGAAACTTTTAATGCGACTTCTAACAAGGTTTCGTTAAACGGTTAACGCTACCATGGAGGGGGTATGAAAGCACTGTTGCGTTAAACGTTCAACGCTCCTGGGGAGGGGGAATAGAAAGAGACAGAGCGAGAGTGAATCCTATTTTCATTTCCACATTACGAAGTTTCACTTCTTCCACGCGGAGGACTCCACGCACTATTTTTTTAATAATATTGTCACTACCCAGTACTCTCCAGTTATAAATTGTTGAATATTAAATAACGATAACAACACTGAACGTTATTTACAATTAAATAGACTCGCTGATTTTATGGGCACATTTGTCAAGTGTTCTGTACCCCTAGTACTAGTGGGTAACTGCCTTTCCTTGATAACCAAAAGAAAGAATGATGGTAGCAACCATTCCGGGTTCAATATCTTACCTTAAGTAATAGTAACGCTACGATAGTACACAATCCCAGCAGCGTGTCCCACAGCTGAACAGTTTTTATGTTCTTAAAGAAATTGATCACTGCGTCTATGAAGGTATTCCCTGACGACCCTGGATAACAGGCAAATAGCTTTGATATTTTTTTTTATATTCACAGTAAGTATAGCAATAAATATCTAGTGGTTAGTTCAGAAGGGGGACAGACCTCCCTTTAGGTTAGAGGGGGGAAAACCTTCCATTATAAGGTGTGAAAGAGAGATAAATATACAACATCAGCATGACATTGGTACTAGGAGTCCATAACCTATAGAATAGACACCGACTTGGTGGGTGTCAAAGACAAACTTAGTTTTTGGATTAGACAATATCCAAATCCATACTTATGAACTAGATTCTGCCCGCGACTTTATTCGCGTCGACTTCAGCTCTACGGTATACAATTTCTTTTATACTACGTGGGTGACAAACAAGCATATGGCCCACACGACGAAAAGCGGATACCACAGCCTATAGAAACTAGCAACACCAGAGACATTACTCGCACGTCGCCATCTCCAAGGAAGGGGATAGGAGGTGGATAGGAAGGATATTAAGGAAAGGATAGGTAGAGCACTAAGGAAAGGATAGGAAGTATAAAAAGGGGAGGATAGGATTTGGGCCTCCGGCGCTCTCCCTCACCGAACAATACACACAACGGTAGAAGTACTTATCGTTGTTTTAAGCTGGTCTTTTGTAAGTGGGTGGTAGTTCTCTGATCAATCCGGCCCGTTCATGCTAGGATAAGCAAGGCTTTACAACTAAAATCCCACAACAACTATCCATTTTCTCGGGATAAAAATTATGTTCTTTCCTGGGTTCTGAGCTCTATGAATGCTAAACATGGTGATCGGTTGAGCAGTTATGTCGTAGAAACAGTCCTACACAACAAACAAACAAACGCACTTTTGCATTCATAATATTAGTAAGTCTTCTTGTATGAATCATATTGTAAAATACAGTATATAGAATACGTCTAGACCAAGTCATTCAACTTTTATAAAACAATGTACCTTTTATTCTGAACAGTGATTTCATTTGCGAAGCGCTTATCTGCAACGCTGCGGCTGTTGTGAATCCACTGATAACAGGTTTCGATATGAAATCCAGTAGAAAACCTGGAAGAAATCAACCAAAAAATGTATGTAAATCAAAGAAATGTGAAATCGTAAATAAGTCACGAGCATTTAAACCTTTTTTTTATTGCATGTTTTCATTTCACCAATATGAAATGAAAGAATAAACGGCTATCTCCTGCTACAACCAAAACGCAACGATGTGCTTCATGGCCGGTCATACGGGAGATGGTGGTGCAAACCCGCTCGGGCCCGATACCAAGCGAGTTCTCCCTCTTGGTAACCAGCCCTACCACCAGTCATGCAATGGATGATAATTGCTTATTTCCCTTAGTCGCCTCATACGACACCCGTGGGAAAGAATGGGGTGGTGACACTTGTATTCTTAGTCCGTCACCACACGGACAAAGAATACCAACCAACCAACCTGCATCTCCTGGAATACCACAACCACCAACGGCTTTACGTGCTTTTCAAGGCATGGGGTTAAAACACCGCCGACTTCTTAACTCCGAGATGCTATTGCGAATTTCTGGACGGAAAAGATGCGCAACGTCATAATCCAAAGTCGCATACACTACCGCCAGGCAGTTTATTGTTGTAGTAATACCAAAGATTTCAAACAGCCCCCTTAGAATGAAAAACGAAACGTTAGACGAACTTTCGTTTCGAGTCATTGTGATTGATCAAGAGTCCGACGCGTGATTCCTGGTCAAGATTTCGAAGGCTGATTCAGACGACCAATCACAATGAATCTGATCCAAAACTCGCAAAATACACAACGTTGACTTTGCGCGTTATGGATTTACGAATTATAACCCGTTGAAGGAAAACATCGAGAGAAAATCGACATACCTTTGAGAATTGTTCAATAATTTGAAAGACTACCAACCCATAGATACTAGGCCAGCATAATAAATTACAGCTACTCGGAGAGGCCCGTGCCCAGTAGTGAAACAGCAGTTTGTGTTAAGAAAATATTAATTCCATTTAAAATTATTAAGTAAACAGTTTCTCTATAAAAACAACGACCGCCAGCGGTTCAATGGATTAATACACGTATGTATTGAATATATTAACGTATTGAATCTGTGTCACTTTCTTAAGTGGCAAACGATTAAAAGGTTGATTTACTACCGAATAGATTTTAGTACTCGAACAAACATAGCATCACGCCTGTATTCCCCGAAGGGGTAGGCAGAGGTGTATTACACACCCACGACTCGCCAGCTATGTTTAAGTCCCACGTAATAGGGGGCGAGGCTATTGACGTCTACCGGGCACATTTCCAAACTCCGGGCTGCTACAGAGAATTTTTCTTTTTAGTAAAAAGCTCAATTACGTTGCCCGACCCAGGGATCGAACCCGAGACCTCATGATTAGCAGTCGCATACACTACCGCTACACCACCGAGGCATTTAGTACTCGCATTTATAATATTAGTAAGAATAATCAGAGATTATCTGCAAATATTTTGATGAGCTGAAAGAATTTGTAGTTATAGCCTAAATATATGGAGGCTCCGGAAGCCCTCTTAACTGGGAACTCGAAAACCCTCCTCTCTTTCCCCGAAACATCCTATCTAAAGAAGCACCCTTAATATTAATGTCCCTCGCATTATTTAGTCTCACTAGCCCTAGTGTCTAAGGTAACCACTTTCCATCATCTACGGTCCACGCCGTATGTTTGTAGCCAACATATTTAGCCAATAACATTCCAAGAAGCTTCACTTACCTAGTTGCAACACACCAAGGAGAAGTATCACACAGCCAGATAGAAACGCTGCCAGGTAAGCGAAGTCTGCGGACTGGGCAACGTATTTAGCCAGCAAAGCCGCTAAAATGGCTGTAGGGCCAACTGTCACATCCTTGCAGCTGCCGAAAAGCATGTACATCAGGCCGGGGAAGATGCTGGAATACAGCCCTACCTGTAAAACACCAAAAAAAAGTTCCTTCATTCGGTATTCAGCAATACTCCTTCAATCAGATATGCCCAAGGCCGGCTTTACCCTTAGGGCCAGGAGTGAGCATAGTGTAAGCCCTCGTCCACTAAAACACAGACGGCGGAGTGGTTTAGATGCCTTCCGCCCGAGTGTTGTGAGTTCGATTCCCACACAGGACAACTCTTTGTGTGATCCACAAATTATTGTTCTGAGTCTGGGAGTACTTTGTGTCCGTGAAATTGTATGTTTGTAAAGACAAATTCAAGGATTATTCCTTATTGGCAGGGTGTAATCATTTCCTCAGGGGACTGTTCGACGCGTGCCTGGTGTCCGGACGGTTCCCTGACTGCTGGAAGGAGGGGAGGCTGGTACTCCTGCCGAAGCCGGGACGAACGCCGGATTCGGTCGGGGCCTTCAGGCCCATCGTGCTGCTGGATGAGGCGGGTAAGATGCTGGAGAGAATCCTCGCTGCCCGCATTGTCCAGCACCTACGCGACGTCGGGCCCGACTTGTCGGACTCCCAGTTCGGTTTTCGAGCTGGTCGTTCGACAATCAGCGCGATCATGCGTCTGAGGGCCGTGGCCGCGGCGGTCGTCAACGGCGGAGAAATGCTGTTGGCGGTGTCGCTTGACATCGCCAACGCATTTAATAGTCTGCCATTCAACTGCATCAGGGAGGCGCTCCGGTATCACGGGGTGCCTGTATACCTGAGGCGGCTGGTGGCGGACTATCTAGAGGGCCGCAGCGTCGTCTATGAGAGCCGCATAGGGGACGTTGTGAGGAGACCCATGTCGTGCGGTGTCCCACAGGGTTCGGTCCTGGGGCCGCTCCTGTGGGACATCGGTTACGACTGGGTGTTGCGCTGTCGGCTCCCCCCCGGGCTGGCGGTCATCTGCTATGCGGATGACACGCTGGTCGTGGCCCGGGGTGGAAACTTCGAGGAAGCGGCGTTCCTAGCCACCTTAGGGACCTCGGAGGTGGTCAGGAGGATCGGGGCGCTGGGGCTTAGGGTGGCCCTGGACAAGTCGGAGGCCCTACTTTTCCATGGGCCCCGACGTCGGCCACCTGCTGGCGCCTCAATCACAGTGGACGGGGTCCAGATTGGGGTGCAGGCCCAGATTAAGTATCTGGGCCTGGTGCTGGACGGGCGGTGGCACTTTCGCGAGCACTTCCGCCAACTGTCCCCGAGGCTAGTCGGCGCAGCGTCCGCCCTTGCACGGCTCATGCCGAATATGGGCGGACCCAACAATGCGTGCCGACGGCTTTACGCGGGGGTGGTCCGGTCGATGGCGCTGTACGGCGCACCCGTGTGGGCGGGGTCCCTGGACGCACTGAACAGCGCTCTTCTGTGGAGACCATAGAGAGTCGTTGCGTCCAGGGTCATACGTGGATACCGCACGGTGTCGACGGAGGCGGCCTGCGCGTTGGCCGGAATCCCCCCGTGGGACTTGGAGGCGGAGGTGCTCGCTGAAGTGTATCGGCGGGCGTCACAAGAGCGGGAGGGGGGCGGACGCCCCCTACCCAGAGAGGTGGCCAGGTGGCAGGGCGACGCCCGCCGAGCTGCCATGGCCAGATGGAGGGCACGGTTGGAGGCGCCCCGGGCCGGTCTTTGGACTGTAGGGGCGCTCCAGCCAGTACTGGAGGAGTGGGCGGGGCGACGGCATGGAGTCCTTACCTTCCGACTCGTGCAGATGCTGTCGGGGCATGGTTGCTTCGGCAGATATCTGCACATAGTCGCAAGGAGGGAAACGACTCCGGGCTGTCACCACTGCGGCTGTGGCGAGGACACGGCGCGGCACACGCTCGAGTCGTGCCCGGCTTGGGCCGAGCAGCGCCGTGAACTCGTCGCGGAAATAGGGGGGGGACCTCTCGCTGCCGAGCGTCGTCAGAGCGATGATTGGCAGTGACAGGAATTGGGCCGCAGTCGCTGCCTTCTGCGAGGAGGTTATCTCGCGGAAGGAAGCGGCGGAGAGGGCTAGGGAGGAGGATTCTTCCGCTGACCCAAACCGCCGCCAGCGACCGGGGCGGCGCAGGCGCAGATACTTGCGCCTCATGCCGCCCTAGCTGAGGCTGCGGGTGGATGGACCGGGGAACGTCCGACCGGGGAAGGCCTCCCGCGAAGGTGCGACGCTCCATGTGCGGATGCGTCGCTCAGTAGAGGGCACCCGAAAGGGTAAGCCGCCGGCGGACCACCGAAGGAATGTAACATAGTTCCAGTGGCCCGCCAACAAAGGCGGAGAGACGGCACACGGCGGGTTTCTTTAGTGGGTGAGGGCCCCACACTACCCTGTTCGTTGCCCCGAACGACGGGGTGTGCGGTTAGGAACATTTTTTCCCGCATTAACAAAAAAAAAAGGTGTAATAATTTAAAAAAAAAAATTAGTAATAAATTACTCACCGTCTCCGCCTGTATCGGCGGACCATTAGAACTAAGTGACTTTTCTCCTGTAGCCCACCCTTACAGCCACCCTAGCATACTATGAGAAAGAAGAATAGAAAAAAAAAACGCCACCCTTGGCAATTTACCTCTGTATTAACTCCGCGCTGTACATAACCGAAATAAATTAACAAATACTCGTATATACGTATACGCTTTATAATAGTAGATTATAAGGATGGTGTGAATTTTTGTGTGAAGCACAAGGAGGTTTCAGGTGTGG
The DNA here is from genome assembly GCA_948253155.1 of Leucoma salicis. Taxonomy (NCBI): domain Eukaryota; kingdom Metazoa; phylum Arthropoda; class Insecta; order Lepidoptera; family Erebidae; genus Leucoma; species Leucoma salicis. The sequence continues at coordinate 25,163,453 of OX411812.1, forward strand.
ACGAGGATGCATGGATCAAGTGTTTTCTCTGCGCAACATTGTGGAGAAGCATCTGGCTGTAGGCCAGAGGGTTTTCCGCAGTTTTGTGGATTTGGAGAAAGCATTTGACACTGTTGTACAAAAGGAACTTTGGGACATTTTGCCGGAGTATGGTATTAGCGGTAGACTGTTACAAGCGGTGCAGTCCAACTACATGGACTGCAGAGCTTGTGTGCGGCTGGATGATGGAATGTCACCCTGGTTTGACGTCAATATCGGCGTTAAACAGGGCTGCGTTCTATCAGCCAGACTGTTTATCATATATCTGGATAAATGTCTACAAAGGTTGAATGAAATGAATGTGGGAGTTCAGGTGGGCGAGTCAGTGGTTAACTCGCTGCTATATGCAGACGATGCGGTCCTATTAGCGCAGTCTGCGACTGACCTGCAAACCCTAGTCGACGTAATGGCAGAAGATTGTAAGAAAAGGAGCCTACATGTGAATGTGAGCCAAACCAAAGTAATGGTTTTTGAAAGAGAAGAAGCCAGAACAGATGTTAGAGTAGCAATAGCAAATGGTGTGCTAGAACAAGTGGATGAATTTGTATATCTTGGATGTGGATTCAGTCGGGATGGAAGGTACACCACTGATGTAGAAAGAAGAGTGAATGCGGGAAATAGAGTGAACGGAGCATTGGGACAACTTCTTGACAGCCTCAGCCAGAAGGCACGTGTCGCAATACACAACGCAGTGCTTGTCCAACCTTATTATATGGAAGCGAGAGTTGGGTATGTAAAAAGGAGCATGAGAGCAAAATCAATGCGGTCGAAATGCGATCTCTGCGCAGAATCTGTGGAGTGAAGCTGGTTGACCGCATTCGTAACAATGACGTAAGAGAGCGAGTAGGTATGAAAGAGAGTATTGGTGTGAAGATGCGAAAGGGAATGCTCCGATGTTTCGGACATGTGGAAAGAATGCCGGACGAGCGACTGGCTAAGAAGATATACAATGCGAAAGTGGAAGGATGTAGGTACAGGGGGAGACCGAGACTTACCTACCTAGACCAAATTGGTTATGTATTGAAGAAAAGTGGAGTCAGGAGTCTCCGAAACCGGCGAGCGTGTATGAAGAGAGTTATGAATGTTGAGGAAGCGAGAGATGTATGCAAGAATAGAGCCTCTTGGCACTCTGTTCTCTCTGCCTACCCCGCAAGGGAAATGGCGTGATGATAAGTTAGTTAGTATTATACGAGTAAAGCTGTAGCTGTAGCAGAGCAACATCTGTACATTTACGATATTTGAGAAAAAAAAAAACTTTATTAGGCTATAATATAGGCGTCTCTAACAATTTCTTAACACAAAACAATTTTTTTTAGATTTTTTCGTCTGTTTGTTCGTTGGCGCATCACGCAAAAACTACTGAACGGATTTTGATGAAACTCTTGATTAGACTTAAAAACTGGTACACGTTTTATCCCGCTACTACATCGGGAACCTGAGATATTACCTAAAAAGCAGCTTATGGCTACTGCGAAGCCGCAGGCAAAGACTAGTTCGCTATAATCATTTTAAACGCAACATAGAGTGCCAAATTCGTTGAACTACTTTCAACATTATGTTATCACCCGGCTTTCTTTATTGCAACATCACTAGTGACGCAATACCTACACTTCCTTTAAACTTTCGTTAACAACATAACAACTATTTAACGAAGTTGACAAGGATAATAATAGCGATGTTAATGAGATAAATCACAATTTTGCAATCCGCCTTCAATCTATCTCCATCTTTATACTTCACCATTAGACCCTAGTCCATCTATCTATAGAGGATTCATTGAGAGCAGCTCAATGAGCCTCAACACGACTACTGCAAGTTGGTAAAAAAACTGGTAGTTTTCAAACGGCAGAAGAAATCTTTTTAAATCATCGCTAACAATACTTTCGATCAACTTACTTAGAAAAAAAACAAATTCAGCCGTTGATTTATGATGCCAAAAGTAATAGCCTAGCGGTAAAACCAAGGAATACAAAGACAGTGGTATCCATGTTCGATCCCGAGTCCAAGGTTCACACCTCGACACCTCTGACATTTCGAGATTTTTCAAAATTATGTGTGTATTTATTGCAAGCCTCATAAGCGAAGCGTTGGGGTGGGTACTACTCTCGCTTCACATAGAACAACTGATTTATCAAACTTAAAATGTCTCTATTTATCATATATTGCACTTGTAAAATAATATATACACACACATATCAAGAAAAAACACTATTTTTAACCATCCATCCATCCATCCATCAGACTTTCAACGTCCACTGCTGGACATAGGCCTCCCCAAGAGAACGCCACAACAAGCGGTCCCGTCATGGGGGATAATGCCGTAATCGCCACGCTTGGCAGGCGGGTTGGCGATCGCAGTGGATGTTGTTAATACTCGAGGGAGTGCTGCTGCCCACTCCTCCGGTATTCCCTCAGTCGGCTCTTACGACTCCCGTGGGTAGAGAGGGATGGGACAAAGCCGGCCCCACTCGGCCTATTTTTAACACTCATATTTTTGATGCCATTTTTGTTATTTAAACTAGTTAAAAACTGTTTAAAAAAAGTTCTGGCTTCGACGTCTGTGTGTCTGTAGGTATGTTCGGATAATGTATGTTAACACGATAACGACCGAAATACTTTACTAATCGAGTCTTTTTTTTCTCTATCACTTTTCACGCCTGATTCGATATGGTTTAATTGTTATTAAATAAACAAAAAAAATAGTGAATATTTACGGTCAATTCGAAGGTACAGTGGTACACTAAAACCAGCGCTACACCTTATTTCGTGAGAACAACTTCTACAGACCAATATAGTAGTACTTCTTAAAATTAGCGCTAGATAAGACATGAGAACCACATTAGTACTTTTTGAAATTAGCGCTATCTATGTGATTTATTGAAAACTACTTAGTAAGACCAATACATTAGTGTGACTCGCCACTACAAGCTCAGTGACCACTGACCAGCAAGCTGGTCGTGTGGTTATTTAAAATTCTTGTAGAAAAATTATATATCACCTGGGGAGGCAGGCCAGCAACCATTGCATACGCGATGCCTTGAGGAATGGACGTCAGGCCAACTGTGATACCTGGAAAGACAAAAAACATGAATCCCTATAAAAAAATAATATACCCAAATATATTTTGTAGTATCTTCCACTGAAGCTTACATGCGACTGACACGAGTAAATTTGTAGCATGAGATATCTCAGCTGCATCGCGTTCCCCAAGGACTGCTGAGACATAGGTATGTTCTTCGATTCTCAGTCTGACTCACTTGTCTTTTCGAATTTTGTCCGCGTGGTGACGGACAAGTGTCACCACCCCATTCTTTCCCACGAGTGTCGTATGAGGCGACTAAGGGAAGTAAGCAATTGTCATCCATTGCATGACTGGTGGTAGGGCTGGGTACCAAGTGGGAGTACTCACTTGGTATCGGGCCCGAGCGGGTTGGTACCACCATCTCCCGTGTGACCGGCCATATAGCCGTTTATTCTTTCATTTCATATCGGTGAAATGAAATGGTGAGCTGCGGCTTGACAATACTCTCGGTATATAGTTGAGTCTATGAGCGACGGTTACCATTTACCATCAGATGGGCCGTAGCTCGTCTGCCACTACATGCAATAAAAAAAATTACGTTGTGCGCAATTGCATTCCACCATGTAACCCCAATCACTGTGCGTTAGTAAACTTTTAAACATTTGCGAATCGTACACATATCTAAAGTAACATGAACGGGTCTTTTATCGCGTATAAATTAGGTCAAATTTTAACGAGCCGTGGTCAACCTGGTCCCGTGTTCGATAAAGAAAAGTATAGTTAGTATATTAAGTACGTCGTGCCAACGCGCATTATGCCAAATTGGTTCACCGGTCCTATACCCCGCCGCTGCCGCACCCTACGCTGCGCCGTCGATATAGGAGTGCGAGGGCTCTCTCGGAGATCATATGGTAGCCACTATTACTGCAGCATTTTCTGCCCAAACTAGAGCCCCATATAATACCATAGAAAGCACGATCCCCAAAAAAGACAGGACCTACAAGAGGCGTCGGGTCCCCTAAAATTCGGGAGCAGGCTCAACTAAATTCGCTAGCAGACATTTCTATGCACAGCTGCCGGATCTTCACAAGCTTTGCAACCCTGGGTGGAACTAAATCAGCTTGCTGATGTGACGACATTCCATGCACTGTGAGCAGCATGTCGTTGAGTAACACCGCAAGGGAGCACATCGCATAACACCCAATCATATCTGATGTTTTACAGAATTGGATCCAGGACCGACCCCTGTGGAACACCGCACGATATCTCTCGCCGATTCAACCCATTGTGCCTCCGGTCGCGGCTGTCATTCTAGTACCTATACATGCCACATAAACATAGTTATTCGTAACTCAGCCTACTCCATCAGAATTTAAATCGGGTTGAAACGTTTCAATTGGAACTAAACAGAGCCAATTCATAATATTGTGTCTGCATTACATTTCGTCAAGGTTAACTAATGTATTTTGAATACATTACATAAATTTAATGTTTGGTCTAGAAAAAGTATACAAAAGCAATTCTTTGACCTTGAAAAACGGATATTAGTTATTCTTGACCACAGTCAGAGCCGTTATATTAAAAAAGCATTTTATATATTATATTCTAAAGAAATCTAAATACACAGACAAATAATTGTGCCTTGGATAAACACGCAGAACATTTTTATCCTGATAAGATTTTTTTTTTATCCTGTTTTTTTGATGCCACTATTGGGCACTAGTCTCCTCTAATGGTAAATGGGATTAGGCCATAGTCCACCACGCTGGCCCAGTGCGGGTTAGCAAACTTCACAAGCCTTCGAGAAAATCTCTTAGGCATGCGGGTTTCCTCACGATATTTTCCTTCATCGAACCGTTTGTAAACAATATATTCTCGAAATAATCGAAAAGGCAGAGGTGTGTGCCGTGACCTTGGACTGGTAATCGAACTCGATACCATTGTCTTTGCAGTCCTTAGTTTTACCACGGAGGAAATCACTGATTTTTTATATTAAAAACAAAAAAAGAACGATATGATTTATTTTAATTTTAAAGTCTACGCGGACAAAGTAGCGGGCATAAACTAGTTAATCTCTAACATAACACTTACAAGAACTTAGCAAAAACATAATAGGAACTCAAAAAATTATGGTGGGAGCAATAAAATTCATTTTTCAATTAATTTTGCGAAGACACGGGGAAAAACATTTTCCCCAGCCGCTTCGCCAATTATATATTTTACCTCTTTGCAAAGCTAAACAACCGAATATAATAATAGATAATAATGTGCTTTTAGCTGTTCGTATCATGAAACGCTGATATTGTTCATTGATCTAGCCAGCCCATATCATGATGTGGGCAGCGGGTATATCATAAAATGGTACGCCACTTCATGAAATGTAGATTTAGCCACGACATAGTATAAACGAAGTCTCTGTCCGCATCTCTCTACTTTGCGCTTACTTCTTGTAAACAACTCAGCAGATGCTTTTGAATAGACTTAAAAACTGATATACATTTTATTCCGCTACTATATCGGGAACCTGAAATATAGCCTAAGAACTAGATTTTGGTTGCCGCGGGCAAGGGCTGGCTATGTATAAAACATCCTAAAAGTTAAACGTTTGGCTAAACTTAAAATGTATCTAGCTTTAAAACAATATACTAAAGAATTGCAGTACAGATTTTTTATTGGGAAATTGCACCCGACGAGGTCATAACGATATTTACTATTGTGGACCAAACATCAGTAAAGTGCCTAGTGTAGCTCTTAAGCATAGCCCAAGACGGCAGCAGTTGAGGTTGATAATATTTATGACTGGCACATGGAACAGCAATTAAAACCTATGATTACTTAATTAATTCCAACATTTGGTTACGCGCAATAAATTTAAGACGAGAAGAATAAAATGTTTAATAAAAAAACGTCTGATAAAGAAACAAAATGTATGTTATTATCATATCACTAGCTACTGTCCGTAACTTCGTATGCATGACCCTTTTTTTTGTTAAGACAGGAAAAAATATTCTTAACCGCACACCCCGTCGGTCGAGGCAAAAAAGGAGAAAATCTAATCTATGTTAAGCCGGCTGTACACACGCCGAGGGCGAGTGTGTACATGGTAGCCTCGTCTCGTCTCGCGGATCTCGCTACGTCTCGGAAGCGTGTCGGTTTTTTGTGCACGAGTCAAAGGGTCTCGGTGAGTCTCGCGATGAAAACGAAAGCGCGCCTGTACACACTCGTTTGCTTAGGTGCCCGCCAACTGCGTTCACGTAAAGACGTGCTTTCTGCGTGCGCCAACGATGTGGTCTAACGCTTTTTAGAAGCTTACCAAAGGCAAGCACTATTATGGAATCCTAATAATGTCAGGCACAAGGATAAGCAACTATTACACGACGCTGGGTTGCGGATAAGCAACGAATTTGATATTCCCGTTGAATAGTTAAAAAGTTATTTTTCGCCATGGTTTAATATATTTTTTTTATGGTAAATGATTAAAAATTACAATAACTGATAAAAAAAATAAACGCCGCAATTGTTTTTTCGACGTCCATCGCGACGGGCATCCGAAGTTCAATTGATACAACGAGTGTGTACATGGTATGCTCTCGTGTCGAGCTTTTACGAGACGAGTGGACGAGAGGTTTGCGAGACAAATAGACGAGTGTGTACAGCCGGGGTTATATTTGTAACCGTGGCGAATTAAGACTTAAATTAAAGTAAGGCACATCTCGCGAGGCCAGGAGTTGGCTATTTCCATCCGATATCTCTACATGAAAATAAAAACTATACAGTTTATCATAGTATGTGCATTACTTTAACTTCATTAACTCCACGAATAACGTTACCTGTAAAACGTGTTTATCATTTTACAAGTAACAGAGAGTGTTACTTGTAAAATGATAAACACGTTTTACAAGTAACATTATTCGTGGACGTGTTTATCGTTTTACAAGTAAAGAGTTAACCAATTTTAAGTAATGCACTTGTATTTAAAAAAATAAGCCAGACACCAGTCCGCTGAGTTTCTTGACGGATCTTCTCAGTGAAAACCGCGTTTCGACCCAATAGAGGATTATAAATAAGCGCATAGACTAGTTGTATGAAGAATAGATAATAAATGCCACCGCAGAGTTTATTTGAGTTAAGACATCCATCCATCAGCCTTTTAAAGTCCACTGCTGAACATAAGCCTCCCCAAGAATCCCCATTCTGTATAGTGCCGTAATCGCCACGCTTGGCAGGCGGGTTGGCGATCGCAGTGGATGTTGTTAATACGCGAAGGAGTGCTGCTGCCCACTCTCTCGGTATTCCCTCAATCGGCTTTTACGACTCCCATGGGTGGAGAGGGGTGGGACAATTCTAAAGCCGGCCCCACAATTCGAGTTAATTTTTTACCTGCTATTAAGGAAAGAAAAGTTTAAAAGGAGTGCCTCACCACGCTAAGGTTGAAGTTAAATAATCCCATATATTAAGTCCTGCCTTCGTATGCCAGCAAATAAATAAACATGCTGGGTTATATTTATTCAAACAACTATCTACTTATCATATAAAGTACGCGGTGTGCTTCTCAATGGGAAAAGAATAAATAGTTGCTACAACTGGTTTACCCTAACAACCAGTATTTTATTGCATCAAACTACCAGGCTTACATAAGTACACTGATGTAACAAATGTTTAATTGTCTACTTTTTTATAAATAATGTTTAATTATCTATTTTTTTATAGATAAACCGAGTAGGTTTGAGTATTCGCCAATTACTTATTTAGGGTATTTTTCTTCTCGACAGGTAAGTTTAATTCATCAATCAAGACGTAGTTGAAGCCATATGAAATTGGTCATAGTCAAGTCAAAGTCACGTCACAGCAAAGCGGTGGCGACTTTACTGAAGCTTCTATGGGGTTATGGAGGCAACACAAAAAAAAATGTTATGCCGCATTACGTTACTTGCCAACACTTATGCACATACGCAAATAATTAATAAACACCACTTTTACACATTAATATTTGAAATAACACAAGTTTAGGAAAATAATGCAAAACGACGACATGATCTTCTTCATGTTCCCGCTAAAACTCCAAATTAACAAATTGTGTGCTTGGGCGATGTCATTCTTAGAGAAATAATTAATCATACCAGGATAACATAAGTTGTAAGCATTACCTGCTATTGCATCTCTCAACATGTACTCTAAGCTGTACTTGGGAAGCCATAACGTGATCGGCAGCCGCTTCTTCCAGGACTCTACACTGCAGAGTTTCGATGCCACGCGTCGCAGTCTGCTGTTCTGGACCGCGGGGCCTGGATAGAAGAACAATTACTGTGACATCAATTAAGTACCTACCTATCGTAAGATTAAAATAGAAACAATGGTAATAAAGATACCTAATAGCTGGTAGATAGGCCAGCTGGACCGGGGATGTACCACCTTCATAGAATATCTCATAGAATATCGGCGTATAGCGGTGGTACATATTCCGAATGAATAAACGAATTATATGCGGTATTTGGGGCGCAATTTTGCAAAGCCATTGAAATGCATCATAATGCACAAAATCAAATAAGGAATAAAATTAAGATTCTTATACAAAAGCTTAAAAAAAATATAGGGTATATTTTCCTGAGGCAACACGCGACTGATCTCTTTGATGTTGTTAGCCTCTGTAGGCTACGGCAACCGCTTACCATTAATCACGTCGTTTGCTAGTTTGTCATCCCCATAATATAAAAAACAAGTTTCCTTTTTTCTAATTTTTTGGTGATATTAATTTACCCATTCCCATTCTGCCATTTTCAATTTTTTTGTCATCTGTTTGTCCGGTAACAATAGGTATGTAGTAAGAAATGTGTGTTTTTGTATCATGTACATGATATGCATGATATAATACATATGAATCTTAAAATCCAAGACAACAGGTTGCCAGAACGTTTTTTTTATTGATTATTAATACGAAAATGAGGTAAAAAAAACTTTTCTTAAAGTTTGTAGGTACTGATTTGAATTAGGTATGTTTCGTAGGATATTATTAAAAACTTCATATTATTGCCGAGCGGTCCTGAGAATGCCTCGTGTAGAGGCAAAACAGATGTCGAATTTGTGTTCAAATTTTGGCGGAATATTGCTACGTTGTGGTTCTGAGAGGCCCGCCGTATCGCATGGTTGCATAGCATTGGTGAGATTTTATTCACTTTCGTGCATGCTACTTTGCTATTATCACATTCTGCTCTATCTGTGAGAGTGCGGATTGGCAATCCTAGGTTATTTTGTGTATGTACCACCGAAGGAATGTAACATAGTTCTAGTGGCCCGCCAATAAAGGCGGAGAGACGGCACACGGCGGGTTTCTTTAGTGGGTGAAGGCCCCACACTACCCAGCTCGTTGCCTCGAACGAAGGGGTGTGCGGTTAGGAACATTTTTCCCCGCCTGAACAAAAACAAAACCAAAAACAAAAGGTTATTTTGTGTGCCCAAAGATAACCCAATCCGTGGATGAGTGGTGCGCTCTCTTCCTAAAATATCCATTTTATAATAATAACAATGGTCTTTCGCCAAGTGTCCCCTCATTCAGTTAATTATATTACTAAACGTTAGATATAAAACGAAGTCACGTGCAACTGTTAGAAGAGTATAACATAAGTAGAGTGATGTATGGCACATTAACTATCTTTATACAAGTCACTATACCACAGGAAATGTCCATTTGTCCCAAAAATTCATGTCTACCATAACAGACTTAACCATAGTAAGTGTTCTACGATACGCTAACGGGGCTATTAACCTTTCTTAATCACTGCTCCACGGACCTTAATCTGGTAACAGAGTATTGACACTTAGATTACTGGATACCTTCTAGCCCTAAAAATCTTTTGCCTATGACGGAACCACTGACAGAAGCTAGTCTTTTATACGCTGGGCAAGAAAAGTAGAACAAGGCACCAGCTAGGAACACCTTACAAATGATGTACACCTTGAGTCCAAGCAATCATTTGTGGATGGATGTCTTATGTGAAAACCAAACTCACAGCACCCTTTACACACAGTTACTTACTTACTTATCATCACGCCATTTCCCTTGCGGGGTAGGCAGAGAGAACAGAGTGCCAAGAGGTTCTATTCTTGCATACATCTCTCGCTTCCTCAACATTCATAACACTCTTCATACACGCTCGCCGGTTTCGGAGACTCCTGACTCCACCTTCGTTCCACATGACCGATTTGGTCTAGGTAGGTAAGTCACTGTCTCCCCCTGTTCATCACATCCTTCCACTTTCGCATTATATATCTTCTTAACCAGACGCTCGTCTGGCATTCTTTCCACATGTCCGAACCATCGGAGCATTCCCTTTCGCACAGTTCTCAGTATATAAACCACTATACCATTATGCCATACTACTAATGAATAGTTTAGTTTTACTGAGCCAGAACGCACTCTAGGCTGCCTACAAGCTTTTGGCAAGACCCACTAAGAAATCATCCTTGTTGATGAGAACTTCACAAACGTACAATCTGTGTCCGTGTGGTGACGAACTAAGAATACAAGTGTCACCATCCTATTCCTGCCCACGGGTGTCGTATGAGGCGACTAAGGGAAGTAAGCTATTATCATCCATTGCATGACTGGTGGTAGGGCTGAGTACCAAGTGGGAGTACTCATTTGCTATTGTTACCACCATCTCCCGAGTGACCGGCCATGAAGAACATCGGTTTGTTTTGGTTGTAGCAGGAGATAGCCTCTTCATTTCATATCTGTGAAATGTAATGGTCAGCAGCGGCTTGACAATACTCCCGGTACAGTTAAGTCAATGAGCAACGGTTACCATTTACCATCAGGTGGGCCGTGGCTCGTCTGCCACATAATGCAAAAAAAAAAATAGAGACTCCGAGCTGCTATTGAGAATTTCTTGACGGAAAATGCAAATAATTTTTTGTTCACTCGACCTGAGACTTAAACTCAAGACCAAGATCGTAGTCGCATACACTGCCTAAGCCACCGATTCAAGGCGGAGGAAAATATCGATATAATATAAACAGAAAACCGTAATAAACAGTTATCAATCAATTTACATTTCATTAAACAGTTAATTTTAAATAAAACAAGTTTAGAAAACAAAAACAAACACATTACCGATTACTTCAATCATTTTCACACAAAAACACACGACTCGTTACACTAATTTGTAAACTGGCATTACATAGCGAATTAGAAACTAACTTGAGGGAACGTCCGATCTACACTGCAGACAGGCACTTACTGTCTTCTTAAACTCTCTTGCCTTCTAAGCTCAGACTTTGAGACATAAAGATACACGTTGATTACGTAATATGAATCTACGAGGCAAGGCAACATTGCGGTTTATTAAAAAAAACCTAATACTAAAAAGGTTGATATTAAGATTAAAAAAAAAACTACCATCGCTAGCTACTCGTAAGATTAAAAAATAAGGAAAACTGCTGTTACCAAGTCGCTCTATAAAGAGCTAAATTCTGCCCACAACTACGTTCTCCTTTGACGGGCCTCGTGACGTAGTCGGTAGTGTAACCGACTTCCGTGCACGAGGTCGTGGGTTCGTTTCCCACTCAGGACAATTATTTGTGTGATGAACATAGATATTTCTACTGCGTCTGGGAAAACACCCAGACGCTATGTAAAGGAAAGCGGGCCGCATTTGTCATATTATTTAAAATTTAAAGACATTTTATTTTAATGTTATTAAGAGAAATGACGAAAAATAACAAAAAACTGAAACAAATTAAAAAAAATTGCATAAATAGCGTTTCACGTTATACTCTTTTTGTATAGCAAGCGTTATTAAGCGGTTTTCCATTATGGACATAGTTTCTGTAAAACGTTCCAACCCACAACCTTAAGCTTCGAGAAAATTGAGTTTTTAGTAGAAATTTTTCGAGTATAAGATATATAGTATAAGATATATACTCGATTATGCAAAATGTGAGATAGTAATACATAATTGAACTAAAAACGCAATTTTCTCTAAACTTCACAATGTGGTTTGGAACGTTTTTCAGAAACTATGGCCATTAAGTACCATAATTATTACGTTATATATAATAAATATATAAATATTCACGGACATTTTTCACACAACGTCCTCTGGTCCCAAGCTAAGCTTAACGCTTGTGCTTTGGGTACCAGATTACGGATATAATACATATAATCCATCCATCCATCCATCAGCCCTTTAACGTCCACTGCTGGACATAGGCCTCCCCAAGAGAACGCCACAACGAGCGGTCCCGTCATGGGGGATAATGCCGTAATCGCCACGCTTGGCAGGCGGGTTGGCGTTCGCAGTGGATGTTGTTAACACTCGAGTGCTGCTGCCCACTCCCTCGTTATTCCCTCAGTCGGCTCTTACGACTCCCGTGGGTAGAGAGGGGTGGGACAATTCTAAAGCCGGCTCCACACGCCATATATTACTTTTTTGTAAATACGTCCATATAATAGATAGAAAGCACCCAGACGCAGTACAAATATCTGTGTTCATCACACAAATAACTGTCCTGAGTCGGAATCGAACCCATGGCCTCGTGCACGGAAGTCGGTTACACTACCGACTACGCCACGAGGCCCGTCGATTTCGATAGTCAAGTTATGGTTACTTATTATTCTTTTTTTAGGTATATAAATTAAAATGCTAAAAAAATACAATCCGGGCCCGCGGGTCGCGTGTTACCGACCGCTGGTCTAGGGCCCAGGAAAGGGAGAAAATGAACGGTTCTAGTGGGCTACCTATTTTTACATAGCGATAAATTAATGTAGGGGAGAGTGGGTAACAGTGAATCGCGGGGTACAGTGGATTATTCACTTTAACTCAGTATGTGTTGCACTTACGCACACAAACAAACGCGTTGTTGCCGCTTGTCCAGTCGTCCATACCCCTCACTAATCGACAACGCGATATCAAAGCAGGAAGACACGCTGTGACACACCGCTCAGTAGCTAAGTAACGAAACTATTTTTTACGTGGTTTTAAAATTTGTTTTACTTCTAAGTGAATAAGAAATGTTTGTATTTTGTCGTACGCTTGTTATATCTTAAATGCATTGTAAACCATGCTGTTTTGGCTTTGAAGTTGGTAGTTTTTTTTTGTTTATATTCTTATTCCATATCGGACAAAGGGTCACAGTGAATCAATACGTTTTGGGTTACAGTGGATTACTTTTTTGTAGGTAATAACGCCTCGTAATCTGGTCAGGAAGACTAGTATCGGATTTCACACTGAAGAATAGATGAGTAACGCTCTAAAACTTAAGGAAGCGAAAGTGAACATAAAATAAGTATTTATTCTAAAGAGGAACCGACATTTGGAGACGTGGAAGATAATTATGAGGCGGTAGATCCCAATAATTTTCGTACTTAAAAGTATGCCGAAAGAAAGTGATTTTATAATCCTCGAATTTCCAGTAAAAGACAAAAGAATTTATTATGTAGCTAAAGTTATAAATGGACACAAAAATGGGACTGAAGCGAGTTGGTGATTCACTGTCACCCATGCATTGATTCAAAGTGACCCATTACTAGGTCACAGTGGATCATTTCCCTTTTTTTTTAAAGTAGCTATAACTTGTAAGTTTATGTAATATACGCAATTAATATTTTAGATATTTTTAGCATTTGACATGCTTAGCCATATACATTATCCCAAAATATAGCCAAATAACAGTCACGAGCAGGATGATCCTGCTCGTAATTGTTATTTTCGATTTCACATTTTCCACTTTGTGTTTAATACGAAATTCAATTCCTTGGCCTTTAAAGATTAGACACTTACATTATGATTTAAATTTAGAGATTAATCATTTAGCCGTATAATTTGAAACTGCATTACTTAAAAAAGAAAGTGATCCACTGTTACCCACTCTCCCCTACCTTTAATGTACGAGTACATATTTATATTCTGAAGCCCCGCGGACGGAGGCCCGATCTAGTTTAAAATACTAAGGAAACAAGTAGTAAAATAGTAAAGAAGTAAAGATGATTTACAACAAAGAGGTTTATGAATATTTAATTACTTATAAAAAAAATATGGCCATGTACTTTCAAAGGAACCTATTTTAAAAGGCTGATCGCTAATTTTTATGAATATTTTGTACGCTATTTATATTTCCTCAATAATAGATTTAAAAAATTGGTATCGCCTTGCATTGGCTATGTGGGGCCGGCTTTAGAATTGTCCCACCCCTCTCTACCCACGGGAGTCGTAAGAGCCGACTGAGGGAATACCGTGGGAATGGGCAGCAGCACTCCCTCGAGTATTAACAACATCTACTGCGATCGCCAACCCGCCTGCCAAGCGTGACGATTACGGCATTAACCCCCATGACGGGACCGCTCGTTGTGGCGTTCTCTTGGGGAGGCCTATGTCCAGCAGTGGACGTTGAAAGGCTGATGGATGGATGGATGGAAGATAGTGGTAGAGCCTTGCTTGAATGGGCCGGTTCGATCGAGGAAATACCACCCTCTCACAGATCAGCGTGAAACAACGGGGGGGACTCCTAGCGATGTGTTTCATATGGTGAGTGAGAGCGCGGGAGGCCCACACCCCCTCCCTATCCACGTCTTATTATATATTCCTATTCATCTCCTCTCTTTCCTTGGATTTGGCGACGCGCGAGTGATGCCTCCGGTGTTGCTAGCGTTTATTGGCTACGGTAACCGCTTACCATCAGGTGGGCCGTATGTTTGTTTGCCAACCACGTAGTATTAAAAAAAAAGCAGTCTAAGGATTGCCGATAGAAGTGAAAACTTAAATCTATAAACAAACAGTTGTTATTTTTACGGATGAAGATCGTGATTAATTCATCAATTACTTAAATATTTAAAAAAAAACGTTTTTTTTTAGTTATTTTCTTATAAATACAAGTATTCTACTTAAAAAACATACTGCTTTTTATTTGCATGATATTTTCTGAGCTGTTCAATTAAGTACAATTATTTAAAAAAATATTTTAAAAAAATTTTTTTGCTTAATGATATCATTATCTGACGCGCTCGAGTATGTCTATGCAACAGGTTTTTTTTTTACATATTTTAAAATCTATAGCTGCTTACCCCACTAATGAAAAGGATATATTATATAACATTTTTTTCTTCTTATCATCTAAGCTTCGCAACCCAATAGGTCTTCATGACGCTCGAGTAAATCCCCAATTAGCATCATATAATGTATAATGTATAGGTAGTAATGGATTGTGCAAAAATGTAAGTTTCGGTGCCAGTACAAAGGCCCGCACCAATTAAACAAGCTACCGCGCGCCCTCATCCGCTCGTACTGCATAAATATTTTAGTCTGTTACAATATGAACTTATTAGAAATATTAATAACTGCCTCGGTGGTGCAGCGGTAGTGTGAGCGACTGCTGATCATGAGGTCTCGGGTTCAACCCACGGGTCGGGCAGTGTTATTAATCTTTATAGTAAAAACAAAAATTCTAGACCCGGAGTTTGGAATTGTGCCCGGTAGACGGCAATAGGCTCGCCTCCTATTACGTGGGACTTAAACATAGCTAGCGATCCGTGGGTGTGTAATAAACCACTGCCTACCCCTTCGGGGAATACGGGCGTGTACCTATGTTATGTTTTTTTAGAATTATTAGACTATTAACTATTTATTTGTGTGATCCTTATAATAAAGGCCCCCGTATTGAGACATACCCACACTGTAAAGAAGTATAATATGTTATATTATACAATGTTACAGTAATAAAAGACAATCTCTGTATGAGCAGTTTAATCATAATAAACGACTGTATTAACAACTGATTACATTTTCTGGGCATAAATCTAAAAGACATAGGAATGGTATATCTTTATTTTCTTAACAATATACAAGACGTCACAAAGACAGCCAATTGTAGGGTTGACAACAAAAAGAAGTGAAAATATTGCTTTTTAAACATAAAATACGTTTGAGGAAATCGTTTTTCGCACAGTAGGCGGCGGTTTGTCAACATCTGTAGTAATGATCATTCACCCAAGAAAGGAATCTATCTATATATCTAAATATATATATATATATATATATATATATTTCCATTGGTCACGCCTTAACTTGAGAACGACTTTACCGATTTCATTCATCTTATTTTTTTTTTAGGTTTTCTAATATTTGAAGCTAATTACGGAAAGAAAAATTAATAAAACCGCGCAGAAAATTGGTTAAATTTCAGAAAAATAGACGACTATTTTAGCTTCGCGCGTTTGCCAGATCGCAAGTAATTGAAAATTCATAGCTAAGATAGGACTGTCTGTCTGTCAGGTCAGCTAGTTTGATATAAAAATGCGAAATCGGTCTGAAAAAAAACAGTTTGCTAAACCAAGACCATATACACACTAGCAAGACCATAACCAAAATTGGTTCCGATAATGCACTGCTCATCACTAGAAGAGAAATAATGATAAAGAAGGGATAACGAGTAAGTTTTTAGGCGGGAAAAAATGTGCCTAACCGCACACCCCTTCGTTCGGGACAACGAACAGGGTAGTGTGGGGCCTTCACCCACTAAAGAAACCCGCCGTGTGCCTTCTCTCCGCCTTTATTGACGGGCCACCGGAACCATATTACATTCCTTCAGTGGTAACAATATGAATACCTAACGTTACTACATGCTGATATTTTGATAGGTAGCACAACCAGCCGGCTCATATGATCATGGCACCTTCAATGTAATCAAATTACAACCTAGTTTACGTCAAACTAAAAATAAGTTATCCGGTATAATTAACTTAATAGTTGAACCAAGGATTACGTTTATAATATATATTTTCATTACGTATAAGTGTCCAGTCAAAAATCCTCGCACGGCACACACTCCTGTCTTTATGGAAGTTTTTCAAGATTATGTGTATTTTTTTACAAATAATTTTAAAAAAGATTATATTAAATTGTAATAAATTGGAAATTTAAAAAAAAATGGGCCATGAATTTCTTGCCGGGTTCTTTTCATGAAACGCTGCTTGTGGCGATTGCAATCACCACTTTTTTTGGAATCACTCGCCTCAGGCGCTCGTGTTAATCATTAATGTATTCTTGACGATTTTAAGTGCTATTTAATATGCCTACGAAATAAAGATATTTTTGAATTTGAATTTGAATGATTGCTGTTCGGTGAAAGAAAATTTCTGGAGGAAACATATGATGCCTGTGAGATTTTCTCGACGGCCTATTAAGTCTGCCAATCGCAACGGAGCAGCGTGGTGGACAACGGCCAGTAAGTATCCCTCTCACTCAAGGGCCCAACCGTGGGACAATAATGGCTTGTAGAAAAACATTACGTCAGTGAACCCTAATGCTTACACTTACAATCCTTTAAGAGACAAAACAAATATAGTTCACACTATTGTAACAATATTATGATATTCAAACAAGGATGACTGTTTTGAAATGATGTTGAATTATGAGATTACCATACTAAAGTTAGCTTGAGACGAAATGCGATCGTCTCTAAAAAAAAACTGGTTTCGCCACTGAAACAATGTTTACTTGCGGGATCCAAACGGTATATTATTTAAAAGTGCCGTAAAAAATGACGATTTAAGTTGTAAAGAAAAACCTGATCTAATATGTTGAGCGTAGGTACAGATCTAGTAATTGAGCCAACAGCCTAAGCTAATAATAATGGCTACTGGAATTGGTAGGTTAATCGGCAGTTTAGGGCTAAACAGGGGGCTCGTGACAGTAAAATATAATTATTAACTGCCTCGATGGTGCAGCGGTAGTGTAAGCGACTGCTGAACATGAGGTCTCGGGTTCAATCCCCGGGTCGAGCAGTGTTATTGATCTTTTTCGTAAAAAGAAAAATCTCTGTAGCAGCCCAGAGTTTGGAAATTTGCCCGGTAAACGGCAATAGGCTCGCCCCCTATTACGTGGGACTTAAACATAGCTCTGGCGAATCGTGGATGTGCAATGCATCTCTGCCTACCCCTTCAGACATGATGCTATGTTTTTTTCAAAATATTTAAAAAGAGATTTAATATACACATCATGAAACTATGCTAAACTTAAATAGCTTATTATGTATTATACAAAAACAGATGGTTGACGACGGAGTGGTTATATCCCGTATCGAATGTTGAAATTCGAATGCCTGATAAGACAATAATTTGTGTGATCAAGTCTGAGTATAATTTGTGTTCTTTAAACTGTAAGTTTGTTAATTCCCTGTTAACGCTTAGCATACCGGGAGAGGGGAGCGCCGCGCACCCCCGGACCAGCTGATCGCTAAAACTATATAAGTGCGGACATCGCGCATTAACGCGTTCGGGCTCTTAGTATTATATTCTAATCGTTCGTTTGCAGCAATATATATCTGTAAAAATATATAGTTTTATACCATATATTACTAAGTTAAAGAAGTTGGTATTTTCGAGTTCGTATTTCAGCTCCGCAACTTAGGAATCTAAACCACACAAGAGGTTTAAGCATGGACGTATAAGGTCTAAGCGAAGACAGTCCCCGTGAAACAACGAATAATCGACACTACAGGGCCTAGTTTAGAATTTTTAAAAATAACACCGTGACACTAACGCTGTGTTTACATTTAATGCTTGCAAAATAAACTTACTAAGTAACGTTTGTGTCAAAACAGTTGATGGATAAACAAAATACAAACAAACCTACATTAGTAACTAGGCTAATGTGACATATTTCATCTTTAAATCTCCACAAGAATCCGTGTGCTAGAAAGATTTATGTTTGTGGCAATGAGTTCTAAATGATTGAATAACAGTTGACATTGCAGATGGTGAAGTGGTTTAGATACCAATCTCCCGCCCAAGTGTTGTTGGTTCGATTCCTACACAGGAACATTCTTTGTGATCCACAAATGGTTGTTCTGAGTCTGGGTGTACTTTGTGTCTATGACATTGTGTGTTTATAAAGTCCCCCGCGATCCAAGAATTATACCTTAGCGCAGGATGTTGAATTCTAAGAAAAATAAATGGAAATAGAAATATGGAGTTTTTTTTTCATTGCAATTTATGTCATTATTAAAGTTATACTGTAATCTATAGCTCAGAGACACAGCCATAACTTGTTTGTTGGCTGAAACTTAAAGTTTTGTGTTTTGTTTGTACAATGGTATTATGAGAAATTGAATAGGTACATTCAAAATTATACAAACTTTACAATATGAAAGGGAAATATTGTTAAATGAATATAGCATGTTGTAGTATCTCAAAAAGAAGGAAAGAAAGAAAATATATTTTATTTTTAATTACACACAACAAGTTATGCTCGAGTGCTGATATTCTAATGGGCCCACAATAGGGTAACGAATGCCAAGCATGTAGCTATGACTTAGCAATACCCCTATATATACAGGCTTTAAGTATATTATAAAAATAATAATGAAAAAATATAAAGCTCAGCACTCATAGTTACAATTGCTCATTAAAGAACAATGACGTGAGTTTTGCAAAAATTAAATGTTTAAGATAAGACATTTGAGAAAAATGTACATATTACATATAGGACTCTGTGTTTTGTTTGTCTGCGTTTGTTTGTTCCGACATCACGCAAAAACTGCTGAACGGGTTTTAATGAAATTTTTTTTGTTTGATTAGACTTAAAAACTGATATACATTTTATCCTGCTACAATATCGGGAACCTGAGATACAACATAAAACTGAAAGTGAGAAGATAGTAGAAGAACTATAGGCTATTACTTATATTATAAGAGGAGATAGGGTGTCACCATAATGTCTGACTGATAGCTTAGTAGTCCAGAGCACTTCCCCGGATTGGAAGGGAAAGCAGTTTCGAATCGTGATAGCAGTACTTAATTCTCCCTTTTTCCACTTTCATAAATAGTTTGTTCTAACAAAATGACACTGTTTACTATTTATATACATGCCATTATACTATGCATTACATAAATTATTTGTTTTATAAAAATGTCAATCTATTTTCAGGTTTAATGGCTCAAAGTCCTAGGCGGCAGTGGCTTGACCTCGTACCTGGTAGTGTTGAGTGTATTTTCACTTAACATCAGGTAGGATATGACTCATCTGTCACCATTGGCAATAAAAAAATATACTAAGTTTTAAAGACTTGCAAATTGTACACATAATGAAAGTAACATAAGTGGGTCTTATTTTACATATGAAATAGGTATTTTTTGTAACTAAGTACTTTAGCCCGACGTTTCACAGTACTTAACAGGTAGACAGGAATGTGGAGTCAGGATTCTTCGAAACCAGTGAGCGTGTAAGAAGAGAATTATAAATGTTGAGGAAGCAAAATGTATGCAAGAAGTCTTTTGGCACTGTTCTTTTTGCCTACCGCACAAGGGGGTGATGATAGTTACTAAGTAATAATATTAATATACATCATTAAAGGGAATATTAATATACAAAACGCACTATGTTATTATAGTATCAAACATTAATTTCACGGGGTATAATTATCTGAACAATATTTCAAAAACGCCTGAGAAATTTAAATAACACAGGGATTTATTAATATACAAAATTGACTAAAATATTAATAACGCCTACATAAAATCTAAGAGCAATAACAATTTATATGTATGATTGCTAATAAATTAAAAGCAATGAATATGTAGGTATCTCCTAAAATAATTATCAACAAAAAACTTCCAAAAATCTTTTACGACTTTTCGTGATACCGTATAATGTGTTTATTATGGCTATATATTGTAATATTGACAATTTCCGATGAAAACAAAGCCAAAATTACTTACTTTCAAAGATACATTGCTTCCCTGAGTCTCTAAATGTCTCTAATTTTTGTGTATTTATGACTGCTTACCGAAGTATCAGTATGATAGCTCAAAAAATAATAATAAAATAAACTTAAATGAATATGTTTTCAAACTACCAATAACAGAAACATACTTACTTACCTAATAATGGTCTGCGTGGATCGTTAAAATCCATTGTTCCGTCTTATTAAGTTACAACATATGCACATCACACTCACATCACGAACAAGCCGCTTACAGATCAACTATTCTTATCAAATTATTGAGTATTGAATAGATAACATTATTTGTTGCTTTATCCCATTCAAAAAAAAACTTTTTTATTTGACATTGACATAACACCGCCTGAATATGACGGCTCATTGACAGTTTAGTCGGTTTTCGAAACTGTTGTCTAGTAAGGCTGGAGGCTAGAGGTAAGGAGATGGACACATTTTCAATATGACCGCAATATTTGATACCATCCATAGATATAGTATATACGTTACTACATATATCTATGATAACCGGAATAAATTTAAAAGATAACTATGATTATATTAAAAGTTAGTTGACTAAAAATGTACTACTTGTTGTAACTTTGTTGAGCTGAAATTTTACATGCATATGTATATTGTGTGACAATGGAATATTATGATGACATGGAGCTGGAAGGTGGACATAGGAACTCTATAATAAAAGTGCGCAACCCCATCGAGTTTGTGCTCGTATGATTCGTCTTGACGAGTACTTTGCCTCTAGATGGTATCCAGGGGCTGATGAAGAAGCTGGAAGGTGGCCACAGTAACTCACTCAACGACGCAACCCCATCGAGTTTGTGTTTGATCACAGAATTAGTAGATCCTTCATGGGGCAATGTATACGCTTCTTCAATTAAATTCCCGAAAATATCCGAAACATGCCTTTCAATTCATCATTTTAAAATAACCACATACCCCTTTTTTTTTGTATATTGTTTTTTCCACAATATTGTGTGTTCTGGTAAGCACCTACTTTAGTTAAGTATTAATTTAAATATTGTAAGAAATTTACACAACATAGCATCACGCCTGCATTCCCCGAAGGGGTAGGCAGAGGTGTGTTACACACCCACGATTCGCCAGCTATGTTTAAGTCCCACGTAATAGAGGGCGAGCCTATTGACGTCTACCGGGCACATTTCCAAACGCCGGGCTGCTACTGAGAATTTTTCTTGTTAGGAAATAGCTCAATAACATTGCCCGACTCGGGTATCGAACCCGAGACCTCATGATTAACAGTCGCATACACTACCGCTACACCAACGAGGCAGTAAAAAGTGGCTCATGAGTTTCTTGCCGGGTTCTGCTCATGAAAATCCTTACTACGGGATCCGGCCGCTTGTGGCGATTGCAATCGCGACATTGCGGATGCACTTGTCTCAAACGCTCGTGTTAGTTATTAGTAAGTAATTTTGACGATTTTAAGTGCTAATAGTAATAAGCCTATGAAATAAAGTTATTTTTGAATTTTGAATTTGAATTTTGGACACGTTTGATTCGTCTTGATGTGTACTTCGTCTTTAGATGGTATCCAGGGTCTTATGATGGAGATGGAAGGTGGCCATGCAAAACTCTGTTATTAAATGGCGCAACTCCATTGAGTTAGGGCACGTTGAAATGTCTTGATTAGCATTCCAGTCCTAGATGATATCCAGGGTCTGATTATGGGGCTGGAAGGTGGCCACAGTAACTCTGCAATGTTTTTTTTAGATTATTTGTCTGTTTGTTTGTTTGCGCATCACGTAAAAACTACTGAACGGATTTTGATGCAACTTTTTTTATTTGAAAGGCCTTGATTAGACTTAAAAAAAATAGACGTCACGGGACGTCTACCAGATGTGAAAACATTGAAATTATTTTGTAGAAATAATGAGTAGAAATAAAAGGATCATAACATTTTCAATGTATGTTTGTATAAAATTATGACATATGTAAAATAACGGAAACGGACATAAATCATCACCATCGGGCCCTGGATATCATCTAGGACCGAAGTACTTGTCAAAACGAATCAAACTATTCCAAAGTTAATGAGATTGCGGCGTTTTATAGGATAGTGCCCATGGCCATCCAGCTCCATTATCAGACCCTGAATATCATCTAGGACTATGAAACTATTCAAGTTAACTCAAACTAGCCCTAAATCAATGGGTTGCAACTTTAAATTACCGAGTACCCATGACCACCTTCCAGCTCCATCATCAGACCCTGGATACCATCTAAAGACAAAGTACTCATCAAGACAAATCATACGAGCTCAAACTCGATAGAGTTATGTCGTTTTATAACAGAGTTCCTATGGCCACCTTCTAGCTCCATCATCAGACCCCGGATACCAGCTAAAAACAAAGTATTTGTCAAGACAAATTAAACGATTCCAAACTCGATGGGGTTGCGTCGCTTCGCTACAGAGTTACTGTGGCCACCTTCCAGCTCCATCATCAAACCCTGGATATCATCTAGGACTGGAGTACTATTCAAACGAGTCTTAACTAGATGGAGTTGCGCCATTTAATTACAGAGATGTCAGATGTCATGGCCACCTTCCAGCTCCATCATCAGAACCTGGATACCAACTAAAGACAAAGTACTCATCAAGACGAACAAAATGCGCCCAAACTCGATAGGGTTGCATCGTTTCACTATAGAGTTCCTATTTTCACCTTCCAGCTCCATCGTCAGATCAGCTCCATACCTTCATAATATTGCATTGTCACGCGATTATACATTGTGCGTGTAAAATTTCAGATCAATTGGAAAGTGTGAAATTTTTTAACTTTCCACATATGAACGGTTTATTTTAAAAGCGTCGCTACGCTAACAGCCGATTTTACCCTCCCTCCGCATTAGATATTTCACATCAAAACTGGTATACATTTTATCCCGCTACTATATCGGGAACCTGAGATATAAATGAAAAACTAGCTTTTGGCTGCAGCGAAGCCGCGGACAAAGGCTATATAGCCTCATTCAGTATGTTTTTAAACTTATCCGTGACTATCGTAATAGTAACGGTTGTTATTCGTACTGCTACATTTGTTTCGGTGAATAAGTTCGCCTGAGAATTAAACCCTTCAGCATCCTCTATCATTTTCACTCTCCTCCTCCTCAACGGATATGCGGGTTGTATGCTTTTTACCACCATTGCTCTATAAAGTTGACAACATTACAATTCACCGGGCCCAAAGAGTACATACTAAAGAACCGGGCCCAGTTCTGATATAGTCATAAATAAAACAATTATTACGCTATCTAAATTGCCAAATATGTAGGCCACGCGTGGTATCTGAACTTACGGTACACCGGATAACCTTGCCTGTAGACACAGGAGATATACCAACTTATCCTACTCAAACTGGTTTTTTATGGTAAAGATCATTTATATTTTAGAAGAAAATTCTTTACAAATATTTTTTTGAGTCTTGAATCAACATATTAAAATAAAGGGGGGCAAAATTTTCCTGCGCCTTGAACAACAATACTTGCCTACATCACAGACGGCAAATACATCCATAGGTGATAGGCGTAAGATAAGATAAGCTGCCAACGAAATTAAAAACGAAGAACACCGAATAAAGATTATTGAAACCTTTTCGTCATTGGGCACACTGAGAATTACCTTTTGTCCTATAAATTACCTGATGTTAGATAGCCTTGTCACCGCTTCTGACGGGCCGCCACCCGTACCGCTGGTAACAATTTCAGCCGTCGATTTCGGAATTTCTATTATGGATGGGTAACTTTCCTGAAGAACTTGTTTATAATAAATAAACCTGTTAACGATAAACATTGTTATTTAACATACATTTGTTACATCAGACGTTGATATTCTCTTATTGAGTTTATTGTAAAATAGACATTCTGGATATAAAATTTTCCACTAGATTTTTTCTATAATACTGTCCTTTACGAGGGGGTAATGAATGTTATTATTAAAAATAGACAAGAAATATGTTTTTCATAATAAGTTCTTTAAAACATCTTCTAGATTCTAGAACATTATTAGGATAACATAAACACGAACATGTGTTTACGATCCGCCCCGCTAATACTGTGATGTTAAAACTAATAAAACACACATTGCGTAGCTCCCACAATCGCTGGGCGCCTGGTACAAATGTCTCACAAGTTACATCGGATGTACACATAAAGCAAGACAACATTCATGGTACAAGACCCATTGCATGTCACCAACTTATAGTGATAATTATTATATTTAATATTTATATTATATGACGGGCCTCGTGGCGTAGTCGGTAGTGTAACTGACTGTGCACGAGGTCGTGGGTTCGATTCCCCTCAGGACAATTATTTGTGTGATGAACACAAATAATTTGTACTGCGTCTGGGTGTTTTCTATCTATTATATGTAATGTATGTATTTACAAAAAAAAAGTAGTATATGTATTATATCCGTCATCTGGTACCCATAGCACAAGCGTTAAGCTTTGTTTGGGACCAGAGGACGTTGTGTGAAAAATGTCCGTGAATATTTATTTATTTAATTCTCGTGTCACGTTGTCACAGTATATATTTACTGTGACGTTGTTGCTCACGAGGAACTGCGAAACTAGTTAACCGATTTTCACTTTTTCTATTTTAAAATGTGTTTTGCTGGCGAGCATTTTTTTTTTGTTAAGGCGGGAACAAATGTTCCTAACCACACACCCCGTCGTTCGGGGTAACGAACAGGGTAATGTGGGGCCCTCACCCACTAAAGTAACCCGCCGTGTGCCGTATCTCCGCCTTTATTGACGGGCCCCCGGATTACATTCCTTCAGTGGTTTGCTGGCGTGCCTAAAATAGGATAGATTATCACGTATTTTTTTATTAATTAATTCCAAAATATTCACAAATAATAAATATGGCGCACAAATCGTATATGACCCGCCCCGCCCATATAGTGATGTCAGATCATACAATTGCGTAGCATATGGGAACATTCTCTGAGCGCCTGGTGCAAATGTCTCAGAAGTTACATCAGATGTACCGCACAACAGACATGCACGCAGGCAACTACGAATATTTATGTTTGACGATTGCGTGTCATCGACGTATTGACGTATATAAGCTTAGATATATTAGTAAATTTCTCTGTATAATTGGTAAGTATAATAAATATATAAATATTCACGGACGTTTTCACATAACGTCCTCTGGTCCCAAACTAAGCTTAACGCTTGTGCTATGGGTACCAGATTACGGATATAATTGGCTAACAAATGTATAATAAGATTTTAATAAATATTGAGCATGACGTGCAAATTTTCCCCTTTTGCTATTTTTATAAGTCCTACAAGTTAAGTGCCATCCCCAGAGAAAAGGATAGGTGGTGGAAAGGGAGTGTGTTATAGTAGGAATAGTCACCGTTGCTTCAAGTCGACATTTTGTGTGAGGGTACTGGGAGTCGACCCCATATTTGCTGGAATTAGGAAGGTTCTATAGATTCTATCGTCGTTATTGTTATAGATAATAAACGATAAATAAATTATTAGAATATACATAAATTTTCCTTCGCTTGATAAATGATATTCCCATCCATCCATTCCATCCATCAGCCTTTCGACGTCCACTGCTGGACATAGGCCTCCCCAAGGGAACTTCCCTCATATGGGGGCTAGTGCCGTAATCGCCACGCTTGGCAGGCGGGTTGGCGATCGCAGTGGATGTTGTTAATACTCGAGGGAGTACTGCTGCCCACTTCCCCGGTATTCCCTCAGTCGGCTCTTACGACTCCCATGGGTAGAGAAGGGGTGGGACAATTTTAAAGCCGGCCACACGGCCGACACACACATCCCTTAGTCAGGATTATTATTTTCAACACTTTTATTGTCCTGCTGTTAGGCACGGTGATCCAGTAGTAGTATATGCGACTGCGGATCACGAGGTCTCGGGTTTGACATCCAGGTTGGACCAAAAAAACAGTCATTGGGATTTTCCGCCAAGAAATTCTCAATAGCAGCTCGGAATGCACGTAAACGCGTTAGTCCTGCACCTGATATCTCTTCCTATGGTCCTTATCTTGTCCTATCGGAATATGAGAGTGAATGAACCGTGTATTTGTGCACTCATGCACTATAACATCTCCTGCGTACATGGCTAGTGTCTGTTGATACTCACCACCTTAACCTAAATTACGATCTGGAGATCATTATTATTAAATATTGGGCACGGGCCTCCACTCATAGTGAAGGGATTTAGGCCGTAGTCCACCATGCTGGCCCAGTGTGGGTTGACAGACTTTCCATCATTTCCATCGAGCAGTGTTCATTTGTAAACATGTATTTTTTTTTATTGCATGTAGTGGTAGACGAGCCACGGTCCATCTGATGGTAAATGGTAAAAGTCGCACATGGACTCGACTATACCGAGAATATTGTCAAACCGCTGCTCACCAATTCATTTCACAGATATGAAATTAAATATAAACTGCTATCTCCTGCTACAGCCAAAACGCAACGATGTGCATCATGGCCGGTCACACGGGAGATGGTGGTACCAAGGTACCAACCCGCTCGGGCCCTATACCAATTGAGTATTTAGATATTTTTTATATATATTTTTAGCATTTGACATGCTTAGCAACATACATTAAACACAAAGTGAAAAATGTGAAATCGAAAATAACAGTCAACAGGGTTTGCGTCATTATTAGGTAAAATGTTAATTGTAAAATTAAGTTTACCTGATCGGTATAATGTATGAAAATACTTCCGACAGATGGTGCAGGCGTCACCCAAAGACGTTAAGTATGAATGTGTTATCGAGATTAGCAGTCGGGAGCAAGGGTCACGATTGCTGAATTGGCAAAAGCATCTGGACGGTATCCAGGAGATGCAGGTTCGTATCCTGCTCGTGACTGTTATTTTCGACTTCACATTTTTCACTTTGTGTTTAATACCAATTGAGTACTCCCATTTGGTACCAGTCATGCAATTGATGATAATTGCTTACTTCCCTTAGTCGCCTCATACGACACCCTTGGGAAAGAATGGGGTGGTGACACTTGCTTGTCCTGTACCGTCTTTCCGCCTATACTGGCGGACCACTGATACTGTTGTGACATCACTACAGTGGTCTGCCGGCGGCTTATACTTTTAGACCCCCTACTGAGCGCCGCACCTTCCACCACCTAAATAAACCCGCCGTGTGCCGTCTCTCCGCCTACATTGGTGCATTACTGCAGTGGTTATGTCAGGATACTGTGGTAATTAATAGGTGATTTATTTCGAGTCTGTTATCACATGGATTAAAAAGCAGCTCTCTCATTTGCGGCCCCCCTGGTAACCTTATTAATATTATATATGCGAAAGTGTGTTTGTCTATGACGCTATCGCGCCGTCCGAAAACGACATATGCTACTTTGTCCCGGAAAATGGTCCGTTAAAGAGGGATAGCCATATTTGTTTCTTCAACCGTTTTTTTTTGTCCCACTATTGGGCACGCGTCTCCTCTCATGGTGAGAGGGATCAGGCCATAGTCCACCACGCTGGCTCTAGGCCAGCGCAGGTTGGCAGACTGCACAAGACGTCGGAAACATCTCTCAGGCATGCACGTTTCCTCACGATGTTTTGCTTCATCGAGCCGAAAAATCTGAGTGTGAGGTCTTGACCTTGGAGTGGGAACAGAACTCGACACCACTGCCTTAGCAATCATTGATTTTACCATTAAGCTGTGACTGCAATTTTTATACAGAGATAATTTTAATGTGCCGTAGCAACGTACCGCCTTCATTTTTCATACTATTCAACCTAGTTCAAACAATTACGTTTCTGGGTTTTTTCACGATTTTTTCCTGGTAAAAGAAGGCACTGGTAAACTTGTGTACTTAAATAATTTTTAAATCAAAGTCTGCCTTCTCTACTACGTCTCGGCCACAAACTGAAGATAAATCATAGATAGTATACTTCTTTCTTGATTGATATTATATAATATAGTCATCGGTTGTCCTCAAGGCTAACACTGCAAGTTGAACAAGCCAAATATAGTCTCTATTTTGAATAATAATATACTTACAAATGCAAAAACAAATAATAACCATGTGGTGACGGTCTAGGAATACAAGTGTCACCACCCCATTCTTTCCCACGGGTGTCGTACGAGGTGACTAAGGGAAGTAAGCAATTATCACCCTTTGCATTACTGGTGGTAGAGCTGGGTACCAAGTGGGATTACTCACTTGCTATCAGGCCCTGGCGGGTTGGTACCACCATCTCCCGTGTGACCGGCCATGAAGCACATCGATGTGTTTTGGTTGTAGCAGGAAATTGCTGTTAATTCTTTTATTTCATATAAATTTATGAAATGAAATAGTGAGCAGCTTGACAATACTCTCGGTATATTAAGTCCATGAGGCACGGTTACCACTTACCATCAGATGGGCCGTGGCTCGTCTGCCACCAAATACAATAAAAAAAAATATTACAACTAAAATGGTAATTGCAGAGATTAACGCGCGTTTAGAGAATTAAACAAACTTTACAGCTTTATCATATTACCTACTTAGTTTAAATTGCACCTTCATAGAAGTAAGTCCTGCGTTTATTCGATTAATATCGCTCGTCGTTCACGTACACAGCGCATTCAGTTCCTTAAAGTTGCATAGACAAGTCGCCTTTCACCATAGCTAACTTCATTTAGTTTCTGTGAAGTGAATAGTTCTGTAATTTTCTTTCAACCTTTACAAACAAGTGAGTTTTTCTTGTTTTTGATAGTTTTTTTTTTTAATTTTAAAGCACTTTTCGATTGAAAATAAACGTAGGTACGCAAAAAGTTCGATTTTTGGTTATCAATACAGAATGATCCAAAATAGTTGATATCAAATAGTTTTTAATATACAGAATGATATAAAATAGTCGTATTTTTGTATGTGATCTATATTTTATAAGGCTTATTGTACTCACAGATAGATTAGTAGGTATACAGCTTGAGGTATACAGTATCCTTCTTGGTTAATAAATCAAAGACCTCGTGTTTTCAATAAACAAATTAACTGTAAGTAGATTAAATTATATTGTATCTTATCTAGGTCGAAGACTCCAGGCTAAAGTAGGTACCTATAGGTAATACAATAAACATCACACTTATAATGAGACCTTGCCTGAGGTCCTGAGTAGTTTAACATTTTAATCTTTAAACGCTTCCCCGGAAAGGAAGGGGCGCAGGTTCGATTCCCGCTTGTGCTAAAGTTCTCTTTTTCCTCATTCACAAATAATAATTTGTACTTTAAAAATAGCTGAGCATGTCAAGTACTAAAAATATATATCAAAAAGTTAAACGCGTTTAATTTTAAGTTCTAAAAGGGTAAGCAGAACTGTGCCATGTTTCGCTTTTTTTTTATTGCCAACGGTAGCAGACGGGCAAACGGCCCACCTGATGGTAAGTGGTAGCCGCCGCTCATGGACTTTGGCAATACCAGGAGCACAGCCAAGCCGCCGCCGTGAGTAAAGTGCTCTTCTCAAACCTCGTTTAAAGAAGGAAAGTCGTAACACTGGGGAAACACCGCTTATGTAACTTAAGTTGTCCGTGTGGTGACGGACTAACAAGTGAAGAATACAAGTGTCACCAGCCCATTCTTCCGCGGGTGTCGTTTGAGGCGACTAAGGGAAGTAAACAATTATCATCAATTGCATGACTGGTGGTAGGGCTGGGTACCAAGTGGGAGTACGCACTTGGTATCGGGCCCAAGCGGGTTGGTACCACCATCTCCCGTGTGACCGGCCATGAAGCACATCGTTGCGTTTTGGCTGTAGCAGGAGATAGCCCTTTATATTTCATTTCATATCTGTGAAATGAATTGGTGAGCAGCGACTTGACAATACTCTCGGTATAGTCGAGTCCATGGGCGACGGTTACCATTTACCATCAGATGGACCGTGGCTCGTCTGCCACTACTTGCAATACTTCTACGATTAGTACTAAAAAGCTCTAACTAAAAAGTCTCGCAATGCTTTTTGCATGGCCTAAAGTTACAATAACCCGGGGGTTCAATTATCCATACCTAACCTGCAAACATTTTTTATTTTCATCACTAACAAACGCGAATAAAAGATAATGTTAACAGCTTGTAAAATCTTACAGGCCGCATTGGGGAGACCACTGAAGTAATGTAACATAGTTCCAGTGGCCCGCCAATAAAGGCGGAGAGACGGCATACGACAGCTTTATTTAGTGGGTGAGGGCCCCACACTACCCTGTTCGTTGCCCCGAACTACAGGGTGTGGGGTTAGTAATATTTTTACCCACCCTAACAAAAAAAAAAGCCCGCATTGGGGAACAGCGTTGTAAACTCACAACTGAATCCGTCTTACTTTGAGGGGTCGATTCGTACTTACGAGTAATAGTGGTAGTGATTTGGGTCTAAAAATAGAAAATACTATTTTACCACATTTCTATTTCACTCGTTAGTGATAAACGGTTAATAATTAATACAGACGGCGTGTGTCTTACCAGGTCTTGACCTTATACTGGGATTTGAACTCGATAGATAGATACCCTATGCTGGCTATCCTTGATCTTAAGTAGGTACTTCATCAGTGTAAAGATGTATGTTTTGTTATCGAAAATGTACTGCAAAATTTGTTGAATTATCAAACTACATTTGATATAATATTTTGATAGTACGACAATCTGATGCAGCCTCTGATTGATTATTGACCTCCTGTGCCGAATGTTATTTGTTCGATTCCCATACAGGACAATTCTTTGTATGAAACACCAATGGAGTGAAGTACTGTCATCTAGTTCCAGTGGTCCGCCAATATAGGCGGAGAGACGGTGGGACTGGTTTTCGCTTACATATATATCTATGATAGTTGATTTTCAGTACCCTTTAGTATTCTGAAATATCATACAGATTTTTTTATTTTGAATTGCAGGCAAATATATAATTAGATTAATCGATATTTAGATATTTTTATATATATTTTTAGCATTTGACATGCTTAGCACTATACATTAAACACAAAATGAAAAATGTGAAATCGAAAATAACAGTCAGGAGCAGGATTTGAACCTGCATCTTCTGGATACCGTCCAGATGCTTTACCAATTCAGCCATCCTGACAATTGCTCCTGACTGCTAATTTTCGATAACACATCACACTTAACGTCTTTGGGTGACGCCTGCGCCATCTGTCGGAAGTATTTTCATACATTATACCGACTTTTTCACTTTGTGTTTAAATAATAGATTAATCGAATCTGTTTGAATTCGTAGTTATATCACAATATAATACATTTTTTTTGTAAAAGCGGGAAAAAAAAATCCTAACCGTACACCCCGTCGTTCGGGGCAACGAACAGGGTAGTGTGGGGCCCTCACCCACTAAATAAACCCGTCGTGTGCCGTCTCTCCGCCTTTACTGGCGGGCCACTGGATCTATGTTACATTCCTTCGGTGGTGCGCCGGCGGGCCTTCACAATATAATAGCTACCCTTATAAAAACAGCAACCACACCCTGATTTACTTGACCGGATCGGGGTTTAAACAATACCCAAATAGTTCTAACTTTAATTTTGATTGAGGTAATAGCCTAGCGGTAACGCCAAGGGCTGCATTGACAGTAGTAGCGAGTTTGATTCCCAGTCACATCCCAAACCTCTATACTATCGTAACTTAGAAATTATGAATGATAGAAAGGGATACCCTAAAAAAAAAGGAGAAAATTTTAAAAAGTCTGTATTGGTAACTTTGTATGGGTATTTCGGTAACAGACGACAAAATGACAGCTACTGTCATTCTTTCTAATTCAAAATTCAAACCTTAGACGACGCAGATTGATTAGTATTGATTCGCTGACAAAAAAACTTGAAAAAAAAAAAAAAAAAAAAAAAAAACAGGTGATATGAAGTTCACCGGGTCATCTAGTTTTAAGATATTTCTTATATACTATTTCATACTCTACGCCATTGCTGTGTCCCTGGTATTTCTAATATCCATGAACGTCATTTACCACTTACCACGATATGGTCGCTTGCCGCCACTGTCAATGAAACGTTTCCTTGCTTGTTCTGCTTTATCAGAATGGCTCGGGTATGTGTAATCGGTGCTGGAGCAGCTGGTTTGTGTGCTGCACGACATCTTCTGGTGGAGCCGTGCGTTGCCATCGTCGATGTACTGGAGCAGGCTGACCAGCTCGGCGGCACTTGGGTCTACACTGATAACATAGGCTATGACGATTTTGGTCTACCAATTCACACCAGCATGTATAAGAGCTTGAGGTGAGTTTTGGTACCTAACTGTACTTAAATTAGGTACACAGATTTACTACCCTATTTCACTGGTATACTAAGGAAGCAGACAAGATCGAGGTATTACAGCGTTGTGTGGTGGTTAAGGACGATGAAGGTCTACACTACCTCCTCATACTACCTCTCTAATTCCTCCTCATCTCCGATTCCTATGCTTAGAGTTGACAGGGCACCAGTGAAGGTTCCTGTTATTTTAGGGTTCCGTACCTCAAAAGGAAAAAACAAAATCCTTCAAGGATCATCCGTGTATCTGTCTGTCCGTCCACCTGTCAAAGCCAATTTACTCCGAAACTACTGGACCGATTGAGTTGAAATTTGATACTCATATTATAAGTCAGTTTTTTACTTCAACGTACGTTCAATTTTTGATAACGAGATTTAGGAAGGCACTCTTAGAAATGTGTTTCGGAATGAAGAGCGATTGTTTTTCAAATTATCACTGCCCAGTCAAAGAATAGGTACACCTTATAAAGTCTGCACACCTGTGAGGTTTTCTGGAGAGAAATCCACCAGGTAGGTGTTTACAAGCTCTTGATCAGCCTGCATACGTAGTGAGGTCGCCTAAATGCCTGTAATCATTATCAAAAATCTGTTCATAATTAATCGAACAGAGTACCTACCTAATGAGCTAAAAATTATTGTATTATTTAAAAAAATGTATTATTACCTTATATCACTGAATTACTCTGCAATCAATTGCAACACTATTATGATCACAAATAAACAATATGAAATTTCATACTTGATAGATGGGTCGGAGGCTATCTACCAGGGCGGTATAAGTTCGAAGGGATATAATTATGTGGACATTTCGTATGTTCTAGAGAATTTAGAAACTTGATTGGGTCAACTACTTGTGAAATGTAGTACCAGGATCAACGAAGTCATGCGTTATCAAATTGTATTACAGTTAATAAAACAGTATAAGTATATTTTAAATGTCAATGATGTTAAATAAAATCGATAAAACGATTTATAGTTACTATGAACTATCGCGGTATTGAGTATCTTACTTCTTTGACTTCAATATAAAACGACGATAAACTAAAGGAATTCGATTTTTTTATACTATACGGGTAGTTAACACGCATATGGCCCATCCGATGGTAAGCGGTAGACGCTAGCAACATCAGACGCATCACTCTCGCGTCGGCAACTTCAAGGAAAGGGGTATGAGGTTCAGAGGAAGGACAATAAGGATAAAGAGGGGGTTTGAGGTGCTCTCTCTCTCTCGACACAACAGAAGGAGTAGGTACCTAGCGTTATTTCAAGCTGATCTTCTGAGAGAGGATTCAGAGGATGGTGCGATCAAGCCAACCCATTCAAGCTGGGTCAGGCAAAGCTCTACTGACTTGTAAAAAATGCCTCATATAACTGCATTCATAGATACAATTCGGCCGGTATATAAGTATATGGCTATACGGGTCAATACGCGACAGGCGAGCTCTATAATTTTCTCTGTATATGACAAAATATTGAAAGAGACAAAGACAAATTTTATATATTTTATTACGCTAGCCCAGTGCGGGTTGGTATTCACATGCGATTGCTATCCCTCACCTTTTAAAGCTATTTGTGATTGAGCTCCCATAAATTAGTGTCGTATTTAGATTACCTAGTGCTTAAATCTTATTTCATCATTTCTACCTCTGTAATCTATTCTATCTTTTTCCTCTCTGCTTCATAACTATTGTACAGTATTTTTCTTTCCCCCTTGTCAGTAATTACTTCTGTAATTTGTGTTATAAAATTATAACGGTTATTTAAAATCTAAAGTCGTTTATTTTATAAAACCTTTCGTGAGTTTAGCTAGTAGGTTAGGTAGGTACACAGGTACTCATTCACCTACAGCCCTATATCCAAGGACCAAATCGATGCAGTCAACCTTTTTTTTTTTGTTTAGGTGGGAAAAAATGTACCTAACCGCACACCCTGTCGTTCAGGGCAACGAACAGGGTCGTGTGGGGCCCTCACCCACTAAAGAAACCCGCCGTGTGCCGTCTCTCCGCCTTTATTGGCGGGCCACTGGAACTATGTTACATTCCTTCGGTGGTCCGCCGGCGGCTTACCCTTTCGGGTGAGCATCGCACCTTCGCGGGAGGCCTTGCGGGTGGCGGACGTTCCCCGGTCCATCCACCTGCAGCCTCAGCTAAAGCGGCATTAGGCGCAAATACTCACGCCTGCGCCGCCCCAGTCACTGGCGGCGGTTCGGGTCTGCGGAAGGATCAGCCTCCCTGGCCCTCTCCGCCGCTTCCTTCGCGAGATGACCTCGTCGCAGAAGGCAGCGACTGCGGCCCAATTTCTGTCGCTGCCAAGCATCGCTCTAACGACGCTTTGCAGCGAGAGGTTCCCCCCCTATTGCCGCGACGAGTTCACGGCGCTGCCCGCCCCAAGCCGGGCACGACACGTGCGTGTGCTGCGCCGTGTCCTCGTCGCAGCCACAATGGTGACAGCCCGGAGTCGCTTCCCTCCTTGCGACTATGTGCAGATATCTGCCGAAGCAACCGTGCCCCGACAGCACCTGCACCAGTTGGAAGGTAAGGACTTCGTGCCGTCGCCCCGCCCACTCCTCCAGCACAGACTGGAGCGCCCCTACGGTCCAGAGACTGGCTCGGGGCGCTTCCAGCCGTGTCCTCCATCTGGCCATGGCAGCTCGGCGGGCATCACCCTGCCACCTGGCCCCACCCCTGGGTGGGGGACGACCACCCACCTCTCGCTCTTGCGACGCCCGCCGATACACTTTGGCGAGCACCTCCACCTCCATGTCCCACAGGAGGGTTCCGGCCAACGCGCAGGCCGCTTCCGTCGACCCCATGCGGTATCTGCGTATGAGCCTGGACGTGACGACTCTTTGTGGTCTCCACAGAAGAGCCCTGTTCGGCGCATCCAGGCACTCCGCCCACACAGGTGCACCGTACAGCACCATCGACCGGACTACCCTCGCATAAAGCCGTCGACACGCATTGTTGGGTCCGCCAAATTTCGGCAAAAGCCGTGCAAGGGCGGACGCTGCACCGACGAGCCTCGGGGACAGTTGGCGGAAGTGCTCGCGAAAGCGCCACTGCCCATCCAGCACCAGGCCCAGATACTTGATCTGAGATGCAGTCAGTCCTAACAAATGCTCAAAACGTTATTGTGACGTAAACCATCGTCACTTTGTTTGTATATATTATCTATCGCCTGATGTTCATGTTATCCTAGTAGTTCCGCTTACATATCGTACATTCTACGTAGTTCAAGGTTCGTCTGTTATTATTTATTATATTAATCAATATTGCCATTTTAAAAGACAAACACAACACGGGATCAATATTTATTTGTAAACATTTTTCCTGATAAATGTACGATGAATAATTGTATCTTTACAATAATATAATAAAATTATAGGTTGTTTTTTATTCCAGAACTA
Source organism: Leucoma salicis (assembly GCA_948253155.1). Classification (NCBI taxonomy): domain Eukaryota; kingdom Metazoa; phylum Arthropoda; class Insecta; order Lepidoptera; family Erebidae; genus Leucoma; species Leucoma salicis. The sequence continues at coordinate 25,199,926 of OX411812.1, forward strand.
ATCTCCCGAAAGAGATAATGGGATTTCCAGATTTTCCAATCCCGGAGAGTGATAAATCTTATCTGCCAGCTAAGGATATGCTGGCCTTCTTACAGTCGTATGCAGACAACCATAGACTCAAGGATATTATTATGGTAATTATTCATTCTTGTGAACATGGACATATAAAAAAATATTACGTCCATGCTTGTGAATTAGTAGTTATTACTTTCAACATAAAACAAACCCAGCTGACTATAGTCCATCTCCTCTTAGAATGAGAAGGATATAGATAGGCATGGACGTATAAGGCTATGCTATACTCTAAAAAAATTAAACCGTAGACAGAGGATATTTCATATTTTTTTTATCAAGACAAGGTTCACAAATAATTTGTACTTAGAAGAAGAGGTAATTTACAAATTATATTCCTCGTCTTAATATACAAATTACCTCGTCTTGATAAAAAAAAATTAGCAGTCATGAGGACTGCCAACAGAAGTAAAAACTTAAATTTATAAACAAACAGTTGTTATTTTTGGATATTGAGAATTAAAAAAATTATAACGGTGTTCCTATGGCCACCTTCTAGCTCCATCATCAGACCATGGATACCATCTAAAGACAAAGTACTCATCAAGACGAATCGAACGAGTCCAAACTCGATTGGGTTGCGTCATTACATTACAGAGTTACTGTGGCCACGTTCCTGCTCCATCATCAGATCCTAGATATCATCTAGGACTGGGGTACTAGTCAAGACATTTCAAACGAGCCCTAACTTGATGGAGTTGCGCCATTTAATTATAGTTTCGCATGGCCACCTTCCAGCTCCATCATCAGACCCTTGATACCACCTAAAGACAAAGTACTCATCAAGACGAATCAAACGAGTCCAAACTCGATGGGGTTGCGTTGTTTCATTATAAGAGTTACTGTGGCCACCTTCCAGCTTCATCCTCAGACCCTGGATACCATCTAGAGACAAAGTACTCGTCAAGACGAATCATACAAGCCCAAACTCGATGGGGTTGCGCCGTTTCATTATAGAGTTCCTAGCTCCACCTTCCAGGTCCATCATCAGATCAGCTCCATGTCATCATAATATTGCATTGTCACGCGATATACATATGGGTGTAAAATTTCAGCTCAATCGGGAACCGGGAAGATGTCAAATTTAATTTCCAATGCACACACTATAACTGCGTCTCGTAACGGTGTCGCGAGTCCAGAGATTTTATCTCATCTAAAAATATGCGTACCGCCGTAAAAGAAGTTTTCACTTCAATAATTACAACTTAGGATGTGTTGAGGAATCACTAGTACTAAACTACCCATAGACTAGGATTTTTAGGAGACCCTTTTGCCAAAAATGTCTGTATTATGGTATCATAGATTAATAAAAGGTGTTTTACAGTTCAATAACCACGTGCAGCTTGTGAAACCGAAGCAAGGCATTTCGGGCGAGCTTTGGGAGGTTTCTTTCAAGAATTTGAAGACCAGGGTGTCACAGACCAGAGAATACGACTACGTGTTCGTTTGCAACGGGCACTATAATACGCCGTTTATACCCAACATATCAGGGTTGAAGGAATTTGAGGGTATGGATTATTAAACATTTTTGGTCTATATTTTTTAGCATTTGACATGCTCCGCCACTTTTTAAAGTACAAATTATTTGCGAATAATTAAAAAGAGATTTATTGTACTAGCGGGAATCCAACCCACGTCTTTTCCAATCCGGGGAAGTGCTCCAAGCCACTGAGCTATAGTACAGGTCTTTCGACCATCCCAATCTCCTTATCACATTTGTCTTTACGACCAACGCCATCTATCGAAAGCATTTACATGCATTAAACCGATATAGTAAGTTTAATTTTGCAATTAAAATTCATACTATTTGATGGCGCTATTTTATTAAACATGTTTGATCTATATTTTTTAGCATTTGACATGCTCCGCCACTTTTTAAAGTACAAATTATTTGCGAATAAGGAAATAGAGATTTTTTGTACTAGCGGGAATCGAACCCGCGTCTTTTCCAATCCGGGGAAGTGCTTCCCCGGATTGGTATGGATTATATTATTATCTTGTAGGTAATTGTGGAAAAATAATAATTAGTTTATTATGTATACATATGTGGCCTGCCGGGATCGTGTCAATTATTACCGGTCTCATACAGATCTCTAACTTATTGTTAATTAATATCTTGGATATTCTCAGGTGATGTGATGCACAGCCACGATTATCGAGTACCAGAAATATTCACGGGCAAACAGGTCCTAGTTATTGGCGCTGGACCTTCAGGCATGGATATTGCGTTAGAGATCACCACTGTTACCACCAAGGTCATTCTTAGCCACCACCTGCAGACCAAACCAAGGACTGTTTTCCCGGATAATTTGGTACAGAAACCCGATGTGGTGAAACTGGAGGGACGAACTGTGTTCTTTCAAGATGGGACCCAAGATGAAGTAGATGTTGTGTTTCTGTGTACTGGTAAGCTATTGGAACTAATTAAATTCTTCTTAAATTCTTTTCAAATTTAGAATTGTGTGCTTTAGATGAAGTTCTTTAGCGATTTAAAGTACCAGTTTGCTATTTATGTGCCCCTAGTACCTATTGCTAAAGTAATTTATTGGACGGCGACTACCACCATAAAAGGTGGTACGACGTCTGCTTTGCCACTCCTAAGCCCACACCTGTGATAAATTTACGTGGGTATGGACAGGAGTGGGACTGAGGCCACACTTCTCATCTGTCATTCTAGGAGACTCTTATAAAACAATCTTAAAATATTTTTGGGTTTCCCCAGGCTACCTATACAACTTTCCATTCCTACACGAGTCTTGCGGTGTGGTGGTAGAAGACAACTGTGTGGAGCCGCTGTACAAGCACCTGGTGAACATCCACCATCCGACCATGTGCTTCATCGGCGTGCCTTACTATGTGTGCGCGTTCTCTATGTTCGATCTCCAGGTAACATTTCGTACATACATTCCTCGTCCTTTTGTTATGGCCTCCCCAAGAGACCTCCACAACGATCCCATCACATGCCACCTGCAACCAGGGGTTGCTGAAGCTGCAGTTTTGATCATATTTTAGTCTACCTGATGGTAGAACATTCTACGCAGCGACGTTAAATTGAGGATGAGGACCTTTCTATTCTAACGATTGTCAGTGATATAAGCCATAGATATAATATGTCAGTATATACCATGTCTATAATATAGGCTGCCCATAGCCACTTCAGTGTGCCAATCCTGCGGGCTAAACAAATACGCTATTAATTTCTCCTATACATTCTGTGTCCTCTATGCAATGCTGCGGGATTTTGAGCTTTATTACGAGGCCCATATTTACGAACCACGTCCAGACCGTTTGTCTATATGATTTTCTAAAACAGCTCGGCTATTTACCAGATCAATAGAATATACAAGTCGCAGAGACTTAGATTTCCAGTTCACATGCTTTAACCATTAGGCTGCCGGAAATCTACGGTAGCTTAAAATATTATATTGACTATTTTTTTAACAACAACTGCCAGCGTGTATTAAATTACTACTCTGTCAAGAAAGTACCGGGAAAAGATCAATAATACACAAAAATTTTGTTATTCATCCAAATTTATTTTATCACCTTCAAAGTATGCTCCTTCAGAAACGATAGACTTACGCCAACGAAAAATCCAATCTACAACACATTTTTAAACGCTTTCCGGAATTGAGTTCAGTTCTCGTCGCGAATTCTCCTTTACGTCTTCTACCGATTGAAAACGGGTGCCACGAAGTGGTAATTTAAGTTTAGGAAAAAGAAAGAAGTCGGCTGGAGCCATATCTGGTGAATATGGTGGTTGCTCGATGGTGTTTGTTGAGTGTTTGGACAAAAATTCATTTACAATAATGGTCTTGTGCGAAGGCGCATTATCGTGGTGCAAAATCCAAGAATTTTCTTTCCACAAATTTGGCCTTTTTCGTCGAATTTGCTGTCTTAAACGCCGCATAACGCTCTAATAATATTCTTTTGTTACCGTTTGACCTTCTGGCAAGAATTCCGAGTGCACAACACCGCGATACTCAAAGAAAACAGTCAACATGACTTTGACTTTTGATCGACATTGGCGTGGTTTTTTCGCTTTCGGTTCTGTTAGAAATTGCCACTCCGAAGCTTGTTGACTAACTTTGCATGTCAAACTCGTAAACCCACGTCTCGTCACCAGTAACAATGCGTTTCATGAATGTTGGGTCGGAATTGACTCGTTCTAGCATGTCCTCAGCGACTCTCATGCGATTGAGTTTTTGGAGAAAATTCAGGTCTTTTGGGACTAGCCGAGCGGAAACATGTTTCATACCCAAGTGATTTTTGACGGGCCTCGTGGCGTAGTCGGTAGTGTAACCGAATTCCGTGCACGAGGTCGTGGGTTCGATTCCCACTCAGGACAATTATTTGTGTGATGAACACAGATATTTGTACTGCGTCTGGGTGTTTTCTATCTATTATATGTATGTATTTACAAAAAAAAAAGTAGTATATCCGTAATCTGGTACAAGCGTTAAGCTTAGTTTGGGACCAGAGGACGTTGTCTGAAAATGTCCGTGAATATTTATTATTTATTTATTATTATTTAAAATGGTACGGATCGACTCGTGAGACACAGAAAGTTCGGCGGCTATCTCTCTCAAAGTTGAATGGGATTTTCAGTCACTATTCCCTTCACTTTTGCAATGTTAACTTCAGTTGCAGACGTTGATGGCCTACCAGAGCGAGGCAAATCTTCCATCACATCTCGACCGCTTTTAAACGCTTTGTACGACTCATAAGCACGTGTTTTTGATAAAGTCGATTCACCGTAAGCCTTCTATAACATTTTCAGTGACTCCGAACACGAAATTCCATTGGCGATGCAAAATTTAAGACAAACTCTTTGTTCGATGTTTTTGTCCATTATGAAATTAGCAATACACACTAGATATAACTAAAAACAGCACTGTATTTAATATAAAGAACAGATGCAACTCAAACTCCGCGCCAAAATGAATAACAGTTGTGCCAATCTAACAACAACAAAAAAAAAACAAAAATTTGAATTTGGAACCATAAACAAATCATCCATTCCCAATACTTTCTTGACTGAATGTATAAGTATAATCAGCATGATAGGCTCGTCAAGTAATGGAGGAATTTGAGATACAGCGGCATCTAATAGTGCGCGGTAATATTACGCCTTTTATGCATAGTGTATAACTGCCGGCTTATCAATCTAACTATCTATAACAGAGTTACTGACTGTCTGACTGAGATGCCGAAACTCCTGTGGCTAGCGAAATGAAAAAAAGACTGAAAATTTATATAATGGGATTCTTTGATATTTTGGGATTCTGTATGTAAGCACTAAGCAAAGATTTTACGCTAAATCATGTATTTTTCATCCATCACTATGGCGAAAGCGAAGCCGCGGCTAATGCACCAGTGTAATACTAGGCTGTTGATAGTAATTGTATACTTGTATGTTTTAAAAAGATTATATTCTCCTTTCCGTTACCTTTCCATTGTAACAAACTATTATTAAGAAATTCTCAAAATAAGTGCTCAAATTTTATTTGGAAATGAACGTGATCAGAATTCAAACTAGCAAGTAACCTAACCATCACTGCTGGATGAAAGAAAACATCGTGACGTAACCTGTGTTCCTTAAAGGTTTCCTCAACACTTGAGAAGTCTGTTAAGCTACATTGTCCTTGATCTCAGACGAGATTGTACTCTTGAACTTTGATGCGGCAGTCCTCGATCTTTAACACTAAGATATCGCTGCAAACATGATAATCTAAACCAATGTCCCTAATCAATCTCAGGTTCGTTACTACGTCCGGTCAATGAACGGTACCTTCAGTCTACCATCACTAGCGCAGATGGTCGAACATTGGGAAGAAGAGAAGAAGGAACGAGCCTCCAGAGGTTACACGAAACGGCAGACGCACATGATGGGACCAGACCAGGTAAATGGTTTGTATAGTCTATTACCTGCTGAGCGTAGCCGCAGGTTTTTACAGTTACAAGTTAGTTGACTTGTCCAAAAGGACTAGATTGCAATGATTTTCTGTTTTCCTAGTACTTACTTTTAAGTACATCCATCCATACTTCAGCCTTTTTTGTCCATTGCTGGACATGGGTATCCTCAAAAGTGCGACAATTAACGGTACTATGTCACCTGCTTCCAATAGCTCTCTACAGCTATAACCAGGTCGTCCATCTACCGGATGGGAGGCTGTTATGCTGTGTCGTCAAGTTCGTGGTTACCTGTTTTGTTAAATCGGTTGTGGAAAAATGTACTAAATCGCACACCCCGTCGTTTTTGTCAACAAGCAGAGTAGTTTGGGGCCCTCGCCCACGAAATAAACACGCCATGTGCCGTCTCTCCTCCTGTATTCGCGGACCACTGGAACTGGAACTTCGTGTTCGTCGCCTGTTCATTGTCAGTTTGGTATGGTAAAGTTGTGTTTCCATTTCTTGGGCCTAATTGATATGTATTTACGTGGGATACTAAAACTGACATTTCCAAAAATTTTAAGTTGTCGACGCATTTTTAATCATTTTCTTCTAGACCTATCCTGTACCTACATAGGGACACATTCACTCCTCCATGTGAGGATAACTATTTTGACAATGAAATCAATTACTGGGTATGAGCTCGACTAACATAGCAATACCCACCATCCAATAACATAGCGTAGGTATTAGTAAAGATTCAGACTGCATTTAATCTAAGAATACATCTTGCAACGCGATTGTTATTTCATAAAACGCATTATGACATTTAAAATGTGACCGCATATCCAGGCTGCGTACTACATATCTCTATCCGGCGAAGCTGGTGTGAAGCCCCTACCATCTGTATTCACCAAAGTCCACAACGATAGCAGTGAGAAATTCCTTGACAACCTCACTAATTATAGAAACGACAGATACTGTATTATCGATGATGATTGCTTTATTTGTTATTGACTTACGTGATCCTGGTTCTTTACTGTACACTTAGAGGAAACTTTATGTAGATTTTGTTTCTTAAATTACAGAATTTTAACTAAATTAGCTATAAACACCTAAAAGAAAAACATAAAATATAAATTAAGATATGACTATCTATAGATAAGACACTTAAGCGAACTTTAGATCGAGTGGACTAAAGTTCGTTCAAGCTAGAATCCACAGCCGCCAACGTTCCCAAAATACTGGCAGCATTACCTCGCTGGATGGCGAGGCTTAATCTTTGGCCGAGATACAGCCCAGCATTTCGGTCCCGTGTCGACTCCACAAGATGACCCGCCAATTCTTTATAAATTTGAAGAGCTTCGGGTCCCCAAGGGCCCATTGTCTCCACACCAAATGGCAGAAAAAAATAACCTTTATCGAGGTTAGCATATATATTTGCGCCGCTTGAGTGATTCTGTTTCTTGAATTATTTTATCATCCAGTTATGCGATCCTAGTACTAATCCTCTGTAAGTTAAAAAAAAAGAAACGGAATGGAGAGATTAAATTTTATAATTAAGCTAATTTTAGTTGTCACTTTTTATTCGATCCTGGTACTTTATAATTATCTCGAGATCTTCGAGTTTGTCCACAGAGTTATAATAAATATATAAGTTAAAAAAGTACTATATGTAGGTAAATCAAATGAATTATATATTAGAATAAGTGATGCGCACGAATTATAATAGAAAACATACATTATGATGTGTATCTACATAAGTTTACCGATTGTTTATAAAAGTAAATATTTATTCATATCATTGAGAACCTTTAAGGGTTCTTTCTTTAATTAGGCGACGATTTTATACATATTTGATGAATTATACTCTCAATATAAGGATAAGGACACATGAGATTTCTTGGGTAACACCATATCTTAAGTAATAATATATAATCTAGTTTTATAAGACTCGAAATGTGTAAAATTTTGTAACCAATAAATAAACAATAAATAATTACATTTGTAAGTTAAAATTGTGCTTACTTTAGAAATAGTAAGAGAGATTTGTGGTTGCTTTACTAAAAGTGTTGCCCTGAAACGTCAGTGTGTGTTGTAAAATAAGAATGATTTCAGGCGCCCCTCCTCCCAAAATCAATATAAAATGTAAAAATAAGAACTTTGTTAATAATGTTAACAAAGTTGTTAATAATGTTAACAAGTTGAGGAAAAGGGTTAAAAAACAAAATAAAAAAGCCTTTTTTTAAATGTCTTTATTCAAATGAAACGCCCTTGCCGCCATTTATTTTATTTAATTGATTATTCCTTAGCATACATACATCGTAGAGTCACGTCTGTTTTCCAGAAGGACAGGCAGAGAGATCGGATTGCCACTTGTCATAAACGGCCTTTAGCTTTTCACTATTTTTATTACTTTTGAATAATAATAATAATAAATTATATGTAAACAAATAAACGGTTTACGGTTTAAGACATACAACAAAAATACGAAATAGATTAAACTGCAAAATGAGGCAAAATAAGACCTACTTTTCACACTGCCTAGGTACATACGAAGACCTGTGGCCAGTGTGTACTACCAGTAATAATATACAACCTAGAAATGTGGTTTCATTATATTTTATAAGCAAGCAACATGGTGTCATCTACCGACAACACTGTTTCTTTTTATGTAGAGGTTGCCTGTAGCTCAGTGATTCTCAAAGTGTGCTCCGGGGAGGCCAAAGACTCCGTATAACATCTGCAGGAACTCTACAAAGGTATTGGACGTAATAAAAAAAAACTAAAGTGAAATGTTGCACGCCTCATAAGCGAAGCGTTGAGGTAGATACTATTCCCGTTTTACATGGAACAACTGATTTTTCAAACTTAAAATGTCTCTATTTATTATATATTGCACTTGTAAAACAATATATACACACACATATCAAGAAAAAACACTATTGTTGACACTCATGATATTTTTTATGCCATTTTTATTATTTAAACTAGTTAAAAAACTATTTAAAAAATTTTTGTCGTGGACGTCCGTTTGTTGTAGGTAATGTATGTTAACACGATAACAACCGAAATACTTTACTAATCGAGTCTTTTTTTTCTTTTTTAACTTGAATATTACTACGAATAGAGCCCTATTACTTTTCACGGTCTGATTCGATGTGGTTTAATTGTTATTAAATAAATAAAAAAATACTGAATATTTACGCTCGACGCGACACTAAAACCAGCGCCTTTCATGAGAACTATTTCTATAGACCAATATAGAAGTACTTCTTAAAATTAGCGCTAGATGGCGTTTAAGACATGAAACCCACATTAATACTTTTTGAAATTAGCGCTATCTATGTGATTTATTGAAAACTACTTAGTAAGACCAATACATTATTAGTTACTTATCAAATAATCAATTTTATTGTGAAAAATTAAGATTATGAGGCGTGCAGTTTTGTATTTTCTAAAGTATTCTATTTTATTAAAATTGAGAAATAACGTCCAAACAAAAGCAGTACAATTTCACACCTCCAATTAAATAAAAATGGTATTGGCATTGGTAATACATTTTGATATTTTTTTATACTTTTTTAGCATTTGACATGCTTTAGCCATATAAATCAACACAATGAAAATGTGAAATCGAAGACTCGTGACTGTACTGTATTTTCGATTTCACATTTCCACACTGAGTTGATTGGTAATATATTTAATAATTCGTCGCGAGTGGAGACCCGTTCTTTTTGTGGAGTTAAATTTACGTGCGTACGACAAATCTTAAGTAAGGAACTCCGTCATTTAATTAGTTTTTAAAGGGTTACCTCAAACGTAAACGTTTCCAAATAGGTACCTACTATTTCTTGCATTCTGACGATTTGCTAGTAAATATGTTACAGTTGACAGCACAGGGGAGAAACAAGTATAATGCAAACTTGACTAGTCATGGCAGTGTGAGTGAGTTTCATACTCCAGAGTCCAGACTGCCATAAAAAAAGTCCATGTGGTGACGGACTAAGAATAAAAGTGTCCTCCCATCCTATCCCGCGGGTGTCGTACAAGACGACTAAGGGAAGTAAGCAATTATCACCTTTTGCATTACTGGTGGTAGGGCTGGGTACCAAGTGAGAATACTCACTTGATATCGGGCCCGAACGAGTCGGTACCACCGTCTCCTGTGTGACCGGTCATGAAGCACGTCAGTGTGTTTTGGCTGTAGCAGAAGATAGCCGTTTATTCTTTCATTTCATATCTGAGAAATTAAATGGTGCACAGCGGCTTGACAATACTCTCGGTATAGTTGAGCCCATGAGCGACGGTTACCACTTACCATCATGTGGGCCGTGGCTCGTCTGTCATCATTAGCAATAAAAAAAAAGTTTGATCACCACAGTCTGTCAATCTTGCCTCTTAACTTCTTGTTTCCACAATTAGATCGTGTGGTTTTTTTAACCCTTATACTTTCTTATTATTGGGCTTGGGTCTCCTCTCATAGTGAGAAGGATTAGGCCGTAATGCACCACGCTGGCCCAGTGCGTATTGGCAGACTGCTCAAGCCGTCGAGTAAACCTTTTTTCGATGATGTGATTTTCTCTCCTTCCTTGTAATAATCGAACTATATTCAGGTCGGTACTGAGATCTGCTCGAACCCTTGGGTTTATTGACTTCAACTAAACACCACAAAATGAGAAAGATTGTGAGGCGAAAGGAAAATGTGACTGTTATTCGTGTGATGACTAAAAATACAAATGCCACCACTACCACTGTCTGCCGCATGACCCACTGTGAAGCATCTATCTATTTTGCTTGTAACGGAAAATAAACGTCCATTCATTGATTTTCCATTCGCGCAAGGAAATGATGATTTCTCACCATAGTTTGGCAGTATTATCAATATTGTTGAGTCAATGAGTGGCGATTACAACTTACCAACAGGCGGACCGTAGCTTATCTGTCACCAACAATAATTAAGGTATTTACCATTGATTGATGTATCTAAAGAAGAGGTAGTATTGGTTACTCTGTGTGAAGTTTAGATCGCTTTTTTATAAAAATATATATGTATAGTAATAGCTCGAATAGAGATCTCAGGAGTGATAGGGGCTCTAGTAAGCTTAGAAAACCTATTAGCGGTTCTTTCCATTTCCACCCATCCATTGTTGGACATAGGTATTTATAAAAACTACAATGAGCGGTGTTATGCTCTGTGCGACAGCTCCTTGTTATATATGTACATAATAAAATGATGTTACCTATTCAACTGGTGACAGATTATACCATTTACCTACTTATATTATTTACACCCAATTTTATCATTACTATTCTAAACCTAATTAATAAAAAACATAATGACTACTCATTCTGTCCTTAAATCTCTAATCACTATAGAAAGTATAACATTTTATTTTCTTAATACTATTGCTCCCCTAGGTCTTTTCGGAGTATAGGTAAATATTCCCATGGATATTCCCCAACAAAAAGTAATTTTGTTGAGGTAAAGGGTTACTATAGAAATGCGCAAAAACACAAAATACGCCGTGTTGAATAAAATCAGTTTAATTGAGGGGTCATAAGGTTAGAGACTGAAAATGTTTAGAGCCCCTGCTCCGGATCCCCTGCCTCTTTTGCCGGTTGTACCACAGGGAGTGCTCCCAGAAATTTTTCGATTTTCTACCATCGTAGCACCCATCGCCACTGTGAAGTTCATCCACATCACCTGGAAACGGTATCGGGCAATGCCGTACGTTTTCAGCGTTCATTTCTTCCACACCTGCAAGATCTGGCATGAACTTGCTACTGTGATTTTCCCCGAACGCTATGATGACATGTCCTTTTTAAATGTGGTTTAAGGAGAGCACTATCTTCCCAGTAGGCAGCAGTTTGGCTGTGCCCCTGGTATTGTTGGATGCATGAGCAGCGGTTACCACTTACCATCAGGTGGGTCGCTGGCTCCTCTGTTACCATTGGTAATAAAAAAAAAATTGACGTCGCGGGACCTCTAACAGATGTGAACACATCGAAATTATTTTGTAGAAATAATGAGTAGAAATAAAATGATCATAACTTTTTCAATGTGTGCTTGTATAAAAATATAACAACAAAACAAACAAAACATAATATCACACCTGTATTCCCCGAAGGGGTAGGTAGAGGTATATTACACACCCACGACTCGCCAGCTATGTTTAAGTCCCACGTAATAGGGGGCGAGCCTAATGACGTCTACCGGGCACATTTCCAAACTCCGGGCTGCTAAAGAGAATTTTTCTTTTTAGGAAAAAGCTCAATAACGTTGCCCGACCCGGGGATCGAACCCGAGACCTCATGATTAGCAGTCGCATACATTACCGCTACACCACAGAGGCGGAACGGAAATGGACATGAATCATTATCATCTGGCCCTGGATATCATTTAGGACTATGATACTATTCAAGATAACTCAAACTAGCCCTAAATCAATGGGTTGCGACGTTTAATTACCGAGTACTCATGGCCACCTTCCAACTCCATCATCAGACCCTAAATACTATCTAGAGACAAAGTACTCGTCAAGACGAATCAAACGAGTATAAACTCGATGGGGTTGCGTCGTTTCATTACAGAGTTACTGTCACCATCTTCTAGCTCCATCATCAGACCAGGGATACCATCTAAAGACAAAGTACTCGTCAAGAGAAATTAAAATATTCCAAACTCGATGGGGTTGCGTCGTTTCATTTTAGAGTTCCTATGTCCACGTTCCAGCTCCCATCATCAGATCAGCTCCATGTCATCATAATATTGCATCGTCACGCGATATACATATGCGTGTAAAATTTCAGCTCAATCGAAAACCGGGAAGTGTGTCAAATTCAACTTTCTAGATTTGAACGGGACAAGTAATATAAAAGCGTCGCCACGCTAACAGCTGATTTTACCCTCCCTCCGCATTAGATGTTTCACATCAAGAGATTTGATCCCTAGTGTGGGTTGTTGTACACCTTTGTTAATAATGTGTTATTATTATACCTACTAATATGATATTTAATTATATTAATTAAGATTTAACAAGAATTTCACTAGTCCAACAGTGTGTTTATAGCAATTATTGAAATACTTACCAAAACCGCAGCATAAAATCTAATCAATAAAAACAACAGTAAAATAGCATTTATTTAGTTATACATAACAATAATAATAATAAATAGTACTAGGCGCCCAGAATACACGAGGAATTGTGACGGTAAAATAATTATGTAAAATATATTCGTACTGCGCACGCTACGACTTGATACTATCGCCGCTCGTTCAACACTAACACGTTATTTGAATAATTTAATAGTTCTACTTCAGTTCAGTGCGAGGTTATCGAATGTTTGCCTTGGTTCATTTAGATTTATACACAAAACAAGGATGTTAATGACATTATTATTTCCTCTGTAATAGCCTTTTGTTGTTGATCTTCTTTGTTTCATCCATATGCGCCGTGTTGACTTTCTTTTAACAAATCTAAATTATACATTCCATTCGGTAACTCGCAATCAGATTTCGTATATGTGCCGTAGCAGATAAAATAAATTGATCTTTGCGGTATAATCTGCGATATACTCAGCGTTTAACCGACAATCCACAAGTGGTGGATTCGAATCCCGCTCGCGGATTACTTACTAGCATTATTTTTTCATTTCATATCTTAGAAATGAAATGGTGCGCAGCGGCTTGACAATACTCTCGGTATAGTTGAGTCCATGAGCGACGGTTACCACTTACCATCAGGTGAGCCGTGACTCGCCTGCCATCCTTAGCAATAAGAAAATAAAAAAGTAACGTATTTTTTCTTCTTTTTTTAGGATAAATATTACGCCTCATTAGCCGCAGAAGGGAAAACCAAAAATCTACCTTCAGTCCTCACCAAAATCAGGGAAGAAAGTTCAGAGAGGTTCCTCCACAACCTGAAGCATTATAGACAAGATATCTACAAGATTATAGATGATGATACGTATGAAATTATTAGTAATGGCAGACGAAAAATTCTTTGTTGACCATTGATAAATCAATGTTGTTGACATAAATGAATAATTTTAAACAGATAAAATTTGTAAGTATTTTTATAATATACAAATAACCAGGCGATTTAAATTGTTTTCTTTTCTTAAAGTAGGTGCTAATTCGATTTGGTTTTTTCACAGTACAGAAAAATACTTCATGTGAACAGCTCATACCCGTTATCAACAACGATTATGTGTGTGTGATGCACGGAATCGATACTGTTACCGTTCACCATTTCCACATACATATTTTCAAAATCCATGTTGCACTTAGAATTCCCTAAAGAAAAAACAATAGTTTTTGACGACCCAGGATTTAAGCTCTATTCCGACTGGTGCAGGTGCTGTCGAGGCACGGTTGCTTCGGCAGATAACTGCACATAGTCGCAAGGAGGGAAGTGACTCCGGGCTGTCACCACTGCGGCTGCGCCGTGAACTCGTCGCGGCAATAGGGAGGGACCTCTCACTGCCGAGCGTCGTCAGAGCGATGCTTGGCAGCGACAGAGATTTGGCCGCGGTTGCTGCCTTCTGCGAGGACGTTATCTCGCAGCGGAAGTTAGCGGCGGAGAGGGCCAGGGAGGCTTATCCTTCCGCAGACCCGAACCGCCGCCAGCGACTAGGGCGGCGCAGGCGTGAGTATTTGCGCCTAATGCCGCCCTAGCTGAGGCTGCGGGTGGATGGACCGGGAAACGCCCGCAACCCGCAAAGCCTCCAGCGAAGGTGCGACGCTCCGTGTGCAGATGCGTCGCTCAGTAGAGGGTACCCAAATGTAGCCCGCCGGCAGACCATCAAAGGAATGTAACATAGTTACAGTTGCCCGCCAATAAAGGCGGAGAGACGGCACACGGCGGGTTTCTTTAGTGGGTGATGGCCCCACACTACCATATTCGTTGCCCCGAACGACGGGGTGTGCAGCTAGGAACATCTTTTCCCGCCTTAACAAATAAAAAGGATTTAAACTCTATGATTCAGGGGACGCCATAACCACTGGTAATACCGGACTGGCTTTTACAATTTATAACTATAGTTTTATTATTCCTCTACCTACAAATAGTTTGCCTCTCGACTCTCTTTAAAACTTGTTTCTTAAAAAAATACAACAGCATCACGCCTGTATCCCCAAAGGTGCAGGCAGAGGTGTATTACACACCCACGACTTGGAAACTATGTTTAAGTCCCACGTAATAGGGGGCGAGCCTATTGCCGTCTAGCGGGCACATTTTCACTTTCATAAAAATTGTCGTAAACATTATACGCCTTTTCCGTTCATATAAATGCAGGAAAAAAATGTGCTTGAAAAAGAAGGATATAAATATGATAAAGCTATGATATATGATATATATATATATACCAACCATTATGGTATTAAATCATATACCTACCTACATATTGTATTAGTGCACCGTCACCTGTGCTCGTTTGGTATTAATGAATAAAACTCCCAAATCAGCCAAAAATATTTTATTTAAGCGTATTTATAATCTTTATATTATCAATGCTGATATATTATTTATCTTTAATCTAATATAGATTCCCATTCTAATACACGCTAATGGATAGGTAGAATTCATAAAATTTATAACAGTCAATGTTATAAACGTTTCTAAGGCTGTTTTAACTTTTGATGAACCATACCGAAGTGTTAGTATACGTATAGAGGGCCGAGCCAAATAACTCATTAACAAGTTTGTACTTATTGTAATAACTTCACTTAAGTATTAAAAATCAAAATATTACATTCACATTTAATATAAAAATACTACATTTTCCATTATTTCAAAACTAACGCACTTGTTTTTCTAATAGGTGTCTTAATTCATTTTTTTCTTATTTTTTTATGTAAGTATATATGAAAATTATAGAAACAAAAATCTTAAATTAAACTTATAATATACCTTACACCTAAATCTACATTTGACAACAAAGTACGACGCATTCTAAATAATATATAATCGTGATTTTTAAATGAACCAACTGGTTTATTTGGCCTTTCTCTTAAAACCGTGAAGCTGATTACTAAAGTTTACAAAATATATCTACGATTCTAACATAGCATAATATTAACGACATTAAGGCTGAATCATTTGCAACATTTTCTTATAAACTCCATTGGCCAATCCGTACAAAACCTACCTACATACCTATGCTTGGTCGACCTATCTACATCCCTGTCTGTTCAGTCCCTCAAACTTCAAGATATGAATAAAAGGATCGAAAGAAGGGCTTCACCATACCCTGTCCAAATAATATAGTTATGCACTAACTAAAATATATATCTTAGTAGATATTACAGTAAAATGGCAACGTTTTAAGAGTAAAATCAGACAAAATGATATTTCAAACCAAATATAAAGGTTATCTACCATTTTTCAACTTATATTTACAATCTTAATTTACTGCGGCGAACGTAAACGAACAGCGTCTAGCACCATTATTATATAAAAAAGTATATTTCAATCAACATAAAATTATCAACCAAGAAAATATAAAAATTATTGATAAAAACAATAATATAACAATCAGCTTTATGAAACAAGCGACATATAAATTTTCCAATACTATCGCCGAAATTATGCAAAATACAAATGAATCGCTGAAAAATTTGGAATAGAACGCAGGACTAGCTGAAAAGTATTGCATTATAAGATAATAGATATTTATATCAATGAAAAACTAAGTATACATAAAAATCTAATATAAAAATATCCATGAAAAATAACCACTGAGATTACAGCGTTTCACGTATAAAACTAAAATAACATGACGTCATCGGTCACCTTACTGTCGACCACAAATCGTCCGTTAAATGTGACCACCATCCAATACCATCGACCACCACTCTGCCACAACAATTCAACATTTAGATACCATTAAATATATAACGTAACGAGGGTAACTTTAATACAACTGAGCCGTCTCCTAAGGACGGTGGATGTGAAATCACTATTTGAGCCTCAAATCTATATTGTACTTTAAGACCTGTATACAGATGAATCTTTTATTATTTTAATGGAAGAAACACATTTATATTGCGAAATCTAATAACACGCTAACACCAATATTAGATAAAATGTGTACTTTTTAATATTTGTCACTGGGACTGTACTGAGTATATTAAATAAATTCAACGATCAAGATCGTTTGATTGCACTCAAAATTAATATTAAAAATGACTCTTTTTTGTTAGTAGACGAGCATCCCACTTGATGGCAAATGATAACTGCCGCAGATTAGCAGTGTCAAAGGTACACCAGCCAAACAGGCTACTAAAAAGTCCGTCACAAAATGTCCCATCAGAGTAAAACACTGCAGTACTACTAGGCTGTCAGAATCAGTTCGGAATTTCTTCTCCGAAGCTTAATAAATTCAGGGTGCATTGAGAAAATCTCACTCGAAACTATCCTGAAGTACCAGGTTAGCAAGAACTAATTAGGTGGTTTTGTTAACGAACGGTATGTCCGGTTCCATTTTGAGTTGTTGCTGTGTAGGATCGTAATGTCCTGCGAGGTAGTACACATCGTTATTGTCATAGACGGTGTTATACCGCGCGGGGTCATCGCCCATGCGCTCCTTGTACTGAGGCAAAGGTAACACTTCGCACTTGTGAGATATCGTCTGGACATCGTTTTCGTCAGTGTGTGGGGATTCGAAGAGCCCGCCCTGAAAACATAATATTTAGATAGTTTATAAGAGATAAACTGAAAGTCTTAAGTCATCTTTTAAAATACGCGAGATGGATCTAGCTCTAGGTGCTATTCATTCTCGGATATAAAATCTTTATCTTTCGGACGGGATATCTTCGAATTCTTCCCTTGTGTGGACGACCAGATCTTTCTCTATCACAAACAGATATTGTTTCATTCAAGTACTCAAACATTTGACTAAAAGAAAAATAATGTAACTCCTGCACATGTACCGTGAAGTTAACAAACATTACTACATTAGCACAGAATTCAATTATTTAAAGGTATGGGAATCGAACCCACGACATTTGATGTGATCTGTTCATTCAAACCATTATTAACACATCACATCGTCATCGCATTCACATCATTTGTGACTTAAACTACAAAGACTTCATAACTATACGAGAGCTTACCGGATAATGCAACTGATCGGTACACCCGACTGTTTCTTCGGGATGATAAAACCATTTAACTCGCACGGCCATGGCGCCACGAGCTTCCCACAGCGCAATTATGCGTCCAATGTAGGGTCTGTCAGGTCTGCCGGTGGAGAGAAACACTGCTGCATCACCAACCTGGAATCGATGTCAACGTATTTTAAATTCTAGAGTACTGTAAAAAAATCAATCTTAATTCAATTTAATATCAATATAGGTCTATAAGTCTATAGATTAGTGGTATAAAAAACGCGTGCTTGTTTAATTGGCGGTGGCTTAAAACTATAGATATAAATGAATCGGGCTTCAGTTAGTTCCTTAACTAGCCGTATCGGTCTACAGCGCCGGAATGGATACAATCAAATTATTTGTGCCCAGATAAATAGTGGTCAGTGCGTAGGTGCACTCAACTTACCGAGAGCGTATCCTCCCCGCGCTGTATGGCCCTGTAGAACAGTTTCCTGTGCCTCGGCCGCGCCGTCCTGCGGTACGCGGCCCCGAGCCAGCGCCACAGAGTCCCGCCTGGGAGGAAGGCCGCCATCTTGCTCACACCACATCCTCCATCCGAAGATGTCGACGATACCGTCCGACGCTTCGTTTTCTGAAAGCAAATCAATTTACTTTAAAGCCTTATAGGTACATGTCATCCACATTCGGTACGCTTGGATAGGTTACTGGAAGAAACATTCTCAACTTCTTCTTCTTTTGTCAAAAGGAGACTTGTCTTCAAAAATCTTGTTCCACTTGTCCTCTAAAGGGCAAGAATGAAGTTAGAGAAGCACATTGTTCCTATATGACTTGTCCTGCGTAACGAGGAGCAAGTCTTAATGCCGTTACAACACGTTTCCAGATGCTGTTACTAATACTGTATGACCCATGGTTAAGAACTTTAAAAACCGGAGTTTTTTTAAATTTAGGAACTACTATGACACAAAATCAACACCCTATTCTACATGTTAAATTCTTAATTTAACTTCACAAAGTTGTGAGCAGCACTTAAACCTATATCTCCTGAAACCATCCCAGACGCTTTGCCAATTCAGCCATAGTTACAATTGCTCGGGGCTGCGAATTTCGATAACATTATTAAACTTAACTGAACAGAATACACAGCACAGGCGTCACCCAAGACATTAAGAAGGAATGTGTTATCAAAATTCGCAGTCCGAAACAATTGTCACGATGGCTGAATTGGCAAAGCATCTGGGACGGTATTCCAGGAGATGCGGGTTCAAATCCGGCTCGTACCTGGTACTATTTATATTTTTACTGGCCGCATTTTTGATTGCACATTTCCGCGCTTTGTGTTAATTTATACGGCTAAACATCTCAAATGCTTAAAAAATTATCAAAATTGATTATTTTTAAATAAACGTTAGTTTTCTTAAAATATGTTTTTTTTAATATTGTGAGGTGATCTACATGATTGTGGTGCCTACACAGGTGCGGTGCCTGTTTCAGTTCGCTTCATTGTCATATCCATACTTTTGTAACATTATTTCCTATTAATCATAACGAGATTTTCTGAATCAAAATTGAAATCTAACTCACGAATGTCATTCCATACTACGCTATTTACAATATCATTAAAGACAACCTCATAAAAGCTATCATCTTATCAAATGGTGGTTAAAATCAATTACCTTTTTCGAAACATCGCTCGTAGAAGCAGTAGGTTCTTCTTCTAAACAAATTCCACTGTCCTTTAGATTATGCTTAGGCTCATCATCTTTCTTCAGCACAATCTTGCCCAAATTGCTGAAGTCTAACACGGCATTCTTCACCAAAGCCTTTTTAGACAGAACTGCTTTTTTTATTACAGTTTTCATTTTCTCTTCAGGAGATTTCTCCATCGCGATTAGTGTAGAAAGTCTGTCGTTGGAATCTACAGAATCTTCATTAGACTTATTGGAGTCTATGTATTCCGGAGAAGACTTAAGTCTTTG
Organism: Leucoma salicis; assembly: GCA_948253155.1. NCBI lineage: Eukaryota > Metazoa > Arthropoda > Insecta > Lepidoptera > Erebidae > Leucoma > Leucoma salicis. The sequence goes on from OX411812.1 coordinate 25,219,978, forward strand.
GTGGTCATCGCCAGATGAGCTAGAATGTTCTTTGCAGCTGGAGTGATGCCTCTTTCTATGCTTCCTATGGTGTTTCTTATGGTGTTTCCTGTGTTTGCAATGCTCCTCGCAGCATTTATGTTTTTTCTTCTTCTTCTTTATGTACTCCGCCGCATTTGGATCGTCTTCGCTCGAGTGTCGTTTAATTTTGTCTTTTCGATGCTTCTTTAATTTCTTTCTGTCTTTTCTTTCTTCATCTTCCTTTGGCTTCGATTCGAGTACTTCAGATACCGAAGGTTTGGGATCCGATGTATTTATAGCAACTACGAATACTTTCTTCTCTTCTGCAGATACACTAGTGTTCCGTCTTCTTTTGCCGAGCGTGAACAGGGGATTTTCATATTCTGTAATGTAAAATGAAGTATTTATAAGTTAGCATAGTTTCAATGTACATGTCATCTTAGAGCAGGGATACCCTAGGAGAAGACATTTTAGCATTAAGTCCCTCTAATATTAAAAAATATTAAGAATACTAACCAACAACAGGATAATTTGGCTCTAGGAACCTTATGTCCTCTAAAGCGATTCTTCCTGAATCGCCATCATCGAATTCCACAGCAACAAACTTATCATCGTGAGGGTCAGGGGAGGATACTGCCACAGTACCAGGATACAAGCATCTGTACTGTTGAGACCAGTACGCGCAAACCCTGGTTCCTGACGGCAGTTCTGCTACTGATGAGGGAGTAACTTCCAAAATCTGAAAAAGACATACATAATAATTTGAAATTATTGAACTTTGCCCTTTGTACTCATATTTTTAACATTTGATGTTCAGCTACGTTGCAGAGAAGAAGTTATTTGTGATTGTGAAAAAAAAAAGGTTTGTTATCTAACAAATGTGATGTGGAGTTACCAATAAGGATATACGATAGATCGAGAGCACTCCACCGACGCAGGTTCAAGAACTGCTCGCAATAAGTATTTTTTTTTCCACTTTTACAAATATTCATTCAAACGGTTTTCTTTCTTAATACATACGTCCAATTGTCGAGCACTAGCTCCAAGGAAGGAAGAATATCTTGTCTATAGTATAAGGCTAGACGGATTGGTGTGAGGTACATTTCCAAGATCTAATTGGTGGTAGGTACATTGTTTATTCAGCGTAACAACCCTCTGACAAAATATCGACGTATATTAACATTAGGTGTTCTTAGAGTAGCATTTCGTCGGGTATGTGAGATCACCGCGATAAAGGCCCTCAACCACATATCATCCCTTCACCTTCTCATCACCCCATTATCATTCCATTTATACTATAAATTGTGGTCTCTAGACTACGCGGTTACCATTAGGCAAGCTTTTTGTAGTATAAAAGAAGTATTTATCGGTCGCAATGGCTTTTATTTGTAAATAAGGTCTTACGACATCAATAGAATGAATTGTAGCGATGAGTATGTATCCGTACCCGACTGTAACCGTAACTATTTTAGTATAAATTTCTATACTTTAATAATAAACAATATAATCAATGAAACAACTTACGGCATCCCTCAAAGTTTCTTCCCTAGATAGTATATGTGGCTTGTTCCCCCTTTCCCCATCAAGAGTGATAGCATATACATCAGGCGCCTGAACCGCGCTCAGTTTACCAGCATAGAACAACCCTCCCATGGCAGTTAGTACTCTTGGTGATAAATCTAGCTTGTCCTCTGTTAACGAACACGTTGATATCTGTGGGATTGTCTCAGTTGGTTTCTCCTTAACTTCTTCAGTTCCTTCCTTAGATTTGTGACTCTTTCGTCTCTTTTTAGCACGCCGCCTCTCCTTTTCACTGTCACTGGATGCGCTGGCTCGACGTAGCGCAAACTCAAGTTCCGGAATGTCATCCCGCGAATGTTTCCGAGCCATTTTATCCACTTTCTCCCGATTTTTCTGCCTCACTTCATTAAGACTTTCCATAGAAGAACTCGCTGATCGGTTCAGACTCCATTCTCCATGTTCTTCCTCCTCAGAACACACCTTCATAATGGGTTCAGCTTTCAATTTCGGGCGCACTTTGCTTGTTCTGTTAGGTTCCTCTCTCAAAGGTTCTCCTCGTGTGCAAAGTATGCCCCCTTTGTTCAACTTTTGTTTTGCCAACAGGTAGCCTACAAGACTGCTCTTTGATTTTGGTTTCTTTGCTACAATTGTTTCTGTAGAATCTGGGCTGGAAACTTTCCGAGGTCTACCTACTTTACGTTTTTTAGATGATCCTCTATCTGAATCTGGCGACAAGGCAGGAGTTGAAGGTGTTGTGGACGTTGAAAGCGGTTGTAAAGGTGGAACCAAAGCTTTTAATTGTGCCTTTCTCTCGTCAAATTGTCTTTCCAAAGCTAACAGCCTTTCACGCATGTCCTTTTCTATTGCATTAGCCAGCGCATGGGCTGTCCGGACATTTGGAGTGTGCGTGCATGTCACAGAGTTGCACGAGCATGCAGTCACACGTCTTAAACTTGTTTCCAATTCTCCTCCACTACTTCTACTCTCATCTCTGTCCCTCTCGCGCTTGTGCCTCCGCATCTTTTCTATTTTATGCCGTAATCTTTCTTCTTTGTCACGACTCCTTTTTCTCCTTCTTTCATTCGAAGAGTCAGCATCTCTATGCCTATCTTTTTTGTTCACCGCCGACTCAACCGACCGACTTCTTTCAATGGGACTAAGTAAAGGTTCAGTTTTAATAAAAGGACGGGGAGACGCGGACGTATCCGTACGAGGACTTTCTACTACTTCTTCCATAAATCTTTGTTCAGCTAAAGCACATAATAAGCCTAAACCATCAAGAGAAGGTTTTGCCTGTTCATTAGGGGTTTGTACTGTCGGTGGAAATTCAAATGCCCTGTGGGGTTCAGTTTCTATCCTCGGTGGAGATTTCGGAGATGTTTTTATCAAAATATTTAGTTTGGTCGTAGTTCTCGTATCAATGGTCAGAGGCGCCGGCTCCAAAACTGGCATACTTATACCAGGGGTAGTGCGTTCAAACTGCTCTATACTGTTAGATAGAAGTTCTAAACCGCTCACATCAACCGGTGGCCGAGGTTGGGGCGTAGACGTGTGAGGAATGGGCGTCATTCTCGCAGTGTCTATCATCAAATCATTGGATGCACCGCTGCTGCATGTATCTCCTAACACATCATCTCTTTCAATTGCATCTATGGCTTTTTCTACAACCCCTACCATATTCGCCGCAAGACCCTCTGAGGAAGAATCCTCAGCACTATCAATAGACGCTGGCTGTATTAGATGTGTTTGAGTTTGCATAGAAATCATATTCTCTTCGGGGTAGTGTGCTACTCCAACACATGCCACGTCTCTTTCATCTTCTTCGGTGTTATTTGGCGAGTCATCGTCATCGTCGATGTGATCGGTTTGGTTTGACGCATCTTTATGCGCTGGGGCTTCAGGAGCTTCAGGAGGTGGTGTAGGTGGGGCAGATGGTGATGTCGCTTGACTCCTACACTGCTGGTCTGAGTAATCAGGCTGATAGTACAAGTGCGTAGTCAGAAGAGGTTGCTGTGTTGGTTCCGGTACATAACTAGATTGTGGCTTTTCTTGAGGCGGTTCTGGTTCTATTTTTATTAAGTGTGGTGTTAATAGAGGCTGAAGGATCGACTTTCTTTTATCTGCTGTATGAGCTGGGTGAGGCTGAGGCGCAGGTGCTGGAGCCAGAGTGACTAAGCGCGTAGAATGTGTGTGGGTATGTTGTAGTGTCGCAGTAGACGCGAGTAGATCGCCGGGTAATAGCTGAAGGTGATGTGAGTGATGCGGCGCTGGTGGTAGAAGAAGGGGTGCAGACGGGTAAGGCATTCCGCCCCAGACTACTGCAGGCTGGAGGTCTGGTGGTGTGGGCAGCAGCAATAACGCGCCTGAAGTGGGCTCCCGTACTAGTTGGAACCCGCCGACGGATGACACGCCTCCACCCATTGTACTGACGCCGCCGACACCGACGCCGCCAACCATCATGCTCTCCATCGATACTGGAGCTAGAAACAACAAATAAACATTATTATTAAAAGAAAACAATGATAATAAGGTACTTGACAATATTTTCGTTCTAACGACTAACTCTAAGGGAGACAAGCCACCTTGTTTACAAGCACGTGCGCGAACTCAGGTGGTATCTATTGCTTTTCGTATATACTGACGGGACGACAATCTGACGTGTTTCAGAGAGCTATATTGGGGACCAAACGTATCAGAGGCACAAAGACTACTAATATAACGGTTAGGTTGACGTTGATAAGATTGTTTATAGGTTAAAAATCAACGAGATACGCGCGATGCAACATTCCTACGACGCTGGAACAGCGGTGATGCACCACATGCTCTGTTCACAGTGGACTGGACTGCCGCCCTGGAGTTGGAACGGAAGCGACACGGCTTTACAAGCCACCTCGCCTGATTGACTTTTACCACAGGGCACGGTTTAGTCAAGTCAGTTCTTTGAGTATTACAACGAAATCGGAGCTGCGTCAATCAGAGGTTTACTAAGTACGAGTAGTTAAATAAATAACACTCAAATTAATAGCAAAAAAAGATTTGAAATCATAAAAGATTAAAAAACCTCATTATGCATAATTTATGATGAAACAATGTTGTAACAATCTTAAGTATTAGCATACAAAGGCAAAGGTATCAGGGCGACATGAAAATGTAGATGTGGTTTGTGTCGGCTCATTGACGTGCGCATAAGCATCAGCTTTTGTCAATTTAATGTGCGATTCCGTTATAGAGAATCACAAACAGAATAATGATAAAATATTATCAAATAGAAATTTTTGAGATAGGGACTTCATAGATAGCGCTGATTTTTAGTTCGTTGTAATATACTAGGTATATTTTTGATGCAAAACATAAGTAAACATTTACAAATCAGTACTACTTTGTCTACAAATCCGTACTATTCTGTCTTTAAATGCGAAAGTGACTTTTCGGTTCGGCGGGCCGTCCTCCGCTACACCACGATTGAGCGCATTGTTCGTGAAAGTGACTTTGTTCCTTTGTTATATTTTCACGCTGTAATTACTGAACCAATCATCATAAAATTTTCACACATAATCTGGAGCGTAAAACCAGATATAATGAATGAATGAATGAATGAATGTATACTTTATTGTACACCAAAATACATGAAAAGAAACTTAGACTATGAAAATTACAACTAAATGCACAATGGGCGGTCTTATTGCTAATAGCAATTTCTGCCAGACAACCTTTAACATAAGCTACATTTATCTCAGAAAAAAAAATATAGTTCCTATGGGATATCTATTTTAACATAAAGATAATTAGTACGCCATAGAGTGACGTTTTCATATACCTACTGAAGTCCACGCGGCCGAACTCGCGGGCAAAATATATAGTCATAAATACGATATATTTTCTAGACAGGGGGGTTAGGCAGAATCTCATATCTCACATGTTAGTTGAGAAACCGACGCGTGATGTCGCAATAATCCGTTAGCCAATCACGGTGATCTCAACAAATCACAGTGATCACGATACTATCGACATGTGAGATATGAGATTCTGCCTAACCCCCCAGACCTCAAATATATTTAATTTATGTCGCATCGGATAATTGTCGCTGCGACTCAAATTTTATTGGCAGAATGTGACCACAAATAGGTCTGGCACCTACAACCTTTTGAAAATCACTTCGACATTTCATCTTATTTAGAGACTATACCGAGGGTGTCACCTTCAATAACAACCATCTATCATCATCGCTTATGAGAGCGTGTGAAGGGTTTTAAAAAAAAATATAATAAAATAAATTCGTCTTCATGGAACGTCACCTTAAGGCGCCGCGTTTTATCGTTTAGAGGCGATACAAGTCAGACAACTGGACTATTTGATATTCAATGTGCGCGCTTCCGGGGACGGACAGTAATGTTAATGTTCTTGGTGAGAAATTACTATTTAACGAAGATTTAGATGACAGTCGTACATGTGTGGGTGAGCGTCATGCCGTTTGCCGTCACGGCATACAATTTAATGTCAAGGCGCGCCAATAGATGTTTCACATCAATAAATGTGAAATTCTGTAAAAATGTTTGGATGTTTGTCCGTCAATCACGCTTAAACGACTGAGCGGATTTGAATGAAATTTGCTAGGTAGGTAGACGACACTGGATTAACATAGTATAGTATTTAAACCCGAAAAAAGTAATAGCTCCCGTGGGATACCTACCTATCACCGTGTGGGGCCGGCTTTAGAATTGTCCCACCCCTCTCCACCCACGGGAGTCGTAAGAGCCAACTGAGGGAATACCGGGGGTGTGGGCAGCAGCACTCCCTCGAGTATTAACAACATCCACCTCGATAGCCAACCCGCCTGCCAAGCGTGGCGATTACGGCACTATCCCCCATATGAGCGAAACACATGCTGTGGCGTTCTCTTGGGGAGGCTTATGTCCAGCAGTGGACGTCGAAAGGCTGATGGATGGGATATCTACTTATTTTTGGCATATCGACATAACAAATAAACGGATGTACGATATTTTGTATACAGAGTTGGAAATGTGCCCGGTAGACGGCAATAGGCTCGCCCCCTATTACGTGGGACTTAAACATAGCTGGCGAACCGTGGCTGTGTAATAGGTACACCTCTTGCCTACCCTCGGGAAATATAGGCGTGATGCTATGGTTTTTTTTTGTATACAGATACATACCTACCTACATTATGGCCGGGATAAACACATACACCAATATATTACTATAATATAAAAAGTTACAATAGGTATATGCCTAGTTCCTGTAGGATAACGATTTTTCGCAGATTACCTAACAACTGATTTGTGTAAAATAGATAGGTACATTATTACAGATTATAAACTCAGGTTAAAAAAAATAAAAACACCGCATTGTCAATTAAAAAATGAAGCCACTATTTGAAAGATATGTGCGTGAAAGTGTTGTCACCGGAAAGAAATAATCTCTATAATTTGGATAAAATATTATTAGTTTTATGTTTAAAACATAAAGGAAGTTTACAGCAAATCATTCCTATAGAGTATAGGGTATAATTATTATGGCGCTGACGACCTATTCATGTAGGTACATACTTAACGTAGGTACGTATGATATCGTCGGGTCACTTGGGGTAATTTTAAATCATACTCTGGCAACCCTCGTGGTTTATGACGCTTGGTTTTGGCATGGTTTTCTTTGTATTTGTATGCGTGAGCGCGTGTAATTACAAGTTTGGCATGGTTTCATATGGCTTCACTGGATTTTTCATAATGCTGCGGCTATATTTTTTAGTTAGTCTTAGATTATGAAAGATATAAATTATGACTTGGATAAACGCGGGCTTCTGACCCTAAATAGGTACATAAATTTACGGCACACTCAAGAGAACCATTCGTTTTCTGGTCTCCAGACTACAGATATTTACGCAATATTTCATCATGATTCGTTCAGTAGTTACAACGTGAAAGCGTAACACACATATTTACTTTTACATTTATAATACTAGTAAGAATGTACCTAGAGACATAGCTCTGTTACGGCTTTATAATTGTACAGACGAGTAATTTGGTAATTAAAACCAGTTATAAATATACATAACACCTACTTCCAAAGGAAGTAATAAAAACATACAGTAGAGATAATCATCATTTACTATACAAAAGGTATAATTGCCGTACGCAAGAGGGCTAGGGTTGCCAACGTCAAGTTATTAACCGAGTTGTGTGGTGGAAGAAAATGTATTGAGTTATCAAGTCCGTTTATAAAAGGTTTTTTTTTACATTATGCTAATAATTTGCAAATACTCGTATAAGTAATCTATCTTACTTTATGTCCACCTACTACCCCTTTTCCTGGGGTTCAAAGCATGAATGATGTCTCTGGTGTTACTAGCGTAGGTTACTGTGCTTGTTTGCCACCCTTATAATACAAAAAAGAGCTATTGGTACATCTCGGGTAAGCAGTTCATAAAAATGTCTAAATATAGATAAAGTAAATCCAAATATTTTAACAAAAAGTAGCTTCGTGGATTATTATATTCTCCAACTGGTACCTATTGTATTGAGTTCGATCCCGAGTCCAAGGTTAAGACCTCGTACGGCACAAACTTCTGACTATTCAAGATTTTTCGAAATTAGGTATATTTGTTTACAATTTATCACTGCACTTAAGCAAAACATCGTGAGGAAACCTGCATGCCTGAGAGATCTTCTCGACGGCTTGTGAAGTCTACCAACCCGTATTGGGCCAGCGTGGTGGACTGTGGCCTAATCCCTCTCATCGCGAGAGGAGACCCGTGCTCAATAGCGGAACAGAAAAAGGGCTGACAAAAATGGATTCATCATCTAGAGCTGTGATGATAGAAGAATGCCTTGAAGTTATCGTTCCAAATAAATTACTCTGAACACTATCCATGAAAGAGTCGGTTGTAAACTTTTAGTATCCCCGATAACGGTTTACTACCTATATAAAATTATTAGTCTATAAAGTTCTAAGAATGCACGTGTAAAAAATCTACCTAATTTAATCTTACTTTTTAATGATTGGGTATTTTCGTTAATAGATTTGGCAACCCTGGTTAGGCGCATTTTTACATACGACCCACCAACGCAATGCAGTTATTTACATAAAACGTGTAAATTAAAGCTGTCCGTTAACCGCCGCTCGTTTTTGAAGCCCTGGTACTTGCGTGACTGTACAAGTGAAAAATAACACCATGTGTTTCATCATTATCACTGCCATGTACAAGAATCAACCTATTCCTTGTATGCATCATCACAACTCACAACTTTTCCAGTGCTAGTGATGGGTCTGATCTGCTCACAAGCAGAGGGCATTTTGGGCATAATGTCAATTTATTTTTTTATTATCCTTGCTAATATTATACGTACTGATACAGAATATAAATACTCGTCACTTTATGCCACACTGATGATAGGATTGGCTACATTCTTCTATTACAGAAACACTTCAAGATAAACTGGAGAAGATAGTGGTCTGCCTACCCAATCAGATCCCACAATAAAACCTTTACCTTGTTAACAAATACCGGGTATACCGTTTTAATTTCGGTTGATCAGTCCTGGCGCCGCAACAAAACCTTTACCCGATAATAACAAAGCATTTCGAATTCAACACGTTACACAATTTAATCAAAATCAAACTAAAACCCGGTCACACGGTTAAATTTAAAGTGATGCTAAGGGCATATAGGTGTCTCGTTCTTACAAAGGTTATTAATAATTAATCGACTGTCCTCCCTCATTCGCACTCACTGGAAATGTTAAAAGTTGAATGGATTAATAATAGGAATAGTGATATGCAAGTCATGGACGTACAATTTGGATGGAACTCGTATTTAAAAATAATCAATTTTACACAATTAAAAATGGAACGACTTACTTAATCGATATTATTTTCAAACGTTTATGTGGCCTATAAGATTTTTTTATAATTTAAAAATGGAATTGGAATAGACAGATTTTAGACTATGTACTAGCATCGCTTCATCTTTACTTCTTTAGATACCTGTCTGAATATTTTTTTTATATTAAACATTGAGTCAGAGAGAGCACCAATGGAAGTAGATACATTCGAGTCTATATGTACCTAGGTAATTCTACCTATTAAGCCATTTTTTGGTTCGGTACTTGAATAATAAAAAAAACAAATTATGTATCACAATATACTTATAACAGTATACAGTAACCTTTGTGGAATATATTAATTAAAAGTTGTAAAGGGAAAGCTAATTGAGGTATCAGTGAGGGTAGTATGATATTTTAATGAAATAGAGATGGCTTCGCTTGAACAACACTAATAATAAATAATAATAGTACTTAAATAAATAAATATTCACGGACATTTCACATAACGTCCTCTGGTCCCAAACTAAGCTTAACGCTTGTGCTATGGGTACCAGATTATGGATATAATACATATTTTATATTACTTTTTTTTTGTAATAGAATAGATAGAAAACACCCAGACGCAGTACAAATATCTGTGTTCATCACACAAATAGGTAATTGCCCTGAGTGGGAATCGAATCCACGAGCTTGTGCACGGAAGTCGGTTGCACAACCGACTACGCCACGAGGCCCGTCTGCGCTATATGTATATTATATAGTACCTAGGTAGGTATAGATTGGTGCCGTGGCGAGCACTTCATACATGCAAATAAGCACTACATACCCTGTAATGCCATACATACATGCCTCTAATTATGATAATAACGATAAATAACTATACATTAAACACAAAGCTAAAAATAGATTTAAAAATAACTAGTTTAAAAAATATTAATCTACTCTATATAAGTCTCTGTATAAGTCATGCGCACAGCCGCACACCCTAGCTACCCGAGTTTATAACGCGATTTATTTACGCGATCTATTACTTTTTTGGAACTAACTCGTTGGATCGTCGAACACACGCGCGCCGCGCGGGTAGCGCTACCGCTCCCCGTGAGCATAACCACTTAAGCAGTATTACTCCGTGCTTATTTTTCACAGAACGCATCGCATCAAATCTTGTGTAGGTGTAGATGTGTAGTACAGCGCAAGTGTTACTATGTGCGTGAAAATGGGCGCGCGTGTTGAGTTTTGGAAGCACAGCTTATTATTGCAACCGGCCAAATTGAGAAACCGTTAAAGCACCGCTTACATTATTGACTGCACGGGGTCGACTTTTTTTAATCGTTTTTTAGTTCGGAATTTACAGTTTTTACGCCATATAGTTTATATTGTTATTCTTGGCGTAAGTGATTGTGTAATAACTCTTCATGAGACTTAAAAATTGGTATAGGTAGGTACCTATTTGCAAGCTGTCAGAGAAGACAGTTCCAATCTTCTCTTCAATACAATCTACCTATATTCACCGTGTGGGGCCGGCTTTCAGAATTGTCCCACCCCTCTCTACCCACGGGAGTCGTAAGAGCCGACTGAGGGAATATCGGAGGAGTGGGCAGCAGCATTCCCTCGAGTATTAACATCATCCTCTGCGATCGCTAACCAGCCTGCCAAGCGTGGCGATTACGGTACTATCCCCCATGACGGGACCGCTTGTTGTGGCGTACTCTTGGGGAGGCCTATGTCCAGCAGTGGCCGTTGAAAGGCTGATGGATGGATGGAATCTACCTATATTTATTGCTAATACGAGTATGTTGCCACTAAAGCAAGAATATTGGCGCCTAATTCCTTCTTTAAATTTCCTCAATTGAATATCTAGGGAATAGGTAGATACTTTTATATTATATAGTAGGTAATCAACTGGGCCTTACGGGGTGACATTTCTGTGATAAACTATTCAATTAAACTAATTCTAACGAATTTATATTCCTTGGTACAAACTATTGCTCTACCTAAGAAGATTCTGCCCGGTAATTCGTCACTCTACGCCTGTCTTTTTCTAGGCTCCAAGCTACCTAGGTAAACCAAGGTAGATACATTATGTAGGTAACCTATGCAAGATTTCATGATGATCGTTCTGGCGTAAAAGCGTAAACAATGATCAAATTCACTTTCGCATTTACCTATGATATTAGTAACTTTAGTAACTAGCTTTCAGTCCGCGGGCTTTAAGTTGTATCTCAGGTTCCCGATAAGGATAGTAGCGGAATAAAATGTATACCAGTTTTTAAGTCTAATCAAGAGCTAACAAATAAAAAATGTTGCATCACAATCCGTTCAGTAGTTTTTGCGTGATGCACGAACGAACAAGCAAACAAAATATTGATTTTAGAAGAACTATATGTGGCTAATTGCTATATTTTTAAAAGGCGACATAGTGTCAGCAACGATCGTAACCCAGTTGTGAGTTTGCCGACCAACAAAGTTAAGCAACTTTAATATGACCGGCGCTAAATTAGTGGTTATTATTACCTGTCTATCTAGTTAAATAAGAAGGCACCTACTAATTAACTTGGTATATAAATCTAAGCATTGAAATGTAAGTCTCTATAAAAATATCTCGAAAATTTAAACTAAAACTAGGCATAATGCGCTCCTATAAATCAACGTAATTAGACAATAATTCATAGAACTATCAGATAAATACGTGTTTAAATTACAATTTGCTTATCAAACCTAGGCGTAAGCAACAATGACGCAATCAATCATTTTAACAAAATGTTATTTTTTAAACGTCGCGTGAGGCGTCAGTCGCGGGACGCCACAAAATCACCATCACGCCACAACTCGTTATTACATGAAAAACGTAAACGCAAAAAAGTCATTCACAACACTAAAAAGCTTTAGGTGGGGCACAACAAAACCCGCCTTTTGAATACACGCGCGTTTCTGATTGGCTACAACGGCAAGTGGGCGGGCTTTAGTGGGCGGTGTATTAAAGATTAGGGCTGTACGTAAGTCGACTCCGGTTTGTCGATAAATTATTTTTATGATTTTTTTTTTCACTGTGTTATAATTTATGGTGGGGAAGTGACAGAGTTCCGTTTGCGGTAATGATTTAGCGGATGGATGCGAGTGAGCGATGGATCCGGATGATAGTTTTAATGTGATGTCATTTTTAACTGCGCATCGCGTGAGAGATGTGTGGTTAGATTCCTACCGAATATTTTTTATGTAGATTCGAATTAATCAGAGTTATTTATGATCATGGGAATATTTTTAAGGTTATTAATTTAGATTCATGACTTCAGTATTTAATACGCTCTGGTCAATTGAGATTTGGTGACTGAATGGAGCTTATAAATATTATCAGCATAAATACCTAGCGATTTACTTATCAATAACGAACCTGTGATGTATTTTATCTAAATTTACAAATGGTGTTAAGATGATGGGTTATCCGCAATTAGGGTATAAAATTACCAGCCGTAGCTAGGTAGGTAGGTAGGAACCTCTAATAAGAAGGTACTTACCCAAATCTGTAGGTATCAATTCTAAGGGTTTTTTTTAATTTTAATAATAAATAATAATAATGATAAATATCCACGGACATTTTTCCCACAACGTCGTCTGGTCCCAAACTAAGCTTAACGCTTGTGCTATGGGTCCCAGATTACGAATATAATACATACATTTTTTTTTTTTGTAAATACTTAGCTCATAAAACACCCAGACGCAATACAAATATCTGTGTTCATCACACAAATAATTGTCTTGAGTGGGAATCGAACCCACGACCTCGTGCACGGAAGTCGGTTGCATTGCACTACCGACTACGCCACGAGGCCCGTCAAATAGAATAGAGTATGTATGTATTTACTTGTAAATTCCGTGCCACGGAGATCACTTGAAACCTTCCGATCGGAGTTTGAAAATAAGGGGAAGGAATGTGCTTCCTAACCATCCCTTTTTATACAGCACAAAGGCCAGAACTATTATCCTGCGCAGTTTCCTAGCCTCAATTGATATCAACAATTTATGATGAAGAATCTTCTCAAAAGAACTTATTTCGTCAATGTTCAATCCATGTAGGATTACAGTAAACACAAAGTGAAAAATGTGAAATCGAAAATAACAGTCACGAGCAGGATTCGAACCTGCATCTCCTGGATACCGTCCAGATGCTTTGCTAATTCAGCCATCGATTTCACATTTTTCACTTTGTGTTTACTGTATGTTACTAAGCATGTCAAATACTAAAAATATATATAAAAATATCTAAATATACATGTAGGATTACCTAAACGGACACAAACAATAAGAAGTTGAGTGTTTTTGACTCGGAACAGAAAACTATTTCTGTAGATCGTTTTCTAGAGGAATGCGGTTACAAACCAACATAATATCCTTAAATAAATATTTTCATTAAAAGTTTTTTTTTTTATTTCAAAATTCTGAAAGGGCTAATAATAAAAAAAAATGTTTTAATCTATAACGATATGTCCCTCAAGATGTTTTCTTTTACCGAGCAGTGATAAATTTTAAAACAAATATATACACATAGACAAACCTCTGCGAGGTTTAATGGTGTTCAGAACTGTAATGTTAAGGTTTTAAATTTAAAAAAAAAAAAAATGTCGAAAATTCTCGAATTCACGTAAAATCAGAGATGGCCTCCCGAGGTCTGAACCTTGGACTCGATACCATTGTCTTTGCAGTCCTAGGTTCTACCGTTGGGCTATCGCTACTTACCTATGTACCTATAGCAATCCAAACTAATACGGATTTATTTAATGTTGACTTAAATTCTTAGGTTGTCTGTGAGGAAATAAACCAGGGTCTCTTGATTTTTAGTTACAGATTTTGCCGTCAGGACAACGGTAATATTTGATTACTCTACGCAGGAATACATATTCCATTTCTGCTTGAAAAATCTAATGCGATATTACCTATATCAACCTATGCTAACTACCTAATGTCAACTTTATCTCTACCAGGCATCAAACCTATAACCAAGTGATGTTACCATCCTACATCGCAGAATTGTTAGAGGCCACTCACAGCAACAATTAGATGTGTCTCCCACACGAAAATCTGCCGGGGATAACTGTGAATGGAGATGGATCATCTTAGTTTTTCATCATCGCTGTGCCCCTGGTGACACAATGCCCTCCATGACATTACGCTTACCATATAAGTTTAAAAAATTAAAAATTTTGAAGTCCCGACACAAATAAAACTCTAAAAAGTAACAAGAAATTAACGGAATTAGTTAAGACGAATCTAGTGAGCTCAAACTTGATGGGTTTACTAATAGGCAATCCAAGATTTCGTCTCCTACCTTCGAGCTCCAGTATCAGAGTAGCTCAGTGGTACCAGCACATACTACTCTGTCAAGAATGTACCGGGAAAAGATCAATAATACACAAAATTTTTGTTATTCATCCAAATTTATTTTATCACCTTCAAAGTATGCTCCTTCAGAAACGATAGACGCCAACGAATAATCCAATCATCAAAACATTATTTAAACGCTGTTACCGGAATGGAGTTCAGTTCTCGCCGCGAATTCTCCTTAAATGTCTTCTACCGATTGAAAACGGGTGCCACGAAGTGGTAATTTGAGTTTAGGAAAAAGAAAGAAGTCGGCTGGAGCCATATCTGATGAATATAGTGGTTGCTCGATGGTATTTGTTGAGTGTTTGGACAAAAATCATTCACAATGATAGCCTTGTGCGAAGGCGCATTATCGTGGTGCAAAATCCAAGAATTTTCTTTCCACAAATCTGGCCTTTTTCGTCAAATTTGCTCTCTTAAACGCCGCATAACGCTCAAATAATATTCTTTATTTACCGTTTGAAGAAGGTATGTAAGGTAAGCAAGAATTCCGAGAGCACAACACCGCGATAGTCAAAGAAAACAGTCAACATGTCTTTGACTTTTGATTGACTTTGGCGTGGTTTTTTCGGTTTCGGTTCAGTTGGAAGTAGCCACTCCGAAGCTTGTTGACTAGTTTGCATGTCAAACTCGTAAACCCACGTCTCGCCACCAGCAACTATGCGTTTCATGAATGTTGGGTCGGAATTGACTCGTTCTAGCATGTCCTCAGCGACTCTCATGCGATTGAGTTTTTGGAGAAAATTCAGGTCTTTTGGGACTAGCCGAGCGGAAACATGTTTCATACCCAAGTGATTATTTAAAATGGTACGGATCGACTCGTGAGACACAGAAAGTTCGGCGGCTACCTCTCTCAAAGTTGAATGAGGATTTTCAGCCACTATTTCCTTCAATTTTGCAATGTTAACTTCAGTTGCAGACGTTGATGGCCAACCAGAGCGAGGCAAATCTTCCATCACATCTCGACCGCTTTTAAACGCTTTGTACCATTCATAAGCACGTGTTTTTGATAAAGTCAATTCACCGTAAGCCTTCTGTAACATTTTCAGTGACTCCGAACACGAAATTCCATTGGCGATGCAAAATTTAACACAAACTCTTTGTTCCAAGGTTTTGTCCATTATGAAATTCGCAATACACACTAGATATGATATAACTATAAACAGCACTGTATTTAATATAAATAACGATAACAAAAAAATGGATAACAGTTGTCCCAATCTAACAACAACAAAAAAAAAATTTGAATTTGGAACCATAAACAAATCATCCATTCCCGATACTTTCTTGACTGAATGTACATGGGTATTTCAGATGTTAGGTCACATAATATGTTTGAAAGTAAAATAATAGGGGTTAAAGTATGAAATTGCCGTTTCATTGTAATAGGTACTTAAAATTGACATAGAACCTTTATGATTTGAGATTTTTGAGTGAAACTTTTTTCAAATGGCACCTATGAGGTTCTTCTTTTAAAAAAATGTGCAACATTCGATTATTGACTTTCAGTTTTTTTTTTTAAGTTAGCTTAGACAAGAAAGATGGATACTTTGAAAATTCGAGTGATTTTTAAATACGAGTTCTGATGCGGTACTAACGCTGCAGAAACAGCTCACAATATCAATGTTGCGTTTGGAGAGGGGACTGCTAATGAACGCACTGTGCGATTTTGGTTTAAACGCTTTCGTGATGGAAATTTTGATTACAAGAACGAACACATGTGAATAACAATGAATTGAAAGAGATGGTGGAAGCCGATCCGAGCCAAACTACCCAGGAATTAGCGGCATGGTTTAACGTTATCTTACCAACAATATTAACTCATTTGCGTCAAATCAATAAAATAAAAAAATATGAAAAATGAGTGCCTCATGATTTGACTGATCTGCAGGAAGAAACGCGTGTTGAAACTTGTGTTGCCTTGTTAAATCGATACAGAAATGAAGGAATATTGGATCGAATTGTGACATGTGATGAAAAGTGGATTCTTTACGATAACCGTAAGCGAAAAATTCAATGGCTGACCCCAGGTCAAACGCCGCAACAGTGTCCTTAAGCAAAGCTTACCAATAAAAAGGTAATGGTAACTGTTTGGTGGTCTCATCATGGTGTTATTCACTATAGCTTTCTCCGATCTGGTCAAGCAATAACGGCAGATGTCTACTGTGCCGAACTCCGAACAATGATAGCAAAACTTGCAGGGAAACAGCCCCGACTCATTAATCGATCTTCAACATTATTGCTCCATGATAACGCGAGACCTCATACAGCATGAGAAACCATTTTAACTCTAAAGGAACTGCAATTAGAAACCATTCGTCACCCTCCGTATTCGCCAGACCTTGCTCCAACGGACTACCATTTTTTTTGTGATTTGGACAATTTTCTACGTGATAAAAAGTTTTCTTCCCAGGAGGCAGTACAAAATGCTTTCACACAGTTTGTAGAATCTAGATCACCAGAGTTCTATCGCAAAGGCATAAATGACCTTCCTATTAGATAGCAACAATGTATAGATAATAATGGTAGATATTTTGATTCAATAAATATGTTAAATGGAAAAAAAACTAATTTCAATTTTTCCAGTACAAATCGGCAATTTCATACTTTAACCCCTAATAAATGCCCATTATCCCTCTAAGATCTCTACCGCAGTTAACAAAAAGAACGGATGACGTTGAAACGCCTGAACAGATCTTCATAATTTGTATCTAAGAACCATCTCGTTCATGTCAGATTTCAAACAAAAACACCGCATTAATATCGGTTAATTAATTTGGGAGCTACGATGCCATAGAGACACGCAGACGTGTCAAACTTATAACATTTCAATTTTTGCGTCGGGGATTAAAGGTTTTTTCTTGAACAAAAAATTATGAGAGAAGTTCACAAACCTTCAAAAAGACAAGACAGAGATAGGAAACACTTTATGTAAAACTGATTTCTATTTCATTATCTTACGTATTGATGTATAAAAAAGAGAAGAAAAATACAAGGAATTAGGCACTAAAAGTGGCACTATAAATGAGTGCCTTTCCTGCACTCATTTCGTCTAGTGTTGTTTCGCCGTGCGAGCAGCCGCAACTTGTCAACATGCCTAATAATAGGTACTAAATCTCTTTTGAATACCGGTCTCTTTTCTCTCGTTTTTTCTGAATAGTGTCATTACACTAACGACAGTTAAAAGTTGTTACTATTTTATAAAATCAATGCTAAATGAATGTTAGACATTTATGTAAGATCATATATATATACAAATTTTGTCTTGTTTCTAAACACAATTATGTATCCTGAATTTATAGATCCTATGTTCGTCTCTTTAGTCGCAATCCCTTCATCTCTAAAAGATTTGATATAAAAAACTACTTTTTTCCACACGTCCCAATGGGTGGAAGCAATTTCGATGTAACCTAAAGCCTCCATTTAAATCGAGTGTGAAACTCAACGCCGGCCATCCATTCATTAATTCATGCCTAATGATGATAAAAAGAGACAAAAAAGCCCGTTGAAAAGGACCGCTGAATAACATAAAGGCGGTCGGGTTACGCGCGGGAACAACAGTAAGCTCCTTAATTTAATGGACTCCTGGTACGTAGATAGGGGATATTATCCAATGTGGCGAGAGTATTTTGTAATAAAGATGATAGAAATAATTATTTAAATAACTAAATAACATGTATAAAAATATAAGATTTTTTATATTTTACCATTCATACAATATTATTTTATAGTATAGTCAGAATATCTAAAAAAAAAAACACTATAAATTAATAGATTACGGCAATGAATATTGTAATATGAAAACGACGAATTTAAGATTCTGTTAATCTAATTTTGTTCGCTATGTACTACGTGATTGACAGTTATATTATTGTTTTTATTTCTTAATGACTTATTGCTTGACTACGAATGTAGGCAAAACCTTCTTTGTACTATACTTAGTATATTTTGGCTAATAAAAGCCCCGAAATCTAGACGAGACGCATAGTAGACTGTCTGCTAACTTGAATTCTCTAATAATCAGTGGAAAATGGTACCTACACTACCTACCGTTAATAATATTCAAATTAAATGGCTTTTATCTGTGTTAAAATGTAATCAATATTGGAAGAGCGTTTAGTTTTTAAATCGGTTCATTTAGGCTCCATTAAAACCACCACTAAAATATTAGATCCGGGCAATTTATTTTTACAATGTCTATTTATTTTTTTATTAATATAGCCTAGTAATGGCACTAGCAATCAAAATCTGAAAGGCATCGATACCTATAATATTCACTTATTGCACAGTCTATATTCATGTCGTATCTCAATTTATTATAATATTAATAAAAGTATTTATTGGCATAGCTACATTATTTAAATATAGATACTAACTTGACCACACAGATGGCGGAGTGGTTTAGACACCAGATTCGATTCCCACACAAGATAACTCTTTGTGTGATCCACAAATGGTTATTTTGAGTCTGGGTGTACTTTGTGTTCGTGAAATCGTGTTTGTAAAAGTCCCCCGTGATACAAGGATAATTAATTCCTTAGTGAAGGGGGTTTTCTTAAAAATAAATGTAAGTATAGATAGAATTAGTAGATGTATATTATGTATACTGTATAGCTAATTGGCATAATTTGCTATATTTTGGATCCCTATCTTTTAGTTCCATCCATTAAATAAAACTTTATAAGAGTCGTCTAAAAATAATACGATAATTTTAACAATATACCTATATAAAACATGAAATATTAAATTGAGTGAGTTTATTATAATGCAACAAAAAAAATATAACTCGGAACTCATTTAAAAACGCGCCGAAGTAAGCGCAAAGGCGCCATCATTGTTTAATCCGAATATTTCGGATATGTGGTGCCTGGCGTTTTTAAGGCATTCGTTTTATCTTTAGCTCTCGTTTCATACATAGAAACCGGTCAACGGCAGCTATTGACCGGACGAGCATAGTTGCAATGCCGCTACTAAGACAGCATGAGTTAAGAGGTGGTTTAACTGAACGAGAGAGATACTCGCGTGGAATTAGGCGCCTTTCTTGCTTTGTGTAAACACTCTATCTATCTCTTTCTGGTAATGTGCGTTAAAAGAAGATAGCAATAAGGAATTTTGGCGCTGCGTTATATTTTTCATTTCTGGCCTAGGGCTTGGTGTCGCTGAAACGGCGGTCTCGCAATGCAGTTGGCGCGTAGCTACCAGGCTAGCAGAAGTTTATAGGAGGTGACTCACCGGGGTAGGGCCAGATAGGCGCGGGTGGCGGGGCAGCGGGAGGCGCCGGCCACGCCAGTGGGGCGGGCCGCTCGTCACAGAGCACGTTCGCCACGCCGACCGTCATGGCCGCCTGAGCCGCGTCTGCACAATAACGTATTGTGTAATGACGTGGCGCTGCAACTAGCCGACAAACAAAAATGAGTATTATTATTACATATTTTAATAAAATCGGGAAGTAACCACTACTTTTATGTGCCCGTAGTTTGGTCCTCTTAAATCGGTGTAAGAAAACATGATAGCTAACATCTTTTTTGTGGTGCTTTCGCCTTATAGTAAGAAAATAAAAACTACTAAAAAAATTCACAAAATGGCCATCTAATTAAAATTAAGGGTCATAAAGGACATGTACCATTTATGGCCTGTGGCGGCCATAATGTTTACAATATTTAAAATTAAACTAATAATTTAATAATTTATAAAATCCGTCAGTGGTTTTCTTTTCTAGATAGAACTTCAGAAAAAGATTATAGTTTAAAAAGCTATTATTTTGAATTTATACTGTATCGTAATGGTTATTGGTGAATTATTGTTATCTGTTGACAATTAAATAGGATATTGCCACTACGCTGAATTGACAACATTAAAAACTTTGGTACTATTATATTACAAAACAATATTACGTAGTTATTTCCTAAATAATTTCGTGAGAACAGTAATATGACTATTTAAGAAAAAATTTCTATAATTATTAGGTGAAAACTGATATTATTTCTAACCAAGAGTAGCAATTATGATTCAAAATATTGGCAAAACATTTTACATCTGTCATGTCGTGTCATTACTCATCTACTGTTGTTATTGTGTATTGTATCGTGAATATTGTATTGTGATTTTATGAGTGTAAGCTATATATTTAGTGATATTAAGCCTCATTATTTGTTTATATATGTAGATATTATTTTATTTATTTATAATTATGGTGTTATTTTTGATCAAATATTCGATTTTGAGGTATTTCAATTTCAAAATTATATCCATCTTAGATGTATTTTATCTCATCATCCAGAAATTTTAGTGTGAAAAGAAATACACAAGGCAATAGGGCAGTCATTTATCTTCATAAAACATATTGTTTTATGTATGTCCTTTGCAGGCCGAGAATGTATGAGCATTTGGTACATCTCCTTTCTTGGCTCGCTTATGACTTATGTATTCCTAAAGTAAGGCATCCATAAAATACTATCCCAAATAAAATTGAACTATGTAAGTATGAGTAATGTTAGCCAAACAAATACATATCAATATTGCTTGAATTTTATATTTATTTTAAACACACAACAGAACTAGATGACAATAAAATAACAAAAAATTCGATGGAAGCTACGGAATTGTACATACGTACAATTCACTCACTTATTTTTTCAAGCCTATAATTAAGTGACAAAATTATTAATTATAATAAAATTACTAAATAAGCGTCGCCACAATTCTTGTAACAAGTTTTATACCTAGTTTTCCATTATTAGCTGGACACAATATCCTCTAAAATCACAATGTGTACTAGGCATGCCTTTTAAGTTCTGTCGTTTCCATATTTCGCGGCAATTTAGAATTTGGAACTGTTCTTATAATTAGAATGTGTTTAAATTTTGGATCTCAAAACAGTTGAAAGTATTAGGATTAATGCTATTGTTTAGTCACAGCGTCGATTGGAATCGGTCAGATTACGTACGAAAATGAATCTTTCTATGGAAAATGTTCGTGCAATAATTTTTGTTACTAAAACGCTTGGGTAATGTTGTAATAGTGTGACATTTTATAAGAGAAGACACTGGCTTCTGTAATACAGTTTATACTAGCTCAGAAGCCAGAGTATTTGTAATAGATGTAACATGTTTTTAAAATACGTATTTCAAATTGCACGAACGATTTACGGATGCCAGGTTACATAATTATATATTTTCCTTCCTAATGTTATGGTCGAATTTCGAACAACTAGTACTGTACATGTGTGCATTAAAATATACAGATGGTGCAGTTAGGTTTAGCGCTCACTATTGGCAGATGGTCAGAGCGTTCCGTTACTCAGTTCTCTTGGGACACATCTTGAAATCACTATCTAAATGTTGGATTAATAATTAAGTTCTGTGGCTCCTGCTACGTTTGTAGTGGTTGTTATTTTTTAAGTAAATATCTAATTTAGTGAGTAAATCTGCGAGGATATAGAAATTACGAGTTCGTTGTCGCACACACCGTCACGCAGACGAAGTCACGATTTAAAACTAGTTTATAAATTCCAATGCATATCAATGATTTCTATGATAATTGATAAAAGCGTTTCCGTGACAGACAAGTACTTATATGAATGCCGTAGGCAGCCCAGCTGATCATCAAACCGGTCCAGACTCAGACCGGTACAAACTCGAACCAGTTGCCAGCCGGTTTATAGTTTAATCATTTAACGACGCATTATATTAGTTACTACCAAGGCACCATATTAAGGTAAAGAAGAATAACTTAAGGTAATTCCATATTTAGAAGGATCCTTCTTTTATCATTGGGATTTCAATTCAACGTCACTTAAATTACGCTTATCATTCAATGTGATTTGCCCACTACTTCTATTTCAGAATAAATAATATAACTATATCATCTGTCGAAATAATATATCTTAACATTTAATCTTAACAATAATATCACTATTATTTTAAACTTTGACATTATTAGATATTTCGATTCAGCATTTATTCGAATTCACATTTTCCCATTTTATTCTTCTCGTAAATGACCGAATAATTGTTCTTAAAAGTACTTAGATATATCAAAATAAACTAATTGATATTTTTGCTCAATACAGATTTATTATTATTCTTATTCATGCGACTTGCTAGAAAATAATGCAGTCATTTTTATATACATAGTCTACTTAAACGTTCATGTGGTATTAAAAATATATAATACAAAATTATTTTAACTAAGCATAAAATGTAACAAAACATCTATTTAGCAAAGAAAGTGCCGTTAATTTCTTAACAAAACAAAACACAAAGTTTCCACAAAAGCAAATTCCCACATTGAGATGAACTACTAGAGCAACATCGGCTTGAGGAGTTATAAAGAAAATTATGAAAGGAAGCACGTGCTTATATACCCATTTCACTCTTACGTAGAGCGCGTACTCTTTTTACCACGCTCCCACGTATTACAGAGTAGTAAGAATGTAGAATATATGTACTTGAAATTTAAAAGATTGTACCATACATTAAACACAGTATCCATTACCTATATTTTATTCCATTCCATCCATCACCTATTTTTATATTAAAAATGATAAATTCCAAGTAAAACATTTTGATTTTTTTTTCTCTTTCGAATAAATTGTATTTATAAATTGAGAAATTATATAAACTTCAGTAGCCCTTTAAATTAAATTGTATTTATAAATTGAGAAATTATATAAACTTCAGTAGGCCTTTTCCAGGCGCAGCAGCGCCTGGAAAAGGCCTAACTAAGGTGCTCTTTATTAATTTAAGTTAATATCTTTTGTAATTAACTTAATTAAGCAAATAAAGATTTTGAGTTGAGTTTATTTAAAAAAACACTGACTGGCGGAGGCAGAAAATTACTTGCATATCTATTAAATAAAAGTCATTAAAATATCCTTATTTAAAATATTTAAAAAAAATGGAATCTATTAGACTTTATTATAAATAATCGTATGTACTTATTGGAACATTATTTATCCATGGAATAAACACAAAACGAATGTTCTCTATAAATGCAAAAATTACACTGTGTAGCGTATCAGTTGACCTTCACCGTGCCATCTCTTTCTAACATTCGCATTCCAATCGCAACTCTGTCTCGCTCACGACTGCGACTACAACTTGACGGCGTGCTCGACAAAACTCCTCAAGCTTTATGGGCGCCTAGTATCACGCGCGCTGAAGAAAAGGGTTTATCCGACGCCAAGTGACCCAGATGCATCTAGAATTTTCCGACCAAAGAAACTATTGGTTTTCCGCAACAAATAAAGCAGTTTTCCTAAGAAACGAGTCTATTATTTTTTTCATATTACTAGTGGAGTTTTCTTGGATTTGGAACATGTGCCATTTTAAGTTTGTGTGAATTTTACATTTAATTAGATTATTGATTAGGGGTAGAAGAATGGACATCAATATTTGTTTTATTGAGAAAATCTAGGTTACATGTGTTCTAGAAATAAAATAGCCTGCCTAGCTTGCGTGTTCAGCACAGTGAAACGAAACGTAACGTAAATAGAACGAAGCGAAGCGACATCGCTCGGACAACTCGCTTCTTTGGAATACACATTGTAAAGGTTTTTGTAATTAAATATTATCATCGAATAAGAATAAATAAACATTATTTTATATACTCGTGCAATGATCACTTATTACATATTTTTAATGCAAATTGCAAAGTATATTATTATTAACCAAACTTGAAATGTAGCAAATAAAAATATAACAACACTTATTGTGTTGTGTGTGTCTATGGTTTTATTTTGTATTGTTCTATCAATGTTGAACGGAATTACTAATAAAATGTATGAAACATTGTTATATTAAATATCATGCTCTGTAATACCATAATTTAATGTATTTTAAAACAATAATACACCATGTACCAACATCTAGGTTATTTTTTTAAATAGATCTCTAGCAAGTAGACCGTGTTTTAAAATATATCGAAATTCGAGCAATTGTTGAATATAATTATGACTATAGAATAATAGAAAAGAAATTAAACTGAAAATTCAAAGTTAAAGTTTAAAATTGTTTGTTTCATCAAATTCGCTGACAGCATCTAAACATTTAAAACATCGATCGAACTTGCACACAAATGTACCAGGGCGACATAAAAGCGAGGAGTTTGTGAAGATAACGTGTGTAGTGAACGTTGAAAGAGACAAAAACAATATTTCTCTCTTTCATCGTTTAACCAGTATACTACACATATTTTTATTTAAGAATCAATGAGTCTGTGTGAGTAGTGACTCAACTTGAATAATGAAATAAATGCCTACATTTGACAGATTTACCTATAGTAAAAACAAAAGCAATATTCTGTAAATATTTAGATAAAACCACTATTTTTATATGTCCATGGATAAAACTAAATTGATTTGAAAATGGTTTTATTGTAGTCACGTGTCGGATCCTAGCTTTATCCTAATTTTCGTTAAGGTCGACTTCCGAACTGTTTAGTTTTAGCTGACAGAGCACCACCACCAAAAAATGTTGCCAAATGTAGGCTTCTATCACGATATAATTATTTGGTTTTGCAACCATCCATCCATCCATCAGCCTTTCATCGTCCACTGCTGGACATAGGCCTCCCCAAGAGAACGCCACAACGAGCGGTCCTGTGCCGACCGCATCCAACGGCTCCCCGCGGCTTTGACCAGATCGTCGGTCCATCTCATGGGGGCCGTCCTACGCCGCGCCGTCCGAATTCCGATACGTGGTCGCTACTCGAGACCCTTTCTTCCCCAACGGTTGTCGGTTCGTCGAGCGATGTGACACGCCTATATAGCCTAATACAGACATTTTTTCTCAAATATCT
Source organism: Leucoma salicis (assembly GCA_948253155.1). Lineage (NCBI taxonomy): Eukaryota > Metazoa > Arthropoda > Insecta > Lepidoptera > Erebidae > Leucoma > Leucoma salicis. The sequence goes on from OX411812.1 coordinate 25,245,516, forward strand.
TAAATGTACAGACACAGCTCTGTTACAGCTTTATAATAGTATAGATGTACTTTTACTGAACTGAATACTTTATGACAGTCCAAATTTATTATTAATTCTAACTTGGTTTTAATAAAAATATGTTTACAAAAAGCAATTATGAGGGCGTAGTACTCGTAATTGTAACCTTCACAAGCATATGGCGCGCCTCATAGACGCTAAGAACACCAGACCAGAGTCATCACCCGCGCTTCCCAACTTCAAGGAAAGGTAGAGGAAAGATAATAAGAACAACATAACGATGGGTTTGTTCTCGCTCACCATACGAAAAACAACAATAGGAGGTGTCTACCATGAACGGCGATTACCATTTACCATAAGATGGGCCGGGCCGTGCCTCGTCTGCTACAATAAGCAGTATAAATAAACCAGTAGGCCATGTGTCCCACTGTTAGGCGTTAGTTTCCCGTCAATATCTCATTTAATCCACCGTGCGGATAATTATGTTTTAAGTGAAAATAAAACGAAATGTATAAAATTTACTACACCCAATGTAAGGCATGTAGAAACCAATGTACAATTGAATGGCGTCGAACTGGATGGACCTTGTGGAGTCCACGGTTTTCCTAGGTATCACTATAGATAACAAACTCCAATGGGGACCCCATATTAAAAAATTGTCAGATAGGCTTAGCTCAGCGGATATGCGGTAAAAAAAATTAGATTATTGACTGATGTTGAAACGGCTAGAATAGTTTATTTCAGTTACTTTCATAGTATTATGTCCTATGCATACTGCTATGGAGATGTTCCGCCGATTTAAATTCTATATTTGTACTTCAGAAAAGGGCCGTTCGTGCAATCTATAATCTGGGCCCGAGAGTTTCCCTTAGACAAAAATTTAAAGAAATAAATATTCTAACTGTCGTGTCTCAATTTATATATGAAAATCTGTTGTATGTCAAGAAAAACATCAGAAGCTTTGATAAGTATAGCAACGTTCATCACATTATTACAAGGAACAAAGGCAATCTTGTTGCTCACAGTACTCGTCTCCACAGAATTAGTAGATCTTTTATGGGGCAATGTATATGCTTTTACAATAAGATTCCTGAAAATGTCCGAAACATGCCACTAAATAAGTTTAAGAAAGCCATAAAAATTAGACTTTGTAATCAAGGTTATTACACTGTTTCGGATTATCTTGAGGATAAAACTAAATGGGCTTGAGCTGCTCCTCATTCATTAATTTTCAAAATTGTTTTATAAGATATAATGTAATTTTAGTTATAAAGATTATAATAAATTGTAATAAATTAGGCAATTTAAAAAAGTGGCCCATGAGTTTCTTGCCGGGTTCTTCTCATGAAAGGCTTTACTACGGAATCCGGCCGCTTGTGGCGATTGCAATCGCCACTTTGTTATTGCGGTTGCACTCGCCTCAGGCGCTCGTGTTAATTATTTTAATTATTAAGGCGTGTCTAAACACAAAACAATGTTTTTTAGAATTTTTATCTGTTTATCTGTCTGTTTGTTCGTGCATCACGCAAAAACTACTGAACAGATTTTGATGCAACTTTTTTTATTTGAAAGGCTTTGATTAGACTTAAAAACTGGTATACATTTTATACCGCTACTATATCGGGAACCTGAGATATAACCGAAAAACTAGAAAATTATTTAAACTAAAATTTTTTGTAGAATTTATTTAAAACAACTAGTTATTTGAAAGGCCTTGATTTGAATTAAAAACTGGAAGACATTTTATCCCGCTACTATATCGGGAACCTGAGATATAACCGAAAAACTAGCTTTTGGATGCGGCGAAGCCGCTGGCAAAGGCTATACTGTAATAAAACTCTATTTTTCTTATCAGTGTTGTTGTTTCTTCACATGTTGCCTATCATTTATTGGGACGCTACAATGAGATCGAAACTGCACAAAATGTACTAGGGCCGCATACGCGGGCTAGCGGTAGATAGCCGCTCAGACAGTCGCGACTTTAGGGTCGAGTGAGGGTCGCTGCGCAGGGGCGGCTGCCTGTGGGACGCACCAAGGGTTGTCAAAGTTAATTTATAAATATAGATTTTTAAACACAAAGTGCTAAACAAGTAAAATGCTAAAAATATATATAAAAATATCTAAATATATATAGATTTAATTTTTTCTATGATGAAAATCATCATCATTATGAGTCATCATAAATGACAACAAACATTTTAATAAGTCAATTTCATTCCTCATTTATATTTCGCTATTGCTATTATTTAGGACTAGTATTTTTATTTATAAAAAAAATACAACAAATTCGAAAAATTATAAAGGTATAAATGGACCTGAGCTAATTGGTACCTTTAGTTGGAATTATCGTGAATAGTGTATCTTTTATTGCAAAGCATAGCACGCAAACGATCTACCTGACTCATATAGACGGACTTACTTGAGTGCTCTACACGTGATAGATAAGTCTCCCTATGTACCATGCTTTACCAGCATTGCAATTTTACTTAGGTTTTATTTTTGTAATGAGAATTATTATTATGTACCTACTACCTACACATTTTCGCTACTTCCCCTAATAACTATTAATAACGCCGTCGCCGTCGCCGTAGCCGTGTGGAGCCGGCTTTAGAATTGTCCCACCCCTCTCTACCCACGGGAGTCGTAAGAGCCGACTGAGGGAATACAGGAGGAGTGGGCAGCAGCACTCCCTCGAGTATTAACAACATCCACTGCGATCGCCAACCCGCCTGCCAAGCGTGGCGATTACGGCATTATCCCCCATGATGGGACCGCTCGTTGTGGCATTCTCTTGGGGAGGCCTATGTCCAGCAGTGGACGTTGAAAGGCTGATGGATGGATGGATAACGCCGTCGCTATATATTGAATCGTGACACATAGAGATTCCTAGTCCTTATCATTCATCCATCATCCGTCCATGAGCCTTTCATCATCCACTGCTGGACATAGGCCTCCCCAAATTGGAGGGTTTTACCATAATCGCCACGCTTGGCAGGCGGGTTGGCGATCGCAGTAGTAGTTTAAAGTATATCGTAGTCCTAATACGAGTAGTCACGCTAAAAGCATGTTTTTTATTTTGTAACGTGAAAATCCGTAACAACCCTAGTAAGAGGACGGGGCGGGAAACGCACCAAATGCTAAGTGACGACAGTCGGGGTCGAATTTGCCGTCACATGATTAGAAATACTCCACTCGGAGATTGCGCGGACAACTCTTATTAAATACAATAAATAGTGTTCAATCGTAGAATGGGTACAAAATTGTTAGAGGATGATAATTGTCTGAACGGGAAACTCAAGGGGCGATTATATTAATATAAATACAGTGAAATACTTAGCCTATATTGCATACATAAATACACAATGAGTAGACATAAACATGTAATAATAAACTTTATGATAATTTCGCGCGAACAGCAAGTACGGGCAGATAAAATAGATACGCGACAATATTTATTTGGCACTCCTCACACTTCTTAGTTCCTAGTACATTTCGTAATATACAAGAACAGCTACTCCTCCTCAAATGTGCAACAAATATAATAAATACTTGCACCATCGCAAATACGGATCCACTGTGAGATTTTCTCATCTTTGTGTAAAAGGTTATGAAATACTATAAATACTATGTTTGATATACGTTGCTTCTTACAGAAATGCATGAAATCATTTTACAAAAGCTCTCAAGTGTGCAAGTTTCACATTACCTATGAATCTAGGTATATAAAACATTACCAGTGATAGCTTCGCTCCTAGTGGTAATGGAAGACAATAATTATGCCACTTCATAATGCGTGACGTGGCCAACCATCCACCTTCCTAAGGCTAGGATCCCAAAAACTAACTAACTTATCATCACGCCATTTCCCTTGCAGGGTAGGCAGAGAGAACAGAGTGCCAAGAGGCTCTATTCTTGCATACATCTCTCGCTTCCTCAACATTCATAACTCTCTTCATACACGCTCGCCGGTTCGGAGACTCCTGACTCCACCTTCCTTCAATACATGACCAATTTTGTCTAGGTAAGTAAGTCTCAGTCTCCCCCTGTACCTACATCCTTCCACTTTCGCATGGTATATCTTCTTAGCCAGTCGCTCGTCCGGCATTCTTTCCACATGTCCGAACCATCGGAGCATTCCCTTTCACATCTTTACACCAATACTCTCATACCTACTCGCTCTCTTACGTCATTGTTACGAATGCGGTCAATCAGCCTCACTCCACAGATTCTCCGCAGAGATCGCATTTCGACCGCATTGATTTTGCTCTCATGCTCCTTTTTACATACCCAACTCTCGCTTCCATATTATAACGTTGGGACAAGCACTGCGTTGTGTATTGCGACACGTGCCTTCTGGCTGAGGTGGTGGCTGCCGAGAAGTTGTCCCAATGCTCCGTTCACTCTATTTCCCGCATTCACTCTTCTTTCTACATCAGTGGTGTACCTTCCATCCCGACTGAATCCACATCCAAGATATACAAATTCATCCACTTGTTCTAGCACACCATTTCCTATTGCTACTCTAATCTGTTCTGGCTTCTTCTCTTTCAAAAACCATTACTTTGGTTTTGCTCACATTCACACGTAGGCCCCTTTTCTTACAATCTTCTGCCATTACGTCGACTAGGGTTTGCAGGGCTCTGTAGTTTGCACAGTCATAACGTGAACCCTTGTTTTTAAACAAGGGCACGACGACTGCGCTTCTCCAGTCCTTGGGAACCATTCCTGAGCTCCAACATAAATTGAGAAGCATCAGGAAGGATTCCCAGACACATGAGCCTCCAAGCTTGATCATCTCAGCAGACACCATATCAATACCCGCTGCCTTACCATTTTTCAAACTTCTAATAGCCCATTCAACTTCATCTATACTAATGTCATCAGAGGATGCCGGTACCGAATGCTGATCTGTTAGGCCACATGTGGCATCAGCATCACCCTGAACATCCGCATACATATCTCCAAAATATTCACTCCATCGGCTTAACACATCTTGTATTTGCGTAAGAATGTCTCCACCTTTAGACCTTATTTTATTCATTCTGAAAACTGACCAACCACTCCGAGATTTCTTCACCTCCCTCCAGAAAAGTTTGGTGTTGCTCTCGAAGTTTTTGGTCAGCCTTTCTTCTGCAATTATATTTGCTCTATCACGCTTCTCTTTCACTAAGGGTGTCATTCTTACGTTGCCGGTATATTTCTTTCTTATGTTCTTTCATACTTGCACTCAGGTTCAAAGAAGATACATAGTCCAGCCACGCTTTCTTCTTTTGGTCTACGGAAGCTGCTACTTCCGTATCCCACCATGCATCACCTTTCACTTTCCTATGCTTCTTTGAGCATCCACATACTTCTTCGCTGTATCTACCATACTATCTTTCAATACTCTCCAACATTATTCTATGTCAGATCCCGGCTGACTTGCCATTGTCAGCCGTTCACGGACACCCTCTACATACTTTGCTCTTACACTCTCTTCTTGCAACTTTTCAATCTTTATTCTTTCAAGCCCTCCGAAGTGGACACGCTCTCGCCAGTGTCTCCACTTTCTGAACAGACCACCAAATCTCGCAATAACGAGATAGTGGTCCGTGTCGACAGTGCGACCCCTGTAGGCTCTTGTATCCAGAATCAGGAGCTAGGATACCAAGCTGTTTTAATGTTGGCTTCTGGTCATTCCAATTAGCTGATCAATATTTATAGGATTTTTGAACTAAAACTACGTTTACGGAATCTATGGCGTTTACTTGATTTTCTACTATCCCGAATTCCTGACGTTTCGAATACTTTACAGCATTCATGATCAAGGGTGAACATAGATGGTAGACGTCCGAGGCTGATATGTTGTTTCAACGGTTTCATCTACCCACAGTTATATATACCTAATTTTACAAATTTTTTGGTTTATTTATTTTAACCCACCTAATATTCGTTTAGAAACAATTAAAATATCTACATACTTTAAATTTTTTATACTTACAATGCATGAGATTTTAAGCTAGTATATTAAAAAGAGTCTAATAGTCCTCTTTATATAGAAAATATATATAAAATTTAAAATATTCATCTAACCAGAAACTAAGACTAAAAAGCTACCACCGGATCGGAACGCGGCCTGACTGAGAAAGATCCGGCAAGAAAACTCAGTAGGCAACAACTGTTAGGGATTCAATAAGAATAATTACAATTTACCTTGTTACTGCTAGTTATTTTGGTTACTAATTTTAACTGGTAGTTTGTGGTAGAAAAACCTTGAGCACTACGAGTAAATAAAAAGTGTAAGTCCACCCATGCAATGCTGTAAAGTATTCGAAAATTCGGGATAGTAGTAGAAATCAAGTACGAGTATACGCGATAGATTCCGTAAACGTAGTTTTATTTCAAAATGTGTAAATTCGCGTAAATATCAGAAAGTATTTATATATAGGATTGCTTTTATTAAAACATAGCAAGTTTTTATAAAAAAAACAAACGCATTTGCAGCAGCAGTCTCAATACTCGAAGTCTCTATACTAGGCATTCATGATAAGCAGTTATGATGCCATAAATGTATATGTCAACTCGATTTGTGGTATTTTACTCATTTATGTGCGATGTGATAATGAACCTAAGCAAGCATTTCATAAAAGCTATTTTAGAATAGCACAATTGTTTGTTTTTAACATCAATCAACTGCTTGAGGAACTTACGCCGCTTTATATTTTTATGTTATCCTGGTACTAAAAGGCAATTTTTGTAGTTACGACACAATGTGAGTTTCGTGGCGAATTAAATAATATAATTTTTATTTATTATTTATTCATGTCATGATTCCCATTTATAACAAGGCATTTTTGATCAAATAGTTTATTAACCTTTTTGTCAATCAATACATTCTTATAGCGAAAAAAAGGAAATGTTTTTCCTTTAAACATTAATATAAAATTATTACATAATAACAACTATACATGCTCTTGTTACAAAAAAAAACGGCAATATGTTTTCTCAAAATATATTTCACAAGTTACCAACACATTGCGATCTGGGCAACACATAGGGCCAATACGTACTTACAACTTACAACAATAATGTTATATTATACGGCATGTTTTATTGGAAAAAAAAAAAAAAAACATGTTGTGTGAAAATTTATAAACTCGTTAAAACGACCTTCTATTGTAATTATAAAAATCTGATAACATGTAGGTAATTGGAAGCCGTCTCATTTTAGCAAATAAATTTTTAATGTGATACTATCCGCTTTCGCGATTTTATCTAGTTACAACGGGGCCGAGGTTTCATTTGTTACCACATAAATAAAAGCGTGCTAAATTTTTGCTTTGTATATAAGGATCTACCATTAATTTTATTGCCATAAAATTATTATTCAAAAAAGTAAATGAATTACGCGGGAAACGGAAATTAAGTAATTTAATTGTAAGTTGCACTTAGATTATGATATAATGATTGAGCTTTATTTTTTATTTAGGTCACACAGGAGAGTGGTACCGAGACCGACCCGTTCGGGCCCATAGCACCAGTAATGCAATGGGTGATGGGGTGGTGACACTTGTATTCTTAGTCCATCACCAGACGGACAAAATCAAGAGCAGTGGTTCAAAGTGGGGCAGCGGCTTAGCAGGGTTTTTGGTTGGTGAGTCTATGGTCTTTCTGGTGGGCCCAAGCTCGTCTACAGCCATAAATAATAAATAAGGCTCAAGAAAGAAAGAACTAAAAACTCATCACAAAAAGGGATTCGCGCACCAACAACATGGATTGATGGGAACAGTCATGGATTGATAATAATCTATACTCCATCAACTAACTAATCACAATTAATGCAACGTGCGTAAAATATGATAAACATACACATTCAGGATACAACGGTCGATAACATCTATGACGTCCATTGGCCTTGTAATATGTACGAGTAATAATTAGATAATTGCAATTTACAGCCGAAACAACGTCTTTTATGTTGGAGGTAATTTCAGAACATCTGCTGGCATAAATTATTTTATAACCTTTGTTCGTGGATGAAATTGCATTTACTGGCAAGCTAGCCTTTTGCCGTGTGGGGCCGGCTTTAGAATTGTCCCACGCCTCTTCACCCATGGGAGTCGTAAGAGCCGACTGAGGGAATACCGAGGGAATGGGCAGCAGCACTCCTTCGAGTATTAACAACATCCACTGCGATCGCCAACCCGCCTGCCAAGCGTGGCGATTACGGCACTATCACCAATTCTTGGGGAGGCCTATGTCCAGCAGTGGACTTTAAAAGGCTGATGGATGGATGGATGGCAAGCTGGTTCTAAAGTTGCTGAGAAGAAAGACTAGACACAATTATTCTTTTATTCAAGACAATTCCTGTATCGTAGGGACCTTACAAACACACATTTTAACAAAAAAATAAGTCATATGTCGCTGCTTTTAATGCACTGTGTCTTCTAAATTGATTTCATAATATAAAATAATTCAAGTAATTGCAACATACATAGTTAACTAGTGAGCCCACGTTGTCTGATTAACATATAATTGTCGGATACAAACTAGCTTTTGTACCATAAATCTCAAGCGCGACGGTCACTGCGTACATAGGTAAATGTTGTATATAATTATTTATTGATCATAGATTATTATTATATTTATTTTTAAGTGGTTAATACACTGGAGTGTTGTGAAAATAAAAATGCCGCCACATCAATCGTGAGACTTGTAAACTATACTTTTGGAACTGCAAACTGCAACAGTTTTTACTACAATACTTTCGAGAAATGTTTCATGATATCAGGGGTTAATATGTCAGTCAGTCAGTTATTTTTTTTTTATAGAAGTATACAATCTATACTATTAAAAAACTGTAACAGAGCTGTATTGTCTGTACATTCAAGATATTTAGGAAAAAAATACTGTAATAGATAGCCTATAGCGTGTCTAAGCCAAAAACAATTTTTTTTAGTGCGCATACATGTGAATGTGAGCAAAACCAAAATAATGGTTTTTGAAAGAGAAGAAGCCAGAACAGATGTTAGTAGCCAGCCAGTACAATAACGCGCTACGGGCGATGCTGGGGCTGCCGCGCATTCGCGGAGGCGCGCGCGGACTTCTTCTACGCGACGATGCGCAAGCGCTGCGCCTCGCTCGCTGGTGCTCCGAGTGCGCGCCAGCCCCAACACTGTCGTGGCGTTGATCGCGGACCGGGTAGACTGCCCTTACATCGTGCATTGCTGCGGGAGACACGTCTTGTCCCGCTATAATACTAACACTAGATATTAAGGAATTGTATGAAATGTTACTAACACTAATGGGCTTTGTTGCTTAAAAAATAAAGACTTTATTATTATTTATTATTATTATTAGAGTAGCAATAGGAAATGGTGTGCTAGAACAAGTGGATGAATTTGTATATCTTGAATGTGGATTCAGTCGGGATGGAAGGTACACCACTGATGTAAAGAGTGAACGGAGCATTGGGACAACTTCTCGGCAGTCAACACCTCAGCCAGAGGGCACGTGTCGCAATACACAACGCAGTGCTTGTTCCAACGTTATTATATGGAAGCGAGAGTTGGATATGCAAAAAGGAGCATGAGAGTAAACTCAATGCGGTCGAAATGCGATCTCTGCGAAGAATCTGTGGAGTGAGGCTGACTGACCGCATTCGTAACAATGACGTAAAAGAGCGAGTAGGTATGAGAGTATTGGTGTAAAGATGCGAAAGGGAATGCTCCGATGGTTCGGACATGTGGAAAGAATGCCGAACGAGCGACTGGCTAAGAAGATATACCATGCGAAAGTGTAAGGATGTAGGTACAGGGGGAGACCAAGACTCACCTACCTCGACCAAATCGTTCATGTATATATTATAAGGAAGGTGGAGTCAAGGAGTCTCCGAAACCGGCGAGCGTGTATGAAGAGAGTTATGAATGTTGAGGAAGCGAGAGATGTATGCAAGAATAGAGAGCCTCTTGGCACTCTTTTCTCTCTGCCTACCCCGCAAGGGAAATGGCGTGATGATAAGTAATTTTTTTTAGAATTTTTGTCCATCTGTTTTTCTGTTTGTTTGTTCGCGGATCACGCAAAAACTACTGAACGGATTTTGATGGAACTTTTTTGTTTGATAGCTCTTGATTAGACTTAACAACTGGTATACATTTTATCCCGCTACTATATCGGGAACCTGAGATATAACCAAAAAACTATATTTTGGCTGCGGCCGAGCCGCGGGCAAAGGCTAGTACATACATATAGAAGAAGATGTATATTAATACGGAGAATTCTAAATAATTTACTGTAAAATCTATATCTCACTGTAATAAAATAATAATAAGAACTATTATTATAATATTATATTTTATTTTTTGAGACCATGTATAAAATTAAGAAATAGTAGTATATTTGAGTAGTATTTTATGCACTTGCGTTCCGACAAAGAAATATTTTTCGAAGTAGTATTTAGTAACCAAACTACCTTCGTGGTGGTACGTATCACGGGTTCAGCAATACCAGGTCCGTAACCAATTCACTGACTGTCATACATTTTTGCAATACCCCACTGTCTACAGATGGTTAATCCGAAAGTGCACATTAAGCAGAACAAATTATTACACTCGGACTTGAGAACAATAAAATTATGGATTGCACAAATTGAGAGGATTAGCCGGTTTGGGAACAAATAACCTGGCACGGGAGATTGTACATAACCCAGCAGCGCAATCATCCATCCATCCATCAGCCTTTCATCGTCCACTGGTGGACATAGGCCTCCCAGAAATGGGGTTTTACCATAATCGCCACGCTTGGCAGGCGGGTTGGCGATCGCAGTGGATGTTTTTAGTACACAGGGGAACGCTGCTGCCCGGTCCCCCGGTAATCACTTAGGCGGCTTTTACGACTCCCATAGGAAGAGACGGGGTGGAGCTATTCTTGGTGGCGGCCCTACACGGCAATGCCGGCCCCACACGGCGCAATCAACGTTTACTTTATTACATCACATGAAAGCAATTTTACTAAAACCCAACATATTGATAAATTCATATTTGTATTTTGGTATGTGTACCGAATAACTTATACAAATACATTTAATAGCTCTCGAACACGCGATGAGAACTGCCGTAGTATGTTAAACTTAAAAGTATGACTGATATAAATGGAGTTGATCGAAGTGATATAGCCTTTTTTTTTGTTCAGGCGGGAAAAAATACACTTAACCGCATCGCAACGGGTACAACAGGGTAGTGTTTTCACTTCACCCACTAAATAAACCCGCTGTGTGCGTCTTACAGCTTGTATGGGCGGCACAAAAATTGTACGTCATTACACAGTGGTCCGCGCGGCGGCTTACCCTCTCGGGACCCTCTCTAAACAACGCTTCCGCACACCAGAGCGTCGCACGTGTCGTGAGAGTTTTCTATCTAATATATGTATGTACAATTTACAAAAAAAAGTAATATATGTATTATATCCGTAATCTGGTACTCATAGCACAAGCATTAAGCATAGTTTGGGACCAGAGGACGAAACGACTCGATGAAGGAAATCAGTAGAACCCGTAAGGAAAACTGCAAGCGATTTTGTCAGCGTGATATCCACCAACCAGCACTTCCCAGCGTTTTGGATCACGATGATGGCCTGAAACTCTCGAGAACTCTTGCCCAGAAATGGCCCCACTAATGAGTTGTGAAAAACATGAAGCGCGTGGAGATTTTCTAGAAGGCTTGTGTAATCTGTCAAACCACAATCAAACAATGGATTATAACCTAAACAGATCTTTTTTTGTGGGGATTTCCTTTCGTAAATTATCAAGTTGAACCGTTAAAGCTATAAATATTGATCCCTGGTCCTGGCAGACGGACTTAGGATATCATTTGCCAAAATGCTGTGCTAATCCACATTATTAGCACAGGCTTTAGCAGTAGCTTTACGAATACCTAGCATCGTTTAATTTACTAGGTTTTTAATAAGAAACCCACTAGATGGCACTACACGCCTATATAGGTGGCAATTACACTCGCGTGTGATTGGTGGAATGTGCTAGAGCCATATTTTCTACGTTTTTCGCGACCTGGTGAAGAAGACACTAATCACTTCGCTTTTGGTTATGCTCGTCCCCGGCTCGTTTTAGCCTCAGAACGCTCGCTTGCATAGAAACTGTTTATTTATAGATATAGTGCACATACAGTGCTTTATCTGTTTTAATTGTTCAATAACCGCACGGCTCTGTGAGGACATTGTGACGGTTCGATCCATATAGTAAGGACTCCGGGGTGCCCATCTACCCATCGGGAAGACGTAGGACTAGTACAAAGTACCGGAGGTAAGTGCATTCCTGTGGTTCTCATTTTATCACATCGACCGGCGTTCCTCATAAGGTTTCCAATTTTTAATTCGGCTTTAAAACCACCCGGGGAAGGGCTATTTACACGCCCCTCCAGTTATTACTTATCCCTCTGGGAAACAGCACGCCTCTGCTTGGTACAATAAACGTGTTCTGACAATATATTATGTAAGTATATTATTATGTAACGTAATAGTGGCTCATTGAATTAGTATTTTTATAATATAACTAGCAGACACTCATAATTCGTTTGATTATTATACGTTTAAATAGTTAATAAGGTTATAATTAATTTTGTAATAAAAAAAGGAAATAATCAATTTTCTTTGAAACAAATCATCCATTTAAAAAAAAGCAACATTAAAATCGAACAATTAGTTTCGGAATTCACATACAGACACTGACAGGAAAGAGTCCGTTAGTCATTACTGCTTAATGCTTGGTTTCCGTTTACCTAAACAACACACCTAATTGCAAAACTTTAAAAAAGCTGGTTTAAAAACGTATATTTCAATAATAAAATCAAAATTAGATATAAGAAAAAACATAATTACAACATTCCTAGTAAGGAGTAATTTATGAATGAAACAATTTTGTAGATGCCAAAAAAGACATATTTTGGATTTTCAAGCCGACAGACACGGTCATAAAAGGCAGCATAAGAGTAAGATCAATAAACCTTTTGCGTTGATCCGTACCTGTTCCGTGACTTAAGAATTATAAGAATTTACGCAAATGGTCGATAAAATCTCTCAAGCGAAACGATAGTAATCAAATGGTAGCACATTTATGCCAAGTTTGACGCAAATAAACTAATTCCAATCGGAATTACAGATTTAATAAAAGATTTTCAAATAACGTTCCAATGTATAATTGAAACAGGTATTACATTATTATATTTATTATAAAAATTATGTTAATAAATATTAATTAATGCCTGTTAGGGACAAAACCAAATGAAGAAAATATAGTTTAATATTTTAAAATTATCCTACTTAATAACATAATATAGAAAGAAACCCCAGAGAACTATAGAATATAGATATATAGAACTATAGAGTATAGAATATAATAGAGAAGTGCAGACTGAAACACATATTTTTGGACAACAATGCCAACATGGCATGTCATGGCCGATGACTACGGACTATGGCCGTTTGAAACTATACCAGGAGAAAACCGAATAAAAACTGTTTTAATACCAATCACTATTAACATAACAACTGCAACGTGTACACGAATTGTATACAACATATATAAATATGATATTCTTCATACATATAACTTTTAAGCTTAACGTTACTTATTCATACCGTGACGTCATAGTTCAAGGTAGTATCAAAAATTGGTCGCGTGATCTTTTCAAACGTGCAATCAATTACTTATCCACACGAAACCGGCATTCGATTTTTGTTTCTATTGATGTTAACGAAACAAAGTCTTTTTGTAATTCCGGAAGTTTTGTGACAATTTATTACCAAATTTGAAGCAATCTGTATTTTGGTTTGGGCTACTTACGAGTTAATTTTAATGATAAAATTTCTAGCAATGTACTCAATGGAGCTACTTTCGGCCTTCATTCAATTAAGTTAGCTTTTTTCATTACCAAGCGCATCATAGTAAATACATAGTAGTACCAGGCTAGCAGAAACAGCAAGAAATATTCGCACGCGTCGATAACTCGCTATCTTTGTCGTGTCTACCAATGACGACGAAGATAAAACCGTTTCTACAAAAATGCATAGGTATCTATCTGTATTTACTACACACAGCTAAGAATGTTTCTGCTATGTATGTACAATTTTGTAATATAACCTATTACTTAGCAATCTGTGTCTACAGCTGAAAACTTATGTATATTTATTTTGTATGCAATAGCTTACCGAGGTCGTGCATTCGTTGTTGACTGTCTTTTTGGGAGAGAGCTGCGAGCAGGCCAGCATCACCTACTCTTTGACGGGCGACCGCAATACCAACGGGAATTGAACCTACGACACCAATTATATATTTGAGTAAATAATTAAATATGATAAGATTTCAAATTTATGTTCAGATTCAAAATTCATGTCATGTAATTGACACAGTAGGAGTGGCCTTAGGGAAGAAAAGCAGGCGAGATTTTTTAACAATATTTATAAAACTTAGACTGGCCCCTGAGTTAGGCCTCTACATAGATAATACAAAATTATTAGGCCAGAAATACTCATCATTGTCTTGCATAAATACAGCACTTATTACTAGGATAGCATAACAATAAGATGTTCCAGATTACCATTATTGAGCGAAGACGGTATTGGCGGAGGCCCGTGGTCATGTTTGTTGCCAGGCGATGCCTGTTCCAGTTTAACGGCTACTAGTTCGGAAACTTGAACGTGTTGCGGTTCTCGCTTCACCTGGACTTGTACATTTTGGCCGGCTACTCCTAACCAAGTGACAGGATTTGTTCGGCTACAACCCCCGTCAGTGTGCATAACCTGTGAAAAATTCGATTAGTAAACAGTGAGATAGGTTTTTACTATTCAACTGTTGGGCATAGGTCTCCTCGCAGTATTATTGCCAGTCTCCACAAGCTGTCGAGAACTCTCTCAGGCAAGCAAGTATAGGACTGGACTGGGGATGTCCAGTCTCAGACAGACTTTCTTTGCAGTCCTAGGTTACCACTACGCTATCATTGTTAATAAAGTTACCTACATTATTAAATAGGGTTATTTTGGTCACTGAAAATATTAAATATCTCAGGAATGTATTGTTACTACTACTACGTACGTACTGCAAGTACGTCAATTTTGAAGGATAGTGGCTTTTTTTTTTCCTTAAAATGAAATTAAAAATTAGGCACCGAACCTTACCTTTTTGGGCGAATTTGTAAGGCATGTATTGCACGACCTCTTCGCCTGTTCTGTTTTGATAGTAAGCGGTTGCATGACGCTAATACCGTCTAGTAATTGACGCTGGTCACCAGGACAACATAAGCTTTCAGAAAGACAGGCTTTACTCAGCTTCGCCTCTTCCATCTTATTGGGATCCCTGTACATGAGAAATTAATTTTATAAATAACATTCTAAATATTATCCTCATCAGTTATGGCCCCGTGCGAAAGCAAGGTTATTTATTCCGCTAGTACCTAACAATGCTTGCTGGTAGGGATCATCATAATGACCTAACTACTATAATAATAATAATAAATATAAATATTCACGGACATTTTTCACACAACGTCCTCTGGTCCCAAACTAAGCTTAACGCTTGTGCTATGAGTACCAGATTACGGATATAATACATACATTTTTTTTTGTAAATAAATACATATAATAGAAAACACCCAGACGCAGTACAAATATCTGTGTTCATCACACAAGTCATTGTCCTAGGTGGGAATCGAACCCACGACCTCGTGCACGGAAGTCGGTTACACTACCGACTACGCCACGAGGCCCGTCTATAATATCTAGTATCAGGTCTCGTTGGCCAGTCCTTTCAATAGCCTCAAATAAATAGTCCCAGGGACGGAGGATTAGACCACTTGAATGTTTCAGCGTTCAAGTTTTCCTTCGGGTCTATGTGGTATTGTTGATCGAAGGGTCTACGTCATAGACCCTTCGATAGATACATATATAGACTCTATGACAATATTTCTTAGCAAACTATTAGGAGATCTTCGAGTAAGTATTCCAAATCTTAGATGATGCAGATTGATTAGGATTGATAATGTAAATGATTCTTATAAGATAAATTTTATTGTAGGTGATACGAAGTTCACCGAGTCACCTAGTTATAAACTAAAATGAAATGAATAATAAATAGTTATAACTAAAATGAAATAGAATAAAGAAAAGAATTAGTTTGTTTCGCAATCCAGGAGTCGGTGAATCAATAAACACAATAATTTGAAATACTAGTGACACCCTCACACTGACTGTTTTTTATTATTTTACAACGTTTAAAAAATATACAAACAAAACACGATAATTATGCTACTCCCGAGAAAGCACACACCGAAGTTCGGGCCGAATTTTGTATGTTTACCGAATGTTCGGCCGAAGTTTGTATTCGGTTCTACAATCTACAATAATAAATCTATTTTTATGATTTTATTTTGAAATACAATATTTCGTCAAGAAATAATGGCAAGGCGACTTATATTTATAACGTTCGGATGTGTAATGTTAAGTCATTTGTAATCTACAAACAGTTTACAGCATAG
Organism: Leucoma salicis; assembly: GCA_948253155.1. NCBI lineage: Eukaryota > Metazoa > Arthropoda > Insecta > Lepidoptera > Erebidae > Leucoma > Leucoma salicis. The sequence continues at coordinate 25,262,036 of OX411812.1, forward strand.
GATGCCGAAGTGAAACGTCTCATTAACACAAACACAAAAAACAAAATGTACCTATTCAATCAAGTATATGTGTATAATATATATGTGTGCAATTCACGCACGGCAGAAGTGAAACTTCTGAAAAGTAGCCTACGAGAGATTGAGATGGATATAGAATATTAGGATAAAAATGTATGGTTTATTGTTTTTTATAAAGCTTAAAATTACCTCACATTGATTAAATTTCATGGAGCATTATTAATTTAAATTTTGTTTTCTACAACGATATGATGGTAGATTAACGTTTAATGTTGTCTTTAAACTTTAATGGACTTTTCTGCAACTGACTGTTTTAATCCTATACATTTATGTGTTTTTTTCTTTATCGTGACGAATTTTCGTTTCATCGAGTTTCAAATCACATTGATTTTACACTTCAGAAATAACGGAGACTTCGAAGACTTTACGTGGATCATGGCGTAATGATAAAAGCTATGTTACTTCTGGATAACATACCCCTGTAACTGTGAAAGAATTAAAAAATCGGTTCATTAGTTTCAGTTCGAATCGAAATCGATTACGATCGATCGATATCAGTTCGGCTCATTTCGGTAACGTTCAGTACCCGCGGGGCGGAAATTTTCAAGGAATATAATTGTATAATATTTTGTAGATTGTATTTATGTGCTTAGCTCTGAGAGGTCAGACACCTGTTATCTAATCGATTGTATATTCGTAAAATTATGGCTTATTTGTTTATAGCGAAAAAAATATCTTTATTAACGCTAAATTTAACGAGGAATCGTAATTGCACATTCACGCAAACACTTTTAGATCTTATTTACGTACAGCATAACAATTACGCTCGTGCTTACTTATTTGCGAGGCTGTAACTTGTCGAGACATCACCCTCGATATCTAATCAATAACTTCCAGAGCATTGGATTTAGATTCAATACAAAGAAACCCTCATTGCTTGAGAGGCGATTACAGGCTTAGGACTTCTAAACACCTCCTTAGACAGGTTAGAGCTCTATACTGATATAATATTAATTCAGTTGCAACATTCGCGTTTAGCTGTATCACTTTTCTCACCTACCCCCGAAGTGATTCATATCTTTTGTTATTTATGTTGCTATGGTGAGGTTCACAAGATCTTTTACCAAAGATGTCCCGTGAATTCCTACAGGATAGTTTTATCTTGTACACAATAGTGTACACATATTGAATACAATATCGTCGCTGGTGATTAGTAATAGTTATATTTTAATAATTTATTTAAAGTAAGATTATAACGCAAGCACACAAGAAACACGTCCGTTCACAACTAACGATCCGAGGAGGGAGGGAAGTTTACGTCTGCAATAAACATATGTTTTTATGTCCACACTATACTTTTTAAGGTTGATAAGTAGTTTTTCTCGAAATCTCCGCAATTTCTGAAGTGAAACTTCTTTAGAATCGTTGTGATTTGAAACTTGATGAAACGAATATGCGTTATAAGGGTTCTCTGGTATGTATATTTTTAAATGAAAATGCATTAATCAATCTAATTAGAGATTTTTAATAGAAAAACAAAAAATAACTAAATAAATGTTTGAAATTACAGTAATTGGCACCATAAGTACAGTTACTACTGTTATTAACACATAGAAATCAGTCATTGGCACCTAATAAAGTAAGATAATAACAGAAAATTGGTCAAAAAAAGCACTCGTTGCTATTATTATTAATTATATTTACCTAAAAACTAAGCATAATAATAAATAATCTATATTACAGTCGTTAATTGATAACCCTCATTAGAAAGTGATATTTGAATAGTTCTGCATGGCATTGGTATATATTTATTTTCATTAGTGCTGCCAGCTATAATATTATAAAACCTACTTTTTTCCACAAGCAATGTTACTATTGCAGATAATGGAAAAAAAGTAGAACAGATATTTTTTGCTATACCAGTTCTTAATATTTGCATTTAAAATCTAAAGTGCCAATGACTAAGGGGGTGCCAGCAATACTATAGTTAACAGTCAGCCCTATTAACAGTCAGTTGCAGAAAAGTCCATTAAAGTTTAAAGGCAACATTAAACGTTAATAATCTACCATAGTATAATGGTACCATAATGTAATGGTAGTATAATGGTAGTAGTTGCAGAAAAAAAAATTAAATGAATTTTAATCAATGAGAGGTCATTTTAAGCTTGGTAAAAATAATAAACCTCACGTTTATCCTAATACTCCTGATACTCTATATCCATCTCAATCTCTCGTAGGCTACTTTTCAGAAGTTTCACTTCTGCCGTGTGTGAATTGCACACATATGGGGTTATTACACTACGTGCCACCCACGTAGTGTAAAAAACAAGCATACAGTCCACCTGATGGTAAGCGGTTACCGTAGCCTATAGACGCTAGCAACACCAGAGGCATCACTCGCGGGTCGCCATACCCAAGAAATGTATAGGAGGATAAGAGGTAAATAGGAAGGATATTAACGAGAGGATAGGAAGGTACTAAGGAGAGGGAGAGGTTTTGGGCCTCCGGCGCTCTCACTCACCATACGAAGCACTGTAGGCACTCTTACTGTTGTTTTACGCTAATTATTTGTGAGAGGGCTCGCTTTTTGATGCTGTGATAAGCAAGGCTAAAAGCACTAAAGTAACTAATTAAAATCATTAGACCTTGTGACCACAAGGTCTTATGATTTGCTGGTATGCAGTATGCCTACAATATAATTCAAGTTTTACACGGAGCCAATAATCTGGTAACTCAATCCTCTCACTTAATTTAGGATTAGACTTTTTCCACACCACGAATCCCGGCAACACCCTCACAATGAAACCATTTTCTACCACCACATTAGCTCAATGCAGTTTGTTTAGCTCACAGGCAGTTAAGATAAGCGCATTCGCAGGCATGCAGACTTCCTCACAATGTTTCCCTTCACTGGGCAAAATCATGATAGTTTGAAAACAACACGTGCATAATGAATCATCATCTATACTATAATACTATTTTAAAACTGTAACAGAGCTGTGTCTGTACATTCAAGATATTTGAGAAAAAATGGTTGTAATAGGCTATATAGGCGTGTCTAAACCCAAAACAATGTTTTTTAGAATTTTTGTCTGTTTATCTGTTTGTTCGCGCATCACACAAAAACTACTGGACAGATTTTGATACAACTTTTTTTGTTTGAAAGGCCTTGATTAGACTTAAAAACTGGTATACATTTTATCCCACTATTATATCGGGAACCTGAGATATAACCGAAAAACTAGAAAATTATTTAAACTAGATTTTTTTAGAATATATTTAAAAAAACTACTAGACGGATTTTGATGAAACTTTTTCTATTTGAAAGACCTTGATTAGAATTAAAAACTGGTATACATTTTATCCCGCTACTATATCGGTAACTTGAGATATAACCGAAAAACTAGCTTTTGACTGCGGCGAAGTAATCACGTAAAAACAAAAAGTAAACTTTCAATATATCAAGTCTTGGCACCCTTGGTGTTACCACTAAGTTAGATTGGTAGCTAACTAACAGGAATAAGATAATATACGTCAGTATGTTTTGGTAAAAACTTGCGCAAAAACGTCCTAGTTTTCCAAAGGCGTATAGAAAGGAGTAATTTTTTTCTGGGCCAATTAGAAAACGTTGCGTTTAATGATGGCATTATACTCTAAAATAATAGCTCGTTTTTTAATGTGTTTTCCCAAAAGTTGAAGCATAAATGAAATCGGAATATGAAATCTAAAAAAATTGTAATAGTATTGATTTTAAATAAACTAATCATGGACCCACATGTTACTTCCATGAAACTAATCTTCCATATAAAAGGTTACACGCATAAATAATTCGTGTAAAGGAAAATCGGGGTAGTTCAAATTGAAAAAAATCATATTTAAATACGCATGTAGTAGTAAATAAATAATATTGCCATTAAAGATTATTTAATATTATATATTAATTAAACTAAATTTAAATGTATCTAAAATATTTGAATTACATTTTTGAGAATGTTTTTGTTATGATAATAAATATAATGATAACAGTAGAATGAAACGCAAATCCTATTGACACTGACAGCAATGACTGTTTCTTTCAAAAAAATCTTTGAAATCAGCTCCTTTTCCAGTAAATCGTTGTGTGAAATGTGTGCCAACTTGTTTGCGAGTGGATTTGTAGCGAGGTGAGTTTTAAGGCTTGAAACCAATATTGCAACCCTATTATATACTACATATTTTTTAAATGTACCTGCTTTAATTTCAGCTAAATCCACAAGTTTGTAAAGAGTGCTTAGTAATATTACACAGTACACAAACTTCTCAGACAACAAAATTCGGGTACTGGAATATCTGCATTTCATGTGGTTCTCCGTTTTTAAGAGCACAAAAAAAACAATGTTTCTGATATATGTGCAGAAAGAAACATCATTTTGTAGTGGATACATTACGTAAAAAAGTACTAATATTAGTATGTTTATATTTCCTTTTTTTTTTATATAGACAACTTTTATATAATGCAGGTTATTAGGAGATAATCCTTTTATCGTGGGGACTTTACAAACATACAATTTCTCGGACACAAAATATATACCCAGTCTCGGAACAAACATTTGTGGTTCACACGAAGAGTTGTCCTATGTGGGAATCGAACCCACAACACTGGTGGGAGGCCGGTATCTAAACCACTACACCATCTGTGCAGTCATATACAATGCAATGGCGATAATAAATCATATTTTTAAAAATTAGTTTAAGTAGCCTGCATGAATTATATATTATGACAATCAACTATTATAATTTTTAAATTTAAATAGGTGGAACGCTTAGAACAAGTTTGTATGGCTTGCTGGTTGAAAGCCCGTCGCGCTGCACAGCAGATACAGACTGCAAGATGATACTCTTAATAGACCTGAAGTGCCAGTTCAACTACTAGAGATTGCAGACAGCAGTAACATCCCACAACCCCTGTGCCTGCACCCGTTCAGCCCCCTATTTCTAGAACAGTGCCATACATTACTTTGTTTAATTACAAGCGTGCTGCTTCTCACGTCACTGTATTTTTAGATTATGTGAAAATACATCTCGATTTTTGGTACCTACACTGTTAAAAGAAAGATTACTGATTGATTATTCATTTTATGTCCTCCGGTGTGCACGTGTTTGCGAATACCATTTAAATTAACCACACAAACTGTTTATTTTAGGACTGCACTTGCTTAACTTTTTTTAAACTTTTTAAACTTAATTGTTGTAATTGTTTGGTAGGAAGATACACTGTTGGTTGCTGTGCACACGTTATGTCCATTGTGTAGTTTTTATCTTGGGCTCGCCACCAGGATAATATCGAACCATCTGCATCTTTCTTAGATGAGGTATTATTATTGAGAGACGATTTCGCAAATGAAGATTATTAATATAATATAAGCTTTTGTTAATTGGACTACGTGTATTTATATAATTATCCTTCCATGATTCCAATAATAATTAATAAAATAAATATTAATTGTCGTATAATAACAATATTATATTATTGAGAGGGGTAGACCACGTCGAACGTTCACGTTCTCTGACCCAATCAGAGAAGTTCTCGAGAAAGGTCAGGTCAGAAGTACCCTTAACCGACGTACATGTATGACGAATATAATGACAGTGAATGAGGGAAAAAGATGAGTAAAGGATCGTGACAAGTGGAAATCGTGGTCTCTGCCTACCCCTCTGAGAAAAAGGCGTGAATCTATGTATGTAAATATCAGTATAATATAGATTCTCTAGTAGACCAGGCAATCTCTATTTAGAATAATACGAATTCTCAATGCTTAAAAAAATATTTATCACTTGTACAGTAAAGCACATTACTGTTAGGTGACATTTTTTTTTAAGTGTAAAATAATCGTATTCGGTTCGATTCCTAATTAAATCAAAATCGAATGTACTTTAAAAGATACATTTGATTTAAATATAATTGTGGATGCAAATATAACAATACAAAGAGTTTTATGTTTATCGTTTCTCTTAGGTTTCAGTTAATTTCTCAATATTCCGGTTAGAGTTTAAGATGATAATACTGCTATCTAGGGAGTCTAAGGAAGGATTTGATATATAATACATTAATAAACGTTACACATTGTGGTGGGCCCATTCCTCATACAAAAATAAATTGACTCCTTTGTTTCACAGTCATAAAAAACGAAGTACCCTAACTATTTAAAACGAAAATAATGTTTGAGTAAGCTAAAAGACGACTAGGGTCGCCGGACTAAACGGACGGCGGTAAATACCCGTATATTAGAAGTACTATGCACTTTAAAAATTATAAATAAAAACTATAATCAGTAAAAAAAGCCAAATTAAGTTATTATAACATCGGCGCTATCAATTCCTAGGCAACATCAATCAATCACCCACGTCAAGTAGGAAGCGTTCCAAACCAAACGTACCAGGGAAACATACTCACTTGTCGGTAACAAGAACCCGCTGCGAGCAGTTGAGCAACTCCAGCTGTAGCGGTGAGTACGGCGAATTGGGCGGCGGAGTGGGCACGCCGAATGTCGACAGAGATGTTGAAAACAAGCTCTCCGTTACTGGAACAATGACATTCGTACTTAGCTATATAATATGTTCTCCTAGTAACATTTTTTTGTATGCGAATCCTTATCCTTACGCTAAAGTGAGTTTGTTTCGCTTTCAACGCCATAACTATTCAACTGATTATCATAAAATTTTGCCAGACTATCCAGAACCTGGAAAAGGACATAGGCTACTTTTAGCAACTTTTGCATTATTACCGCACGAAGCCGCGGGCAGAATCTAGATAAAATAGGATAACTTTCATTTCGTAATTACCTAATTCCTCTTTTCAAAATGAAGGGTTAATAAATGAGACGTTAGAACTAATTGGAATAATTTTACAATGGATGTTTGCGACATAATATAGCCTAGGTATTAATAATGAAACCTAATTAACCAACAAACGGTTTCGTATTAAGAGGGGGTTAATCCCTCTCTGAAACTGTTCTACTCCGACTCGTCCCTCCTCCATTAAGTATCATTGCTCTCTACTTCCTACGGTGAAGCTTTGCAAAGTTCATATTCGTATTTTATGTCTCCGCAAAAATGTAATGAATAATATTAATACAACATACTTAATACTTATAATCGATATCAATATTCAATCGATAATAAATCGATGATGTTTAAAATCGACACTCCTCTATTTTATTTTGAAACTTGATACAATTAATTCTATGAAACACAAGACACCCAATCATAAATATTTAATTGTAAGCGGGAAAATAAATATACATTCAGTCAAGAAAGTATTGGGAATGGATGATTTGTTTATGGTTTCAAATTTTTGTTATTTTTGTTGTTGTTAGATTGGCACAACTGTTATCCATTTTAGCGCGGAGTTAGAGTTGCATCTGTTATTTATATTAAATACAGTGCTGTTTTTAGTTATATCATATCTAGTGTGTATTGCGAATTTCATAATGGACAAAAACATCAAACAAAGAGTTTGTCTTAAATTTTGCATCGCCAATGGAATTTCGTGTTCGGAGTCACTGAAAATGTTACAGAACGCTTACGGTGAATCGACTTTATCAAAAACACGTGCTTATGAGTGGTACAAAGCGTTTAAAAGCGGTCGAGATGTGATAGAAGATTTGCCTCGCTCTGGTAGGCCATCAACGTCTGCAACTGAAGTTAACATTGCAAAAGTGAAGGAAATAGTGACTGAAAATCCTCATTCAACTTTGAGAGAGATAGCCACCGAACTTTCTGTGTCTCACGAGTCGATCCGTACCATTTTAAATAATCACTTGGGTATGAAACATGTTTCCGCTTGGCTAGTCCCAAAAGAACTAAATTTTCTCCAAAAACTCAATCGCATGAGAGTCGCTGAAGACATGCTAGAACGAGTCAATTCCGACCCAACATTCATGAAACGCATTGTTACTGGTGACGAGACGTGGGTTTACGAGTTTGACATGCAAACTAGTCAACAAGCTTCGGAGTGGCGACTTCCATCTGAACCGAAACCGAAAAAAACCACGCCAAAGTCGATCAAAAGTCAAAGTCATGTTGACGGTTTTCTTTGAGTATCGCGGTGTTGTGCACTCGGAATTCTTGCCAGAAGGTCAAACGGTGAATAAAGAATATTATTTGAGCGTTATGCGGCGTTTAAGAGAGCAAATTCGACGAAAAAGGCCAGATTTGTAGAAAGAAAATTCTTGGATTTTGGTACCACGATAATGCGCCTTCGCACAAGGCCATCATTGTAAATGAATTTTTGTCCAAACACTCAACAAATACCATCGAGCAACCACCATATTCACCAGATATGGCTCCAGCTGACTTCTTTAATAACAAAAATTTTGTGTATTATTGATCTTTTCCCGGTACTTTCTTGACAGAGTAGTATACCGTATTACGAAAATAATCAGTTGATTCTTTAGGCGTGGCCAGCAGTAGGTAAACTATACTTAATTTACAAAAATATTATATGGTAGGTAGGTATATTCCTATTAAATCTATTTGGTCAGAGTCGCCACAGGAGAATTCTCAACGGAAGACTCAAACATCTAAATTCTTCCCAGAGATGGAGTTGTTACGATGTAACCGATCAAATTATTAAATAAATTGTATAGTTGCATATTCAATTGATACCGGATACGATATCTGCAAACTTAAAATACGCGCGGTTGCCTAGGCCCTCTATCCAGTTAGATTATCGCCAATGGGTCGCATGACTCCACTCCCACAAAGGCCAGAATCAAATATTATTGCCTTATATGGCCAGCATGCGATCTCGGATGCGAGCAGTGTGCCAGGGATCGAGAACGTTCTATAGCTACTCCAATCGCAAGCGTATAGATAGGAAAAGTTCTAGAACTTAAAATTTTCTACCAATGAGCAGGCCGGACGCAATGCGCAAGAGAGAGATAGCAATAATAATTTTAGAAGGGGGTACTATCAGAAAAAATATAAGAGTTCAGAGCGGGTAGAATCTTTTTTTCTCTGACTCTCAATTATTGTGTGTGTCGCGGCAGAAATATAACGCTGCGTGAATACATATAAAATATTATTTTTGTCTAGGGCATTTAAAAGTAAAAGTGTGTGACTAGGAAACCCCAAAGAACTGCTGTAGCGAGAGTCGTGTCTTATATATACCGCGCCCCCAAATTTAATTAAGATCTGAATAAAAGCTCTTGGGGTTCCTGCTTACGACTGTTCCTGGTTGCGACTGTTCCTGGTTACGACTGTTCCTGGCTACGATCAAGTTCCGGTTTACGGCCTTCCTGGTGGCGGCTGCCCTACGAGTTCTGGTTCCGGAGCCGGTTGCGCCGGCTTCTCACGCCTACCAGCATATATCTGCGCACGCCCGAGGGACGAGGGCCTGCCCTTCGGCCCAATTACAGCCGGCCCGCAGTTAAGTACCCGTAGGTGACGGTCTTGGGGAATACTCCTGAGTTTCCCCCTCAGTTCTCATTTCTCTCTCTCTTTTTAATTTGTTTATTAATTATTTTATTATTTTTGTAATTTTTTTTATCGAATTATATTGTAATTTTAAAATTCTTCTTTAATTTTAATTGTTAGGGATTTTCCCGGTAACAGAGTTTTGATGAATATTATCATATCCACATAATCGTACAATATTGCCGTATTTCTGCTAAGTTATTTTCTATATAAACGGCATTAAATCATAAAAGCTTACGCCTGTGCCTAAACAAACAAACATACCAGCATTTAAAAATATAAACTGAGGCCAGCTGCACGAGAAACAAAACAAACTACATGGACTCGCATTAGCGAACAAAGAATCTATTTCGGTCGAGGCCCAAGGGATCTAAGACCTTAATTACTGAGTGTCACTCGACAACGCGACTCCAACGCAACACATGTGCGCGTACGCATATTTATGTCGAGTACTTGTCACGATGTACGGTGGCACTTTATCTAATACATTAGTCATTGCGACTGGCAATAACCATGGCTACCGTTGCGTTACGGAATGCGGTTTGATATTTCATAGCTGTCAAACTGTTTAAAAACTATGAACGTGTTTTGGACCGTTAAATAACGAAATTTATTTGAAGTTTCGCCACCGATTGCTAGATCCTACTAATATTAACCTTTATAAATTCCAAAGTTTATGAAGATGTATGGGATGTTTAGGAATTAGAATATTTGTTCGAAAATCACACCTAAACGCAAGGACGGATACAATTTGGTAGAAGATGGTTTATATTACCTAAAAACGAATAATTCCCATAGAAAATCTATTTTTGGCATAAACTTGGTATATATAATATACCGTGAGTACAAAGCTATAATCATACCTCATTTAATAGAAGGATATGACATAGCGCTGGGAATTCACTACAGCTAGAATTTTCTTCTAATATTTAATATTATAAAGTTTGAACAACATTTAGGTATAAATACTAATCTAAATTATTAGTTATAAAAAAAAATATATAAGCCCCGTACTTACTTAGTTACGGTACGGATGGGAAAGAAAATGTTTAGGAAAATAAATGCGCATTCAGCACCGTACACGTCATAGAAGTGATACTTCTGCATCAGTATCGCTAGTTGCATAAACGTGTAGTTAACGTCCACTCTCTTTATTCTAAATATATTTCCCTGTAAAAACGAAACGAAAAACGAAATCTGCCTAAACGCGTCCTTAAAATTCTCTGTCGATTCTTGCCAAAATTTTAATTATCGAACTGCCACTAAATAAGTCCTAGTCCAAGAAATAAAAAGCTATAAAGATTCAATATCCACCAAATATGTGTGATTAAAAATAATAGGTAAGTACATATTTCGGGTCTGCGTGTGGTGTGGTGAACCTTAATTGCAATAATGGGGTTTTCCCGAGCCTGACTGATATAATATCAATATGGCCGACAGAAATTAAGTACTACGAATATTACCGCGTAGCTTAACAGCAAGTTTAAATGTTGGAAACAGACTTCTAGAAGTGATGAGTGCGATTCGAACTCATAGTAGGTAATATTATGCTGTTTGCGCCGCCCAAGCTTTGTCCTACGGGTGCAATTTGGTCATGAAAAAATCTTTATGATTTTTGAAGAGCAACATTAAATCTCTTAACTTTTAGATATTAATCTAATTGATTATTTTGAGACTTGTTTTAATTGCAGCAGGAGATCATTCAATATACGAAATTGTGAGCAGCGGCTTGACTGTAGGTATGAAAGAGAGTATTGATGTAATGATTCAAAAGGGAATGCTCCGATGGTTCAGACGTGTGGAAAGAATTCCGGACGAGCGACTGGTTAAGAAGACATAGAATGCGAAAGTGGAAGGATGTAGGTACAGGTGGAGAGCGAGACTCACCTACCTAGACCAAATAGGTCATGTATTGAAGGAAAGTGGGATCAGAAGACTCCAAAACCGGCGAGCGTGTATGAAGAGAATTATGTATGTTGAGGATGCAAGCGATATATATAAGAACAAAGCCTTTTGGCATTCTGCTCTCTCTGTCTACCCCGAAATTGAGATGGCGTGATGGTAAGTAAGTAAGCTTGGCAGTATTCTTACTATTACTAAGTCTATGAGCGGTTAGCTTACCGCTTAGCTTACCAATAAGTAATGGCTCGTCTGTCATCATAAACAATAAATATACAGAAGAATATATCAACCATTCCAACATAATGATCACTGATATATGATACAATCAGTTCTATAATCTCAGACAAGGCTATTACCGGTTCCTCGCAGACCAGATATCATGATACCAGAGTATCGCCTCTGGCAATGGTCACTGTTTCTAAAGATACCAATTACAGCCGGCAAAAAAAAAAGCCGACATTTAATTTGCTATCATGATTCAGTAATAATAGCTATTTGTAATTATTTTTCCTGCTTTTATTCCATTGGAAAATATTTCTTATAGTTCAATATGATTACCTACGGGACTACTAGCCGTGTGGGACCGGCTTTAGAATTGTAATGGGAGTCGTAACAGCCGACTGAGGGTATACCAGGGGAGTGGGCAGCAGCACTCCCTCGAGTATTAACAACATCCACTGCGTTCGACAACCCGCCTGCCAAGCGTGGCGATTACGGCACTATGGATATGAGCGCACAGGACAGCTCGTTGTGGCGTTTTCTTGGGGAGGCCTATGTCCAGCAGTGAACGCCGAAAGCACAGAATAAGTACTTGCCGAAAGGCTGATGGTTGGATGGATGGACCTACGGGAGCAGGTATGCACATTGCTTCTAGCAATACAATGTATTAAAGCAAAATAAGGTTCGCTCGTAAGAAGAGACTCCTAAGTCGGCGAGACCGGAGGCCCAAATCCCCTCCCTATCCTTTCCTTATTATCCGTCCCCTCCAACTCCTATCACTTTCCTTGGAGATAGCGACGTGTGATGCCTCTGGTGTTGCTGGTGTCTAATAGGCCACGATAACCGCTTTCCATTAAGTGAGCTTGTTCGCCACCAACGTTGTATAAAAAAATACTTTCTTGGTCTCCAATCCGGCAATTAGTTATCGCAGATTTTACCCGAACTTCCCCTGTTATATAGAAAGGGATGATCTTTCTCAAAATCACGGGGTTCATCACAAAAAAAAATAGGTTAAATAACTAAAAAAACGTGCTTTGATATCACATTCAACAAAAAAAATAGAACGTAATAGTGGTTGTATAAAAGTGTGTTGAAACTGCAAACAAATTAAGGGTCGATATCCCGCAAAATAATGATCTACAGATTTCGGTCAGGGCGATCAGAGACAACGGGCACTAAGACAATTACGCAAGAGATATTATAGGGCACAAGTGTTTGCGCAAACAGAAGTGCACTCTCTTAGTCAGATGGAACAGCTTTCCGACACCAACGGAGAGAGATCAGACGCAGGATTTTTCTGAGATACAGGGGTGAAATACTGTCATCTTTCTAACTTCAACTAGATAAGAATTACATTTTTGTTTCGACCTGTTTTCGAACTGCTAGATGACCGAGGCAGAATATATTGCAACGGTTTGAACAGGTAATTAAGCAGGTATATAAATGATCACAAGAAGGGAGAATGTTAATTATCAACTCAAACATTAAAGAGAATTACATAAAGTTATTAAACCACAATTATTTCATCACTAAATACCGAAAACAGGTCAAGAGCCACTCTATCTAATCTAAACAATTGTTTATTATGACGCTTCAATAGTTCTGTCATGATTTATCATACTGAACAAGGTCATAAATTGGCTATTGATAATGATGGGTTAATTGTGTGGCATCATACCTATGATAGGTTTCATCAAAAAAAGCTTAGATTAGATATTTATACCGAAACATAATAATTATGATTACAGAATCTAAAAGAGCCCAATTGCCTGTAGAATAAAAATTAATTCTACCTCCGATAGGTACCTCCCAAAAAATAAGCCATAGTTTCTTGTTAAATGGTCTGAGCAGCGACTACCACTTACCATCCGGTGAGCCGTTGGCACATCTGCTATTAAGCAAAATAAAAATAACATTTAATTTACTAGGGCAACATAACATGAAACAGTTTTCTAAAATTCTTTCAATATCCTCAATGACGCCTATATTTATGACCTTAATACTTAACATCAAACAATGTAAAGGCCAGCTGAGGCCCAGTAAGCCGGCTGTCAGAAATGTCATGTCCAGATATCCTCACGGTTATCGCCTGGGGCATGTGCAGAGATCACGCAATATATAACCTGGTTACGCGTGGAATTAAATAAGCTGTGGTTTTATTCTGTATGTAAAAATTATCTTACCTACTGGTTTTTATGTTGTCCTGGTATTTCATTATCAACATTGTATTGTTTTGAAAATATATTATTTAGTTATTATTTAAATAGTAAACGTAAATAGTTAGATTATTATTATAATTTGAAAATCCCTATAATTAGTAAATTTATGACTGCTTTTACCGTTACCTTAAGGTAATGCTAAAATCCATAAAATAATTACAAACAGTCTTGTCTTAATGATTTGTTGTCTAAAGAGAAATATAACTGTATGTATACAAGACAGGTATTCAGTCTTTATAAAAAAATATTTTATTAGTAAGTGACAGATATGAAATATTTGAAATTCTAAAAATATGTAAAAAGTTATGTAATCATTACGATTCCCTCCTCTCCTGAGTTTCCTGGAATTACAACCTACTAAATTTCCCGGCTCCAGTGGAAATTTCAAAATACTACATAATCCAAATTCTGCCGGAATGTCAAATTCGCGTGACATCAGGAATCCTGCATGTTACTTAACTGTGAATGAAACTCATTCATATTTCTCAAAAGCCCAACGTGTATTTTACAAAGTGAGGCAGATTTATCGAAATTCCTTGATACAAGAAATTATCGACTAACTGTATAATCTTTATAAAATCGGTTAATAAAACGAAACATGAGTTTTTCAAAGCGCCATACAATTAGCAATTGTTTTAAATAAAAAAACTGCTTTGAACTACTCTAAGCGAGTATTCAAAACAACTGATTCATACACCAAGACATAACAAAGAGTACTTCATAAAACAGCAAAGGAACATTTTCTAGGAATGAATTAGCGAGGCTACATTCTTTTGTACTAACAATAAACCTATAGAACAAAACGCATAACATTTCGCGTTTTGTTTACATTGACAGTGAGTCATCATACTGTTTGGAATTCTGCTGTGGTTCATGATTACACTACCAGCTTATTAAACCAATCATTACATAACTTATATAATTGATGATTTTTATAAATATTACAATAATATTATCTTTAAATTATATAAATAAAGTCACTGTTTCGTCTGTCCGTTTCTCCACTTAATTCTCTTAAACGCGTAGTTCTTACTGTAATTTAGGTAACTTTACATTTATAGGCTTGTTTCATCCATCCATCGATCCATCAGCCTTTCGACGTCCACTGCTGGACATAGGCCTCCCCAAGACAACGCCACAACATGTGTTTCACTCATATGTGGGATAGTGCCGTAATCGCCACGCTAGGCAGGCGGGTTGGCGATCGCAGTGGATGTTGTTAATACTCGAGGGAGTTCTGCTGCCCACTCCTCCGATATTCCCTCAGTCGGCTCTTACGACTCCCATGGGTGGAGAGGGGTGGGACAATTCTATAGCCGGCCCCACACACACACAGGCTTGTTTATTCCTCTGAATTATATGTTTTCGTCATAAGACGCATTCAATGTCATTTTATAAGATTTCATATAGAAAATAAATCAATGGACGGCTATTTCCCGCTACAACCAAAACAAATAATAGTGGTACCGACCCGTTCGGAACCAAATAACAAATGAGTACTCCCACTTCTTGTTACTCAACCCTGCCACCAGTAATGCAATGGGTGATAATTGCTTATTTCCTAAGTCGCCAAAGAATGGGGTTGGGATACTTGCATTTTTAGTCTGTGGACAAAGATGGATTACATCAAAATAACGTGCAGTTCTAGTTCCTAAATCCAAAGTTATAATTATTACTGAATGAACCCGTGCGAAGCTAGGTCCCTAGTATTTTCTTTTAATTAGAACTCACAAACTGCTTCAATTGCAGTATTAGTAAGTACATGTTACTTCTCAGTCTGTTTTTTGTAGCCTTGAAATATCTTTAATATAAAAATGTAACATACATTTGCATGATACGCCATTTTGAAGTTTATTTTTACTCGGAGTCAGAAAATTAACTAAATATCTTTGAATAAAGTTTTTTTTAAATCCAATTTCAGTCGGCCTAGCTACTGATATTGTTTATGAAATATTTTTACGTTTCATGTACATAATTATATCAGTGTTTCATAAAACGCGATTGATTATTAATGAAAATATTTTATTTTTTTTAGAAAATAATACTATCTTGTACTTGTCTCATTTACGTAATGTTTTTAATTACACCTCCCTCACCCCGCGTTTATCCAATTTTACCTACTCTATATATTTCCAAGGTAATCCCCCTTAGACGTATGATGCTGGTCATCGAGGTTCTGCGTTCAGATCTCTAGTATGCTGTTGATACGTCACAGGGACTTTTAAGGTATGTATTTTTGGAAGTTATTATTAACTTGACACATTGTTGTCAAAAAAAATTACTTTATAGGTACATAGGAGAGCTTACCTTTGTGAACAGTCGGTCTGCTGCTACTCTGGGTTGGGAACAGCGAATATAGCGGGAATCGGGTCACACCTGTGCACAAAGGGTTTATTTTTAATTTCAGTCTTTACTTGAATGCCAGCATGGAAATGGGCCGAGAAAGAAATGTTCTCTGGGAGTGACACTGCAGGTAGCTCATAATAGAAATGTGGTTGTAGGTATACGAGTATATATACCGATTTCTTTGGAATCCTATATCAGTCGCAGGAAAAAGGAACCATGTTTACCGCACTCCTCTTAAATGTTGTGCCACTGGATTTTCAAGATCATGAGTAACTGCTATCAGCTACAACAGCTACTATTGGGGTGTCTGCCACCACCACTGAAGTAATGTAGTAACACAGTTACAATGGTCCGCACAATACAGATGGAGACGGCATACGGCGGGTTTAGTTAGTGGGTGGTGTATCCACACTACCCTGTTCGTTGCCCCAAAAGACGGGGTGTACGGTTAGGTACATTTTTTCCCACCTTACAAAAGAGGTCTGCCTCCATCACATATGTATAAAATATAACCAAAAGCCCTAATTTAAATATTTATTTTTATATAACCTAGTTTTCTTGTTTACATATACTGAAGTACTAGGAAAACATACCTTGCTGAAAGTCAGAGGGCGGGCGGGAGCGGGCGCCCCCCGCCGCCCCGCCCAGCATCGCCTCTCGTGTTGAACCACCTCACTACCTGTAACAAAATACATACATTATAAATTACTTTTGTTTAATTAAAGTTACTAATGATGATAGTTTATTATATTTTATTTAACTTTGAAAGAAATGATATTTTAAAATAATTAATTTAGAAATAAACACATTAATTAGTAATACACACAATAAGTTAAAATTATTCTTGAGTACATTATTCATTATGTCATTACGTGTAACATAAATAAAAAAAAACAATGCCTCAATTCAGTAGATGCGTCACTTTACGCCAACATGTGTAATGTATACGTAAGTATGACGTGATACTCGTATTTACTTCTCATGAATCTGCTGCCCTAGTACATCGTCGCGTTGTTCACTTTCAAATTTGGGATCGAGTTCGAGTGTTGTTCGTTTTATCTTTGTGCTTGGCGAGTAGACCAAAACTTTAGTTAATTATGGTAATGTAGTGTATTTAGCTGGTTTTAAACAATTATACTCTTCGCATGGCTCTTTTTTTTCAGCCTATTGTATACATATAATAAAAAATAATATCACAAAAAAACTAAAATGTTGACTATAGCTAACTTCAGGGTGTCGGTTTTAAGTCACGGTGTGCGCGCGCATAGTAAAAATTTACTCATCATTTTTCCCTAACGCGCCAAAAGAAGTATAACTTCAAAAATACGATAAAGGTTTTAAGCAAAAAATACTCACAAATGTCTACTAAATTGGCACACGTAGACTAAATATTGTTTAATATTTTGCCAAAAGAAAAAAAACATCAAACGAGTTACAATGGCGCCACCTCGCCAGTAACTCCGAACGTCGACCTTTTTTATCAGAGTCGTAAAACAGCCGTAATTATGAATATATCAAATTATTATAAGAGTATCTTTAGTTTATATCAAGCGTGATTATCGTTCTCTCTGTAAGATAATTTCCAGTTTTAAAGACTTATAATATTGGTGTGTGAAGATAAAATCAATTGTTTTATGTCCATTATATTAATTATTTATTAATGAAAAACGGTTCTGACAACAATTTATATTAAAATTAAACAATGGCCATAGTTTCATGACAAAGTAAAGCTTATACGGTTCCATTATCGCTTTATATTAGCCGTTAGCCGCGACACTGTCCGTGTGGAATTTAGATTTATTTTCTGCGTGAAGTCCTATTTATTATTCCAAAATAAAAGCCTAAATTACTCTTTATAACATCAGCTATGTGTGCCAGTGAACGTCGCGTGCAAATAGGTCCATTCGTTTCAGAGATTAGCCGGAACAAACAGACATTTGTTATAAGCATATCATTATGCATTTAGTAAGAAGCAGTTATTTAAACATTACAAACAGACACTTCAATTTCATTAATTTGTATAGACTAGCTTCTGTCTGCTACTTCTTCCGCGTGAACTGCAGAACACATTAGTCACTAACACATTGGAAAAATATTTTTTCCGAAATAAAAGTTTGTTTCGCTTTTCTGGACTCCAAACTATACGTATGCAATTTCACGATGACTGGTGCAGTACTTATGGCGTGAAAATGTACGCACAGAAAAACAAACGAACAAACTCACTTTCGCATGTATAATATCAGTAGAAGAATGAGTTTTACTTAAACTACTGATCACTATCCTCTCCAACTCTTATCCCTTTTCCAGGGGCAACCGACAACCAGTTTCCGGGGTCGACAACTCCCACACTACCCTGTTCGTTGCCCCGAACGTCGGGGTGTGCGGTTAGGAAAATTTTTTCCCGCCTTAACAAAAAAGAAAAAAAAAGGGATCGACAACTCACGCGTGATGACTCTTCCAAAAAGGTGCGTCATTTTGAGATTCGAACACTCATTGTATTTAAAAATATATACAGGCTATAACAAAACCCTGTTGGAAATCACGACTGCGTTATGACTATCGATATCCAATTGTAACAACACTTAATAATTTTGAAAAATATGCAATTAAAAAAAATCATATTAAATATTAATTCATTATTTATAATAGTGGTATGCACAGCATTAAAATACTCATATGGACCCTCAACCTTGGTTTGAAGATAAAATACCGACCTCAAGTTGGTAAACGTTCAAAACAAAGAAATTAATTGTACTACAAAATCGTTTGTTAAGCGTTAAACAGTGGGTGTTTCCTAACGTGTCAGGCGTCCAAGTAAAACAATACATTATAGTTTGGTAACAATTAAATTAACATTTAATAAGGTGACGCTAGCGGAACTAAACTATGGGAATATTCATTTACAAGACGCCCGCTGAGTCTAGAACAAGGCGAATCAAAACTATGTCAGTAGGGTGATATAGTATATTCGTTACATGCTTGTTTCAGACAACATAAAAAGCATCATTTGTGAAAAATATCCAATTAAAGTGCTTAATAACAAAATTTCACACTCTTATAAATTTTCACCATTAATTTTCCACCCTCAAAATATGAAAATACATAAACCCTGAAATACGTCATTATTTATTTGTGATAAGTTGTTACAATTCCAATTTGAGCGAAAATGGGAGGTGGGGGAACCCAATTCACATAATATGAGTATAAATATGGGAAAAAGCTGAAGCGCGTATTTATTTACACCCAGTAAGCGTATTTCATATTTACATGTTTAAATATTCACAAAGAACAAAGACTTTCATATAAAGTATATATCCCCATAGCCTTTTTAGTTGGAATTTTCGAAAAATAAAGAAAACAGCGATTATTGCTTGCGTTATAATATGAACCTGTATGCCGATTTTCAGCTGTGCAGTTTTTTTGGCTTCCACCAAACGACGTACAACATTCAATTTTACCTCTATTGCATATTAACATATTGGTAATTACAGCTTGTAATGTAGGAGCATTACATTCCGTTGCTATTGCAACCTGAACGAATTAACGAAAGATGTATCTCTCTCTATTTACTGCATGTGATATTGTATTAAAAAAACATGCGGGGCAGTTTTTGGGGACTGCCAATAGGAGTGAAAACTACATAAATAAGTGTTAATGACCAATAGGTTATAACAGTTCTTTACATACCAAAAATAATTCAAAAATAATAATCTAATAGCTCGACGATACAATTCACAAGTTACTTAGTTTTCATTTCTATCGGAGCGTTCGGTGACGATGAGGCGAGTTCCATGATTTTTGTTCACCCAAAAAGTGCTCAACGTTTAAAGAAGTTTTCACTTCAAAAAATCAGGAACACAACGGTTTTACTTAAAAAATATCTAAAAATCGAAGACATACAACTTTTAAAACATACATTTTTGAACACAAAGTGCGAAAATGTGTAATCGAAAATAATAGTCACTGGCACAATAAGAGTTGGCAAACTTCAGAAGTCTGCAAGGAAATTTCCTACTTCCCTGATCAGTGATCATTTGTCAAAGATAACTCATAATTTGGAAAAAAAGAAGATCAAAGTGCGTGCTCTGCGAGGTCTTGGACTGGGAATTGAATTCGACACGTCTGTTTTGGTGTCTATAGGCAGCGGTAACCGCTTACCATCAAGTGAGCCATATGCTAGTTTGTCACCCCCGTAGTATAAAAAAAAAATGGGTGCGTGTACTTATGTACGCGCGTGAGAAGTTATACTTCTTTGGCATCATTAAATAATTAATATTAAAAATTGAAAATTAATATATTTATATAATAATATATTTAATATATATATATATATATAATTATTAAAAACCAAATTTAGAGAATAAAAATATATAAGACATAATTTGTACTAAATATTATAAGATTCTTAATTTTAAATGTTTATTATTGATTATTTAATATTTTAAAAATAAATTTAATAATAAATTCAAAAATTGAATTTAAGGTTGGTCATTTTTTTAATATTTTTATTGATTTCTTAATTTAATATTCACTTTTCATTTTTATCAAAAAGTTGCATCAAAATTAGTTCAGTGGTTTTTGTTTGATGCGCGAACAAACAAAAAGACAAACAGACAAAAATTCTAAAAAATATTGTTTTGTGTTTAGACACGCCTATATAGCCTATTACAGTCATTTTTTCTTAAATATCTTGTAGAATATAGATTATTATAACTTAGAATTAATAAAAAATGTATAACAGCGCCATCTTACCGTATTGCTTAGAACTACCACACAATAGTGGCTACACGATTATTCGTAGTACTAATTATTTCCTGTAGATATCGTTTTCATGTTGATAAGATTATTAATTCTTATAACCTATACATAAAGTAGATAATAATTAGTCAGCTGTTATCTGTTATAGTAGCAATAGTTATTATTTATTAGAGATTGTTGTTGCAGTGAGAATATAATATTTGTAACATCAAAGATCACTGTAGTTATTTGGGTGATTTTAAAAAGTTCTGTAAGTGCCTACCAGGGCCATGTCACTCCCTAAGAGCTTGTTTTTATTTAAAATCGTGCTCTCTAGTGGGCGGAAGAGACACTAATAGTTATTAGTGGGACTCGAATGTTGTTAGAAGAAAATATTTAGATGATAAAATTGAATAACAGATGGCGCTGTAATAAATATCAGTGCAATTCTATACAAAATGTACTATAACCTGAATCGCACAATAATTTTTTTTGTAAATAAAGTATATATACAAATATAATTGTACTTCAAATATACTTGCTTAGGCAGTACATATACTAATAGCTTTTTTTTCGAGACTTAATGAGCGGTTAAGCAGACAACTTCATACTGTAGACAACTTCATACTGTTAATTTCGTGTCACAGATGCGCGCGCATCTTAAAATTTCACTCTCATCATTTTTTCATAACGCGCCTAAAGAAGTATAACTTCAAAAAAGTCCTCCAAAAAATCTCGGTTCTCAGAAAACAGGATAAGATTGTTTGCGAAACGTAGATGGTTGAGTTTCTCGCCGTTAATTCTGAGATCATTCCTTTTCCAAAGGTTTCTAAAAATCATGTCTTACCATCACAAATACAAATTTAATGCAGAAAATACATATTTATACTTTCCAAGTGACTTGATAGAAAATTAAACATAAAATGTAATATGAAGGGGAGGAAGCGTAAGGAAATAACTTTGACTCCGGATATGAGACCTACTTGTGACTGTTGAACACGATTACAGTTCGTAAGACAGCAAACCCCTTTGATATATGTTATTATTTTTATATATTTTTTTATATCGATGAACACAAGGTTGCTTACGCATAAACTATAAACCAGCCTTTGCCCGCCGCTCCACCGCAGCCAAAAGCTAGTTTTTAGGTTGTATCTCACCCTCACTTTCTCACTCAACTTCACTCAACTTTTTTACCAAAAGGTTAAAAAGTTGCATCAAAATCCATTCAGTAGTTTTTGCGTGATGTGCGAACGAACAAACAAACTGACAAAAAAATCTAAAAAATATGTTTTGTGCTTAGACACTGCATATTTAGCCTAATACAGCGTATTTTTCTCAATCTTAAATGTACACAGCTCTGTAACAGCTTTATTATATTAGGATATAATAATTAATA
This sequence comes from Leucoma salicis, assembly GCA_948253155.1. Classification (NCBI taxonomy): domain Eukaryota; kingdom Metazoa; phylum Arthropoda; class Insecta; order Lepidoptera; family Erebidae; genus Leucoma; species Leucoma salicis. Next base: position 25,284,332 of record OX411812.1, read on the forward strand.
CTGATAACTTCAGCTTACGCGATTATCTTTAAAAGTAGTTTTACTGTCCACATCTTCGTGAATGGTGGTGGTGCATCGGTAGTGTGTGCGACTGCTGATCAGGGGTCTCGGGTTCAATCCCCGGGTCGGGCAATATTATTGAGCTTTTTCGTAAAAAGAAAAAATCTCAGTCGCAGCCCGGAGTTTAGAAATGTGCCCGTTAGACGGCATTAGGCTCGCCCCCTATTACGTGGGACTTAAATATAACTGGCAAACCGTGGGTAGGTAATACACCTCTGCCTACCCCTTCAGGGATACAGACATATGATGCTATATTATGTATGCTTCGTGAATGGAACGTCATATTGTCTTATGTTCCCTTGTCAAACAAAAACATGAAAACAACTTTTAATTTCTTTATTTAATTACTTTACACAAGTTTTAGGCGAATAATAAAACTACAATAATGAATTAATGAATATTTAAATTTGTCGAGCTGGTGAGAAATTTCTTAATACGCTTAGCGCCGTCGTTTAGCCATGTCCTTTGTGAAGATATTTGGATCGTCCGCCAATCACGCCTAAACAATAAAGGGGTTTTGTATCATAATTTATTTGGTACATAGATGAAAGTCTAGATTAACATATAGTTTAGTTTTTATACAGGAAAAATAATGTATAAGAGAAGTATAGAAGTAATTGTAATTAATTTTTTTTATCCTGATCAGGAGTATACGCGTAACTGACTTGTTTGACTTGAATTTTGTAATCCACGCAAAAGCAGTCTCATGCAGAACCTCAAAAGCTAGTAATGAATACTACTACTACTTATCATCACGCCATTTCCCTTGCGGGGTAGGCAGAGAGAACAGAGTGCCAAGAAGCTCTATTCTTGCATACATCTCTCGCTTCCTCAACATCCATAATTCTCTTCATACACGCTAGCCGGTTTCGGAGACTCCTGACTCCACCTTCCTTCAATACATGACCTATTTGGTCTAGGTAGGTGAGACTCGGTATATTAATCAATACATACGAGTACTACTATAGTAGATACTAATAACTAACGAAAAATATTGATAAAATAAATACCTATATCTAAATACTAGGCTCCGCCGCAGTCAAATGCTAGTTTTTAGGTTATATCTCAGGTTCGTGATATAGTAGCGGGATAAAATGTATACCAGTTTTTAGTCTAATCAAGAGCTATCATACAAAAAAAAACCATCACAATCCGTTCAGTAGATTTTGCATGAAGCCCCAATAAAGCGACAAACAGAACAACGGAGAAGAAATCTAAAAAATGTTCGTCTAAATAGCCTTATTCATTAATTATTTCTAAAATATCTTAAATGTACATAACTATAACATAGCTCTGTTACAATAGCACAAGAAACCGCAGAAACGACGCAAAATCTAATCATACGACTTTGTTAAATATAATAAACTTAATTGTAGATCTTCCTGAGGCTGGAGCAAAAAACCTTGTGTCTCTAAAAAATAGTGAGATACCGGGAATAAATTATACTGGCTTTTGAAAAGTTGATACCATAAGGGCCGGACCTTCCCGGAATACCGACGCGATTCTCCAAACACTATTAGAGTGCAACTTCGAACTATTTTATCTATTGTATAGAATCTGTATGAGTGGTCTTCTTCCTTCTCTGTGGTATTTAAAGGTAATGTGTATACATGTTGTATAGCTGAAGGTTTGACTATTAATGTAATGGATTTTATTCAACACGATATCATTAAGATTAGGTGTAGTTTGCATCAGTAATGCTGTTCAAGACCTGTGTAAGTTTATGCTGCCTATAAAGTGCATGAATTTAGTACTAGATGAGAAACCTACTAAATTATTATAATACTTTGACTTCGCAGTACCAGGGACACAGAAGATGTATGATGATGATTAAATATACCAATGAATATGCATTATGCATTTATTCTACAAATAAGCTACTACTGGCACTATAAGGCGTTCATTTTGTTATGATTATACTTAATACTACTTCACTAAACAACACCATTAATATAGTATTGCAGGATCCAATTATACACAATTTTAATTGATTCCAATACTCAAAAAGGGTTCTGCTCCCAGTAGGTACGCGTGAACGAATGAGCGCGTTCAATTCATTAGTAGTATTCGGAGAGGTATTTCTCATTTCCTGTCCATCTTATATTTATGAGCAATGGAAAATTGATTTCAATTTACGGCACTTTGCGTTTGAGTCAAAAGAATATTTGTTGTAAAGTGACTTGTTGAACCGGGTTGAGTCGAGGAGCCGGCTTCGGTCGGCAATATGCAATTCTTATTATTCTTGTTTTTTTTTTAAGTTTAATGCTCCGCTTCTTGTTATAAGAAATAGAAGAAAAAACTAGGCTTTGCCCGCGGATTCTCCGCAAATAGAAGCAATTTTTTAGCTCACCGATATAGTAGCGGGATAAAACGTTTACCAGTTTTTAAGTCTAATCAAGCGCTATTAAAGCAAAAGTTTCATAAAAATTCGCACTGTAGTTTTTACGTGACGTGCGAAACAAGAAACAGGCTAAAAAAGATAAGCTTTCTCTCTCTTTATATACTCTAAATATATATGTGTAGATATTGCGGCTGTAATTGAGAAGTTTTGGGATATATCGAATGGATATCTTATAAGTTATCGATCCGTTGAATCCGATAATAATTTACTTTACAATGATAAAAATATCGATGATTACTATCAATTATAAGATACTAAAGGATATCAATAAAATCTCAAAATTTAATTGCAATCTTCAATGAGTCGAGTCTCTTAAGTGAAGTTCCATCCACTAAATACCCCGCCGTGCGCCTCTTCCGCAAGCAACGCCGATATCGCCCAATAACTAACATTCGCTGTCACGTCTGACTGACTGACACGAATAGCTATTTACGTGAGTGGAACCAAAGCTTCGTAAGAGACGCAGGCATCGCGATAACGATCTGACGCGACTGTGAGGTTTTGATCTTGATAACATCACGCCGTATATTTTCGGAGGTGTCAGCAGAAGTTGAGACAGTCAGTGTAGTGAAGTTTTTTATTGTTTACGGCGACAGATCTACGGTACAAAACCTCGGTATGAGTTTTAGCGGTCAATAACCACCCAATCATTCATTTCCCATCGCGAAATAAAGTGGTGAGCATCAGCTTGGCAGTATTTTATGTACCGTTGAGTCTATGGAGGTTACCACTTACGTGTACTGTGAAAAAGAAGGGATATTCCCCTCATTTTTTATTTTCATAATTATGTTTAGGGCTGTCTTAATAATCTTCGACATAATCTCGATTCGGTGCATACTGCGTCCACTTAGTTCCAGACGCCCACAGCCTCACGTTTGCAAACTGCGGACACTCCAAATTGGGTATGACCGCAAGGGAGTACGATAGCTCAGTGGATTAGAGCACTTCCCCGGAAAGGAAGGGACGCAGGTTCTATTCCCGCTCGTACTAAAGTTCTCTTTTCCTCATTCACAAATAATAATTTGTACTTTAATTTCAGTGTTGATTTGATATGGAGTTCCATAAAATAAAAGATACACACTTGGTTGGTATTCCGTTATCTTTAAAGTTTCAGGACCCCTGACATAGACAACAATATCTTATTCAGATATTGCTAACTTTGCTTTGTCTCCTTACAGTAACATGCCTAATGGAAATGACTAAGGTCTGAATGAAGTGTCCATTTAGGCCGCGGGAGCTACAAAGTGTCCCAGTCCCAGGTTTCAGTCGTAAACCTCAACAAATAGTCTATTCTTTACATATAACAATGACCCGTTTGCCCCGTCAATAAGTGGTATTTTTACTGTCTCAGGTTCCGATGAGTCAGTCTGTATGACGGCGAATGGCAACCGTCGTTCATGGACATTGGCAGTTTAAGCTGTTCAGTGCAAATGCAGGTGCCGCAATAAATAAAATTAAAGTGCACTAAAGCAATACTTTTCTAAACTGTAGCTCTGTAAGTTCCATAAAGAATGCGGTTGAAGTGAAAAAAAAAAATCCATTTATCCGTGAGATTTGGCACGTGTATTCATTATGGACGCTTTGTGGAGTTCCGCAGCTAAATTCGAAATTTAAATGAATGTTGAATTGTTTTTTTTTTTATTTTAAGAATCTGAAAAGAGCAGGTTTTATTTCGTGTCGACAGTTGTTTTTTTTTTTTACTATATGTGCGTAGGTTGTTCTATAACTACATAACTAGTATTTTTAGATAGATATTACAATTGTTGGCCTATATTAGGGATACGAAGACACATTCCTGTTAATCATGTAGAGCAGCGATACTCGACCTTTTTTTATAGGGTCACAAACAATTTTATTTTCCGCGGGCCGTAACACAATTGTATTATAGTGTTAAAACCGCAATTCCAATTGAATGCTTGTTATATTATGCCAGACGGGACACTTGCAAAAGCTAGCTAGCTGAGTATGACTAGAGAATTTCTGTTCTCTAGGACTTGACTACTACGATCTTGAAATTCTAGGTTCCATACAACCTTATTTTTAGTATTATATCGCATTACTGTCTATTAACTTTTAATTACAAAGCAAACAATCAAAACCAAAAATAGTATATATTTTTTAAACTTTATTAAAAAGCCTAGCATGTGCAGTGCCTACTTAGAAAATAAACTTCAAAGATGCGCTTTCATAATTCACTAAGGGTGCGAGTGGGGGTAGACACAAAGATAATATTTTAATTACAGGGGGGAGCAATAATATGTACGGTATGCGTGGAATTTCTATAGATATTTTATACATTTATTAGACGTAGGGTCCGTACCAGAGCCGGGCAAATCGCGTTAGCACCGTAGCTAATAACTAGTAATTATAATCGGAGATACGACGAAATGCTCTTTATATTAAAATTATTTTCATTTACTTTACATATTATTTGGTAATAATGTAACAACGTTATTAATATACAAGCTTTTGTCCGCGACTCCATATCAGGATCACTCGCGCGCCGTCTTCTCCAAGGAATGGGATAGATGGACAGTGAGAATAATAGGTAAGTAGATGACAAGGAGAGGGTTTGGACCTCCGGCGTTCTCACTCACCATACAACAGTACGAGTATCTACAGTTAATATTTATAAACATATTTTTACTAATACGAGTATGCTACCTGATTAGTTATTATCTTTAATTCTAACAAATATCGGTCGTTCATGTTGTCGACATATTTTTCTAGCTTCATTTACTCTAATGGTATTAGTGCTTATTTTGTGTAAGGATGAACCAATTTTAAATACCCAAGAGATTAGCCCAATCATACAAAAAAGACCCGGGGATCGAACCCGAGACCTCATGATCAGCAGTTTCTCACACTACCGCTGCACCACAGAGGCAGTTTAAATAAGCACATAATGCTGAAATATCAAGTTTGATGGCGGAAGAACTACCATCTTAAAGAATACCGACGTTTATTGGGAGAAAATTCATAATTTCACAGTAGGTATATCGAAGAATATTAATGGCTCCGATTGTTTTTCGTTCGCTGATTGAGAGCACTTCTAGATCAAGCTTAATTTCCACATCTTATACCTTTCTTTGTGATTGGCAACGAGAAAATGCCGCCTTTGCTATTTTGCCAGCATGTCACACAATTACAGTAATCCACCAAGACAGGCAATGAACGAGGACCCCACACTGAACCGTTCGTTGCTCATAAGGACGGCTTAGTACACTATATCCCGCCTTAAAAAAATTTTGGAAGTCCTTAATTTGTAGCCATATCATATACTATGTATATATTATACATTGTTTGGCCATAAATACTGTTACAATAAAAAAAAATTTGAAACCTGTCATTAAATGAATATTCATTGTTTTTTCATTTTCGCGCCAATCTGCTTTAAATAAAATGGAGTGGGGTGATAAAGAAAACCGAATAAATTGCTGTTATAGCTTTAGGCAAAGGCAATTTTCGATTATCCACCCGCTTGTCAGTCTAACGTTTGTGTACCGAGCTATTGATAGGTACAATGAAACGTCCTCTGTTTGTAATAGAAAAAGATCTCGGCGTCCAGGTAGTATTCGTACTAAAAACGCGATCAAAGCAGTTAAGGGAACAATTCGAAGAAATCCTGTCCGAAAGCAAAAGATTTTATCTCGGGAAATCAATATCGCACCTAGAACCATGTCGCATATTTTAAAAAATGACTTAGGAGTTTCTGCTTATAAGAGGACATTATTTAACCGATAATTTGAAAAAGAAGTGGTAAAATGAAAACAATTTCTTAAACGGTACGCAAAAAAAAACTTTTTTACTATGGAGCAACATGACCAGCAGAATGACCAAGTTTATACTCAAAGCTCTCTTATACAAGCTTCGCAATTAGTCAGCAGAGTACAAAGTGAACATTATCCGATTTCACTGATTTTGTGGGTTGTCAGCTATCAAGGAGTGACTGAGCCAAATTTTTGTAAAATAAAAATAATAGACGTCGCGGGACGTCTATCAGATGTGAAAACATCAAAATTATTTTGTAGAAATAATGAGTAAAAATAAAATTATCATAATTTTTTCAATGTGTGCTTATATAAAATTATGACGCGTGTAAAATAACGGAAATGGACATAAATCATCATTATCAGGCCCTGGATACCATCTAGAAATAAAGTACTTGTCAAAGTTATTGAGATTGCGGCGTTTTATAGCATAGTGCCCATGGCCATTCGGCTCCAGCATCAGACCCTCAATATCATCTAGGAGTCTAGGACTATGGTACTATTCAAGATAATTCAAACTAGCCCTATACGGATGGGTTGCGACGTTTAATTAACGAGGACCCATGGCCACCTTTCAGCTCCATCATCAGACACTGAATACTATCTAGAGACAAAGTACTCGTCAAGACGAATCAAACGAGTATAAACTCGACGGGGTTGCGTCATTTCATTATAGAGTTACTGTGGCCACCTTCCAGATTCATCATCAGCCCCTAGATACCATCTAGACACAAAGTACTCGGCAAGACAAATCATACGAGCCCAAACGCGATGGGGTTGCGCCGTTTCATTATAGAGTTCCTATGTCCACCTTCCAGCTCCATCATCAGATCAGCTCCATGTCATCATAATATTGTATTTTCACGTGATATACACATGCGTGTAAAATTCAAGCTCAATCGGAAACCGGGAAGTGTGTCAAATTTAACTTCATGATTTGAACGGGACAAGTACAATAAAAGCGTCGCCACGCTAACAGCCGATTTTACCCTCCCTCCGCATTAGATGTTTCACATCAAAGAGGTGTGAAAACATCGTGTATTATGATATTCTTACGATTGTAAAGCAAAACTCAGCACCGCATGCATAAAGCTCGATCCACACAAGCGTCGTTGGAAACGAACGTTTCTGACTTCATCAGCGCTGAAGACTGGCCTCTCTATTCCTATTATATAAGGGCCTAATAAAGGTTTTATGCAATAAAAAAAAACTTTTCCTTGTAACTATATTTTTGGCAGGGCTAGCTAGTGTTTAAGCTTTATATAATATTCATGGATATTGTGACGTACAGCGCAAGTGACAAGCGCAAATTGAGCCATCACTGAATTCATCTGCATAAGTTATATATGCTAAATAGTGACAGCTTCTATTAAACATGAATGAGCACTGGCCTTTATTGTATATTGATTGAGTTTGCTTATTTATAGAAATTTTCCGCTCAAAATACACGTCACATTGAGAAAATCATTCTGCCTGTTTTGTTGTGATGCTTGGACGCAGAACAATAGGATATAGGGCATTGTCACACTGGTGAATATGAGATAATGTTTTTTATAGTACGCGGGTGGCAGCCAATCATACGGCCTACTTAATGGTAAGCGGTTAACGTAGCCTATAGGCAACATAGGCATTACTCGCGCGTCGCCAACTGCAAGGAAGCGGATCGGGCATGTAGAGGAAGGATACTAAGGAGAGTATTGAGGATAAAGGATTATTTAGCCCTCTAGGGCTCTCTCTCACTCACCATACGCAATACAACTGTAGGAATACCTACCATGCTGGGACGAGCAAGGCTTTAACACTAAAATGTTTCCTAGACACGATGTTTTAAATGAAAGTACCTGAACAACTACTTGGCTAGTTTTGATAATTAAGGAGTGGTCCTGCGAATTTTCAATCAGAAGTATGATTGACCCTGGTCTTTAACTATCACAGCGTCATGCTATTGGTAACGACGTGCTAATATTTTAAGCTTTTTTTAATTAAACATATAAAAAGTATTAATTACTCTATTAAAGTATTTTTGCTCATTAATTACTAAACTAACGAGAGAGAGAACAACAACTTGAAGTTCATTTATTCATGTGGCGCTAATGAAAAAAGAAGCACCAGGCGCTTATCAACCCGTAGGAGGCGTTATCTGAGAGATTATTAAAGTTGGTAGAGCAAATATGTGGTAAGTCGCTGTTATTTTAAGGATTCACGACGCTCTTTAAACAAACTTCAAGTTTACTTTAGGGACCCAGACGAAACTAAGGGCAAACTTAAACTACTATGTGGGTAGGAGACTAATAGTTGTGTTTATAGCTTATTTCAGGAACGTTTATACTTAATAACTATTTAAACAAGTGAAGGCAGTCGTAGCTTCTCAAAGTTTAAAAGGTTTATAAACCTCACTCAACGAGGAAATTGAATCCAAAACTATTATCTGTTGGTTACAAATACAAGTCATATATGTAATCTACGAATATTTAAAAAGATTTTCCTCATTCATTTCCCTAAGTTTATCCCAAACTTTATTGGAGCTTCCAATCTCTTTACATGAAGCGATTGCCTAGTTGACCTCCACGACCCAAATAGAGCGCCTACTAGCGACCTTAGAACAAGACCGGAATTATATTTCTTATTGACAGCCAGGTCGTTATAAGACAGCCAGGACCCACAATTTATCGCGCCTTCAGAAGCACGGAGGTTCATAAATAGGTTTCACTTTTTGGTCACCCATCTGATGCCAGCCGAGCAAAAGTTGCTTAACCCTGTCCATTGTTCGAACTTCAATAATATTTCAACGTTTCGTTAGTAGTAACTGCTACCCAATACTCGTTCTAGTGCACCATCTCGAAAACAAATTGTCCGCAAAGTCTTTGATGTGTAATATCCTACTTGATGTCTTGGTGTTTATTTTCAAACTGATTCATAATCTATTGATAAGCATCAAAAAGTATAAAAAAAATTTGGAAAATCCAAAAGTTCACGCCTCATAATTTCGTTTTTCACAATAAAATTGAAGGTGGTCACTACTGTTGAATTGGGTGGTAATTTAAATTGAATAAGTAACTAATAATGTATTGGTCTTACTAAGTCGTTTTCAATAAATCACATACGTAGCATACGCTAATTTCAAGACGTACTAATGTGGTTCTCATGTCTTATATAGATGGCGCAAATTTTAAGAAGTACTACTATTATTGGTTCTACAGAAGTAGTTTTCACTAAATAAGGTAGATAGCGCTGGTTTTAGTGTATGATCGAATCGACCATACATATTCAAAGTATTTTTGTTCATTTAATAACAATTAAACCACATAGAATCAGACCGTGAAAAGTGATAGGGTTCTATTCCTAATTATACTGAAACGTAAGAGAGAAAAAAAGACTCGATTAGTAAAATATTTCGGTCGTTATCGTGTCAAACATACAGGATCAGCACATACAGACACACGGACGTCGAACACAGAACTTTTTTATACAGTTTTTTAACTAGTTTAAATAACAAAAATGGCATCAAAAATATCATGAGTGTTAAAAATAGTGTTTTTCTTGATATGTGTGTGTATATATTATTTTACAAGTGCAGTATTATGATAAATAGACATTTTAAGTTTGAAAAATCAGTTGTTTTGCGTGAAGTGATAGTAGTACCCATCTCAACGCTTTGCTTATGAGGCGTGCAAAATTGTAGAGATTTTCAGGCAATCTTCTGATTATAAAATATATCTAGATCCGATCAGATATTTTTGGCATTTTTATCTCATATTTTATAAAAACAATGTGCCGTAGTGTGACGCGTTTATATTCTTCTAAAGTCCACGCGGACAAATTCGCAGCCAGAATTTAGTTTATTTAAAACCTTAATATGGCAATTTTTCATAAATACAGTTTGCTTTGTAAGTTAGTAAACTTGGATGTAGAGAGTTGATCTTTAAAACCACTGACCGACTTCTGAAAATGCTTGTATTCGAGTGCCATAGGATATAAATTATAATACATAATTATGTAAATAATATAATTTAGGACTATAAGGAATTTTGTCTGACAAGTAGGAGAAAATGCCGGTTAGAAGAGGTTTTTAATAAGGTTTGACGGATTTAGAATCTTGGTCTATTATATAGTATTCATTTAAAATAAAACTCATAACGTTAGATGGGGTGCTTAAATCAATATGCCTAAGCTCGATACATCGGAAACGGCGAAATAGTGACTGATTTAGGAGAAAACATTATGATGGATGTGTAGTGTAATAATTTCTTTTGTCAAGTATCAAATCGATTAATTCGGGAACAGAAATTGCTTACCTCTGCGGGGTTGCCAGGCAGCTCCCTCTGCGATTGCTGCCCTAGTAGTTATGCCTGACGCACCCCACTGGCCACCCCATAAGATTAATTATTATTATTTCTTCTTTTATGAGATATTTTTGTACAACAATAACTCGAAATATATAAATAATTCTAAGGTCGGAGATTATATTATTTTACTTCGTATTAATTTGAGAAATATGAAAATACATTCACGCCCGATTCACAAGATCCTTAATTTTTTAACATAATAATTTTATTTATACTCTAAATATAATTGACACAGAAAACGGTACTTCTGGACACGACACGTGGACACGAGGACGTTCCTGTCTCTGCGACCCTCACCACAGTTACCACTGGCAGTTTGGACCTTGTACCCACTGCACACTTTTTATATTTTTTATAATACCTATACTTCAATGTATTTTTATTTTATTTATACTATTATAAAGCTGTAACAGAGCTGTGTCTGTACATTTAAGATATTTGAGAAAAAATTACTGTATTAGGTTATATGTATAGATGTGTCTGAACACTGTCGTCCGTGTAGTGACGGACTAAGAATGCAAGTGTCACCACCCCATCCTTCCCCGCGGGTGTCGTACGAGGCGAGTAAGGGAAGTAAGCAATTATCACCCATTGCATCACTGGTAATAGGGTTGGGTACCAAGTGAGAGTACTCACTTGCTATCGGGCCCGAACGGGTCGGTACCACCGTCTCCTGTGTGACCGGCCATGAAGCACGTCAGTGTGATTAGACTTAAAAACTGGTATACATTTTATCCCACTACCATATCGCATGAATCTATAAACATTACAGAATAAATTCATGCGCAGAGCTAGGTAGGCTAGGTATACTACTCTGTCAAGAAAGTACCGGGAAAAGATCAATAATACACTAAATTTTTGTTATTCATCCAAATTTATTTTATCACCTTCAAAGTATGTTCCTTTCAGAAACGATAGACTTATGCCAACGAATAATCCGATCATCAAAACATTTTTTAGACGCTGTTTCCGTAATTGAGTTCAGTTCTCGCCGCGAATTCTCCTTTGTCTTCTACCGATTGAAAACGGGTGCCACGAAGTGGTAATTTGAGTTTAGGAAAAAGAAAGAAGTCGGCTGGAGCCATATCTGGTGAATATGGTGGTTGCTCGATGGTATTTGTTGAGTGTTTGGACAAAATTCATTCACAATGATGGCCTTGTGCGAAGGCGCATTATCGTGGTGCAAAATCCAAGAATTTTCTTTCCACAAATCTGGCATTTTTCGTCGAATTTGCTCTTTTAAACGCCGCATAACGCTCAAATAATATTATTTATTTACCGTTTGACCTTCTGGCAAGAATTCCGAGTGCACAACACCGCGATAGTCAAAGAAAACAGTCAACATGACTTTGACTTTTGATCGACTTTGGCGTGGTTTTTTCGGTTTCGGTTCAGTTGGAAGTAGCCACTCCGAAGCTTGTTGACTAGTTTGCATGTCAAACTCGTAAACCCACGTCTCGCCACCAGCAACAATGCGTTTCATGAATGTTGGGTCGGAATTGACTCGTTCTAGCATGTCCTCAGCGACTCTCATGCGATTGAGTTTTTGGAGAAAATTCAGGTCTTTTGGGACTAGCCGAGCGGAAACATGTTTCATATCCAAGTGATTATTTAAAATGGTAAGGATCGACACGTGAGATACAGAAAGTTAGGTGGCTGTCTCTCTCAAAATTTAATGAGGATTTTCAGTCACTATTTCCTTCACTTTTGCAATGTTAACTTCAGTTGCAGACGTTGATGGCCTACCAGAGCGAGGCAAATCTTCCATCACACCTCGACCGCTTTTAAACGCTTTGTACCACTCATAAGCACGTGTTTTTGATAAAGTCGATTCACAGTCTTCTGTAACATTTTCAGTGACTCCGAACACGAAATTCCATTGGCGATGCAAAATTTAAGACAAACTCTTTGTTCGATGTTTTTGTCCATTATGAAATTCGCAATACACACTAGATAATGATATAACTAAAAACAGCACTGTATTTAATATAAATAACAGATGCAACTCAAACTACGCGCCAAAATGGATAACAGTTGTGCCAATCTAACAACAACAAAAAAAAAAACAAAATTTGATTTGTTTATGGTTCCAACCATAAACAAATCATCCATTCCCGGTACTTTCTTGACAGAGAGTAGCACAGTACTTATATCTTTTTTCAATTTCGGGAGCTCATCTTACTTTTGACTGACAATGTAGACGATACTCAAATCCATCGGCTAAGTTTGAATATTAAGGAAAATTACCATTCTATTAATTTATCCAATACAAAATTAGCAAACTATAGAACTAACACTAAGGCGTTCCCACTTCTTCTTATAAGATAAAATGGCTGGCACATATCCGTTTGATGCAAGTGATTCGATAGTGTTGGAACGAATTTCCAAAATGCTGGGAGTTCGAAATGATGTGTGATATTTTCTATTTTCCATCAAAATATAATAAACTCATGTAAGTCAGAATTATTTGCGTTGTTCAAAATATGCTCGTAAATTGGTAGAAGAGTGATTTATATTTTGCCATTCCTACCCAATAGGGCTGTAAAACTTGATACATTTAAAAGTCTAATCTTACGAATACAATACAAAGCAACGTAATACCCGAAGCATTTATACAAAACGTGAATCAGATCGTTGATCGGTTTGTCACAAATAACAGTCCTTCAATCCAATATATTTATCAATGCCTTTCAAACATCATTAGGATCGGTAATCTTGTATAAATAGCATTAAATAATGACGCTTGCCGCATCTGTATATTTTTCTCTGCTTAATTTTGTAACAATACCCAATTGATTGTGAAACGGTTTCCATTGTCGTCTTAATATATTTTGTCAAGGAAGGTTTATCAAGTTGCGAAAAAATCAAATTGCAGCATATGCTAGCTGAAGCTTAAGTGAAAAAACTTCAAAATAATGTACTAGAGTTATAGTTCTTCAAAAATCCTAAAGATATGCTTCGCTTGTAAAACGCACCCATGCGAAGCGAGACTGAGTCACTACTTTTCTATAACCTCATGTAGCCCTGGTACATTTCGAGGCAGACAGCTCAACCATTCAATTGCACGGGAACGTTTAACCTCAATTGGTTAATTCACACTTTGCTTAGTGTGCCAATTAAATATTATTACTTGATTACAGGCGCAGCTCATCATTGCTATAATTTTTGTACCGACGAAAAAAAAACAAGCTAGAGCCGTGGAACATGCGACTACAAAATATACTATAGCTTATTATAGTTAATTTCAAAATACATTATTATTCATACAATAAGTATTATAAAATAGCATGGACATTCTAAATGCGTATGTCTCCTGTCTGACCTTCTCTTACATTTTTCCTCTTCTCAGCTCTTTGTCCCTGGTGTGGCGTATACCATTTACTTTCAGATGATGGCTCGCATTATTAGCAATAAAAAAAAAGTAAAATACAAAAATTCTAAAGACAAATAATGTTAATATTATTATTCAATTAATATTTATTTTTAATTTTCAAATTGTTGTAACATATAGATATGTGCATGTAGTGTCGCAAACACTATTACCGATCCTTTCTGCAACACGATCGTTGTTCTCGTTACTTAACTACAAGTTAAATAATGTAGAGTACCATCCACCATCACATTACTGTGTGAAAATGAAAACTTACACTGTGCTGTACTATGCAATACATACATACATACTTAGACTCACGCCTTTATCCCAAAGGGCTCAGACAACGGATTTCCACTCGCCGCGATGCTTGCTCATCTCTTTTGCCTCATTCACTCTCATTATATTCCTCATACATGCACGTTGGTTAAGGGTATTCCTGACCACGGCCCGTAGAATATAACTCACAAAATCGTAACGACATCGTATCGTCTCGCTTGTGATTGATACAGAAACAGAGGCCTGATGTCGCAATAATCCCTCGGAAAATCACGGCGATCTCTCGTCCAATCACGGTGATCTCTCAACCAATCACAATGACACGATGCTATGTCGATACGATTTAGTGAGATACATTCTAACCTCCCAGACCTTTCTCGAGAACCTCTCTGATGCTATGCAATATTTAGTAAAAAAAATTATATGGTTGTCTGTAAAGTCGGTTTGCGGACGATAATTTTATGTGATAACATCATATATGTGCCGTGTGGGGCCGGCTTTAGAATTGTCCCATCCCTCTCCACCCATGGGAGTCGAAGAGCCGACTGAGGGAATACCGGGGGAGTCGCTTCGAGTATTAACAACATCCATCTGCGATCGCCAACCCGCCTGCCAAGCGTGGCGATTACTTTAAATACCGCCACCTATTTTAATTTTTTACCAACCCTGGGCGGAACGTGACATTTTCGTGCGTGCGGCCGGCGTTCATCGATTTATAAGACGTTATCACGTCAAAAACACTTCGCTGAGCTTTGCGCTTGGGTTTTATAGATGCGTTTTCAAATAGCAGGAATTGCGCATCATGCTCACCCATCCTTCGCGTGGTGCTTTCGCCTTAATGCGCTAGCGTTCTATTTTTTTTTGATAAGAAACTCGTTCTAGGACCGCTTAAAACAGCAATAAAAATTTGCTTGGACAATTATAGCTTAACATTGGTATTAATGACCTTTTGCTATAGTGATCACAACTCAATGAAATAATCCTCATTAATGACCTTTTGCTATAGTGATCACAACTTAATGATATAATCCTCATTAATGACCTTTTGCTATAGTGATCACAACTCAATGATATAATCCTCATTAATGACCTTTTGCTATAGTGGTCACAACTCAATGATATAATCCTCATTAATGACCTTTTGCTATAGTGATCACAACTCAATGATATAATCCTCAGGAGGATGCTCTTAGTACTTATTGCTCTATTTAGTCAGGAAATAAGCGAAGCTGAAAGATAATTACTTATTTACAAAACGTTCTGGGTGCATTCTATTGAATAATACAATTATTACGTGTAGATATCAATGATTTCTTTTTAATAAAAATATTAACCTGCTATAAAATTATTATTTATTGTTAGTTGTGTTAGTCTAGTTAAGAATTACAACTCAAGGAGTTTTGACAAGCGCTTAAAATTACTTAGCCAGAATACTTGAAGATAAATTATAACTAACGTCAAAGTATTTTATATATTTTTAGCATTTGACATGTTTAGCACTATACATTTTTCACTTTGTGATTAATGTACCGTCGAAGTCTCAATTAGTTTATTATAGAGACATATATCAAGATAAGTCCAAAAAAGGACTTTTATTTTTTACTATACCTACTTAAGTATACTTATTTTACTGTTTAATTTCGTTTAGTCTCTTAAGTAGGTACGTAAGTGTTCGATCTAGAACTTTTGTGGAAAGTTAAAAAGTAATTACTTACTTTTATTTAGGTTCTAATGCTCATACTAGTAAAGCTGTTTTTGGACTTAGTAGCTATAACTAAATGAAGGGCTATAGAGCATTCAATCTTAAGAACTGTTTCATTTTTTAAGTACATATCTGAAAATTCGAGTTTTGTGTTTGAAGAATCTGTTCAGCGCTGATTCATTTTTGTTTTGTCATGTACAAAGATATTAAAGTGCTTGTAGTTCCCGTTGTACCTATTTTAGATCGTTACAAACGAGAATAACTGTTATTTTTAAGTTAAACCACTTATGGCAACACGAGCGCTTGTTACATACAAGTAACAGTTAAGTTATGTGTTGCCGTGACTCAGCTGCGTTCGTTAGGTACGCAAGTTTAATCAACAGTCGACATCTACTTAACGAATACTTTAAATTCGTTAAGTTCAAAGTTGTGAAACTTGTGAAGAACTCTCACAGATCAGCGTGAAATAACGATTGGTACTCCTACTGTTGGGTTTCGTATGGTGAGTGAGAGCACCGGAGGTATAAACCCTCCTCCTTATTATCCTTCATCTCCACCTGCTGTCCCTTTCCTTGGAGCGGGCGAAGCGCGAGAAATGTTTCTGATAGTACGATTCACAGAACAACTTTATATTTATGTGATCCACAAATGCTTGTTCTAAATATATTTTTTATAGCATACCTTTATAGGTGAGCCACAGCTAATAGTAATTGGTATCAGTCGTTCTTGGACTCGATTGAATGTATAACTATGCTAAGAGTTACTGTCAAGCTGTTGCTCACCAACATTTTGCGGAAGTGAAATTAAATTGTTAATTGTTGTATGAAAGGCTATCTCCAGCTGTACCGACCCGCTTGGGCTCGATAACAAGTATCTAAATACTCACCCAACCTTTTTATAGTTAAGGCGGAAAAATATGTACCTAAGCGCACACCCCGTCGTTCGGAGCAACGAACATAGTAGCAGGGTAAACCACTAAATAACTCTGTTGTGTGGTGTATTGACGGACCACTGGAACTGTGTGGCATTACTTGTGCGAGTACTCACCCATCCTTTCACTATAGTAAAATGTTGTACCTAATTTAGTATCCTTTAATTGCATGCCCGTAAAGTCAATTTAAGGATTATTCCCTAATATATCTTTAGTATTCATGTAAAAAAAAAAACAACAGTACTTATATAGAAGCCGGTGAAGGAAAGCAACCATTATTTTCAACAAAATTATTTATTAACCTTTTTGTAGATTTAAAATATATCTAAAATGTCCGTTAAATGTAGAATCAGGATATTGGCAATCAGTTTCAGCCCTGAGGCGTATCAGGGGAGCGGCGGTTTGTCAACAGTCGATGAGTAAAACTAATATCTAAGAATATAATATTCCACCACCGCTTCTTCGTAAAATTACATGAAGCGATGCCGATGATAGCGTGCAAAATATCATTTATCTATCTACGAAATTTCATTAAAATCCGATCAGTCGTTTACTTGTGGTTGACGGACATACATCCAAACTTCTAAACATCGTTACAAACTTTTGCATTTATTATATTAGCAGAATTAATACATGTGATATTGAAAAAATAACCTTTGTACATGATGCATTGGTTTATGTTTCATTGATCCATTTTTCCTCTGCGAAATGAAATGGTGAGCAACGGTTTAGCAGTATTCTTAATATTGCTGAGTCTATGAGTGGCTAATATGGTGGTGATAGAAAATGATAGTCAAAAGCTGGGTTTGAACCCGCGACTTCTATATTACCAGCCAGACCTTTTGCCGACGATCTACTTCTTTTACAACATGTGCAGTCTTTAATTTCGTTACTATATAAAACTGTTACTAAACTGCCTTTGTGGTGTAGCGGTATAGTGTGCGACTGCTGATCATGAGGTCTCGGGTTCGATCACCGGGTCAGGCAATCCCACCTCCTTCCCTTATTGAGCTTTTTCGTAAAAAGAACAATTCTCAGTAGCAGCCCGCAGTTTGGAAATGTGCCCGGTAGACGACAATAGGCTCGCCCCCTATTACGTGGGACTTAAACATAGCTGGCGAAACGTGGGTGTGTAATACACCTCTGCTCGGAGAATACAGGCGTGATGCTACTATTTAATATTTTTATTTAACATATCAATGACGCATGAGTTCCGGTTTAATTATTCATGACCTCCCCAGAGTAGGTTGATAACCGCTATCGCTTGCATAGCAGTACATTAAAATATTTTATGTCCATAATTTTTCTTAGCCCTCGTGACGTCTTCACGGCATCTATTGGAGTGTATACAATAATCGAGAGAAGCGGCTTATTTTTACACTAATATATCGTTCTTGAAATTTATTTTTTTACATGATATCTGATACTACAAATGGCTATTGGTGGCTGTTGGCCACCGTGGAAGTCGCAGCCGTCGTCACTCGTAAAGCGAACTCGAACAGCGAATTCCCAAAACTATTTAGATCCGTGTGTAAATCGTATTTGTAACACGCGCTCAATCCATGGGTTTTTATGTTATAAACTTAGTCATCTTAAAGATTTTCGTCATCAGAAAATTGCAGCCCTCCGAAGCGTTGACAGGTCGCTAGTATATATAAGTATATAATATAAATATATATATACCTACACAAGAGCGGTGGCGCGGACGAGACACGAGAGAAAGTTCCTTGCCGCGCTATAATTCGCATACCCACCTATCAAACGATTACGGACAGCAAATAAATTAATCATTGGAAATAATTTATAAAATGATTTATAGTTTTACACAAAAATAATATTTTTTCGAACAGTGCTATAATGCCTAATAACTCGAGGTTTGAGATAAGACTATCAACATACTTTTGTGAAAGTGGAACATTATATTTTTATACGAGCAGGATACCAACTTACGGGTTTCTCTATCGAAGAAATGCTTTAGCCCAGTAGGCAGTAAGCTATCTTAGAAGCCTACTTGCAACTACCAATCTTTACCTCACATATAATAATAATAAATACTTAGGAAAATCCAAAAGTGCACGTCGCTCATAATCTTCATTTTTCACAATAAAATTGATTATTTGATAAGTAACTAATAATGTATTGGTCTTTTTAGTTTTCAATAAATCACATAGATAGCGCTAATTTCAAAAGTACCTTCTCATGTCTTATACGCCATCTAGCGGTAATTTTAAGAAGTACTTCTACATTGGTCAAATTGGTGGAAACGAGAATAGTACACACCTCAACGCTTCGCTTATGAGGCGTGCAATATTCACGGACATTTTTCATACAACGTACTCTGGTCCCAAACTAAGCTTAATGCTTGTGTATGGGTACTAGATTACGGATATAATACATATTATATTACTTTTTTTTGTAAATACATACATATAATAGATAGCAACATCCAGACGCAGTACAAATATCTGTGTTCATTACACAAATATGTATCCTGAGTGGGAATCGAACCCACGACCTCGTGCACGGAAGTCGGTTACACTACCGACTACGCCACGAGGCCCGTCCGTCGATTTAGTTATATATAAGAAAGAATATAAGAATGGTATACCTCTTTTTCCATTATCACAAATAAGTTTGCTCTAGTAAAATAGCTGATTATATGAAATGATGAAAAACACAAAAATTACTCTATCTTTACTTCAATGCAACAACCAAGCTTTAAGTTTCCCAATATAAACTGCTGACGGGCTTGTGTATCTTTGGGGCAAATCTGATCTTATCTAACGCTTGCTTATCGTTATTAAACGACCGTCTGGAGGCTCTTGTCCAGTGTCGGTCTAAATTCGTTCATTGTTCAGAAAGAAAGTCAATGCGCCTGCCTAAATAAATTTCCTTCAAAAATTTGAATAGTCACACAATCTAATTAGGTACTATAATTTTACCCGCTTACTCATTATCTTTAGCGATAATAATTCAAGTCTAGAATCACCGCGCTTAACGCCTTTGGTAATCAAAAAATAAATAATTATATGAATGATATTTATTTGTAAACGGTACCGTTTCCCTGCGTAGTTTTTCAGGGCGATGCGGTGAGAGTGGAGTGGGGTTATACATAATTGTGTGTTTATTTAGAGTTGCCTGCCAGACGCTACCTACTGCGTGGCTATGTTGCCTTGGTACTTGGTATCGTAATTATATCTCGTGAAGTACTCTGCTCCCCTATATTCTGTTCAAAGATAGGTACTTATAATGCCTAACTATATTTATCTATCTATTAAATGAAGATTTTTGGAACAACTTTACAAATAACGACTGAAACATAAAGACCAAAACATATACACTTAGAAGAAAATACTTATTTCCCAAATTAGTTTAGAAGTACAACATTACATACCATATAGGTAATTATTAACTAAGTAATATAATGTCAGGTCAAGGAGTGTCTCCTTGTGAAAATACATTCGGTAGCTCTCTAAGCGCTGAAAGAACAAAATTTATGCAACTAAGTGTATCTTTTAATTTTTTAACGGTGAACTGGTAGTAGTATTATAACTAAATAATTACGTACTCAATAAATGCTATAAGTTTCTCAGCTCTGCTATGTGTATTGTAGGTATACTCAGTTAAACGGCTAACCCAGTTCGTTTACGAGGGTTTCAGTTAGAAATATGGACTGACTGTTATTAAAAAATAATAATTTAACAGCCGCACTTACGTTATACGCCAATATCAAATTGCATTTTATAACTTTACGGGTTTATAGCGCATATTTATTGAGGAACTTGCAGAAGTGTTAATCAACATAAGTGAACGGAAAGCTTAACCCGTCAGATGTTAAAAGAAAGCCGCTATAGTCTAGTAAATAGTAATTAAATGTTTAATTACTGCCACAAATACTGACGTATTAGAAACTGTAATCAACTTTAACGAGTAAAAAAATTACAATTCGAAAGGCTGCATGTAAGAGAGGTTTTACTACGGTAAGTAATTTGTTTTAATTGTTTTACTTGTTTGAGAACAGACTCGGACTGTTCATTTTCTTTGAACTATCTCTAGTAAAAAGTAAGGTATGCGCAGTGTTCATTTGATTTCCATAGAGGACAAATAATTGTGCCATCCCCGTTTTGAGTGTAGATGCACTTACTTGCAAATCATATTATAAATCTTTCTCGTTTATCTATAACTCTATAGGCATTAAGTAACTTCTAGCTTCACGATCTCGAATTCGAAACCTAGAACATCCAAAACTTTTATAGGATTTTCCCGTAAGAAATCTCAATTTCTCAGAATCAAAATGGAGTAAAAAAATCTGTGCCTAGTACCTGTCTAGTGAAACCCAATGATATTAGAACTACGTAAGTTATATTTACATGATTTGATTTATACCTGTGCTGTGCTTTTCATTTCGGAGTAGTCAGTCAAACGTTATAATAAAACATAAAAAGTACTATCAAAATAGGAATTCTCGAACAGAAGTCTTCTTTAGGAGATATTTCTTCAGAAAATAATTAAATCTATAATGCTGGAAAAAAAAAACAGTCTAGCAATTGTACTTCTAAAGAGGTAGAAGAGTATATAACAGTACCACATATTGTAGGTATGTATAATCATAATTGGCGGTAGTTATTAAAAATAAAGCATGGCTCCCAGCATGTAACAAACGAAATGCTGTCGCGGAACGTTTATCGTTATCGAGTGACGACGGTTCCGAGAAACACCTACCTACGAGCCCCGGGTCGGAGCCAGGTAGCGCACCTACACTAAAATAATAGGGATGCGCATCAGATGTCGATACTACTACTGTACCCATTATACTACCCTAGTAAGTTCATTATGTTTAATACTTATTATTTAAACCTATTTTGGAATTTATGTAAGTACTCTAATACTCGTACTTGCCTTTACACGGAGCTCCACCGCAGCTAGTTTTTCGATTATATCGAACCCAGTAGTATACGTTGCGGGATAAAACCTGCCAGTTTTTAAGTCTAATCATGAACTGTAAAATAAGTTTCATTAGACGCCGTACTTTTTCGTGACGTGCAAACAAAACAGACAATAATTCTTAAAAAATGTTTTGTGTTCAGATACGCCTAAATAATCTAATACAGTTTTTCTCAAGTATCTCAATGTACATAGGTATATTACAGTTTATTAATAGCATATCATAGAAGATTGGACGTAAATAAGTTATTGGTATCATGTCCAAAATTATTCCCAATTCTGGAAAGCTCCAAATTCAACACTTACCTATGTATATCGATATTACTTTTTGATACCTCGTACGATGCCCACAGGAATAAAGCGGGCTGTGACATAGCATCACGCCTGTATTCCCCGAAGGGGTAGGCAGAGGTGTATTACACACCCACGACTCGCCAGCTATGTTTAAGTCCCACGTAATAGGGGGCGAGCCTATTGACGTCTACCGGGCCACATTTCCGAACTCCGGGCTGCTACTGAGAATTTTTCTTTTTAGGAAAAAGCTCAATAACGTTGCCCGACCCGGGGATCGAACCCGAGACCTCATGATTAGCAGTCGCATACACTACCGCTACAACACCGAGGCAGTTGAGGCTGTGACAAAATGCGCAACTAATTCATTGCCACAAAGACAAATGGAACAAATTTCAAGTCGAGATCAGGTCTCACAAAATTGAGCGACATCCTAGACAAATATCGGGGATTCGTTTCATGCATGAATTGATTGATTTTTTCAATATGTATCAATAGCTCATGATGGAAATATCTATATGCCTACGTTTGGACATATACACACCCACAATCAAGTTACATTCTTCCAACGAGCTATCGCATTTACTATATCAATAAGATACGCATTGATCTTATTTGTATTCAGAAGCTAAATGCTTTCCATAATCTATTTTAACTTTTGGAGATTGAAACATCTTGTTCTCTTTGGATAACATAGTCGTCTGTCTGTCTGTGTCCGATTGGGCTACAAAATATAAATACGTCACTCTAAGCTACACTAATGAACTCTATACAAAAATGTATATCCCGTAAAAACTATCCATTTTTCAGGGATAAAACTATGTACTTTTCTGGGTTCTGAGCTATATTATATGTGGGAAATGGAACGTAAGAGTGACCGCATAAAGTGTATGATCTGAGTGAATGGGAAGAACGGAATGATTGAGAGGTGAAGGAACGGGGCAGACGGACGGAAGACGAGAGTAAATTTAAGACTATATTAAGACGTGCAGAAATAAAGCTGTATTTCAACCATATCAGCGTATTTCCTGAACTACTATCCCCACATATATATTATGCTGAATTTCATGACGATCGGTTAAGTAGTTGTAGCGTGAAAGCGTAACAAAAACAAATGCACTTTCCCATTCGTAATATTAATAAGCATTGCTAATAAAATAATGAATGATAACTGCTAACTACCCTTTCTTTAAGGCGGGAAAAAATGTTCCTAACCGCACACCGGGTCGTTCGGGGCAACGAACAGGGTAGTGTGGGGCCTTCACCCACTAAAGAAACCCGCCGTGTGCTGTCTCTTCGCCTTTATTGGCGGGCCACTGGAACTATGTCACATTCCTTCGGAGGTAACTTAACTGCTAACTACCTTAAGTCACCTCGTACAACATTATGTGGGAAAGTATTGGGTGGTGACCAGACCTTATTTGGTTATTAGATTTTTTTTGGATGACGCAGACCCAAAAAGTTACTATGGATTATATAGAATAGTCATAAAGTATTAAAATTCTTGAATTCCCAACCGGTGCTCGTATATTTTTCTAAAATGAGTTCCAATTTGGAACATCCAGTTTGACCGGTAACACAAAGTAAAAACTGTTGAATGATCGTAGCGTGTTCGGTTTTTGCACGAGTAAATCGTAAATCAGAACATTTTTTACGATGCAATCGGTATATCGGTAATTAAATCGATTTGTTCGTTCATACTCGTATATAAATACTTTTCTTCGTTGCCGAAAGGTTTAGACCCTAGTGTTCTGGGTTTGAATCCAAAACAGGATTGTCTGCAATCCAAAAGTAGCTGTTCTGGGTATACTTTGCATTGTTGTTGATTATATATGACGAACGAACTTGGTATTGCGTAAAGTTCGTGATGTAGGCATTTACAATTGAAACTTGTATTGAAAATAATTGAAAACCCTGAGTCTCTATATGAAATTATAAATTTAATGTATTTTTAAATGTGCATAATTATAAATACCCGAAGAACCGTAACTAATCGATAAGTTATTTTAACTGGCAACATCACTACGGCTCGCTATTCCCACTACCCATAGCACGATAAGTTTTTTTTTTCTATCAGAGGAATAATAACTATTGTGTATTTTTTTAATAAGAGTTGGCAGGGACGTTATCGTTGGGCCTATCCTAACACGGACGGTTTTGAATTTAAATTAAGTTTTTAGTTTGAAATTTAATTCTTTTGACGTTGCGGGCGCAGATTACTGATGAGGGTTAGGAATATCTCGAGGTAGGTAGAATCTGGCCTAGTCTATGATAGTCTAATAATATTCTATCTATAGGTTGCTCGTTTCTACTAAGTTATTTTTTTTAAATTATATATGAAACCTAACTATTCAGCGCCTTACGAATCTTCTCTCTAAGTATGAGGGCTTAATATTACCTACATACTATTGATGGAGCTCTATCTCAAGAACAAATAATTTCATTGTTGATAAAATATGTAAAGTCCTTTCTGTAAATGTAATTAAGTTTCTTAACATTCAATCATGCTAATAAAAATCTTACCACAAGAAAATATGTCGACGATCATTATGAAAATCAATATTTTACAAATACCTACTAAAACACACGCTAATTAAAATAATATTTGAGAACTTACAACTAAGACCACTCAAGACTCAAGCACTGTGAAGTTCGATCACAGTAAGGAGAGAATCTGTGACCCACAGACGAAACGCCAATACCTCGCCATAACCTCAG
Organism: Leucoma salicis; assembly: GCA_948253155.1. Taxonomy (NCBI): domain Eukaryota; kingdom Metazoa; phylum Arthropoda; class Insecta; order Lepidoptera; family Erebidae; genus Leucoma; species Leucoma salicis. Next base: position 25,309,144 of record OX411812.1, read on the forward strand.
GGATATACTTTACACAGCAAATAAATCGGTATAGAAAGCTTCATAAACAAGTTAATTAGTTTAAGCCATCTGAAATCCGAGTTGCCATCATTAAATTGATTCAAAATGGAGTCGGCTCTAGCACAACACAGTGAATAATGACAGAGTACGAACGATGGCTTCATTAGTCCGAATATGCGTCGAATGAAAATTCCTATATGAACATAATATGTAAGTACGCCGATGCCTACTCATGTAATAATAAAATTATATGTTTAATATGATAGATAACTACAAATGTTTGGGTAGGCGATTATATTTTTTTTTATACTATGTCAGTGGCGAACAAGCATTCGGCCCACCTGTTGATAAGTGGTTACCGTAGCCTGTAGACGCTAGCAACAGCTAGCGTCGCCATCTCCAAGGAAAGGGATAGGAGGTGGATAGGGTGGATAATAAGGAGAGGATAGATAGGATAATAAGGAGAGGATAGGGGGGAAGCTTAAGCCTCCGGCGCTCTTACTCACTATACAAAACACATAGGTAAGATTAACTACCGTTGTTACACGCTGGTCTTTTGTGAGAGGGTGGTACTTCCTCGATCAATCCGGCCCATTCATGCTGGTAATAAGCAAGTCTCTACCACAACTGTTAGTATAATACATTGTTGCTAAAGTACAAATTCAAATTCAAATTCAAAAATATCTTGATTTCATAGGCCTATTAAATAGCACTTAAAATCGTCAAGAATACACTAATAATTAACACGAGCGCCTGAGGCGAGTACATCTGCAATAACAAAGTGGCGATTGCAATCGCCACAAGCGGCCGGATTCCGAAGTAAGGCCTTTCATGAGAAGAACCCGGCAAGAAAGTCATGGGCCACTTTTTTAAATTGCCAATTTATTACAATTTAATATAATCTTTATAACTAAAATGACATTATATCATACAAAACAATTTTGAAAATTAATCAATGAGGAGCAGCTCAAGCCCATTTTGTTTTATCCTCAAGATAATCCGAAACAGTGTAATAACCTTGATTACAAAGTCTAATTTTTATGGCTTTCTTAAACTTATTTAGTGGCATGTTTCGGACATTTTTAGGAATCTTATTGTAAAAGCATATAAATTGTCCCATAAAAGATCTACTAATTCTGTGGAGACGAGTACTGTGTGCAATAAGATTGCCTTTGTTCCTAGTATTAATGTGATTAACATCGCTATACTTATCAAAGCTTCCGATGTTTTTCTTGACATACAACAGATTTTCGTATATAAATTGAGACACAACAGTTAGAATATTTATTTCTTTGAATTTCTGTCTAAGGGAAACTCTCGGGCCCAGATTATAGATTGCACGAACAGCCCTTTTCTGAAGTACAAATCGATCTCCACTTTATACCATACAGTGTTTATAAAAATACAGAAATTGGTACTTATCTGATATCCTAACTATTATAAAGTTGTAACAGAGCTGTGTCTGTACATTTGAGATATTTGAGAAAAAATGACTGTATTACTTACTGTCTGAACACAAAACAATTTTTTTTCGATTTTTTGACTGTTTGTTTGTTCGCGCATCACCCAAAAACTACTGAACGGATTTTGATGCATATAGATATCGATTAGAATTAAAAACTTGTATACATTTTATTTACTATATCGGGAACCTGAGATATTACCTAAAAACTAGCTTTTGGCTGCGTCGGAGCAGCGGGCAAAGGCTAGTGCTTTATAACTCTGTGCAATGTATAGCATTACTAATTTGCTGACATGATTAAATACCTTTGTTTCAAATAAATCATTTGCCAACTGGAGTTCGTACGTCATTTTAAAAATAAAAACAATTGGGTAAGCATTCCAGAATAATATCATACATGTCACCGGCGTGTCTAAAGCTTTACTGTTTAAATAAAATTGAATGTTACGAACCGGTTAAGTGTTTTCAGATGAAGTGTCGACTGATGAAAGGCCCCGCTCGCAGCTAACTGCTAACCAACTCGTATTGACTCTCGAAAGTACCAGGACATCATCAGTCACAAAGATGTCACACAACCGGCCTCTGTTGACACTCCACATAACATCAATGGTGGGTCCATTTATGTGATAAGTAAGTGGCCAATGGACTACACCGGATTCTTGCTTTTTAAGTACTTTAAAATACTTATAAATATAAAATTTATATAATGTATATGACAACGTAGAGTGACTATATAAAAAAACATTGGTAACATTAATATATATTTCGAGAATAAAATATGTTTGCGACCCACCAGGTGAACTGTCGACCTAATCTAAGTTCGTTGGTTACAGGCACAGCAGGCTTATGCCCAACAATGAACGAATAATTCCTGATAGATGAATGTGAAGTACATAAACTACCGCATTATTTTATATTTAACTGCTAATATTAGATTCCAATATAATGGGTTGCTCAAAATACAAAAGTTTTAGGCCGAAACTGAATTTTTAAAGTGCATTCGGTTTTAACACGAACGCTTCGTCGAAACACGAGCATTAAGGGGTCGATGTTGGCTGCATTTTTTATGGTAATGCAGTCGGTCGGTATCAATGTTCACGGTATCTCACTGCGGCAAACAGTTCGCTGGGAAAATGTATATTTTTTATAAAAAGAAAGGCAGAAAATCGTTTTATGTTAAAACTCTATCTGAGGATAATATGGAGATAGAGAATACACACTAGATTTAGCTAGGTTTTTTAAACTACGTGGGTGGTAAACAAGCTTATGGCCGACCTATAGACAACACCAGAGGCATCACTCGCGCGTCGCAATCTCCAATGAAAGGAAAACTGAGGATAATAAGGAGAGGATAGAGGGAGGGTTTGGGGTTTATGTGGGGGAAATGAGGGAAACAATAATATACGAATCGTTTTTTTAAATATAGTTTTACTAGTTACTAGCCTTTACTCGAGGCTCCGCCGCAGCCAAAAGCTAGTTTTTGGGTTATATCTCAGGTTCCCGATATAGTAGCGGGATAAAATGTATACCAGTTGTTAAGTCTAATCGAGAGCTATCAAATAAAAAAGTTGCATCAAAATCCGTTCTGTAGTTTTTGTATGATGCGCGAACAAACAAACAGATAAACAGACAAAAAATCTAAAAAAAATCGTTTTGTGATTAGACACGCCTATATATATAGCCTATTACAGTCATTTTTTCTCAAATATCTTAAGTGTAAAGACACAGCTCTGTTACAGCTTTATAATAATATAGATAGATATAGAATATATTATGTAACCGCAACCATAGTGTAACGAATACTAACGCAACTTCGTCCGCGGGGATTTATTTAGTTATACGCGTCGCCACGCTAACAGCCGGTTTTACCCTCCCTCCGCATTAGATGTTTTACATCAAAAATATAGGTTTCGGATAAGTAATCACCAACATATCATGTACTAAAACCTTCACCGAAACACGCTGCATCTTATGGTATAAGCATAGATATAGTATACGTTACTATATCTATGGGTATAAGTATTATTAGTGTGAAGCTGCTGTTACCAGCTAGTCATTATATATAAATATCATAGCAAAGATGAAGAATACAATTCAGACAATCATTGATACTGACGTCAGGAGATTCCTCACCCAGCTTATGGAAAGAGTTAACCGAGGCCCGTGGACCTAGCAATACTAGGAGCATATAGCCATGCAGGTGTCTTCCGTAACGAACCACTACGCGCAAGAGCGAGGTAGGCGGTTATCTTTCTCACAAATAATTATATACCTACATGAAGTGTTTTGACCTTTACAGAATGATGGAGCATCGTATTTTTGCATCAAAATAATTCAGAAGCCGAACCGGAGTACCCTTGGGATATTATTACCCGGAATGTAATTCTATAAATTGATATATATAGCGGAACCTTCGACACTGGGGACGAGGGCCAATACTAACATGTTTAAGTACACCTGCGCATACGATTACAAATTCTTACAGGTGCATTATATAGCGTCTAATTCTAAGCTGTGTATTTATCGATGAAATGATTTTTTTACTTTAGAGTGCTATAAGTATAGATACGGTTCACCTGATGGTAAGCGTATCGTTATTTATACACGCCAACAATACCAGAGGCATCCATCACGTGCTATCAACCTCACGGAAAGGGATCTTAGATGAAGATGAGAGATGGGATGAGAAGGTAGAATACTGTTGCTCTACGCTGTTATTTTGTGAGAAAACAGTAAAGCTACCACCATTAAAATTTAACTATATGGGTAGTGGGCGACGAGTAAGTGCAATGCAGGCTCCAGAGTTAGCCTTATTGTAAGTACCACGACCTTGTCTAATAAAGCATGGTGTGCTGTGAAAATATATCGATGTTTAGAAATTTTTATGTTATATATTTCTATAGTCGGAATTTTAATTCGATTCCAGATTTGACAATTTCAGTGTTGCAACGTTATGACAAGTACTAAATAGTGACGTTGTGAAATTATTCGATACGGAAATGGAATATTTCCGGATCGATTCCTCTCGTTTATAGTAGTATATCTAAACAACTACTACTTTAATAGAAACTAAGTATATCAGGAAATTAAATATTTCTGAACGGATAATTTAGTTATGACGATTAATTTTATTAAGGATCTGAGAGTTTTCTTTAATAATTGTGTGTGAAATAAATCAAAAAATGTGATCATGAAGGAACATGAGAAATAAAACAAATAGATGTATTATGGTAATATTTTATTTTATAAATCGTCGCCGTCATCGCTATCGCTATCACTTTCTGTAACATTTATTATAAATGTGTCTGTGATATTGTCAATTAACATATCTAGCCTACTCATTTTTTCCTCTTCTTTGACAACATGGGATACGCATTTAGACCATTCGGTAGCCGTAATTTTTTGAATGCCTTCCTCAAATAAATGTCTCACGTCTGTCAATTTGAAGGTTTTATTATTTTGAGCTACATGCCCCTTTACCTGCGCCCATATCAATTCGATAGGGTTCAGCTCGCAATGGTGAGGGGGCAGTCTTAAAACCGTGATCCCATGTTGTGCTGCCATTTCGTCTACAGCGTACTTATTAAAAGACTCGTTATGTGGAATCAGTTCTAAAAGCGTAGCTTTAACCATATCTGGTTCGTAATGAATATTTTTATTTAAAAGCCAGTCTTGAATTGCAGCTTTTTTCCGGCTCATTGTTGGTGCCGTTTCCAATTTTCGGGCGTGGTAAGGTGCATTATTATCCATCACCACAATTGAGTTTGGTCTTAATTTTGGTAAGACTCCAGCGAACCACTCCTCAAAACAAACTGCATTCATCTCATCATGGTAATCTTCACAATTTTTCTTTGCTTCAAAAATCATGAGCCCCTCTTCCAGGAAGCCTTCTTCACTACCTATATGGCTAATTATGAGACGTTTTCCTTTTCTACAAGAAGATGATTATAATATATAAATATATATATAATTATGAGACTTCTTTTAGAGAAATATTCTTATGCCCATGGAGGTCGTAATTTTAACTTTTGTTTATCAGCCCAGTACAAACTAAAACAGTACAGACGCGAAAACAGATTATTTTGGCAATTTTCAAAATTTTTCGATATAATTTACTGATTCTCACGAATCCTCCCTATACCTGGAAATAAAATAAACGTGCCTTTTTATATATACCTCTAGTGTCCCTCCCAAAGTAATTTATTAGATGAGATCGAAATATTCTTCAAAAGAAGCTGAAAACTAATCTATATCACAGTAGGTATATGTACTCGTATGCTTATAAAATTCTTGTATTTCTTGATTCTCTACGCGCGCCACCGTTTGAAAAAAAAAGCACTATACTTGTAGATTAGCATCTTTCTCTTGTTATTTAAAGATATTATGCAGTACCTTATAAAGATTACTAATTATTATTATATTCAAATCAAGAATATAGACCTTTAACTCTTAAAAGTTACGTGTGGAAACCTCAGAAAAGATCACTGATTTAGAACTCGCAAGAAAACTTTGAAGCCGAACTTCATCTAACAAACTTTCTCTTACTTTTCAAAGATGGATTACAATATAATGGTATACCCATAGAATTAATGAGACTGTAGCCGTATTCCTGTATCCTGTAAAGCAACATGGAAATTATCTGGTAACAAGTAGTAAATCCTTTTCAGCGGTTTTACCGGTTCTTATCATAAGTTAAGTTTTTTTTTATTGCTTATGGTGGCAGTCGAGCCACGGCTCACTTGACGGTAAATGGTAACCGTCGCTCATAGACTCAACTATACCGACATTATTCAAGCCGCTCCTCACCATTTCATTTCACATATATGGAATGAAAGAATTAATCCAAATCTCCTGCAAGCAAAACACACCGATGTGCTTCATGGCCCGTCGCACAGAAGATGGTGGTACCAACCCGCTCGGGCCCGATAGCAAGTGAGTTTTCCCACTTGGTACCCAGCCCTACCACCAGTAATGCAATGGGTGATTATTGCTTACTTCCCTTAGTCGCCTTGTACAACACCGCGGGAAAGAATAGGGTGACACTTGTATTCTTAGTCCGTCACCACACGGACATAGTACCAGACAATTTTGAATTGACAGGATGCCGGAGCGGCGTCACCTAAAGACGTTAAGTATGAATGTGTTATCGAAATTAGCAGTCAGGAGCAATTGTCATGATGGCTGAATTAGCAAAGCATCTGGACGGTATCCAGGAGATGCAGGTTCAAATCCTGCTCGTGACTGTTATTTTCGATTTCACGTTTTTCACTTTGTGTTTAATGTAGGATGCCGGAGTTTATAAGCTGGATTATGGCTTGGCGAAACAACGAGATCCGTACGTCGTTCCATGAGAACATAGTACGTGATGTAAAAAAATGGTTTTAAACTAAATGCAACCTAATCAAATTCAATATAAATGTATTTTTTCAAAAGCATAGTGTATATTTTGATGTGAGACGAAAGCCCAAGTTTAGCAAGCGCCCCTCCGAAACTTCGTCTTGTAGCGATACTAAAGACGAAGTATCTTGAATATTCTAAACCCGTCCTATTAATTTAACTTTACAGTCAAACAAAGTAGAGAACTGAACTTACGAGGAGACTATTTAGATCATATAGCAGGAAAAACTAAAGCATAGACAAGGATTTTAAAGAACAATTGTAGTATTAGTTATCTGTGTTTAGTTGTACACAAAGAATTGTATCACCACCTCATTTGATTACACGAACGTCGTAAAAATTTTCTGATTAGTTACTCAGTAATAGCATAATTTGTTGTGTATGTACAGTCTAGAAGAGAAATAGATTATTACGAATACAAATAAACTACCACCTGATTGAGTGTGAGTACGAAGTAACTTTTTTTCTTTTTTTTAGTGTGGGGCCCTCACCCTCTAAAGAAACCCGCCGTGTACCGTCTCTCCGCCTTTATTGGCGGGCCACTGGAACTATGTTACATTCGAGTACGAAGTACCTACGAAATTATATTGGGGTTAAGCTAAGTTCTTTTTATTTTGTTTAGGCGGGAACAAATGTACCTAACCGCACACCCCGTCAATCAGGGTAACGAACAGGGTAGTGAGGGGCCCTCACCCACTAAATAAACCCGCCGTGTGCCGTGTCTCCGCCTTTTTTGGCGGGCCACCGGAACCATGTTAATTGATTCAGTGGTGGGTTAAACTAAGAGTCCTATACTGACATTATTTAATATTTTCCTTTAAAACTCTTATATAATATAAAAAGCGGCTTTACCTAATACAAAGCAAAAAGTTTTACCAATATTACTATAACTAAATGTGGATATCAGTTAATCAATAAATCAAACACTTTTACGATATAAAATTAATCGGGTCAGCATTGATAATTGTACGTTATTATACGCCATGATACCTTCTAAGATCGCTATCTCCCTGGTACAACCTATTTGACAAAACAAGTGTGGTGACAATCACCTGCTTCTGTCTTGCCCCAACTAGAATTATCAAACCCTAAATCATGATATGGCGTAAATTAATAAAGAACGACGTTTACTTAAATGATAATTACGGAACATCTGGCTTTTATGAGCGCCTAGTAATAATTTACTGTACATTGAGTTAAATTTTCATACCGGAAAAGAATTACAAAAATTAAACAACAATGTCAATCTTGATAAGTTGTACAAGTTTATTTATTGATGTGAAACATCATATGCGGAGGGAGGGTAAAATCGGCTGTTAGCGTGGCGACTAGAGATTGCAACCCGGTATGTTTCTCAACCCGGCCGGGCCCGGTCGCATTCGTCGCCAACCCGGCCGGGTCCGGCGGGCCCGGCCGGGTTGTGTGTTAGCAATGAAACTTAAAAGTATTTTATGAAACATTTCTATACGAGTATATGAATGGAAATAGACAACGTTTCAAGGTTAATATTTATTTCAAACTGGCTTATATGAACAATTATCACAACCAACCAGTCTCACTCAAGTCTCAAAATCACACTTAATACAGAATTGATTACTTTTACTTATGGGCGGAAAAGTAACATTAGTAAGTACCTAGAACTAGACTAGTGTGCTAGAACAAGTAAATGAATTTGTATATCTTGGATGTGGATTCAGTCGGGATGGAAAGTACACCACTGATGTAGAGAGAAGAGTGAATGCGGGAAATAGAGTGAACGGAGCATTGGGACAACTTCTCGGCAGTCATAACCTCAGCCAGAGGGCACGTGTCGCAATACACAACGCAGTGCTTGTCCCAACGTTATTGTATGGAAGCGAGAGTTGGGTATGCAAAAAGAAGCATGAGAGTAAAATCAATGCGGTCGAAATGCGATCTCTGCGGAGAATCTGTGGAGTGAGGCTGACTGACCGCATTCGTAACGACGACGTAAGAGAGCGAGTAGGTATGAAAGAGAGTTGCGATTTACGGTGTCATTTTAAAAAGGGCAAATTCTATCATACGGAATAATCACTGTAAAACTTATTAATAACGGACAAAAATACACCCATACTAAAACCCTTTTGTCAATCGCATTAATAATTTTGCAATTTACAAAAGCTTGTATGGGAATTGGAACCACGACTCTCTTTGATCCGTGTGGTGACGGACTAAGAGTACAAGTGTCACCACCATTCTTTCCGACGGGTGTCGTAAGAGGCGACTAAGGGAAGTAAGCAATTATCATCCATTGCATGAGTGGTGGTAGGGCTGGGTACCAAGTAGGAGTAGGTACTCACTTGGTATCGGGCCCGAGCGGGTTGGTACCACCATCTCCTGTGTGACTGGCCATGAAGCAAATTGTTGCGTTTTGGCTGTAGCAGGAGATAGCCGTTTATTCTTTCATTTCATATCTGTGAAATGAAATGGTGAGCAGCGACTTGACAATACTCTTGGTATAGTTGAGTCTATGAGCGACGGTTACTATTTACCATCAGGTGGGCCGTGGTATCGTCTGCCACTATAAGCAATAAAAAAAAAAGGTCGGTATACGACACGCTAGGCATCCAAAAGTCGTGATTGTTTTTAATTCATAGATAAAGGAGATTAATATATATTGCAACACTTTAGTTAAGAACTGAAAAATAAATAATATCGAAGACATGTTATACTCGTATATTAATTCACGCGTATAATGTGTGTATATACAACCTCTTTTGTGCGTGTATGTAATTGTAAAGACATTGAAAAGGCGTACAGGTTTAGACTATAAATATAAAATTTTTAGATACAAGTAAAATATAGATGTTACAACTAACTTTACTTAACAAATAAGCACAGCACAGCAGGTGCACAAATAAACCAGCCTTTTATTTTTATTTCTTCTAAGACATAAAGTAAGAAAACCAATACTTTATTCAGTTACGGCCGGTTTATTATGAGACTATATTTTATCGCTAAGTTCATTTTGTAATAAATAGTATCGATTTTGTGTATAAAAAGTATATTATGATGTCGCTTTTAATTTCATATGTGAGGTCAAAATTCGTACAGAAATATTATAAGAAATCTTGTACATATATATGCGCTTTTCGCATTGAGCGCGATATGTGGGTACGTGTGCACCTAAAGGGGTACCAAACTGTTTTATTAAGACACCCTGCATTAAGGAATCATTCTTGTATCACGGGAACTTTACAAATATACAATTTGATGCACACAAAGTACACCCAGAGACAGAGTCTCAGCTACTATTTGTGGACCACACAAAGAGTTGTCCTGTGTGGAAATCGAACCCACAACACTAGGGCCGGAGTTAGGTATCCAAGTCATTCCGCCATCTGTGCAGTAATATTTTATTATACTATTACTGATAAAACTTTTTGTATGGTTAAATCGCTTTTGTTTCGTTCTATCTGTGGTCTCTGAAATTTCCATTGAACCAAATGTAGGAAGGATCAAACCAGAGCAACATATTAAACTTCCAAGTGCCACCGATCCGGTTTTGGACCGCGTTATGTACACCCACATATCGCGCTCAAGATCAAGAGGTTAATCGGTCATATCAATGTTCAATAAAATTTAACAGAACAAAGGACAGTGCCATTTTTCGCCCTGTACGATAGTAGCATCGGGGCTATGATAATTATTAGTATTTTTTATAATACAAATTGCATACATATTTCCATTTAACACGGACTAGCTCCATGTCATAATGAAGAAAAAAAAAAGTACTTATTCGAAGATTTATTTGTACTTCCGATGTGCCTGCCATATTTACCTAAAGTCAATACAATCGGTTTTTTTTTTGTTTCTTTTATATCATTGTTAGGTTATTTTTAAATCTGAATTTCACTTTGAATTTATTTTAATCACTTTTAATTGATTTAGAAATTGTGTGTACAATGTCACAACGAAAAATCAAGATCAGTTCTAATATTATAAGTTAAGTACATTATAGTAAATCTAGACAAAAATCAGAAGTTTTGATTTATTAAAAGCTTTTTGATCTCACAATCGGTTTAGTCAATAGATTTTGTTAATGGATGTCCCTGCTTTTATAAGACTTATTTTTATTATCAATATTAGAGTTTGTTAATAGATGTACTGCTTTTAATAGACTTATTTTTATTATTAATATAAGACAAACTTAAAATGTAATTCTGAATTAAAATAATAGTAATCTAATCTTTATTGTATAATTATAGAAAATAAATAGTTAAAATATTTTTAAAACACGTAAAAAATTAATAGGGCCCCAAATACGCAACTCTAGGATTATAATCCACTTTAGTGGGTGAGGGCCCCACACTACCCTGTTCGTTGCCCCGAACGACGGGGTGTGCGGTTAGGAACATTTTTTCCCGCCTTAACAAAAAAAAAAGATTATAATCCAACTGAATTGAAAACTATTACAAGAGGTAGTGAAACATCAATCTACTGTCATACGTAAACTGATCAATTTACATTCAAGCTTCATTGTTATAAGTTTAAAACGCCCAGCTCATGACCTCAAAATCAGACAGTATTTGTAATAGTATGATTTTCCAGCCAGTCCGCTATTAAATGATAATTCTATGGCAATTCAATAATACATGATTTAGTTTTGAGGTCTTTTCAGGGCAAACTATGTATGGACGCAGAGCATTGTCCTTTATTAATTATTTCACAATCGTATCTTGTACGCATTACACTGACCGCAGACAACACTAATCTAGGTACTTTCATTCAGGATTAGCTCACAAGCTATCTATTGCCGCTTCAGACCATCACAGGTCCTTTATCCCCTCCCATTTAATTCTCATTAAACTCCAACAGAAACACAGCGCTGACCCTGTATTATAAAATAATATGTCATCCATCCATCCATCAGCCTTTCGACGTCCACTGCTGGACATAGGCCTCCCCAAGACAACGCCACAACATGTGTTTCGCTCATATGGGGGATAGTGCCGTAATAGCCACGCTTGGCAGGCGAGTTGGCGATCGCAGTTGATGTTGTTAATACTCGAGGGAGTACTGCTGCCCACTCCTCCGGTATTCCCTCAGTCGGCTCTTAAGACTCCCATGGGTGGAGAGGGGTGGGACAATTCTAAAGCCAGCCCCACACGGCACAAAAAATAATATGTATTCAATGAAAATAATGATCTTCAGACCGTTTTCAGTCACGACAACCAGTGTCAAGAGGCAGTAGCCAACTGTTTAGGAGGTGTATAGTGCACTGTCTGTTCCCTGACTCTCTTAGTCTGATGTGACGGCATTCCGAAGAGACCGGAGAGAGAAGACAAACGGCTTTACGTGTTTTCCGAGGTGGTTACCGGGTGCTATACCGTCAACTTTCTAACTCCGAGCTATTGCTACTATTGACAGAAAAACTCAATAATTGTTTCTTGGCTCGATCCGGTATTAGAACCCGAAATCTCATGAACAGCAATCACATAATCTACCGCTAGACTACCGATCCAGTATCCTATGAAAAGATTAAGGACGCGTATTGATTGGAACGAAACCAGTATCAGAATGAAACATTGCTACATACAAACACGATCATATCATGTTAATGTACGAGCAATACCAGTATTAACGGTGAAATATTTAATCAAACGTAAAGATTGATTAATCTCTAGGACACTTATTAAAATGATTTACTCCTAGCTCTACTACAAGCTAGAAATCTTATGGCTGTAAGAGAGCTGTGTCTGTACATTTAAGGTTTTTGAGAAAAAATGACTTTATTAGGCTTTACAGGCGTGTCTGAACACAAAAAATAAAAATTAAAGTATTTAAGTTTAATCAAGATTAGAGAAAATAACTGGTACAATTTTCATCCCGGTATACTACTCATACCTATCGGGAACCTGAGATATAACCTAAATTGCCCGCAACTCATATAAATCTAAAAATTGCCAAGTATGTAAGTATACACAGTTTAGCCTGTTTCTCCGTGTGGTGACGAACTAAGAATACAAGCCACCCCATTCTTTCCCACGGGTGTCGTATGAGGCGACTAAGGGAAGTAAGCAATTATCATCCATTGCATTACTGGTGGTAGGGCTGGGTACCAAGTGGGAGTACTCACTTGGTGTCGGGTCCGAGCGGGTTGGTACCACCATCTCCCGTGTGATCGGCAATGAAGCACATCGTTGCGTTTAGTTGTAGCAGGAGATAGCCGTTTATATTTCATTTCATATCTGTGAAATGAATTGGTGAGCAGCGGCTTGACAATACTCTGGGTATAGTTGAGTCCATGGGCGACGGTTACCGTTTACCATCAGATGGACCGTGGCTCGTATGCCACTACATGCAAAAAAAAAAATATACATATTTGGCTAATAGGTCCATTGCTTATTTTATAGGGCCGTGAGATATGAGATGGTGAATGGTCTTCCTTGTTAAATAAACAAAGTGCAAAAATGTATATATAGTTTTTTTAACCCGACAGATGCTTCCAGAGATTGAGGCATTCGGTACGCCGTTCCAGAAGCATCTGTAAAAAACCTGTAAAAAAAAAAAACTTTAGGAAACAAATTTTATGGATATTAATGAGATTCACCGTTGACAATGAAGCTGTAAAGTATATGGAATATCCCACTCTTTCCCGCAGGTCGTCATCGTATACGAGGCGACTTTTGTAAGCAGTTATCAACTATTGCTTATCCGCTGGTAGAGTTGGGTAAAAAATAAGTGAGTTGAAAAAAACAACAGGTGTTCCCGAATTTCATAAATAAATTAGACTCACAATCAGACCTTTTTTTGTTAAGGCCTGAAAAAATGTGCCTTACCGCACATCCCATTGTTCGGGGCAACGGGCAGGGTAGTGTGGGGCTTTCACCCGCTAAATAAACCCGCTGTGTGCTTCACAATCAGACCTACAAGAAATATTGTCTATGTGCAAAATGTGAGACTTGAAGCTTGAACCCTTGGCAGATATCATAGATGCAGAGTTATTCAGGTAAACCAGTCAAGTTTAGTTCATGAGTCACTCGTGTGATTCACGTAAGTGTACCGAGTCGCTATTTCAGTCTCCTATATTGCACTTTTTGTGACTAATCGAGCCTTTGCAAACATATACAACAAATGCTTAAAAATATCAAAACATAATGTACAATACCTGGATCATACATTCCATTTTCATCAAGGAGGCACAACCCACAGTCCTTCTGACGGTAAGAGGTAATCGCTGCGTATGGACTAGGCAATACCAGGAGCACAGCTAAGCATCTGCCCACCAAGAAGTTTAGCTAGCCACTAGCATCAATAGGAGTGGAAATTGATAGCTAGCTTCTTCTACAATCGAAACACGTCGAGATGCTTGTCGGCCAGAAATATTAAAAAGAATGTCGCCCCAAATAGAAATATGTAGTTTAATTATTAGCATCATACATAAGTCGGGGTTTTTGAGATCCACCACATCGCATCTTGTTTCAGATTTTGGTGAGATTTTTATTCTGCTTACTATAACATTTTCTTCCTTTACTTTGAATCCGTGAGGTGTACAAAATACAAATTAGACAATCTAGTTAGTGCACTTGCTAAGATATAGGTTCATTCTACGGGTTATCCTCTAAAATAACTAGATTTAATAATAGCTCATAAAAACGCTTAAAGTTGCACAGCATGCCACGGAGAGAACAAGAGTAAGTTTTACATATAAATATAATTACAATGATTGTTTATGATTTACACACAATTGAATAATGTCTTGGAACATTTGCCTATTATAGACTTTATTTTCTCTACGCTATAGTGATGCGTTCCTCACTCATGAGTTCCCTCATTCGAGGTACTCACGAGAGCAAATTGAAAGAGTTACTCATATTTCAACAATGAACCACCTCATTCGCTCTTCGTTCTTCGTTGCGAGAGTTGCGAGTTGCGAGTTGCGAGATTGTGGCCGACCAGTCCACACTAATTAGTCTGTGGACCAGTCGCAACCTGTGGTCGCAACATCGCATGGCTCGAGCGTGAGGCGAGTAATGTGATGAGGAATGAGGATGATAAATCGAGGATTTCGGCGACGAACGAATTGACACATAACATAAATGAGTGAGGGCGTGCGTCACGGTTATGAATCGATTTTAAACGAATTTAAAAGTAATAACTATTATATAAGTTCATATTAATTTCGTAGTCATTAAATTATATTATTATTTATTCACGTAAATTATCTTTATTTATTTTTATGTGTTTTTGTAAGTACCGGAATGGTTTAGATTCACATTTGGACCCGGTAGGTAAGTACCGGAATGGTTTAGATTCACATTTGGACCCGGTAGGTGGCGCCACAATAGGATTTCAGGACTTTTTCTTCAATTTACTTGTGTATGTTTGAGTAAGTACCGGGTTGGTTTAGATTCACATTTGGACGCGGTAAGTGGCGCCACGATAGGATTTCAGGATTTTTCTTCAATTTACTTGTGTATGTTTGAGTAAGTACCGGGTTGGTTTAGATTCACATTTGGACCCGGTAGGTAAGTACCGGAATGGTTTAGATTCACATTTGGACCCGGTAGGTGGCGCCACAATAGGATTTCAGGATTTTTCTTCAATTTGTTTGTGTATGATAGAGTAAGTACCGGGATGGTTTAGGTTCACATTTGGACCCGGTAGGTGGCGCCACGATAGTATTTCGGAAAAATAAATATGGCGGTAGGAAGTTCGCCTGGTCAGCTAGTTATTTATATATTTACAAATAAGGTTGAAAATAATTGAGTGTAAAATTTTGTTTATTTTAGCCCTAGGCACACTGAGAGAAAGAAAATAATTTGTGTGAGGGAGATAACAATAATAACTACCTAATAAACATAGTAAGCGAGCGCACCGGAACTCATGCTCCTCTCTTCTGAGTCTGAGAATCATGAGTACATGAGGTGAAAACTAAAACCGTCCACGCGTCGAGCAAATCCTCACCTCAAATGAGGTGTACCTCGCGAGTACCTCACGAAGTGAAATGAGGTACTCCCTCATCCTCATCGTAAAATGACGAGTTACCCATTACTACTACGCTATGCTAAATTATTTTTTTTCCTTCCTTCAATTGTCCATACCGGTAATACATGATTAATTTAGTTGTACAACGACAGAGAACTCAGGAAACTAATCAATGACCACCTTCCTTACTTGGGAGTTACAAATTAACTTCGTTAGCGGTACTTCGATACGTTTTAAGGAAAGTTCGGTTGAAAATTACATTTTCCTGCTTGAAATAGATTTAGATTCGATGTGGTTTGAATTAGGTATTATTTGCCTCATTTATAGGGCCTACATGGCCAAGTAGCAACCTATTTGGAGAACTCTATGCCTAAATTAAAGTTTCGTCGGACTGAGGCCGCGGGTGGGCGGACAGGGAATTTCTTACCGGGTCTCTCGGGATTAATGCTGCAGGATTAAAATACAAACACCAACGTCAAAAAAGACGCCAGTGTAGAATTTGTATGGAATACAAGTGAGACCCCGTTTCTCTCTTAAAAAAATTGTTTTATTTAACTTTTTTTGAGCTCTTTAATCGATTATTACGATACTATATCATACTTGGCAACCCGCAAATTTGTCGATCTTTGATGATTTTTTTCTCTGATGTCTTATTTATATGGAATGAACTCTACATTCTGAAGTACAATATTGTTGTATTGTGTTTTGTCAACCTTCCTCTTATAGCTAGGAAAAAAACATTTCAGTAAAAAAAAAACTCGTTATAATAAAATACAATCAGACATGAGTTGGAGCTGCGTAAAACTTGCTTTGTGTACCTTCAGTAAAATGATCATCATTCTCTCGAATATTGTATACCTGAAACAGAAAATAATATAATGTTATTTATGTAACTTTCATAGAGTTAACACAACACGATTATAAAACATTCAAAGACGCGCTCGTCAATTTACAACAAAGCGACACTAGAAACCGCTGCAGCATCCGTGATTCAGTAAATCGCACTGCTTTAAACACGAACGGATCTCTAGTACAAACGTGAGTATTTCAACTAAGGTATATAAATCATTCCCATAGTTATTTAAAGGAAACAAAACGAACTGATACACACTAGAGAGCACCAGGCGCGCAGCACACATGTGGCGAATCGAATTACCCACACATTACAACTGTTTAACGTTTATTTAGTTTTTGTATTGGGAACGCGGCGCCGGCCGTCCGCCTTGCTTTATTGTCATTACTATGAGGGTTGCCAGCATTTTAGGACCAATTGTACCAAAATTTAACACAGTGAATAATACTGCAGACGTGATAAAATATCACTTCAAATATTTTTTCATGTCTGCAGTATTATTCACACAAAATTAAAAAAATAATAAAAGCAATATGATTAAAAAAACATCGATAACGGCTTGTGAATAAATTATGTTACAATACGAGTTGTTGCAGTTTTTATTATTCAGAGAATAATGTTGCAGATAGTATTTTAGTACCAAATTTTGCCCTCTGGTTTGGTGTTATTCTCCTGATCTATCTTATGACATTGGCCAGAAGGCATCTCGTAGATTGACCCAGCCATGCACAAAACTCTTAATCGACTAAGAATAGTGTTTGCGTAGCTAGTAAGGAAAGTTTGTAAAAAAAAATAGTCTTTTTTATCTTTAGCAACCCTAACTATGATATACTGTGAGTTATGAGGTCCTGGTACAACAGACGAGTCACTTATATATACTCGTAGCTGGAATTGTTCTGCCATCGGTTTACGGTAATTAAGTTTTACAGTATCTAATAGGTACGTGAAATAATTAATATATAAATTTTATATCGAGCTGTTTTTAGAAAATCTGGCTTGGACGTCCGTGAGTTGTAGGTAAGGAGAAGTAAACAGTAGGTACTAACGTACCTTTAAGAAATGTATATTTTTATCACTGGCAAGTTAGATTCTATAGCTTAGTGTTCCGTTCTGACAGGTTCCACAGATATTTAGGACCCAGTCTATCTCTTCTCTAAAGAGATTTAGGAGCTAGTTACATCGCGGGGTGGTAGACTTTATAAGCCGTTTTCCTCCAATAAGAGCCAGTCTCCCCCAGGATGAAACTGATATTTTTTTTTTCAAATCTAAATGATACATTTAATTCATTTTTAATTAAGATTACAGACACATACGTGAATGACCGTAACCGAATTTGGTGTCCATCTAACTACAACTCGTTTAAAAGATCTTCTAGACTGATAACATGACCAACATGATAAATGATAAGCGAGATTCGATTTGCCGGGCAATTAAATTGGATCTGAGTCTGGGAATCAAACGCGCGTCTTGGCAGTCTTCCGACCTGAGACGTTTAGGCCAATATAGTTTACCCCAAATTTGTTTTTATGTTGTGGCAATTCTCACCGCTTTTTTATTATTTTCATTTGTTGAAGGAACTTAATGGAGATTTTTAGTAATAATCATATGAATGGTGGAGACGTAGTTCAGCACCCGACACAACTCGTTCTCTTGGGGGCGAGAAGTGGGCAGTGGAAAACCGTTTCCCGACCACCAATCCGTTCTCCCTTCTACCCATTTCAGTAACAGGCATGACTCTATGTAATATAAATATGTCAATGCACAACTCAATTAGGCGAATATATTACCAATTTGTAGTTTGTACATACCTATATGTAATAGGTAAATAAAAAGTTGGATTCGAATCAGTTTATTCTCAGTACAGTGACGGCTTTACTAGCAAGCTGAGTACGCTTGAGCTTCAGACGACAGTTTTGGGAGCAACATAGGGGGTGTGGGTACATCATATATTTTATTTTAGACTAGATTATGTCCGCAACTTGGACCGCGTAGACTTTATTAAACACTTTTTTTTTATATAAATACTTTAAGAAACCCTAAGCTCACTGAGACTATACCTCACTAAAAGATTACGCTGCTATTAATTGACTCAAAAAAACTATTTATTATGCGAATTTTTGGATTGTAAATAATAGAGATGCGATCGTAGTTTTATTATTATTTTTATTAAGTGACTATCATACTGCTACGAGTAAAGGCAATTAACAAATTGTCTGAAATATATTTTAAGAATAAGTCCGTTACCTCATTAGTTAACTCCGTAAGCGTGTGATTAATACAAATCACACACAGATCTTACGAATCAGGATTACTGATGCGTAATGTGAATTAAAACGAATGATGAATTACAGAATGTTACAAACAAATCTTCAAATTAACATAAAGTGTGAAAATGTGAAATCGAAAATAACAGTCACGAGCAGTATTTGAACCTGCACTTCCTGGATACCGTCCAGATTTATATGGCTAAGCATGTCAAATGCTAAAAATATATATATCGAAATATCTAAAAATCTTCAAATTGTTTATCTGCTGTAGAAAATTTATATTTGAGGAGCCTCTTTACAAAAGAGCTTATTTCTAATTAAATAGAATAATCTTTAGTGCAATTCTGTCACAAATCCACATTCCCAATGATATTATGATGGTTTATAACAGGTTATTTACCCTAGGAATTGATCTACAAAAAGAATTCTGTATATCGGCAAAGAAACTTATTTCGTAGTGTTTCTCCGTTAAATCCATCTAAACTTCAATTAGGAAAAGTTCTTTGGAAAAATCACCCCTATATGTATATTGTATTCATGAGCTCTATAGGCCAATTTAAATATCTGGGGGTTACAATGTAAAACGACACATGAATTCACTCAACTGATTGTGAGGCTGACGTGTAATCAAGTGTCGCTCTGCGGACCAATCAAGGCGGGCGAGCGATCGTTATTTACTAAAGAGGCAAAACATACAAAATATGCATATCTACAATATAATTTTATTTATAACTAAAAAACCCAACCTCTGAAGCATTCATCATTCTGCACATTACAATTTTAAACATAGCGTCACGACTGTATTCCCCAAAGGGGTAGGCAGAGGTGTATTACACACCCACGGTTCGCCAGCTATGTTCAAGTCCCACGTAATAAGGGGCAAACCTATTGCCGTCTACCGGGCACATTTCCAAACTCCGGGCTGATACTGAGATTTTTTTTTACGAAAATGCTCTATAATACTGCCCGACCCGGGGATCGAACCCGAGACCTGATCAGCAGTCACATACACTACCGCTGCACCACAGAATACAATTTTAAACGTTGCTTAAATTGTGTACACCTACATTGTGACAACGATACACAACAGTGTACAAGTGCAAATGACTATGTGTATCCTCTATTCGTAATTTATAATTCTACGCGCCATATTAATGTTGATAACATTATAATCTGTGTATACGGCCGACATCCTAATGGTAGAACCGTGCTTATCCCAGCATGAATAAGCTGACTCGATCGGGGAAGTACCATCCTCTCACATAAGATCAGCTTCAAACAACGGTAGTTACTCCTACCGTTGTGTCTCGTATGGTGAGTGAGAGCGCTGGAGAACCTCCTTAGTATCCTACCTACGCACTCCGTATTTTTTTTTAACGTACATTTTTCACACAACGTCCTCTGGTCCCAAACTAAGCTTAACGCTTGTGCTTTGAGTACCAGATTACGGAATAATATCTATATATATATTACTTTTTTTTATAAATACATACATAAATATATGTTAGAAAACACCCAGACGCATTACAATTTATCTGTGTTCATCACACAAATAATTGTCCTGAGTGGGAATCGAACCCACGACTTCGTGCACAGAAGTCGGTTACACTACCGACTACGCCACGAGGCCCGTCCTATCTACTTCCATTCCCTTTCCTTGGAGATGGCGATGCACGAGTGATGCCTCTGATGTTGCTAGCATCTATAGGCTACGGCAACCGCTATCTATGCATGTTTGCCACCCACGTGGTATAAAAAAAATATGTTTTACTGTCAACGGTGGCAAGCGATCTAGCGACCCACCTTATGGTCAGTGGTAATCACCGTTCTTGGATTTAGCAACACCAGAATACCAGAATACGTTAGTAGAAGAGAGCAACAAAACTATAATAAATATCAGTAGATCTGATAAAATAAAATGCAAAGCCTTTAACGACGACGTTAGTCTCCCAGGGGTACAAGTATGAGTGTGTGACAATTACAGCGACAACACATCATAGCCGAAGTCTTAAGCACCGCAATCATTTCAACAGTTTCCTTACTACTTGAATGACGGTGCGAGGTATGAGCGACGAGCGGGCTTGATCTATAATAAGGTTTTTCTTAAAAGGCAGGAATGTATTGTTCTGTAAAAGGAATTTTTACTTTAAAATAGCAGAAGCAGCCTGTGTAAAAATTATACCATAATATGCATAGTTCATATGCTAAACTAAACCACTGCGTCATATATATTCATATATCTTGCACTTTGTTACCTACGTCGGTATTTAATGAGTCAAACTATCATAAGAAAAAAAGCTCTTCTTCAAACCTTTGCGGTAACTCATAATTAACTAGCCTTTTTCAAACCTTTGAGATGACTCAACACTTATTTACTTAAGTTAAAAATTAGAAAATAATGTTTTCGTACTAAAGGCTAAAAAAACTTCCTGCAATACACATTATGTATATTATAGTTTACTTAATGTATATTTTAAATCTATCTGAATACAATTAGGCCCGTGTTTTTCTAAACTACTGGCAAGATTTCAATTAAGTTTTCTAAGTCTTGTTTCTTAGACACTTAGCCCATATCTAAAAATATTGGCCTATAAATAATTTAATATAAAGTTAAGTACTAAGGTTATAAGACGATTTCTATAAGCACTAAGTGTTAAGTGATGTGTTTTCTTACTACGGACAATTAGGGGAGAGGGGAAGTCTCTTCTACCACTACCTCATTATGTTAATATAATAAGCAACACAGACGAAGTCGCGGGTGTCACCTAGTTATCTGATAAAACGTAATATTTAACCGTTGCATATAAGATAGCAAGTATAGATAACGATAACAGTAATATTTAACTGTAGTAACTTTATATAATAGAATAACTTGTTATAATAGATAAAGTTCATCGCGGATGGGATCTTAACTAATTATTCAAAATGTCAAACTAAAAAAAAAATTTACTTGGCTTGGTGACTCGCTGATTTTTATATCTTGCACCACTCCGTCCCAAGGCGCTCGTCGGTAGTCCCGGGACAACGAGATATTACTCATCGGTCAAGTACGCCTTTGGGATGAACGGAACACCGCATCAAGCTATCTCATTCCAACAATAGTACAATTCACGTTTGAGAAGGCGAAACTGACAAAATTCAAGAGCCAAAATAAAATGTCCTAGAATTTTAAACCACGAACGTAAGCTATGATAAAAATCTTATGTTTTTACGTCCTGTGCAGAGACACGCCAGTAAGCTCAACTGCCGTTGGCGTTTTTCTTACTAAGCGAATTCAGTCAAAGATATAATGATTAACATTTTTATAGCCTATTCACGTGGTATTTCGTGCAATTGTAACTTTAATTCCACAGTTCATTGCCTCGGGCTTTCACGTTTACCACATTTTTTTATAATTAAAAAAATATTCGCTGTAGGCTGGGTTTTCTTTCAAGAGAATATCCATCCACTAGATTTTCACTGTTATTTATTACGGAAGACGTCTAATCTAATAAAAACAAACACAGCATTAATTTCTTGATTAGTCGTTTATCTCGCTACTAGCTCCTAAACTATTCAACAGAGATAATGGATATGCAGCGATGTATGGCTGACATTTACACATGCAACATTTGTTCAAATATAACTCATTTTCAAGAGACAGACATTTATTACACTACAATACTATAAAATATTTGAATATAGAACGTTTTGTACGTATACGTGACGCTTTAGTGTTGCCTAATTAAAAATAATATTAGCTACTAGAAGTATTTTTAGCTTATAGCAACAACAAAATAAATATTCTTTGAATGATTTACTGTAAATATTGATGAAGCAGTAGGCGTCCATAATTAATAAAGCCATGATTTAATAACTTTATAATGTTATCTAGTAGATAGGTAAATATAGATTACTGTGATGAGCACTTCAAGAATAACCTTTCTTTATCTCACTTTAACTGCAAATGAAACTACAAAAGGTTTTGTTTTCGGAAAAGTATGAACTTTGAATTTGAGGGCAATACACAAAAAGAGTCAATTTATTTTTGTATGAGGAATGGGCCCACCGCAATTTGTAACATTATATTCATCATACATGCACGTCGGTTAAGGGTACTGCTGACCTGACCTTTCTTGAGAACTTCTCTGGTTTGGTCAGAGAACGTTCGACGTGGGCTACCCCTCTTAATAATATAATATTATTATTATATGATAACTAATATTTATTATATTAATTATTATTGGAATCATGGAAGGATAAACAAATACACGTAGTCCAATTAACAAAAGATTTTATTATATTAATAAACTCCATTTGCGAAATCGTCTCTCAATAATAATACCTCATCTAAGAAAGATGCAGATGGTTCGATATTATCCTGGTGGCGAGCCCAAGATAAAAACCACACAATGGACATAACGTGTGCACAGCAACCAACAGTGTATCTTCCTACCAAACAATTACAACAATATCCAGCAAGTGCAGTCCTAAAATAAGCAGTTTGTGTGGTTCGTTTAAATGGTATTCACAAACACGTGCACACCGGAGGACATAAAATGAATAATCAATCTGTAATCTTTCTTTTAACAGTGTAGGTTACCAAAAATCGAGATGTGTTTTCACATAATCTAAAAATACAGTGATGTGAAGTAGAAGCAGCATGCTTGTAATTAAACTAAGTAATGTGCAGGCACAGGCGATGGTTGTGGGATGTTACTACTGTCTGCAATCTCTAGTAGTTGAACTGGCACTTCAGGTCTATTAAGAGTATCATCTTGCAGTCTGTGCAGCGCGAAGAGCTTTCAACCAGCAAGTCATACAAACTTGTTCTAAGCGTTCCACCTACTTAAATATAAAGATTATAATAGTTGATTGTCATAATATATAATTCATGCAGCCTACTTAAACCAATTTTAAAGTTTATAACAATAAATAAAAAAATATGATTTATTATCGCCATTGCATTGTATATGACTGCACAGATGGTGTAGTGGTTTAGATACTGGCCTCCCACCCGAGAGTTGTGGGTTCGATTCCCACATAGGAACTCTTCGTGTGAACCACAAATGTTTGTTCCGAGTCTGGGTATATTTTGTGTCCGAGAAATTGTATGTTTGTAAAGTCCCCGCGATAAAAGGATTACTTCTTATTGCAGGTTGTTGTCTATATAAAAAAAGGAAATATAAACATATCTACTAATATTAGTACTCTTTTACCTGATGTGGTGGTATCCACTAAAAAATGATGTTTCTTTCTGCAGATATATCAGAAACATTGTTTTTTTTGTGCTCTTAAAAACGGAGAACCACATGAAATGCAGATATTCCGGTACCCGAATCTTGTTGTCTGAGAAGTTTGTGTACTGTGTAATATTACTAAGCACTTTTTACAAACTTGTGGATATAGCTGAAATTAAAGCAGGTACATTTAAAAAATATGTAGTATATAATAGGGTTGCAATATTGGTTTCAAGCTTTAAAACTCACCTCGCTACAAATCCAGTCGAAAACAAGTTGGCACACATTTTCAGTTGATTCAGAAAGTATTTGTCTTTGTACATTGCGTTAAAACACAATTCACACAACGATTTACTGGAAAAGGAGCCGATTGCAAAGATTTTTTTGAAAGAAACAGTCATTGCTGTCAGTGTCAATAGGATTTGCGTTTCATTCTACTGTGATCATTATATTTATTATCATAACAAAAACATTCTCATAAATGTAATTCAAATATTTTAGATACAGTTAAATTCAGTTTAATTACTTAATTTATAATATTAAATAATCTTTTATGGCAATATTATTTATTTAAGTACTACATGCGTATTTGAATATGATTTTTTTCAATTAAAACTACCCCGATTTTCCTTTACGCTAATTATGCGTGTAACCTTTTATATGGAAGTACATAATACACTATTTCATAGATTTAATATGGTTTATTTAAAATCTACTATTACAATTTTTTATAGATTTCATATTCCGGTTTCATTTATACTTCAATTTTTGGGAAAACACATTAAAAAACGAGCTATTATTTTAGAGTATAAAGCCATCATTAAACGCAACGTTTTCTAATGGGCCCAGAAAAAATTGATCCCTTTTTGACAGATTGTGTTTCTCACAACGTGTACGTAGAGCATTTACTATCTCGGTAGTCGTCAGTCGTGGCAGTCGTTAGGTGCTTCTACGCCAGTATTGTTCACGTATGTAGTCTATATGGGTCATTTCACAAAAATCCGTTTACTTTTGAAGGTAATTTGTGCCAACCTTTTTTAAGATGCTGTTGAATATCCTATCAGTGTATATGATAGGCAATTAATGAATTATGTTATATCTAAAAGGGCCAGTCACTTTATGCAGTAGTTTAGGAGGAATTCAGAATTTTGCAAATTCGAGGCATCTAGGGACTGACAGCTCTGGTCAGGGACAGATATTTGGGCATCTATTGAAATGAAACAAGCTATGTATTACATTTACCATCATATTTATTTGTAAATATATAATTAGAATAATCACATTATAACTAGGTTAGGTTATAATAATGTTTTAACATTTATTTCTAATAATAATCAGTCATTGTATGGGGGATTCGTCCAATTAAATTCTTGCACAACCTTAAACCCTACTGCTAAGTGTATCACATTTTCATCTCAGTTATTGACTATTCAGACAATCGCATATTAGCTATTTATATTAAAATAATAATTATTCTTTATTTAAGATAATATTGACAAATCAAATTCTTACAAAACCAAAGCCTAACCTACGGCTAATAGACGACAAAATAACAGCTACTATTATTCTTTCTAATTAATTTGCATTGCAAGCAAGTTTCATTTAATAATCTATCAAAATCCAAATCTTAGACGATGCAGAATGATTAGGATTGATAATTGCTGATAAAATAAATAGTAGGTGATGCGAAGTTCACTAGGTCTTCTTGTACCGCAATAAAATAATCTAAACTTGTAAAACACTTTATCAACTTTGATAATTAAATAGGGCTTTGCCAGTTTTTCAATGACATCATCATAAAGTACATCAGCGACGTCATGTTCATCTAATTTTAATGGTGTTCCTTCGTTATTACATACCTTAAGGAATGTAACAGTCAGTTCTTCTTCGTCGTCATAACATGAACAAATTGCAGCATAGCGGTATTCTATTTTTTACCATAAATTTAACTAAAACATAATATCCATTGCCATCATGTCACCTTCAGTATATCTCTTAAATTCTTACTTGTGCCTGCTTGTTTAATTGCTTCGCGTTTACGTAAGTTTTAAAAGTAATTTCTTCTTCAGAATTTGTACTATAAACTTCAGCTACTTCAAAAAGAATGGATTGGTTTGCATATTCTAGAGTTCCTCTTTTATAGTGATCACATTAACACAGTGTGACAATATGAAACGAAAATAACAGTCACGAGCAGGATTTGAACCTGCATCTCTTGGATACCGTCCCAGATGCTTTGCCAATTCCGCCTTCATGACAATTACTCGAAACTGCGAATTTCCATAACATATTGATTCTTAACGTCTTTTCCAATGTTTTTGCTTTTGAAGCAGCTGTTTTTATAATGGTTATTTCCTCTTGAGACAATTTTGGTTTCGTTTTAGGCGTTATTTTGCTGCAAAACAGATAATTAACATGTATTTATGAAATTTTATGACCAATAACTGTTATCAACTTGAATTAACTCGCGACAGTTTCCAGTTTCAAATCACGAAAACAAAAAGAGAATCATTTAGTGTATTATGCATTACATATTTTTAAATAAAATGACTATTTATTCATATTACATTTACTTAAATTACTTTCATGTTATATTAACCACTAAACAATAGATAATTAAGGTAAGTGTAAACTTAATGTTTCTATAAATATGGATGCCCATACACAAAATTTCGAAGGTTGGACATGCCTAGGGACTGACATTTGTAGTCAATAAAAAGGATTTCAGAAATATAGATTATTGTAATTGAAAAAAAAATGTGTGATGAATAAATCACACTGTGAGCTATTACTTAGGAATTTAGGAATACAATAATTATTAATTATATCAAGTGAAATGTGCTGTGGACATAGTTTTCCTATTTTTGTGGAATGACCCATATAATAGTGGTGTGTATACATAAATACACATATATATAGAACACGTCTATGAATAACTCACTATAATACGCTATAATAGTAGACGTAAATATCTGAATGCGACAATGAGCCGGAGTAATGAGGAAATACAGCTCAAATCAGTCAATCAAATCGATTGTAAATAAAGGAAGTAATATACCTTCGAGTGTTTACAAAGTTACTGGCAATTGTAAAAACAAATTGGATTTTTATCGTGTACTGCATTCTGCCCGCGACTCCGTTCGCGTGGACTTCACAATATAAATAAATCACTCTACGGCACACTAATTTAAAGCCTGATTTACACTTCAATAAGTACAGTAGCGAGTTAAGAAATCGGGTCAGGTAATTATTACATTTTGAATTAAACAAACATTCATGTTTGAGGTATTCTTACATTAAACACAAAGTGAAAAATGTGAAATCGAAAATATCAGTCACGAGCAGGATATGAACCTGCATCTCCTGGATACCGTCCAGATGCTTTGCCAATTCAGCCATCGTGACAATTGCTCCTGACTTTTAATTTCGATAACACATTCATACTTAACGTCTTTGGGTGACGCCTGCGCCGACACTACTACTTCCGGTAGATGGATGGGATGTGTTTAATGTATAGTGCTAAGCATGTCAAATGCTAAAAATATATATAACAATATCTAAATATTGAGGTACTCTTCTACAAATGCAAAAGTAGTGTTATCAGACCACTCAAACATAGCATCACGCCTGTATCCCCGAAGGGATAGGCAGAGGTGTATTACACGCCCATGGTTCGCCAGCTATGTTTAAGTCCCACGTAATAGGGGGCGTCGTGTGGGCCGGCACCAAGAATAGCTCCACCCCGTCTTTTCCTATGGGAGTCGTAAAAGCCGACTAAGGGATTACCGGGGGACCAGGCAGCAGCGTTCCCCTGTGTACTAAAACATCCACTGCGATCGCCAACCCGCCTGCCAAGCGTGGCGATTATGGTAAAGCCGCCCCCCACACCCCCATTTTTTGAGAGGCCTATGTCCAGTAGTGAACGATGAAAGGCTGATGGATGGAATAGGGGGCGCGGCTATTGCCGTCTACCGGACGCATTTCCAAACTTCGAGCTGCTACTGAGAATTTAGTTTTTACGAAAAAGCTCAATAAACATTGCCCGACCCGGAGATGGAACCCAAGACCCAAGACCAATCCCAATGAAACAAAACGAAAGTTCGTCTAACGTTTCGTTTTTCATTCTAAGTGGGCTGTGCTACTTTCTGGGCTCCTGACCTCGTATGTATGCACTTTATAAAGATTGGTACAGTAGTTACCTATAGCGTGAAAGTGTAACTAACAGTGTTTCTAATGGCTGATCCTTGCTTATACCAGCATAAATGGGCCACCTCGATCGGGGAGGTACTACCACTGAAGCAATGTAACATAGTTCCATTTCAGTCCGCCAATAAAGGCAGAGAGACGGCACACGGCGGGTTTATTTAGTGGGTGAGGGCCCACACTACCCTATTCGTTGCCCCCAAACGACGGGGTGTGCGGTTAGATACATTTTATCCCGCCTAAACAAAAAAAGAAGGCACCACCCTTTCACAGATCAGCGTGAAACAACGGTATGTGCTGCTACAGTTGTTTCGGTGAGCAAGAGTGCCGGAGGCCGAAAACCTCTCCTAATCCCCTAATTATTATTATTATACCCACTGTCCAGCATATTTGTTTATTTTTTTCTCGTTATTATAAATAGTTTACACTCAAAAAAATAAGTCTGTGTCGTTAAATCATCACGGATAACTTACATACAATAGACTAA
This sequence comes from Leucoma salicis, assembly GCA_948253155.1. NCBI lineage: Eukaryota > Metazoa > Arthropoda > Insecta > Lepidoptera > Erebidae > Leucoma > Leucoma salicis. The sequence continues at coordinate 25,337,981 of OX411812.1, forward strand.
CAGAAAGTACACACAGATTTATAACAACTATTTGTGATCGCTCAAATATTTGTTCAGTATGGAAATGGAACCCATAACAGCCGGGACAGGTAATAAACAATCATACCATCTGTGCACTTATCAACTCTAATGATATTACGTTTGAAAATACTATTCTTAAACGTTCACACTTGAATAAATGGCTTTTATGAATCTGTTTGGTTCAATACCATCAATTGACTTTTAGTGTTGAAAGGACTCGAACTATCTTATTTTTGTAGTCGGTTAATTGTCGTGATGTCGACGCATTATAGTTATCCATCCATCCATCAGCCTTTCATCATCCACTGCTGGACAGAGGCCTCCCCAAAATGGGGGTTTTACCATAATCGCCACGCTTGGCAGGCGGGTTGGCGATCGCAGTGGATGTTTTTAGTACACAGGGAAACGCTGCTGCCCGGTCCCCCGGTAATCCCTTAATCGGCTTTTACGATTCCCATAGAAAGAGACGGGATGGAGCTATTCTTGGTGCCGGCCCCACACGGCAAAGTTCCTTAATAGTTATCATATCCCTACTATTATAAAGATGTACTTAACACTGAAAATATCTGAATAAAATTGACTGTATGTAGGTATATCTGAGGAATACATTTTTTTTAGAATTTTTGTCTGTTTATCTGTTTGTTTTTGTTCACACATCACGCAAAAATTAGTTAACGGATTTTCATGTTTTTTTTTAATTATTTCAGAGCTATTGATGATTTATTTCATAATGTGTAACATTCGCGTAAATATTAGGAAGTAAGTATATCATGATTAGATGTAAAAACTGCTGTTATATCGGGAACTTGAGATACAACCTCTCAATAGGGTATAGTATCATCCCCTAATGTCTGCTGAATGTACGAAAAAAAACTTAAGACATTGTTTGCAGCACAGATACCTTATCACCGCAATTAATTAGTTTTTCTCCATATTATTGTGTTTATAACAACTAGTTGCTCAAAACAATTTATTGATCTCTAAATATAATAAATAAATAATATAATAAAAAACCTCCAAAAATATTAGATTATATTTACTTTATATACATAATATGCACTTCTAAGAACTTTTCCATTCACCTATAGAAAATATACTTGCGAAAGATTAACAAATCGTTATACTAACTGAATAGGGAGCCACTTATATAAGGTATCTTGCAATTGGCAATCACTGTAACCACCCTTGGGACTGCTCGTTGCGAGGGTGTACAGGGGAACTCCCTGTTTAGTACAGTCGAGTTCTCTGGATGTATTAATTTATGCCGTGTAGTACCAACGCGAAGGAAATCCACGTACTAATCAGCAGAGATAACGTTTTTTATTAAAGATCGATTATATCGTTTACAAATACACTATAAAGAATATATGACAAAAAATTATTATATTAATATTTCTTTAATTAAGAATTTTTACGAAACTTTTTTTACACTACAAGCATGCGTTCCGGCTAAAAGAAAGCTGTTGTTAAGCTAGGGAATTGAATACTAAAACCAATTTTAAGGAAAGGAATAAAAAAAAAGTGGTCATGCATAAGGGTAAAGGATGAGGATGGATACGACCTCCAGCGTTATCTGTTGTATTTACTTTTAATAAAATAAAAATGTTGAAATTCACGTTTAGCACCATAGTCTAAGTTTGCGTTTCCATCGCAAATAGTTAAACACAAGAATTTATGATCCGGATAAAAGTAATAGCAACTTTCCTCGTATTAAATCATAATGGAATTCTAGATAGCTGTTAAATTTTTATTGGTTTGATCGTAAATAAGGCTGAGATTAAGGTTACCGAATGGCGTCATCTTGGAAGTAATTATGAGCTTACGAAGAATCAAAGCTGCCAAGGTGAACGGGCGCCCTATGAGCATATTGTAACGTTATGTTAGAATCGTAGTTAGTTTTGTATTGGTAATATGCATGTAACAAGAAACACCCGCGACTATACAAGGGAAGAATTTGAAACGTTGCGATGGTAGAAAATCAATAAACGCGATAGATTCAGTGAAAGTGAAAGACAAGACGTTAATTGTAAATTACTAACAGTAAAATATATATTTTTCAACAACTTCCACTACATTAAAACAATATTCAGTACAGTGAAGCTATTATAAAATTAGAAAAATGTGACCCGTCAAGAATTAGTTAAGTATAATTGATAAGCGCCGGCGGGCCACTAAATTAATCCAACACAGTACCAGTGGTCCGTCAACACAGCGGGTTTCTTTAGTGGGTGAGGGCCCCACACTACCCTGTTCGGTGCCCCGAACGATGGGGTGTGCGGTTAAGTAAATTTTCTCCCGCATAAACAAAAAAAAAAGGTATAATTGATAAATAGCATAATAATACTCAATAATTAAGTATAATATAATAGTTAAAATAAAATAGTATTGCGCAAATTATTTCGATAGCCCGGCATAAACCTCTGACTTTTCGATATTAAGTGTGCAGTATTTATTTATAACCTAGCTAGTTGTTACCCGCGAATTCATCCACGTAGAATTTAGTTATTTTCCTTTTTGTGCGGAATCCTCATTATTTTCCAAAATAGACCTAAGTTATTCCTTATAACATCAGCTACCCGCCAGTGATCATCAAAGTTCCGTCCAAATCGGTCCAGTGGTTTCGGAAGTTTGAATAAACTGACAAACACCTCATCCTCCACCCCCACATCCCACCACATCCTCCTAGATACACATGTTGAAAATCTTTGAAAGTTCGTTACAATATCCATTATCTTGTAACTACAGTAAAATGTACACATATCTAAAAGCATTACAACCATAAATACAGCAGTGTGTTAAATGTTTTAATATGTCCGGTAATTATTTTAAAGATGTGATTAATTTTCAATGCCCACAAAAAATTACGACTATCATAATTGCACGCCTCATAAGCGAAGCGTTGAGGTGTGTTCTACTCCCGGTTGACACGGCACAGCTGATTTTTCAAACTTAAAATGTCTCTATTTATCATATTTTGCACTTGTCAAATAGTATCTATATCTACACACACATATAAAGAACCAAACACAATTTTTAACACTCATGATATTTTTGATGTCATTTTTGTTATTTAAACTAGTTAAAAAACTGTTTGAAAAAAATCTGGCTTGGACGTCCGTGAGTTGTAGGTAATGTATGTTAACACGATAACGACCAAAATACTTAATTAATCTAGTCTTTTTTTTTTCGTTTACGAATTATTATGACTAGGAATAGAGCCCTATTACTTTTCACGTTCTGATTCGATGTGGTTTAATTGTTATTAGATAAACAAAAAAATACTGAATATTTACGGCATTTACGCTCGACGCCACACTAAAACCAGCGCCTTTCATGAGAACTACCTACCTTTTTACGTACGCATAGCCACATGGTTTTACTATCGTCAACAGAACAGAACGCCCGGCCGGTACATTGTTTTTTGTTAAAAGTTTTTACCTTTGCTTGACGAACTGATGATATTTGTCAAGTATAATAACTATTTTATCCATAACAATAATTAAAAACACTAAACACACGTAAATAATAACACACCAACGTTATAAAACACGAAAAAAACATATTTTACATTCCACAATTTTTTTTGCGTGGCCTTGGCGTCTCGGTGTTTTCACTTAGAACAAAGTATAAAATTATAAGGCAACCAAGTTAGGAAGATAAATGGTTTAGAGATTTCTTGTTGAACTCATTGATTTTTAAATAAGTCGTATAATATTATTCAAAGTTGCAATTTTCTATTGATAGATGTCGCTGTTTTAAAGTATAAGAGATATTGACAAATGCATCCCTAGATGTCGTAAGTGGCAATTTTAGATGTATTCAGTTGCTGTTGTATATATAGAACCACAATATTGCTTTTTTTGTAAAGAAACTAGCGATGTCTTTTTGTTTTCTTAAATTTTTTTTGTTTACAGTTTAATAAATTATTCAATTTTACATGTTTATATATATTATATGCACTTATGCAGGTATATATGTAAACTCATGAATTGTTGTTCTTACTAATTGCCAGATGGCGCCTTGCAAAATGACAGAGGTAGACCAATATAGAAGTACTTCTTAAAATTAGCTCTAGATAGCGTATAAGACATGAAACCCACATTAGTACTTTTTGAAATTAGCGCTATCTATGTGATTTATTGAAAACTACTTAGTAAAACCAATACATTATTAGTTACTTATCAAATAATCAATTTTATTGTGAAAAATGAAGATTATGAGGCGTGCAGTTTTGGATTTTTCCAAGTATTTTTCTCTCATCTTGATAGCGTAATGAAAACACTGTATTTATTTGATTTTTATTTTCTAGGAACCGAACCAGCGGCTTCGCCCTCGTGGTTTTAGGGTTGACATAAAGATCCAACTTGGACTATATTGAAAAACTTGCGTGTCTTTCTTTCTTATTATTCTTAGTCTTTTTTCCACTATTGTATCCGTCAAGTAGCTCATGCCCATTTCTAGGGTTGGTGCTGACGTTTAAGAAATTCGTTTCAGTAGTTTAGCAGTGAGAACTAAGCAAAGAGATAATGTTACGGTCGTATTTATAAAACATACTAGTTTGCTCGCGAATTAGTCTACGTCAATTTCAAAATTTTGTCCCTAGTCGCTTAGGAATACAGGAATTCGCTTGTTGGGATAAAAAACCCACGGCATTTGCTGGAGGTATTAATAGCTATAAAACTATGGTGTCTTTTACGAAGTATTAAAACAAATTATTGACCTGAAAACCTACGATTGTTTCGTATGGTGAGTGAGAGCGCCAGAAGCCCAAAGCCTGTCCTCATCCTCTCTTTATTATACTTCCTCTTCATTCCTAAGGCTAGCATCTATAGGCAATGGTAACTGTTTACCATCAGGTGCTTGTTTGCCACCCACGTAGTACAAAAAAGAAAATCTCTCAGAAGAATGATTTGTTAATGAACCTAACATATCTTGTCTTATTTTAGACAACACCATCTTTCTTTAAGGCCGGCAAAAATGTACCTAACTGCACACCCCAGCGTTCGAGGCAACAAACAGGATAGTGTGGGGTTCTAACCCACTAAATAAACACGCTATCTCTCCGCCTGTACTGGCGGACAGCAGCACCAGAGAATAATCACTGTATTACAGGAGACATCACAAACACACAATTAGCAGATATAAAGTACCCTTAAACTCGGAACAACCATTTGTGGATGACCTTCAATCAATAATGCAATAGATATCGCGTCGGCTTAAAACTGTTTTAAAACCTTTGTCTCAGTTCATTAGTAAACAGATGTAGCTGTATAAGTATGTATACATATATTCACACGGACAGTTTTTAGCTTGATTTTGTTCGTGACACTGTATCTTGGTATTGATGATCGAAGTGGATGGATGGCACAAAGCAATGTCTTGTTTGGAGCCTACAACACCCAGCACCGGAGGTCATATCTGAACCACTGTGCCATCTCTAACATAACCATGTTTTCATAATCTTATAGTTAAGCTTTCGTCGTGTATTCTATGTGATCGTTGAACGAAAAGATAATGTTACAGTATAATCTGTGATGAAACCAAATATGTACAATATTAACAAACGAGGTGGAGGATCTAATAATATTTTAGTTAGCGAATCTTGACAACTGAATCTATTTTTGGACAATATCATATTGTTGTAGCAGTCGGATAAGGAGGTACCTACTTAACGTGGGTAGTAAAGTTGTTTCGCTATTCATAAATGATCTTATCGGCTATAAACATGAAGATAACTTTCACGTGATTATGAAATAAAGATGTGGGGAAGGGAGGGACTTTTGTCTGACACGAAGCAGCTTTTGCGCCGTTTCTGTCGTCAAGACTATATCATCGACATATAGCATGGTCCACGGCAGGGGGATCTGTATGAGATTATTTTCTCTTTGTAACTTCTGTTTATTTATTCTCATACTAGATTTTGTACGCAACTTAATCCACGCAGACTTCACAATATAAGTATGTCACTCTACGACAATATATTTCATGGAAATATGACACAAAATTGTCAAAAAAAAAAAACATTATTCCGATTGCCTTCAAACTCAGGATCACTCGCTAGGCTAACCAAAAGATTGTAGAAATTTCATCAAAAATCTATAAGTCCCGCCATATTGGGCATTATTTTATCCCGAAAACTGTTAGGTTCCTATGGATAGAAATTTTTGCATAAAGGTATTTAATGTTACATATTACTATATTAACCAATTGAAGCCAATTCTGAGGTCGCGCAACCGAAGTCGTTGATAGCGGCTAGTAGCTACAATATTTACATGAGATTTTCATTAATTTTTTATTTGTATATTATTAATATTATGCCATTTAACTTATTAGTACCTACTTAATTAAATGCTGAATTATTGGTGTAAAAGCTGTACTTAGTAGTTTTAATCGTTGTTTTAATGGGTTATCTATACAATATATCCTAAAATTTAAGTGTCTGTTTGTAGTGTTTACTAAAGGCATATGAGTAGGTTACATTTTTTGATTATCTGTTTGTTCCGACTAATCTCCGGAACGGCTGGACCTATTCCGCCCCCCAGATAGCTAGTGTTATAAGGATTAAACTAAGGCTTTTATTGTGAAAAAATTGTTAGGGCACCGCTCAAAAAAAAAAAACTAAATTCCACACGGGCGGCAACTAGCTACTAGTATGCATATAAAAAATGAAGACTACGAAGTCAACATCAAAGTGCAGATCGAACGCCTTACTCATGAATCTTCGGTCTACCACTAAGCTGTCACTGTCCCTTAAAGAATAATAATAATAAACACAATTACAACTTTTGTGATTTATATTAACAACCAATTAAAAGTGAGCTGAGAAACAATAAATATGATAGGCGGCGCATAAATCTCGCTTCGACGCGGTTGAGTTAACAAAGCTTGGGTTTACAGGCTAAGGTACAAATTAGCATCCACTTTATCGACAAATAAGTATTATATACCTATTATATTAACGATATGTAAAGAGCAATAAGGATGACCCTTATGTGATGAGGAGGCATGAATGTCATGTACTTAGTTAAAAGAAGGTCAGTCTCGTAAGTGGATGGATGAATAGTGGTTGGTAGGTCTCAGAAAATATGGATAGATTGTTTGAATGAGGACATAGAAAGTACTGATTGCTGTGACGACGAATGACAGAGGGGTTAAAGAGAAGAGCATGTTGTGCAGAGCCTATATGACGTGGGAAATATGCAGTTATACGCACATTTTTGACGTGATATCGATGAACGCCGGCCGTACGCACGAAAGTGTCACGTTCCGCCCAAAGGTGCTATATCATAAAAATAGGTGGCGGTATTTAAAGTGATCTGACTACGTGGTTCATCTGCGGTTCGTAAGATGGCGACCGATGCATTGTTTGTGACCGACTTTACAGACAACGATATTGTATTTTTTTCATACGTGGTGGGTGGTAAACAATCATACGGCTCACCTGATTTGATCAGCCTATTAGTATAAAATAAAAAAAATATGTTCCCCAATGATAATTGACGCTCGGTACAATCTTCAATTCGAATGCCCATTATAGAGCATAAGGGATCCAAAGCAATCGGTAGTCGGAGTAGTATCTTAAACACAAATGTAAATACATATATTTATGACGTCAACTGCCTCTGTGGTGCAGCGGTAGTGTGAGCGACTCCTGATCATGAGGTCTCGGGTTGAAACCCCGGGTCGGGCAGTGTTCTTGGGCTTTTTCGTAAAAAGAAAATTTCTCAGTAGCAGTCCGGAGTTTGGAATTGTGCCCGGTAGACGGCAATAGGCTCGCCCCCTATTACGTGGGACTTAAACATAGGTGGCGAACCGTGGCTGTGTAATACACCTCTGCTTACCCCTTCGGGAAATACAGGCGTGATGATATTTATGTTTATGACGTCGAAAGTTACTTAAACAACTGAAACTAGAAATGTTATAGAATCATTTTAAAAATGTATTTAATGATAAAGGGAGAAGGGTATATTTGGCGTTAAAAAATTAAATAAACCTAATAAAGTAATAAATCACTTATATTAGAAGCAGTATAATACTGTCTATGTGTCTATCTAATATCACGCTATGACCCTTAGGGACGAAGCAATTAACCTGTAAAAGTGGGCGAGGTGAGAAGAATCGAACTGGAAAATGCCTATAGATGTTATCTATCAAGTACATATTTGAACGTAAAAAGTCATAGGCATATTATGCGATTATAATCGATTCTTACATCTAGTACCAAATCACTTGAGGCAAACAGAATGCATTCGCTACGAACGAATACATTCCTTACATGGACCTACCATATTATTTATAATCACGAATAGTATTCATCTAGAAAGTTCCGCCCATATCTTGACTATACAGACAAGAGCCCCCTGTCGCCAGAGAACGTGTACTGAACCGTAGTAGGCCCTCAGGTGAAGCTCCCGAGTTCAACGCGCGTGCGCAAAAAGTACCAGGGTAGTATGAGATCAAACAATATTTACGGTGGACGTAATCCTGCTACAGGAATTTCGACTCTACTGAAATGAAATGTAGTAAAACCGAGTTTCCAAAGGGAATATACAGTTCAAACGCTATACTAGAGACCCTATGGGTATATGGTTAAGGATGTGTTTAAATTGAACCAAGTGTAAATCGTGATACCTACGTGGATATAATAGAAAATCGCGGCCACCTATTCTGAATGCCGTGATCAGGTGATAAAAATAACGTGATAAGATCGGATTGTAAGTTTTACAGAACATGGAAGATTTATTCTGGTTTTAGCTGTTTTTACTTTGAGCAGAGATATGTCGAAGGTAAAATACAAAGCAATATATTTCGTTTCCTTTTTGTTATTTATTTCTTTCTTTCTGCATTACAATGTGCCACTGGTAGCCACGAACCTTCTCCAATAATGGGACAAAAAATGGTGATAAAAATCTTTCCAATCACATACATGAATTGAGGCTACCGTGGAAGTACCACCCTCTCAGAGAATATTAGCGTTAAGTAACGACATTCCTACGGTCGTATTCCATTCGGTGAGAGAGAGCGTCGGAGATACAAATCCCCGTCCTCATTATTACTTTTTCTCCACCTCCCTTCCCTTAAGGTTGACATAGAGCGAGTAAAATCTTGTAGTAGGAAAAAATATTGGTATCGTAATTGGTATCGCCATCTCGCAGGCGTCATATATGACTTGCGCAAGTAATTCCCTTGGTAGTTTTTACGATAAGAACTCGTGGAGTTGAGTAAGACCATGATACTATGCACTCTAATTCATCATAGCAATATATAATTTTAAGACAAAAATATTTAACATCACACCCCGCCGCCAGGAAAGACACCTGGGTATTGTGGTAAATAAGCGGCCGTGCACTCAGATACTCTCCGTACTCTGACACAATATCTGACTATAATTAAATAACAACAAAGTAATACATTGGTGTATTGTAACCACAGGCTGATGTCATACTCATATCCGAGGATGTCTAGCCAGGCCTCCATTACCAGCAGACCACAACCTTCGAGCGCATATTAATATTTTACGAGGCCCTTGTGGAATTTAGTAACGGTCGAGCTATGAATTGTAATTACGGATAATAAGGAAATGGGTGTGTTCTTTGTTGGCAATATCTCGGCTTATTACTTATAAAACACGCAACGGATTATGACGTATCAACTGTTTTCACTGACAATTACATATTTTTAGGGGAGGTTAGCGTGTACATCGATATATTTAATTAATCCTGGAAACGTTCTCGTCCAAAACGTTCTGTTTTCAGCGGCATTTCCTACCGCGTACATGAAAGCTCCGGAATGAACTCCCAGCTACAATGTTTCCCTAGGACATATTTTTAAACAAAGTCTAGAAGAGCATTACTCAAGGAAGCGAACTTGGCTATGCTCATGGTGTTGCCAAAGTCCATAGGCAGACGTTGTCTCACTCACCCACCATCGGGTGAGCCACTTGCTCGTCTGCAATAAAAAAACTAACATATATGTTTAAAGTTCTGTATTAATTCTAGCCCTAATTGGTAGTAATTGTAGCCCAATGGCGAAGATATAACTTTTATAGCGAGCGAATATTAAGCAGTTAGCACACCTGATATTAATATTAGGCTTCGTCAATTGCATTAATGGGTGTACAAATTATTTTTATATTTTTTACATTGGCAACATTGTATTTTTTACGATAGCGGGCGCAACTTAGACGAAGAATAATATAGACTCGCTACTATTTTGACATTAAGGATGAAGAAAAGGGTGCACATATTAGGTTTTACCAAGAGTGAGAGAGACACATGTATAAGTATTTTTATCCTTTTCGCGTATGCGTTATTTGTATTTGGACCCAATCAACTGGGTCCAAACAATAAGATGGCCAACCGTCCCTAACATCGGTATGTAAGCTTTTTTTTTTTTGTATTGACGTAAAAAAAACCTTCATTAATCACGTTATATACGCTAATATTATATGTTCTAATACATTTTAAGCAAAATATAAGCATAGCTGCAATTTCTTTTGTCCTGACATTCTTGTATCCGGCTAAAACAGGTAGTACATTTTTAGTCAACAAAGTTATAATCATAGTTATCTCTTAAAATTATTCCGGCTATCATATGTCAAACTATTGCTATCTCGACACTGCATACGTTGATAGCTTGTCTATAATATCCTTTGTCTAAGGGGCGCAAATAAACTTTGAGCAGTTATAATTCTTAGTCGGGACACATTGACACCTTCGCACAGCTGTGCGAGCTTCTCGTCAATTAATCTATAACCACTGCATGGGAGCTTTACAGTTTACAGTTACTGTAAAAAATAGTTGGGTTGTCAAATACCTTACAAAAAAAGAAATACTAACTTAAAATTCTAAGATGTGCAATTATGATTGGTATATATGAGTATTTTATTATTATGTGGAATGATGGCTTCTACAAGCAAGTGGACGGAGTGGCCATGGGTTCGCCAGTCTCTCCCGTTGTTGCCGACATATTTATGGAAGACTTCGAGGAGACTGCCCTAAAAACCTCACCTGTGGTCCCCCGTTTCTACAAGCGGTACGTAGATGACACTTTTACTATATTACCATCTGATAAAGTAACCGTATTCCTAAACCATCTGAACTCCATTAATCCTAAAATTCAATTCACTATGGAACTGGAGTCAAATAACTCTTTAGCTTTCTTAGATGTTATGGTAATCCGTAACCCCAACAACACCTTGAGTCATACAGTGTATCGAAAGAAAACCCATACCGATAAGTACCTGAATGGAGAGTCTCACCACCATCCTTCACAGTTGGCTACCGTGTCTAAATCTTTGTTTCAGAGAGCACAAGGAATCTGTGATGAAGAACACCTGGCTGGAGAGTTGCAGCATGTAAAGAAAGTTTTACATGCAAATAAGCTGCAGGTTCCACGCCGCCGTCACAGAAACCGAGTGAAGCCACCCACAGTTGAGCGCCTCCCTGCAGTCCTGCCCTATGTTAAAGGAGTCACTGACAAGATTGGCTACATTCTTAAAAAAGCTTCAATTAAAACCTACTATAAGCCACTCAAAAGAATTAGTCAATTTTTACCACCAGTCAAGTGCCATATACCCTTACAGGATGCAGGAGTATACAAGCTGGATTGTGATTGTGGTCTCTCCTACATTGGGCAAACAAAGAGATCCATAACAACTCGGATCAAAGAACACATAGCTGATGTGAAGCACAGTCGCTATACAAAGTCTGCAATTTGTGAGCACACACAGGACCACACCCGCCATTACATTAGGTTTGACAAACCTCAAATCCTCGCAAAAGAACATCGATATCGCCCTAGAATGATACGTGAGGCTATTGAAATTAAGAAACATCCCAATTTCAATAGAGAAGACGGCTGGGTCTTACCATCAAGCTGGAATCCTGTGATAGGCCTCACCAAACAGAATACAAGAAGGCACACCACAAGATTGCAAGACACAGTTAGCGCTTATTGTGTAGATAAAACCCACAGTAGTGATTAGTTTTTGCCTTTTATAAAAAAAAAAAATTTAAAATTTAAGCCTTATTAGATCTCAGTAATTCCGTACAAAATTTAATAATCCATAACAGTTGTTGCCTACTGAGTTTTCTGGCCGGATCTTTCTCAGTCAGGCCGCGTTCCGATCCGGTGGTAGCTTCTTAGTCTTAGCTTTTGGCAAAATCAATAGATTTAATAATATAAACTAATAACCAAGATTGTCTTCTTACTGGTAGTAATTGGTAGTTTGTGGTAGAATTTTTGAGCACTAAATAAAAACAAAAATTTTACAATTTAAAGAGGAGTATTATACTCATTTTAATATACTAATTTAAAGTCTCATACATTGTAAGCATAAACATTTGAAGTAGATATTTTCACTGTGTTTCTAAACGAATATTAGGTGGGTTAAAAGAAATAAACCAAAAATTTTGTAAAATCATATACTGTGGGTAGATGAAACCGTTGAAATAACATATCAACCTTGGACGTCTATCATCTAAGTCCACCCGTGATCATGAATGCTGTAAAGTATTCGAAACGTCGGGATAGGAGTAAAATCAAGTAAACGCGATAGATTCCGTAAACGTAGTTTTATTTCAAAATGTGTAACATTCGCGTAAATATCAGAAAGTATTATATATGAGTATGGTTGAATTTGTAGCCCCGTTCAAAACGTATGTAAGTTTGCTGTCTTTTTTTTTCAACCTCTTTTCTATCCTACTATTGGGCACTGGTCTCCTCTCATGGTGAAAGGGATTAGGCCATAGTCCACCACGCTGGCCCAGTGCGGGTTGGTAGACTTCACAGACCGTTGAGAAAATCTCTCAGGCATGCAGGTTTCCTCACGATGATTTCCTCCAGCGTTTTTCTTTTTTCAAGTTTGTTATTTTAACTACACTACGAATAGTAGTAAGTAGTAATACAGAGAATAAAAAAAAGTTTATCAATTACGAGCTGCCAACGCGACTTGCAATGCGTATTTTTTTAGTTATTTTCATTTTTGTGCGCAATTTTAATTATTTATTCAAAATAAAGTTAGCCTAAGTTACTCCTCAAAACATCAGTTATCTGCAAGTGAAGGTCCCGTCCAAATCGGTCCAGCCATTTCAAAGATTATCCGGAACAAAAGGCACACAGATAGACAGACAAAAACTTAAAAAATTGGTACATATTTTGTTATCATAGGTACATCTGTCACATAAATTTAGTAAAAAATCCTATATTTAGACATTTTAACCTTATTAGTTTATATAGATAGATTATAATCGCTCAGAAAAAAGAACATCCACCATAGACGGTCTTTAGATAAAAAATTATTACTTGGATGCCCTCCGCATTTCACGGTGACTGAAAAGAGTTTACAAAAAGAAGTTGAGTGTTCCAATATGAATAATAATTTTGAAAGCAATTATATCTGAAAGCTGAATCCAATAAGTGCAGACGGAAGCGTGCAAGCGAGGTACTGTGTACTCAGACCCTCGGTTCAAACAAAATGGGGAGACAAATTGATTAAAGAATGGCAACCCCTATTGTATCGGAGTCGGACGAACTGTGGTGAATCCCGGCGATACGGGCTTGCTTTAACTTTGGGTTATGATGGTAACATATATTATGATAATCAAAAACTTATCTAGAAATTTTTTTTATATCCTTTTTTAGCATTTGATATGCTTAGGCATTATATACATTAAACACAAAGTGAAAAATGTGAGATCGAAAATAACAGTCACGAGCAGGATTTGAACCTGCATCTCCTGGATACCGTCCAGATGCTTTGCCAATTCAGCCATCGTGACCATTGCTCTCTACTGCTAATTTCGATAACACATTCAGTGGTCGGTATAATGTATGAAAATACTTCCGACAGATGGCGCAGGCGTCACCCAAGACGTTAAGAATGAATGTGTTCTGTGTAACTGAGAAAGATCCGACCAGAAAACTCAGTAGGCAACAACTTGTTATGGATTATTAAATTTATGCGGAAAATACTAACTAATCACTACTGTGGGTTTTATCTACACAATAAGCGCTAACTGTGTCTTGCAATCTTGTGGTGTGCCCTCTTGTATTCTGTTTGGTGAGGCCTATCACAGGATTCCAGCTTGATGGTAAGACCCAGCCGTCTTCTCTATTGAAATTGAAAAAAACTACTACTTGCTAACTGTACTACTAACTGTTCAGTGATTTCCAGGAAGGTTTATATGTTATAAACATCCCAAATTTAACTCTTTTAAGCAGAGAATTTGAATGATTTATAAACAAATCCTCCTAAAGATTTTCTTTATTAGGCAATGGCCTCGTGCGAAGTGCGATGTATCGCTAATAACATTATCTTGCAGTTGTTTCATAAATGCATATATATTTCATACACATATTTCACTTGATTACCTAATCGTAGTCGTAGATATCCACAGGATGCACGCAAATAAGCCCATTGATTTCATATTAAGTCAAAATTTTATTTAAGCGTTGAAACTGTAATCGTCTATTGGTAAAGCTCTGAGACGGTAAGATTTTCACCGATATCTTTAACAATTTTAGTCACACTTCAGCCAATTTACATAAACCTTAACGAATTATACGCAACCCAAGTCTTCCTCTTGAGTCATCCCATCTATTGGTGAAAACCGCATGAAAATCCGTTTGGTAATATTTGAGTTGAGATGAGAGACGCGTGGGGGGACATTTTTATAATATCTAACATGTATATTAGAAGATATTTAATGGACAGCCGCTCCGAATAAAAAAAAATAAGATCTTAATGAGGCTTACTACGGTCTAAATTATAAAAGAGGCCAACTCGTATGCCCACACATGTCTCGTTGTTTTTATTCCACCCAAGATCGCTGTCAAACACCGCTGGATAATCAGGTCGACTAGTCGAGTGAATATCGCATTCCAACTGGGGCTTATATTATACATGTACAACATACAAGTAGGACCCTGACGGTAGATAAGCAAGGGACCTTCGCCTTTAGCAAACGTAGACAAAATTAAATGCAGAATAGTCTACTTATATGGAAATGTCGTAGTTTTAATAGCATATTGGATTCATAACATTTAAAAGAGGAGATTTTTGTTAATAATGTATAATATATTTCTAATACTTAAAAGAAAGAATTATTTGTGAAAATTGGAAAAAAGAGAATAGTATGAATTTTAATTGCAAAATTAAACTTAAGTAAGTACTATATTGGAATAATGCATGTAAATGCATCCGATAGCTGGTGGCGCGGGTCATAAAGTCATGTGATGTGGAGATTGGGTGTGGCCGTCGATTACTACGATGGCTTAGCGCACTTAGAGCACTTTACCGGATTGGAAGGGACGCGGGTTCGTATCCCGCTCGCAGTAAAAAAAACTTTTTTCACATTTTCACAAATAATTTGTTCTTAAGTATAAAATAATCACTGATTGATAGTTTCTCCGTATAGAAACTTCTAAACCAAGCAACGGATTTTGAAAGTTTTTTCACTGTCATTGAAGTATTTTTCCCAGGAAGGTTATTTATGTTATGTATTATGTATTCTAATTAAACATTTAATTAAAAGAATTTTAATGTTTTATAAACAAGTAACCTCTAGCTAGGCTATCACAGCCACATCGCAGATAATTATCGAAGTATAATTCTTAAAAGATTTTCATCAACAAACGCTGAATATACTGTTTTCTGTGTGTTAAGTTTATTGTGCATAGAGAAGATAGAGTACCTCTAACAATGTTAACGAGGCAAGAGGATTGGGACATAAAAAGTCCCTTATTTTTTGTGTAATGTCGACTACATTTTTGTCCTCAACATTTGGGATGATCGAAAGGTCAGTAGGGTAGCTCAGTGGCTTAGAGCACTTCCCCGGATTGGAAAAGATGCGTGGTTCGATTCCCGCCCCTACTAAAAATCTCTTTTTCTTTATTCACAAATAATTTGTACTTTAAAACGTAGCGGAGCATGTCAATAGCTAAAATAAATAGATCTAAAATGTTTGAAAAAATCGCGCCATCAAATAGTATGAATTTTAATTGCAAAATTAAACTTACTATATTGGATGCATGTAATGCTTGCCGGTAGATGGCGTTAGTCGTAAGACAAATATGATTAAGAATTTGGGATGATCGAAAGGTCAGTAGGGTAGGATTCCCGCCCCTACTAAAAATCTCTTTGTCTTTATTCACAAATAATTTGTACTTTAAAAAGTAGCGGAGCATGTCAATTGCTAAAAGAAATAGATCTAAAATATTATATTTTTTAAGTCAACACTGCCCTAAGAAATAGATCCCTATATTGCGATGGAATTAATAAGTAACTGTCCTGAACACACGAACGCATGACACGAGAGTTCGGCATGTCATCCATCCATCCATCAGCCTTTTAAAGTCCACTGCTGGACATAGACCTCCCCAAGAATGGGGGATAGTGCCGTAATCGCCACGCTTGGCAGGTAGGTTGGCGATCGCAGTGGATGTTGTTAATACCCGAAGGAGTGCTACTGCCCACTCCCCCGGTATTCCCTCAGTCGGCTCTTACGACTCCCATGGGTGGAGAGGGGTGGGACAATTCTAAAGCCGGCCCCACACGGCAATCGGCATGTATATCATTGCTATTTGGGCAAATGTTCATCTTACTCTCTGTTTTATGTGATGTTTCGTAGCATTGCACTTTTAACCAAGTTTAGATGAACCCACTTAGGCATTAAAAGTATGCAACTCAAAGCGGTAAGGTATCTGTAAAGCGTTCTAATCTACGTCGTCTCCTCCGATCTCCTTGCAATCGGTGGGGAGGTCGTCGGTGCGCGGGCAGCCGGCTCAAGCACGTATTACTACGGCTGACTGCGCGAGCGCATACGCGCGCTCGCTACGCATTACAATCACGCGCATTTACTAAGAATACGTATAAATTATGCAGGGTTGATATAGGAAAGTATTTAGGAATAAAAATCGCAGTTTTTTTTAATCTATACTAATATTATCACTGTAAAAATAATTTCGTCTGTTTGTTAATCGATTTTGATAAAATGGCTAAATGCTGTTCGCTTTTCGCGGGGACATAACAGAGGGTCACGGTATGTGCAAGTTTTTTTTTAAATTTGTAGTAGAAAGTGTGAAGTTCCACTAGGAGTAGAAAAAATTGTAACGATCGCGACTTCTAAAGCTGAAGATTCAGAGATACGAGTATTTTATTAATTAAAAACTTATGATAGCCTTCTTTATGTAGGCCCTTGGGTTATAGGTGACCCATATCAAACAATTAAACCCTACATATTCGTATTTTTGACGTGACAACGTCTTATAAATTGGTTTGCCGGGTGACACTTCAAGAAACTGCGTTACGCTCCGCTCACGTTATGCGCTCACAATGAGAGCGAGTGAGAGGCACGCGTCCCTTCCACTCGGGCATGGTTAGCCCGCCTAAGAGCGAGAGAGACGAAGAAATAAAATTTTGTTAATATGAAATTCAGTGCGAGATTCTTTGTATAAATTAATGTTTTAAATATAATTCTTTGTATAAATAAATGTTTTAAATTGTTACTATTATTTCATCCTTCTTCCTACTATACGAATGAATATTCACATTAAAATTATTTTACCACTCAAAGTCGTTGTCACGTAAAACTTTCGCCCGTATACCGACTTTACAGGCAACCAATTTTTTTGACTTAAGTACCTACATACGTTTGTATGGTATAATATAAGATTTTTCTTATTACTTAAATAATTATTAAATTAATATATCTTGGAGGCCTTGGTGGGCCCTCAGTGTCCTTATTATATATTATAAACTTTTTATAAAGCTAACAACTAAATGGTGTTAGTGTTGCAAGATATCCTTATTATCCTTCCTATCCTCATCTTATATCCTATCTTCTCGCTCAACGATAACACAAAATGACCTATTTTGTAAAAATAAATTATGATATGGGCCAACCCTAAAACAAAATCATCGTATACAATACACTACCCGTTGTCGCTGCAATTTGCACAAGTTTCTTTGAATTTGTGATAATTACGAGATAAAAATACCGTACCCCCAGATATTTCACCGTCGAGGAAATTGCTGATACGAATCGTGATAAGTTTCTAGTTAATCATACTGTATTCATTCTAGATAAAAATGCGCATTACGTAAAAGAATATTTATTTAAATAATGTAAAGCAAAATTACATCTAACATCATAATTCGGACCAATTCTGAAAACTGTATACTTGCTTATCCCAGCATGAATGGGCCGGCTCGTTCGGGGAAGTACCGCCCTCTCACAGAAGATCAATGTGAAACAACGTTAGATACTCCTACCGTCGTGTCTCGTATGGTGAGTCAGAGCACCGAATGCCCTTATCCTCACCTTATTATCCCTTCCCCTCCACCTTCTAATCCTGTCTTGGGTATGGCGAAAAAAACATTCTCTTCAGTTTATTATCTTGAGATTAGCGCGTTGAACCAAAAAAACATTCTCATCAGTTTCATTATATTAATTAATGAATAGACCGAAATTGTTTCCAGGAAACTGTACCATTGAAAATAAATACGCGCTTGTTGAAATGATTAAGTTCTGAGAAATATGTTTGTTTACTCAATGTCAAAGATTGTTTTATATTGGCACTCAATGTTAAAACCACATCACCGGTATCGAGAGGAAACCTGGCGATATTATTTTTCGTTTGTGCATAAAAACCTTTGGAAACTGTACTTAAAACGTGTCGATACAGTAAATGATTACGCCTAGTCTCGAACTTTACGTGCATTTTACTGTGCGTGGTTTCAAATTAAACGTCGACGAGGGTGACAATCGCCCCCAGCGACAGCGAACACAAGAGCCGAATCCGAAGTTGCATCTACATGAAGATATTTCATCTCAGTAGATACGGATCTTCTGAAGAGTCGTGTAAGGGCCCCAAATTACCGCAGCCATTAACAGGTTTTAGATAACGGCATTCGTACCTCTGCCGCACACTATTCTATTGTCTCTGAATATGGACCTTTGATGTGCGATCAAATAACCCATAGGTGATATAAATCTGGATTCTATGAGAAAATTGTCGCTTTTACTAATTATTACCACGTGAACAAAATCAATGATTTTTTATTTTATTTACTTTTAGATTATAGCGACACCCGCACTTAATGTCGTGATGACTGTATCGTTATTAAGATATATATCTTCTATTTCCCTAACGATTGTGGAAGGTGCTCCGCGAAGAACTAGTGGGATGATAAGCGCGAGCAGTTCGCTATTGGGGGGAATATTAGAATAACAAATCGATTACAAACTATTGAAAAGTATAAAAATCGAATGGGTAATGCAACCTGTATCTGGTACGATGCGTTGTTTTATTTATGTATGTACTTACGTTGTAATTTAACAAAGCTTAAGCGTGCCGCGTATCATTTCTGTTAACATAGTTAATACAAGACAATTTCTTACCTCTGGTGTGTGTTATACGATAAGTACAGTGCAATAAAAAGGAGACAATCGTCACCGAACAATGTGAAGATACGAAGTCGTGATATCGAACTGGGACTTGCTGGGTTCTGATAATTCTACAAATCAGTCCTAAGTACACTCGTCTGGAAACCACCAGCGTTTCCCTCCTATTGCAGCAGGGTCACCAGCAATCTCGCCACAGATGACATTGTGTAGTCTTAGTCTACAATTAAACTGGTGGTAGGGTTGAGTAGCAAGTGGGAGTGCTTACTTGTTATCTGCCCCAAGTCGGTACCACCATCTTCGTGTTTTTTTTATTGCTTATGGTGACAGACGAGCCACGGCCCACCTGATGGTAAATGGTAATCGTCGCTCATGGACTCAACTATACAGGGAGAATTGTCAAGCCGCTGCTCACATTTCATTTCATATATTATATAAAATGAACGAACACGTCACACAGGAGATGGTGGTACCAACCCGCTCGGACCCGATAGCAAGTGAGTACTCCCACTTGATACATAGCCGTACCATTAGTAATGCAATGGGTGGTAATTGCTTACTTCCCTTTGTCGCCTTGTACGACACCCATGGAAAAGAATGGGGTGGTGACACTTGTATTCTTAGGCCGTCACCACACGGACAAACGGGTCACACGGGTCTTTTGTTTGTAACGGAGAGCCAGTCAAATCATTAATTTCCAATGCGCGAAATTGAAAAAGCGGAGGCTTCCCTGCCACAATATATAATATATCGTCATCTCTTAAAAAAGACAGCAATTTGTATCTCAAGCCTTGCTGTGCCTGTACATTGTTGTGTCTATTCTGTGACAAATTGCTGTATTAATAGTGGAGTGTCCGTTACGCTTGAGCTTCGTGGGTTGTAGCCGTTACTGATTTACTACGCGTATTAATAGGATAACGGCGCCTCCCGTTACGCCAATGTTTTGAGCAAGATGCTATCTATGCCCAACATTGGCTGGCCAACCGAATAGTATCGGAATTCTGTAAAAACGTTAAACCTCGGCGCTTCACACGACGTGATTGTGCTTTTACGTGCCATGTAGAAATGCACCTATATAATGCATTTCGTTCACCGACCAATGATAAAACAAACATGCGTATAATTTCAAAAAGTTGGCTATCAGTAAAAAGATGTCTTCGAAAATGCACAATTTTGCGCATGTGCCGTCATTACGCATTCCGTGTGACTCCGTTCTCAGCTGTTGCAACAGTTAATAAAAGTCACAGACGCAGTAATAGGCGCTATAACTCATGTGAGTATGGCTCTAGGAGTAACGAGCCGGGCAGATGTGTGCCGCACTTATATGGTATAAACATTATTAGACTGTTTATAACTATAAGCCTTATTTTATTATTTCCACGATAACGCGTAAAATAGTTGCCCATGTCAAAGACTTGAAATAAAAGTTACACACGTTAAGAAGAAACACTCGTCATTTGGTAAAAATCCCATAATTTGTATTAATTAGGCTAGCCATTAAATGATGGATGTACATACATCAGATCAGTTATTACTTTCAAACTAATTTATGTAGATAATTACTATATTTTAGTAATTATCCAGATAAATATAATAGCTTGATAATTACTATAAATATACCTGTAGGACTTTTTACAAGCCTGGATAATGATGCATAAATGTTGTCTCAAAATTTTGTGGCCAATCAAAACCAACTATAGAACCGCTTTTCAAACCCACCTAATATTATAAATGCGCTTGATTTTGTGAGGATTTCTGAATTTTTGAAAGTTATTGTGATGTATCCTATAGCATATATTAATTGGCAAACATGTTGGCAATTTCTTTAGATGCGTAAAAAAGGGCTTTTTAGAAGAAATCGCTATTTCCTCCTTTAGTTAAAGCGCGATTGGTAAAAGTGAGCTAAGTCAGCCAATCCTTGCCCACGCACTGTGTCAGTATTCACTTAGCTCCCAACGACAGTGGCCATTTGGTATTGCCCAGTAACATTTTCCTCCAAAGCCACATTTTTGTCAACACGCTTGCTGACAACTATACGTTTACTCAGGAAAATGGACGGTTCCTATGAGATAACAATATTTAAATAGACATTATTAAATTGCTGTAGAGTTACCAATTTACTGAACGGAAATGTTATCACTGGATTCGACTACAACTATTTTTTGGTTTTACAGCGTAAGTGATATAATAATCCCAATTTATCTTGATTCTATCTTAAAGCCATTACGCACTGTCGATTAGTTGTCGGCAACTCGGTCGCTGGCGAATATGACTTACTATAAGCAGAGTTTATACGATGCCAATAACGCTAGCGCCAGTCCTGCAGACAAGGCAGCGTTGGCCTGGCCCCTGTTATTTAGACTCGCCGCGTAGTGGCATTGCACGAGCGACTACCAGTCGCCGGTAACCAACAGAAGCACTGTCGTAAAGACCGTGTCACCAAAGTACTGATACATACAGCAATATACGCCGATCGCTCGGCTTGATCTCGTGGCCCTAGGTGCCTATGTTTTGGTCGCCGAGAGACCGAGTCGCCGGCGACTAGTCGACAGTGCGCAATGGCTCTTAATAGATATAACGAGCAAATGTGCCGAGAAAGCTGAATCGCGGCAAGCCGAATGGAAGCGTACGCCTCTCCATGCAAAATTACCTATGTATAAACCATGAATCGAGTTAAAAATAATATAACGTGGTTTGTTACTCCGTAGTCTCAAAACACGATAGACAGGCCTAGTGGCGTAGTCGGTAGTATAACCGACTTCCGTGCACGAGATCGTGGGTTCGATTCCCACTTAGGACAGTTATTTGTGTGATGAACATAGATATTTGTACTGCGTCTGGGTGTTTTCTATAATGTATTTACAAAAAAAAAGTAATTTAAGTATTATATCCGTAATCTGGTACCCATAGCACAAGCGTTAAGCTTAGTTTGGGAGCAGAGGACGTTGTGTGAAATGTCCGTAAATATTTATTTATTTATCAAAATTTTGATACAATAGAAAAAGGTAAGTATGTAAGTAGACGAGCATGGTAGATATGCTTAAAAATATAAGCTCGTAACAGTTGGCTATAAATCAGAAAGAGAATCTTACCAGCTACACCTATGTCACATCATCTGTTGAATTCTTACGAGCAGTCTCATTTACAACAGCATTTATGACCAAGGAATACCGTTAACAATATTTACAAGGAATAATTCCAATAAATTATCACCCTTATATAAATAATTTGTAAATATATATGTATCTTTTGCGAATACATCGGCAGCTGGCAATGGAAAACGTAAAGCGTCCGAATGGACGTTTTTACAGCTCAGCGTTTTAGTGTTCAGTCGGGGCGCTAAACTTATTTATTTATTGGTTATTGGGTGGTGGTAGAGAGATACAGCGATTATACGATAGAGGAACAACTCTAGTTTCACTGTTTTTAAGACAGATCTCAGACTAAGAAAAAAAAGACACCGCACTGTCAAATAAAAAGTGAAGCCACTTTTTTTAAAAATGTGTACGAGAATGTGTTCACCGGAAAGAAAAAATCCCTATAATTTGGGTAAATTTTTAAAAGTTCTATGTGTAAAACTTAAAGGAATAGTAAAAGTATAAAGTAAGTTTACAGCAAATCATATAAGGAATAGTATGGCGCTAATGACGTATTCATATACTTACGTAACATATATATACGAAATCGTTGAGTCATTTCGGGTAATTTTAAATCGTACTCTACACTTGTGATTTATGTCATTTCGTTTTGGCATGGCTTTGATTGTATTTGTGTGCGTGAGCGCGTGTAATTACTAGTTCGGCATGGTTTTAAATGGCTTCACTGAATTGTTTGTTATATTTTTTTTTTGGTCTGAGAGACAGAATTGCTATAACAGAGGTGTCGAGTGCGATCCCCAGTCTGATTCTGTGAACTACATAGCGAAATACAAGAACATTTTTATGTGGTTCGAGATTCGAAGTGAAGATCTCGCGACTAACAGTTGCACTCTCATGACATTTACACCAACGAGACAATATAAAATACGATATTTTTTTTTCATAAAATTAATATTTGCCATCAAAATTTATAAAAAAGCGCCTGCTAATAAAAATGATGTTGCCGTGTAGGGCCGGCATCAAGAATAGCTCAACCTCGTCTCTTCCTATGGGAGTCGTAAAAGCCGACTAAGGGATTACCGGGGGACCGGGCAGCGTTCCCCAGTATACTAAAAACATCCACTAAGATCGACAACCCGCCTGCCAAGCGTGGTGATTATGGTAAAACCCCCCATTTTGGAGAGGCCTAATGTCCAGCAGTGGACGATGAAAGGCATGGATGGATGGAATAAAAATTAAATAAAACTAAGATTTTCTCGTAATAAACCAAATATATAGTAACAAATCTTCTTTAAAATACTTTTATGAAAATATCATTACATATTTGGTTGGTAGTACGACTGTAAAATACAAAATGTACATCTTAATTTAACCAAAGTTATGTATTACAATGCGCTAATTGAATCATTTGAATTTGTTGTAACAAGTAATCCGTCGAATTAACATAAAAATTAATTACCTGGGTATATATAATACTCGTGATTTAATGATGAACAAGAGCTCTCATATTGCCACACACATAAGAATTTCAATTCATCAATTTTAAAATAATTGTGCTAATTACACTGTAAGCGAGTTGTTATTTTAACTTATTGTACGAATTTTTATATTTAATAAGAAAGATACAATTCTTTATAATGAGTAGACTACTTTATTACAGTATGTAGATTTATTTCCAAAATGCGGACTCATACAAAAATTAAAGAGCGTACACCATTATATTTGGTAATTAATTGCATTTATATCCATGAATATTGACACGATAAGACCTCCAAATCTAGACTTGGGCTCATGTTGAACCTTGGCGCGGCTTAAAAGCAGCAGAGTCTAATGGATAATATTAACATCAGAACTAAGAGAGGATTTACAGCATTAGTGAAAGAAAAAGTGAACATAATACTGCAATGATACAGATTGCACTACGACATAAAACTATAGTAAAATTCTAAAATATATTCGTATTCAGTCGTGAGGTTAAAGTGCGCGCGTTCAAACAGATATGGTAGATTTTGATCCTATTACACTCGACTCGAATATAAAGTCCAATAGACAGTACTCGGTTAAATTATTGTAGATAACTACCAAAATACTTCTCGCTATTAAAATTTTCTATTATAATAATAAATTTAATAATCAATGGACCTTTAGATTCAATAATACGTACGCGATGGGAATTTTAGAGGGCTTAAAACTATTCTATGTACTTAGTGCGACCATCATGACTGAGTCCTGTTCAAGCCTTACAGATAAAAAGGCACCCTGTCACATTTAAAAACGTCACACACCAACAGTTACCAGTTACCAGTACCCGTTGTCCTAGCCAGATGAGCAACAAACGCGATAAGACGACGCTACACGACGCGATACGAAAATATGAAATAGAGGTTGTTTGTACTTATGGCCTACGTTGCCGCCTAATATAAATGCGACGAAACGCGATTAAAGGTATTATAGCCGCAATACGTCGCATCGCGTCGCTCACCTAGGACAATGGGTTAGCAAAACAGTAAGAGCAAAACAGTAGTATACTGAAACTGTTACTAGAGTAACATAACTGATAAGGAGATCGCTGGAAACATCTCGCTTAGACCGCGGTTTAAACTAAAAATTGGTGTAACGTCCCGCCGCCCGCATCGGTCGGACCGCGCCGTGTTATTGTGGGCCGACGCGACGGATTGCCCAAGTTTACAACATGTTGTTATTATGTCATTTTGTTTTGTTCCTTGTGACTGGTTTCGGTCAGTTTCCCTTCTTGGTGTCTATGTAGCATTGTACTAGCGTGATGTTTATTATAAACATCATGCCTACTGCTTTAAATTTTAGGGATCCAAGAACATCTGCCTACCACAGTTTTGCATCAAACTAAATTCACCGAACCTGCGTCTCTTCCAATCCGGGGAAGTGCTCTAGATCACTAAGCCATCGCACTGACCAACGGCCATTCTCAATCTCCACATAACATTTGTCTTTACGACCCACGCGTAGCGGTCTAGATCACTTCCCCGATTGCAAGAGACGCAGGTTCGAATCCCGCTGGCACTACTAGTACCTACCAGTTCCCTTTTTCCACTTTCACAAATAATTTTATGCTTAGAAAGTGGTTAATTTCTAACTTAAATCTATTTTAACATAATAATAATTAATAATTTTGTCGTCCGAAGTTACACTCGTTGAATCCCCGTTGAGCGGTACCAGGAGAGCATACTTTCGAAGCGAACGAATACAAATAATATCACATACACAATTCTCGAACATCTACGTATTCTTGGAAACGGCTATATATTTTACAACTTATCCACAGCGTGTAATAAAAAATCTAGTGGACGGGTGTACTCTGGCGGTTTCCTGCGCGATAAGCAACTGATGGATCACTTCCTATGGATTAGGGATGCTCGATAATTTGTCTACTCTGCACACTGATTCCACTCACATTTGTTTTAAATGTAGCGTCATCTTAAATACGAGCCTTTATGTACTAAATATTTTGTGGGCAAAGAATTGAATATAAGAACATACACGTATGATAGGTATATGATATATTATTTAATTTCGATATATCGAATTAAGGTTTCTACAAATAAGATCCTACTTTGTATCAGAAACATGCACTTTCAAAGTGCACTAAAAACACGTTTTTTCAAAAGAAATTGATTAGGTATTTGTTAAGGTACCTATTTTATATTAAAATTTATTGAGCACTATTCTTCACAGTATAAATAAACCGCATCCATTGAATTAAAATTCAAATGTAATGAATATAAATGGTAAACATCACGTCGATTGATAGACGCTCTGTAGTAGCGTCAATAAGTTATGTCACTCGAGAAATGGGTGTAAAAACGATGGTAAAAACTAAATACCTACATTTATCGCAAATAATTGTAAGGTAAAATGACGTCATTAATTCAAAATGCCAGCTGCAGATAATAATTATAAATATGACGTCATTCACTAATTTGTACTGGGATAACATAGGTTCAGTGTAAACCGTATTGTAACCCACGCATAATACTTTACTTATATTTTTACCTATATATATAACGCCACTACACTGTTGCCTTGACATTTTGTCCTTTTTGTACCAGGGCGGCATATATATACAGAATGTACATAGTCACGGTTCTTTTGCCATATGAATGACTCATTATGTAACTTAAGAAGCAGCACACGTAAATACTGCAAAAGTATTCACTCTAGATACAGTTTTCATACAATCGGAAGGCATGCAATGAAAATAAAATAAGTTTAACTTCTGTGCCCACGTATAAGTTTAAGTTACAAAAAAAGTTGAAAACATCTAACTGTAGAATGGAACAATAAAGGCCTTTAGTCAAAAGTTTCAATAATGTTATCGACCAAATTTAACATTACCTAATTGAAGCAATTCTGCATATTAATATAACATTGATAGCAGGTTTTATTTACAACTACTATTCGAATCAGATTTTATTTATTTGTAAAACATACTCGTAGGTAAAAAATAATGATCTTAAATAGTGGGTAGTTCACTATTTCTTGTCACTAGGACATACAAATATAATATTCAAATTATTATCGAAAAGAAAGGACATACCTACTTACAAATATATATTTTTTTTATTGCTTGTAGTTGCAGACGAGCCACGGTCCATCTGATGGTAAATGGTAACCGTCGCCCATGGACTCGACTATACCGAGAATATTGTCAAGCCGCTGCTCACCAATTCATTTCACAGATGAAATGAAATATAAACGGCTATCTCCTGCTACAGCCAAAACGCAACGATGTGCTTCGTGGCCGGTCACACGGGAGATGGTGGTACCAACCCGCTCGGGCCGGATACCAAGTGAGTACTCCAACTTGGTACCCAGCCCTACCACCAGTCATGCAATGGATGATAATTGCTTACTTCCCTTAGTCGCCTCATACGACACCCGTGGGAAAGAATGGTGTGGTGACGCTTGTATTCTTAATCCGTCACCACACGGACAGATATATATTCGAATTATAATCGAAATTATCGAAAACTATATTGACTTTGCTACGATCATCATTGCTACACCCATCTATACAAAATGTAAAAGTATTTATTTGCACTCATTTACTTACAATATTATTATTATGGTAAGATTGGTCAGTTTATGATATCTGCAGGCGTATTACAAACTCTTATTTCCAGGCAGTTTACGCCGTAAAGTGAACTGCCTTGCAATTTCGTATACTTATCCCTATAATCCAGCCAGTCAGTTGTCACCGGTTGCTGAACGGATATTGACTGGATTTAACCGTATTACAAACTCACATTTGACGTATTTGACATAATGTTTTGCTGTTTATAAACCATTCAGTATTCGCTGTGTCAGAGTAGCTTGTTTAGAATTGTTTTAACAATCTAAAGTCTAAATAAGCTTAGTTGTTTTGTGGAATTTGATTATAACGTTTTTATTCAATGTGTGACGACGAATTAATATTATATACCTACCGGAGGCGGGTGCGGGAAGAATGCAATGCCTTTAAAATAAGTCATGACGGCGGCGGAGAGTTTATTGCTTGTTACCGACTAACTAAAGGCACTAGTAAGAAACTTATGTAATGTGAAGCCCAAATAAATATGCCGAGCCTAAAAAGCCATGGATTTATCAGTAGAAATAAAGGTAAGTAAGTAATTATTATTAATAAATATAACCTAACTTCACGTAGAAACACGTCATTTTACATATATATCATCCTATTATGTATTTATATTAAATGCAAATAATTTTGATTTCTCAGGTATTAGTATCATTATCGTTTTATGCTACTGGATCATATCAGTGCCCAACAGGTATATTTCGTCACTTTCCATCTCAACCCACGGTGTCGTAGAGTTATCAAACAGATAACAAAATTATTAAATTTGCCTCAAATTCAGGCTAAATACAATTCCAAAGAACATCGCAAGAGCGTTGAGCTAATGTAAACTATGTTAATTTTTAATACATAGATCTGCATACCTATCTAATAACATAATTATACCAACTAGGTACCTAGTTACTAGTATTTTAATCTAAAAGGATTTTTCAGGTTTTTCAATTAATTTGGTATGATGGGGACTTTAGGCTGTATAGATTGCACACATGTAGTAATACTTCGTCCCAATCTACATGAGGAAAGATATTATTGTAGGAAGTAATATCATTCATTGAATGTACAATTAGTAATTAATCAAATTATTTATTTACAAAACTTTTATTTTATTATTACATATTATTTTATTGTTTTCTGTCTTTAAGTTCTTTCTGATTATAATCTGAAACAAAAATATTTCAAATTAGTAATGATGATATGGAAGTAATAAGTGTAGATGCCAGCTATGGAGTACACATGATTCTTTTATATGGTCCAAGGATCATTTGGAAGAAATTTGTACTAATGAGTCCATGTGGTAACTTGGTAATTATTTTCCTTTTTGCTTCTGTCTAAAACTCATACAAGCCTATATTTTAACAAAAATATCTTTGACAGGTGATTCCGGATATCTCCTTAGATGTCTGACGACACCAGTAATCAATGCTACAGCAGGAACACCCGAAGCCTACTACACCGATGTGCACTCAAGAGTATGAAATGTGATTGAAAAAAACAATTGGATTACATAAAGCTCGTTTTAGGTGTTTATTGGTACACCGTGTTTTACACTATTCACCACAAATTGCAGGATCTATAGTTAGTTTGTGTTATATTACGTAATTTATGTGTACGAGAAAATGTGACATTACCACCATCACTTAATGTTGACGAAGCTGCTCAAGAGGTAGCTAGCAGCCAATCTTCCATTCTGGGTCTAGTGGCCAGAGTACTTTTAATGATGGATTAATTGTCCGTCAAGCCCTCATTGGAAGTCTGTGGGATAGTCGTAATATTGCAAATTGAATAATGTGAAAATATTTTAATTATAATAACTTAATTTTTCACAATAGTTTATTATTGATAAAGTGTTGTTATTTGATATCAGATTTCCTAAACAATGCTTTCTAAGATAGTTAGCATAGTATTTTATTTGTTGTTTACTATGAGCATTTTTTTCAATTTACATTTTCTAATTATAATTTTAAATAGTTTGTAAGCAATACTTAGTTATTTTTAATATTTGCATGCCTGGCAGAATTTACTCGGGCTCTTTAACATGTGTTCCATTCAATTGTATGTTTAAAATGTTAAGTTTCAGGTTTATAATTATTTTCCTAGTTTGTTTTATATGGCTTAGCATATTTCTAGTGTGCATTTACATACCAGTAATTATTTATTGAATTATATAACATTATTATACTTTAAATTAAGATGTGAATGTCATAAACTTAAATATTGAACTTGTTTCTGAATGCAACCTTTTACTTTGCTTGGCAACATTCTATCAAGGAAGTGTCCCTTTCTGATACTAACCATCTTGTCTGCACATATCAATTTACCCAAAAATTTATTGTAACCATAATGTTAAAAATCTTAAAAATACAAGAATTAAACATTCAAACTAACAGCAAATTGTGGCTTTTAATTCTTCCAAAGTTGTGAGTTGAGAGAGTTACTTGTAGAGTTGTAGGGAGCAGACTATTTCGTAAAATATGTTTATATTTCTTTAAACTTGTTTTATTTATGTTTGTGCTTGTTCCAACGTTATTATATGGAAGCGAGAGTTGGGTATGCAATAAGGTGCATGAGAGTAAAATCAATGCGGTCGAAATGCGATCTCTGCGGAGAATGGAGGATCTCTGGAGTGAGGCTGACTGACCGCATTCGTAACGACGATGTAAGAGAGCGATGAAAGGCATGAAAGAAGGTATTGGTGTAAAGATGCAAAAGGGAATGCTCCGATGGTTCGGACATGTGGAAAGAATGCCGGACGAGCGACTGGTTAAGAAGATATACAATGCGAAAGTAAAGGATGTAGGTGTGTCTGAGACCGAGACTCGCCTACCTAGACCAAATCGGTCATGTATTGAAGGAAGGTGGGAGTCAGGAGTATCCGAAACCGGCGAGCGTGTATGAAGAGAGTTATGAATGTTGAGGAAGCGAGAGATGTATGCAAGAATAGAGCCTCTTGGCACTCTGTTCTCTCTGCCTACCCTGCAAGGGAAATGGCGTGATGATGAGTAAGTAAGTATTTATGGGTTACAAAAACTTAAGTGTGCCCTATGCATTTCTTTTACCCCTAGTAGTCACTATAATTATCATAATAATATTATTAATAAAAATAAAAAATTAAATTAATAAATAATATTATATTACATTCTAAGTATACTTACATATTATCTATCTTTTCTGTTAGGTTCTTAATTGCCCCTAACATTTCTTTGAAGAGCTCATGATATTTTTTTTCGCATTGCAATTAGTAAATGCAACTAATTAAATGACCATGAGGTCTGGGTTCGATCCCAGGGTTTTGCAGAGCTATTGAGTTTTCTTTGTAAGACAATTCTCAATAGCAGCTTGGAGTTTGGAATTGTGCACTGTAGACAGCAATAGGTTTGCTCCCCGTTATATGGAACATCCTTCGGGGATACACGCTAAACTATGTTATGTGAACGAAATAGTTCCCTTCTTGTGTGTTCTATATCGGTTAAAACTGTGTAGGTACTTAATGGGAATTCAAAAATTGGATTTACTGAAATACTTACACTAGACCATCCTTTCCAGTCTTTAACAGCACCCGCACCCAGGGAGTTGAGTTCTTCGGCTAGAATATGCCAGAGGCGCTTTGTATGTTTCCGCGCATGGGTTGATTTATTAAAGCCTGTTGCCAGGCCTTTGTGGCTATTTGAAAACTCTCACATCGCTTCTAATTGGCCGTAGGATACTCGTCGCCGAATTGAGCCAACATTTTCGTCTAAGGAGCTGTAAAGTATAACGATTTACAATGATAAATGTTTAGCTTAAATAAATCTTACTATACTTAATTATCGAAAAAAAAACTTCTTACGTCATAGTTTCTATATTATTTCTTTTAATAACATATAATTTTCTATTCAGTAATTAACTAAAATTATCTAAAGGATTAGGATGTATTTAAATAGAAAATATGAAACAAGTATGTAGGTACATTAGGTACATACAAAATTCCCGCATTTTTTAAAAAGCGTTCGTTCTAAAACCTAACGTCGTAGTGCTAAAATTTATTATTTTATGAGCATGAGTTGTCATAAAGTTCTCCAATAATTATAATTTTGAAACTGTTGTATTTTATTAACAGTTTTCTCAATTATTTGGTAGAAAAAAATCTAAAAGAAAAACTATTACTTACCAATAGTTAATACAAAAATATTTTTGAACGAAGCACTGTCATAACACAAACGATCAACTATTTTTTTTATAGCAAGCTTGCCAGCGATAAGACGATCAGCATTCGATGTGTCAGAATACGAATTTCAACTGAGTCGAGAAGTGAACTGCATGGAAATTGAATGGATTTAATAAAGTTAGGTATACGCCCCCTGATTTGGCAATTGGGAGCCTTTGAGCGGAATCTGTAGTAGCTTAGCTATGTGAAATGGTAAACAATTTATACAAGTTTTTACTTAAATAGGTAATTCTGAACAAACTTCATAACACCAAGACGAAACTAAAATTAATTCTTCCTACTTTATCCATTCCGTATCGAAACTAAAATTACTTCTTCCTTTATCCTCATCCATACTTATCTATCACTCAGTAAGAGCGTGAAACCCGTCTTTAGTCAATCATTTTTCAAGTATACATATTTTATTATGCTTTCCGCTTGACTACACATTTCGTGTTCTAAAACGATGGTTTCGCCTGAAAAACCAACTTTAAACTGTGTCTCTAGTAGTACTGTGTTCACACCTTACAGAATAGTTGCACATATTGTTAATAAACCACACACACAATCAGTAGCCTACCAAGTATCAAGAAGTTTGTATCATAAATGTATAATTATTATCATAACAAAGACATTTTTGAGCATTGAAACAATGCTTAGTCCCCGCTTGTTTTATGACATCATATTAAGGCTAATATTATATTTTTTTATCGGTAACTTAAAACATTATCTACAGTTGAAAAGATACAAAACTTTCAAAATCTTCTGAAAGCATGTAAGAACTGCATTTCTTAGAATTATTAATACTCGTACATACTTAGGTACTTTAAGATTGAGTTTCTTTTATTATCTTTTTAAAGGGAACCCAGGCTATTGTTTCGGTGGTTTTTTAAAATTTTTAATTTTTTTTTTAACAATAATACCCTTTACTACGGAATAATCCCTGTATAGTGTACAAAGTACACCGAAACTCAGAACAACCGTATTGGATCTGTGTGGGAATTGAAACCACAACACTCAGGCGGGAGGTCAATATCTAAACTACTCCGTAATCTCTGCAATTAAAATGTTATTTTGAAATAACAATTTTTAAAGATACTTCAAATGCCTGCCGGCACAGAGTGCGTGATTTACAAAAAAAAAACAACCTTCAAGAACAGCTTGGTGGAGAGCTAATCATGACGAAAAAAGTGACATTTGAAAAATCACCTTTAGTTTTACGGCTGCCTAAGCAGAAAAGTTTAGACGGTTCACACAGATGTCAGTAATAAAGAGAAGCTCTTTATCAAGATCAATCGTGCTAAATATTTTCCTTTAGTATTTTAGAATGAATTCCGCCGATTTCTTTCAATCTTAATACAAGAGGTTTCGATTTACAAATTATTTTTGTCAAAATCAATCATAATCACTGTTGAGAGGTTCGTCAGAATGACAGATATTTGAAACTGGACTACAATGTAAAATACAGATAACTTTTTTAAAGTCCGCAAACCAAGTATTTTTTTTTATTGCATATAGTGGCAGACGAGCCACGGCCCATCTGATGGTAAATGGTAACCGTCGCTCATGGACTCAACTATACCGAGACTATTGTCAAGCCGCTGCTCACTATTTCATTTTGCAGATATGAAATTAAAGAATAAACGGCTATCTCCTGCTACAGCCAAAACGCAACGATGTGCTTCATGACCGGTCACACGGGAGATGGTGGTACCCGCTCGAACCCGATACCAAGTGAGTACTCCCACTTGGTACCCAGCCCTACCACCAGTCATGCAATGGATGATAATTGCTTACTTCCCTTAGTCGCCTCATACGCCACCCGTGGGAAAGAATAGGTTGGTCACAATTGTATTCTTAGTCCGTCACCAAACGGACAACAATACATTATTTATAAACAATCAATTTCTTTTAAATTAAAAGGTGGGTGACCCCAGGAGACATGGCTAGATTCAAATAACTCTGTTTAATATGCAAACTCGAAGCAGTTTTTTATGTATTATATTTATAACAGATTGGATTCGGTCTTTCGTTTAATTAAGTCGATGTTACGAAACGACTTGTCTAGCGACTTGCGAAACGATAAGTCTAGCAATTTTAAAGTTAACTCCTTTCAATGCTTATATAAAAAGGTTATGTTGCTTAATATGGCAGCGTTTACAATATCAGTGACGGCTTAACGGTAAGCGTAAGTGGCAGTTCGATCCCCAGTTCGGGGTCTTGATTCATGACATCCACTGCGATCGCCAACCCGCCTGCCAAGCGTGGCGATTACGGCATTATCCCCCATAACGGGCCCGCTCGTTGTGGCGTTCTCTTGGGGAGGCCAGCAGTGGACCTTGAAAGGCTGATGGATGGATGGATAATGACCCAAACTTATTATCCTTCCTATCCTCTCGTTAGTATCCTTCTTACCCTTTCCTTAGTATCATTCATCTTCACTTACTATCCCTTTCCATGGTCAGGGTGACGCGCGAGTGGTGCCTGTGATGTTACTAGCATCTATAGGCTACGGTTACCGCTTACCATCAGGTGGGCCGTATGCTCCTCTGCCACCCACGTACTTTGTACTTACCTACAAAAAAAATCTCTATCGTTGTCTACGGTGATCAGTAAGATTTTCTGATGTTTATGGGTTTGCTGCAACAAAACTATCTTTTCTGGGAGACACCCTGGCGAGAGATGTCAATCAAAACTATTGGGTGGTTCATGTGAAAATGTTAAATATGTATAATATGTATTACTAATTAATAGCCTTTATCGTGCGTTAGTAAAAGCAATTTTGTTATTAAATATCAAAACACGAAAACTTACCTTCTGCCAGCGCACCCTACCAAAAGGAAGTTAAACTAGAATTTTAGGGAAAATTTAATAGAAATATCTAGCTCTCGCATGTTCGAGAAGCGAGGCTCACGTCAACCCGCTCCCAAGGGGCTGAGAGCTCGTGCCGAAACAGCTGATTGCCGACCGACCATCATAAAAACCCTATAAAACCACTGCATCCCAACTTCAACCATACGAGTCATATAATAAACTACAATTTTCCACATCACTGGCAACAGACCCTTAAAATAAATGGCTTCAAACAACTCTCAACTCTAACGTGTAGCATACGGATACAAAATCGCGTGTGCATTCATTTCCCTATCCACGTCACCTCCAGAGCATAACTAGGGGTGTTGGTGAATTTGAACTCTATCATTCCCATAAAAGGTTAGTTTTCAATGTTCACGGCATGTTAACGAGATAAAACCAAATGGATTTTGTGCATTTCACTCGGTCGGAGGCCGATGCGTGCCCCCAGCGGTGCGGGTTCTGCATATCGCTTCGTTGGTTAATAAATGTGAATATTTTATACAAGATAGATCGTATGTAATTGTTTTCAGCGGCGCCATGCTACACGTGATTATACGGTGAATGCTTCAATAAAACATCGGCGATTTTGTAATCACTGCTATAATAGAGTACTTAAGGCATGTAATTAATATAATGAATGGTAACAATAGTTCATTCATGGTAAGTTTATGCATTACTATGGCTTACAGTTGGACACTGGCACTTGGTTTGGTCATGAGTGAAGCGTTAGGGAAAGTGATAAAGTAGAAGAGCAGGTGCGTAAAGTTAATCGAGCTTATCTATTTGATTCTTATAATAACAACTCCCCATCAGTACTATAGTAATCTGTAACTAAGCTGCGTAACATTTAAGATAATTGAGAAAAAATTATGACATTACGCCATTTATTTAGGCGCCTCTGAACACAAAAGTTGGTTTTTAAATATCTGTCTGTTTGTTTTTACGCACATCACGAAAAAACTACTGAACGGATTTTGATGAATCTTTTGTCTGATAGATGTAACTGGTACATATTACGTTTTATCCCGCTACTATGTCGGGAACCTGAGATATAACTTAAAAAGTTTTAATACTAAATCCGTCACAGACTACAAGGTAAGTTTCAATCCCCAAAATGGGATCTCCAGAATCTTAGACACGGCTACTTTTTTTAGATTAAGACATTCACATCTACGCATTAGAGCCTTTCTAGTTTAAGTATAAACATTATAGGTGTAATATTGCTCAGAATTTTCTCGCTTCAGCATAAAAATGAGTGCATTTTTGCACCTAAGTATTATAATATGTATTATATAGGTACATATACATATTAGCAATATAAGTAATATAAAATTATAAACACAGCACTTCTTTTTAATATTTAGAATAGAATAGAATAAAACTCTTTATTGGAATACTAAAAAAAAAAACTGTAACAACAAACACAAAAAAAAGAAAGAAATGTAAAGCTAAGGCTTAACTTAACTAGTCTTCCAATTGGCGGCCTTATCGCTCAGAGCGATCTCTTCCAGGCAACCATGCATGGAGAGGAATTGAAGAGAAACATGCCTTTCGAGTTATAGGTATAAGTACTAATTTGTTATAACTTATAGTATCATAAATTTATGTATTGAACATGTTTTACAAAGAGAAATATATAAATGTAGGTATATAACACTGTACACGTATAAAAATATAATTTTATATATAAAGAATATTGTATCTACTTAAATTAATATTGGTGCGACACAGTAGTTGTTTCCGACAGGTAATGTGTTTTGACCCGCTGTTTGAATAAGTTTAAAGAAGGGGATGTTCTTATTGTGATAGGTAGTTTGTTCCACAACATGACCGCTTCAACAGTAAAGGAGTTTCCATAAAAATTGGTTTTATGTTGTGGAACTTCTAATCTCAAGTTTTCTGATGATTTTAATGAGAAAGGGTGAGTATGAGTGGTATGAAGAAATTTAAATCTTTGCCGAAGATATTGCGGAGAAGAAGGATTAAAGAGGATAGTATAGAGAAGGGATAAAATGTGACTATCTCGCCGACGACGTATTGGGAGCCAGTTGAGCTTAGTGCGAAATTCGGAGACGTGGTCATATTTTCGCAGTCCAAATATGACCCTGATACAGAAGTTTTGAAGGCGCTCAAGCTTGTCTAGTTGTTCCTGAGTTAGGTCGAGATAGCAGACGTCCGCGTAATCAAGGATAGGAAGTAAGAGGGATTGTACAAGCGCAATTTTAGTGGTTGTAGGCAGAAAGTTTGTTAATCTACGCAATGAGCCCGCAGAAGCATATATCTTGCGGCTGGTTTGTTCAAGCTGTGGGCCCCATGATAGACTACTGTCGAAAATAATGCCAAGGTTTTTGACGGTTTCACTAAATGGGATAGTGACACCATCAAAGACTATTTTCGGAAGTGAGCCCCAGTCTATATGGATAATTTTCCGAGTACTGCCTATGATGATTGCCTGCGTTTTAAGTGGATTCACTCTGAGACCGTATGTTCTACTCCACTCGGCGATACGGAGCAGATCCAGGTTCATCTCATCAACTGCTTCAGCTAGCCAACCCAAAGGTGCCTGACAGTACAGTTGCAGATCGTCTGCATATAGGTGGTAGGATGACGTGAGACTATGTGAAATGGAGTTGATAAAAATAGCGAAGAGAAGAGGAGATAAGACACCACCCTGAGGTACGCCGGCTGATGTTGTACACCATGAAGAGTAGGTCTCCTCAAAGCGAACCCTCTGCCGACGACCATACAGGTAACTATGAAACCAGTCAATTACCGTTGGAGATATGTTAATGGAGCGAAGAATAGCAAGGAGAATGTCAAAATCAATAGAGTTAAAGGCATTGCTAAAGTCCAGGAGCGTCAGAACGGTAAGCTGACCATCATCCATCCCTAAACGGATATCATCAGTGATTTTAATGAGTGCTGTAACCGTGCTGTGCCCTGAACGAAAGCCAGACTGAAAAGGATTGAGCAGTTCATTTTTGGTAAGAAAATAATTTAATTGTTCAAAAATTAGGCGTTCGAGAATTTTGGAGAGAAATGGTAAAATAGAAATGGGGCGGTAGTCGGGAAAAGAGTTAGGATTAGCTTTCTTAGGCAATGGGATAATTTGAGCTTCTTTCCATGATGATGGAAAGGTGCCGCTGGAAACAGAAAAGTTAAAAATATGACAGAGGACAGGTAATAGGTAGTCAAGAATAGGAATTATCATATTACGGCTTATCATGTCAAGCCCTACAGCCTTTGAGGATATTGAGAGAGTGCTCTTCCTAACATCACAAGCGGTAAATTGACGAAAGACGAATGGAGAATGGTCAGGAGTTGGATAATTTAAGAGGTGATGCAGAGATTTTTGTTTAGTATCTGCGTCCATAATAGGAGAAGTAGAAAAATACTGATTTAATAAATGAATGTCTAAAGATTTCGGGATAGTTTCGTGTCGTGACTTACCAACTCCTAATGACCGAAGGAATTTCCAGACCTTTGACGGGTCTGCATCCTGAACTGATTCGAAAATATGGCGTCGTTGAGCATCTCTACACACCATATTGCAGCGATTCCGCAACCTTACATAACGTGCTTTGTTGAAGTCATTTGGATGGACTTTATATTTCGTTTTAGCGACTGCCTTTTTATGTTTTAACGTCCTAATATCATCCGTAAGCCATGGTGCAGGAACGTGTTTAATTTTTATAGGCCGAAGTGGTGCATGGATATCATATAGCTGAATGAGGAGAGAGTTAAAAATTGATACTTGGTCATCAATTGAATCAGCACCGATAACTGGTGACCAGTCTATGGCTTTGGCATCATTGATGAAATTATCTTTTTTCATTCCACTAAAATTGCGTTGTAGGATTATAGTAGGCTTAGGTTTTGGAGTACGGATTTTGTAGGATAGATAGACAAGATCATGATAGGAGAAATCAGCGGAGAGTTGCCCGTGCTTAGAAATATGCGGCAGAGATGATACTAGTACAAGATCAAGAAGAGAAGGAATAGAATTAGGAAAGTGATGCGTGGCATTAAAAGGAAGAATGTGCATATTGTAAGCGCGAGCTAGACTTTGTAATTTAAGGGAACGATAGTCATTTTTTAGTAAACAGGTGTTAAAGTCACCCATTATAATGGAGTGGCTATAAGAAGGAATAAGATTTTCAAGTATTTGGCCAAAGGACGTGAAATAGTTATTATGAGAAGAATTACTATAGAAAACTCCAAGAAGAATTTTTGTATGGGAAAGTAGAATTTCAATGAATAGATGCTCACCGGTCTGATCAAGAGGTGGTTGTGAGGAAGTACTAACCACGGAAAAGGGTATATGAGATCTGAGATATATGGCTACGCCTCCACCAACACGCCCAACGCGGTCATTGCGAATGAGACGGAAACCAGGTAAAGAGAAAGAAACTGAAGGCAAGGAATTATTTAACCAAGTTTCGGAAACTAATATTCCATGAATATTT
Organism: Leucoma salicis; assembly: GCA_948253155.1. Lineage (NCBI taxonomy): Eukaryota > Metazoa > Arthropoda > Insecta > Lepidoptera > Erebidae > Leucoma > Leucoma salicis. Next base: position 25,377,121 of record OX411812.1, read on the forward strand.
TTAATGTCAAAGGACGCTTGCATGTCAGAAATATGGCCAGGAATACTTTGTGCGTTAATGTGGATTAGGTTTAAGTTTTTGGGTACATCAGAAAATATCGCATCTAAAGAATCGGAAAGAGTTGGAGTACTAGCCGATACAAAGCTATCGTCGCTACTACTGTGAGCAGAAGAAATAGATACATATTCATCATTATCACTATTACAGTCATCAAAAATATTTAACATCGTTTTCAGTTAATTTTTATAATATTGCTATATAATCTAAAAATATAATAAATACTACTAATAATAATACTAGACAATACCTGCCGATTTATAATGTTAAAATAAATCTATTATTATGCCAATTATTGCATACTAATAAAAAATAAAGTTAAAAACTACAAAAATAAATGTATTACACCAAAATCAATCACTTTACAAGTGTATTTTTATATATATTTTTAGAATTTGACATGCTTAGCACTATACGAGTACTGTCATTAAACACAAAGTGAAAAATGTGAAATCGAAAATAATAGTCACGAGCAGGATTGTTATTTTCGATTTAAAATTTTTCACTTTGTGTTTAATGTATAGTGCTAAGTATGTCAAATGCTAAAAATATATATAAACATATCTAAATTTCTATAGTTTTATTAACATAATTATGCAACTTATAACGCGAGGTCGGAATGATACGCACATAATGCCTGATTCTGCACTTGATCTCTTACTGATGATTATGTTAAATGGGCGAGTGAGGAAATAGATTGCATTACGCACACACTTTTGCACTAATGGTGTGTTGGTTGTTAGCTAGGCTCTCTTGCAATCGGCCGCCTAATGGCAACTGAACTTTGCTAAGGACATTATCATTAATCAAACCCCTATATTCTATATATACCACTACATAGTATCGAGTTTGATCCCTAGCCATGTTTATTATAACTTAGATAATATAAGTAACACTGCATTTAGTCATTTACAGTTAAAGACAGTGATAAGTGTCATTGCAAAAAACAAGACCTTTTGTGATAGAGCCTAGCTTATCCCAGCATGAATGGGCAGGCTCGATCTGGAAGTACCACCCTCTCACAGAAGATCGTTGTGAAACAACGGCAGGTAGGTACTAATACCGTGGTTTCGTATAGTAATTGAGAAAGCCGGACGCCTAAGCCCCTTCCCTATCCTCTCATTATCTCGCTCGCTTTGTTATCCTTGCTATAATCTCCTTATACCTTCTTATCCTCTCCTTAGTATCCTTCCTATTCTCTCACTAATCCTTCCTTAGAGATGGCGACGCGCTAGTGATGTCTTTGGTGTTGCTAGCGTCTATAGCCTACGGCAACAGCTTAGTGTTAGATGGTTCGTATGTGTGTTTGCAAGAATGAGAAGATGATTAGTTCCCTAGAGGGCAAGACTGTTAATACCTCGTGAGACACGTATGGTCCGGGAAAATGATTTTCGAACGCAGTGTGTTTGGTGGACTACACGTTGGCTTGTCATTCCCCAGCCCCCAATATCATAGTGGGTAATAACCCGATGGTAATACACTTCTTTTAATGTAGTCGATGAACAACATAAAAACTATTAGGATACCACATGTCGCTATACAACATAATATTAAAGAAGTTGGACCGGACGCGAACCGATAACACGATACTGTGGATGCCGCACCGGATACTTATGACTCATAGTAATAACGTGACTTAATATAATTCCCACTGCGCAGTGAAATATCAAATGAAATTTTAATATTTACTAGCAGTACTTACGTAGCTTTAAAATATACACACACTCAGTACAGGCCTACCTAGGTACCTGTATCTTATCGCTAATGGCTTTGCCTTTATGGGTGATATGCCCCCCTAAGGATATCATATCACAGACAATCAAAATCATTCCTAAATAAATATGCTATAAAATGCAAATATATTATTTCAGACATTTTTTATGTTTAAACAAACAATAAACTGCACTGTTGGCGTAGTGGTGCCTCTGCACTGGGTTCGGTACATTTTTACTTTGCTTGAACTACAAAATGGTTGTTCTGAATCCCCATTCAACCATTATATTATACTGTAATGAAGGATGTTGCCTTTCGAATCACATTTGAATTCAAATATAATGTAGTACACGTAATTCTAGTCTCACGTATCGTTAGTCTGAAAGCTTTTTTTGTTTATTTTTTATCGGGCACTGATAGTACTCTTAAAGAGCTTTGCAACAAACTTACATAATGTCGAATCCAGCTGGTCAACAATTACATGGCCAATGACGGTCGAAGGCAGTCTACCGGCAAAGGTCACAAACCCTGGGTGTGTATGTTGTCTTTTTCTTGTGAATGAAGAAGATTTATTACGGCATCGATCCATATGTACATTATTATTTTTCCATTAGAATTGCCATTAATGCCATTATGGATACACTACTAGATACTTATCATCACGCCATCTTCCTTGCGGGGTAGGCAGAGAGAGCAAAGTGCTAAGTCTCTATTCTTGCTACATCTCTCGCTTCCTCAACATTCATAATTTTCTTCATATTTCGGAGTCACCTGGCTCCACCTTTCTTCAATACTGAATGGGAATGAGGATTGATAGAGCAAACGTTGAGAATGTGATATTACAACGTGGTGTGACCAGGTTGTGCCAGATTTGCAAAAGATACCGAATAATAGAAATCCTTACAGGAGGTCTTTGCATATAATATACTACTTATTATAGAAAGAATAATACGCTAAAAACTAAAGATTTTTAATATAATCAATTACGTACTTATATTATGTTTAAAACCGGGCTTGTCAAAATACCTACTACTTATAAGCTCTGAAAAATAATCTTATGAAGCCATCGATTAGTCTCTCAACAAGTTAATGCACTTTATTGGCCCTGCTCCATCAACATGCCTTATTAATACATCAGCGGGAGTGAGTGCTTTTTCAACTTTGACAACCCTTAGGAGATTAGAGGAAAGCTTGACTTCAAATCGAGAGAGAATTTGGAATTTTTAGTGAGAATATTTTTAAGATACAAAGAAGCAAGACTGATTCCTTTAGATTTTTGCAAGGGCAAAATCTAATTTGCGAGGGTGTACTTTTGCCTTCGGCTATGAAGTATATATTATATATTATGTTTGTGTTTTAACCTTTGCATTGAGATGGATGTCTTACTTAAATTGGCTTTCTTTGTTTGCTCTCGAATGACTGTTTTTTTTTTAATGTTAATGACCAAAGTGTATAGACCATATTCACTCTTATAATAGAGAATATTTTTTGTTAAGTTTTCACGCCGTTACTGTTGTACCAGTCATGTTGAAAATTTGCATACATGTAGTCCGTAGCCCAGAAAGAACATAGGCTATATTTTGTCCCGGAAAAATGATTGGTTCCTGTGGGATAAATCTTTTTCCATAGAGATAATTAATGAACCGTAAAATGAAATACGTTAGATATTGTAAAGTTCAATTGGACGAAGGCGCGGGCAGAATGTATTAGTTTATAAAGTCAATGAATTATGGTTTACTTTTGAAGCGACTAACTTTAAAGAATCAATTATTTGTGAATGTGGAAAAAGAGAAGTTTAGCGCGAGCAGGATACGAATCTGTGTCCTTGCCAATCCGGGGAAAAGCTCTAGACCGCTAAGCCATCGCACTGACCGACGGCCATTCCCAATCTCCACATCAAATCACATTTGTCTTTACAACCCACGCCACCTATCGGATGCATTTACATGCATTAATCCAATATAGTAAGTTTAATTTTGCAATTATAATTCATACTATTTGATGGCGCGATTTTTTAAACATTTTAATCTGTATTTTAGTACCTACTTGACATGTTCAGAAGTTTAAACTTCTCTTTTTCCACATTCACAAATAATTGGTTCTTTAAAATAACTGAGCGTGTCAAGTGCTAAAATACATACCAAAATGACTAACTTTAAGTATTGTATTAGCTGACGAAGCAATATCATTAGCGACAAAGATATTCATCACGTACCAGCACCCTTTCACCCATCGAACAGAATCTGTGTTTCTCTTTTATTCTCGATCTCAGCCAAACAAAACGAAATAAATAAAAAAACTAAAGCCGTCCAATATCAGCTGCCTACACTTATTTATTGTAACAAAAAACTTCACTTTTCAATCGTAATAGTTGCAATGAATGCCAACAGTACAAAAAAATTCGCTTGGCCTTTGTATAAAAACGGCGAGTAGATATTAAACTACTGTACCGGAACTAGATAGCAGTACCTTATCACTACAGCCACTTCTGATTAGAACAACCGTAGATGTATTGTGCTCTACTTATGGAAAACTACTCGAAAGGCCTTTTATTTTCGAACTGATACTCCGATAGCTGAGGCCATTTTTGAACTTTGCACAATGACTAATTCGGTTTGTTACCTACATTTGTCCATACCACATGCAATAATTAATAATATCTCTTGGACATGGGCTTGCACAGTTCGGTTCGATGGGTAAGGCTGCCCTCAACAGTGGACTCACCGTGCACCGCATCGCTTAGTGCTTCAACTGGATTTTTTCGAAAACAGTATCATCATCACGCCTGTATCCCCGAAGGATTAGACAGAGGTGATTACACACCCACGATTCGCCAGCTATGTTAAACTAACTCCCTTAACAGGGAGCGAGCCTATGGCCGTCTACCGGGCACATTTCCAAACTCCTGACTGCTACTGAGAATTTTTCTTTTTACTAATAAGCTCAATAACGTTGCCCATGAATGGGCCGGCTCGTTCGGGTAAGTACCGCACTCTCACAGAAGATCAGCGTGGAACAACGGTAGATACTCCTACTGTCGTGTCTCGTATGGTGGACATCTATGGGCTACGGTTACCGTTTACCAGCAGGTGGTGCGTATGCTTGTTTGCCACCCGCGTAGTATTAAATATCAATACTAAAACCTATATAAATAATAGTAATATCAGTTATAGCAATAACTGCATCACTGTAACGTACATTGTAATTAGTTCTCAGAGATTTGTCTGTTTCATTACGGCGTGTGTCATCTCAGTTGAAGCAGGGGGATAGCCGAGGGGCGCTAAAGGGAGATGGGACGTCAAGCGCGAACAGGGACTTGACAATAAAATATCAGCTGTGTGATGTAGCGACACATTGTTAAATACCTTTTTTTTAACGTTGCTTTATACTTGAGGCACAGGCGATGAACTATACTTTTCCTACTGTCTTATCGTATCGCTTCGCACTTCTTTCTTCGAGTATCTTTCTCAGTCAGGCCGCGTTCCGATCCGGTGGTAGCTTCTTAGTCTTAGCTTTTGGCAAAATCAATATATTTAATAATATAAACTAATAACCAAGATTGTCTTCTTACTGGTTGTAATTGGTAGTTTGTGGTAGAATTTTTGAGCACTAAATAAAAACAAAAATTTTACAATTTAAAGAGGAGTATTATACTCATTTTAATATACTAACTTAAAGTCTCATACATTGTAAGCATAAACATTTGAAGTAGATATTTTCACTGTGTTTCTAAACGAATATTAGGTGGGTTAAAATAAATAAACCAAAGTTTTTGTAAAATCATATACTGTGGATAGATGAAACCGTTGAAATAACATATCAGCCTTGGACGTCTATCATCTAAGTCCACCCGTGATCATGAATGCTGTAAAGTATTCGAAACGTCGGGATAGTAGTAAAATCAAGTAAACGCGATAGATTCCGTAAACGTAGTTTTATTTCAAAAATAATCAGTAATTTTTAATATACCTAAGTATAGTTTTTACTTTAAAAACTATACTAGGTATTATTTTTAAATGGTTGACGCGAGCACCTATAACTGCATTAGAAGGATAGAGTAAAAGTTGTCTCCCCTTGCGTGCAGACGAGAGGTCATAACGAAGATTAGAGCGAAATAGCGGTAAAGTACGCAGGGAAATTTTCATCCTAGACGTAGGGTAACTTACCCTGAGGCAGTATACGAGATGAGACATTGAACTTTTCTATTTATCAATTTCCCAGAGTATTAAGAAACTTGTAGGAGGACTCGTCTGCGAGAACCAGGAGCGCAGGAAATTACTAAGTATCGATTTAAGTAGTGATTTCGTGTAATTTTAACGATAAAATTTTCAACAAGGCATTTATAGCATGGCTGGATTTAAATTTTATTTTTATGTGTGTGTCTGATTTAAGTTTTCTAGTTTTGTAAATTTGGATACCACTTCAATTTATCTCCTAATACCTATAGGCTTTTCAAATATCTGGACTGTAGTCATCATTATTACTTGGCCAGTGACGGTGATAATAATGACGAACTCCCCCCTTTGTAAAGGCTTGATAAGGTGATAACAATATCTCTCCATTGTGTATGGCATTCTGAATTACCAGGCGAACATAAATCAAAGGCGTCTACTTGCAGATGTTTATGTGAGACAGATATTAGAAGAGTAGATATAAGTATTTAAACAAAAGAAGAATCGGGCTGACTTCAGAGAGGCTTACTTAATACAAGCAATTATGACAGTGAGATTTAAACTACCCTTGCCATGATTTACATATTTACAGTGAATGTGAAATTAATTTATAATTTTTTAAAGAGGACTTAGGCACTGCAATGGACTCTTAATTTGAGACTATGCTTATATTTTCTTGTCTATTATTGCACTAAAGTTGACGTCACTAGAAGCAAGATTTTGATAGAATATTCAATTTTCAAATGAGCAACCGATCAATTTCTATTTCACTAGTCATAAGAAAAATAATTACTTAGGCATTCGCGTAAATACCACTGAAGGAATGTAATATGGTTCCGGTGGCCCGCCAATAAAAGCGGAGAGACGGCACACGGCGGGTTTCTTTAGTGGGTGAGGGCCCCACGCTACCCTGTTCGTTGACCCGAACGACGGGGTGTGCGGTTAAGAACATTTTTTCCCGCCTTATCAAAAAAAATCTACACGGAATATCCGCGGGTAGCAACTAGTGAATAATAAATAGGAACTTGAAACGATAAGGTCGTTTCGGCCTTATCTATAAAAATATATAAAATTGGAGTGTATGTTTGTAATGTTCAAATAACTAAATGCATATGAAAGTATAATATAGGTACGTTAACTATATTTTTAGTTTTTGAATGTCTGATTGTGCCGGCTAATCTATGAAACGGCTGGACTGATTCAGACGGAAATTTCACTGGCAGATAGCTGATGTTACAAGGAGTAATTCGAGCTAAGTACTTACTTAATTTTATTTTGCAAAAATATTTAGGGTTCTTAACATCAAAACATAACTAAACTACTCGCGGACCAAGTAGCGGGTATATTTTGCTAATTGTGGATGCCTGTGTTGAGTTGTGTGCGAGGTTTTACATTAGATAAGATTAACCAATAATAAAGTTTACTTTTTGACCAAGTCATAGCGACCACCATGCTTGCGTGACTTATAAACTCATAGCTATGTATGTACTCAAAGCCTTGTGATAGCAGTATATAATTCCGAATGGAGGGCAACTCCTGCACTTGAGTCTTAGGTCCACAAGTCAAATAATTAAAGATAACTTTTTAAGGCGGAACAAAGTGTACCTAACCGCACACCCCATCATTCTGGGCAACGAATAGGTATATAAACCCGCTATGTGCCGTGTCTCCGTCTCAGGCGGTTATGTTTCATAGGAGACTACCCCGACTGTATCCCCCGGAGAAGATCAAACAGATTAGCATCTTTGGTAAACCTATTCCTTGGAGTAGGCGAGCCAAGTACTTAGGTGTAATACTAGATAACAGACTCACATTCGCCCGTCACATTCAGGTGGTACGCTCGCGCGCAGCCTTTGTCATGGGACGTCTGCACTATCTGTTAAACTCTAGGTCTAAACTCTCACTTAGGAATAAGGTCAGACTCTACACTGCCTGCATACGTCCTGTTATGACGTACGCCAGTGTAGTATTTTCACACGCCAAGGCACACAGGATCCATAAATTACAAACATTACAGAATATACCAGAATATATAAAGAGCACAATTCGGGCACGCAATGGAGCTGAAAGCATTCGGTTCATGAACATATTCATGCGCAGAGCTACGGGTGCACCGTGGTTCATACGCAATGTCGACCTTCACATAGACTTGCAATTGCCTACCATCAAGCAATTTATGAAACGGTGTTCACGTAGTTTCTTTGACTCCGCCATTACTCACGACAACCCTCTAGTGGTTGAGTCGGCTAGGTACAACCCCTCTAATATATTGCGCGTACGCAGACCGCGAAATAGCCTCGACGAAGTCGACGACGATATAACTCACGCTCAGATCAGAGCATACACAGCTCGCGCAGCTAATACAAGTAATTACCCACGGTTTCGTCCCCGCCGACGGGGGCGATTGACGTGTCGCGGTCAAATCATAAACGTGGGAAATCCCACTTTGCCAGCAACAGCCCGAGCCGAGGTCCTTACCCCATAGGGGGTGCCTTCGGGTAGCGTTACTTAAATGTTGGGTTGAGAGCCCTCTGCGCTCACCAATTGTCCGGGTAAGGTTGTCATAGCCATCTGAGGCTAATAACAAAAAAAAAAAGAAAAAAAAAGAGGTCTCTGTCTGTGCCGGCGGACCACTGGAACTGTGTGGCATTACTTTAGTGGTTAGTAGGATAGGAACCTTCAAGATACCAAGCAAACATCCTCCGAGATGGCTGCATCTGGTTAAAGAGACGGCACAAACGATAACGACTTAGGGACAAGCAATAAGCGAAAGCTCTTCTAACTACCTATGGTTTTCTTTCTAGTTTTCGTGATCTAACAAAACCCACAAGAAAGAATGCGGTGGTGACATTTACTATTTTCCGTCACTTGACAGTAAGATAATCAAAGTGAAATAATTTTGGATAATCGTTAATTATTATTAAAAATACTTTTTCTAAACGGATGCGTTCTAAATATAGGTACCTATAATACCTATATTAAATAATACTATATTTTGAAATAAAACTATCTCTATATGTTTCAGAGGCCGATAGATAATAGAGATTATAAGACAAACAGGAAAATTTAAAATAAGTCATATCGTCAATATTGGTTCAGTGATAAAGATTCTATACAAAATATTATTTAGCCTGATTGGTTTTAGTAAATAAATAGGTACCTAATATGTTTGAACACTGCTTAATATCTACTCGCTGCGAACATTCCAACAGCCGAAACTAAGCCGCATGTATCCTTCCTATAGACAATTTGCAATTGAATTGGAATAGCTGATGGCGTCTATACTCCTGTGTGTGTATTTTACTAAGGTTTACCATTCAATTTTGTCCGTGTGGTGACGGTCTAAGAATACAAGTGTCACCCTTTCACTCCTTTCCCGCGGGTGTCGTACAATACGACTAAGGGAAGTAAGCAATTATCACCCATTGCATTACTGGTGTTAGAGCTGGTTACCAAGTGAGAATACTTACTTGTTATCAGGCTCGCACGGGTCGGTACCGCCGTCTTCTGTGTGATCGGTCATGAAGCACGTCAGTATGTTTTGGCTGTAGCTGAAGATAGCCGTTTATTCTTTCATTTCATATATGAGAAATGAAATGGTGAGCAGCGGCTTGACAATACTCTCGCTATAGTGGAGTCCTTGAGCGACGGTTACCACTTACCATCAGGTGGGCCGTAGCTCGTCTGTCATCATGAGCAAGAATACAAAATAAAAATTCAAGATCATACCGCATAGATCCGCTAGTCATCAGCAGCCTGTACACGCTTATGTGTATTCACAGGACCCTACATTCATTTTAATCAGTCCTTTTTCTGACACGCTATTAGATCTCTCATAATGAGAGGCCATAATCCACCAAGCTGGCCCAATGCGGGTTGGCATTAGTTGGCAGACTTCACATGCCGTCGAGAAAATCTCTCAGGCATATATGCAGGTTGCCTCACGATGTTTTCCTTCACCGAGCTGTGATAAATTGTAAACAAATACACACATTTCTAAAAGTCAGAGGTGTGTGCCGTACAAGGTCTGAACCTTGGTACTTGACTTGGGTACTGAGCAAAGGAAGAAATCGCTGTTATTGTTCCCTTTTAACATAACAATAACTTCGCTTTGAGGGTTGTTTTTCAGTCTACGTGAGCAACAAACAAGCACATAACGACAACTGATGGTAATCTGTAACCGTAGCCTATAAACGTCTAGCAACACCAGAGTCATCATTCACGCGTCTCCCAACTCGCGTCGCGAACTCCAAGGAAAGTTAACACAGTGTGAAATTAACAGTGTGAAAATGTGACATCGAAAATAACAGTCAAGAGCAGGATTTGAACCTGCATCTCCTAGAATACCGTCCCAGATGATTTGCCAATTCAGCCATCGTGACAATTACTCGAGACTGAGAATTTCGATGACACATTTATTTTGACGGGCCTCGTGGCGTGGTTGGTAGTGTAACCGACTTCCGTGCACGAGGTCGTGGGTTCGATTCCCACTCAGGACTACTGCGTCTGGGTGTTTTCTATCTATTATATATATAGTAAAAAAGTAGTATATGTATTATATCCGTAATCTGGAACCCATAGCACACGACCAAAGGACGTCGTGTGAAAATGTCCGTGAATATTTATTTATTTATTCTTAACGTCTTGGGTAGGTGTAAATGAAGGATAACAAGGAGAGGTTATCCTCTTACCTTATCCCTTCCTTATGGGAGGGGTTTGATCCTCCGGCATTGCCCTTCACCCTACGAAAACGACAGTAGGAGTACTCGCAATCGTTTCACGCTCATCTTCTGTGGGAGGATGGTACCCTGGTACCTACCTACTTCCTTGATTTGGAACAACCAAGCTTACAGATATTACAAGAGAAATTTATAGCTGTACTAAACTTCTATTGGAGACATCCCAGAATAGATAGATGCTGGTAGAACTTCATAGCAAAATTATTAAAAAACAGCAAGCTATGAAATTAAATTCTAAATTCAATTACTGCTAGAGTAAGATTACTGTAGTAAATTTTTAATTTCAAGGTTTGTACCGTTAGTTTCTATAGCCTCACGCCATCTTATGCAATACAAGATTATAATTCTTGATTACTGAGATTACAAATGTTTACTTCATTGTCTGAGCCAGATTTTATAATCACGAAACAAGTTGTCTGCTTACCATTTTTAAAAATACCTTGCCTGCCTGCCTTATCTGCCGAAGCCGACGTTGGCAAAGTTCCAGCCTCGATACGAGGGTTACTCACGAGTTTGGGGCTGACTAACATCAAACGTTAAAAAACGTTTAACGTTTTTTTACACGAGCGTTCGAACTTGGCGCAAAACTTTAGTACCTACCTAACTACTACTCTTTACTATAATTAAAATGTAATTACATTGTTGAATAATCTAGTTACAAGCTGCATTGTATAATAATTTAAACACACTAAGATACACTACAATTTATGTTGGAAAACGTTAAAACGACATTGCGGCGCAATTCTTATGATTTCTAACTTTGTTTATTACACAAAATATGAAACTAATAGAGCTACACTATTAATTTTCGGAAGCTTTACCTTACCTTGTTCAAATACATATTAGAATAATTTTCTAGAAAGCTTTACGGAAACGTTTTTACTGTGTTCGAGGTTGCACGAGTAGGCCTATTGCTAGTTGGACGGAGCATCGCTGCGCCACCGATTCTATCGCAACTTATAACGTGATTTTAGCATACAAATAATATAATAAATTAACAACATAGAACATTACCTTATTAACAGGTTTCAATCCGAGTTCTCCGACAAAATCCAATCCAAAATACACAATTATACACTGAATTTTGATGAGAATCACAAGCACACGCACAGAGTGCACAGATGCAATCGTTAATTTTAGATGGAATAGTTTTTTTTTATTTTCAACAGCAAAGCACTGATCACTGATTATTATGCCTCACTCACATATATCACTAATTACAAATACAGAAAAGTGTAAGTATACACAAACCGTTGAAAAAAATATGTATTAGTTCAGATTATTTCGATCTTATTGAATTGACATAACTTATTTTTACTTTGTATTTGAAATTCAACGCTGCAGTCTTGTGAAAATAATAAACTACAGCGGGCAGTGAACTTCTTCCGCATCCACAAACCAAAACAGCTGTTCGGGAACAGTGACGTCGAAAAATCGATAACAACCGGATTAGGACAACCGTAATTAGACAGCACACAACTTTTTCACAACACAGAATACGTACCGGTTTACACACTAATGCAACGTATCAGAATATAAAAATAACGTTAGCTATTTTATTGTATATGTATTATATAGGAAGCTGAAGTTAATTGAAGGAAGTAGCACTTTGTGGGTGGTAAAGTGTAGTTTAAAATGCACAATAGATGTTTTGTTTATAACAGTGGTTCTTTTGTGAGCACATTTCTATATGCAAGTTGAGGAGTGCACGCGGTCGCGCTCAGCGGCGGACTGGCGGGTGCGGGAGGAGGGGCGCGGCGAGGGCGGGGCGGGGTAAGGCGGTCCCGCGCGAGGAATGCCATTGTAGGCGAACTTGCCCGCCACTTTTTTTCTTAATTCTGGTCAAACAAGTTTCGTATATACAACCTGCATTGCAAGGATTCTGCCATTCTTCGTACGAGCCAACACTCTTTCTAAACTGTGATTGATGATAAGTTTCCCTGAAATTTCAGAATCCTGAAACGTGCACATGAAATAGGTAGGTAGGTACCCGACAGAATTTGCTTTTATGTGAGTTTCGCTACTTATAATTATTGCGCAATAACTAGGTACACGAGCTGAAGTAAGGTATTGCGTAGGAGCCCGCCATTTCGTTACCTACCATAAAAAATACAACTGACAAGGTAGGTAATAGCTAAGCAAAATCTCCCCAGATAAACGTCAATGATTTAGGTATCTACTCGTGTACTGCACAAATGGTATAGCATGGCTGGATACCGAAATGCCGTCGAGTGCTATGGGTTCTATTCCCGTGCCACCATATTTTTTCTGGGTCTAGGCCCAGAAAAATATACCCACTGTGTCCATTGGTGTTTGTAAGATCCCCGTTATACAGGAATTATTCCCTAATACGGGAGTTGCCTTTTTATAAAGAAACAAGTCTTATATTTATGCTCTAATGGGTAACATTCATCATCATCTTCATGATGATGATAATCACATCCTTTACCCGATCCTCAATTCGAGTTTAAGCAATACGTTACGTTCGCCTTCTACGTACCTCAGATGTCATAATGTCTACGTTCGCTCATACTTTTTATTTGCAACATAGGTATATTATTTAACTACCTACCTACCTATAATATACCTACATATCGTGAATCCATTTTCCTTGTCTAAGACCAACCACATCAACAACCACTACGTGGATTTAAATGGGTTAGAGCTATTAGTCGTCGATCTCAGAGGACACTTGAACTCTGAACACTGTTAGAAGGAAAGTTGACTATCTGGCCATGTGGAGTGCTAACTACGGATATGAACTACAAACTAATAACTATGGACAACGTACCTGAAAAAGAGCCTTTTATGGGAGGAAGAAATAGCGGCTGCGCAACATCCGAGATATTTTACCTCAACAAAAACCAGGAAAAGTATGCTGACTGTCAACCTTTATTAGTTGGAGAGCCATAGAAAGAAGTAGAATTATGGGGACGATACTCTTTACATGGCCTTTAATTTAGCTAGACTTCTTGGTAGGTCGGATGCAATACAACTAACCTTAAGAGTTCTGTCTTTTTAACTTGTTGAATTGAATTACGTATCTCTGGGTGTAGAAACCGCTGGGATTTGAGATAAATATAATAATTAAGTGGTTTACGAATACCCTTATTTGAATATAGTTTTGGTTTAGCAAGTCTTATAGGTAAGCCAAACAAATAATTATGTAAGTTTGACCACACCACTCAAACATTTGCACACGTATTTCGATACTTTGTATTGCTAGTTGCAATGCAAAGAGAATATAACCACTACGTTTAGTTGCAACGTATATTGAATTCCTGATTGTTAGGTACCTAGGTATCCTTATCTTCTTCTTGTTTAATGGCTCTTGTTGTGGCAGTGTGAGCACAATTTCGCCACTAGGTATCCTTTATCACTTTACGAGTGCTTCAAAGAGTAGAATAATCTAAAAAAAGAGAGTGCTTGTACGACTTATAACTGTCAAAAGAGAAATGTCAAATTCCAACCCCAGTTTGAGGTTTAATTCTGTAAGGAGATGCGAACTAGCGCTATTTTTCCCTCGCCTAGCTAGTGGTCATTTATGAATTTGTCCTTACAATTGTTTTTTTAATTATAGATATGTGAAAGTGGGATCGTTTGTTCGTTATGCTTTCACCGTTCATGAAATTTGGCATACAGTCCAGAAAAAAAGACTACTTTTTATGTCTATAACCGATGGTTTCTGTGAGATAGATATTTTTGCTTAGATATTTAATGTACAATTCTAAAGTACTTTAGATAAAGTCGCGGACAAAAACTAGTAGCATATATTACTGAAAAGTCACCACATATCTTGCGAAGTTTTGTTCTCAGATTGTGTATGGAACTGGATATATCTATCATAGCATATCTTGATCTTACCACCAGGCTTCATAAAAAATATCATGTTTTGTTTAGCAAAATAGCGAATCTTATTTTAATTGATAAAATAGACGATGTTTATGTAACTGCCTAAATGCTTAATAATATTGATTTTACAGGTAAGTACTCTTGCAATATTCTTAACGCTTTCAACATCTAATTAATCTGTCAGATATAATAAAAACTATAGTTCTTTGCGGAAAGCCGAAAACTAAATAAATTAAAAATGGGTAGTCGATATCGGCGAGTGTTCATAATTTCTGATGTTTATGCGAAACTACATTTACGAAATCTATCACCTTCTTGATTTTCTACTATTCCGATCGAATACTTTACAGCATTCATGGTCAGGGGTGGACTCCAGGGATAATAAAAAATCTAGTAGACGCAATAGATTCCGTTTTATTTCATAAATTATGTCATGCTGTATTCTGCGCTTTTAGACTACCTCGTCATATTTCGTCACATTTTTTGCGATCCCCCTGTTAATATTACTTAACATAATCTAAGCACCATCCCATTGATTCCCGACGATTAAAAAAATTTTGTAAAGTGCGAATGTCACGTTTCCTTAGAACCCCGTTCCGCGTTATCACATATATTTTGAACCTTAATTAAGTATACCTACCTACCTAATTTTACAAGATGTGATTCTGTTAAATCTTACAAAACTAAAATGTTCACTACCTTACCTACATCGCTTTAGAAAAATAAAATAATTATAATAATTATAGTTTAGGTACCTAAAGGGTTTGTCTATGCTATGATATCCGTAAACAACGATGACATCACGCTGGCTTTGTAAACACACCTCAATTAGTTCCAAGTTTAAAGTTTCTAATTAGTTCGCTGTAATCGGATCACAGTCACTGCAATCAGAGAGACAACCTACCCACCTATCCATATAGGACAAAGGGCACAAATACTAATTTTAAGTTTCTGAGTATGTTATAGGTATGTTTATACGAGTAGAATTCCAACGTTCAAGGTTAAAAGGGAACTTCTAAACTAGTATTTGAAGAACGAAACTAAGTTCCACGAGGTCGGATATAGTCGGGGGCGAAAGGGATGGCTGTATTCTGTCCCCCGTACGCCGAAGAGGGACGAAATGATCTATTTTATTTATTGCCCTATCAAGTTTCGGCGCGGGTTCTGTCTGTGTGTGAAAGAGACGGATATAAATATATTGTTCCCCTTGACCTCGAGAATGCGTGATGCTGTTGATCACATTTTTTTCAAATTGAACATTTTTAATTACATAAAGTTGTTATATCTAGAGCGGATTTTGTTTCTTCATCATGAACTGTTCTCGTCAGTGGAATACTTTAAATTTTTTTTATATTTTTGTAATATTCTATAAATTTACTGGAGTTTGTGACAGTATCAGTGGGTAATTATTGTTTATATTATATTGAAAATGTTTAAACATGTATAATAGGTACCTACCTACGTTGTAGTTACATAGCATAGGTAATGACCCGCGAATTATTATGAGTATCTTCGTAGTACCTATTACGGAAATCTCATCATCTCGGGGTTGGTAAGATTGTTACGACGCATTAGAGTAGAGTTTTTTGGAGGGATGTCATGAGGAGTGGCTGGAATCCTGTTACAAAGTGCAGTAAATCTAGAAATATAAAAAGTATAATGAAGTATTCCACTGACAAGTCGCGGGGAGACGTTGGATGCAGTCGGCGCAGGACCGCTCGTTGTGGCGTTCTTTTGGGCATACCCAGCAGTGGCACTTGCCGTGTGGGGCCGGCTTTAGAATTGTCTCACCCCTCTCCACCCATGGGAGTCGTAAGAGCCGACTGAGGGAATACCGGGGAGTGGGCAGCAGCACTCTTTCGAATATTTACAACATCCACTGCGTTCGCCAACCCGCCTGCCATGCGTGGCGATTACGACACTATCCCCCATTCTTGGGGAGGCCTATGTCCAGCAGTGGACTTTAAAAGGCTGATGGATGGATGGATGGATGCCCAGCAGTGGACGTTGATGGATGGTGGATTACACTGACAGACGTAGTTTTCATGGTGATAAAAGAAGCCCGCTCTAGATATAACTATGACGACAAGCAGCAAGCAGTGTTTTAAAAGAGATATGAGCCAGCCTTCTAATAATCCGTGACCTCTTTAGAAGGAGGTCTTTAAAAAAGTGACGTGCACACAAGACTCAACAGTATCTACCGATACATAAAGGGGGGAGAATATTTCTCTAGCTTCATTCAATCAATCAATCCTCATTTATTTGCATAAATATGATAAAAAGCTTGATAAAGACGCTTGTTTATTTTTGGGTTTAACTTAGTAGAAACTAGCGCCACATAATTCTTTTTACGAAAAGGTACTTTTTTTTGTGTGATTGCTTATTATATTTAACAAATGACACACATTACTGAACATATAAGTACCTACTCGTAGTGCTTATAAGAATAATAATATTTGTTTTTATCTTTAATAACTTTATATGTAATAAAAATATACTTAGTTTTTTTTAGACAAGGGCCAAGTGGTTATGAAATAAAATTTATAAAAGTTTATCCATGATGCGCGCCCAACGGAAAAACTCTATCGTGTTGTTTATAGTAAAGATAACTTTAGTAGCTTCAGTCTGTTTATATAAATATGTTATTAATCAATCAACCATCCTATCATTGTTCATTGTTAGACACACGGTTGTCGTAATTTACGCCATTAAGTTCTGTTTTCTTAGTCTATTGCCACCGCATTTTTCTGGAGATCAGACAGTCCATCATCATATTATTTAAATTGTAGATGTGGAAATATTAGGTAATCAATGGGTCAAGTTCATAACCAACAAGACAATCTCGTAAGTACAACATGTAGCAAGAGTGAAACCATCGCTTTTAATTCCAGAGCTTATGTTCGTTATAACAATCACTGTTCAGCAATAATACTGACTGAGGATGTCTAGTATTATGGTATCAAATTCAAATTTGGACTAGTGGCGTTTTTTTTTAGGGCGGGAAAAATGTACCTAACCACACAATCCAACATGCAGGGCCGGATTTAAACTTAATGCCGTTCCTGGGCACCGGAAAAAAATCCGCCCCAATACTGGAATTTTACTTAAACTTATAGTTTATATATTTTATTTTTCAAAATTAAACTAATATATTGCAGAAACTTTATTATATGTTATATATTCCAAAAACATTAATAAATATTTGTTTTTTTTCTCTAACAATTATAAATTTGGCACTAAGGGTGACTCATAATTATATTATTTGAAATAAATTGATTAAATCATTTTGATTATTATTTTTTACCAAAAGTACCAAAATTATAATTCTCAAATAATGAATGAATTGAATTTCTTGAATTATCAATTACACAGAAAATTATTAATTAATAGAATTAATTAATTATACTGAGCAATATTGATAAGACTAAAAAAAATTTTGCAATTTCAAAATTTTGTCACCCTAAAAAATTTGCCGCCCTGGGCACTTGCCCCGACTGCCCCTGGTGTAAATCCACCGCTGCCAACGTGAGGTAGTGTGAGGCCCACGCCCGCTAAATAAACCCCCGTAATTAAATAAATCCCCATGACTCACTCATCAGTATTAGCGAACCACAGAAGCCATATTCCATGTGGTGAGGGACTAAGAATACAAGTGTCACCACCCCATTCTCTCCCACGCGTGTCACACGAGGCGTCTAAGGGAAGTAAGCAATTATCACCCATTGTGACGGGCCTCGTGGCGTGGTCGGTAGTGTCCGTGCACGAGGTCGTGGGTTCGATTCCCACTCAGGACAATTATTTGTGTGATGAACACAGATAATTGTACTGCGTCTGGGTGTTTTCTATCTATGATATGTATGTATTTACAAAAAAAGTAGTATATGTATTTCACCATTACTTACTTCAGTGGTAAACATATTATAGGTACCTGCATTATGAACGTAAGTTCAATAAGCTTCTGCCTCGGTAGTGCATCGGTAGTGTGTGCGACTGCTGATCATGGTGGTCTCGGGTTCCATCCCCAGGTCAGGCCATGCTATTGAGCTTTTTCGTAAAAAGAAAAATTCTCAGTAGCAGCCCGGAGTTTGGAAATGTCCCCGGTAGACGGCAATAGGCTCGCCCCCTATTACGTGGGACTTAAACATAGCTGGCAAACCGTGGGTGTGTAATACACCTCTGCCTACCCTTTCGGGTACAGTTGTGATGCTATGTATATACGTATATTTTATAAGCTTTAATATTTCTAATTACGAAATGTAAGATATTTAGTTTTTAATATTTTTAATATTTATAAATAAAAATTGGCCGTGTGGGGCTGGCTTTAGAATTGTCCCACCCCTCTCCACCCATGGGAGTCGTAAGAGCCGACTGGGGGAATACCGGGAGGAGTAGGCAGCAGCACTCCCTCGAGTATTAACAACATCCACTGCGATCGCCAACCCGCCTGCCAAGCGTCGCGATTGCGGTACTATACCCCCAATTTGGGGAGGCCTATGTCCAGCAGTGAACGTCGAAAGGCTGATGGATGGTGTTGCGGGGAAAATCCCTAACAATGAAACAAAAAAAATAAATTTCAAAATTTACAATTTAATTAAAAAAAAATTACAAAATAATTAATTATTTAAAAATTTGACAATAAATTTATATCGAGAGAGAGAGAGAGAGAGAGAGAGAGAGAGCGATGAGACAGCAGGGGGTGGTTCGCAACTCAGGGGATTGCCCCCAAGACCGTCACGTACGGGTACTCAACTGCGGGGGGAGGTTGTAACTGAGCCGAAGTGCAGGCCCTCGTCCTTCGGCGCGCGCAGATGTATGCCGGAGGGCGGGTGAAGCCGGCGCAACCGGCGCCGGAACCGGAACCCGTAGGGCAGCCGCAACCTGGTAGGTCGTAACCCGGATCTCGAGCGCAGCCAGGTACTTGAAACTTGAACTTGAATTCGGGACTTGAAATTAGGGACTGAAATTTGGGACTTCAAACCCCAGGAGCTGGAATACACAGGGCGGAACGTCTCAACTCCTGGGGACACTGTTCTGGTTCTTCCCGCCGAGCCCCCGTACCCGAACTAGGTTTAGGTTCGAGGGTGTCGGCCGACCATTACAGTGTCCATATTAAATTATTAATAAAAATAATCCTCACAGAATGGGGGGGGAGGGACCATCCAAAATATAAACATGAAGAAAGTTTAATAAAAAATAAATAAATCAGAACCCCCCTACATTCTGCAGGTATAAAGCATTGATACTGAAAAAAAAATAGTTACCTAATAAATGACCACCCCCTAAGGGTGGCGGTGAGATGGTATAGCAACATACAAACAGATTAATTTTTGACTAAATTTAAACAATGCATAATAGTCTAGATGATAAGTAACATCTAATGATAAAACTGTTTTTTAAAATACCTGTCTGCTCCATAAGGGTGACGGCATGAAGATATATAACATCTAACAGAAAATTGTTTTAAAATGCCTGTCTGCCCCATAAGGGAGACGGCGTGATGATGTATAACATTTATGAAATAACTGTTTTAAAAGTGCCTGTCTGCCCCATAAGGGAGACAGCGTGATGTTAGGTAGCAAGTATCAAAAGCAATATTCTTAAATTATATACTGTATGCGAATTATTATATTTAACAGGTCGAAGCGAATAAAATTCTAAATGCAGTTGTATGTTACAATCTTAAATAATTAGTATTGATAAATTTGGAATAAAAATTCTATGGAATGACAAATATGTTATGAGTATTAATAGGTATTTTGCAAAGAATTTAAAAGTATAGATATTGCAATAAGAATTCTATTAGAGGAGTTTCGGTCAACCAAATTATGGTAAAAAATTTTGATATGTAAAATAAAATTATATAACGTAATAAAATGACGAGTAGTAACAATAAAAAATATATGTGCCAAAGGGTGAAATATTCCTCCATAAGAATTTTAACATACACGAAATTGTGCAGCAGACATGGGCTATTTTTAGAGGTTAATTTCGAATTGTAAAAGAAATGTACGTTACCTTTTATTCGGGTGTTAGTGACTAATTATGGGGGGCGGTATATTTTAGACCGGCGCTCCCTTCAGCTCAGTTCTGGAAGGAAAGCACAGTGTCAAAACTTTTAGGAACTCTACTTTTTTTTTTAACTTTATGACCTGGTAGTGTTAACAAATTAAAAAATTATATGGTGGGTACGAAATATTGTGTAGTACTAAATATCTCTGTACGAACAGTATGATGTTTTTTGATAATTATGTACCTTTGAAACAAATGATTGGTAGGTGTGTATATACGATACGTCCAATCATCTCGTTAGAACGAACTTTATAGAACAGTTACACGTAAAAATCTACTTTTCAAATATGGTTATACCAATAAAGTAAACGAAGGAAAATGAGTCCTACAATAGAAATTATTACAAAACGTACCTTTGGGGTTTCCTAGTCACACAATTTACTTTTAAATGCCCTAGGCAAAAGTAATGTTATTAATTACTATATTATTTTAAGCAGTGTTATCTGCCTTGACACACACGATAATTCAGAGTCAGGGAAAATTCTACCGACTGTCAGCCTTATATTTTTTCCCTGATAATACCCCCTTCTAAGGTTATACTTGCCATCTCTTTTTAGCGCTGTTGGCTCGACTTACTCATTGGTGGATAGTTTTTTGTTTTAGAACTTCTCCTATCCAAACGCTTGCGATTGGAGTAGCCATAGAACGTTCTCGAACCCTGGCGTACTCTGCTCGCATCCGGGATCGCATGCTGGCCATATATGGTAATAATATTTGATTCTGGCCTTTGTGGGAGTGAAATCATACGACCCATTGGCGATAATCTAACTGGGTAGGGGCCGAGGCTACCGCGCGTATTTTAAATTTGCGGATATGGTATCCGGTATCAATTGAATATGCGACTTTATAATTTATATAGTAATTTGTTCGGTTACATCGTAACAATGGATGCAATAAATACCGTTTAAATGCGGTTATCTGACGGATCCTAATCGACAATACCAGAGGCAGAAATTGTAGAACAGATGGATTTTTTTTAGAATATGGCTTCGAAAGAATGGACGGATGGGGATGTCTAGATAATAATGTAGGCATGAAAGCTCGATGGGTTACATCAGTTACATAACTTATAGGTTATATGCTGACCTTTGCTGTTCAAATAACACAGTAACATGACATTTACATAGAAAGGCTTCTACCTTTTAAAGGGCTTTTGTAGTTTATCGCCAGAGGTTATAATCGCAGAATTTTACGACACAAATTGTCCTCTAGGACAGGGATAAGACAGATTCAAATCCTGCTCACAGACATGTTGTTTCACAAAATTCTGTTCTATATTTCATGCTATTTAAAGATGCACATAAAGTTATTGTCACACTACTAATGTATGTGAAAACGATATAAAAATGTATGGACCAAACTATTAAATAGATTAAACATGCGCACCGTTGTGTGTGGCGGCCCGAATGTGTGACCTTTTGAGACTTTTGATATATTACAAACTTTTTTCAAAAAAAGTATATAGTAAACAGCAACGCCGTTCAAATAATAAAAAAAAAATACAAAACACCAAGAATTGAAGAAAATATTATAAGTGCTAAATAGACGGTGATACTAACCTGCTCGGGTCCGATAGCAACAACTCTCACGTGAAACCAAATCCTAAACAATACGATGAGTTTGTTTTGAGTTATTACAGACAGAGAGATCTTACAAAAGTATTTCTTTTAAGCTTCACCACGTCTATTTCATAGCCTCATCCCAAATTTTGTCGGGGTCGTTTTCGGAAAAAAAACTATACGAAAATCTATTATATTAGCGTGTTTTTTTTTATTTTTTGACATTACTACTATTAGAACATTGCATATTGCCTAAATTAAATATATTATTATTTTTAGAGACAAAGTTTATGTCTAAATTCGCAAAACAATAGTGGCCACTTGCATTTGTTGTGCGTTATTAACAAAATGTTTTATATATTTTTTTAATAGTAAATTTAACTTTACTTGTGGTTAAATAAAATGTCTTTAATTTTACCCACGGTATTAGTTAGTATAAAATACTACGAATCACTCGAGAGAAAGTGCGGTACCTTATCCCGAATGCTTTAAAAACAGCGAACTTGTGCGGTAATCTGTCACTTTCTCTCCTCGATGAACAATGTACTATCATAGCCAGGCCCAGTTGCATAACAATATCAGATTTACTGCTAAAATAAGCGTGAACAGAACTTACAAACCATAGTTCTGTTCACCTATTCACATAGAGATTTTCAATTCCTTTGGATTCACTTTACACCAGAACCTCACGTAACGTATACCGAAGCGTTTGGTTTAACGTTTTAAATTGTCGCCCTTCATCATTATCCGTCCAATTTATTTCCTGTTTATGGTCTTCTTGTACACTTGCTCGGCTTCGTCCAATCGCCGTCGAATCCCACGAGGATCGCTTGTCTCTAGACTATTTAAATAACATTCTCGTAGAGCCAAATTTGTACACTACCTTTATTTTGTAAATATCTGGAAAGCAGGTTGATGGAAAGCTGTTTGTGGTTTCCCATGAGCTCTTGTACGTCATTGTTATGTTAGTAAATGATGTTAGAGCGAGTAGGTATGAAAGAGAGTATTGGTGTAAAGATGCGAAAGGGAATGCTCCAATGGTTCGGACATGTGGAAGAATGCCAGACAAGCGATGTTTAAGAAGATATAGAAAGTGGAAGGATGTAGGTACAGTGAGAGACCGTGACTCACCTACCTAGACCAAATCAGTCGTATATTGAAGGTGGAGTCAGGAGTCTCCGAAGCCGACAAGCGTGTATGAAGAAAATAATGAATGTTGAGTAAGCAAGAGATATATGTAAGAATAGAGCCTTTTGGCACTCTGTACTCTCTGCCTATCCCGCAAGGGACATGGCAAGATGATAAGTAAGTAAGTATTGATTGGCTTATTACGAAAAAATAAAGGCTATCTGAAGCCGGTCTAACATTTAGCTTAGACAAAACTAGTCTCTCCTAGTCAGCTCTGGCGATTTCGAAACCTGATTTCAAAAACGTCATAAGAAATCGATTATAATAATGAATAAGTAGATTTGATCCAGTACCCTAGCCACCTTATTATTCGATGCCGCCATTGGATAACTGCTGTTCTTGTAAGTATTGGTCATCTGCATTTTATGAGCATTATTGCTATATTACGTAGTCCAAATAAATCTTGATTTATGAGATTGTTTAATAAACGATTACGACCATCTCTAGAACCTCAGTATTACAAACGTCTGAAAGAGCGCCAAGAGTCCAATTGTTTTGTTTGAAGTACCAGGCAGACATGGTTTGAGAGGAGTTCAAATAAGCCCGACTGTTAATCTTAAGTCTCGATGGCAAAAAGTAATTCGAAGGAGTGAGAGAGATAGTTAAAATGTAATACTTTCTGATATTTACGTGAATGTTACACATTTTGAAATAAAACTTCGCTTACGGAATCTATCGCGTTTACTTAATTTTACTACTATCCCGACGTTTCGAATACTTTACAGCATCATGATCACGGGTGGACTTAGATGATAGACGTCCAAGGCTGATATGTTATTTCAACGGTCTCGTAAAATTAAGTAAACGCGATAAATTCCGTAAACGAAGTTTTATTTCAAAAAAATAGTTAAAATGTGTTACATAAGCTCTATTAATAAAATCTATATATAAAAATTAAAAGGTATATTGTTATTAAATATATTTTTCTTTAAACCACAAGCATAAGCTACCGTACGCTTGCGGTACAAAAAAAAAATTTTTTTACTCATACTTTTGTGTTTCGTGTGGTAAGTGAGGACACCGGAGGCCCTAACCCCTTCGTTACCCTCTACTTATTACCATTCCTTTCAACCTTCTATCTCTTACCTTGGAGGTGGCGATGCGCGAGTGATGCCTCTGGTGTTGCTAGCTTTTGTAGATAACCGCTTACCATTAGGTGAGTTTTGTTTACCACTGAAGGAATGTAATATGGTTCGGGTGGCCCGCCAATATAGACGGAGAGACGACACACGGCGGGTTTCTTTAGTGGGTGAGGGCCCCACACTACCCTGTTCGTTGCACCGAAAGACCGGTTGTGCGGTTAGGAAAAATTTAAAAAAATATGTGAGTTTTGTTTGCCAGATATATACATAGCACAAAAAAGAAATTTTTCGTTCCGGACAACGAACAGGTAGTGTTCAGCCCTCAAATAAACCCGCTGTGTCCATATTGATGGATTCATAAATACTTTCTGATGTTTACACGAATGTTATACATATTGTGAAATAAAACTACATTTACTTGACTCTACTATCCCAACGTTACGAACGCTTTACAGCATTCATGATCAGGTGACAATGAATGCTGTAAAATAAAAGATAGACACAGTAGATAGTATAAATATGTCTTCTGTGCAATAGATTCCGTAGAAGTAGTTATATTTCGCAACGTTCCTAAATATAACTGAATAAAACGATTGCGTCATCATTCAGTAGTCCATCCATCCATCAGCCTTTTAACGTCCACTGCTGGACATAGGCCTCCCCAAGAATGGGGGATAGTGCCGTAATCGCCACGCTTGGCAGGCGGGTTGACGATCGCAGTGGATGTTGTTAATACTCGAAGGAGCGCTGCTGCCCACTCCCCCGATATTCCCACAGTCGGCTCTTACGACTCCCATGGGTGGAGAGGGGTGGGACAATTCTAAAGCTGATTTATCAGATTCTGATCATTCAGTAGTACAAGCCAAGAAAGGAAAAAAGAAATACAACATCAATTTTCTTCTTTTTTTTATTGCATATGGTGGCATACGAGCCACGGCCCACGTGAAAATGGTAACCGTCGCTCATGGACTCAACTATACAGAGAGTATTGTCAAGCCGCTGCTCACTATTTTAAGGAATGAATGAATTAACGCCTATCTCCTGCTGCAGCCAAAACACACCGATGTGCTTCATTGCTGGTCACACGGAAGATAGTGGTACCAACCCGCTCGGGCTTGATATCAAGTGAGTACTCCCACTTAGTACTCAGCCCTACCACCAGTACCTAATGCAATGGGTGATAATTGCTTACTTCGACGCCCGTGGGAAAGAATGGGGCGGTGACACTTGTATTTTTAATCCGTCACCACACGGCCGAAACGACGTATTTGAATCCTCGAAAATAAAATACGATTTCATAAATATCTTTCCGTCTGTTGAGAAATGCATTCACATTTTACATAAATAAACCTCACGTATATAACTCATTTAACAGTTAAAGTACATTTAGGCACTATATGTGGTAAATCCGAATGAAAACATTAGATTCTAATTATTTGATAGTTATTTGAACCTATTTATATCTATTAATTCTACTATTATCAATTACTTAATGGATTATAGTACGAGTAATGTTAGTATATACATTATATTGCTAGATGACCCGGGGAACTTCGTATCACCTCAAATCAAATCGGTGAAGCCAGTTTTGAGTTTTAGCGAAACTAACGTAACAGTAATTGACTTTTATAAATATACTCGTATAACTAGCTGACCCGGCAAACGTTGTTTTGCTACATAAATTATTTCTAGAGAATTTTTAGGGAATTTCTAGCGTAGAAAAAAATAACTACTTAACTTAATAACTAACTAATTGTGTGAGGATGGTAGTTGTGTGTTGTAGGTATGTATTTTCTAATGCCGAAAGGTAAAAAATTTTGTCCAAAACAAAATTTTTTTTTGGGGTGAACCACCCTTGTCTACTGAATATACACACAAAATTTCATAAGAATCGGTCAAGCCGTTTCGGAGGAGAGTGGCGACAAACACTGTGACACGAGAATTTGGTTGACATGTAAACTTCTAAATCAAAAATCCAAATTACTTATTCTACTATTACTTATACTACTAAGATTCATGGAACTTTGAATAACTAGGGCAACTTTTCGGCGTTCTGTGATTAAAAATTGACGTTGCCCAAATGCCCCGTGTTCAAACTCTTAGTTTACTTATTATTTAGCAGGAAGGTTTTAATATAAATTATACATATCCAATAAAAACAAGTTGAGCTAGTAAGAAAGCTCTTCTGTTCAAATCAGGAAGAATAAATTATCGCCTTATGTGTCACAGTTGGGGGAAACGGCTGAGGTATTATAATGGTAGATTATATAATATAGTTTATGTACTTACCAATATATAGGGAGCTTGATGCACGCTTCGTGTAATTGTTAAAATTTGTTTACAAAGCATGCCTGTCTAGTCCGTGTGGTGACGGACTAAGAATACAAGTGTCACCACCCCATTCTTTCCCACGGGTGTCGTATGAGGCGACTAAGGGAAGTAAGCAATTATCATTCATTGCATGACTGGTGGTAGGGCTGGGTACTAAGTGGGAGTACTCAATTGGTATCGGGCCCGAGCGGGTTGGTACCACCATCTCCCATGTGACCGGCCATGAAGCACATCGTTGCGTTTTGACTGTAGCAGGAGATAGCCGTTTATATTTTATTTCATATCTGTGAAATGAGTTAGTGAGCAGCGGCTTGACAATACTCTCAGTATAGTCGAGTCCATGGGCGACGGTTACCATTTACTATCAGATGGACCGTGGCTTATCTGCCACTACATGCAAAAAAATAAAAATGCATTGGTCTTTTTGAACAGAGTAGTGTGGGGCCCTCACCCAGTAAATTAACCCGCCATGTGCCGTCTCGCCGACTTTACTGAGGGATGAGGGACCACTGCAACTGGAAGAACGCAGATGGCTTACCCTTCAGGGTACCATCTTTGAAAATTGCTCGCCTACTATGAGTCGTAGCGTGATGTTAGATAGGTTATAGTCTGCCTATATAATGAGCTTAATAATACAAAAAAAAAAAAATCTCTAGGGGTACAATTCTTTGTGTGATCCACAAATGGTTAGTCCCCCGCGGTGCAAGGAATACTTCTTAACAAAGGGTGTGGCCTGTAAAAAAACTATATTAAATCTATGATCGAGTCACATAGGATTCTCCCAATCTTCACTACAAGATCCGCTCCTGCGCCATCCGCAACTAATCATTTTTGTTCCGACAAAGAAGGTCAATTATATGTGACAATAAAAAAAAAGCGAAGTGATGTACTTATTTATACCTGAAGTCTACGCGGACGGAGTCGCGGGCAGAAGCTAGTATTATAAAAAAAGCACAGACGGACTGCCGACAGAAATGAAAACTTAAAACTATAAACAAACAGTTGTTATTTTTGGATATACAAATTAATTGTTTGATCTTAAATTAAAACATGTAAATCAAAATTATTCATACATTAAAAAAAAAAAAATTATTATTTAAATTTATTCATTTCTTCATTCACAGCTGGCCTAGCGCAATAAGTGTTTGGTGGTTGTGATGGAGACTTTGTAGATAGATTTGGAGTAGAATGTACGATGTCCGTTGCCGGAATAAAGTACTCACGGAATTTAACACCAAGCAGTTTAATACACGAAACAAGCACACAGTAAAATATAAAGAGAAGAAATAGTTAGCGATAGTTTACTTAAGCACAGGAAGATTACACTATAGCACAACTAGCACAAGCAAGCTTTTACGTATAAATCGCGGTGAACGATAAACGTAACGCACTATACTAATAGGAACAGATATAGTGTTATCGTTAACACGTCACGTGACCATGTGGATGACGACTTACATGAATTTACTCCCTATCCAAACCTTCCTATAAAAGTTTTCACTTCAAAAACTATTATATTTCACTGTATATTTATTATTAGTAGGTAGGTACTATTCGACCAAAACAAAAGCTCTACAGGAGAAGTTAATTAAATAACTATAACGAGTGTTGCAAAGGGGATTCCCATCCAGATACCGAGAATCCGCTGAGGGGCTATTCTTTGATTTGTCCCGTCTTTGTGGGCAACAAAGGCCGTCAATCCGTCACTCATTGTGTTCACCGTTCATCTCGTTTCCGAGCACTCCTATTGTCACTTACTACTTCAGTTGCCAGACTATTTAAAAGAAATATAGAAATTATTATGTAGCTTAAAAGTATTAGTTTTAAACAGAACTGCTGATTTTTTTTAAGTGGAATGTTATACTTCTGTGTGTACGTTTGGTGGGTTTTAGATGGGTAAAACCTTATGAGTTCTCGTCACCGACATGCTGTGCGCGTGAAATTGTTCATTCAGAATACATGTACGCGTACAACGCTATCTTTCGAAAAAAATACTATAATAAATACCGATGTCAGTCGATATCACAAAATTATACGTTACAAAAAACTCTTTTTTTTTTTTGTGTGTGACTTTGGTTGTTAGCCTCAGACGGCTATGACAACCTTACCCGGACAATTGGTGAGCGCAGAGGGCTCTCAACCCGACATTTAAGCAACGCTACCCGGGGGCACCCCCTCTGGGGTAAGGACCTCGGCTCGGGCTGTTGCTGGCAAAGTGGGATTTCCCACGTTTATGATTTGACCGCGACACGTCTTTCGCCCCCGTCGGCGGGGACGAAACCGTGGATATTTACTTGTATTAGCTGCGCGAGCTGTGTGTGCTCTGATCTGAGCGTGAGTTATATCGTCGTCGACTTCGTCGAGGCTATGTCGCGGTCTGCGTACGCGCGATATATTAGAGGGTTTATACCTAGCCGACTCAACCACTAGAGGGTTGGCGTGAGTAATGGCGGAGTCAAAGAAACTACGTGAACACCGTTTCATAAATTGCTTGATGGTAGGCAATTGCAAGTCTATGTGAAGGTCGACATTGCGTATGAACCACGGTGCACCCGTAGCTCTGCGCATGAATCTATTCTGTAATGTTTGTAACTATGGATCCTGTGTGCCTTGGCGTGTGAAAATACTACACTGGCGTACGTCATGACTGGACGTGTAGAGTCTGACCTTATTCCTAAGCGAGAGTTTTGACCTAGCGTTTAACAGATAGTGCAAACGTCCCATGACAAAGGCTGCGCGCGAGCGTACCACCTGAATGTGACGGGCGAATGTTAATCTGTTATCTAGAATTACACCTAAGTACTTGGCTCGCCTACTCCAAGGAATAGGTTTACCAAAGATGCTAATCTGTTTGATCTTCTCCGGGGGATACAGTCGGGATAGTCTCCTATGAAACATGACCGCCTGGCTTTTCTCGGGGTTGATCTCTATTCTCCACTTGCTAAACCACGTACTGAGGGCAGTGGCCGCTGATTGGAGTTTCCTATGCACTGTGATAGGGTTAAACCCTGCATAATAAATGGCTGTATCGTCTGCAAAAAGTGCTGTCTGCACTTCCCGAAGCTGAGGCATGTCGCTGGTGTACAGCGAGAAGAGGATCGGAGAAAGCAGGCAAAAAAAAAAACTCCATATCCAGCACATATTTATACTATTATAAAGCTGTAACAGACCTGTGTCTGACATTTAGGATATCTGAGAAAAAATACTGTATTTGGCTATATAGGCGTGTCTATGAACAAAAAACATTTGTTTTAGATTTTTTGTCTGTTTATCTGTTTGTCCGTTCGTGCATCACGCAAAAACTACTAAACGTATTTTAATGCAACTTTTTTATTTGATAGCTCTTGATGAGACTTAAAAACTGGTATACATTTTATCCCGCTACTATATCGGGGACAATAATATATATGAGATATAACCTGAAAACTAGCTTTTGTCTACGGCGGAGTTGCGGGCAAAGGCTAGTAAGATCTATTTAGTTAGATATATACAAACTATTATGACTAAGGAATGTCTTTTTTTTGTTTTGAGCTATCGGCAGTCCTCGTGACTGCCTATGTTTTAGTACTTAATAAATATATAATTGGACTATGACTATGACTTTTACGAAATTATGTGTCTCTGAAGGTAAATATCGTTACAAACCTTGTCTGAAGGATTTTCTCGACGGCTTGTGAAGTCTGTGAACCCACATGGGGCCAGCGTGGTAAACTAAGGCCTAAATCCTTCACTGAGAGAAGAAATATTGTGATTTAAAGTGGGACAGTGATTGTACACATGGTGTAGTGCAGAAATGCCGACATATTGGCACACGCCGTTACCTAGCTATAATTTAAAAAAAAATCTGGCATACGGTAACAGGGAGTTTCATAGTGTAGTAGTATTCAGTTATTTGACCATTCATGTCCCTCGTATGTGTATAAGCAGACAGCTTACAGGTAACCTTAACCGGACCTTAAATTGTAACAAATAAATAAACAAACTCATTTCGCAGGTATAATATTAGTAAGGATAATAAATAAGATATAATATCTAGGATTGGAGGTCCATTATTAACCAACCACAAACCTATTTCGTGTCCCTTCATATTATTAAGTATACAGGGATATAATAATCGCTGCTGGGTGATGCTTAAAAACAATAACTATTTCTAATACCGCAGATGTGATCACAGCGATAATTTATAATGTCATCGTGGGTGAACTAAAACATAAATAGAATCACGCCTGTATTCCCCGAAGGGGTAGGCAGAGGTATATTACACACCCACGGTTCGAGTCCCACGTAATAGGGGGCGAGCCTATTGCCGTCTACCGGGCACATTTCTAATCTGCGGGCTGCTACTGAGAATTTATCTTTTTACGAAAAAGTTCAATAATATAACAATGGCCGGCCCGGGGAAGAACTAAAATTTAAGTAAAACTACATCAAGGCAATGTATTGAAAGAGGAAGCTCATATCCAGATTATCCAGTCATTTAGGACGGTAGGTGCGACCACTGAAGTAATGTAACACAATTCCACTGGCTCGCCAATACAGGCGGAGAGACGGCACACGGCGGGTTTATTTAGTGGGTGAGGGCCCCACACTACCCTGTTCGTTGCCCTGAATGACGGGGTGTGCGGTTAGATAAATTATTTGCCGCCTCAACAAAAAAAAAAGAATGGTAGGTGCAACGACAAGTGCTCAATTACTTACGCTGCAATTTCAAGTGCCAGTTCATGCGTTAGTTTGCATGTTATTCATGATATCCGAGTGGTGACATAATTAAAATACTACGATATAAAGGTATGGCGTTATCATTATTATATATTATTACAATGGTCTCGTCAGACGCAACTAGCCCCCGATGAGACCAGAGAAAGCAGACGAAATCACTACGAGAATGAAGAATTGTTTATACCAGCCATGTGCACATCTGGTCAGCGTGATAAGAAGCCCCCAGTACACAGCAGTATCAGCTGTAAAAAATCTCATATGTAGTTTTCCTCATAAGTGATAACGAGAGTGAAAAAGGAGACAACTATTAGTACTGGCTATGTAGGTATATCTGTATTCTCGCTATTAAATTTCATCAAAACAATAAAATTGTGTTTAATAACAATTTGCCGTGTGGGGCCGGCTTTAGAATTGTCCCACCTCTCTCCACCCATGAGAGTCGTAAGAGCCGACTGAGGGCCGAGGAGTGGAGTACCGAAGGAGTGGGCAGGAGCACTCCTTCGAGTATTAACAACATCCACTGCATTCGCCAACCCGCCTGCCAAGCGTTGCGATTACGGCACTATCCCCCA
Organism: Leucoma salicis; assembly: GCA_948253155.1. Lineage (NCBI taxonomy): Eukaryota > Metazoa > Arthropoda > Insecta > Lepidoptera > Erebidae > Leucoma > Leucoma salicis. Next base: position 25,409,174 of record OX411812.1, read on the forward strand.
TACTTGGGGAGGCCTATGTCCAGCAGTGGACTTTAAAAGGTTGATGGATGGATGGATGGAATAATTTTAAAACTAATTAAATAACAGTTTATAATGTCTCAACGTTTCAGATTTTTGACAGCATCCAGGCTGTGTGTACCGCCGTTGACCACCGAAGGAATGTAACATAGTTCCAGTGGCCCGCCAATAAAGGCGGAGAGACGGCACACGGCGGGTTTCTTTAGTGGGTGAGGGCCCCACACTACCCTGTTCGTTGCCCCGAACGACAAAAAAAAAAAAAAAAAAAAATTAAGGGTTCTAACATTCGAAGTTCTCAACTCAACGACAAATCCCGACAAGACGTTTATGCTCTTCTAATTGAGATGAATCCATTTATTAGATACACCCATGTCCACATAAGAACTAACTCAACACTCTCGATAGAATAGCACACTGTCAATGTCCACTGTCTCAACAAACGCTACTAACACCTCTCCAACACTAACTCTTTGGCTCAATATATAACAGTCGAAAATAGTAGTCTTTTTACGGGTAGAAGACCTGGAGACAACCTAAGCTGGAGTTCTGGCGTCGTAAATTCGTAATTTACTATTTATAGCGTCTGCGTGCGATTTCGTCAGGGTGGGCTTCAAAATTGGGTCCATTGAGAAATGTGGGGATAATTAAATAAAATCCTCGTTCCCCCGTCATATTAGCGATATAGCGCAGGAGAAAAATAAACTGGGTAGGTAGGTACTTATATGTAATTATGTATCTCATCTATTTACATTTACTTCATTCAGTATAGGATTATTGTAAGTCATTCAGTTCTCAGAATTATAGGAGGAAGATTACTTATAGGTAGGTAGGTAGGTAAGTACCTTCTTGAGATCCACGCGAATCTTTTTTTTAGCGATACATATTGTAAACATTTATAATTTCTTATGGGATCTAATAAAAACAATTTGGTTCAATAAAATAGGTTTTAAGAGCTTTCATGTCTTTTATCTTTTTCTTGGCTTAATAATAAAATTGGAGGATGGGCTTGAACGGTGGAGATACAGAAAGTTATATAGGGGTATACCGATTACATTTATGGTGTTACCATAACATTAATTTTAAATAAAAAGTACTTAAATAAATAACGCGATAAAACTAGTGCACTTTTGGTACTATCAACAAACAGTGCCAGAATAAAAGTCGTTAATTTACGGTAATTAAGCTTTTAGTGCTTCACTATGCGAGTACCTAAAACCTGTCGGCCGCTCTCGGCGGGAGAGGAATCGATTCTCGCCGATGCAACGTTGCCGCTCCGCGCCGCGTGTTTTGTTTGGGTTGTATACAACGGCAACAGGCATCGTAACCCCGCGCTTCCCCGCGAAACGTCATCCTTAAAAACTTTTCAAACTTAACTGCACGGGACCACAAAACGCTACTAGTGTTTTTGTACGCTTTGTTAAACGTAAATAATAGAAATACTAATAGTTTTTGGGTTGCTTGATTGGAAAGGTAGGACAGCTGTTTCTTAACATCTGGGTAAAAAGTCTCTTGGAGTGACTAGATGATTATGATTATACCTTATAACGAAATTTTGATTTCAACTTTAAAGAAAATTACTAGTATTTTTGATGAACTACAAATCCTGGGCCGTAGGTAGGTACTTACACACCACAGAAGGAATGTAACATAGTTCCAGTGGCCCGCCAATAAAGGCGAAGAGATGGCACACGGCGGGTTTCTTTAGTGGGTGCAGCCCCACACTACCCTGTTCGCTGCCCCGAACGACGGGGTGTGCGGCTAGGAACATTTTTTCCTGCCAAAACAAAAAAAAAAGGTAGGTACTTACACGGGTTTTGGCTAATTAGCCAACGCAATCTACGAATGTGTACCGAAGTACCTATTAATAGTATAATAATATGTTCGTCACATCATTACAAACATTAAATTTCTCTATAGTTAAATTAAAAAGTTTAAAATAGGTAGGTAAGCCTAGTTATTGATGGATTAAAATTAACTAGTGCTTCATTTAAATGAAGTTGTCCTGTCCCCAAGAATGCCGAGCTATTTCGATCGCCCATACCACTATGAGTAAAATAATTTGATAATTTTGTCAATAAATGACTGACGGACTATCGATGAGGTCCATTGTGCCAGCTCAAAGGATCTTATTTTAGGTACCTAGGTAACTATCTATGAACCACTGAAGGAATGAAATAATATGGTTCCGGTGGCCCGCCAATAAAGGCGGAGAGGGCACACGGCGGGTATCTTTAGTGGGTGAAGGCCCCACACTGCCCTGTTCGTTGTCCCGAACGACGGGGTGTGCGGTTCGAAACATTTTTTCCCGCCTTAACAAAAAAAAGATATCTCTATCTATGAAGGAAACTGCGTCGATTACAAGAATTCCGAATGAAAATCTGATCTTATTTTATTAAACACAAACTGAAAAATGTGAAATCGAAAATAACAGTCAGGAGCAGGATTTGAACCTGCATCTCCTGGATACCGTCCAGATGCTTTACCAATTCAGCCATCCTGACAATTACTCCTGACTGCTAATTTCGATAACACATCATACTTAACGTCTTTGGGTGACGCCTGCGCCATTTGTCGGAAGTATTTTCATACATTATACCGACCAGGTAAACTTAATTTTACAATTAAGATTATTACCTAATAATGAAGCAAACCCTGTAAATATTTAGATATTTTTATATATATTTTTAGCATTTGACATGCTTAGCACTATACATTAAACACAAAGTGAAAAATGTGAAATCGAACCCAAAGACGTTAAGTATGATGTGTTATCGAAATTAGCAGTCAGGAGTAATTGTCAGGATGGCTGAATTGGTAAAGCATCTGGACGGTATCCAGGAGATGCAGGTTCAAATCCTGCTCCTGACTGTTATTTTCGATTTCACATTTTTCACTTTGTGTTTAATGTATAGTGCTAAGCATGTCAAATGCTAAAAATATATATAAAAATATCTAAATAATCTGATCTTATTATCTTTGGACCAATCCAACCAGAACAGATCGTAAGCCGACCTCCACAAAAGTATTGGGATAAGGCTATATAGGGGAAAAATATACTTTTTACACACCCCGCTGTCCGGGACGACAACGTGGTAATATGGGGCTCATCCACCCAAACAACCGGCCATTTTTTCACAGATTATCCGCGCCCACGCCACCGCCACCCTGCGCGTAGGCGGCGTATCGGGTCGGAGGTTCGGATCATCTGCCTCCCTAGCCCTCATCGACTCCTCTTTCCACAAGATGACATCCTCGCAGTAAATTCACGCGGCAACTTCTTGCGACCTGACTATGATCGAGAACTATAGATTTTCTCCGGTTACTGCAGCAAGATCCCGGCGCTGCTCAGCCCAGGCTGGGCACAACTCGAGCGTGTACTGCTCCGGCTACGCAGAGTCCTCGCTGCTGTCTCGGTTATGAAAGGAGTCATTATCTACTAAGGGGAGAAACATACAGACGCTGACAGCGATACTTTTTCCAACTTTAAAGCATATCGTAGTGATAGGATAATGATATCACTGCCACACCAAGGGAGACGTATCTGTAGTAACTCTGGCTATACGTAATCACTCTGGTAGAGGTTCCCTAATAATAACTATGACTTTTTGAAAATTATAATTACGGTTATGGGAAGTATCGTAAAGGCTGCATGAGGCTTTATCGACAGCTTGTAAAGTTTATACGGTACTTTGTATTCTCAGACATGACAACAGAGATCATTCATCATTTTATTTCTTTAGATAGGTACCCAGCCCATACCACTGATGGAATGTAATATGGTTCCTGTGGCCCGCCAATAGAGGCGGAGAGATGGCACACGGCATTCTTTAGTGAAGGCCCCAAACTACCCTGTTTGTTGCCCAAAAAAAAACTCACCTTTTATAATTAAATTATATTTCACGATATTCAATCAAAATTCACATTTCCTCAGGCAGTATCCTAATCTAATCACTGCTGACCATCAGATGGAATCACCTGAAGATAAGTGGTAAAGCACCCCAGATTTGTGTTAAGGTTGTCTTAGATTAGGGATTATCGTAAAGTGGAAGTCTCGGCTGGAGACGCCCCGAGCCGGTCTCTGGACCGTGGGGGCGCTCCGGCCGATCTTGGAAGGATGGGCAGGGCGGCAGCACGGGATCCTCACCTTCCGGTTGGTGCAGGTTTTGTCGGGGCATGGTTGCTTCGGCAAATACCTGCACACGATCGCTAGGAGGGAGACGACCCCAGGCTGTCACCACTGCGACTGCGACGAGGACTCGGCGCAGCACACGCTCGAGTCGTGCCCGGCATGGGATGTGCAGCGCCGGGAACTCGTTGCAGTCATAGGCGTGGACCTGTCGCTGCCGGCCGTTGCGCGAGCGATGGTTGGCAGTGACAGGGCCTGGACCGCGGTCGCCGCCTTCTGCGAGGCTGTCATCTCGCGGAAGGAGGTGGCGGAGAGGGCCCGTGAGGAATCCTCCTTCGCGGACCCGATTCGCCGCCGGCGCGAGGGGCGGCGTGCGCGCGCTTACTTGCGCCTGATGCCGCCCTAGCCGAGGCTGCGGACGGTGGGGTCGGGGATTACCCTGCCGTCCGCGGAAGCCTACCGCGAAGGTGCGACGCCCAAGTGCGCGAGGCGTCGCTCAAGAGAGGGTGCCCGTAGGGGCTGCCGCCTGCGGATCGCGGTCGTAACGACGCGGTACCCGTGATCCGCCGTAGCAAGGGCGGGTGGAGGCGCACGGTGGGTTTTTAGTGGGTGAGAGCCCCATTCACCCCGTTGTCTCCCCGGGCAGCGGGGTGTGCGGTAGGACATTTTTGCCCACCTAAAATAAAAAATAAAAAAATGGACCAGAGGACGTTGTGTGAAAATGTACCTATGCGCACACCCCGTCGTTCGGGGCAACGAACAGGGTAGTGTGGGGCCCTCACCCACTAAATAAACCCGCCGTGTGCCATCTCTCTGCCTGTATTGGCGGACCACTGGAACTGTATTAAGTACTTCAGTGGTAAGTACTCAAAGCCTACGTAGGTCTTCCTTAGATAATTATAAGGTGTTCGAGATCGAAACTATCAGCGAATACTTATAATTTTAAAATTTAAACTAACTGAAGAAAAACTTATCGTTTTAACCGTATTTTTTGGAAGCTCCAATGAAGCACACACATATGTCGGTTAAACTTTATGCGCGGATTCTATTGGTTAACAAAAAGTTGTTAAATTAACAAAATGTTTACTTTACGCCATTACACTTTCTATTTTATTCAAATACGCATCGTTCTATTTTTCTAACTGAAATCAGATACAAACCTAGTTCTTCTTAAATCTAGTGTACCGGTATATCTAAGTCGCTACATAGATATATATTAGTAAATTATTTGTGAAAGTGGAAAATAAAAGCTTTACTGCGAGCAGAATTTGAACCTGCGTGCGTCGGTGAGACACAATATCCACTTCACATTTGTTTTTAGTGTCTTTATGACCCACGCCATCTATCCGATGTATTTGGGTGACTGCGGTTAGCGGTCCAGAGCATTTCCCCGGATTGGATGGAACGCAGGTTCGAATGGGGACTATCGTTTCTTTGCTCACCAGTTGGCGCCACTGTTGACTAAGGTCCAGAGGCATAGCTGTCAAAGGCGACTTTATAAGACTGTGGCTAGTGGCAACATTTTTACCACCAGTCAAGTGCCATATAACCTTAAAGGATGCTGAAGTATACAAGCTGGATTGTGATTCTGGTCTCTCCTATATTGGGCAAACGAAGAGATCCATAACAACTCAAATCAAAGAACACATAGCTGATTTGAAACACCGTCGCTATACAGTCTGCAATTTGTGAGCACACACAGGACCACACTATGGTATTCATTATGGCCGCGTGGGGCCGGCTTTAGAATTGTCGCACCGCTCTCTACCCACGGAAGTCGTAAGAGCCGACTGAGGGAATGCCGGGGAGTGGTCAGCAGCACTCCCTCGAGTATTAACAACATCCACTGCGATCACCAACTCGCCTGCCAAGCGTGGCGATTACGGCATTATCCCCCATGACGGGACCGCTTGTTGTGGCGTTCTCTTGGGGTGGCCTATGTCCAGCAGTGGACGTTGAAAGGCTGATGGATGGATGGATTATACTCATTTTAATATATTAACTTAAAGTCTCATACATTGTAAGCATAAAATTTGAGGTAGATATTTTAATTGTATTTCTAAACGAATATTAGGTGGGTTAAAATAAATAAACCAAAATTTTTGTAAAATCATTTACTGTGGGCAGGTGAAACCGTGGAAACAACATATCAGCCTTGGAAGTCTATCATCTAAGTCCACCCGTGATCATGAATGCTGTAAAGTATTTGAAACGTCGGGATACTAGAAAATCAAGTAAACGCGATAGATTCCGTAAACGTAGTTTTATTTCAAATTAGTGGCGACTTCTTAATTCCGCTTTCAAAGCGTTCACATTCATCGCCAAATAATCCATATTTGCGATAATTTCACGAAGGAGATCACTTTTCAACAAGTAAATTAAAGAAATTTATAATTTATGTCACGAAGCCCGCCAAAACCAATGAAAAGTTAATGTTATTGGACCTCACGCGACACAAGCGCCTCTAGTGGCAAGTTCACACGCGATAGCCCCTATTCTGCTCACAGTAAAGCTCTTTTTCCACTTTCACGAATAATTTGTTCTTTAAAGTAGTAGCGAGCATGTCAAGTGTTAAAATACAGATCAAAATATAGATAATTGTTTTATGATAAGATGATAGAACATAATTTTTTCTCTGTAACAGCTTCACCAAAACCGATTGTCTAGATTGAGATAATCGCCGTAAAATAACGGTAATCACCTACTGCTACGGTAGTCACATACTATGACTAAAAGTCACAAGCCCCCTCTCTAGTATACAGTCTTCCTTCTCATTTCCTCTCTATCGTCCTTCCTTTTCACCTCGTATCCTTTTTCCTGTGGTTGGCAACGATCGAGTAATGTCTTTGGTGTTGCTAGTGTCTATAGACTATGGTTACCACTTACCATTAGACGCGCCGTATGATTTTTAGAAGTGCAGTATAGCTCCAGACGGTGCATGGTGCTGAAGGGCAAGCGAGATCTTATCACTATTAGCACTATTTAGTTGATTGTATCTATCTATCAGCATTTTGACATCCAATGCTGGACATAGGCCTCCTCAAGAGTGCGCCAAAACCAACGGTCCCATGCCACCGGTATCCAACGGATATATCTATAGGTATACGGCTTTGATCAGATGTCGTCCTACATTGAGCTTGTAGGTGTATCTATAAATTAAAAAAAATGAGAGCACACAACTTTTCTAAATTCTGAACAAACATTTATTACAAAAAATAACAAAACATATGTTATGGACAGATTTAGAAAATTCTAGATTTTAAGTAAGTATAATATTTTCTAACATCATATTTGAAGTACCTCTTTTCGTATTTACATTTTTTATTTATTTAAGTAAGTTTAGGGAAGTAAGCAATTATCATCCATTGCATGACTGGTGGTAGGGCTGGGTACCAAGTGGGAGTACTCATTTGCTATTGTTACCATCTCCCGTGTGACCGGCCATGAAGCACATCGTTGCGTTTTGGCTTTAGCAGGAGATAGCCGTTTATATTTCATTTCATCTGTGAAATGAATTGGTGAGCAGCGGCTTGACAATACTCTCGGTATAGTCGAGTCCATTGACGACGGTTACCATTTACCATCAGATGGACCGTGGCTCGTCTGCCACTACAAGCAATAAAAAAAAAATATATGAACTAGCAACAAAACGTTTCGGGTATAAAGGTTTTAAGTACCTATAGTATAACGTTTCGTGTTACACTTGTAAATAATAAGTTGTAATTTCACATACCTAGTTATAATTAGTAATAGTTTACAAATAAATAGTTAGCAAATATAAAAAAATATGCTTAATACAGTATAATAATAATAATAATGTTTATTGCTTTCTAAAGGTACAAAACAGTAAAGATACATTTTATATTTATTGCTAAACATGCACATTAGGTGTATATCAAACCCTGTCACTTAAACTAGGATAACCTGTATCTTAAGTGACAGTATTCGGTCACTTTGGTTTCTATATCGGCTTAGCGAGGGTACCATATCGTTCTTTGTATGTAATGTATGAGGGAGGAAGGTGTGTGTGTGTGTGCGCGCGCGTATATGGTTATATGTGTGTAGGTATATGGTTAAGTGTAAATTAGATTTTGTGCTTTTAGAATAGCAGTGAATCTGAAGGTGTTGGTTTTAAGTAATATATATTAGCAAGCAGTATGAGAACATTACAGGCACAACTCAATGTTCTTGTGAATGAACATTTTTTTTACATTTACGAGGAGGGATCAAAAAGTAGTGAGAATGAGATAGAATATAAGTCATTATATTATGTTGAATACTTAATAATTTATTTTTCTACATAGTCTCTCTGCACACCGAGTCCAGCGCTTTTCTAAGGCTTCAATCCATTTCAAAAAAAAGTTTTGTCTTGGTCCTGCAAAAAGCTCTCCACGGCATCCATCACCTCGTTATCGTCTTCGTACGTTCCCCTTAAGTATTCTTTCAATTTGGGGAACAGATAAAAATCGCTAGGCGCCAGATCTGGTACGGAGACTTTTCTCATATTCAAAGATTGTTTCAATATGGATTGAATACTTCTATATGAAATGACCGTTTCTTGAATTAAGTATCGGATGGTAACTCTTCGATCGCTCAATACAATTTTCTTGACTTTCGCAACGTTTTCTTGGGTGACTGACGTCGATGGACGGCCGCAACGATGTTCGTCTTCCGTGCTCGTTCTCCCTACTCGAAATTGAGAAGCCAACCTTGCAACAGTGGAATACGGCGGAGCAGACTCTCCTAATGTTGCCTCCAAATCGCAATGAAACTCTTGCGTTGTTAACTTTTTTAAACAGAGGCATTTAATAACGGCTCGCACTTAGTTTTTCTTCATTTTCGAGAACACGTTCCGACACGAAGCAAGCAAATGACTACATTCAGAAAAAAACAAAAGAGAATCGAATATTTTTTTCTTTTTTAATATTACAAATATGTATCTGAGCTATGCCTGCCAGTATTTATTTTTTTTCTTACCAAGGAGTATGTCGTTCTCACTACTTTTTGATCCCTCCTCGTAATATACAGTATTATAATCATCTCTAAGCCAGGCTTTCTATTAAATTAAAAAACGTGCCAGGCTTTATATTAAATTGAAAAATGTGCAAAATAAAGAGATATGACCCGGGGCGAAATCGAGGGCTCTAATCGCAGTGACAAACCATCCTGATTTTTATATTTCACAATTAAATTAAATCTTTCCTTTGCGTGTACCTATAGAATTAAACCCCATTTTTGTATTACATGAAATTTGTTCCACGACATGAATAGATAGATGAATAGAACAATCAAACGCTGGAGATTGTTCGTTGATAAAGGGCCAAAGATAATGAATCTGACTACTTCCACTGGCTTCCACAGGAAACAACCCTGAACCCAGTGGCATCCTTTTTTTTTCTTTTGTTAAGGCTGGAAAAAAATTTCCTAACCGCATACCCCGTCGTTCGGGGCAACAAACAGGGTAGTGTGGGGCCTTCACCCACTAAAGAAACCCGCCGTGTGCCGTCTCTCCACCTTTATTGGCGGGCCACTTGAACTATGTTACATTCCTTTTAGTGGTCCGCCGGCGGCACCCAGTGGCATCCTTCAAAAGTATGGTAGGAACTTCAATATATAACTTCACTGAAGGCTCACGTAGCCACTAAACGTTTGTTACATAAATAAAATGATATTGCACGCTGTGTACTAATCTCGTTTCATGCAGAACAACTGATTTTTCAAACTTAAAATGTCTCTATTTACCATATATTGCACTTGTAAAATAATATCTACACACTATCCATCCATCAGCCTTTCAACGTCCACTGCTGGACATAGGCCTCCCCAAGAGAACGCCAAAACGAGCGGTCCCGTTATGGGGGATAATAGCGTAATCGCCACGCTTGGCAGGCGGGTTGGCGATCGCAGTGGATGTTGTTAATACTCGAGGGAGTGCTGCTGCCCACTCCCCGGCATTCCCTCAGGCGGCTCTTACGACTCCCGTGGGTAGAGGGGTGGGACAATTCTAAAGCCAGCCCCACACGGCCTATATACACACTCATGTCAAGAAAAAACACTATTTTTAACACTCATAATATTTATGATGCCATTTTTGTTATTTAAACTAGTTAAAAAATTGTTTAAAAATGTTCTGTCTTGGAAGTCCGTTTGTTGTAGGTAATGTATGTTAACACGATAACGACCGAAATACTTTACTAATCGAGTATTTTTTTCCTTTACGATTCAGTACTACTACGAATAGAGCCCTATCACTTCACAGTCTAATTCAATGTGGTATAATTGTTATTAAATAAACAAAAAAATAGTGAATATTTACGCTCGATTCGACACTAAAACCAGCGCTATCCTTATTTCTTGAGAACTATTTCTATAGACCAATATAAAAGTACTTCTTAAAATTAGCGCTAGATGGCGTATAAGACATGAAAACCATGAAATATACATTATTAGTTATTTACCAAATACATAATCAATTTTATTGTGAAAAATTAAGATTATGAGGCATGCACTTTTAGATTTTCCAAAGTATTTTTTTTATTGCTAATGATGGCAGACGAGCCACGGCCCACCTGATGGTAAGCGGTAGCCATCGCTCATGGACTTGACTATACCGAGAGTATTGTCAAGTCGCTGTTCACCATTCCATTTCTCAGATAATTATGAAATGAAAGAATAAATGGTTATCTTCTGCCACAGCCAAAACACACTGAAGTGCTTCATGACCGGTCACACAGGAGACGGTGGTACCGACCCGTTTGGGCCGAAAGCAAGTGAGTACTCTCATTTGGCCTTACCACCAGTACTTACGCCATTGGACGCACACCACGGAAAAACTACTGGATAGATTTCAATTAGGTTTTCTAAGTTTTATTCCTTGGACATTTCACGCACCTATTTAAAAAAAAAATGCGGTAGCTAGATATATTTATTTTATATTAAGTTATTAAAGTTTTAAGAAACATCAATAGTTAGCTTAGTGACGTGTGTTTCTGTTAAGATAGTCGTAGGAATCAGCTACTATATCTATATATAAAAGTGAATCTCTATTTCCCTTGGTCATCGCATCACGCGTTAACGGATGGAACAATGACGCTAATTTTTTTTTTGTTGTTTATTATTTAACAATAAAAACCTTTTTATGAACGAAAAAAATAAGAAAATTGCGCATATAATTGGAAAATTTTAGAAAACAAATAATATACCTACTTACTTAATATAATACTTTGAAAAAACACAATTTTTATATTAATATGCTTGTTGATGAGTTGACTTCTGTAAGAAACAAATATTTGGTTATATTTCTATGGTGTACACATTTGGATTATGGAGGGGATTATGAAGGATCGATAGGGGGGTGTATTCTGAGCATATATTCCAATTTGAGGGATTCTAGCGAGGTCAGCTCAAGGTCATTTCGATGAAAACGCGTTTAATTCGATATCTCGAGAACTGTTAGTGTTAGGCAAAAAATTGTAGAGACCTTTTCTCTTCTAAATTAAATTTACTAACTTTTTTATCTGAAACTATTTTTTTCATCAATATTTTCCAATTTATTGCTTCCGAATGGCAAAAATTTTACTTTTTTTCAATGTTATCAACGATGATATTTTTGACGCAATGGACGAGGACGACGTATGCCCCGATACCGTCAGGGCCTTTAATATTAATGAATCACTTCCATCGACCTCGGGTGCTTAATTTTACGACCAATTTTTTTATCAATAAATGTGTGAAACAGTTTTAATTATTCATTTACTTCTTTTTCTAATCCTTATTCACATTATTATCCCATCGAATGGATTAAAAAACACCCAAATTGAAGAAGTACAATATTCAAATGATATTTGAATGATTACAATATTTAATATTTAAATAAAGTACAATTTTTAAATAGTTTAATCGATTCACCTTTTGATACACCTGTATCTAAAAATTGTAACTTACCCAAGTTGGCTAATAAATGATCATGGAATACTTTAATATTTCTTTCTAGTACTAAATACCCACTGATGTCGCTGATATTGCGAACAGTGGCGCGGATTTCGCTCGGTAAAGTAATATATAACTCTGAAGGTATTGGCAAATTAGTTGTTCATAATTAAAAGATCTACACTTTGATAATCGGTAAAATTTAATAAAATTGAACGGTCGGGGAGAAAATGGTGAAAAATAAAAAAAAGGGTTTCCTCCCTTAAAAGTAAAATTTTTGCCTTTCGAAAGCAAGAAATTGAAAAATAATGGAGAAAAAAAAAGTTTCAGATAAAAAGTTAGTAAATTTAATTTAGAGGGAAAAGGTCTACAATTTTTTGCCTAACACTAACCGTTCTGGAGATATCGAATTAAACGCGTTTTCATCGAAATGACCTTGAGCTGACCTCGCCAGAATCCCTCAAATTGGAATATATGCTCAGAATACACCACCCTATCGATCCTTCATAATCCCTAAACTACATAATTTTATGTTTATTAATAATATTTTACAAGCATTTGACATGCTTAGCCGAATGCATTTGCATACATTATTACGACCAGTTAAGCTTAATTACAATTAAGATTTATACCAAATAATGACGCAGCCCTATAAATATTTTTACCTATAGATATATTACATCCGACAGATAGCGCAGGCATCACCCAAGACATATGCAGGATTGTGTTATCGAAATTAGCAGTTCCCGAGCAATTGTCACCATAGCTGAATAGTCAAAGCATCTGGGACGGTATTCCAGAAGTGATGCAGGTTCAAATCCTGCTCGAGACTGTTATCTTCAATTTCACATTTTCCCACTTTGTGTTAATTTACACTACTTAACTTCTTAGTTATACTCGTAGGTAAACTATTACATAAAGTTAATAACATTATGAGATGATCTCAAAGTAAAAGAAGTAAGCGTGAGTGATAAAAAGAACCAATTTTGGACTTATCATTTGCACCATAGATTTATTTAATGTGGAATAAAATAAATACAGTTCCAGCTCGTAACAGCCGCATTCAAATACGCCTAATAATTACCTGAGAGAGACCTTTTATAGGTAATTTGAATTTGAGACCCGTAGGAAGGTCTTAAGTAATTATTATTCAAAATCAAATATTTTTTTAACATTACACTAACTTTAATATAATTAAAACAAAATTGATAATGTCTCCCGAAAAAGCATTAATTTTTAATCAAGTCAATGGCGTGTTCTCCCGTCAACTCTTCTTCAAATGTAACTGTTGGGACGAAGTTTGCGCTGCTATTTCATTCAGTAGCATGTCTTGCATCTTACTCCTAACCACCAACTTCCTCATAGGATCCAGTTGCTTGAAATAAGGAGCTAAGGATTTCAAAAACATGACATCGTATTCATCATCTGTCGGTGCTGTCTCTTGTTTATCAGGTAAAGGGTCTTCGAATTCATTATCATTGTAATATACCACTAATTCTTCTTGATCATCTGTGTTCATATCATCGACTTCTACATCTATAGCTTCCTGTTTGACCACCACTTCTTTGTCGTTTTCAGAATCATCTGAAGTTTTTGTATTTAATAATTTGTTCAAGAACGTCAGTCTCCTGTAGTGTCGCCATTTTCCCGGATACTTCTCTGGACGACCATATTTCTTTGTTTCTTTCATATACATATCCCGCATGTTCTTCCATTTCATTTTCAGGCAATCTTCTGTAAGAGATAATTGACAATATTTTGAATACAATCAACCAAAACTCTCTCCTCGTCGTTCTCTAATATCAGTCTTTATTTAAAGAAGTAGCAAATTATGCTTTTAGGGTTTCTAGCGTCTACGACAATCGCTTTGCGGCAAGGGGGGTGTTTTTTTTGCTGCCTATATTTTATTTAACTACGAGAGCAAACAAGCCGTCTCCTGCAGAGTTAGGCTCTACCAATACCAGAGGCATTATTCGCACGTAGGAGCTGGCACATGTGAGCCTCTGGCGGCCCCTAGTATTGTAAAATTAAAAGTTAATCAAACATTTTTCGTGGGTTCGATTCCCGCACAGGACAATTATTTGTGTGCGTCTGTGTGTTTTCTATTTATTATATGTATGTATTTACAAAAAAAAAACCTTTATGTGTGCAATTCACACACAGCAGAACTGAAACTTCTGAAAAGTAGCCTACGAGAGTGAGATGGATATAGTGTATCAGGAGTACTAGGATAAATGTGAGGTTTATTATTTTTTACCAAGATTAAAATGACCTCTCATTAATAAAATTTAATGGAGCATTAAAATTCAGTAAAATTTTGTTTTCTGCAACGATATAATGGGTCCCGTAGGATTTCATGGGACAACTTAGTAAAAGATCTTGTGAACCTCACCATAGTAACATAAATAACTAAAGTACATATATATAATTCACTTCGGGGGTAGGTTTGAAAAATACTTTATTTAAATTAGTTACAACTGGCGTGGGAATACCAAGTGAACATAGCAAAACAGAGATATTAGTTTATTATTGAATGCATATCACTTTCTCAAACTTAATATTATGTACACCGTGGTCATATGGTTTAAGTATTGATCACGCAAACCGGAGACCGAGGTTTCGTATCAACTACCAAGGAATAACTTTCGTGACAAAAAAAAAGATTTCAGTCAAAATAACTTTAATGCACTTTTCTGCAACTGTCTTACTGTCAATTCTATACATTTATATGTTTGAACCTTTTTCGTGACGCATTTTCGTTTCATCGAGTTTCAAATCACAACGATTCTAAAAAAGTATTCACTTCAAAAAATAATTGGTTGTCTGTAAAGTCGGTTTACGGACGATAATTTTACGTGTATAACGTCATAATAAAAAATTTATGAAAAATTGCAGTCTTTTATGAATTGAATTATTATCACTGAATTATTATTATTTTGTATAATACGAAGGAATTAATTAAAATTACAATTTTTTTTAGTTGTATTTATTAATGTTTGTATAGTTTCGCAATTTGCCACCGTTCGCGCATTAAAAAATACTTGTATATGAGCTTATCTCCTGGTTTGTTTACAGTTAAATAGTATGCACATGTTTCACAATCGTATTTTATAAATATTAGTTTCGCTAGGAAACCAGCCACGTATAATGTTGGTTGCTCACTAAACAAAGAAAAATCGTGTCCGACTTCTTCTTCTTTAGGTAATTTCAAAAAGTCCTCTTCGCACATTGTTGTAATAGATATATTTTCAGCCGCCAATGTCACGTTACCTGACAAAAGAGATTTTTAAAATAAAATTAATTTTCGAAATAATTAATATATTTGTTTCTATGTATATATTATTATTCTATTAAATGCATATGAAAATATAAAATAATATGGTACTAAGGTTTTAAAATTTTTGTATATTCCAGCTAATCTCCAGAACGGTTGCAACGATTTTGATGGGACTTTCACTGGCACATAAATATATATACCGCAGGGCACAGCAAGTAATTAGATATAGATGAAATGTAACTATGATCAATATAATGTTTATAATCAGATGCTAGCAGAAATTAAAATTACAGAACATTTGTTTGTTCAGAAAATAAATAAATTTATTTAAATTTGACTCCTGTAACATTTAGGGAGGCTCTTAATATTTGTTCATCACTCACCATTTATTTTCTGTAGTTCTATATCTGGTCTTGGAGCTTTATCATTACCACCTCCTTGTCCCTCCTTACTGGTTGACGTTATGTCTCTAGACAGGGATGCTGAAATGTTTTTATAAACTTACTCATTAAACACATGGTTATTGAACAAACAGTAACCTATTGTTTATGTGTCAGTGAATTACCATGTATTTCCTGTGGCTGAAGAACAAGATGTGGACTCGCCGTTTTCTCTACACTGGATCCTTGTCTATCTTTTCTGGTTGATTCTTCATCCATAGGTTCATAATCTGCAATTATTTCATTGAAATTAATATTCTTCAAAGTATAAAATAAAATGATTTGTTATATTCGCCTAAAATCATCTTATTGTACCTAAAGAAAATAAAACTTTATCCATTGAAGAGAAATACCTTTATTATTGTCCTTGAGAAGGAAGAGACCTACAAGGGCAGGATGCAACCAGTTAGGTACAACCGACATTTAAACAATAAGTTAATCGACTCACGCGCAGGCTGGACGACTTCCAGCCTCCCGAACATGCCGGTTTCCGAAAAGGCTATAGTACCATAGACCACATCCATACGCTACGCTAGATTATACAGAAAACAGAGGAATATAATCGGCCTTTGTGGACTATGAGAAAGCCTTCGATTCGATCGAAACTTAGGCGGTGCTGCAGTCCCTTCAGCGGTGCCAAATTGACTATCGGTAAATCGAAGTGTTGAAGTGCTTGTATAGAAACGCCACCATGTCAGTCCGTGTCCAGGACAGGAGTACGAAACCAATCCAACTGCAGAGAGTTGGACAGGGAGATGTTATGTCCCCGAAACTCTTCACCGCTGCTTTGGAAGATATGTCTTCAAGCTGGACTGGACCGGATTCGGCATCAACATCAATGGCGAATACATCACTCGCCTTCGATATGCCGACGACATCGTAGTCATGGCAGAATCGCTGGAGGACTTTGGCAACATGCTCAATGACGGGCCTCGTGGCGCAGTCGGTGATGGGACCGACTTCCGTGCGCGAGGTCGTGGGTTCGATTCCCACTCAAGAAAATTATTTGTGTGATGAACCCAGATATTTTGTACTGCGTCTGGGTGTTTTCTATCTATAAGGTATATGTATGTAGGTATTTACAAAAAAAAAGTAATATATGTATTATATCCGTGATCTGGTACCCATAGCACAAGCGTTAAGCTTAGTTTGGGACCAGAGGACGTTGTGTGAAAATGTCGGTGAATATTTATTATTAATAATCTCAGCAGGGTTTCCCAACTAGTGGGTTTCAAAAGATAGATCGATGTTTTTTAGCAATTGACATGCTCCGCTACTTTTTAAAGTATAAATTATTTAACAATTAGGGAGGTTCGTAATATTTGTTCATCACTCACCATGTATTTTCTGTAGTTCTATATCTGGTCTTGGAGCTTTATCATTACCACCTCCTTGTCCCTCCTTACTGGTTGACGTTATGTCTCTAGACAGGGATACTGAAATGTTTTTATAAACTTACTCATGAATCACATGGTTATTGAACAGACAGTAACCTATTGAAGTACAAATTATTTGTGAATAAAGAAAAAGAGATTTGTAGTAGGAGCGGGAGACGAACCCGCATCTTTTCCGATCCGGGGAAGTGCTCTAAGCCACTAAGCTATCCTACTGATCTTTCGATCATCCCAATTTCTTAATCACATTTGTCTTACGACCAACGCCATCTATCGGCAAGCAATACATGCATCCAATATAGTAAGTTCATGTTTAATTTTGCAATTAAAATTCATACTATTTGATGGCGCGATGTTTTAAACATTTTTAGATCTATTTCTTTTAGCAATTGACATGCTCCGCTACTTTTTAAAGTACAAATTATTAGTGAATAAAGAAAAAGAGATTAAATCTCTTAAAAAAGTAACCTATTGCTTATGTGTCAGTTAATTACCATGTATTTCCTGTGGCTGAAGAACAAGATGTGGACTCGCCGTTTTCTCTACACTGGATCCACCATCTTTTGCGGTTGATTCTACATTCATAGGTTTAGAATTATATATTAATTTATTGTCCTTGAGAACAAAGAGACCTACAAGGGCAGGATGCAACTAGTGAAGTATAGTTTAAATGTCTGTTACATTTAAATAAAAATTACAGAATCCAATTGAGGGGAACAAAAAAGACTATATTCACTGACTACTGTATCTATGATAATAATAATTTAAAATACTTTGGAAACTCCAAAACTGCACGCCTCATAATCTTCATATTTCACAATAAAATTGATTATTTGATAAGTAACTAATAATGTATTGGTCTTACTGAGTACCTAGTTTTAAAAGACATTTTAAGTTTGAAAAATCAGTTGTTCCATGTAAAACAGGAGTAGAACACACCTCAACGCTGCGCTTATGAGGCGTGTAATATCAGCAGCTACTGTTTTGTTAACGTATCCTAAGACATTAGCCTAGTGCTTCAAGATATAATTGATAGTTTAAAATATTTTCTGTTCTGTATAATGTGGTAGTTGTTAATTTACCTTGATTCTTCAACAAATGTAATGGAAAGTCTGACATCTGATCATCAGTGAGAGGAGCACATTTTAAATTCAAGCATGGTATGGCACGCTTCTTGAGTCGACTTTTTTTTTTGTTTATGTGAGTCTTTTTGAAATGTTCCAAACACACATGCTTAATAGAATTTAATTTTTCAATTGGCAGTAACACTAGATCTTCATTGCCTGTAGCTCGCACCCATTCTTTACAACTGAAAAAAGGAAAAAAAATATCTTTTAAAACTGATTATTATAAATTTCTCAAATTTTATATTTAGAGAGAAATTTAAATAATATTAAGTTATAAAACTATATTTATGAATGTGTAAAATTACATTAACATACATTTATTTGTCTCAACATGTGTATGAAGTGATACTATGATACTTAAGATTTTATTAGTCCAAAATGTTCTGTCTATTTAAAGACTGTATGCAAATGGATGAAATGGATTTTTGAAGAAACAACAAAATATATTAGCTTTGTAATTATTTTGATATTAGTTGAAATTCAATGACTGATTCGCAAATTGATTTATTATAGGCATAGAGAGAAATATGTAAGTACTTTTGGAAATATTGTGCAAGAGGTTTTACAGTTTAGATAATACCACTGAAAAATGTTTCATACATAAGGCTATATGTAAGGAAAGAGATTGGTAATTGCAATAAGGTTTCTATGATATGGACTAAGAGCCCGCTACTGCCAGACCTTTGCTATTTTATGAAAATTTCTCAGCGCATGCCCTCAAGACAGGTAGGAACTACGGGCTACTATGAAGTTTGGATAATTATGGCTTAGACAGGTATCAGAAACTTTCCAAAGGTATGAGAAAGCAAAGGTGAACCTACAGCTACCTTTAATGTTTGTCTGGACAAATGTTAAAACTATCAAGCTGTCTAGCTACTGAGAAAACATCTTTTAATAGTAATATCAAACTCTGCTTTTATAGTATAATGTAAGGTGTCTGGCAAAGGGACGCCACAATACTCATTGTCTGGCAATGAATGACATGATTGATCATATTATTCCAAAGAAAATATGAGTAAATTACATTTTATACTTCTACCTGTTTTGACGAGTCTCAACAGTAGCATTACTAGCATTGTATGCACTTACCGCTTTTCTTCCAATGGAAAGTTTGCAAAAAAGCGAGGATTCTTTAAATGCGCCTCCTTAGCGCCACATATCTCGCAAGTTCGCCGAGAACTTCGCTTTGCCATTTTTGCAATTCAAAAATAAGACACCAAATGAAGTTTTTGGTAATCACTACGCACACACAGCACACTCCAGTTTGTTACTGGCGGAGGAGAATAACTCGACTCAACGCCTAACAGAATTGGGACGAATTAAGTGTCTAAATCGTCAAAGAAATCTAATTCTAAACGCAACACACGCGACTCTGCCATACTTTATTTTGACCTGTTATCGTCTTATAAATCGATGAAATGAACGCCGGCTGCACGCGAAAAAGTGTCACGTTCCGAAAAATGTATGACAACCGATGCATCATAGATAAAATATAACTATAGCTATACTGGGATGGGAACGATGCATTGTTTGCGAAACTCTCAGAAAACATATTATGACGTTATCACGTAAAATTATTATCGTTCGTAAACCGACTTTAACATTTTTATAGCTATACTGCCGGTCACACGGGAGATGGTGGTACTAAGTACCAACCCGCTCGGGCCTGCTACCAAGTGAGTACTCCCACTTGGTACCCAGCCCTACCACCAGTCATGCAATGGATGATAATTGCTTACATTTTTTGTCCCTCAGTCGCCTCATACGACATCCGTGGGGAAAAAAGGGGTGGTAGTGGTACACTTCTATTCTTAGTCCGTCACCACACGGGCCAAACGTGAGACATTTTTGTGCGTGCAGCCGGCGTTCATCGATTTAAAAGACGTTATCACGTTCTATCTTTTTGCAAATATTATAAAAAAACTAAAAGGTTAATAAATACATCATTGAGTAGGTTTAAATCGATGAAATACATAAATATTAAATAATAAATACTTTCTAACAAATTAATGAGAAGTTGTCACTTCTGCATTTTTTACTTTGTTTTTTATGACAGCTACCGCCATCTGTGTTAGACAACTTAGAACTATTAAGTAACTGCGCTACCAACATGGCTGCACGAAATACTAAATACTAACCAGGTAGGTCAAGCAAATCCGATAACTCCGACCAAGCTCTCGCCACATGAAACCTGTCATTATGACGATCATCAGCAGGATCCCACAGGCATCCCCGATTTTTCACTTCCTTTATTAAAAGTTTGGCCTCATCTTCTGAAAGCGTCGTTCGTCGGGGCATGTCAGCTACAAAAGTTTTAAACGCAAATTCGCGACGCGTTTCATTAATCCGCGTGTCCACGCGGCAACAACTCACCGCGGTAACTGGCGTCTAGCATTCTGTGTTGCCAGATCAAAAAATGCAATCAGTGATAAATCGTTGAACACTATAGTAATAATAAATTCAGCGCTAGAGAGCATTTTGATACAACCTTTTGATTTATATTACTTTAACGTGAATTTGTGATTGAAATTGTAGTAATAATAACAATGATAGATGTTCTTTACTAATATTTTAAATGTGAAAGTGTGTTTGTTTGTTATGCTTGCAAGCCAGATAACTATTCGACCGATCAATCATGAAATTTAGCACATAAGTTAGGTCTAAGATAACTAACTAAAGAGAACTAAGTATCTTATCCTCTCGACAAAGGAAATTAATAACAAAAATTGCTACAAACTTTATGGGAGATATCCAACAATTTATCATACAACTAGCGGAGTTCCCAGAAGTCCTGAGCAAACTTTGGCTTGATATTTTCATTATTTTAATTTTTAAATAATGTGCTGTGGGGTTAGTTGTAAGTCGTGTGGGGCCGGCACCAAGAATAGCTCCACCCCGCCTCTTCCTATGGGAGTCATATAAGTGGACTAAGGGATTACCGGGGGACCGGGCCACAGCGTTCCCCTGTGTACTAAAAACATCCTCTGCGATCGCCAACCCGCCTTCCAAGCGTGGCGATTATGTTAAAACCCCCCATTTTGGGGAGGCCTATGTTCAGCAGTGGACGATGAAAGGTTGATGGATGGATGGGGTTAGTTGTTATATTTTGTGATTATATGTTCTGTTCTGTGTTGTGTCTGACTACTGATTATGAGATTTTAGTTTTAATTGTCAGGTTGGGCCAACCAAAATTATTGGGCTGTTCCGTTAAGAATTCTTAATATTAGCTCGGAAGTAGGAAGTGGGCAATATTTGAGCCCCGTGTCTTAGAAATCACGTAAGACCGTTAGTCTTGCGCCTGATCTCTCTCCAGTCGTATCAGAGTGCCGTCCCATCGGACTTAGAGAAAACAGAGAGTGCACTGGTGCTATCACACAAACTCGTGCTTTATAATATCTCCTACGTAGTTGGCTAGTGTCTGTTGACAGTGGCGACTATGATGAAAATCAGTTTGGAGATCATCATCGCCATCATGTTCCGATATAAGAAATTCATAAAAGAATCGCAATGTCACTAAAGCCGATCTAGGGATCACTAAAACTCCGTTTAAAATAAAAAACGCCATCAAAACAGGCACAGGTATTTTAGGAGGAGTTCAGGAACACTTACAGAATAAATATATCTAGAGATTGACATTGTTTATAGGTTCAGCAATTTACTGAAAACAGAAAAGACTTCTGTTAAGTTCTTCGATCAACAAAGCAATAGATATCGCGTTGGCCCAAAAAATCCGCCTCGATAAATAGCAGCGCATTTGAGAACTGAGCTCTTTTTTTATTTAGTTCAAAAAGTACTTTAATTGTTGCTGCTTAAGCTTGATTTCACAATAAATGTTATTTGTCTTTTCACTTTTAAGTGGCAGTAGTAAATTATTGCTTTGCTCGTTTTTTGTGACAAATGATCGTAAATGTAAGATAATATTTATTTTTAAAGATTTATGACTTTATTACTAAGTGTCATGATTGTTATCGGTTGAACTTAAAACTGTTTTAAAACCTTTGTCTCAGTTCGTTAGTAAACAGATGTAGCTGTAAAAGTATATGTTCACACGGACAGTTTTTAGCTTGATTTTGTTCGTGACACTGTATCTTGTTGGTATTGATAATTGAACGTCAAGTTCTTGAAATTCAAATTGTTCAAAAACTTTTACTTCTGATTAATTTTTGTGAAATTGTTAATAGAAGCCTATTTTAGATCTATTTCTTTTAGGAATTGACATGCTCCACTAGTTTTTAAAGTACAAATTATTTGTGAATAAAGAAAAAGAGATTTTTAGTAGGAGCGGGAATCGAACCACGCATCTTTTCCAGCCTATTTGTTATAGCGGCAAGAAATTTGGATTAAATACTAGCGCTTTATGTATGGCTGTTAGTGCTGAGCGGGAATTTTGTGTTATGATCTGGCAGCACTGAGTTAAATTAAAACTGGTAGGCTTGAGCGAACTCGCGCCGTTGTTGCCGCGTCGCCCAATGCGGTTTATGATTTTTATGCACCTACCATGTATGTATATCGTTGTTACAACAGTTTTGGATTTAAGCAAGCACACAAAAAATTAGCAAATCCAATGTACCTAAATAGGTTACAGTCTCTCACCCGTAAATTCGTTATATAAAAAAAAAGGAAATGAAACTCAAACTTCTTTTCTTTATGTTGATTAGTAAATTTATGACATGCAACTAGTAATAACAAACTAGGTAGCTATATATTTATATTAAAGTTTATGTAAGTAATATACCTGCTTTTACTTTTCCTTTCAAGTAACAATACACAGACGTGTGGCTTCTATTTTAGCGCCATCTAATTTAATATATTAAAACAAGTCATAATTGATTTCAGCGCTACCTAGTAGCTTGTTTCTTTTACTAATGGCTAGAATTTAGACTTCTAATGTAGATAGCTAGGTGTCGCATTATTCAAATTTGTTGAGTTTGCCTTTTTGGTGAACTACGGATGATTCATTGGATGTCCGGATTGGCTTAGTATCTAATAGATGGTGCTGTGTTAAGAGTTCATACGTTTAATATTATTGTCGCTACAATATTTGTAATAGAATTGTAATTCTTGTTTGTATCTATTCGTTCTATTTAGTTTCTTATTCTTTCGGTTTAATAATGTAACTTCAATATTAGATCAATTTAATTTCAACTATGCTGTTAAATCGAAGCCTAAATCCATGAATACAGATTAGGTACTGACGAAGAAAGTTCATTACTACCCCGAATGTCATGATTATTATGAAATTGTAGACAATGTAAATAACGACGTACATTTTAGATGTTATGATTAAATTTAATGAACTATATAGATAGATTATGTATATATCTGTTCATATTATAAGTTCAATTGTATTCATTATGTGTGCGTCGGGAGAAAGCGCGTTATCGGATGGCCGAATGTCATGATTTTAAAAATAAAATATAACATGACATAATTTTAGTAGTTACTTTATGAATTTTGAGCGTCACTGGCACAGAACAATATTACTCAAGAGGTCACTGGAAACTTTCAATTGAGAGAGCATATCCTTTTCCGTCGATTTCTTACCAGTTTTTTCAGTATTTGTATTGAATTATTCCGGCCCAGTGGCGCCACCTGGCAGATTGCGCGCCATTTTATTTTCTTAAAAATGACGCTAGCAAAATTAACTCATTATTAGCGTTTCGTTTTCCGTCGAAGCACCTTGTGCTTAGGTGCTGTACTTTACAAAGATCACATCTTATCTTAAAATAATAAGTTGTAATACTTATTTGTAGTGAGTAATTTCAAAGTGTTTAGAATTGTACACATACATGTAAGTACGATTTATTTATTTTTTAACGGCTTTGGTCGTTCGATTAATTGTCCAAATATAAACTAATTATAATACCAGGTTTAAAGTACTTTTAATTATTGTATAATAGCCTTTCATAATATTTTAGTAATATAAAAACTGTAATTTATTTACAGTAATGAATAATAATAGGGAAATGGATTCTGTTCCACAAGCTGTAGCTGGTCCTAGCGGACTCGCCCGCAAACGTAATCGTAGCAGTTCTACTAGTAGCTGCTCCTCATCGAGCAGCAGCAGTTCTTTGAGTTCTACTGAGGACAACGGCAAAAAACAGCGCCATAGTCATCGTTCGCGCCGTAGGAAAAATAAGCGCCGACGTTCTAAAAAGATGATGGAGAAATTGTTTGAAGAATTGGGTGAGTTGCACAAGCATATTATATATCAAAGGTTAACAATGTTCCCCACGATAATACATCATACCTTTCTGATGTTAGTGGAGAACTATATGAGCATCATGACATAGCCACCGAACAAGTCTCGCATGAGAATCAAACTCCTTGTTTATTCGATTCACATGTTCTCAATTTTGGCATAGAGACCAAGTTAAAGGAACCATTGATTCCAAGAACGTCCGATAACTATTTAAAAATGCTGATTGATGCACAGATGATGGTCAGAGGTTAGATATGCTGATACGCAGAAGTTATACAATCATACTCCAGGGTTCATAGACCTTGAAGCAAATGATGAGGTAAAATCATATGAAACCTTACGTCACCTGGCACTTTCTAAAAAGCATATGCAGCTTTAACTTACTGTATTTTAAAACAAAAGGAAGCCTTACAAGATAGTGTACGTAATTTACTAGCTTGGGCTAATAATACTTCGTCTATTGATATCGAAACCTTAAACAATAAAGATGAAGCCTTATTCTTAAAAGGCAATCTGCACAAAATCTCTTCAGATCTTTTGCAAATAGTCTGCGGCCATCGAGCCGAAACTATTGAAATGCGTAGATATGCAATCACTAGCAAAATTCGAGACCCATTAGTTAAAGCAACTTTAAATAAGGTACCGCCATCATCACGCTATATTTTTAATCAAGAATCTTTTACGGCAGCCCTAGAAAAAGCCGGCGGGTCCGAAAAGCCTTTTGGCCAGTAAAACCGGAAATTAAAAAAACATGCAATAGCCGCCTCTCGCGGGAGCAAGGCTTTCATAACCAAGTAGTTCCATCGCGTGGAACTCGTTCCTTTCGCGAACCAAATGCATACCATTTCTGCAATAACCCATCCTCGCGGGGTGGACACCAATGTGACAATTACGAAGGTCATTCGTCAGTCAAACGATATGACCAAAACTCTAATGGGAGAGCATCCCATCATAATAGAGGCTCGTGGCCTTACAGATCGAGTTACCGCGGAGGTTCCAATACCCAAAAGGGTTCGAGAGGGAACCACAAACACTATAAGCAATGAATCGCATTTTCGAGCGGGCCAGCTAACGTACTACCAGGCCCGATGGCAAGAATTGGGCACCAATAATAGTTTTAAGATTAATTCGGGGCTATCGAATACCCTTCCTTCAGAAGCCGCCTCTTGTATTTCCGAATTTGCACAGAGAATCGCTTCACACTCCTGTCTCGGCACAGATGAGATATAATAAAGAAAATGAAGGCACAGGGCATTTTAAAGGTGGCTCACCTATCGCCAAGCTTCATTTCCTCACTATTTCCAAAGGCGGACGGGTCAGCCCGGCCCATATTCAACCTCAAAACGCTAAACAATTATGTGCTGACAAATTCATTCCATTTGATAAATATGTATCGGATACCTGATTTTCTGCAACCCCGAGACTGGATGTGCAAAATAGATTTGTCCCAGGCGTATTTCCACCTGAGAATAGCAAAATCGCACAGACGCTTCCTACGTCTTATATAATCACGAGCTTCTTGATATGACCTGCCTTCCATTCGGGTTTAGCACTGCCCCAAAAACATTCTCCATATTAACGAATTGGATTGCACAAATATTACGAGACAGGTGGTATGTAAGAATTATAGTCTACTTGGACGATTACCTAGTAGTACATTAAGATGCACATATATTACGCGAGCATGTCAATCTTGCTGTTCGAACCTTGCAGTATCTGGGATGGGAGATAAATTTCGAAAAGTCCAAACTCTATCCTCAAAAGAGCCTGGACCCCTATCCTATTTAGGGATAAGATGGAATCCTTGGGCCAACCAAAAGTCCCTACCACAAGAAAAGACTGCCTCGATAATACAAAAAATAAGAATTTCTTAAGAAAAAACAATAACCCTAAAAACTGTACAAAGGCTAGCAGGACTCCTCAACTTTGCCAGTTTTGTAGTTCCACGAGGTCGACTTAATCATCGACAGTTGCTCTTATTCCTGCGTTCACTCCCAAAAGCGTCATCAAGGACCTTCAAAATACCGGAGAAAGTTGCAGACGAACTAAAGTGGTGGATACAGAATTGTCAGTTCTCAACACCTCTGCACTATCCTTCCCCGGTCAACTTTCTGATGACCGACGCGTCAGACCTGGCTTGGGGAGCACAAATGAACGATTTGGCAATACTACATGCCCTTCAGGCTCACATTCGGTTGCTAAGCCGCAGCTCAATCCTGATACAGTGCGACAACAAAACTGCTGTCGCTCATATACGGAAAGAGGGAGGCACAAAATCACTATCCTTAATAGAAATAACTCGCCAAATTTTAACTCTACTAGACAAACATCAAATATACTTCCACATACATTATCTCCCGGGTACATACAACAACCGAGCCGATCACTTGTCGCGGTTTCGTCAACCCCCAGAATGGCATCTCCTGCCAGACTGTGTCGAGAGGGTATTCACAAAGTGGGAAACCCCAATAATCGATCTGTTTGCTTCAGCAGCAGCCCACGTAGTCTACAACTATGTATCACGAGACCTGAGAGATCATCAAGCTCTCTTTCACGACGCATTCAGTATTCCATGGAACTACTGGCTTAGGTGTTTCCACCGCCATTTCTAGTTCCCAAAGTGCTGACCCACCTAAATCAGTCGACAGGAGTATTTCTACTAGTAGTACCACGGTGGACGAAGGTTTTTTGGCGCGCGGATCTCAAATCTCGAGCACTAGCACCCCTATTCGTATTGAGAGATTTACACAGACATCTAATCGACACGTCGACTGGAGTATCGCCTCCAAAGGTCGAGAAAATCATACTAGAGGTGTGGAAATGTGGGGGTGGTCCAAAGAATTAACCACGTGGACCCCGGAACAAGTATCCCTACTTAAAAATTCATGGCGAAAGTCTACTTTACGCACTTATGAAGTGGCATGGAAACGATGGATTACTTGGGCTAATAATAAAAATGTTGATTTAGAAAATCCTACAGGTTCTGAATTGGCCCAGTTCTTGTCCGATATATATTTAGTTTATAACCTATCTTATAATACAATACTCTTGCACAAATCATTCACATTGTGTAATACTGAAACTTCAAATCGTTTAAGTTCACACATCCTCGTCAAACACATCCTGAAATCTATTGCTATAAAAAAGCCCGAATCTGTCAAATCTCCAATTTGGAATGTAAGCGAATTAATTTCATTTCTTAGCGATTACACAATCGATATAAATAACACATTTCAAACATCGCGCCATACAGCGATTTTGTTGCTACTGTGCTCTGGTAGACGCATACATGATCTAACCTTACTTACATGTGATCCTAACTCTTGAGTAATATTGTTCTGTGGATCCTAACCATTATGTAAAGACAAACGATAGTATAGTTTTGTGGCCTCAGTTTGGGTCAAAAACCGACTGCAGTAGCTACAGACAATCGGGCTGGAGACTTCTCTGTAATCCCAGTAATCGTAATCTAGATCCTGTATATTGGTTAAATAGAACAGTATCATTACTCAATGAAAGACGTGAAACTGCTAAATGTTATAACCTATTTATTACGGTTAGGGGTACAGCTAAACCCGCTTCGCGTATGGTTATAGCGGGGTGGATAAGGACATTGTTCAAGGAAGCTGGTATTAAAGCCGCCCCAGGCAGTGTGAGATCGGCAGTCGCTAGTAAAAGTTGACTGGAAAACTCTCCTCTAGATGAAATCCTGGCCCGAGGAAATTGGCAATCGGCTAATACATTGAAACATTTTTATAGGCGAGAAGTAATGAATTGTGATAAGTCCAGCAACGTTACACAGTTGTTTGAACCGACTAATTAATTTATATATTACTTGTGTGCGGATAATTAGCATGCATTAGTTCCGTTGTTACGCGGGTTAAAATTAAAAGTACCTAAAATTGTATTCCATGATTAAGGAAACTATCTATAACAATTTAATGATATAACTATAATCAAAACCGTAGCTCTAAATAAAATCTTATATATATTAAATCTTTATTTTATTACTACCATCACATTAGCGTTGTGCACCTAACTGATTAGTGGCACCACCAGGCGATAACAAACAGATCTCAATTGAAAGTTTCCAGTGACGGTCAATTATTTTAATAGCAGCGTTTTACCTGAACTAAAACGCATATTAAAATACTTACCTCACTGGAAACTTTACTTTAACTTCCTTTTTTTTTTACGCCTGGTGTAATTGAGCTAATGAGTTAATTTTGCTAGCGTCATTTTTAAGAAAACAAAATGGCGCGCAACCTGCCTGGTGGCGCCACTGGGCCGGAATTATTCAATACAAGTACTGAAAAAACTGGTACGAAATCGACGGAAAAGGATATGCTCTCTCAATTGAAAGTTTCCAGTGAGGTAAGTATTTTAATATGCGTTTTATTTCAGGTAAAACGCTGCTACTATCCTCAGTACAGTTCCAACCACAGTAAAAAATTATAGATTTACTGTTAGTACCCTGCCTTTCCTCTCCTTATTGACTTTCCTCCCAACGTCTGGTTCTGGTGTTGCTAGCGTCAAACGTACCTGCTGCCTAGGCTTGTTAGCTATCCACATGGCACTTGTAATAGATATGTAAAAGTAATTTTATTTGTTTCTTTTACACTTTCACGTTGTTAATTACCATAGAGGTTAGGTTAAGCGCGTTATGAGCACACCTACCCATATATTACATTCGAGGGGTTAGCATCATGAAGTTTTGTATACTTACATACATTTAGCCCGGAGCCTGATACCAGAATTTGATACCTACTGATTTTATTTCTGTTTCAGAAAATTTAGAACTGTAAGTACCCTAGCTAATACTTTTGTAATATCCTAACTATTATAAAGGTCAGTACCCCTAGCACGAACATTTTGCTCAATTACTATAGTATAGTAATAGAATAGTTAAAGTAAATATTTGTATGGGAATTGGAACAGCGCTCAGTGGGCGTATTCGGAACTAAAAAAGCCGCTGCTCACCAACCATTTCATTTCACCGATATGAAATGAAAGAATAAACGGCTATCTCCTGCTACAGCCAAAACGCTTCATGGCCAGTCATACGAAGATGGTGGTACCAACCCGCTCGGGCCCGATACCAAGTGAGTACTTCCACTTGGTAACTAGCCCTACCACCAGTCATGCAATGGATGATAATTGCTTACTTCCCTTAGTCGCCTCATACGACACCTGTGGGTAAGAATGGAGTGGTGACACTTGTATTCTTAGTCAGTCACCACACGGACAACTTAAAAACTGGTAAGTATACATTTTATTCCGCTACTATATCGGGAACTTGAGATATAACCTAAAAACTAGCTTTTGGCTGCAGCGGAGCAGCGGTTTGTGGAAAAAGAACATTCCGTACTTATGAATTAAAATCTTTTACTCGCACGTCTGGGTCGCAAACACACCCCAAGCACACCCAGACTCGAAACTACTTTTTAAAATAAATAAATAGCAAAAACATTGTTCGGAAATCGAACTCGTAACAACAAGAGGTCGGTACCTAATTAAAGCGCTGTACCATCTGTTTAGTCATTGCTTGATAAGGATAATTTTCAGATTTTCTACTGACGCTTTAGCCTTGAATTCTACCTAAATTTAAGAAATGAGCTCAGTGCTCACCTATAGCGTAGGACTAGTATCTATTCTGTGCCTATAGTCTCAACAACAAGTGGGTGACATCCTCAGATTCTCTCTTGCATGATGAAACTTCAAGCTAGGTGGCAGAGTAGCTTCGCTTTGCTCCTGGTGGGTATTGCTAGACCCACCATTTACTGTCAGAGGCCGAGGGATTCATGCTGGTATTATTGGTACCTAAGTGGAAAGTAGAATTTGGACTTTGGAAATAAATCACAATGAAACTATGAATGTTTCACATTTTATTTAGAGACATCGGTATAAAATATATGAGATATAAAACAGCACAGTCGTGATTAAATTAAAATATGTTATAATATAATATACGATACATTAAAATGTCAATAAATTAACTTAACATTTTATATGTTAAGAATTTAACATAATATATTGTAAAGAGGTCAGTTTTACATAAACTGACCACAGACAATGAAACTTAGATTCATTTAATTTAAAAATATAAAATAGATTTTGGATATGTAATAGATGTAGAATTAGGTATTTTATTCACTGTGATATTAGAGTTTATTTTATTAAGTTAATCGAAAAACGACGGAGTGGGTACCTACTATCGACAAATTACACATAATATATCTTGCTTTTTTTATTTATATATTTTAATCTTACAATTAATTTATCACAGTGAATAGAGTGGGTATTAGAAGTGTATTTGGGCTAAGTAAGTAAATCCTTATCTAGAACGGATATAATATTATGCCGTGTCATATCAACGGATATGGTAACATCAATTACGGGTACGTAAATTACCTATAATATATCATTATATCCTAGACACTATTTAATGTTCCACAAATTTAATATAGTTATAATATGGAAATAAATTGAAACGTACAACGTGACGCGGAATGTCTAAAACAATAAGTTTAAAAATGACTTTTACAGCAAAACAGACAATTCCATATTTAAATAATGAAAATAGCGCTGCGTTCGTCTGTCTAAAACATTCACAACACATCATATTCCTATAACCAAATAATAATTACTTACATACGTATAGGTACTCGTATTACCAATTTTATTATGTAATTCTGCTAAAATTTGCAATATTAATTTTCGAATTTGCAATGTCAATTTGTGTTGTTGGTAACACTGATTCGCCACCATTCATGTTGTTCTTAAAATATAGCAGAATAAAATCTGCAAATAATTATACATAATAATAATAATAATATAAATTCCTTTGAAATTCAATTCGCTCTTTTTAAAGCACATACATGCCATCAGAAAAATTAAATATCTATCTAAAATTCATATGGTCAGACCACATTTAACTTTGGCACGGCAATATATTTGAACTAAATGGCTAATAGCATAATGAAATTTATAATAAGTATAAATATCTTTAACAATATGTAACATTAATTCGGCTTTAATTCATCAAAATGCGTTGATCCCACATTTAGCAACTATACATTAAGACTGAACAAATATTACAATTAGGTATATTAAATCTGTATTGATCAGACAGGTGAAACCAATACAACGAAACATAAAATAATAGAATAATGAGTTGGATGTCTTTAATCCTTAAGCATATATTGCTAAATGGCGAACCATGCATGCTATTAAAATTAAAAAGGTATGACTATGTACAAATTATATCTTTGGCAACGTTTCTTAAGAATTTCAAGCGCTAAGCTTATTGTGCAGATTACAAATAAAAATAAAATTATTGTTATATATATTGTTATTACTATTTATAATATAATGATACTAATATATCCTTAATATAATACATTAAACAAAGTAATATTAAACATGGAATAATTACTGGGGCCAACTGACATACCGACTGACCTTGCAATTATCTATTTTTAAAATTTTGTAAATATCTACTTAACATGGAAAATATATAACATATGATTACTATAAAATTGTATAAGTTTTCAAAATATTTCTTGGCAGAATCTTTCTTGAGAAATATAAATATTTTTTTTAAAATATCTGATAATTGTAATGTAATATATTCGCCAGTTGACTCCATACCTTAAATAAACATTTAAACATTAATAATACAACATAATTATGATGTCTTCATTATTACTTCTAAATAAAATAAATCGCACATGAATTTGCTTTCTTTCATATTTATTTATTCGATGTCTGGTCGGACAGCGGATCTGAGTTAAATCAAGGTATACTTTTAATCCACTTATTGTGTATTTATTTCGTATATTGTATTTCAGTGGTTTTTTTGACGTGACAACGTCTTATAAATCGTTTAATGTCGGCTGCACGCACAAAAAAGTATGACTCATTGTCACGTTCCGCTTGAGCCGAGCGCGGAACAAGCGATAGAGAGGCACGATCGGCCTAAGCTTTGTTTTTTAGGCTTGTGACGCACGTATCGATATATTTGACGTTATCACGTAAAATTATCATCCGTAAACCGAGTTTACAGACAACCATATAGTTTTTTTGGTTTCTTTTCTTTTATTTATGCTGTTAATTATAATATTTATTGAAAAGTAACTAAATATTGATTTTGGTTCCATAAAATATAGATTTTTATGGCTTAATTTAAATTAATGAAATATCCTTGTAATTCCGACTACATACAATATGAAATTTCTGGCCCAAACATTGGACCCAATATCAATTAATTCTGTACCAAAACACAGAGCTCCAAAATTAGATTATGTAAATTGACGAGTTATCAAACAAAGCGAAAATGAAATAAAAGTAGGTATCTGATAAATGATGATTAAAAATGTGAAATTTACTTTAGAACACGCTTCTCAGTCTCTTTAAGGATAAAAATTCGAAAACACAAAACAAAAAGTTAAAGTAGCATTTCTACAGATACAGTTCATGGAAATAATAATATGATACTTCTCTAACAGTTGAGTGGCGGATTTAATATTGCAATAGAGTGGTGATGCATTGATCTATTTAAATATCATATGATAAAACTACTGATAAAACTTTAATTTACACAACATCGAATTACATAAACACCTATAGGATGATATTATATTTATATTCACTATAATGAGACAAAAAATTACATCGATACAACTACTTCATACACAAATCAGTTTATTTTTTAATGACATATTCATTATGAAGCAAAACTTTTTAGAGTTAAAGTTTGTTTTCGATTTATTTATTAATTTATCTATTTCTTCAATGTAATAAATAATCTTGCAGTTAAAAGGAAGATCAAACTTAAAACATGATTTTCTAAGTAAGATGTGGTCGGAAGTAAGTATTGTATAAAATTTCTCGTAAAATACCGATGACAAAGTAAGTTTGGGGGAAAATTTGAGAAAATTATTAATACTGTAATTTATTTACTAAGTTCTTATGCAAACTGACAGAAAATAAGTTTTAACTATTATACACGATACTGAAATTATAATTTCAGTTTTATAAAAAAAGTGTATTTGATCTTTATTTATAACGATGATATATAATGTGTTATTTGTTTATACTCGTATGTTAAATATTTATAAACATAGATATCTGTAGTAATACTGATATCTAACGAGGAAATACGTTTAATTTAAATATTGAATCTTTGCTGTAAATTTTTCAAAAATATATTACATAAAAAAAAAATTGTATTTCCAATTCTAAAATTTAGACAATAATAATTGCTAAATAAATACAAAGGGATGTCCTTTATGACTTAAGAATGAAAGGTTCCTATAGTTAGATATATTCTTGTAGTGTCTTAGCTAATGGGTTGTAAAATATAGTAGGTCCTAATAAAAATGATATGTAAATAACGTTGTATAGTAAACATACAAAAGAAATAATGTATTAAAATATATAGACAGAGCAAACTGACAATATATAAAATATCTGAAAATTTTGCAGAATCAAACAAATATGGCGAAGAACATTCGAAATTCAAATCTCGCATTATCACGAAATATTAAGTAACATGGCAGCGTCTATTACTATTACTATAAAAAATAAATCACATTTGACTTAACAATAACATTTGAAGTAAGAAGTTTAGAAGAACATTTATTACTAAGATATTGAGAATAAAGAGGATTGAGATTAAATTATAAATACGTCATATTGACTATATCTGGTGGCATAGATTAAAGGAACTGTCTGAAAGACATTTAGCTATTTATACATAGGTAGTGCTTAGGTAATCACTACTGCTGATTAGAATACGAAACATTGATTTCAATGTTAATTTTAACACAACAACGAGACACATAGCCACTCTACTTATTGATTAGAGTGGTTTTACACAAATTCTTAATTTACACACTTAATTGTAAGATTTAGCTTAAGGGTCACTGATGTCAGACTCTGACGGATGCTTGACCAAGTTCATGTCGCGGCCGATGCTAGCTTGTGTCTTCAATTTCGAGTCTATATCAGTTTTTACCTCATGAGTAGCTTTATGTTCATGTTTATGCTCGTGACATTTGTGTTCATGGTGTCTATGGACATGTCCAATGTCGACAGTGCTGACTGCGCCTCTTGGTGGTGCAGTCAGTACGGGTTCTTGGCAGGATTCTTCGCGTAAAATACGGTCGTACCAGTGCAGGCAGATGCATCTGTCGATTGGAAAAAAAGGAGCTTGTAATTTTTACATAATGGCATAGAATTACAGATGCACCGATAACCTAGTTAATAAACCAAGGACTGTCAAAATACTCAAGACATACACACACTCTTCTCGATGTTTAGTGAAATCTGCCAACCCACATCAGGCCAGCTTGGATTATGGCCCAAT
This sequence comes from Leucoma salicis, assembly GCA_948253155.1. Taxonomy (NCBI): domain Eukaryota; kingdom Metazoa; phylum Arthropoda; class Insecta; order Lepidoptera; family Erebidae; genus Leucoma; species Leucoma salicis. The sequence continues at coordinate 25,444,056 of OX411812.1, forward strand.
CCCTCTGATTGTGAGTGTAAGTATATAATGTTTCCGGGAAAAAAATTATAACTAATTTCGATAGAACTTGAATCTTACACATCAAATTAAAAAGAGAAATTACCCTTAATTCAAACTAAATGTTGTTAAAATCCTTTTTAGATACGACTATGTCAAATTATGTAAATAGATTGAACTAATTATTTGTTAAAAAAGAGAGATTTACTGTGAGCGGGGCTCCAAACTTTTTTTTTGTTTAAGGCGGGAAAATATGTTCCTAACCGCACACCCCATCGTTCGCGGTAACGAACAGGGTAGTGTGGGGTCTTCACCCACTAAAGAAACCCGCCGTGTGCCGTCTCTCCGCCTTTATTGGCAGGCCACTGGAACCATGTTATATTCCTTCGATGGTAGCGGGGCTCCAACCTACGTCGATTCTAATCCGGGGAAGTGCTCTAGACCGCTAATCGTAGTCACTTAATTGTGACAGTCAATCTCCATTTCACAGTTGTTGTTAGATGTCTTTAAAAACAGGACGCAAGTTCGAATCCTGCTCGCAGGAACGAACGCTCTCTCTTTTTTCATGTTCACAAATCATATGATCTATTAAAGTAGCTGAGCATGTCAAGGGCTAAATTATTAACCACAAAGATTATGTGATATTTCAGTCTTTTGTGCTGTGCGTTGATTCGTCAATCAGTTACTCTTTTTATCTATCTATTATGATTATAAAGCTGTAACAGAGCTGTGTCTGTACATTTAAGATATTTGAGAAAAAATGAATGTATGCTATATCTCTTGATTAGACTTAACAACTGGTAAACATTTTGTCCCGCTACTATGTCGGGAACCTGAGATATAACCTAAAAACTAGCTTTTGGCTGCGGCGCAGCCGCATGCAAAGGCTAGTATATTATATTATACAATATAAAATAGAAGAAAAGAAATACTTTGGAAAATCCAAAAGTGCACGTCGCTCATAATCTTCATTTTTCACAATAAAATTGATTATTTGACAACTAACTAATAATGTATTGGTCTTACTAAGTAGTTTTCAATAAATCACATGGATAGCGCTAATTTCAAAAAGTACCTTCTCATGTCTTATACGCTATCTAGCGCTAATTTTAAGAAGTTCTTCTACATTGGTCTATAGAAATAGTTCTCACGAAATAAGGATAGCACTGACTTTAGTGTCGCGTCGAGCGTAAATATTCACTATTTTTTTGTTTATTTAATAACAATTAAAACACATTGAATCAGACCGTGAAAAGTGATAGGGCTCTATTCGTAATCATAATAATTCGTAAACGAAAAAAAAAAGACTCGATTAGTAAAGTGTTTTGGTCGTTAACATACATTACCTACAACAAACAGCCGCCCAAGACAGAATTTTTTCAAACAGTTGTTAAACTAGTTTAAATAACAAAAATGGCATCAAAAATATCATGAGTGTTAAAAATAGTGTTTGTTATTTATATATATGTGTGTAGATATTATTTTACAAGTGCAATATATGATAAACAATAGAGACATTTTAAGTTAGAAAAATCAGTTTTTCAGCGCGAAACGAGAATAGTACACACCTCAACGCTTCGCTTATGAGGCGTGCAATATTACAAAAGAAGATTTATAATATACAATAGTACTACAGTAAAAATAACGTAGTTTAGCATGGTCTTACAGATTTTATTTAGCCTCTTTTTAGTTGTAAAGTTTTTTTTAAAACAAATACGAGTGGCTTATAAATATAAGTATTGAAAACCATACCTATCAATTGTTACGAAAGCTTCATCTATTGTTATTGTGGATAGGCCGAGCTGGAGGGTTAGACAGAATCTCAATTATCTCACAATCGACATCGTATCGTAATCACTGTGATTGGTTGAGAGATCACTGTGATTGGCCAACGGATTATTGAGAAATCACGCGTCGGTTTCTCAACCAATCACAGTGATCACGACATGTGAGATATGAGATTCTGCCTAACCTATGATTAGACTATGGTTACCAAATTATTTTGTGGTATTCGCATAATCAATAGGCAGTGATAGCTTAGCGGTAAAACCAAGGACTGCAAAGACGAAGTGGTATAGAGCTCGATCCCCAGTCAAAGGACAGACCTCGAACACACACTTATAACTTTTAGAGATTTTGTATTTGTTTACAATTTACTACTGCTCGGTGAAGGAAAACATCGCGAGCAAACCATGCATGCCTGAGAGATTTTCTTAAAGGCTTTTGAAGTCTGCCAAGCTGCATTGGGCCAGCGTGGTTGACTATGGTCTAATCCCTCTCACCGTGAGAGGAGACCCGTGCCCAAAAGTGGCACAGACACAGGATTGAAAAAAAAATCGCGTAGTAATTAGAATTACAAAACCTTTTTCCAAAAATAAATTAAGTCGTCATTGATACGTATCAAGTAGGTAATTGTAATATGGAACAGATCGGACCTCGGAATATTATTCAGGGTTGAATAAACTAAACTTTTACTTTATTCATGTTCACCTGGTACCCACCTTAGTATAGCTGCAAGTACGCCAGTGCCAACGAGGGCTCCACCGGCTCCCATCAGATAGTAACGATGCTGAGCTGCCTCCGCGCCTGGAGACAATTGCACCAGCCCCACCACCAACACCACGATACCTAGCAGTAAGCATCCTACGATTGCGTGTAATGCGGCCCCCTGGTTAGACATAAAGCTTATTGACCTCTGTATCGCAGGAGAATTTACATACATACAACGAACACAAAACAAAACAATCATTTGTGGATCACACAAAGAATTCGAAATTTGGACTATTTTTGATAAATAAAATTACCTTTATAAACTAGATGACCCGGTGAATTTCGTATCACCTACAATTTATTTTATCAGCGATAATCAATATCAATCATAATCAAGGTGCATCATCTAAAATTTCAATTAAGACATGTTATTAAATGAAACCAAAGAATAGAATAATCTAAAAAAAGAAATGAAACTTGCTTGTAATTCAAATAAATTAGAGACAGTACCTAGTTGTCATTTTGTCGTCTTGTCAGTCCCGTAATAAAAAAGGCGATTCCCATACTAAATTACCATTAATATTTTAAAAAGTACGTTTAGAACATTATATTTTATATTTTTATATTACCATTAATAGTTTAAACATAGATTTATTGAAATTCAATACCCGTGTTCTATGTGGTAATAAGACCCACGGTTCAACATTCGGTTTCCGTGGAATTTATCCACAATTTATCACTTCGCTGTCTGTGGAAATCTTAATATGTTATAGTTTAAAAGACTAAAAAAAAACACGCATACTACGAACTAAACAAATAGAAAATAATGTCATAATTAATAATAATTATTGTAAAAAAGCGTGGGGTGCTTTTTACTAAAATCTAAACAATCAATTTGATGTGAAGCACTCTAATTTGTTAACTATACTAACTATAACTGTTTAACTAACTACTATCTTTAACTATAATTTATATTTCTTTTTTAGTCCTCAAGTTAAAACAGCAGCAAAAGTACTGCTATTTAATAGACCCTATTCCTTTTTTATCGTATAATAATATCGATAAAAAGAAAAAAATATGGGTAAACTTCTCAAATTACTAATAGTCATCGATAATTGCGCAAAGTTTCAATTTAATCCAAAAAAATTTCGTTACATACATATAATATATAGACACACGCGAAGCTAATAAATACAGTTCATAAAGGAGAATGCCCATATGTGGTTTCGTTTTTTATCAGACTCAAATTTATCTCAAAAAATATTTTTTTAATATCTACTATACCTTCTCAAATATCAAGTCAAAATTTCGACGGATAAAAATCTGCTAATTAAAAAGTAATTTACCTACCCTTGATCGTTCGAGTACTACCATGTAATAGGGGGCGAGCCGATTGTCATCTACCGGGCACATCTAAAACTAGCAATAAATAACATTTAATACATTCAAAAACATTGTAATTATATTATTTTTCTTCAAAGTGATAACTATCATCATACCTATAGGTAAAAACTTGATGCAAACACGAAATATTTGTTTGAGTGTAGGTACTAATACACGTAAAATATAACCTAATTTGAAAAACGCTAATGAAATTTTTCATTAGTAGAGATATTGTATTAATTGTATGTACACCTAAAATAATATAAATTAAGGTAAGTTTCATTAATGTACAACATGATACAATATGAAACTAAACACATACTTCGCACATACTTTCACGGGCATTCTCCTTTCCCCCATTCTTTACCGGGAACCACTACTTTTAAGAGACATTACATGATTGACTGCATTTGGCAGAGCGGTTTAGATACCAATGTTGTAGGTTCCATTCACAGACAAGACATAATCTGTGCGACCACAAATGGTTGTTCTGTGTCTGGATATAATACGAGATCTATAATTGTTAATAGGCCACCAGTCAAACAATTTAATTAATCACTTTAAATAAGTATTAGTGTGATGGGATGTGATTGTTAAAAAGCATTTATATACAATTACTCACATTACATTAATTAGAAATTAAGCTTAATTCTACGCATTACATAGGTGAACGTGGAAGAAAATTGTGGTCTAATACTTGGACATCACGCATGTGTATAGTTATTACAGGAAAGAGGGAAATACATTGAATTCTCGTTATGGCACCGAATAGTGTGTTATTATTTGGAATAATTTATATTAAGTACCGCAAGATATAACGTGGTTCTCCCAATAAAGCAGTTCTGTAATTCATTTGTAAAAAACTTTACCTAATTTTGTTTACAGAAGTTGATACGATAGTTAAAAATTAAGTTAAATCGAATTATGAAATACCTATTTTCTTGACATATTGCTATTTTTGAATAAGGTATGGTGGCAGACGCGTCACGACCCACCGACCATAAGGCACATGATGGGAAGTGGTAACCGTCGCTCATGGATTCAACTATACTAAGAGTACTGAACCGCCGCTCACTATTTTTAGTCATTAAGTCATGGAGAGTTTTGTCAATTTGTAAATATTTATTCCAGACTATGTTTTAAGGCGATGACAATATTCCTTAAAATAAAGTGTGGATTTCCATAAAAATAGTTATGTCATAAAAACAATTCCATATATAATAAACTTCTACCGTAAATACCTACTTATAACATTAAAATGCACATAAACATAGATATCTAATCGATTGATTCAAATCATATACCATACATATTATATAAGTATCTTTAATTTCTAAATAACATATTTTGATATTTTTATATTATATATACATACTTACTTACCTACTTATAATTACGCTATCTCCCTTGAGGGGTAGGCAGAGAGAATAGAGTGCCAAAAGACTCTATTCTTGCATACATCTCTCGCTTCCGCAACATTCATAATTGTATTCATAAACGCTCGCTACTTTCGGAGACTCTGACTGACTGACTGACTTCACCTTCCGTCAATAAATTTCCGATTTGTTCTAGGTAGGTGACTTTCGATCTCCCCCTGTACCTACATCGTTCCAATTTCGCATTGTATATCTGCTTAACCAGTCGCTCGTCCGGCATTCTTTCCCCATGTCTGAACCATCGGAGCATTCCCCTTCGCATCTTTACACCAATACTCTCTTTCATACCTACTAGCCTACCTCCACAAATTTTCAGCAGAGATCGCATTTCAACCGCATTGATTTTACTCTCATGCTCCTTTTTGCATACCCAACTCTCGCTTCCATATAATAATGTTGGGACAAGTACTGCATTGTGTATTGCGACCTGTGCCTTCTGGCTGAGTTGGTGGCTGCCGAGAAGTTGTCCACAAGCTCCGTTTACTCCATTTTGCCTCATTTACTCTTCTCTCGATATCAGTGGTGTTCTAACTATTATAAAACTGGAAAAGAGCTGTCTCTGTACATTTAAGATATTTGAAAAAAAAAACTGTATTAGGCTATATAGGCGTGTCTAAACACAAAACAATTTGTTTTAGATTTTTTCTCTGTTTGTCTGTTTATCTGTTTGTTCATTCGCGCATCACGCAAAAATAACTGTATGGATTTTGATGCAACTTTGTTTATTTGATTGGTCTTGATTAGACTTAAACAGTTTGTAAGTCTAATACATTTTATCCCGCTACCATATCGGGAACCCAAGATATGACCCAAAAGCTAGCATTTGGCTGCGATGGAGACGCGGGCTAAGGCTATTATATATTTCTTCTCTTTCATGTAACGGAATGTGCTTAAACGTGACGAATCCTTGACACTCAATTTTCGATTAATAGACAGTTACCGAATTGTCGCCTAAGAAGTTTAATTACAAAATATCTAATCAGCTACTAAGCGAAAGCCGTGCATGCCTTTATATGAATGATGATGAATGAACTCACTTCGCTTACCTTCCCGCAGACATAGAGCTCGTTTCTTAGACGATCAGGGGAGGGCGTGGTATCTACATCAAGAGGGCGGTTGACCTGCAGCGGCAACTGCGAGGGTCTACGGCCGGTGCTCCGCTTATCAGCACGCCGGCGCTCGCGGTGGACTGCTAGCATAGTACCAATCATCGTCGCTATAAATCGGTTATATAAGCTCTTGGTTGGTTATCTGTGTAGCTGTGAGTGATCAATGTGACTAGAATAAGTTTTATAATAATAATAGATATGTTTGATTGACTGTTGCTGTGCGCGAAAGTTTCTTCAGACGTTTTGAGATTTAGCGATTTTATTTTTATACTAACCTTCTATTGTTTAATGTTATCCTCGTATCTCATGGTAGTGGAAGTGAAATGTGAAGTTTGCTGGAGCGAGGGAATTAGTGAGCGAATTTTGCAATGTGCTCAATGATATTACATAATTGCTGATATTTCCTAGACAACAGTTAGTTTGTATTTTTAATAAAAAAGTAGACGCCTCGGGACGTCTGGCAAATGTGAAAACATCGAAATTATTTTGTATAAATAAAGAGTAGAAATAAAATGATCATAACTTTTTCAATGTGTGCTTATATAAAATGATGACATGTGTAAAATAACGGAAATGGTCATAAAAGCGATGAACTTAGGTGAGTGTGAATGTATCCTATTACTACCTAAAGTCTTATATAATTATTGGTAAGCGCAGTCTCGTTATCCACAGACGAATTAAAACTGTTAATTGGTTTATTGATTGACGTTATGCTTCATAGTAAGATGCTTTTGTTAACAGATAACATTAAAAACAATGAAATAAATTGGCGTGGCGATGTCGCCATGCTAACAGACAGTTTTACCCTCCACCCGCATTAAATGTTTTCATATCAAAATAAATAAATCTCTTTATCGGTATGATATTCTTTATAGCGCAGTATCGATGTCACGGAGCACGGTCGTTTTGTTAAATTAAGAAGGGGATTTGTTGGTTAGTTGGTCGACATTTTCCTCCAATTTGCACCCAAAGATATTATAGTTATATATTTTTTATGCAAATTTAAAGAGCTATTGTTTTGATATTTCGTTTTTGAGTGCCTTGTGCTCGCACACACGTAATTGTCTTAAAATAAAATAAAAACCCTGTCAGTAATATCATTATGCTTTATCGATATACGTAGAGATATAACTATAAACCTATTTATAACAACAACATTTACCGATATCCAGACAAGCTGCAATAGAATTAATTTTGCCGTCGTAATAAGTAATTCACTTTGTTTATCCCTTAAAGGGCTGTTCCGTGAAGCTTACTGTAATAAAATGTTAGTGCCGTTTGTCATGACATTTCCTTTACCGTGTACTTGGGCGCCAAGCCGATGCTTCGATCTAAAATGGCGTTTTTATTTACTCATCGGGAAGCTTCAATATTCTTACGAGTTGAGTTCTCTGTGCACTGTCGAGTGGTATTGAAAATGAAATGAAAAATGAAAATGAAAAATGTTTTATTGACATTAAACAAAGTATTTAAATTATACTGAATTCCCTGGCGTCTCAACTAACTGAAGCTGTGTTTCAGACGACAGTGACTTCTCCCTAGAGCATGTTCACATTTGGTCAAATAAAAACATGTAAAATTAAAGTAAAATTAAAAAGAAGAAAAAGCTTACTGTAATAAAATGTTAGTGCCGTTTGTCATGACATTTCCTTTACCATGTACTTAGGCGCCAAGCCGATGCTTCGATCTAAAATGGCGTTTTTATTTACTCATCTGGAAGCATCAATATTCTTACGAGTTGAGTTCTCTGTGCACTGTCGAGTGGTATTGAAAATGAAATGAAAAATGAAAATGAAAAATGTTTTATTGACATTAAACAAAGTATTTAAATTATACTGAATTCCCTGGCGTCTCAACTAACTGAAGCTGTGTTTCAGACGACAGTGACTTCTCCCTAGAGCATGTTCACATTTGGTCAAATAAAAACATGTAAAATTAAAGTAAAATTAAAAAGAAGAAAAGATAATAATTAAAAAAAAACAAAACAATTGTGTGTGTGTATATGTGTGTGTGTGTGTGTGTGTGTGTGTGCTTGCACGCACGTATGTGTGTGAGTGTATGTGTCTCTGTTTGTATGTGCGCCTATATCATTCCCTACAGACAGCAAGTTTTCAGTCATATCATAGCTGAAGAAACTACGTAACCATTCAAATACAGCTTTCTTGAAGGCATTATTATTATTATTTTTAACTTTGCATGCCTTTTCTAGTTTATTATATATGTTGGGAGCTAATACTGTGAAATACCTTTGGGCAAATGTTGTTCTTACTTTGGGTACAGGACAACGTAGGGTACGTTTAGATGAGGGCGGTAGTGTAGGTATAGTACTTTTGTGATATCTTTTAAGTATTTCATAAATATAACATTGGCTAACTGTAAGTACACCGGCTCTTCGATAAATATCAGTTGTTGGATGTCTGTGGGGCAAACACATAAGTACCTTAAGAATAGCTCTCTCTACGACAATAAAGTGGGTTTTTGCTGCATCTCCCCATGCATAAATGCAGTATCTGATCAAACATTGACACAAGGCATAATGGGTAATTATTAATATTTTGTGATTGGCTACATTTCGTAAGTTTCTAAAAACGTATATAAGTTTCCTGATCCTAGTCGCCAAAGTTGATAGTTGTTCAGTCCACGCAAGTTTTTCATCTATTTGCAAACCTAAATATGTGACAGAAGATACCCTAGATAATGTATTGCAACTACAGTTTGTGTGAATATTTCTCCTGTTGCATGGATATGTGTGTATTGTGAGATTAAATGGTTTCGGGAGCGTAAGATGCGACTTGTTAAAACAGAGGAGGAGGAGGAGATTTAGACGTATTATCATGGAATAAGAGAACATACGGCATAGAGACATGGTCTTTAAATTTTGACATCCTAAACAAGCTCAAAGACGCGCAGCAGTAGGTGCTGAAGTGGCTCGATGAACTGACATCCGATGTAACAAAATGTTTTCGAGTGGTGAGCACGTATCGGATGGCGCAGCCCTGCTGCCTCCCTTAGGTGGCCAATTTTTTTTTTAAAGATTGTTCTCAGTTCGCACTAAGTAATTATCCTTGTATCGCGGGGGACTTTACAAATATACAATTTCACGGAAGCAAAGTACTCCAGACTCAGAACAACCATTTGTGGATCACACAAAGAGTTGTCCTGTGTGGGAATCGAACCCACAACACTCAGGCGGGAGGCCGGTATCTAAACCACTCCGCCATCTGTGCAGTCAAAAAATCAATGACTGTCGAAGCCTCTGTTGGCACAAGAAAGCTCGTCATATCATATTTTGATAGATGGAAAAGAACTATGAGTGGTGACTGACGAAGAATACTATATAGCTTTCTCACCCTACACATGAGGAGATTGAGCGAGGTATAAAGCACTCAATATCATCATCGCTAGAGGAAGAACATCTAACAATCTAGTGCAGTAATAGTGGTAAGGCCATAGACTGCGAAGACAGGGTATCGACTTCGATTCCCCTCTTTCTGAGAAGGCCCGTGCCCAAGGACTCATAATAAAACCGCTGCGCCGCTGCGATTATCCCTTTTCTTTTTATTTTTTTTTGTTAAGGCGGGAAAGATTTTCCTTGCCGCACACCCCGTCGTTCGGGGCAACGAACAGGGAAGATATACCTACCAAATGAGAGTTTTTATTTCTTTCCAGATAGGAATGTAAGTACTAATCCTTGTCAGTTTCGGAACCGTGAAACATTATTAGTTGTAATTTTACGCTAAATGTTATGTTTGTTTGAATTTAGAGAACTTTGGGAAAGATTTGCAATTTTAAAGATATAATAATTAGTTCTCGAGATATTTTTATACATTTTTTTTAACATTTGACATGCTTAGCAGTATACAATGTCCAGATGCTTTGCCAATTCAGCCATCGTGACAATTGCTCCTGACTGCTAATTTCGATAACACATTCATACTTAAGGTCTTTGGGTGACGCCTGCGCCATCTGTCGGCAGTATTTTCATACATTATACCGACCAGGTAAACTTTATTTTACAATTAAGATTTTTACCTAATAATGACGCAAACCCTATAAATATTTAGATATTTTTGCTATTTTTTTTAGCATTTGACATGCTTAGCAGTTCAGCGATGGCTGAATTGGCAAAGCATCTGGACGGTATCCAGGAGATGCAGGTTCAAATCCTGCTCATGACTGTTATTTTCGATTTCACATTTTTCACTTTGTATTTAATAGTTCTCGAGACTAATGTATGTCAAACACGCTTCGAATTGAAAAATATTCGAACTATGAAATTTTAATGTTGTAGGAGTTATATTTAAATGTGACCAAATGTGACATGACCGCTATAGCGATGTGTATTTGAATATTTAATGTGTTTATAATTGAAATTGGTAGGTACTTACAGTGGTGAGCGCCCCCGGGTTGTAGTAGCGTCTGGAGCATATCTGTAACAGGCAAGCCCACATTAGACAACCATTCTTATAGAGAAACTTAAAATCTTTATCGCTTTTAATGGACTTTCAACTATCGTGACGTAAATTAAAGTATCCTATATATTTTGCAGTATCAATGCTCACATGAGGACTGAGATGTTTGATGAGACAGATAATAGCAATTTTCTATCTGTTGTTATTCAAAGTTTGGATGAATATTTGTTATTCAGTCACGGCAGAACTGCTGAACGGATTTGGATTAAATTTGGCAGATGCCGAATAATGTTAGGATTTTTTAGCAGCATAAGAGCGACGGCCTACCTGATGGTTAGTGGTAACCGTCGCTCATGGAATCAACTATATTACGAGTAATTGTCAAGCCTCTGCTTGAGACAGTGGTACCATCTCGCTTAGGCTTGTAAATACTCTCATTTAGTACTTAACCCAACCACCAGTAATGCAATGGTGACAATTGCTTACTTACTCTGTTGGGTCTGCCTTCTGTTCCAACCAGAAATAAAGATTATCAATATTTATTCGGAACAACCACTACCATCTGACATCCGCAATCCAAAGGGACAAAGATATATCAAGGTCAGGTGAGTTTTTGGCGGGACGTCATGGGGAGCGGTTGAAATCCTGTCACAAACTCCAGTAAATCTAGAAATATATAGCATACTGGCTACTACCCTCAACTTCGTCTGCGAGGGATTTAGTTATATTCCTTTTGTGCGAAACTACTGGACAACATTTAAAAAAAAATAAACTCCATAATACCTACCGTTTCCTTATTTTCTCATTCTGAATTTGACTACTTACATATTTTTTGTATATTTTTAACGGTTATTTTTAAAGAAAAGAAATAAAAACCGAAAAATGCCTGATGATGTTATGTTGACTGTCATCATTTCACGGCAGATGGCGTATTATCGTCATGGCCATTGAAAACTGTCATTTCCATACAATTTATAACTTGGTAAGTTTTATTTTTCTCGTAATATGCCTCTGTGTGCTGTACCAAAATGTAATAACACCGATGTATATTTATTTCTCAAAGATCGAACATTAAAAAAGGTCGACGGTCGCAAATAAATTGTAGCTACACAGCATAGCGTCTTTCAATTCTTTAATCTTCCAAGTACAAACATTTTAACAATATCGCTGATTAACCGGATTAAACAAAAAATAGCAAGCAATTCTCAGGCAAACAAAGCAACTATGATTTAATAGTAGCCATCAATTAACATCTCGCCGATAGCGCCAGTTGCACTCAGCTTTGCCCGTTGATCCCCATTAGGTTGAAAGAGATATATGCTAATTTAACTTTTTAATTATTAGCATTATGATGTATTGATATGTCAAAATTAATATAAAAAATCATTAAGAAAGTAAATTAAATTACTTACAAACTCTCAATATAAAAGTAACTCTATGCAAACAACAAAGAAACAATTGTCAAACTGGCAGGTAATTTTATTTCATAGAAAAAATTTAAGGCATCGACGCTGTTCTGCCTGCTAGTGACGTCATTTGACACTTACGATTTTTCAGAATGGAACAAGATTTGATGTAAAAATGTTGAATGAAAACTTCATCCATCCATCCATCAGCCCTTCAAAGTCCACTGCTGGACATAGGCCTCCCCAAGAATGGGAGATAATGCCGTAATCGCCACGCTTGGCAGGCGGGTTGGCGATCGCAGTGGATGTTGTTAATACTCGAAGGAGTACTGCTGCCCACTCCACCGGTATTCCCTCAGTCGGCTTTTACGACTCCCATGGGTGGAGAGGGATGGGACAATTCTAAAACCGGCCCCACACAGCAAGAAAACTATTCAATTTCGGGAAAATAAAAAATAAGGGTCCTTCTTTCTTTCTTCTTCCTTATTTCTTCTTCTTTATTTTTCCATCTGGTTTAATTTGAAGTAATATAATATGCATATGCAAAAAAGAACGTTGTCAATTGGTATTCCAAAATGTTTTATTTTGGAATACCAATTGACAACGTAGCCTAAGTTATTCCTTATACCATTAGTTAAGTATCTGCCAGTGAAAGTCAGCCGGAACAATGGTATTTTGAAGCTAAATCGAAGCGAATCCAAATGATACCAAGTAATTCTACTTGCTTATTGTTAAACTTAAATAGACAAAAAATAACAATTAACACCGTTTTTGAAGCAGGCGTAAGTTCTTTAAGTTGTTGGTGAAAATGATTTTATCCCAGGTAGTGGCTTTTTTTCTCGCTGTACCCCTGGATACCGAGTCTATAAGTAGAGTAGCAGCGGTTAGTGTTGACCAGGTGAGTTACTAGTTTACCAACATTAGCAATCTTGGATTTACACTACGAGCTAGTGCCTGGGATGACAAATTGCAAAGCGCAATAAAATACCATCCGTCAATCTATCAGCCTTTCAACGTCCACTGCTGGGCATAGGCCTCCCCAAGAGAACGCCACAACAAGCGATCCGTCATGGGGGATAATGCTGTAATCGCCACGCTTGGCCGGCGGGTTGGCGATCGCAGTGGATGTTGTTAATACTTGAGGGAGTGCTGCTGCTCACTCCCTCGGTATTCCCTCAGTCGGCTCTTACGACTCCCGTGGGTAGAGAGGGGTGGGACAATTCTAAAGCCGGCACCACACCGCAATAAAATACAGGGAGTGAAAAAAAAAATAAGATGCTTTTCCAGGGCCCAAGGGCTAACTGGACACACACGTGGTAAAAGAGAAACCCTCAGAAAGAGAAGACTATAGGAAACACTGTATCTTATTCTTTCGCACCTTATAATTATAGAATACAAAAGGAGAAACTCATATAGTATTATTATTCTAATATAAAACGCAGCTGGCTGGACGAACTTATACAAACCTATAGCAGCCTTAGAGCCAGGCATCGCCAATACATAATGATAGACCACTACTTGTTAGCGTCCTGAATAATATTGAGACTTTCTAAAAATACAATTCCCAACCCCCGGAGAAACATTGTTCCTTTTTAAAGTGTGTACATGAAACGAAACGCAATCTTTGTTATTTTTGGGGGTCAGTATCGTCAAATGGAACGTAATCGCAATTACGATTGTCATATTTGACATTTATTTACTGTGGGTGCATAATTCCGTTTTACTTGATGTCAATCATAGATACTATACAAATGTGTACATTGAAGATATTATGTAAAGCAATCAAACAAAATGCTCTAATTTGAGGTTACTTTTTAATAATCTTAAAACTGAAATATCTCATAAATTAAGCGTCTCTTCGGAAAGAGGGGGTGGCCGTAAGCTCCCACCCTCCCTTCTGCAACCCTACCCCCCTTATTTCCTGCGGCTTAATTCTTTATATTTTTTCCCAAGTTATTTGATACTCTATATATACCGATGGGTCTAAGAAGTTTAATGGTTGTGAGTTAGTGTAGGGTTTTCGTTCAAATAACTTTTAGCTTAAAAAAATACTCTCCAATATTTTGAGTACCAGTCAAAGAGGTTCACGTCTTACCTAAGCCTATTGTATTTAGTAAAGAACATTACGTAATTATTCATTAAAATCAGATAAACGTCTCTCGTTAGCTGCTTTTCATTTCCTTGTACAAATCAAATGTTTGTTGTTGTCGAAGTGACTCTTGAGTGAACTCTTTTCAAGTGTCTTAATAATTTATCCATTGAGAACCGTCTCTTGTTCCTTTAATACACGAACATAGAAAATATAATTATATGTTTCCCATACGTATTATAAAAAGAGAAAGTATTATAAAAAATATTATTCAGAAACTGCGAATTTTTTGGAAATTATTGATATAAATATTTATATATATATATCACTATACTCCTTAGGGCGAAGCCTAGTTGTAGTTTGCACAATCGGCAAGGTTTCACTTGGCTGGCATCAGATGAGTGACCAAAAAGTGACAGCTATTATGGACACCTGACCTCTTCCGTGGTTTGTAAGCCACGTTAAGCAGGCAGGTCCGGGCTGTCACAAAACATCCTGGCCTTAGAGTATAAAAACTATAGAGCGCGCGTATCGCTTCGGTCCAGTTGTGCCAATTGTAGGCAAATGTGTTATAGGTACTTACCTATGGTATAGCGGTTTTATAGTGACGTTCCATGCGTGACGTAATTTCTGCAAATATATCGATTGTTTGCCGGGATTATACTTAAGTTAGGAATTAATTAATTATATCTTCAATATTCTAATAAACAGCGAAGCGGTAAAACCAAGGACAGCAAAGACAGTTTTATCGAGTTCAATCTCCAGCCCGAGGTTTTGTACGGCATACTCCTCTGACTTTCCGAAGTTATGTGTGTATTTACAAGTTATTACTGCTCGGTGAGGGATGAGGATGAGGAGACCTGCACGCCTGAGATTTACTCCACGGCTACGTGCTTGTGAAGTCTGCTTACCCGCACTGGGCCAGCATGGTGAACTACGGCCTAAATCGCTCTCAATCTGAGTAAATAGGGTTGGAAGAATAAATTTGTCGGTTTGCTATGATAGGTATTTAATACTAACAAATAATTTAAAAAAGGTAGGTATCATTTATTAAATTATAAAATTATAAACCTTGACTTTTTTCTGAATTAACACTCAGATCATAGGTAGACCCTTTTTTAACCGTTAAAGAGCGTTAATTACTATAATATATTTATATAAGTATTTTGAAGTAAAACTTCTTTAGGCGCGACTAGGGAGTAACTCAGATTTTTTCTGACGGAAGTAACGCTTACTATAGTCAGTGTAGTTTCCGCTATTTAAAAATACAAAATTTGGATTGGTCGTAAGTATATGTCATATACTCCACGCTTCTTGACTTAAAAAAAATATTTTAAATTGCAGTTTTTTTTTTTTTGATTTAGAACTTCTTTAGGGGCGTCTAGGGAGTAACTCAGATTTTTTTTCTGACGGAAGTAACGCTTACTATATTCTGTGTAGCTTCCGCTATTTAAAAATAATAATTTGGATTGGTCGTAAGTATATACTCCACGCTTCTTGACTTATACGCCAGCTAGTGGCAAATATTATAATCAATTAGGATTATTTATTTCCAAATTTTCAAACGGATCAATTGTGAATAGCAAAGTGAATAAAAATTCAATAGTTTTAAAAAAAATATTTTAAATTGCAGTTTTTTTTTTCCGTCAACGCCAAAGAAGTTTTACTTCAATCGCGCGTAAAGGTTACACGCACACACTTTTTGTTGTTACGTCTATATATTTTTCCACTACAGCACGTATAAAATTAATAATATAATAGCATACATGTACCTATATTTATATTATTTAATCACCAGATTATTTATTAGACAGAAAAAATATTTTTATATAAAATTACACTATTAAAAAAATATCGTATAAAATTAAATGCAGATAGTGTATCTCATCGTGAAGAAAAAATGACGGTTGATAGCATGCCGGGACGACCAGCCCCGCGTGTCCCGCGTAAGACCCTTCTGAATTTTGCTAAAACAAGTGATTTAGTAACTTAGTTCAACTTATTGATGAAAACAAATGTTACTATTCCTTTTATTTTGCTGCCGGGAATCGTTTTTACAACCTGGCACTGTACATTTCACTATTTTTATCAAAAAATAAATAAAAGATTGCTCTCCGACTTAATATGAACCGTATTGTTTTGCTACTGATTGAGCGTTTCAACGACGCGCGATACTGTTCATACTTGTGCTTACGGTTCATACTCAATAAGGCGCGCTCTATAGTTTTATATACTCTAAGATCCTGGCACTCGTTAAAGGTTGCCAGTCCTTAATAAAAAAAAAGAGTGTACTTTAGACCACACGACTGAAGTAAAACTTAACAATAAATTATTAATAATGTTAATATCTATTATCAAATGAATACAGTTATGTGAAAAAACTATTTCGTTAATTTTATTTAAACTTGTGTGACAATCGACGTACGACCAATGACAACGTCACAATTTACTTATCGTTTCCGAACATGTATTATCTAAACCCCACATTTGACATACAGGATTAATGATTTGTTGGTCTTGTGGCATAAACATCTCGCTTTAGTTCACTAACATCAAGATCAACCTCGAGTTGTGCCAGTTGACTTTTTGAGAAATATTTATTTTAAGAAATATTTAATCAACATTGAAAGCAATGTATTTCCGGCAAAATTAAATATTGAAAGCATAAAAAAAATATAAAAATATATAACAAATAATGAGAAAGAGAGAAAGAAAATGTGTGCTCTCAGCTCTATCTCTCTCTTGCCCCTACAGTAATGTAATATACGAAACGTAATTCTCTCTCTTTCTATCGTCACTAACTTATATCTACCTCTCAACTTCCGTTCGCCTCGCCCGTTCAGCACTTCCGTAACGCATTCACCAGCTTAATCCCCAAGTCAAGCGTGCGTAAAGAAGTATTCACACTATTCACTTCAAAAATCTGACTCCGGTCTTGTTTTAAGGTCGTCAGTTCTCCCCCTAGTTAGGTTGTGGGGACCGTAGGTACTAGTGGATCAGCTAAAACTAAATAGAGCCGAAGCCAACCCCATCAAAGTGTGGGATAAGGCTAGGGAGATGACGCATCCATCAGCGGGCTGCATGCTTGTTTGCCACTGTTGAGGTTAAAAAATTGTACGTATTCCTGATGGGTTCACTAATGGTACCTATAGTACCCTAAAGTGCCCATGGCTTCAAATGGGTTAAAACGGCCCAGGTAACTACTAAGTAATATCACATCATAAAATAGATCTAAGGTACGTCACTAGTGTAGTGTTGTTAATTTATGATTCATGTAGTTATTTCTGATATGTTTTGGTACAGGGTTGCCAGATCTTATATTTGTATATTAATTTTTGGTAATATGTATATTTATCTTTGTACAGTACATCTTTATTATAATTGTTTACACGAATAGAAATTTAAATCTACAACTATATTTTTAACAATTAAATATTCAACGGATTGCTTGACTTTAATAATAGGTAACTGTAGTTTTTAATTTTCATTTAACGAATAATGTTATTATTAAAAAAATACATTAGATAATATAAAAAAAAGAAAAAAATAATTAAATAAAAATAAATTTTAGTAAAGTATGCGTTACGTCCCGGTAATTTTTTTATTTTATTTAATTCACAACTATAATCACAAGACAATTAAAAAAAAAAGGAAAAACAACATCTAAAAAAGTCCTTTGCTTGACTAGTACAGATAAGGCGGTAAGACCTCTTGAGTTAGTTTGTCCAGCAAAATATTATATATTTTTAAACCCTTTTTTCTGTCCCGCTATTGGGCACGGGTCCCCTCTAATGTTGAGAGAGAATAGGCCATAGTTCACCGTACTGGCCCAGTGCGGGTTGGCAGAGTTTACAAGCTGTCGAGGAAATCTCTCAGGCGTGCAGCTTTCCCTACGACTTCCTTGGACTACCAGTGATAAATTGTAAACAATTAAATAGAAACATAATTTCGAAAAATCTCAAGTGACTACTCCTGCGTGCCTTGCACTGGGGATCGAACTCGATACCATTTTCTTTTTATCTTTTCAGTTCTTGGTTTTACCGAATATATACCTTAATTAAGAATAAAAAAAACTAGATTAGTTACATATATTTGTTACAGAGTGTTTTTGAAATTATTGGCAATTTAGTATAATAAAATTTTAAAGACCGAGACGTATAAATAAAGTAAGTTCGCTCTACTGCCAGCCCTAGTCAATATTAGTACATAATGTATGTGTTTGCGGAATTTCGCTGTTTTAGCAATTTATGTGTGGTGTGGCAGGTTATTGTGAACTGACGTCAATTGAGACTTTGTGTTGATAGTTTTTTTAAGTTTTTAATCTATGAAAGTTAAGAAAAAAACAATGCTATTGTTTTCATTAAACATTACCGTCTCGTCGACTTCTGTCAGTGAGAAAGGCAGAGACTTCTTTTAATTTATCTACTACACAGACGTTGTACTAATTAGATATCGATCTTCAATTCTGAGTGTTGTAGATTCCATTCGATTCCTATACAGGACAATTATTTAGGTGCACCAAAATTCTGTGTCTGCGTGTAGAGGTCCATTAAATTTGTTTTTTGTTAAGGCGGGAAAAAATGTTCCTAACAGCACATCCCGTCGTTCAGGACAACGAACAGGGTAGTGTGGGGCCCTCACCCACAAAATACACTGCCACTGGAACCATGTTACATTGCTTCCGTGGTTTGTTAAATACCCTGCGACATGAATTGTTCCCTTCTTTTGAGCGTTTTGGTTTAAACAAAAATCTGGCACTTGTCAGCGTAAATGTTTAACTGCGTAGCAGATAGTACCGTTTGTTACTGGATAATTATTCTCATTCCATCCATCCATCCATCAGCCCTTTAACGTCCACTGCTGGACATAGGCCTCCCCAAGAATGGGGGATAGTGCCGTATTCGCCACGCTTGGCAGGCGGGTTGGCGATCGCAGGGGATGTTGTTAATACTCGAAGGAGTGCTGCTGCCCACTCCCCCGGTATTCCCTCAGTCGGCTCTTACGACTCCCATGGGTGGAGAGGGGTGGTACAATTCTAAAGCCGGCCCCACACTGAAAATTATCCTCATTAGTGCTCCTAAATCTGTTGTTGCTTTACGGAGAAGTGAGTGGGAAATAGTTACCATCCCAGCTCGTTTTATTTCTACTATTTAATTTGTTCAGTTGCCTGGATCAACGGCTTACTTTCTTTAGCAATTCTTTGATGTCCCTAGGCACGGTACGCCAGTAATGCTATTTAAAGTAAACAGGCCCAGCGATAAGTTATTTTAAGGGGAATCCTACAGATGTAAAGAAAAATGACTACAAAAAATACGACTTGTAATAATTACTTTATTAATAATAAAAGTGTTATAAATTGAGTGAAATAAATTAGTTGTATGTTACGTGGAATGATTTGTAATGAAAATTGGCTCACCGAGAAGAAACTGTTCTTTTAAGAATGTTTACATAAAATTACTCGCTTATCGTTGAAGAACTCGTAAATCATGAATGTATGTTTATTATTTAAATAGTGCAGTGATTTAAATATTAGTTACTTTATTTATATAAAATGAGTTTGAGATAAAGTAATAAGTAGGTAATACAACGCTATCTAGGGCGTGAAACTTGTATCATAGCATTTTTGAGTCATAAAAAATTTTACAACAACACATAGCATCACGCCTGTATTCCCCGAAGGGGTAGGCAGAGGCGTATTACACACCCACAACTCGCCAGCTATGTTTAAGTCCCACGTAATAGGGGGCGAGCCTATTGACGTCTACCGGGCACATTCCCAAACTCCGGGCTGCTACTGAGAATTTTTCTTTTTAGGAAAAAGCTCAATAACATTGCCAAGACCTCATGATTAGCAGTCGCATACACTACCGCTACACCACCGAGGCAGTCAGCAGCAGCAGTAAAATTTTTACAAATACATGAATAACACAATACACGATAATTATATTAGTTATTATATAACAGCCTTCATTAAATCGTTTCTAATAGTAATATGATATTTTAAAGTTACAAAAACCCTTGAAAACAAATTGTTGTGCTAAAAATATTTGATACCAATATTTATACTTCAATTGATAAAGAGAATTTGTCTTGTTTATGTTATCTTTATCAAAGTATATATTTCTAATGCCTATAAAATGTCATAAAAAAAAGGTTCATGATAAAAAAATATTATACAATATTTCAAGTCATTCTCGGTAATGCCACTGAAATTTTATACAAAATTGATTAGATATACAATAAACTCTTTCTTTCTTTAAGGCTGGATTGAAAAGAACATACACATTTTAATTTAACTATTAATTGTTTATTATGAAATAAAACTACTTTATTGGAATCTTTCCCATTTGATAATTTGATTGACTAAGTAAGTACAATCCTGATGTTTTGGACACTACATATATTAGTCACAGTAGGACAAAAACACGATAAAAATCTGTAAAAGTAGTTTTATTTCAAAAATGTGTAGTATTCGAGATTAATATATAAACTGTTGTAAGTATTATTTTCGTATCACTTTGATATAAAAAAGTGGGTAAGGTAAATCTGTGTAACTTCAGACTTAGTGTTTCAGAGCTTATACAAAACTGTTACAAAAACACACAACACATGTTATATTATAACACTTTAATAAAATAATTGTTAAATTGCACGACGCACTTTTAACCCTTATCGAAATTTGGATTTGGAATATTTCAAATTGAAATAAATGTTGAGATGTAACCGCCAATTCATTTGAAAACTGTAAAAGTTAGAAATGAATTTAAAATTTAATTTAATAGTTTATATAATCTCGTATATTCTATAAAAAGATTCCCACTAAATCGAACCCACGACCTCATGCACGGAAGTCGATTACACTACCGATTACGCCTGTCTATAAAATAAAAACGCAATTTTTTAATTGTTCAATTGAGTTCAGTTTTTGTGAATTATATTTAAATTGACACATTAGTTTTTGATGTGAAACATCTAATGCGGAGGGAGGGTAAAATCGGCTGTTAGCGTGGCGACGCTTTTATTGTACCTACTTGTCCCGTTCAAATCTTGCAAGTTAAATTTGACACACTTGCCGGTTTCCGATTGAGCTGAAATTTTACACGCATGTGTATATCACGTGACAATGCAATATTATGATAGCATGGAGCTGATCTGATGATGGAGCTCGAAGGTGGACATAGGAACTCTATAATGAAACGGCGCCACCCCATCGAGTTTGGGCTCGTATGATTCGTCTTGCCGAGTACTTTGTGCCTAGATGGTATCCAGGGGCTCATGATGAAGCTGAAAGATGGCCACAGTAACTCTATAATGAAATGACGCAACCCCGTCGAGTTTGGACATGTTTGATTTGTCTTGATGAGTACTTTGTCTCTAGATGGTATCCAGGGTCTGACGATGAAGCTGGAAGATGGCCACAGTAACTCTGTAATGAAACTACGCAACCCTATCGAATTTATACTAGTTTGATTCGTCTTGAGGAGTACTTTGTCAAGTTATGATCATTTTATTTCTACAAAATAATTTCGATGTTTTGACATCTGCTAGACGTCCCGCGACGTCTAGTTTTTTTATTTTCACATAGGGATTAAAGGTGTGGTGCATTCACAAAAGTAAATATAAATAAGTTATTATTATATGTATATATGGCACAACAATCGGTGTTTATTTAAACCATTACACGCAGTGCAAGTGTATATTAAAAAGGCGCAAAAGCGTTAACAAAAATATTTTCACGACACCCAAATTGCGTAAAGAAATCATAATGAACAAGTTTTGAGCTTTTTTAACAAAACAATACACTCAACCATAGACTAGACGTTTAAAATCACAATGAGGTATGTTTCCATAGTGGTATTATTTACATATAGCAGGCGAATCTAGCAAAAATCTTTCTTTGGATAGATAGAGACAGATAAATAATTTAGTACTCGTTTCTCTCTTTAAAGATGGATCTCAATGTGTTTAGTCATTGTCATGCGCGTGAATTAAACTAACGTGAAATTGTAATAAAAAAGAACCCGGTGTATTTGTATCAAAAACGAAGAGGAGACGATAAGGTAAAAGTAATAGAACATAGAACACAATAACGATTTTTTTTTTCTGTCTGTCCGTTTGTTATAGCACATCTCTGAAATTATTGAACAATTTTTAATGCAGTTTTACCGGAAGATAGGACTTTGCTTAGAGCAAAATATAAGTTTATTTAATTTAAATGTGATGTTAGAAAAAAGTCCTCATTTAAAAATCCACGCATATGAAGTCACGGCTAGTATAAAATACATATTAAAGAAAGACACGTACTGTATTATACATAGATATAGTAACGTATAGATCACCTGATAGCTCGATAACGCGTAACCAATTTTGATTTGTCAATGTGTGCGTTGGATAGCGATGTAAGTTTTAAGAGTTAGACTGACTATCGATACAATGATAAAATAAATCAGTTTCATTAACGAAGTCGCTCATTCAAATAATCATCTTCAAGTAATGAAACAAAACAGACATAATAAATTTTATTAAAACAAACATAATTAATTCGTTTTTATTTATTTCACCAGCAACGTCAGTCAACGATATTATGCATTTTATATGTTAATTATACACTCAGCCTTTAGCAACATAAACCTTCTTATAATTTTTAAATTATCTATCTAACTAAATCGACTTGACTGACAATATCTGCTGTAGAACTTGTATTGCATTTTTTCTATTAATGTGTTAGGAGAAAATGTTCCAAACATTTAGGATAAATATCGACAATATACCTTGTCGACAAAATCAAGCCCTAGTGTATATGTACCTAAAAACTTTTCTACTAAAATCTTGCAAATATGTAACAAAGCGACATATTTCTATGTAAAATATACAATGAAATTGAAATTAATATGTAACTGAAACAGAAAATATCAGTAATTATGACCTAAAATAAAAACATTTAAGTTGTGATAACATCCTGAGAACTTACCTGTGAAACATGCAATTATCAGGATTGTTTGCATGATTTACATCACAGGCATTCACGGAACAAACAACCATTGTATTTAATAGTTATAATCATATAATAAATAAGATTTATAACACAAATAAATCAAAAAACCGCGAAGCTAATTTCAAGCTAGAAGACTGTAGGCTACCTGTCATTCAAATGGTTTGCAATGACATTAGATTTTTGCTTTCCTCTCCCATCTTGCTATGTTACCGTATAACATTTTTTGCGCTCACACGCTTTGGTGATCTATACGTTATATACTATATCTATGGTATTATATTATGTTATTTCTCTTTCTATCAAGTTTATATGATACGTGCTTATGCGGGTCTTTCTTTTATTTTATAATACCACTAGGGCTCCCGACTTCTAGTTTTTTTGTTAAGATTTGCATTTATTTTAGGCATGTTTCATAGAATGTAAGATGTATATGTTCTGTACAGATGAGACTTAAGGTAAATATATCGATTGAATTATCCTATCAAAATTCCTAAATATAAAAGTATAGGCACAAGAAATTTCATAATTAATCTGTGCATAACTATATTTTGCGCTATCGTATGTGCAATCCGAATGTAGTAAAGTAATTAATTATTAAATTCTATTATAATTTATGACAATTAATAATGCAATATTAATGCTGCAGATACAACACTTTTTTTTTGTAAGTATAATGTTATTTTCGGAATAAGCACTTCATAAACAATTTGAATAATACTAGTTTATGAACTTATATTTATTTCTATTTAAAATATTTTTTTAATAGCATTAGTAATGCATTATTAATTTTTTATAACATTTTCTTACAAATAAATATTTTGGAATAGGTATTTTTATAAAATAACGTTATTATTGATATTTTTCAAGTTATCAAAAACATCGAAGGGTGCACGAGGTATTTATTATTACTATTTAAATTCAATGGATCTCTCTTATTATATAACACGAAGCTAGCAAGTTCTAAACACTCAGGCGACAGAATACAAATACACTACATTTATTTATTATATTCATTAAGAAAATACCGAGCACATCACTATTTGCTTAAAAAATATTTCTGTGAGGTACATAGAGAGCTAGGTATTTATGAAACTAATTATTTTAGTTTTTATTTTCACGAAAACAATAATCGAGAATGGTAAAATAATTCAAATCGAGTTGAAAGCTGTGATGTCGAATTTCTGCAGTTATTTCACGAAAAAAAAAAAGAAATTCTCGTATCTCTGAAATACAGAATGTTACAAAAGTAAAATCGATTCTATAAAGTAAACGTTTGCTATAAAATAAAGTTACAAAACATTTATTTGTTAGTGCTGACATTAACATAAATATTTGCATCCAGATCTCCTTTTCACGACTTCAAAACTCTGTATTTACTTAATAAATTACGTATCTAACTATTATTATATTATTACCAAAATTTGTGCTTATACAAATACACAATACAATACTCGTGAAATATTTATTTAATAAGGCAATGTTTTATAGACAGCACTTACAGATACTAATAGATATTAGATACCAGTAAAGGGCAAGAAAAAATGCGTGTTATTAATATTCTTGTCTAATTATTTTCGGAAATATAAAAAAAGGAAGTATTTATAGTATTATGTATATCAGTCTAAGAGACTACCTGTAATTAGAAAAAGAACAAATTTCTCTTATAAAAGTGGAGTTTAAAGAGGAAAGTAGGTACTAGTAGAGAAGATTTGGTTAGAAGAAGAGTAATAAACCTAATAATTTAAACGTTGAGCATTGTGAAGCTAAGCTCATATGTGTAAGCAATATTAATATCAATGTTTTATAGTGCACGTTATAAAATATAATAATTTGATATCTTAATTTAAAAAGAAATCATATCACAGCCCAAATAAAATTTTTAACGATAACTAAGACTAGGCTTAATATTGCGACATAAAGTTCTAAATTTAAAATATTTACCTATATTTTTAAATTGTTGGATTAAAAAGAAAATAGCAGGTACTGGTTTAAAATTAAAAAAATAGTACCAATGGAATGTTGCAAGCTTAATAATTATTTTTTATAAATGTCGTTCTTAGAAATAACACGTACAGAAATTTAATTTTCGCAATATTAAAAGTAAAATAATAAACAGATGCCATAATAACTTTGGCACAGAACTGCTAGAAAAATATGTGTTGGCTAGAGGACATGTCGTAATAGATACATTCCTATTTAATACATACCTATATGTATTTTATTTCTAGAATACATGAGACAGAATATGAATATAAGTTTTTTATTTTCTAAATGAAAGCTCATAATGCCTGATTATTTTCTTATTTTATACCTATAGGGACCTATATATATTGAAACTTTTTCTACAATAAAATAAAATTTATAGAAGGAAATCGATATAAATCATGATCAGACAACCACATTAGGTAAGGTCTATTATAAAAATGTAACATTCAAAATATTTGAAAAAAAAAACATGTCTATAGTGCGTTATACTCGTACGGTCTCTGAGTACCTACAACACAAACGACAAACAGTAGAACTGCTTTAAAAACTAATTAAATACCGAGCTAATTTTCAACGGCTTCAAGAAAGCTTCACATATCTGTCTCACGTATAACAAAAGTAAAAGGCTTTGAAATATATTAGACGAACATATTACACACATATACATATAATCGTCAGGTATAAGTATAACAATCAGTCTCAAGCCAATACACGCGAAACCTCATTCATAATAAATACACATCGTAAACACGTCTATGCCTGCAGTCCGAACGAGAAAAACAAGTAGAGATTCATTTCTTGTAAATTAATTTTTCATTACTCATACTCTGAAAGTAGGCCTGAAGTTGCCTGAGGAGCGGGTTGGAAGTAATACTTTTCAGCCCTAGGGAGAATTACTTTCAACTGACAGTTGAGTAATTATAAAAAATAAAACAGTTCTATTTTCTGTACAACCAGTCAATTACAGCGCGATGTAAAGTTGAAATAACATAAAGTTAAGTATTTATTAAAGAATTTGTTTTTTATATGACTTTATTTTAATATAGTTAATAATAATAATAAATAAGTTCACAGACATTTTCACACAACGTCAACTAAATATCTTTAAAATAACGAAGATTTATATTTTTTCAATGATTAAAATGAAAAATAATGGCTGAATAGCTGACAGGCCACAGAAAAAAAAACAAAGACGGCGGGAAAACGGCGATTCCATATTAAAGTTTTTAAAGTCTCATCTCTCATTTTTTCTTTAGCTAATTCATGATTTTTATTTTTAGTTTCCTCGTATTCGTAATGAAAAGCAGTGTTTACCTCGGGATAAAGGCTTATTTAGTCCCTCGAACTATTGTTGCTTTTATCCCTAGGTTAACAATGTACTATTTAATTGTGAAATCTAAATAGGTATTTAAAAGAATAATATAAAAGAGTGAACAAAACATTTTACTTTGTTACTTCTTGTGGACTTTTTACAAATGAATTCCTTATATCCATTGACTGACTCAACAAATATATATATAATATGGGTTAAACGCTTATTATTCTCTGTTTTCAAATAAAATGAAATTCAGAGTCACGCGATCAACCATTGATCTCGTTAACGAGGTCGTATAATTTTTACGACTGCAGTTATAGACGGGTTTACAAAATAACTTACGACTAGTCTACCAAAGAGTTGGTCCATCTGTTAAAATAGATACAGAAGCGTACTTAGATAACTGACACATCTATTGAAACGTCGAAGCGACGAAGCTTAACGTAAAGGCAGAATAACAATTTAGATTTCGACTATTCGGTACGTAAAAGTTCGATTACAATACACAGTTCAATCTACTTCAGTTCACGCGCAGAAGCCGAGAAGCCAATTTCAAATGATTCTTCGATACCGAGCAGATTTATGAAAGGGAGCGTTGAGGAAATAACCTCTAGCTGTATAGTTTTTGTGTCGAACCGTGTACGCTACGCACAGCCAAGTAGGTCATTTTTGCAGCATAGTATTATATGGCTTTCAGGAGCACCAAAACTATGGTGATTTCACGTAATTTTTAAGTCAGATCTACTTTAAACCGTGTAAGCAATAAAAATGGGAAGAGTTTAATTTTGTAGGTGCTTGAAATTAGTGGTCAGTCGAATGTAATCAGCTCACATCTTTGACATTACCATGTACCGTCCGTCAGATAGCAGTTCTCTTGTGTCGCTTGGGGAACCAGGGCTAAGACTCGGCGCTACCGACGGGGATGAATACGTATCCTTATTGAACTTGCCCAGTCGCCGGTCTGACTCAGATGCTACTGAGATATCTTCCTCTGCAATCTGCTCCAGAGGCAATTCTGGCATGGCGTTTCCGTTAATTGCTAGCGCATTCACAAAACCATGGACTCGGTCAGGGGGAGGCTCCGTATATGTCTCGGTTACAGTTTCCGGCAAAACCTCACTAGCCCTCGCTCGTCGAGCGTTCTTCGTCCGCATACCGCCTGTTTCTGCATCCCTTTCCAATCTATGGCCTGACCGGGATCTAGTTAGCTGTCTCTGAACGTAATCCTCTAAAGCATCTTCCTCGCTTTTCGTCAAGTACTTATGCAGAATGATTAGGAAAACTCCGATGAAAAGCGCAAAAAGCCCAGAGCAGACTAGTTCGTTAAACCAGCTGACAGAACCTATGCTGCTCCAAGAAGTGACGTCATCAGGCAGCCAGCCAGACCCAACAAGGAATAACCCGAGGACCAGGAATACGACTCCGAGGTGGAGCATGCCGACGGACGACACCACCTCATTGTCGGTGGTTCTTGAATTTCTGAAGCGACGCCGTTCCAAGCTGCCGGTTGAGCAGTGCGGAGACGTGACTCCAGATTCGGAGGACTGTAGCGAGTATCGGCGTTCTCTGGCTCGCTGCTGCTCGGCGCGGCGTTTCCGCTCGCGGCGGATGGCGAGGGCGGAGTGTAGGCCGACCGCGTGCATCCTGGAAGCACGGCCACGGGTGAGTGGTGTGATCGCTGCGTCGGCGCCGCAGCGTCTGCCACTCGGCAGGCGGTGCGGCGCCAACGGTGACGTTTGGCAAGGCCGCAGGCGCGGGTTGACGCACGCCAAACGGAGTACCACTACCCGTGCCCATGTCCTGCCGCTTATAATATAACTTAATCTATTTACATATAAAACAGTCTTCATTGTATGACATGACTGCGTACCTTAAATCACATTTCATCATATTTTAAGCACTTGACATGCTTGATCATTTATCAGAATACGAAGTGTGAAAATGTCTGCTCGTGTTCATGTCCTATTAGACATTTTCACACTTTGTATTCAGAACTAATGACATCTTTAATTAATAACTTCGTGGTAAAATATTCTTATGTTATTAATGCTGGTGTGATATTATAACAGGTACCTCATAACAACATACATTAAGTAGACAAAATGTATTTAGAACTTCTAAATTCTGTTGTGTTTGTTCACTTAATAGGCAATTAGAATCTAGACGTAGTATTTGCGCTAAATTGGACCTTGTCGTAATATTTTTTATAAGTTGATATTAGCCTTTGTGCGGGCTCCCCCGCAGAGAAAAGCTAGTTCTCAAGTTATATCTCAAGTTCTCGATATAGTAGCGGGTATAAAACGTAACCCAGTTTTTAAATCTAATCAAGAGCTATCAAACAAAAAAAGTTTCATCAAAATCCGTTCAGTAGTTTTGCGTGATTTGGCAACAAATAAGACAATAGTTCTCAAAAAATACAATGTTTTTTTCTCAAATATCTTTAATGTACAGAACGAAGCGTTAGAATGTGGAACGAAAGTGGAAAGGGAATTAGGGCACTTAGAACAGGGCTTTGCACTCTTTAAATATAAGTTTATAAAAGATACTTCAAAGCCTAAATCGAAACAACCACCACATAATTAATGGATTAGATGATAAGGTATTAATGGACTCGTGCTTTTGTATATTTTGTAAGTCTCCGGCTTTGCGAGTAATACCCGTTCAATTATTAACAAAGCTTATTAGTGAATCTACTATTGTACAAAGGGAAAACTCGAGTGAAGATTAACATGTAATCTAATTGAACCTGTTTATAATGCATTGAATTTTATACAAACATTCTTTTGTTTTATTTTTGTCTGTATGTTCGAGCATCACGCAAAAACTTGACGGATTTGATGAAACTTTTTGTTTGGTAACTTTTGATTAGACTTTGGTAGGTATATCTAATACCTTTAAACGAGCAAATCTTGTTACATTATATGTAAATATATATATATATAATCTGAATCTCGGAAACAGCTCCAACTATTTTCGAGAAATTTAGTATGCAGGGGATGATAAATCGATCTAACTAGGTTTTATTTTAGAAAATGTCGTTTTATCCGTATTTTCGGGCAATGAAAAAATAATTACTTCATATTTATTTATTATTATGTCGGTAAGATCGAAAAATATTATTCACATTTCATCAGTATGTAATTCGTATCTAAAATATAATTTCTAAAAAACACGATTGACCAAAAAATAAATACCGAGCAAAGCTTTTAATTTCGCGTATACAATAGTTACATTTTTGCTACCTTTAGCCCGACGTTTCAACTGTGTTACAGCAGCCGATGCAAGGGACAACTGGAGAGACATGAGCTACTTTATTTTTCTTGCACAGTTTGTAGGATAGATTAATCTACTCGTACACCGATGTTAATCCCTACATATCGGATTAAGGTAGTTAAAATTTACCTATTTTAATCGCAAAAAATTTCAAGTAACAACTTTAAATACCGATGTGTGCAATTCACGAATCTTTAAAGTTGTATATACATATTTTATTTAGCTATTATTTGCGAACCTGAGATGAAACTAAAAGACCGAGTGCTGCCGCGGGCATAGGTAGTTATGAAATCTATCTTTCTAAACTACATTCACGGAATCCATCGCGTTTAATCAATATCTTATTAATTTGACCTTTCGGTGTGTTGTTACAACTTTAAAATATGGAAGTGAAGTTATATGGTAGAATAATTATGAAAGTAGAATAATAGCAGTGAATATGAGAGCTTTAAAAGAAGTATCTCTGGTGTAATATTGAAAGATAAAGTAAGATACAGTGTAGTGAGAGAACAATGTCGTGTAAAAGAAGATATAGTGACAAAAATTGATAAAAGAATGTTAAGATGGTTTGGGCACGTAGAGGATGTATGAAAGAAGGTTGACAAAAAACATATATTTGCGAGTATGAATGGTGCAGGTGGGAGGGGAAGACTTCAGGTTCTCTGACCAAACTATTTTTTATTTTTTTTATTGCGTATAGTGGCAGGCGAGCCACGGCCCATCTTATGGTAAATGGCAACCGTCGCTCATGGACTCAACTATGCCGAGAATATTGTCAAGCCGAAGCTCACCATTTCATTTGACCGGTATGAAATGAAAGAATAAACGGCTACCTTCTGCTACAGCCAAAACGCAACGATGTGCTTCATGACCGGTCACACTGGAGACGGTGGTACCAACCCGCTCGGGCCCGATACCAACTGATTACTCCCACTTGGTACCCAGCCCTACCACCAGTCATGCAATGGGTGATAATTGCTTACTTCCCTTAGTCGCCTCATATGACACCCGTGGGAAAGAATGGGGTGGTGACACTTGTATTCTTAGTGCGTCACCACACATTTGGGGACGTTCTCTAGAGAAGCCAGGAAGTTACCGTAACCGACGTGCATGTAAGAGTGTAATGAGAGCGATAGAGAGAAAAGAGGTAATCAAGGCTCATAACAAGTGGTCCGTAGTCTCTGTCTACCCCTCTGGGAAACAGTCACGGGGCTATGTATGTATGTATGTATCAGTTTAACTACTTTAAAGTTAGTTTTTAGTTAAGTTTCTATTGAAAATGTTATACGAGTAGGGTACATTAAAAAAATTAAATTTGTTGACTTGAGAACCGCCTCCGCTTTTTTCGTCGGTTTAAAACTAGTTTACTATCTGTGTTACAAATACGTCAATATTGATTTAAAACATAGTGTTTTCTAGAACCTTATGTATGCTGTTTGTAGTTATAAGGGCCTCGACGTTTCTACATAATACAGAACCGTAGTAGGAATATGTATAGTTGCTATACGCCGATATATTCTTCCCTCAGTCAAGCTTAAAATCAGCAAACTTCTATCAGCTGAAAACGTTGGAAACGACCTCTGTTTTGATTTGTTTTGTGGGTTCGATCCTGCGCAGTACAATTGCACAGATGGCGGCGTGGCTTAGATAACGGCCTCCTGTCCCAGTGGGACCGATTCCCACACAGGAGAACTCTTTGTGTGATCCACAAATGGTTGTTCTGAGTCTGGTACTTTGTGTCCGTGATATTATATGTGTGTAGTCACCCTCTATACAAAGATTGTTCCATAGTGCAGGGCGTTGTCACCAGCCGGCTGGTGCAACTACCGAAACGTCGAGGTTAGTGAAAATAATAGTATTTTGAGAAGTTTTAACTGATCCAACATTATTACTTATTATTTATTACCGAAGTCACATTTTTATATTCAGGGCTCTGACAACCTGTAGTGACTGCCAGAACGTTACTTGTGTGCTCCGCGCCCTACATTATATAAACGAGACCTTATCCTGCAGCATAACACTGGATTTGTTCTCATGCACAGAGAGCAGGTTCATGCGTGTTGTAGACCGATATATTGATATGAAAGCCACTAGTAGCAGTATCTGTTAGCCTTACTACTTTATACCTACTAACTTTAAACTCAAAAAATGTCTGTTGCAATACTAAATAATTGTCTAATCATATTGTGTAAGGAAAATACTGTTAACATGTATACAAATAAATAAATACTTAACAGCCGGGACCAATGCTGAACGTGCCTTCCGAACCCACGAATAGGTGTCACTTTTTAATTTGAAGCACAGGCTTATCTTACAGATTTAAAATACTAAATATTTTATGTCTGATAGAATACAGAATGAAATACATTAACTACCAGGGCTTTATATTCAATAGGAGATGGTTAGGTATTTATATAGATCTCTACGCACCGAAGCAGACTTAATTAAATATAAGCTCTAACAAAGAGTCGCTCTCAACTACGATGCACTTAAAACTTTATGTGAATATTGCAGCTGAACATGTAGCCTGAAATAATAACATTGTTTCGTGTTTGGTTCACTTAAAATTATATTTTAAGCACAAATAATAACTAAACATTCAAGTACAATTTTTGTTTAAAGTATAATTCAGTAAATTACAGTTCAATACTTTTTCTGAATTTCAACAGGCAACTACAATGAATCCGACGGATTGATTTATTTTAATAGTAAAACTTATTTTATGTCAGGAAAATTGTCCGCAGTAATCAAGATATAATTAGGTAATTAGTTAATGCCCGCGTCAAGGCTACCTCTGAATACTCTGGCACAACAAAAGCTCTGCACAAAAATAGCACAGCCTCCATTTTTCTGAGAGAAAGAGCAGCGTATGTACTTCTCTGTACTCTGGACTATCCATCCAACCATCCATTTACTAGGCTTTCATCATTCGCCGCCCCACGACAGCGTCACAATGAACGGCTTGTGCCACCTGAATCCAACTGCATCCAGTGTCAAATATCGATGAAAATGCAAAAGGAGAGCTTTACTGCGAGCAGGATTCGAGCCTGCGGCCATCCAATCCGGGGAAGTGCTCTGGACCGCTAAGCTATCGCAGTCACCGACAGTGACACCCAATCTCCACTACACAATATTGTTTTTATGTCTGAAATGATCTAAAAACAATTGTTCAATGGATTGGATGGGAAGCAGGCTCGAATCCTGTTTGCAGGAAAGCTATATTTTTCCACTCTCACGAATAATTTGTTCTTTAAAGTAGCTGAGCATGTCAAGTGCTAAAAATACAGATCAATATATTCAAATATCGATGATGATGATTGGTTATGCACTCACGACGTCAAAAGGCAACAAACAAACAAACTCCCTTTCACATTTTTAATATTAGTAATATATAAGCAGAGGTTAAATATAAAGAAAAGAGTATCTCTACCTTCAGAAATTGCATTCTTAAATTTCCTGCAAACATTTTCACAACATTATCCATACATGTTTTGTTTCTGAATGACGTATCTTAAAGAAATTAGGTATAGATAACTAAAAATTTCTGTGTGGGTCAATGTATTATTTATGTACTCGAATCAATTAATACGTTTTGAAGGGAAATCAATAATGTTCAGTTATTTACTAGAAACATTTTATGTAAAAAAAGAAACAGATTAGTGAGAGCAAGATCCGGTATATAGGATCACGTCATTGTTTCCTGAAACCAATTTTTTAAAAGATTGATCATTATATGTCATGTGAAATATCAGTATAACGGATGAGGCGAAAAGAACATGTACAGAGAATAAGGATGTAGTATTATTGTATTATAACTTTTTCTAAGTTTATCCCAACTCCCATTCGGGAAATGACCCGCAAAACCAGATGTAATAACTTTATAAAAAAAAAAAATAACTGAAAAAAAATCGAAAATGAGTCGTCCTCATCGTGTCCTCTAGTGGCAGTGTCATTAAATTTTAACTGAATTAGCTTACAAATAAAAATTATGAATACATATATAATTATTTTGATAAGCAATCGTCCCTTAAATCTCTACGCTTTAGGAAAAAAAAATAATAACTAGGACTAACTTCAAAGTCTACAACAAAATAAGAAATATCGAAATCGGACTACTCTGACGACTAAAGTAAAACTTAACAATAAATATATATATATATTATGAATAATGTTAATATCTATTAATAATGAGAAAGAGAGAAAGAAAATGTGTGCTCGCACCTCTTTCTCTTGCCCCTACAGTAATATACGACACGTAACTCTCTCTCTTTCTATCTTCACTAACTTATATCTCCCTCTCAACTTCCATTCGCCTCGCCCGATCACACTTTTCGTAACGCTCACGTCACGTATTCACCAGCTTACTTCTCAAGTCAAGCGTGCGTTATGAAGTATTTACTTCAATAAAATAGATGACTTGACTTGAGAACCTCCTTTGTTTGTTCGTCGCTTAAAAACTACTTTACTATCTGTGTTACAAATGTTCCAATATCCCCTTAACACAGTGTTTTCTGACAGATGCTAGAACCTTATGCCTGTTGTTTGAAAGGGCCTTGACGCCTACGAGTTGGCACATCGCCAATACTTCAACGAAGTGAAGGCATCGCTGCCATATAGTAGCCGTGAATTATATGAGTGTTTATTTATTTTACAGCTTTCGTTGTTTTGGTGGTATATCGGCAACTGATTAGTTATAAACGTGAGGTATTGGGTTCGTATCTCAATTTGACACAAATGTTTTTTTATTTTCTATTTTATAAGGGTCCCAAAAAGCTTGAAGGGGGTCGCCGTATGCTAGCA
Source organism: Leucoma salicis (assembly GCA_948253155.1). Taxonomy (NCBI): domain Eukaryota; kingdom Metazoa; phylum Arthropoda; class Insecta; order Lepidoptera; family Erebidae; genus Leucoma; species Leucoma salicis. Next base: position 25,478,747 of record OX411812.1, read on the forward strand.
ACACCGGGGACATCATTTAGCGTAGTTAATCTTAAAGAAAATATTTTAAAAACTAAAAAAACACGCTTATCTATAAAATAGAAAATAATTTTACAATTAGTAATAATTGATTGTAAAAAAGTGCTTGGACATTAAATTGATTCTTAAGATATATAGTAAAAATTACCCCACGCATTTTTACAATTAATAAATTTAATATTTAGGAGTACCCTGCTGTTACTTTATATCGACATATTATATTATATTATATAGGCATAAAATAGATTTACAATACAAAGAAGATTTTGCTGTATTTATTTGTATATCCGAGAAAATAATTTGTAATGGACATATTTTATCGCGTCTACAATGCCTTTTCCAAGTTAGAAATTGTTGTACAAACGTTGAACGACAATTCTCAACGGCCTACTTGGAGAGATTCCAACAGAGTTGTTTCAGCTCTTGGAAATGTGAAATATGAACGGTATAATATTAACACCTCTTTAAAAAATTAACATTCTGCAATTCCATTATTTTTCATTTTATCATAAGTCTATAGTTTTTCTATACGAGAGTTATTTTTGGAGGTTGTTATGTTATCCATCCATCCATCAGCCTTTCATCGTCCACTGCTGGACATAGGCCTCCCCAAACTGGGGGTTTTATTTACCATAATCGCCACGCTTGGCAGGCGGGTTGGCGATCGCAGTGGATGTTTTTAGTACACAGGGAAGCGCTGCTGCCCGGTCCCCCGGTAATCCCTTAGTCGGCTTCTACGACTCCCATAGGAAGAGACGGGGTGGAGATATTCTTGGTGCCGGCCCCACACAGCATGTTATGTTAAGGGTGTAAGTAATCTATCTTTCTATACCAATATTCTAAAGAGATAATATTTAAGCTCAGATTAAAAATAAAGACACCGTATTGTCAACTAAAAAGTGAAGCCGCTTTTTGAAAGATGTGTGCGTGATAGTGTTGTCACCGGAAAGAAATATTCTCTACAATTTAGGTAATTTTTTAAAAGTTTTAGGCTTAAATCATAAAGGAAGTAAAAGTATAAAGTAAGTTTACAGCTAATCATATAGGGAATATTATGGCGCTGACGACGTATTCATGTACGTAACGTACCTACGTACGAGATCGTCGAGTCATTTGGGGTCATTTAATTTTTTTTTAAATCTTTCTCTTGTAACACTTGTGGTGTCATAAATATACTTTGTTTTGGTATGGTTTTGTTTGTATTTGTGTGCGTGAGCGCGTGTAATTACAAGTTTGGCATGGTTTTATATGGCTTCACTGGATTGTTCGTAATGCTCCGTCTATATTTTTTAGTTAGTCTGCGTATTTAAGTAATCTTTCTCCAATATTTAAAACGGACTTTGAGAATTGTCATAGGGTATATATTATCTCGTTTTTCGTTTAGACCATGCAATAAATATCTACGAAGAAACGACCGACGGGATTAGTTTTTATATTTAAATGCATAGAAAAGTTTTAGAACTCATCCGTCCGTGTGGTGACGGATTAAGAATATAAGTGTCACTAGTTCACTACCCTATACTTACCCACGGGTGTCGTACAAGACGGCTAAGGGCAGTAATAATTACCACCCATTTACTGGTGGTAGGGCTGGGTACCAAGTGGGAGTACTCACTTGCCGTCGAGCTCGAGCGGGTTGGTACCACCGTCTCTTATGTGACTGCCATGAAGCACATCGGTGTGTTTTGGTTGTAACAGGAGATAGCAGTTAATTCGTTAATTTCTTACAAGTGAAATGAAATGGTGAGCAGCAGCTTGACAATACTCTCGGTATAGTCGAGTCCACGAGCGACGGTTACCATTTACCATCAGGTGGGCCGAGGCTCGTCTGCCACCATACGCAATAAAAAAATATATATTCCTATATATCTGTATAAAGAAATCTGTAGTGAGCGGAGCCGTGGGCACAGCTAGTTGCCTTATAAAACAAGTTATTATTGATGTGAAAACATCTAATACGGAGAGAGGGTAAAACCGACTGTTCGCGTGGCGAAGTCACCACGTCAATTTATTTAATTGTCTTTAACGCCAGCTGTTGACAAAAGCATCTAACTAGCAAGTCTAACTTCAATCAATAAACCAATAACAGTTTTAATTCGTCTATAGATAACAAGAGGGCGCTTACAAAGAATTATATAAAACTCAAACAATATTTGAAGAAATGTTTTCACATGTGTGAGACGTCTCGTGACGGCTCATTTTATGTTGGTAAGCTTTTGCATTAACAGTTATTGCATAGCACTGTATTAGTCGGTATGAATAAGAGAGTCTTTCAACTCTATAGGGGATAAAGTGGAATATACATAACCTAATGTATACGTGTTTATGTATACAAAGGTCAACAAACAGCAAATTGTTATTGCTTTCCCCAAGAGCTTGTTTCCAGACACGAGTAATTAAACTGGTTCACGTGGTACATTTACCACAGAACAGAATATTTACCGTCAGAGTTCATTATATTTAATGGTACCGAGCGTCAGTGGATGACCCAATTTGAGTACACCAATTTGTTTATCTTTGCACAAAGTGCAACTGCTAAAATTGTTTTTTTATTCATTTTTTTATAGATTACAGCTTCAAAAGAGTATTACAAATATGATGGTAAGGGTAAGTGCGGTTGACAAGCAATACCCGAAGCGTTGCCAAGCCGCTGAGAATCATCAAGAACTAAAGCAGTGATTGTCAAACTTTCTAGCAATGTACCTAGCCCTTTTAGAAAAATATTTGAAGGAGCAAATAATACATTTGAACGAATATTCTTTATTAATAATTATATTATTTGATATATTTGTGTAATAATCTATAAAATGAAGTGAAGGCTCTGTGCTCAGGACTATATGTACCTACGTCACATTTCGTGACGATCTGTTAAGTAGTTACAGCGTCAAGGAAAAACAAACAAGCGAACTTCGCCTTTATAACTTTTACAATCACAACAATTTTTGTATAATAAATTGTTGACAAACTTGGTTGTCCTTGACCTTGTGACGTTGTGACAGACACGAGACAACTGTTCGGGGCAGCCCTACACGTGGACCAGATTGAGTCACTCGAGCCCGCGTTTGATTGATACAACTACATCAAGAGCTATGTTTAATTTGTTCAGATACACATGTATAATTAACACACACATTTATAAACTCAAACATCAATTCATATAATTTATTTGAATACATCTCGACTCGTTTTTATTTATTGCATATAAAACATTTATGTTTTAAAAGAGAATTTACACTCAAGAATTTATATACGAGGTTCAGAGAAGTGTAAATTTTGCTTTGAATGGCGCGGACTGAACGAGCGAAGAAGCTAAAGGCTTTAAATTAATATTAAAAATGTTGATGTATAATTTGTTATACTATACGGCTACTATAATAACCTAGTTTAATAATAACATTCCCATCCTTTACACTGACATTACTCGTGTGTTTGGATGTTTGCCCGTCAGTGATTGACTTGGGCTTGGGCGACAAAACTGATTTGGAAGAACTTGTTACAGGATACATTTTATCCCGAAAAAGATAGCTATTTTCAACTTTTTTTTTATTGCATGTAGTGTCAGACGAGCCACGGTTCATCTGATGGTAAATGGTAACCGTCACTCATGGACTCAACTATACCGGGAGGATCTCCTGCTACAGCCAAAACGCAACGATGTGCTTCATGGCCGGTCACACGGGAGATGGTGGTACCAACCCGCTCGAGCCCGATACCAAGTGAGTACTCCCACTTGGTACCCAACCCTACCACCAGTCATGCCACGGATGATATTTGATTACTTCCCTTAGTCGCTGAAACGGATTTGAACTAAATTTGGTTTGCAGGTAAGTTATGGTTTGGATAAATACCTACATAGAATATTTTTTAACCAAGGAGACTGTAGGATACGCTTAAACGATCATTCTCTCAATTTTCTCTTGGACCCACGCAAACGAAGTCGTAGGCACAAACTATTATGTAGCTAATACATTTATAAGCAAACATTTGAATTAAACTAAGTATTAATCTCATCGAATCCCTACAAGTACCCAACAAATTCACTACAGCAATACAGGGCTTCATAGGGAATTCAAGAATTCAGAATAGTCACGATTCTTGAGTAGGGTGACCAGCCCTACCACTGAAGTAGTCCAATACAGTACCAGTGGTCCGTAAACACAGGTGGTGAAGGCCCCACATTACCCTGTTCGTTGCCCCGAACGACGGGGTATGAGGTTATGTACATTTTTTCCCGCCTAAACAAAAAAAAAGGGTTACCAGCCCTGATATAGAAAAGCCGCAAAACACGTTTTGCCATAACACATTGCTGTTTTAGTTATTTGATTAAAATTTTAATAATTTATTATATACCATTTACGCACTTAACATAAAATCTACCGCTAGGAAAGTCCTGCGATTCGTGGCTTTGATTTCCATCTTCAATTTCTACCTATTCTTAGTATACCTTTTTCTCACTCTAACTTATTCTAAGAGAGTAACCGTTTCCGTGTATTGCCAGAGGAAATAAATCTCGGTTACTAGTTTCAAAAAAATATCACGAATGTCAATATTAGGTTAATTTTCACCTATTACTCATGATTCTGCTATGCTCATTTTGTATTTTTATTGCTTATGGTGGCAGACGAGCAAATAGCGGTGCCCCTGATAGTAAGTGGCCTCAGCAATACCAGGAGCACTACCAAGCCGCTGCTCATCACCAAGATTACCCACTTCGCTTGATAAGAGTAGGAATTAAATGTTCGTTGCATACCTTAAGCTAACGGGCTTCTACATCTTATTTCGTAGCTACTTGAACGACCTAACAGTCTTTGATTTTTATTGATACGAATTTGAGATGAATGCTTCAAAAACCTAATACAAACAGGACAATACGACATATATTACAAAACATGGCCACCATATTCTCGACCCAGTTCGATATTCAATTACGTCCCGTAGCGAACTACTGGATTTGAAGTGCAAATGAAATCGGTAACTCCACACGCAAATATTGTAATAATGTGAAGAACGACTACCGAAGTACTGGATGAAGGTAAACTATGAGTATAACGTACATATTATAGAGGAAATATTTTGTTTGTAATAGATAAACTGAAACTATTGAACCATTTTTTAATAAATTGTCGATGGGAAAGCAACGTTATTCAGAAATAGCAGAGGCTATATATACAACGTCAGGATACAAGGGTGCGAGAAAGTGGAGTTAACAAGGGTGTAACGCAATTGAGAATTTCACTGTCTATATTCTTGGCAAAATGGGGCTTGGTTATTGCTAAATCTAATAAGTATCTCGTGTCTTGCGATTAAGCCAAAAATAAAGTTCTCTAAATGTACAAGGAATAAATGTGAAGGATATTCAGGATAAATTCTTTGTGAAGGCGCTAAATACAGATCAAGGTATTGAGGATCTTTGTTTATTTTAAAGACATCTTGCATAATAAGTACCAGTCATCTGAAGATTAACTGCATCATGTGACTAGTGAGTCCAATCCATCTATCAGACTTTTGATATCCACTGCAGGATATAGGCCTTCGCAAAAGACATCACTAAAAGCGGTCGTGGGCTGACTGCATCCATCGGCTCCCTGCGCTGCACCGTGCGATACGTGGTCGGAACTCGAGAACCTTTTCCCCCAACGGTTGTCAATGCTTCGAACGATGTGGCCTTTTTACCTAACCGTACACCCCGTCGTTCGGGGCAACGAACAGGGTAGTGTGGGGCCCTCACCCACTTAAGAAACTCGCCGTGTGCCGTCTTTCCGCCTGTGTTGACGGACCACTGGTACTCTGTTGGATTACTTCAGTGGTTCGAACTATGTGGCCTGCCAATTTCCGCTTGAGACCAAGGTTTATGGATTTAAACAAAAAGGGATAGGGATTTATATGCTTGCTATTCCATATATTTATTTTGTCTACCACCAAACTACAGGACTTGCTGATTCCATAGAATTATGAGCGTAAAGATAGGTAGTAAAAGATTTTTTTGCTCTGTGAGAGTAAAATAGATACTTCGCCTCGTCTATTATTCTGTCTCTCCACCTTCCTGTATGGAGGGGATGTAGAACAAACTTGTAGTAAAATACCTACAGATTAGTCATATCTGTGTGGTTTGATAGCATCCGTGTTTTTTGCGTGGCAATGTGGCTTAAACTCACTAAATGTATACGTAAGTGACCACAAACAGCGTTAGGCAAAAATTTTGTTATTGAGTCATAGACCAACTCTAAAATTAGCGATTGTTTAAAATCTCAAAATAACAGTTTTATTTTTATTTTTTATGTGTTTGAAACCAGAACATTGTGCCATATTTTTTTAAATATTGACTAAAGAGAAGTGTTGCTGCTATCACTAGTGTGACTGCATTTTTTTGTCCGTCTTTATATAGGTAAAATTATTATTATAATGCTATATCTTCACTGAACATTTACAAGATGGCTGCGATTTTGATAATTTTTGTTTTGTATGTCTTTGTATGGTTTAGATTCACAATTAGATCCAATAGATGGTGCTGCGATCATGTTATAGTATTTTTATTTTTTAGAGTCGCTAATAGCTAGCAAGCTAACGACGGGCACTTAGAGTATTTACATAAAATACTATTTGAGTGTACTGTTTATATCAGCTCGGGAATGTAAGCTTTGAAATTAATTTTATTGCGTTATTAGCCTAGTAAATTAATTTTAAATACGAAAATAAAAAAAAAAATACAGTGACACAGGGATGAGTTTGTTTTTTATGTAATGGTAAATGATAGTTTCCATTCGCAGACTCTTCTGTAGCGGCGGTATAATATATAGTAAAGCCACGACAACTCCATGGTACAATACAACTGTTAGGCTAAGCGTATGCTGAGACGCAGGCGACACAGATCCATACAGCGTAGGGCAGGTTAGGGCAGGGCAGATTTTGTAATGCTTTGAACATGCCTGCCCTGTCCTGCGCTGCGTGGATCTGCGTCGACTGCGTCTCAGCTTAGCCTTATTAACGAGACCATATAATTAATTTTCAAAATTGGAATGATTTTCAGAAGAGAAGACAATAGAAATCTAATAGGAAATACGTTGCATTTTAAATTAATCTGATGTAAATAAGCTACTTCTGATAGAGGAAACTGTGAGTAAGCGTGAAGCGATAACGTCGTATCGGAATATTCGGCTACGGACGCAATACGGTTGCCTGCGTAGAACGGAACGAGCTGATAAGGTTTATTGAGATATCAGACCCAGGCCGCCTTCCTCAGAAAGCATAGTATTGATTGAGATAACAACCATGACTTCCAATGAATGAGTGGATTTGCTGATAGCTAGGAGTTTATTTAAGTGTGCCAGGTATATTCGTTCATCTTCTCCCAACAAATGCAACAATAAGTTTGTCTTCTGTTTCTACTTATAACTAGATGTTACTTGGAAATTAGTTACCTTCTGTTGTTTAATATTTTAGAGCGAGTAGGTATGAAAGTGACTATTGGTGTAAAGATGCGAAAGAAAATGCTCCGATGGTTCGGACATGTGGAAAGAATGCCGGACGAGCGACTGGTTAAGAAGATATACAATGCGAAAGTGGAAGGATGTAGGTACAGGGGGAGACCGAGACTCACCTACCTAGACCAAATCGGTCATGTATTGAAGGAAGGTGGAGTCAGGAGTCTCCGAAGCCGGCGAGCGTGTATGAAGAGAGTTATGAATGTTGAGGAAGCGAGAGATGTATGCAAGAATAGAGCCTCTTGGCACTCTGTTCTCTCTGCATACCCCACAAGGGAAATAGCAGGATGATAAGTAAGTAAGTTAAATATTTTTCTAAAACAAATTAGCCTAAGTTACCCCTTATAACTTTAGCTATCTGCCAGAGAAACTCTCGTTTTTTGGGTGGAAAATTGAGTGGTCAAAGTACGTATGGGAGTGTGAGTTTTAATGAGAACTATAGATATATGTAGTATTATAAAAAAACAAGTCTCACGCCTGTATCCCTGAATGGGTAGGCAGAGGTGTATTACACACTCACGGCTCGCCAACTATATTCAAGCCGCATGTAATAGTAATTTCCTTCTATCGGGTACATTTCTAAACTCCGGGCTGCTATTAATTGTTCTTTTACGAAAAAGCCCAAAAACGTTGCCACGGAATCGAACCCGAGATCTTATGATCATCAGCATTCGTTCACATTACCCCCTTATTTTCTTTAGGCGGGAAAAAATTTACCTAAGCGCACACCCCGTCGTTCGGGGCAGCGAACAGGGTAGTGTGGGGCCCTCACCCACTAAATAAACCCGCCGTTTGCCGTCTCTCCATCTTTATTGGCGGGCCACCGGAACCATATTACATTCCTTCACCTTACCCCTGCACTACCGAGGTAGTTAAATATAGTATCATTTAGTTAAATATTTATGATTATTTATTGTATTTTCTTTTGTCTGAATATCGCGTGCAAAGCAGCTGACACCAGCTACTTTTCTTTATGTGGTTAAACACGCGGCAGACAGGTTATTTTTGATAATTTTAGTTGTCAAATATTTTCATTGAGCCTCTATGAAAATAGTTTTGATTTTGCCGCATTTAAAATAACATTTTTGTATAAATAATGACTCCATACGTGTTCATTCATTACCGTATGTGCCACATTATTTTGAATAGCGCATTATTTCAAATAGTATCGTTTAACTCTAGTTAACTAACTAAAGTCCAGTTAATTAAAATACTTGACATTAATTAATGCTCCTACCGAGTACTCGATCGATAAAGCAATAATACTTGCTACAAAATGAGCTTTTAACGAAATATTTTATTAGTAAAAGGCCACTAGTGTGCAACTAAAGTACCAGGATAGCAGCGTATATGTGGAGTTGCCTAACGAGGTCAACAGTTTCAAATGTCATAGAGTAACTAGGCGTATTCTGTATATATGAGCAAATATGTGTCGAGTACTTAACTAAATACAGTTTGTTTACTTTTTACTTTTTACATGTTAGTTATTAATGTTTATGTTGTCTTAGTATAATAATAATTGTAATAGCATTTAGGTGAGTTTTGCATTATTTTTGAAATGTATTTTATGATAAAACCGTATGATGTATTTATTGTTACTACAGAATAATAATAAAACAATTATTTCCTAAGTATATTATAAAGCTGTAACAGAGCTGTGTCTGTACATTTAAGATATTTGATAAAAAAATGTCTTTTCATTACTCATACTCGGAATGTAGGTTAGAAGTTGCCTGAGGAGCAGGTTGAAAGTAATACTTTTCAGCCCTAGGGAGAATCGTTTTCAACTGACAGCTGTCAAATTATTTAAACAAAAAAACTAGTTCTATTTTCACATTTCTATTGAACGTTATTCACACTTACTAAAAATATCAAAAATACTTTGGAAATTCCAAAAGTGCACGCCTCATAATCTTAATTTTTCACAATAAAATTGATTATTTGATAAGTAACTAATAATGTATGTGTTCAATAAATCACATAGATAGCGCTAATTTCAAAAAATGCTAATATGTGTTTCTCATGTCTTATACGCCATCTAGCGCTAATTTTAAGGAGTACTAATACTTTGGTCTATAGAAGTAGTTCTATGAAATAAGGTATAGGCTATAGCGCTGGTTTTAGTGTATCAATGTGTCATCGAGTCGAACGTAAATATTCACTATTTTTTTTGTTTATTTAATAACAATTAAACCACATCGAATCAGACCGTGAAAATTAATAGGGCTCTATTCATAATTGTACTGAAGTTAATAAGAAAAAAATACTCGATTAGTAAAGTATTTCGGTTGTTATCGTGTTAACATACATTACCTACAACAAACGGACGTCCAAGACAGAACTTTTTTAAACAGTTTTTTAACTAGTTTAAATAACAAAAATGGCATAAAAAATATCATGTGTCAAAAATTATTTTTAAATAAAAAAAAAACCGCCTTCAAAAGACACTGAACTAAAAACCAAAAAATAATTTCGTATTTACGATTTCCGTGTTAGACACCTACTGATGTGTTTGAAGTCGGTGCCAAGATGATGTTAATGTTATTATAAGTAGATATATATACCTACCTATTGTTTTTGTTATTATATGAGTATAAGTATTGTTTTGTTATTATCCATATACATATAATATGGGTACGCCAACTAAACTGCCTCGGTGGTGCAGCGGTAGTATGTGCGGCTGCTAACCATGAGGTCTCGGCTTCGATCCCCGGGTCAGGCAGTGTTATTGAGCTTTTTCGTAAAACGAAAAATCTAGGCAATGTACGGCAATAGGGTCGTCCCCTATTACGTGGGACTTAAACATAGCTGGCGAACCGTGGGTGTGTAATACACCTCTGCCTACCCCTTCGGGCATACAGGCGTGATGCTATGCCAACTAAACGCACTGCTCCAATGAGCCAGAGAGTCGGTTGAAAATATCATCGATGTATGTCCAGATGCAATTTTTTAGATTATTGTTGTTTTTTTGAAAACCGCCGGACCGATTTTGATAAAATTTAAATGGGACCACCTCTGATATAGAATCTACCAAACAAAAAAGAATTATTGAAATCTATTCAAAATTGGCGGAATAATCGCGTAACAAACATACAAAAAAAAAAAACATGCAGCCGAATTGAGAACGAAAACCAGAACTGAAAATAGTGTTTTTTCTTGATATGTGTGTGTATAAATAGTAGTGCAATATATGATAAATAGAGACATTTTAAATTTGAAAAATCAGTTGTAAAGAATAGTACCCACCTCAACGTTTCGCGTATGAGGCGTGCAATATCAATATACCCGGAAGAAACCTTTCACTAACTATAACTAGTTGCTCTAATTTTACTATAAACTTTAAATAAATAATTATCTCAGCAGTTGATGTAAATTAAAATTCACTCTTTCTTGCATGTTTTTATTTTTACTTTCCTTGTATTCGTAAATGAAAAGCACAGTGTTTACCTCGGGTTAAAGACTTATTTAGTCCCTCGAAATATAGGTCCCTCGATATATACTCGATATATATCCTTTTATTAGGCTATAAAGGCGTGTCTGAACACAAAACAATTTTCTTTAGATTTATTGTCTGTTTGTCGGTTTGTCTGTTAATTTGTTCGTTCGCGCATCATGCCAAAACAATACAAAACTACGAGAAAGTACTTAATCTAAAATGTACTCGTATATTAGCAGAAATTGTGTTCCTCAAAAATAAATGTTATTGTACAAAATAGTCTGTATACAAAATGGTCTGTAATACAAAATGTATCTCCCAAGTAACAAGTAAGCATCTGTAGGGAGCAAGCGAATTGGAATCAATTTTCCGGGACAGCGGATTTCAGCCGTAAAATCACAAGGCACGAAATTTCCTCAGTATCAGTAACCTCTAAAGCCATACAAAACGATTTTCATATACATAGGTATATAATACATCCTCTTTTCTATTCTACGTAGGTGGCAAACGAGCTTAGCGCACACCTGATGGTAAGCGGTTACCGTAGCCTATAGACACTAGCAACACCAGAAGCATCACTCGCGCGTTGACTATTCCAAGAATAGGGATAGGAAGTGTAGAGAGAGGATAATAAGGAGAGGAGGATGGAGGATAAGGTGGTTTAGGCCTCCGGTACTCTCACTCACCATACGAAACACAACTGTAGAATTTTTACCCACTGTTCCTTCATACTGATTTTCTGTGAGGGTCAGTCTATCGACGTTTACTATTGGATGTAGGCTTCCCGAAGAGAGCGCTACAACGAGTCCTGTACTGCCTGTATTCAATGGCCCCACGGCTTTTACCAGATCGTCGGTGTACTTGGAGGTAGGCCGGCCTGTACTGCGCTGTCCAATACGTGGTCGCCAATCGAGAACCTTTCTTCCCTAACAGTTTTCGATTCGCAGAGCGATATGCTACTTCATCGGATGGAACTCTTATTGAGGATTCGATAACGTAGAGAAATACGTTCTATCAATAAGCTCCGCTTAGTGAATGAGTTGTCTTGATACGACGCCAGCATTCAAGGACTAGCGAAATTAATATCTCTCAAATCGGAATACCCCGGATAATAAGTAAACATTTATAAGGTTGTTGTTTTGTAACATCGGCACGAAATATGAATATATTCATAGCGTGTCTCAGTCCCAAAAGGATAAACCTCCTAACAACAATTTCGTGTTCCGTATTAATTTTGATTGATTCCAATCTACAGCTACGAGCTATGTAGCTACGTCTTTGTCTAAATTTGCGACGCAATAAAATTGATTTCCTAAGCAAGAAAGAAAGTGTGAAGAAAGGTTTAAAAGATGGCCTCAAGGAGTTGTTGGTTACAATGCCATAAAACCACTCGTGGAGGTATTCCCTTGGCGGCTACTGTTCAGCAGAAGACAGGAAATTATATAGAAATTAAGTTAAATACATTATCTTACGAAGTAGATGTATTCTAACAAAATCGTGAAAGATTGCCTACTGTGTACTACGCCGTAGTGGTTAAAATTTAGAACGAGTTTTAAGAAGTTATGTTTTCGAATCACATCCCTAGTAATATATTTATATTATATAATTTACAAGTAACTGTTACCCGCGACATCACATCACATCACTTCAGAATTCGGTCAACCTAAATGTCATGTCACTTTATAAACATTCATTACCTTAATCCAAAAAATATTATCCCAGGGGAACCTAACGTTTCCAGGATAAAAGGTATACTATATGTAATCCAGGTAGTATTTTATATATACTGCGCGAGTGGCAAACAGCCTTCAGGAGTTTTGTCCGTGTGGTGACGGACTAAGAATAAAAGTGTCACCACCCCATTATTTCCCACGGGTGTTGTATGAGGCGTCTAAGGGAAGTAATCAATGATCACCCATTAGCTTACTGGTGGTAGGGCTGGGTACCAAGTGGGAGTACTTTCTTGTATTCAGGCCCGAACGGGTTGGTACCACCATCTCCCGTGTGACTGGCCATGAAACACATCGTTACGTTTTGGTTGTAGCAGGAGATAGCCGTTTATTCTTTCATTTAATATCTGTGAAATGAAATGGTGAGCAGCGGCTTGACAATACTCTCGGTACAGTTGAGTCCATGAGTGACGGTTACCACTTACCATCAGAAAAAAAAGGCTCACCTAATGATAATCGGCTACCGTAGTCTATATGCCAGCAACACCGGAAGCATCACTTGCGCGTCGCCATCTATAAGGAATGGGATAGGAAGTGGAAGATGGGAAGGATAATAAGGAGAGGATAGAGAGGCGGTTTGGGGCACCGGCGTACTCCGTAACTGCCGTTGTTTTGCGTTGGTACTTACCTGATTGAGGCATCCCATTCATGATGGTATAAGCAAGGCTCACTAGGAAAGTGGTGAGCCATTTCTCTCCAATCTCTCTCAATAGATCGATGCGTGATTGAGTAACACATATCCAATATTAACTTTCACATTTGTAATATTATTAGAACAATAATTTATCTATCTATACTATTATAAAGCTGTAACAGAGCTGTGTCTGTACATTTAAGATATTTGAGAAAAAAATACTGATTTAGGCTATATAGGCGTGTCTAAATACAAAACCATTCGTTTTTAGATTTTTTGTCTGTTTGTGTATTTATCTATTTGTTTGTTCGCGCATCACACAAAAACTAATAAACGGATTTTGATGCATTTTTTTAAATTGAAAGGCCTTGATTAGACTTAAAAACTGGTATACATTTTATCCCGCTACTATATCGGAAACCTGAGATATAACCGAAAAACTAGCTTTTGTCTGCGGCGAAGCCGCTGGCAAAGGCTAGTACTATTATAAAGCTGTAACAGAGCTGTGTCTGTACATTTAAGATATTTGACAAAAATGACTGAAATAGGCTATATAGGCATGTCTAAACACAAAACTATTTTTTTTTAGATTTTTTGTCTGTTTATCTTTTTGTTTGTTCGCGCATCACACAAAACTAATTAACGGATTTTGATGCTACTTTTTTAATTGATAGGCCTTGAATTTATAGGCATGTCTAAACACAAAACGATTTTTTGTACATTTTTTGTCTGTTTGTACTAAATTGTTGTACTAAATATTTGTAAATATTCAACTTTTAGAAAAAAACAATCCAAATTTAGATAAGTAATAAATATAATGCAGGTAAAAATAATAACTAATTATGTCTCAGGTGGTCGAAACTACCCATAAATAATATACACATAAGAAACGCCCCTAACCCTTTCGTAATAAGATTACAACTCTATCATGTGAGAGCTTACCTTTTTGCGAGTACTCTCATAAATAATTTACAACCTTCGCGCAACTGATCCTTGAATAGAACACCCGGTGGAAAAACCTCTTTGCCCAAAATAGATTATGACACACGCGAAAATAGGTTTAAAAAAATTAGATATCGATTTTTTTTTTTGAAGTCAATACCGGCCGGTTTGATCGGGGAAGTACCACCCTCTCAAGGAAAATCAGCATGAAACAACGGTAGTTACACCTACCCTTGTGTTTCGAAGCCCTCCATATCCTCTCCTTATTATCCTTCCTAACCACCTCCTATCCCTTTTCTTGGGTGTTGCTAGCCGCTTACCATCAGGTATGCTTGTTTGCCATCGCAAATCCTAGTCAAAAAATATAAATGAGTGCGTGTAACCTTTACGCGCGATTGAAGTAAAACTGAATTTTATGGTAAAAATTAATCATAAAATAGCAGCCGTGTGGGGCCGGCTTTAGAATTGTCCCACCCCTATCTACCCACGGGAGTCGTAAGAGCCGAATAAGGGAATACCGGGGGAGTGGGCAGCAGCACTCCCTCGAGTATTAACAACATCCACTGCGATCGCCAACCCGCCTGCCAAGCGTGGCGATTACGGCATTGTCCCCCATCCTTGGGGAGGCCTATGTCCAGCAGTGGACGTTAAAAGGCTGATGGATGGATGGAATCATAAAATAAATGGAATTTCGCACCTTGGACTATTATACTAGATACCAGTATCCATCATATCATATTACGAAAATTAAATGAGTGCGTGTAACCTTTACACGAATGCCACCACGCAACAACAAAATCACAAATTAGTGGAACGTGAACCTGTCTTCCTATTATGGCGACATAAATCTCTTACTATTAGTCTGTAAACGTCTAATACCATTTTCTCCCTGTTATTCGTGTATCGTAGACTGCTTCTTAATACATCACGACCCGGTATTTAAAATTAATTAATTCAATTATTATTATTATAACATTTAAGTATAATGTATTACTGAAAATCATAAATGAATCTATAAATAACTCCCTAGGCTACTCTCTTAGAGGAACTCTCTACTAAGACTATTCTCAGTCCGTCACCACGCGGACAACTTGTTTTATAATCAGCCTAAATATAACAGTATTTTTTTCTCTAATAGGTATCCAAAATGTACAGACATAGCTCTGTTACAGCTTTATATTATAATAGTATAGATGTGTAACATTAGTATATTTACTGTTGTCTTACATATTAGTGAGTAACAGCGCTGGCTGTCACACTCCAATTTTCCTCTCTATTATAATATTCTTCACCTCCAACACCTTTCCCTTTACTTGGGAGAGCGATACTTATGGTATTGTTAGCCTCTATAGGCTACGGTAAACCGCTTACCATCAGTTGGGCCGTATGCTTATTTTCACCATTGTAGTATAAAAAAATGTCACACAATCGCAACCTAATCGATGAAATCAAAAAATGTAGATGTTTTATACGTTAGGTGTATAATATACAAGTAATCCATAGTCAGGTCTGTTTCCCAGAATAGTGAATCGAGCTAAAGAATGGGTGATGACATGAGTATTAGATTAACATTGAACAGACACGTGTCCGTCAATTTTCGTTCTTTTGTTCTTTCATCTCCGTCGCGGACTGTGTTTTGTTTAACTGAATCGATCAATGTCTTTAATGATTAATGCAAACGAATATAAAACTATTAGCAGACTAACTATTAAAAACAAAAATCCTGTTTCATTGCTTATTGTGGCAAATAAGCCACGACCCGCCGTATATTGTACATTGCACGCCTCATTAGCGAAGCGTTGAGGTGGGTATTACTCTCGCTTCACAAAGAACAACTGGTTTTCCAAACTTAAAATGTCTCTATTTATCATATATATATTGCACTTGAGAAATAATATATATACACACATATCAAGAAAAAACTCTATTTTTGACACTCATGATATTTTTGATGCCATTTTTCTTATTTAAACTATTTAGATATTTTTATATATATTTTTAGCATTTGACATGCTTAGCAACATACATTAAACACAAAAAACTAGTCCAAAACTGTTTAAAAAAGTTCTGTCTTGGACGTCCGTGTGTTGTAGGTACGTTCGGATAATGTATGTTAACACGATAACGACCGAAATACTTTACTAATCGAGTATTTTTTTTTTTTTACGATTCTGTATTATTACGAATAGAGCCCTATCACTTTTCACGGTCTGATTCGATGTGGTTTAATTGTTATTAAATATACAAAAACAATTGTGAATATTTACGCTCGACTCGACACTAAAACCAGCGCTATACTTATTTCGAGAGAACTACTTCTATAGACATTGATGTATAAATATATCAATGTCTATAGACCAATATAGAAGTACTTCTTAAAATTAGCGCTAGATGGCGTATAAGACATGAAAACCACAATACTTTTTGAAATTAGCGCCATCTATGTGATTTATTGAAAACTACTTAGTAAGACCAATACATTATTAGTTACTTATCAATTAATCAATTTTATTGTGAAAAATGAAGATTATGAGGCGTGCACTTTTGGATTTTCCAAAGTATTGATGGTAAGTAGTACAGTATTCAAAATTGCTATTAGAATTAGTTGTAATAAAAAGTATTTTGATCTGTATTTTAGCACTTGTCATGCTGCACTTGCATATACATTAACTTTCTATAAAAATATGGATTTGTAAGAACATTATTTTGGAAGTTACCCTATGTTTTTGTGATCTTTGTTTATAAGCTAGTTCACGTCAATTAGCTATAATTATCAAATTGTAGTTTCTCATTATTGCTTTATTATGTAGGAAGTATTTTAAGAAAAATCAACCTCATGCATGCTACCATTACAACATATTACAATCACATATTATCAAACATTTACACACACCCAAGATTCACTCAACAACATTGTCAGTTACTTATTTTTCAAACAGGAAGAAATAATAAATTATTGATATTTATTTTTTATGGAATTAATCAAAACTAATAGGGGATAGCTTAAATAAAAGGTCACTGATTCCATTACCCAGTTTCTCTATAAAATTAATAAATAAAATTCGCAGACATAAACAGTTTTCTTAACAAATTAGATAGCTTCACCCCAAGTGAGTCGTTTGTTTGTGACCAGGAACAAATTGAATCCATAATAAAAAAATCTCACATCCATTTAAAACTTTTACACCAAAACATACGAAGCATAAATAAAAATTTGGATAGTTTATGTGTTCTACTTAAACGGCTAAATTCTTACTGTGACCTTGTGGTACTGACAGAATGTTGGCTATCTTGTACAGTAAATCTCCATAATATAGACGGCTATAGCACTTTCAGCACTTCAAAGCACTTTAATCAAAACGATGGATTGGTACTACTAATGAATAAACAATTAAAATACACAATTAAAGAACCAGATTTTATGGATGCTAACTGCTTACTTATAAAACTTGGAATAAGGGGTACAGTTATAATCGCAATTTACAGGCCTTTCTGTTTTGGAATCATAGACAACTTCTTAATCTCTTTAAACAGAATTTTGAACCAACTAAAACAATCATTTAGAAATATTTTTGTTGTAGGTGATATAAATATAAATATTTTGGAAACTAGTAATAACACATCTCGATACTTAGAGTTATTGACATATCACGGTTTGATTGGGGCTTATAATACTCCAACTAGATCTAAAAACTGTATCGATCATATCTTTTTGAAAACGAAACTACCCACTTTATCTTTTACACTTAATACGACTATAACTGATCACCAGGCTGTGCTTTTTTGCATTGAGTCAAGCAAAGACATCCCAGTCACCAAAACTACTTATAAAATTAATTATAATAATATTTCAAGAAAGCACAAAGATACCAATTTTACCCAACTTTTATCTAACAAAAGCCCAAACTCAGCGATGAATACTCTAGTTGAATACTTACAAACACTAATCGTAGCAAACACTTCAGAAATAAAAATTCTACATAAAAAAATAATCCTTAGGCCATGGATTACTAAGGGCTTACTAAAATGTATAAGAAACCGAGACAGAATGCATTTAAGACTAAAACATGAGCCACATAATCTTGTGCTTCTCTCCACATATAGGAGGTACAGAAATTTCTGTAACTCTGTTTTGAGGAGGTGTAAACAAAATTATGAATCACTCCAGTTAGAGTTAGCAAAGAACAATACTAGGAAACTTTGGCAAAAGATTAAAAATTTCACTAACTTACAGCAACAGAAACAGGCGCCTAATGAATTGCTCAACTTATACCTAACTCCTTCGGATTCTGTAAATGCAGTAAACCATTTTTTAATAATATAGGCGCCGATCTATCAAACAAAATTCTTCAAATAACTTCCACACCAGATACAGATATTAATTATGGCATAAGCTCGTCTTTTGTTCTTTTGAGTACAGATTGTGTTGAAGTAGGGCATACAATTGACGGCCTTAAACCTGAAGGTAGCTCTGGTTGGGATGGTATATCAAGTAAAATACTAAAACTTGTTAAGAATGACATTGTATCCCCTTTAACTTGCATATTCAACAAGTGTGTTAAACATGGTGTATTTCCCGATGCTCTTAAGAAAGCGATAATTATCCCGATCTACAAGAATGGAAACCGAGAGTTTGTTAGCAACTACCGTCCCATATCTCTCTTATCCTGTCTATCGAAGGTTCTTGAAAAGATCGTTAGTAAAAGGCTCGTTAGTTTTTTAAATGGTAAAAAGTTGAAAACTGGGGCCCAATACGGTTTTAGACAGGGAAAATCGGCTGATGCTACTGTACTCTTTTTTACAAACTTTATTGCGAGTAAACTAGATAATAAAGACAAATGTTTAACAATTTTCCTGGGCCTGATGAAGGCATTTGACACGGTATCTTTTCCCATGCTGTTGTAGAGGCTGGCGAGTATGGGTATTAGAGATTCTCAACTACTTTTCTTTAAAAGCTACCTAGAGGGTCGTACGCAGAGGGTAAGAATCGGTGGTTTCCTGAGTGATGAGACGTCTATTCACTCTGGAGTCCCTCAAGGAAGTATCCTTGGTCCTTCTTTGTTTCTCTGCTATATTAATCAACTATGCAATCTATCACTATAAAATTCTAAAGTAATTTCATATGCAGATGACACAACACTTACCTTTTATGGGGACTCTTGGAGTGAAGTGTTCGCACACGCGCAGCAGGGTTTGAATAGGGTATGTTCCTGGCTAGTCTCTAACTGCCTTACCTTAAATATATCTAAAACCTATTATATGACTTTTTCATTACGAAACATGCCTCTCCCATACAAAATAACAGCACATTCATGCGGTTCCACACCGTTACCAAAATGCAGTTGTCCACTAGTAAATAATACAAAATCTATTACATATTTAGGAGTTTACATTGATAATAAGCTTAATTTTAAAGAACATATAAGTAATGTAGCCAATAGAGTTCGTAAATTATCTTACGTTTTTAAGCATCTTAGACATGTGGCTACTTCCAAGGTCCACTACAATTACCTATTGTATCTCCTCCTGGGGTGGTGCAGCAAAGAGTCATTTAATAGAGTTAGAAAGAGCTCATAGACTTATCTTAAAAATAAGCCTCTTTAAACCCAGACTTTTTCCCACATTTGAACTGTATAAAATAGCAAAAGTGTTAACCGTACGTCAACTTTATATTTTAGCTGTTATCCTTAAACAGCATTAATTGCTACCTTTTAACTGGAACAATCCAACTCTAAGGCGTCGACGTCATTTTCAAATTTGTGAATCGACATCAGTCAGAACAACTTTCAGTGATAATTTTTTCTATTACCAAGGGCCACGGCTTTATAAAATTGCCAATAAATTACTTTCACTTTTTCCAGATACAAATTACGAATGTAAGCGGAAAGTTTCAACTTGGCTACAGTCACAACTACGAAGAAACCGAAACTATTTTAAAAAGCTTAAAATAAATGAAAAATAAGTACCATGGGCATACACACACACACACACTCACTTACTCACACAAAATAAACACACTGACACACACCCACACACACACACACACACACACAAAATGCACACACACGTACACACGCTACACTTACATAATTACAGACTCCCAGTCATTAAGCAAAGATATCTTGTACCTACACATAATCCGAGATAAGGAGGCCAGGAGACCCGTAGCAGAGGTTTATACTTAGTATGGGCTCCTGTCTCCCATATATTATATTGTAAATTTTTGTTTAAGCTCATATTAATGTAGGAGAAAATAAATAAATATTATTATTATTATTATTAGCTATAATTATCAAATTATAGTTTCTCTGTAGTGCTTTATTATGTAGGAAGTATTTTAAGAAAAATCAACCGTATGGTTCTACCTTGACCCTTTTTGTACCTATGCATGTCTTCTTTTTTTTAAACCGTAGATATTATGTAGGTTTCTGCAGGATATTTTATTTTGCCGGCCAATAATAATTACTACACATTCTTTATGTGATCTTATCTTATTTTTTATTGTTATACCGACGGCTAACTTCCTGCGGCTTACGTGACACACCTCCACCTCATTTGCGTCAATCAATCAGCCATTCCATTAGCACTTCCAATCCACTGACTACAGTAAAATTTAAACACTTGTCTGGGAAATCGCTACCTTCTTATAAAAAAATCGCGGCAGTTAAAAAGAAAGAAGATAGTGGTACATACCAGTTCCATCCATCCATCCAACAGCCTTTCATCGTCCACTGCTGGACATAGGCCTCCCCAAAATGGGAGTTTTACCATAATCGCCACGCTTGGCAGGCGGGTTGGCGATCGCAGTGGATGTTTTTACTACACAGGGGAACGCTGCTGCCCGGTCCCCCGGTAATCCCTTAGTCGGCTTTTACGACTCCCATAGGAAGAGACGGGGTGAAGCTATTCTTGGTGCTGGCCCCACACGGCGTACATACCAGTTAGGATGTGGTAAAATGAGGATTTTCACAAATTGGTGCGAAAAGGGCACAAATCACCTTTCGCTCCGACAGATGTACCAGGAGAACATAACACGCTAACGGTATTCTCGACAGTATGAAAATAATAGTGTAAGTGCATCGTACATTGTACATAGACATAAAGCACGGCAGTCGTTCTGCACGCGCACACATTTCCTGCAACTCTTAACTAAATATCAACAACTAAATAGTTGTGAAATATATATAAATAATTGTGTTATTTGCGTAGTAGTTGTTTGAATAACACCAGAGAAACACTTGAAATTACTGTGCATTTACATAATAATCTATAGCTACATAATATTATAACACTGAAGAATATGCGCGCTAATCTCTGGAATTTCCAATGGGAGTGGAAAGATCTCCTTGCATTAGTTTACCTAATTAAAATGACGAAAGCTATAGGGTACATCATGCTACGACTCTCAGGATTAAACGGCGGATAAAAAATGTCACAGTAAGTATGTAATGTGATCGAAGGACCACACAGTTTCTAATTAGTAAGAGAGTCTTGGTTGTCACAGCATTTATCCATCCTTCCATCCATCCATCCATCAGCCTTTCAACGTCCACTGCTGGACATAGGCCTCCCCAAGAGAACGCCATAACTAGCGGTCCCGTCATGGGGGATAATGCCGTAATCGCCAAGCTTGGCAGGCGGGTTGGCGATCGCAGTGGATTTTGTTAACGAGGGAGTGCTGCTGCCCGTTTCCCTTGTATTCCCTCAGTCGGCTCTTACGACTCCCGCGGGTAGAGAGGGGTGGGACAATTCTAAAGCCGGCCCCACACGGCCAACAGCATGTTTAGGCCGGTTCAATTGGGGAAGCACTGCCGTTTCTACCAACATAATATAGTCCCTATTACGTTTAGTGAGTGAAACGTCAGGACATCAATCAAAAATCAATCATTAATAATAAAAAATCATCCTTCTTTTCCATTTATACTTCTTGTTTACTATTGTTTCTCTATATCGCCTAACCCTTTCCTATGAGTGCTGAGATACAATGGCCTGATGACTCGATGCGAATATTTCGCTCGGGTCATTTAGTATAATATGTACCTCGATGACCGGTTTTCTTTTTTAGGTAAATCTTTGGTTTTTCTCGCAAAAGAAAGAACTTGAAAAAAAGGAAAAAAAATCGAACTGGAGACATTGGTCTCGAACCGCGGGCTTACTGGTTTTGGGACCACCCGATTTCCGACCGGAGCTATTATAACCTTGTAGATGGTGGTGAAATTTACCTTCGTATTCTAATAATATTGTAGCAGTTTTTCATTGCCTGAAAACCCGGATAAAACGACGTTTTATAAAAATGAAACCTAGCTAGATTGATTTATCGCCCCCGAAACCCCCTGCATACATACTAAATTTCACGAAAATCGTTGGAGCCGTTACCGAGATTCAGATTATATATATATACTAGCCTTTTTGCCAGCGGCTTCGCCACAGCCAAAAGCTGGTTTTTCGGTTATATCTCAGGTTCCCGTTATAGTATAAAATATCGACCAATTTTTAAGTAAAATCAAGGCCTTTCCAATAAAAAAAGTTGCATCAAAATCCATCTAGTAGTTCTTTTAAATAAAATCTAAAAAAAATCTCGTTTAAATAATTTTCTAGGTTATATCTCAGGTTCCCGATATAGTAGCGGGATAAAATGTATACCAGTTTTTAAGTATAATCAAGACCTTTCAAATAAAAAAGTTGCATCAAAATCCGTTCAGTAGTTTTTGTGTGATGCGCGAACAAACAAACAGACAAACTGACAAAAATTCAAAAAAAATTGTTTTGTGTTTAGACATGCATATATAGCCTATTAAAGTATTTTTTTCTCAAATATCTTAAATGTACAGACACAGCTCTGTTACAGCTTTATAATAGTATAGATATATATACAAGAATTGCTCGTTTAAAGATATTAGATAGATAGATATTAGAGTCGTCTTGGATTTACTTAATTTCAGTCGTACGCCAAAGCGACGTGAAAAGACCGATCCTTTCGCGATCCATTAGTTTGGGTGAAGCTGATAATATCTGTGAGACGTGATTAATCACCGCCGTGTGCGTCTTTTCCAGGGATGGGAGGGATTGACAAAGGACAACGTAAATAACGTCTATATTTTTGAAGAGCTGGAAACTTTTCTGTGGGTATTCAGTGGTTATGGATTACATTTAAAATTAACATGTACTTAAAACCTTCAAATCGTAACTGCGATAGTGTAATGAGTTTTAACGTTGGGCACATTTACAGGCCCCGTGGAGTATGTAACTGTTGTTACCTGAGATTTTGCGGATAGAGGTTGCTAATTTATACCACTTAAGTGTTCAGAGTACTTAATCAATACTTGGATAGCATAGAGGTGAAAGAAAAAAAAATCCCATTCATTATTTTTTAAATAGACTGATATGAAGCTCTGGCATCTTTCCAAAATCATGACAATCATAAAAATAAATGTTATTTTAATTACATGGCAATGATTTGCACTTGTATTTTATATTAAACAAGCTTTATTCATGTAATCCTCTCTGCATATAATTTCCAATAATCCGATTGACATTAAAAGTTTTTAATTAATACGCGTACAATGGCTTTTATGCTACCAGGAGCTCAGAATTACCGGATAATGTTGTGCGACTACAAATTAAGGAGAAGTTGTTGAGTATTTTCCGTCTCGAGTCTGTTGCGAAAATAAAATTTGTTCTCCGGTGTTTACTTTGTACATCTTATACTTAAGTTATTCGTCTATTGATGTAAAAATAAAGTTAAGTGATTCATGAGGTGATTAAAAGTTTAGGCAAAATAAAATTTGTTTGGAGCATTTATTTTCTTGTAATATTTTCACGTACGCTTCGACTTAAGCGGAATGTTATCAATCACCGGCGTGTTATATACAAAACAATAATAACATGGTCATTAACTGAGTTCAAATATTAATGAAACTAGTTCAAATTGGCTGAATTTTTAACATTTACTTACCTTACCCATTAAATAAACCCGCGCTGTGCCGTCCTGTATTGGCGGACCACTGATATGTGTGACATTACTTCGGTGGTCCGCCGGGAGCTTACCCTTTCAGGATAACCCTCTCTCTCTTTCACGAGAGCCCTTGCGGGTGGCGACTTTCCCTGGTCTATCCATCCGCGGCTTTCATCTAGGGCTACTAAACAAAATATTCGTATTCCCATTCCAAATATGAAATAGTCTCGAAAATCAACGACAATTTTTCATTTTGTCTATAGTTAGGTATTCTATACAAAGCATTAATCTTCTATTTACGGGCTGTGCACACACGCGGGTAAAGGAATGCAAATGTTCAGAAATAGCGCTTTCGATTGCACAGTTTTTTTTTTTTTGTGTCACGTTTGTTGTTGAACAATTAAGCAACGCTACCCGAGGGCACCCCCTGTGGGGTAAGGACCTCGGCTCGGGCTGTTGCTGGCAAAGTGAGATTTCCCACGTTTATGATTTGACCGCGACACGTCTTTCGCCCCCGTCGGCGGTGACGAAACCGTGGGCTAAAAATTACTTGTATTAGTTGCGCGAGCTGTGTATGCTCTGATCTGAGCGTGAGTTATGTCGTCGTCGAGGCTATTTCGCGGTCTGCGTACGCGCGATATATTAGAAGGGTTGTACCTAGCCGACTCAATCACTAGAGGGTTGGCGTGAGTAATGGCAGAGTCAAAGAAACTACGTGAACACCGTTTCATAAATTGCTTGATGGTAGGCAATTGCAAGTCTATGTCAAGGTCGACATTGCGTATGAACCACTGGCCACCCGTAGCTCTTTGCATGAAATTATTCTGTAGTGTATGTAATCTATGGATCCTGTGTGCCTTGGCGTGTGAAAATACTACACTGGTGTACGTCATAACAGGACGTATGCAGGCAGTGTAGAGTCTGACCTTATTCCTAAGTGAGAGTTTAGACCTAGAGTTTAACAGATAGTGCAAACGTCCCATGACAAAGGCTGTGCGCGAGCGTACCACCTGAATGTGACGGGCGAATGTGAGTCTGTTATCTAGAATTACACCTAAGTACTTGGCTCGCCTACTCCAAGCAATAGATTTACCAAAGATGCTAATCTGTTTGATCTTCTCCGGGGGATACAGTCGGGGTAGTCTCCTATGAAACATAACCGCCTGGCTCTTCTCGGGGTTGATCTCTATTCTCCACTTGCTAAACCACGTACTGAGGGCAGTACTGTGATAGGGTTGAACCCTGCATAATAAATAGCTGTATCGTCTGCAAAAAGTGCTGTCTGCACTTGCCGATGCTGAGGCATGTCGCTGGTATTAAGCGAGAAGAGGATCGGTGAGAGGACGGAGCCCTGTGGGACCCCGGCGAATAGGGGGTGGGGGGAGGATAGTGTCCATTCCACTCTATAGCGGAAACTGCGGTTAGATAGAAAGTGTCGTATGATGAGTACGAGATACCGCGGTACTCCTAAGTGGAGTAGTTTGTATACTAGGCCGTTGTGCCAGACTTTATCAAAAGCTTTCGCTACATTGAAGAAGAGTGCACCTGGGAAAAGGTTGTTTTGTTGCATTTTAGAGTAGGTATACTCTACGATGCGGTGGACTTGTTGCACACTGGAGTGCTTGGCTCTAAACCCGAATTGGTGGTGGGGGATAAGGTTATTAGCATCGGCGTATGCTTTCAGCCTACACAAAACTAAACGTCTTTCCACTGAGGGGGAAAGATGTTATTGTTGAGTGCTGCGTTATATATACATGTCAGAAGGACTAATAATGAATGGGGGAAGAGTTTAATGACCCTATTCGATATTCCGTCCGAACCGGGGGCTTTCTTTCTGTGAAGGTTTTTAATTACAGACTCCAGTTCGGTGGTGGTGACTGGAGGTGGCTGATCCACTAGGTCCCTACCTAAGGTATCTACCGGTGGGGCCGAGGGAGAGCCCCTTGACTCCACTTCCCTATCAATGAAGGCGCGGTGTGTATCATCTACGTGTAATGTGCTCAGCGTACATTGTCGCTCCAGACTTTCGGCTAGGCACTCGGACTACTCCTCGTCCTCGAAGGCGGGTGGAAGGTTGGGTCTGTTAAGCGGAGGCATGGTAGACACACTGTCGTTTTTGAAAGTGCGAGACAGTTGCCAGAATGCTTGATGGGTCGGTTCGAGGTCTCTCAGCTTGGTTTCTCACTCTGATTGACGTAGAGAATCAATTGATTTCTTAACCCCCTTTGTAGTGAGCGCATTATGATGCGGTTATCCTCGCATGGATGACGGTCATAGGCACGGATAGCGGCGTTCTTCTGCCTCAGCAAGTCACGGACGTCATCGGATAGGCGCCATCGACGATTTCTCGTGTCTGGTACCTGCCGAGAACAATCGTTAATTAACGATTGTACGTGGCTTGTGAAACAGTCGACCGCAGCCACCGTGTCCTCTACAGTACTAATAATAGGGGGGACTTGGTCTAGGTGTACAGAAAACGACGAACGGAGTTTGTTGTCGTGACCCTTGCTCCTGACTGCTAATTTCGATAACACATTCATACTTAACGTCTTTGGGTGACGCCTGCACCATCTGTCGGAAGTATTTTCATACATTATACCGACCAGGTAAACTTAATTTTACAATTAAGATTTTACCTAATAATGACGCAAACCCTATAAATATTTAGATATTTTTATATATATTTTTAGCGTTTGACATGCTTAGCAACATACATTAAACACAAAGTGAAAAATGTGAAATCGAAAATAACAGTCACGAGCAGGATTCGAACCTGCATCTCCTGGATACCGTCCAGATGCTTTGCCAATTCAGCCATCGTGACCCTTGCTCCTGACTGCTAATTTCGATAACACATTCATACTTAACGTCTTTGGGTGACGCCTGCACCATCTGTCGGAAGTATTTTCATACATTATACCGACCAGGTAAACTTAATTTTACAATTAAGATTTTACCTAATAATGACGCAAACCCTATAAATATTTAGATATTTTTATATATATTTTTAGCGTTTGACATGCTTAGCAACATACATTAAACACAAAGTGAAAAATGTGAAATCGAAAATAACAGTCACGAGCAGGATTCGAACCTGCATCTCCTGGATACCGTCCAGATGCTTTGCCAATTCAGCCATCGTGACCCTTGCTCCTGACTGCTAATTTCGATAACACATTCATACTTAACGTCTTTGGGTGACGCCTGCACCATCTGTCGGAAGTATTTTCATACATTACCGACCAGGTAAACTTAATTTTACAATTAAGATTTTACCTAATAATGACGCAAACCCTATAAATATTTAGATATTTTATATATATTTTTAGCATTTGACATGCTTAGCAGCATACATTAAACACAAAGTGAAAAATGTGAAATCGAAAATAACATTAAACACAAAGTGAAAAATGTGAAATCGAAAATCGTCGAATCGTTAATCGTTTAATGTATAGTGCTAAGCATGTCAAATGCTAAAAATATATATAAAAATATCTAAATATCGAAAATAACAGTCACGAGCAGGATTCGAACCTGCATCTCCTGGATACCGTCCAGATGCTTTGCTAATTCAGCCATCGTGACCCTTGCTCCTGACTGCTAATTTCGATAACACATTCATACTTAACGTCTTTGGGTGACGCCTGCACCATCTGTCGGAAGTATTTTCATACATTATACCGACCAGGTAAACTTAATTTTACAATTAAGATTTTACCTAATAATGACGCAAACCCTATAAATATTTAGATATTTTTATATATAGTTTTAGCATTTGACCCTTGCTCCTGACTGCTAATTTCGATAACACATTCATACTTAACGTAGGCGAGGCATGCAATAGGTGTGTTATTGTATTTCGTACCATGATGTCTAATTGAGCAATCTTGTTTAGGTTGTCAAGTAAGTTCATGGTACGAATTCCAATACAAAGATGTCATGTTTGCGATTCAGATAATGTGCTGATTCGGCAAAAAACAAAAGATTGCGTCTTTGACACGTCATGGTACGAAATTGCGATTCAGTTCAGTTTAGGTCCCAAACTGGATCGCAATAAGAGTTTGTGGTAAGCCTGCAGTACTTTTATTTTTATAATTAAAACTATCTTTAAAAAAGCTTATAACTACGAGATATGTTTCTAAAAGTTAATCGGCTTCGTAATTTTTACCTAAAAAATACTACATAAATATGGGGACTTATTTCCATGAATTTCAGGAAATATGTAAGAAATATGTAGACCACTACTTTCCATAGTACCGGTAGTAATCAATATGTATCTATTTCCTCGCCATCTGTTAAAAATGCAGTCAGTAATCAGTAAAATCATTTAATCTTAAAACATATATATATTCGCGAATTCTGACGGCACGTATAAATTATACTACATACAATAATGGATAAGCCCCTCTGTAAAGTAACAACGGAAGTTCGTCGTCACGGAAGTGAAGAATCGCTATGATCATGGCTTCCGCCTAACGTAGCGGACGCCATAATCGGATCGTGCGTGCTGTTATGTGGCATTTATGTTCCACACCAATATAAATAAAGTTGAAATTTATATCAGATTTTAATGCAGTTACATTAAAAGCTGAATTTTGCAATTCCGAATGAAAGTTTTCATAGGTATTAGCCACATAAAGAAATACGGTAATCTGGTATGGATTTATTTTGATTACACGCTAATCTCTGTTTGAAAAATTTCTTTTTTATTAAATAGTCCAAATCTTAAAATAAAGATATAGGTTAACTAGTGGTAGAACCTTGCATAACTCAGCATGAATGGGCTAGCTCGATCGAGGAAGTACCACCCACTCACAGAAGATCAGCGTAAAACAACGGTAGGTACCGTTACCACTGATGCAATGTAACATTGTTCCAGTGGCCCGCCAATAAAGGCGGAGAGACGTCACGTTTTGTTCGTGTGGTGACGGACTAAGAATACAAGTGTCACCACCCTATTCTTTCCCGCGGGTGTCGTAAGAGGCGACTTAGGGAAGTAAGCAATTATCATTTATTGCATGACTGGTGGCAGGGCTGGGTACCAAGTGGGAGTACTCACTTGTTATCGGGCCCGAGCGGGTTGGTACCTCCATCTCCCGTGTGACCGGCCATGAAGCACATCGTTGCGATTTGGCTGTAGCAGAAGATAGCCGTTTGTATTTCATTTCATATCTGTGAAAGGAATTGGTGAGCAGCGGCTTGACAATACTCTCGGTATAGTCGAGTCCATGGGCGACGGTTACCATTTACCATCAGATGGACCGTGGCTCGTCTGCCACTACAGGCAATAAAAAGAAAAAAACGGCGGTTTTATTTAGTGGGTGAAGGCCCCACACTACCTTGTTCGTTGCCCCGAACGACGGGGTGTGCGTTTAGGTACATTATTTCCCGCTTAAACAAAAAAACAATGGTACTCCTGTCATTGTGTTTCGTATGATGATGACGCCACGGAGCCCCAAACTCCTTCCCTATCCTCTCCTTATTATCCTTCCTATCCTTTACTTAGTACCACCAACCAACCTTTTTTTTTTTTTTTTTTTTGTTTAGGCGGGAAAAAATGTTCCTAAACGCACACCCCGTTGCTACACAGAACAGGGTAGTGTGGGGCCTTCACCCACTAAAGAAACCCGCCGTGATACCGTCTCTCCGCCTTTATTGGCGGACCACCACCAACCAACCTATACTTTAAACTGAATGGTAAGTAATACTGGGGAGCTAGAACTAGTCGTTAATATGATGATAATATTTGTAATACCACCGTGCCAAGCATAAGCCCACCTGATGGTAAACGGTTACCGTAGCCTATAGACTCTAGCAACACCTAAGACATCATTAGCGCGTCGCCATCTCCAAGGAAAGGTTTGGAAAGTGAAAAGGAAGGATAGTAACGAGAGGATAGGAAATATAATTCACGCTGTTCTTTCGTGAGAGGGTGATACTTCCCTAATCTACAGGCCCATTCATGCTGGGATATACAAAGCTCAAATCGCAAAAATCTCTTCAACACCGGTTGTACTCTTTTAATAAAATACAAAAGAAGTTGTGTCAATCTCTTTAATGAACGTGTAATACCATAATTTTCACGTACTTCGCTAAAAATAACAATATTTTATATTTATTAGCAAAGAAAATTTAATGTGTTTGCACTGCAGACCGTGTAATAAAGTGTAAGGCAGCTGGCACAGAAGCGGCAAGCTAATAGTGGAGCGTCTATTGTAGCGGGTATCTCGCTCAATAATTTTTACTAGCGTTTTATTCGCAACAGTTAAACATCTTTTTACTTTTTAGCCAAAAATGACTACACAAGCTACTTATTAAAAATTATTTAACTCCCTCAATGAAATGTTAGGATTGTGAAAACAGCCATAATCCAGACTATAAAGTTTAAAATTGATAACTGGATGGGAGATTTGGGTTTACGGACTAGAATATGTCATATTATTTCCATCTTTTCAACACAGATTTTTTTGACTGCACAGATCCCCCGCGATACAAGGATTATTACTTAGTGCAGTGTTGCCTTATAAAAAATTCTTTAATTAGGTTCTTCTACTATCTTTCTATCTGTGTAACAGAATCTTTGAAAGTAATTTTCACCCACTTCAAAATATTGCATTAAATTGAAACTTTGCACACTTATCAAGTACCGATAACAATACAGTTCTATTTTGATATTTTTATATATATTTTTAGCATTTGAAATGCTTAGCCATATAAATTAACACAAAGTGTGAAATTGTGAAATCGAAAATAACAGTCTCGAGCTGGATTTGAACCTGCATCTCCTGGAATACCTTCCCAGATGCTTTGCCAATTCGGCCATCGTAACAATTGCTCGGGACTGCAAATTTCGATAACACATTCATTCTCACCCAAGACGTTAAGAATTGTGTGGGTGTATTACTAGGATGTGGGTGTATTACAATAGGATGTAGGTATTCCTTAAATGAAGTGATCCTTTTTTTAGTCATAACGACCAATTTATTTAAATGAAATAAATCGTGAAGTTCGCTTTCTAGTTTTTCATTTATTTGGTTTACCGCTAGGCTTATTTCAAAGAAATGCTGTTTTTAGGTTCTAAATTAAAATCATAATGCTTTTTTCCATGAGGTAAAGTGATGTCAATTCCATTCAAATATAAATCTAAAATCTTGACAAGATTCAGTCTGAAGACATCTCAAAAGGTATATTTCCTTTTTTAAAATTAAATATTAACGAATAAGGTTTTAATTCTGTTTCTGACCTTATATAATACTTTTTATTATTTTTTATGCATTTTTCACGAAAAAATTCGATGTCACTTTGTATTGTAGGTAGTAGAAGCTGTTATTAAACTTTTATAAGCGCAAGGTATTATTTGCGGGAACGCTATTTTAATTTATAACATACCTTTATATTAAAAAAAAACAACAACTATGGAGGTCGTAGCTTAGTTGTGCACTTGCAGTTCGAAAATTAGCCAAGGTAAGCAATTTTCATTCGGCTGGCAATTAGATGGGTAACAAAAAATGTTAAATAGATTCGAGCTTAAATACGAGTACGTGTGAATGTGAGCAAAACCAAAAAAGTGGTTTTTGAAAGAGAAGAAACCAGAACAGATGTTAGAGTAGCAATAGGAAATGGTGTGCTAGAACAAGTGGATGAATTTGTATATCTTGGATGTGGATTCAGTCGGGATGGAAGGTACACCACTGATGTAGAGAGAAGAGTGAATGCGGGAAATAGAGTGAACGGAGCATTGGGACAACTTCTTGGCAGTCATCACCTCAGCCAGAGCGCACGTGTCGCAATACACAACGCAGTGCTTGTCCCAACGTTATTATATGGAAGCGAGAGTTGGGTATGCAAAAAGGCGCATGAGAGTAAAATCAATGCGGTCGAAATGCGATTTCTGCGGAGAATCTGTGGAGTGAGGCTGACTGACCGCATTCGTAACGACGACGTAAGAGAGCGATTGGGTATTAAAGATAGTATTGGTGTAAAGATGCGAAAGGGAATGCTCCGATGGTTCGGACATGTGGAAAGAATGCCGGACGAGCGATTGGTTAAGAAGATATACAATGCGAAAGTGGAAGGATGTAGGTACAGGGGGAGACCGAGACTCACCTCCATCCATCCATCCATCAGCCTTTCAACGTCCACTGCTGGACATAGGCCTCCCCAAGAGAACGCCACAACGAGCGGTCCTGTGCCGACCGCATCCAACGGCTCCCCGCAGCTTTGACCAGATCGTCGGTCCATCTGGTGGGGGGCCGTCCTACGCTGCGCCGTCCGATACGTGGTCGCCACTCGAGAACCTTTCGTCCCCAACGGTTATCGGTTCGTCGAGCGATGTGGCCTGCCCATTGCCACTTCAGCATGGCAACCCAGCGGACTATGTCGGTCACTCTCGTTCTCCTATGGATCTCCATATTACGGATTCGATCACGTAGGGAAATACCAAGCATAGCCCGCTCCATGGCCCGCTGAGCGACTTTGAGCCTTGATATGAGGCCAACATTCAGAGACCACGTCTTTACGAGACTCACCTGCCTAGACCAAAACTGTCATGTATTAAAGGAAGGTGGAGTCAGGAGTCTCCGAAACCGGCGAGCGTGTATAAGAGAGTTATGAATGTTGAGGAAGCCAGAGATGTATGCAATAGAGCCTCTTGGCACTCTGTTCTCTCTGCCTACCCCGCAAGGGAAATGGCGTGATGATAAGTAAGTTAGTTGGTTTTAGTTCTTAAGAGAATCTATAACACAATATATTATAACATGTAGGTGTACCCCAATGTATTGTGTAACAAAATATTTGAACCAGAATCATGGCTATTCGGCCTCAGTACGACGCCGAAATATTTTCTTCAAATAAATGTTTACTTGTGACGTTTCTTTACCCTCGTACTGTGTAAAGTAGGTTGCCATTGAAGTTATGCTATTAAATCAATGTGTATATATGCATAGGCAAATACACGACACACTTGTTTATTCATTTGACTACGACGATTAGTGGTGACACTTTTCTTAATCAGTACTACACGTACAGCTTTTATAACTATAGATCGTGTCTCGTAGTGACATAACCTACACTAATATTATAAAGAATTGTGGTTTTTGTAACGAATAAACTCAAAAACTACAAGACCGATTTAAAACATTCTTTCTCCATTACTATGCTATATTATCCCTGAGCAACATAGACTATATTAAAATTATAACGAGGAATGATTAATATATATTTTTCTATTTTGGTATGTAGGCATATAAATAACATAGGCTATATTTATTACTAAATATATATCTAATATATAAAATTCTCGTGTCGCGGTGTTTGTGGTTAAACTCCTCCGAAACGGCTTAACCGATTCTCATGAAATTTCGTGTGCATGTTGGGTAGGTCTGAGAATCGGACAACATCTATTTTTCATCCCTCTAAATGTTAAGAGTAGTCCACAACTATTTTTTTTTTTAATTTTTAGATAAATTGTTAATTTTTTTATGATACAGCATTAAAAAATACATACAAACCTAAATTTTCAACCCTCTACGATCAACCCCTATTTTTTATTTGTTAATTATAAACTTTAATTTTTTTGGCAAGATTTTTATTTTTATTTTGTCATGACTTATGTGACGTCATACGTCGCACCAGCGAAGCCCTCCTGCGCATACACCGCCCGGACCCCTAACCTCACTCCGCGCGGCCATATATATACCACGACGTGCCTGCTGCCGGCTTTTACTACGCATCGGTCTCAATCTACACCCGTAAAGCGACCGCATGGTCATTACCTAGATGTGTTAGGTTTCTACCACCAGCTAGGTAGGCTAGATGCGACACTTAGAATAAAAAATATTATATTAAATTTGATATCTCTACATTTTTCAACCCTCTACGATCAACCCCTATTTTTTATTTGTTAATTATAAAATTTATTTTTTTTTGCCATGATTTTTATTCTTATTTTGTCATGACAGAATAAAAAAAAATATATTACTCTCGGTTTTCCACCCCTCTACGATCAACCCTTATTTTTCCATTGCGATTTTTATGATTTTTTTATTTTTAATAATTTCCTTTAACTATGATTTTTTTCTTAATTAATTTGATCTTCCGCCTTCACCGGTCGATAACTGATCAACTATCAATCGATCGGTTATCCCCGCTAGATGTCTACCGTTGTCACCTCTCATCCAGCAAACATCACGGAGTAAGGATGAGAACGAAGCCGGTCTCCTGTCTTACTCACTATACAGTTTTCGACCATTTTTTTTGGTTTTATTTGTGTATCGATCGTAGCAGTGACTGTTATACGTATTATTTTAATTTTTCTGTGCAAAACTCATGTTAATTTTACTCTCTTCGTAAATTTATTATTAATTTTCAGTGCAATAATTATTTATTTGCAATTTATTAATAACTGATAAAGACAGTTTTAACTATTAGTTAATTAAGTGATCTCATGTAAATAAACACGTGTTGTGAGCTCCCGCCAACGACGGCCATTACCGTACCTGTATATTATATACCTAGTACTTATAATTTTTTGGAAATATGTAGTTTTAAATCAAAACGAAAACGTGTACGTGTTTAATAAATATACCTGTTTTATTATTGTGAAAAGTAAGTCAAATAATAAGCAAACGAATATAATTCACTGTTTTTCACCAATACACTGATAGAAGGATTTATTAATTATTAATAATTTAATTTATTTGAAGACTATTTTAATAAATATATTTTTATATTCAATAAAAATTTATTTGGGAATAAAGTACATCCTAAATAAAGCATACTTTCATTATCTACAACGCTTTCGATTACGAGTACCTATAAGTAAATCCCCGCACACTTATAGTAGATAGTTATTTTTATTGAACTAAAAAAATATTTCCTAGAAACAATATACATGGCAAAACAACGTTTGCCGGGTCAGCTAGTTTATTACTATAAATAGTAATTTGGAAAAAAAAATAATAAGGCATAAATTTTTATATTATTTTTCAACGAATTCGTCAATTCAACATCCAAAACACTCATCAGACACTATCCAGTCACTATCTGTAGTATATTCTTACTAAGGTAAGGAAAACCATCTCCTACCCGCCCATGTCACCCTAATCGATCGTGTCACACACAATGCTGCGATGAGTACATATTGTACACTACTAGAGTACTCGATATGGGACAATCACAAACAAGTTTGCAAAATGGCGTCACATGTTGCCTTGTATTGCAAAGCGTTTGATTTGTACCTACTCGTAAATTGCCAATTCACTATTGTCAAAGGTGTGCCACCATTGTCAAAGGACGTTTTGATATTTTTATATATTTTTTAAGTATTTGACACGCTTATCCACATAAGTATCTTGCTTGTGACTGTTATTTTCGACACATTTTCGCACTTTGTAGTAATTGTCAAAGGACTTTAAATAAAATTGAATTGTTTTGTTTTTAGAATCACAAACTCTTTAATACAATTTTTGTATTAGTATACCGGAGTGACCTTACTAATATTTTAAATACAAAAGTGAATTTTGTTACGCCTTTACGTCGTAACTAGTAAACTGATCATTAAGAATTTTGCTACTTTTTATCCCGAAAAAATGAATGGTTTTTTTGTGAGATAATTAGTGTGCCGTAAATGAACGTAGTTATATTCGAAGTCCATGCGGACGTAGTCGGGTCTGAATCTAATACATTAAAAATACCTAATTATGGGTAAATAATACTTTGTGGAGTTGAAAGTTATTTGAAGGTTTTTAGAAAACTACCTCGGTGGTGAAGCGGTAGCGTATGCGACTGCTAATCATGAGGTCTCGGGTTCGATCCCCAGGTTGGGCAATGTTATTGATCTTTTTCCTAAAAAGAAAAATTCTCAGTAGCAGCCCGGAGTTTGGAAATGTGCCCGGTAGACGTCAATTATAGGCTCGCCCCCTATTACGTGGGACTTAAACATAGCTGACGAATAGTGGGTGTGAAATACACCTCTGCCTACCCTTTCGAGGAATACAGGCGTGATGCTATGTGTGGAAACCTATAAAATTGTTGAGTATTTTAAATTTTTTACACCTGGAAGGAAAAGGCGTTGCTCTCAAATTTCTGCTCCGTTCAAAAAGTTCTCAGATCCGACGCCGGTTCGCTATTATCCTATTTTTATGTTTTATTTATTGAAATGGAAACGGCGAACCACTTATATTCATCAAACACAATATTCTAATACCTACACGAATAACCCAAAAAATAACAGTTATTAAAATAAGATTAAATTAGGTAGTATTACATCATTAGATTTAGAGAAAAACTAGGAAGCCGACCACGTCTATTCACAGGAACAACGAGCACATTTGAAACTAATAACGTACCCAATAGTGTTTTGGTGTATAGAATCAAGCAATCCTCTAAACACTTTACAACAGGTATTGCGCTGGGCTCGTAGAATGTAACTCACTAAATCGTATCGACAGCGTATCGTCTCGCTTGTGATTGGTAGAGAAACCGACGCGTGATGTCGCAATATTCCCTCGGCCAATCACGGTGATCTCTCAACCAATCACAATAACACGATGTCATGTCGATATGATCGAGTGAGATACATTCTAACCCCCCTCTGCTCATGTCTCCTCACTTCTAGTGAATTATAGAGATTATAGAGATAGGCCGAGCGAGAATTTGAATGAACGAAATATACATAAACGGATAATAGCCGCAGATTTTCTTGTAAAGCGCCCTCAAGAACGCCTTTTGGACCTTCTCAAGCAACCGCGTGTAGGTAACATGATGTAGGTGCCAAACACATGCACCGGATTCAAGTTTGCTTCTAATCAGCGTATTATACAGAGTTTTTACCACTGCCGGGACTTTACAACCTTTAACATTTCTCAACACAAAGTCTCGGCTTTGTGTTGAGAAATGTTAAGTAAGCTTCTTTGGCGAGATCAGATTTATGGCTGTGAAAAGTTAAAATACGATCAAATAAGATTTCCTAATCCAATGAGGGATTTGGGAGTCTTGTTTGATCGTTTGATAGTAACTCTATTTATTGACATAATGTCTAAACTGTAATTAAAATGAACTTACTTACTTTTTACGGTC
Source organism: Leucoma salicis (assembly GCA_948253155.1). Taxonomy (NCBI): domain Eukaryota; kingdom Metazoa; phylum Arthropoda; class Insecta; order Lepidoptera; family Erebidae; genus Leucoma; species Leucoma salicis. The sequence continues at coordinate 25,516,020 of OX411812.1, forward strand.
AAATGTCATGACATTACTTTTATTTATATTGAATAACATTTTATGTTCAACCTCCCAGTCATTAACTTTACGATCATTATGTAAGGATAGGCAATCGGAAGGAGATTTAATTTTAATAAAATGCTTGAGATCGTCACCATACATTAAAAATTTAGCAGTAGTCGGTACTCTAGGAAGATCGTTAATCATAATTTGAAATAACTGACAAAGAAGCATACGATCTGCCTGATAATGATAATTGTTTACCTGTACAAGCTGTTCACCACTTAATTTCTGAGATGAGAAATTGATGAACGGACGACGGCTCCTGCAAAGCCAAAACACATCAAAGTGTGTCACGGTCGCTCGCATGTAAAACTGTGGCCCCAACCCACCCGAGTCGAATCACAATTAGGGAATCCCACTAGGCCTAAACCACCAGCCGCAATACAGTGAGTGAAAATACTCTCCTTTTCGCCTCGTACGACACTGGCAGGTACTTCCTTAAGATCCATTTAAGCTGGGAATAGCAAATAAAATGCGCTCAAAAATACAAATGCCTATAAATAAATTCTTCTGTAAATTTTAATCACCAATATTTTCTGTATCAACGTGGTAACGTAATGGTCTGTCGTAAAATTTGGAATCTGAGCAATAAAAGTATCGTTACATTGTTCTACAGAGTATCGCCGGTTGAAGCGCATTCTCTGTGAAACGAAACGTTCACAAATGACGTTACTTTTCCAGAGATATTTTTATGTTCCACATTAAGATCTTCGATTTCCCAAGAGCTGACAAAAACTTAAACTCAATCTGCCGTATCTTTATGCCAAGAGCCCTGGGGTCTATTCTTATACTTGGATTGTTTGCGTGATCTATGAGCAGAACAGTTCTATGGAAGTATTTTGTAAAATCTCCCGCGACACATGTGTACCTAGTACCAGGTGTCCAATCAACCAGTCAAATGAATGCCGTAAAGTTTTTAAATCCTCGGTCAGGATAGTCGAAAATCAAGTAAAGGTAATAGATTCCATAAAAGTAGTTTCATTTCATAATCCATAGAAATCATTAATTAAAGACTAGAGAAGATATAGTGTTTGTATTTGGTCTGAACCAATGTCACGAAACGATATCGCGTCACGCACATAATAGCTCAAACCTAGTTAAACTACGTCAATTAGAAACTAAACATGCTAGGATGGCCCGAATCCAATGGACCGATTCGCAAAAGGCGGCTGGAGTAGACTTAAGCCTCTCCCAAGAGGCATAAGTCCCGCTCATGGACTTTGATAACACCAGGGGCACAGCTAAGCCGCCGCCTACCGTGAGTCAAGTGCTCTTCTCAAACCTCGTTTAAAGAGGGACAAGTAACTATGGCGAAACAGAAGTCGACCACAAACATGTTTGGGATATGGCTAGAGAGATGATTCTTTATTGAGCTGTTGCAGCTTGACTAATTATCACTGGCAACGATATTAATAATGATGATAAAATTACGTGGCGTTACTACTTCTAGTCTTTACGATTTCTATGTCATAATTTGTTTATACCTACAAGTAATTGTACTGGAAAGGTTGAATTAATTTTAGGTCAATCAATATTGTGTTTAATTATGTATAAGCTATAAGTGTGACCATTGATTCGCTTAATACTTCAACTAACTAAGCAAGCCACGATTTCCCTCGTTTAAATTTAACGTAGGTGGTAGAGCTATGCTTACTCAAAGTATGAATGAAGTACCCGTAGAATAACGTCTAGTAGTAACGATAGATATTGCGACAGTTGGTGGAAAAAAATATAGTTCCTGTGTTAGTTTATTTATATTCTGAAGTCGACGCAGTTATTTTAAAGTGAACATTTATATTTTGATATTTTTTTATATATTTTAGCGCAGGCGTCACCCAAGACGTTAATAATGAATGTGTTATTGAAATTAGCAGTCCCGAGCAATTGTCACGATGGCTGAATTGGCAAAGCTTCTGGACGATATCCCGGAGAGGCAGGTTCAAATCCTGCCCGTGACTGTTAGGTATTTTCGATTTCACATTTTCATACTTTATGTTAATCAACATTTATATTTTTTTAAGTATTTTGGTGGTTACATTAAAGAGGCACGACCCGATCAGACGTAATAGTTTATAATGACATTGCAATTAATATATTTGATCCGAAACTTAAACTGTTATAAACGCGCAACGTGTAACACTTAACGCTGGGGTTGTCAAAGAGCGCTGTGAAGTGGAATTTTAATGAGGGGTGGTTGAAACTTATATATGTATATCAAAGGATTATGCTCGCGGCTTCATGCATGGAGTACCACGCAGTACTAATATGCTCATAGTTATATTATTTTATTATTGTGTACGGTGGTAGATGAGACATCTGATGGTAAGTGGTTACCGTCGTCTATAGACGCTAGCAACACTTTACTCGCGCGTCGCCATCTCCCAAGAAAGGGATATGAGGTGGATAGGAAGGATAATAAGGAGAGGATAGGAAGGGGGTTTGGGCCTCCGGTGCTCTCACTCACCATACGAAACACAACTGTAGGAGTACCGTTGTTACACCCATATCTATGATAGGAAATGAATTAATGGACGTTTATCTCTAAATAATCATTAGTAAATTTTTTTTGTAAACGACTATATGCACTAAGGAGTATTCCTTGTATCGCGGGAGACTTTGCAAAAGTACAATATGACTAACACAAAGTATACCCAGCCCAGACTCAGAACATCTACTTGTGGATCACATATATATTGTTCTGTGTAGGAATCGAACCTGTAAAACTGGGGTGGGAGGCCGTTAGTCGTTATTTTAATCACTCACAAATTAACTCGTTTATATATAGGTATATTCCTGTTTACAACGTATGGCAAAGAAAAATTAATAATATACGATTTTTTACTATGGCTACATTGGGAAAAAAAAATAGTGACATCTTTCTCATAAGTTTTTAAACGTTTATGTTTTCGAATATAAACCTCACTTTATATTTTAGTTCAAATGAAATATTTCCGATTGAAATGCCCGCAATTCATCAACGCTAAATCAATAAATGGGTCAGTGCACTCGCGCACAGACGGCCTATGATTTACAACTACGATTTTACGATCTTATTACACTTTAAACGTCGAGAAGATCTTTGAAACAGCAATTACAAAATGAGGTCCCAACTATCATAAACTCTTTCGAGTATCTACTATACTCGTATGAGTAGAGAAGAATTCTTCTTGACTTTCCTCGTTGTTTATGCTGGCAGACGAGACGAGCCATGGCCGACGTAATGGTAAGTGGTAACCGTTGCTCATGAACTCAACACTTATAAATTATAGTTTAAAAAACTAAAATAACACGCTTTAAATAGCTAGTTGAACTAAAAAGTAGTAAATAATATTACAATAAATAATGATTGTAAAAAAGCGTGGGGTGCTTTTTACTATATAGGTGAACTATTTGTAACATTTGATTTTATGCGCCTCACGCTTTTTTACAATCATTATTTATTGTAATATTATTTACTATTTATGCCATACATGTTATGGAGAGTGAACTGTGCATTCAACCATTTTATTTAAGAAGGCAGTACCTTTTTGATCTATATTTTTTAGCATTTGTCATGCTCCGCCACTTTTTAAAGTACAAACTATTTGTGAATAAGGAAAAAGAGATTAGCTCGTACAAAAAATCTGTTTTTCCTTATTCACAAATAATTTGTACTTTAAAAAGGCATTACCTTTTTTTTTATTAAGGCTCGAAAAAAATGTTCCTAACCGCACACCCCGTCGTTCGGGGCAACGAACAGGGTACTGTGGGGCCTGCACCCACTAAAGAAACCCACCGTGTGCCGTCTCTCCGCCTTTATTGGCGGGCCACTGGAACTATGTTGCATTCCTTCGGTGGTCCGCCGGCGGGCCAAGAAGGCAGTACCTTGCAAAGAAATATTGTTTAAAAGATAACTATTCATCTACAACTACTATAAATATCCTCAATGAGCTTTCAGATTTTATTGAAACAGATTATTGGACTAGGAAAAAGAAACCTCTTTTAGCAGTAGAACATTTAGAAACTAAATTAGAAAAAATTAAGATGCATAATACCTTAAACATGTTTCGAATGAAAACGTGGATGTCTAATATTCAAATGAATTTCATTTGTACGGAGGTTAATGGAATCAAACAAGCAAAAGAGAAATATGACTCTAGAGTACTTAAATCTAATGCACTATGTATGATGCAGGATGGTACAAACTTTTTACAGATGGGGCGAAAAGTCGCGAAAGCATGGATCATATTACGATCCAAGAAATAATTTTAGCGAAGGGTATAAAATTGTGTCAGAATGCAATGCAATAATGACAGTGGAGTTACTAGCGGTCTCGAATGCACTATCATATGCAGGCAACGTAGGTGCTAAGAAGGTAGTAATATTTTCTGACAGCAAAAGTCCATTACAGCATATTGCTCGATGTGCCTCTAGTTCTAAAGGCGCCTCGATAGCGTATGAAATTTTAAGACAAATATTATTACTAATAAGTAGTGATGTCGATTTGAGACTGCAGTGGATCCCTTCACACGTCAATATTAAAGGAAACGATGAAGCTGACAAACGCCCTAAGGAATCTGTGCTCACTGGGTCTGAAATTTATATGATGCCAGAAAATTCAGAAATTCTAGCTAAATTTAAGAATAAATAAATTCATATTCGAAAAATGGAAATCGCATTTTGACACCATTTCGTGTACAAAGGCTATTTGGTATAAGAGTTTGCAGCAGGAACCTTCCAAAGTACCGTGGTTTACAAACTGTAAAATGAAAAGGCGTTTGATAGTGATGGCTCACAGACTGCGGTCTGGTCACATGCCATTAAATAACTTCAATTATTTGATGAAGTTAGCAGAATCCAATACCAGCGATATTTGTGGAATTGTGGAAGATGTGTATCACATGCTAGTCGAGTGCTCACGGACTCGGGCTGTGAGGCTGCACATGCTCACTCAATATGGCTATGATTTTCGAGATGTTGGTGTGATTCAATGTGTTCTGTCTACTCCATTGAGTGAAGCAGCCAGAGCTTTATTTACTATGTTAAGTAATTTAATTATGTAGCACGTAAGAAAAGAGTGTACATGATGGAGCTGTCATAGTCGCTAAGCGACTAAAGCGCCTTAAAAACAAGATTAAAAAAAAAATTGCATTGTCATCGGTCCTTGATAAATCTACAGTTTGAATAAAATCTGACCGTTTAAAGTGGGTCAAAATCGTGCCCAAAGGATTCAGTTACAAACATACAAACAAATAAAAAATATCAAATTAGTGTATTGTCATCGGTACTCGATAAATCTACAAAGTTTGAATAAAATCTGACCGTTAAAGTCGGTCAAAATCGCGCCCAAAGTAGTCGGTTACAAACAGCTAATAAAAAGCGTGTAAAAATTCTGCCACGGCTGCTGGTCAACATTTTATTTCGCGAATGGAATATGAGTAGGAACGGCTATCTCTCGCTACAACTAAAACACAACGAAGTTCTTCATTGTCGGTCACACGAAAGACGGTGGTACCGGTCGGGCCTGGTAACTCCCCACGTGATAATTGCTTACTTTCCTTAATCGCCTCGTACGACACCCGCGGGAAGGAATGTACTCATATATTTCACCAAGAAGCAACAATAAAAAAAGAAAAAAACAGTTTCGCGCCTGTATTCCCCGAAGGGGTAGGCAGAGGTCTATTACACACCCACGATTCGCCAGCTATGTATAAGTCCCACGTAATAGGGGGCGAGCCTATTGCCGTCTATCGGGCACATTTCCAAATGTACTTAACTTTAGCCCCGATCTGTGTTGAAAATGTATTGCAGGTACACTAATCTATCAAAGTTATTAAATATACGAGTACACTTATTCAGGAGCTCGAAGCCTAGTTGTCCACTTGCTTGAACAATCAGCAAGGTTAAGCAACTTTCACACGGCCAGCATCAGATGGGTGACTAACATCTGACCTCATCTGTAAAAATTGTGTTCTGATTGTCTAATTACACTTTGGAAGTTGTTATAGGTTGTATGAGGTCCGAATAAATAATTACCTCTAGTCTTGTTCTAAGGTAACCAGTTGTCGCTTCAGTTGGGTTTGGAGGTCCTAGATAGTATACCTATCTGAAAAAGCAGTCACTCCATGCAAATAATGGTGGATGAGTTGAAATCGAACAGATAGAAAGCCGTCTCCAGCAGCCCTTTTTTTTGTTAAGGCGTGAAAAAATGTTCCTAACCGCACACCCCGTCGTTTGGGGCAACGAACAGGTTAGTGTGGGGCCCTCACCCACTAAGGAAACCCGCCGTGTGCCATCTCTCCGCCTTTATTGGCGGGCCACCGGAACCATATCACATTCCTTCAGTGGTCTCCAGCAAGGCCTAAAGCTTTTTTTTTCTAAGATGACGAGTTGTTGTAAAAAAAAATACCAATTGATATGTTTATTTAATTATTGATGTACTTACCTACCTATTTAATTACCAATTATTCATAATTATGCTTATTTTATTATGAGCCGAATGAAGGACTTGATTTTTTGCCGTATTTGCTGGTTGTTAATTCCAGAGCCTTCCTTAGACTTCGATACTGCACAAATATTTATGAAACTAAAGTGAGCACTTGTTATAATATAATAGATATACGTGTTTGTATTTATATTACCAACATTTATAGCGAAACATCTTTAGTACAAATATTAGTCAGTTTCGCCCTTCTAACTAACAAAAGCTTACAATTGGTATCGACAGATGGCGCTGTACAATGTTCCTACATCACGCTAGTGTTTTGTTACATGATGGTATATAACATATCCAGAGACTAAAAATTCTTTGCTCTCACTACACCTAACGAAATGTAGATTTTTGGACATACGTCTGTGACTAAACAGTCTGTATGTATTATATTCAAAAAGAGAAAATATAAAAGGATCTAAGAAGTGAGAAGTTAAAGAAGTAGAATTATGAGAAAAACCATTACAATAGTAGATATAGATTAGATATAATATAATATATAATAACATTTATTAATGTAATTGAATTGAATTATTGAATTTATCCAGTTGATTTGATTATTATGGTTTTCTTTCAACGGCCAGTAAAAAACGCTTAACCGGTAACGGTAATAATTTGAAGTTTGAAGTTGATGATAATGTCGCAGTCAAATTAAACTTCTAGTGCGTCGTGCGTTCTGCTTTTATTATGTAAATTAGTTTTTGAAGCAATGTATGATTCAAGATTTATATAGAATCCCACAAATATTATATTTATATATTCCCCTGAATTCTACGGCAGCGGTGGTTATTTTAAAGTTTAGTATTATTGTAATTAGCGTTAGTCATAACAAAATTGAAGATTCTACTTTCGCACTCGTCGGCAATAGGATTTTTTGTATTTAAGGCAATTGCCAATGCGAACATTTACTGTATTAATAAAACAATTACCCATCATTTTTAACCAAACCAACCACTTAACCAAACCAATTATCATCAATCAGATTATAAAGTTGTGCATTGTGTTACGATTTGAATTGAATACGATTATTAATAAGTCAATTATCAATTACATTTATATTAATCATTCATGTTATACATACACATTACACTTCACTGTACATAACACAATATATTTATACACACATACCTAATACATAAACAATTAGAGATACATTAAAATCCACTTCACAGTAGATCCATTATTTTATACAGTTATACACATACACCATGCAGGATATAATCCCACAGATATATGTTCAAAAATACTTTCATCCCATCGGATGTCGTAAGAGAAAGAGGTAGAGTCTCAGGAATTTTATATAGTAAGCTATGTAACGAAACCAAAGCGCGTTTCAGAATTGTTCAACAGCGCCATCTATCGAAGAAATATGCAACATTATGAGGTTATATAATGAGTTGATTGGTTGTTTCACGATCGTAAACTACATTAATGACTAATTTAAAATATAGTTAAAAAAAAATTATGTAGGTACGTAATTAAGTACCGCTCTATCTGGTGACATGACAGAGCCAAAACATCCATACAAAGTTAAACAGTAGACATTCGCCTTGAATAACTAACGCGTGTGAAGTCTGCCTTACCTCACTGGGCTGGATAGTAAAGGGAGGCGCAAAAGAGAAAGGTGTGTGTGGTAGTATGTGCGACTGCTGATCATGGGGTCTCGGGTTCGATACCCGGGTCGGGCAGTGTTATCAAGCTTTTTCTTAAAAAGAAAAATTCTTAGTAGCAGCCCGGAGTTTGGAAATGTGCCCGGTAGATGGCAATAGGTTCGCCCCCTGTTACGTGGGACTTTAAGCATAGCTGGCGAATCGTGGGTGTGTAATACACCTCTGCCTAGCACTTCGGGTATACAGACGTGATGCTATGTTATGTGTGTGACGTTATTGTTGAAAATCATTTCAGTGCCATGTTGAAGAATCGTGTTCTACACAGCTCTCACATCACAGCAGGTGTTATGTTAAGCCACGATTCTGATTTGTATGGAAGCGTGGAACAAACGTATTGTGATTGTTATTGTAAGTATTTGAAAAGATCTCAGTTATGCTAGGCTAAGAGTCGAAAGCACCTGAAAATTGAGCACAGATCCAATGAATAGATAGGCTGGCTATCATTATTCTGTAAGGATAATTTTGAAATGTAGAGCTGAGCTTTGCAGCATGAAGGGGTTGGTTCGCCTGGTGAAGTACCACCCTATTCCAGAATATCGATGTAAAGTAATGGTAGTTCAATTATGTTCGGTGAGTGAAAGCGCCGGAGCGCCTCTTCATCTCCTCGCTATTATTATTTCTTCTAATATCTCATGATCCCCCCATCATCATCATCCCGTCTATGATTCTTTATTTGCATTTCCAAAATATTTTACTGGCGCTACTAACGTGTGACTAATACCTACTTCTGGTATTGTAAATGTTTATAGTGTGCTGTTTGGACGTTTGACGACTGTTCAGATTAGAATGAAATTTGGCACGCAGATAGATTATCATACAAATAAATTTTGTAAGCTAGTTCCTGAAGAATAATCTAAAAAAGAATTACCATTTCGTGTACAAGGGGAAAGGGTATAATTATATCGGTATAAGTAGAATAACTCCACGATTTTATTTAAATTAAAATCATATGGACCTACCTTTATCTTTTGTCCGTGTGGTGACGGACTAAGAATACAAGTGTCACCACCCTATCCTTTCCCACAGGTGTCGTACAAGGCGACTAAGAGAAGTAAGCAGTTATCACCCATTGCATTACTGGTGGTAGGGCTGGGTACCAAGTACTCACTTGCTATCGGTCCCTAACGGGTTGGTACCACAGTCTTCTGTGTGACCGGTCATAAAGCACGTCAGTGTGTTTTGGCTGTAGCAGAAGATAGCCGTTTATTCTTTCATTTCATATCTGAGAAATGAAATGGTGCGCACGGCTTGACAATACTCTCGGTATAGTTGAGTCCATTAGCTACGGCACTTACCATCAGGTGGGCCGTGGCTCATCTGCCATCATTAGCAATAAAAAAAAACATCACCAATGCAATATATTCCTCACATTCTCGTATCAAACTTGTTCTAAATAAGGCTTGATGGAAACCATTAATGTAATGCCATTTACCAACATTCGATACGTCCTCGTCAGCACTTTCAGTACCTAATAGATTGTCCTATATATTTATTATTCGATCCTACCTATTATTTCATTACGTGTTATATTGATACGAAGTTCTTACTGACTTCCCGCGCCTTTTAACTTGTGTTCAAAAAATAAAATTTGTTATTTAGAATTGGTTTTGACAGGTGCGCGGCCATTTTGGTTATTTTCGGAAGGCCATATCTCCGAGGATATCTAACGTAGATCGACCGGGTTTTCTTTGGTATTAAGGGGGGATAATAACAATCTATATGCGTAAATTGTAAATAACTATTCTATAGGAACGGTTCTTTAAATTGGGACAAAAAATAGGCCCTTTTTTAACACGCTTTTATATTAGTTTCACTTGTATGTTTGTTTGTTTGTAACCGCTTCTTTGACTTGGATTTTGACTCATTTTCAACGATCAGATTTCGTTCAAACTTTGTAGACTTATCGAGGGCCGATGGCAAATTAACAAGTCAATGAGATTATCTCATTATCCTAATTAGGACCGTCAGGATTAATTATAACGGAATCTTCGAACGTGATTTTTTGACACTAAAAAGAAGAAAATAAATTATAGTTTAAAAAACTAAAATAACACGCTGTAAATAGCTAGTTGAACTAAAAAGTATTAAATAATATTACAATAAATAATGATTGTAAAAAAGCGTGAGGTGCTTAAAATGTTACAAATAGTTCACCTATATGACAAAAATCACCCCATGCTTTTTTACAATCATTATTTATTATAATATTATTTAAGTACTAGGTACTTTTTAGGTCAACTAGCTATTTAAAGCGTATTATTTTAGTTTTTTAAACTATAATTTATTCTGTTACATCGCCGTCTCCGGAGAATTTAATGATAACGTAAAAACGCTTGTCTTGGGTTGATCGGGGAAGAAAAGCAGGTATGTCTACTGTAGTTTTTTATAGTGAATGAGAGCGCCGGCCTCCCTTCATTTTCATTTAAACGTCTATTTCCCTTACATAACATGTGAATATGCAAAAAAGCTGAAACATATCGTTATATATTTATACTCAGTAACTGTATTTCACATTTTCGTTTCCATCTACAAACATTCAAAGAAATTTCGCCTTCACATTCTTTGTTAAAATTTGCAAAAAAACCCTTTAGTTTTTTTTTTTACGATTATAATATATCTATATTCCAAAATTTTGCTCTGTAGTTTTGCCTACGCCTTAATCTTAAATTAAGACAAGCAACTACATAAGTTTATTATATTTATAGATTAACTAGACGACAAATTTATGTGACTTAACTCTACCCAAATATTTTTTCACGATAATTACTGTACATTGACAATAATTTGTGGGCTTACACCAGGAATTATTGTGCGAGATCGATTTCATAACACTCAGACGGCAAGTCGGTCTCGGTCGGCGATATGTTATGTACGAGGAGGGATTAAAAAGTAGTGAAAATGAGATAGAATATAATGACTATTGATAACTTAATAATTTATTTTTCTACATAGTCTCCGAGTCTCTCTACACACCGAGTCCAGCGATTTTCCAAGGCTTCAATCCCTTTCAAAAAAAAAAGTTTTGTATTGGTCCTGCCAAAAGCTCTCCACGGCATCCATCGTTATCGTCTTCGTACCTGTTTCCCCTTAAGTATTCTTTCAATTTGGGGAACAGATAAAAATTGCTAGGCGCCAGATCTGGTGAACAAGGGGGGGTGGTCAACCAATTAAGCCAGCTTGCTGAATGGCAGCCATCGCAACTGCCGACCTGTGCGCGGGTGCGTTGTCGTGATGAAACAGCACGCCCCTTCGAAGTTTCCCTCTCGTTTTCTCTTTGATGGCATTCCTCAACTTGGGAACTAAAGCTTCATAATATTGGCCTGTAATAGTGGTTCCACGCTCTAGGTAATCAATCAACCATATCCCTTCTGAGTCCCAAAATATTGAGGCCATAACCTTGCCAGCCGATGCCACGGCACGAAACTTCTTCGGGGTCGGTGATGATGGTCGTTTCCATGCGAAGATTGCTGTTTTGTCTCTGGATCAAAATGATGGAGCCATGTTTCGCCCATTGTTACGAAACGAGACAAAAAGTTTTCAGAATCTTCTTGAAACTTGTCCAACAATATCTTCGAAATGTCAAGTCGATTTTGTTTCTGACTGTCGGTTAACATTCTCGACACCCATCTTGCGGAGACTTATTCAAAGATTGTTTCAATATGGATTGAATACTTCCATATGAAATGCCCGTTTCTTGAATTAAGTATCGGATGGTAACTCTTCGATCGCTCAATACAATTTTCTCGACTTTCGCAACATTTTCTTGGGTGACTGACGTCGATGGACGGCCGCAACGATGTTCGTCTTCCATGCTCGTTCTCCCTACTCGAAATTGAGAAGCCCACCTTGCAACAGTGGAATACGGCGGAGCAGACTCTCCTAATGTTGCCTCCAAATCGCAATTAATCTCTTGCGTCGTTAACTTTTTTAAACAGAGGTATTTAATAACGGCTCGTACTTCGTTTTTCTCCATTTTTCGAGAACACGTTCCGACACGAAGCAAACAAATGACTACATTCAGAAAAAAACAAAAGAGAATCGAAGATTTTTTTCTTAATTATTACTACAAATATGTATCTAAGCGCATAGTTTAGCTGTCAGTATTTATTTTTTTTCTTACCAAGGAGTATGTCGTTGTCACTACTTTTTGATCACTCCCCGTACTAACTATGCAGAAATACATGATGGATGGATGGATTAGCTTCGCCCTTCGAGTTTAACTCGTACTGTTACCTGTTACTGTGCAACAACGTAAATAAACAAGAGAAAGGGTATTAGTATTAGGTAATATTTAGTGCATCATGATCGTGCATCGTGCAGGTGCACCGTTGCAGTTGCACGTGAGTGAAGTGAAAAGTGAACTACGTCAGTTTTTTAACTTGTGTCTTAGTAGTAGGAGTTGGCGATACGAATCGTATATAGGTACAATATCTATATATCAGCAAATATCCGATATCTATATATCACATGACGCGCTACCTATGTACTAGGTATCGCTGATCACTGTAGTAAACTCATAGCTCGTAGAGTAAAAATGTTCTGTGGTAGTAAGCCCCTGTATAGCACAGACTACTAACTGTTTAACTCAGTGTACTTCATATTACGTAGGTACTATAAGAACTACATTTCGCTAATCTGTACAGTACGCAAACAACCACGGAAACATATGATATTGTAAATACATAGGATACGCAAAATATCTATGATATTCTTGGCTATTATTATTAGATACTTATTGTCCCACCCCTCTCCACCCATGGGAGTCGTAAGAGCCGACTGTGGGTATACCGGGGGAGTGGGCAGCAGCACTCCTTCGAGTATTAACAACATCCACTGCGATCGCCAACCCGCCTGCCAAGCGTTGCGATTACGGCACTATCCCCCATTCTTGGGGAGGCCTATGTCCAGCAGTGGACGTTAAAAGGCTGATGGACGGATGGATGCTTAATTTAGGCGCTCAAATGATTGGCAAGGTTAAGCAATGTTTGGCCGGCCGACAATTAGATGGGTGACCAAATGTGCCTCCTATTTGTGTAAAGTAGTGGTTTCTGGCTGTTAAAGTATACCCAGTTCAAAGATCGAAAGTAAACATAAAACGAAATGTTTATTGTATGGCACCTATTCTACTAGTTTCCCAGCGATTCAGTATTGAGGGTACCATGAATATCTTGCAATACAATACGATAAAATATAATTAATTTCCGTTTTCAGAATATCATAGATTTTAATCAATATATAGATATTGAAATATATAGATACGATATCAGATATTTAAAATCAATAAATAGATTTGATTCAATACAACGTAAAGGTTAAGTTTAACTTTTTATTATATTTTTAGTCTTTTTAACCACCTACCTACTACCTTATCTTAGCCACGAGGTTTTCTCCAGTAGCTATGCAAAAATAGCAGACGAAAGTCCGCGGGCATATCTAGTTTAACAACCTAAATACGAAATTTGTGAGTTTGTTTGTACTGCTTGTATAATTCAATCCTCTATTTGAAATTTGTATGGGAATGAAACCATAGCTCGTATTAAACCGCGACAGCGCCATCTAGGGAGGTAAGTGTAAATATTGTAAAGCACGTCACAACGCTTCTAATCATACATTTATGTAATAATAGTTTTTTTTTTATATAATACTAGCCTGTACTGTACCCTAGGCTTCGTTACAGTTATAGCTAGTTTTTTTGTTATATATTTGGTTTTCGATATAGGAGCATTGAGCGCGATAGGATACATACCAGGTTTTAAGTCTAATAGCTATCAAAGATATTTTTGGGAATGCCATCATGAGTATAGAATATAGGCAACAATAAGGCGTTGTTATAAAACGAAACGATACGTAAGTACTAATTTTGGCTAATAGATGTCGCTACTTGTATACATTTTTTCCCTCTTTTATACACTTAGGTATTGAATTTGAAAAAACAATGAAGCAGGTTTATTTTTAAATTCTAATTAAATTGATAAATGTAAATTTTTAAAGGTCTTATTTAAAAAGAATGACGGGATTTGATACTAATTTCCATCCCCTTTTTTACCACCTGCACAACTGCAAAAATAAAATAATAATGCAACGCTTACGCGTTTTTTTTTACGCTTTTCAAGGTCCTAGCCAAAATTGCTTGGGCTATGTAAAATTCGGTTTTTCATAATTCAAAATTACTAATACATACAGAATTGATATTTTAGGAGGAAGCCACTGCTCACCCACGGTTTGTGAATCCCGGCTATTTTAACACACACAATAGCCAGAGATTGCCAATCCACACTTCTCACAGATACCTATATGGGAATATGATAATATCAAGGTAGCATATAAAACAATGAAAAAAGCTCACGAAGATACTAAACTTGTTGACGATACAACCATGAGACGTGGATGGAACCCCAAAATCTTATAAAACAAACATAGCATCACGCCTGTATTCCCCGAAAGGGTAGGCAGAGGTGTATTACACACCCACGACTCGCTAGCTATGTTTAAGTCCCACGTAATAGGGGGCGAGCCTATTGACGTTTACCGGGCACATTTCCAAACTCCGGGCTGCTACTGAGAATTATTCTTTTTAGGAAAAAGCTCAGTAACATTGCCCGACCCGGGGATCGAACCCGAGACCTCATGATTAGCAGTCGCATACACTACCGCTACACCACCGAGGCAGTTAAATAATATTCCGCAAAATAACGAAACACGTGTAGAATTTGTTTGAAAATTTTCGCTAATTGTCGCCTCATTCAATTATCTTAATTCAAAATGTATAAGAGGCGTAAATAATCACTTAAAATGTGTTAAGAGAAGTGTCAGTTATGGAGAAATAAAGGAAGAAAGAGCAAGTCAGACAGTACACAAGTATCAGGTTCCTGTAGTTCAGTGTTGCCATCACAAGAGTTCAGCAAATAAAAGGGTAACGTGTTTGCTTAACTCGAAATAAATTACTTACCTACGTGTAGAAGGAGTCGTTTCCTTCCAGTCCTGATACCCATTTCGTATTCCTGACCATATTATTAAGTACATTGTATGGAATAAGAAGTCTTGAGTCTGAGAGACGTACAAATGGTATGAAATTAGAGAAAGATTTACCTACAAGGATCAAATCAATCGTATCAAGATCGATCCAATTGTATCTACACTTCTGATTTTTCTAAACGATGCAATTAGAGTAGTAAGTAGTTTAGTTAAAAAAAAAAAGTATCACGGCTTCGCGAAATAAAATTTTACGAAGAAATGTTTCCGGAGTGTACTCTCTACGAGAGTTGATGGCTTACGAATTCTGTCGACAGTCCTAAGTCAGTAACTAAGACTAACTAAAAAATATAGACGGAGCATGACAAGCAATCCAGTGAAGCCATATACAACCATGCCACCAAAAAAAGAAACGAACGAAGTTTCATAAACCACGAGTGTTGCTAGAGTATGATTTAAAATTACCCCAAATGAATCGGCGATTTCGTACGTACGTTACGTACAGGAATACGTCGTCAGCGCCATACTATTCCCTATACCTATAATTTGCTGTAAACTTACTTTATACTTTACTTACTTTGTTTCAAACTGTATTTTTTTTAGTTTTACTTTAAAAAAAAGTATTTTTTTAAGTTTTACTTTTAAAAAATTACCTTTTTTTTTATTTCATGTAGTGGCAGACGAGCCATGGCCCATAATGGTAACCGCCGCTCATGGACTCGACTATATTTACTGTGACTATACCGAGAGTATTGTCAAGCCGCTACTCACCATTTCATTTCACCGATATGAAATTAAAGAATAAACGGCCATTTCCTGCTACAGCCAACACGCAACGATGTGCTTCATGGCCGGTCACAGGGGAGATGGTGGTACCAACCCGCTCGGACCCGATACCAAGTGCGTACTCCCACTTGGTACCCAGCGCTACCACCAGTCATGCAATGGATGATAATTGCTTACTCCCCTTAGTCGCCTCATACGACAACCGTGGGAAAGAATGGGGTGATGACACTTGTATTTTTAGTCCGTCACCACACGGATAAAGACCCAGTTCATAGAGATTATTTCTTTCCGGTGACAACACTTTCACGCACACATCTTTAAATAAGTGGCTTCATTGTCAAGTGTCTTGTATTTGTTAATTAGTCTGAGGTCAGAAACTGTCAAAATATGACCAACCAAGAGAAAGGTTATAGTTTTGTTTCCATAACGGATATATGTATATGTCTCAACAAATAGGGTAAACTGTAGTATTGCTGGCACCCCCTTAGTTATTGGCACTTTGGATTTTAAATGCAAATATTAAGAACTGGTATAGCAAAAAACATCTGTTCTACTTTTTTTCATAATCTGCAATAGTAACATTGTTTGCAGAAAAAAGTAGGTTTTATAATATTATAGCTGGCAGCACTAAAGAAAATAAATATATACCGACGCCATGCAGAACTGTTAAAACATCACTTTCTATGTTTAGTTTTTAGGTAAATAATGGCAATGAGTGCTGTTTCTGACCAATTTTCTGTTATAATCTTACTTTATTAGGTGCCAATGACTGATTTCTATGTGTTAATAACAGTAACTGTACTGCCAATGACTGTAATTTCAAATATTATTTTGTTCTCTTTTTTGTTTTTCTATTAAAAATCTCTAGTTAGATTGATTAATGCATTTTCATTTGAAAATATACATACCAGAGAACCCTTTATCAATGTTTGCTGACTTTTTAAACACCTATCAATTTAAAAAATATATATATATCAATCTTAAATATGCTTAGAGTGCCAATCATTATACAGTTTACCCTATGTAGGTACAAGGTCCCAAGGCATGCCGTCACCTAATCACCTATTCATGGATTCAGTCATAAAGCCAGCGACATGAAGCGTATAGTGATACGACTCCTTAACTACAGTTTATGGTAATACCAGATCGCTTTGCAACTTATGGAAGAAACCGTGACGTCCTATTTTGAGCTATCAAGCCACCATTTTTTTCTGATGTAATATTATCTTTTGCATGCCTCATAATCGAAGCGTTGAGGTGGGTACTACTCTCGTTATACCCGAAACAACTGATTTTTCAAACTTAAAATGTCTCTATTTATCATATATTGGACTTGTAAAATAATATATACACACACATATCAAGAAAAAACACTATTTTTAACATTCATGATATTTTTATGCCATTTTTGTTATTTACACTAGTTAAAAAACTGTTTTAAAAAGTTCTGTCTTGGACGTCCGCATTTTGTAGGTAATAGGTAATGTATGTTTAAACGATAACTACCGAAATACTTTACTAATAGAGTCTTTTTTTTCTTTTTAACTTGAGGATAATTACGAATATTACTTTTCACGGTCTGATTCGATATGGTTTAATTGTTATTAAATAAACAAAAAAAATAGTGAATATTTACGCTCGACTCGATGGCACAGTGGTGCACTAAAACCAGCGCTATACCGGCTTTACCTTATTTCGTGAGAACTACTTCCATACCAATATATTAATACTTCTTAAAATTAGACCTATATAGCGTATAAGACATGAAAACCTCATTAGAATTTTTTGAAATTAGCGCTATCTATGTGATTTATTGAAAACTACTTACTAAGACCAATACATTATTAGTTACTTATCAAATAATCAATTTTATTGTGAAAAATGAAGATTATGAGGCGTGCACTTTTGGATTTTCCAAAGTATTTTTTGCTCTGCCTCTGTGGTGGAGCGGTAGTGTGAGCGACTGCTGATCATGAGGTCTTGGGTTCGTAAAAAGAAAAATTCTCAGTAACAGCCTGGAGTTTGGAATTGTGGCTTGTAGACGACAATAGGCTCGCCCCCTATTACGTGGGACACAAACAAAGCTGGCGAACCGTGGGTGTATAATACAACTGTGCCTACCCCTTCGGGGAATACAGGCGTGATGTTGTTTTTTTATTAACTACAAAATTTTCTTGCAATTTAATTTTTAGAGGAGATTTTTTTCTGAGATTCAATTAACAGGAAACAAAGTTCTGTTTACCCTGTCAAGACAGAATTAAAATCCGTTCAGTAATTTCAGAGATGTGCGCTAACAAACAAATACCTGAAAATAAAACATAGTTTTGTGTTTTATTACCGTTTGTTTTGCTTAAGGTGGTAGACGAGCCACGGCCCGGGTAAGTGGTAACCATTGCTCATGGATTTCGCAGATATGAAATGGAAAAATAAACGCCTATATCCCGCTACAAGCAAAGCACATCGATGTGCTTCATGGCCGGTCACACAGGAGAAGGTGGTACCCCGTAACCCGCTCCAGCCCGATGCCAAGTTAGTACTCCCAATTGGTACCTAGCTACAGCTACTAGTAATACAATGGGAGATAATTGCTCACTTCCCTTAATCGCCTTGTACGACACCCGTGGGAAAGAATGGGGTGGTGGCACTTGTATTCTTAGTCCATCACCCGTCCTTATGACAGAACCTTGTATCGTCTCCTCCCCATTTTAGATACATACTTTCAATGACGTATATATCCGTATCCCATTTTAGATACATACTTTCAATGACGTATCTGATCTATACCAGAATTGTATAAAGGTAATGTTTGTAAGTTTGGATGTCGGGGTTAATCTTCCAAACTACTCATCCGTTTGTAAAAATTCTTTCACCAATATTTAGAACGAACCTTGAAGAGTATTGACGACTATATATTTATTCCCTTGAAATTAAAGGACTTTTCGTGGTGACTAATATTGTAACAAAAATCGACAAAAACAATAAAAACCAAACAAATAGTTTCGTCTTTTGTACGAATGCGGCCTTACAGATTCGAGATTAAATATCTTATCATACTTTCTATAGAAAAGTTCTAATTCAGAAAGATCTATTATAATTCCGACATTCCTACATGTTTTGCTTAAAACACAAAAAAATAAAATACGATGGTAAAATTGCACACTCCATATTCCAACTGTCCCTATCAGTGTCTCTGGGGCAACCCATGTGTACTGGAGGGCCTCGGGAATCATGGAAAATTATTACTGGACGTCACCTATTTGTGTGATGGATGTACCATGAGTCATAGACCCCACTTTGGAGCTGTAAACAAAGCGTTGATAAGGTCAACGTTTTGTTTACAGCTGCAGAGCAGGAACACGACCGCTATTATGAGAGGAATTACTTTTGCGTTTGATGTTCGTTAGGTATTTTCGACAAACAGAGAGTGTTTGCCCTTACAAAAGGGACGCATACATAATATGGCATTAATCGTATTCATTGTGGAGTTCCACGCAGAAACAAAAAATAACTAAACTCCACGCGGACGACATTAACGGTACCAGCTAACTGCATTCATAAAATTACTTGGGACAAGGAGTCGTTTAGGTGTATTCTACACCAATCTTTGTCGGGGTTAAAATATCCGAAGCTTTTATCAAAGCCGTAATTTAACTGGGCCCGTAGGATGTAACTCACTAAATCGTATCGACATCGTATCCTCTCGTTTGTGATTGGTAGAGAAACCGACGCGTGATGTCGCAATAATCCCTCGGCCAATCACGGTCATCTCTCAACTAATCACAATGTCACGATGCGATGTCGATACTATTTAGTGAAATACATTCTAATCCGCCTGTATATAAAATTTCGTACAAATCCGTTTAGTTGTTACGTATATATGCCAAAAATATCTATCATACGGGAACTGCTCATTTTTAATGATAAAATGTATAGGTATATTTGTCAATCCACTGACTCATCTACCTATCTACTAAAAATCATCCCAATACGCTCAGTGGTTTAGGCGTTATTGACGGACAAATATTAAACATCTTCACAAACTCTCACATTTATAATATAAGTTGGATAGTAGAATTAGTAGGACTATGATTACTAAAACTAATCTTAAACGTTTTGATAATTATTTATAAAGCATTTATAAAACGCAAGAGAGAAAAAAAAATAGGTTTATTATTGACACAGATAAGTAGTCTGAAATCAACACACCAGCAAAATACGGATTGGTTTGTGAACTTATTTGGAATTTCTCAAATATTAAAAGTAATAAACAACCTTTCCTCTCCACCTCTTAATCCTTCGCGTAGTGACACGCGCTGGTTAGTGTCTATATGTAACCACTTACCTTCAAGCGGACCCTATGCTTGTTTGCCATACTTGTAGTATCAACAAATTATACCTATTAAATTGTTAACTAGTATCTGTTTTTACAATTGGACATATCCATTACCGATTATGACATCATACTCCGGTTCCACGATTATCTGTGCAATGGTGTCAACAGGATGGGTGTGCAAACAGCTCGAGAGGCACTCCAAACAAGTGATGTGACACTCGCCGCTTATCTCACTGTGATACACTTCGTGAAGGATTAGGCTATCTGCTCGCGTTTTATGTGCGCCTGGTATTTTGTTTTTCGTATTTCTAAATAGTACAAAGTCTCAAAATAGGATGCAGTGATTTGATATTTCGGAAATACGGATACGAATATAGCAATAATATTATACCGGTTTCAGATACGGTTACGGATATGAAATTATTTCGGATTATTCGCTAGTTTCAGAAAGCTTCGGTTACGGATATTAATTTTTTAAAGAATTATAAAAGTCAAATACAAAATCTTAAATTATTTTTAAATTATAATGTAATCTTACAATCACTTCAACAATGCAGAGGACGCGTGTGTGTGTTGGCTCAGACGGGCAAATTTAAAAGACTCCGCCCGCTATTCGAAATTATTCGAAACTTTTATATCGGTTTCGGTTACGGATAAATTTTTATTTCAGATATCCGATAGATTCGTTTACGGTTACGGAGCTCCATAACATCTCTGATAGGAAGTTAAATATTAAGAAAAATCAATAAGCAAGTTACAGCGTGTACTGAAATAAGTAATCTGAACGGCAAACCAAATAGACTGCACAGATAGCGATGTTTTTTAGGTACTTCTCGTGCTAAGTGTTTTAGGTTTGATTCCCATTCAGGACAATTAAGTGATCC
This sequence comes from Leucoma salicis, assembly GCA_948253155.1. Classification (NCBI taxonomy): domain Eukaryota; kingdom Metazoa; phylum Arthropoda; class Insecta; order Lepidoptera; family Erebidae; genus Leucoma; species Leucoma salicis. The sequence goes on from OX411812.1 coordinate 25,537,179, forward strand.
GTAAATGATGGTTCTAAATCTGGGTGTACTTTGTGCTTGTTATCTATTTTTTTTTAAATCTGACATGATCTATTAGTAGATCGGGAGGGCTTCTCACGATTAGATGATGAACTGGAAAAAAGTTCTGAAGAATAATTAACTTAGAAGTTAATGGTGTGTAGACGTCAAGGTCCATTATTTAATTACGTGTAAGTGTAGAATTTCAAACTTTCATGGTCACTTATAATTCTAAACGTTTTTACGGGATTTATACCATGTAAATTTTTACTTACGAGTTTCCGATATTTCGGCACTGTTGCAAGCGCCATGATCACGGAGCAGCGGTTGCTCCGTGATCATGGCGAATTTACATGGTATAAATCCCGTAAAAACGTTTAGAATTACGTGTAAGTGTCTTGAGAGAGAATGGGTAAAAAAGTCTGCATGACCAATTCGGATAGCGTTGTTGGTGCTGGTTTAAAAACCTTTCCATAAAATATGATGTAAATATTTTAATATTCGGAGTGACGGTTTTCTGATTTAGAAATAATGTTATCAAATAATAATTTAATAATGAGGTTTGTTTTAAAAAGAATCGTCATAGGTACGTAAATGAAGGACCCAAAATTATAGTTTTAGATTATAACTAGCCTTTGCCCGCGGCTTCGCCGCAGCCAAGAGCTACTTTTGAGTCTATAGGTATCTCAGGTTCCCGATATAGTAGCGGGATAAATTGTATACCAGTTAAAAAGTCTAGTCGAGATCTATCAAATAAAAAATGTTGCATTAAAATCCGTTCAATAGTTTTTGTGTGATTCGCGAACAAACAAACAGACAGAAAATCTAAAAAATCGTTTTGTGTTTAGACAGGGCTATATAGCCTAAATCAGTATTTTTTTCTCAAATATCTTAAATTTACAGACATAGCTATGTTGCAGCTTTATAATAGTATAGATTTATCACTGCTCGGTGAAGGTAAACATTGCCAGGAAATGCTTGCATGCATGTTTGAAAGCTTTTCTCAGTATAGACTGAGCCATCAAATAAAAAACTTGCATCAAAATCCGTTTAGTAGTGTTTGCGTGATGCGCGAACTGAGCGTCTTGTTATTATTTACTCAATAATTTATTTATTGAAAAATACACATAAAAAATATATACACACATATGATACTGTCTTTATTTGTTTAGTTAATTGTATACCATGGCTTTTAAAGGGTGTATACTATATACGAGTATACTGCATCCAACAGCATTCACCCGATCGTCAGGCCATCTGGTAGACACCGTCCTACGCTGTGCCATCTGACACGTGGTCGCTAGTCAAGAACTTTTCGTTCAAACAGTTGCTGGCTCGACAAGCGATGCGGCTTGCCAACTGTCAATTTAGCATGATGACCCGGCGGGCTGTGTGAGTCGGTCACTCTTGTGCTGTTACTGAATTCCCTATTACAGATTCGGTTACGTAGAGAAAAGCTTTCAAATATGCATGCAAGCATTTCCTGGCGATGTTTACCTTCACCGAGCAGTGATAAATCTATACTATTATAAAGCTGTAACATAGCTATGTCTGTAAATTTAAGATATTTGAGAAAAAATTACTGTAATAGGCGTGTCTAAACACAAAACGATTTTTTTAGATTTTTTGTCTGTTTGTTTGTTCGCGCATCACGCAAAAAACACTGAACGGATATTGATGCAACGTTTTTTATTTGATAGATTTCGATTAGACTTCAAAACTGGTATACATTTTATACCGCTACTATATCGAGAACCTGAGATACAACCTAAAAACTAGCTTTTCGTTGCGGCGGAGCCGCGGGCAAAGGCTAGTTGTAAATAAATACACACATAATTTCGAAAAATCCATAAAAGTCAGAGGTTACGCACGAGATCAGGACCTTGGACCAGGAATCGAACTTGATACCACTGTGTTAGCAGTCCTTAATTTTACCGCTAGGCTGTCAATACATAGTTCCACTGGCCCGCCAATAAATGCGGAGAGACGGCACACGGCGGGTTTCTTTAGTGGGTGAGGGCCCCACACTACCCTGTTCGTTGCCCCGAACGACGGGGTGTACGGATAGGAACATTTTTTCCCGCCTTAAAAAAAAAAGGGGCTATGACTACATATTAAAATTTTTGCAATATGTATGATCGAGCTATACGCGCGCCGTTTTTACTATCGATACTAACTTAAGTTTTTTCTTGTTATTTTTCTTAAGTTTCTTATTTTGTTATGTGTTTAGTTATTAGTTAATTGGTTTGTTATTTTTACATTTTCAGGGTTTTTTTTCTATTGCAAGTAGTGACAGACGAGCCACGGTCCGTCTGATGGTAAATGGTAACCGTCGCTCATGGACTCAACTATACCGAGAGTATTGTCAAGCCGCTGCTCACCATTTCATTTCACCGATATAAAATGAAAGAATAAACGGCTATCTCCTGCTACAGCCAAAACGCAACGATGTGATTCATGGCCGGTCACACGGGAGATGGTGGTACCAACCCACTGGGGCCCAATACCAAGTGAGTACTCCCATTTGGCACCCAGCCCTACCACCAGTCATGCAATGGATGATAATTGCTTACTTCCCTTAGTCGCCTCATACGAAACCCGTGGGAAAGAATGGGGTGGTGACACTTGTATTCTTAGTCCGTCACCACACGGACAATTAATAACGTTAGTGAATCTCGACTCTCTGAGAAACAATTAGATAGTTGTTTATATTTTACCTATGACTATATTTTGCAAAATGAATATGTTAGAGAGTTACAATAATTTAATATGAGGGTGCACAATTCAGTGATCATAGACTATATCAGAGTATTTATATAATCTCTCAATCTCTGCCTCTCTCTGTAGTACTTCCTCCCATTAACTGCCTCTTCCGAACTATTATAAAACTGTAACAGAGCTATGTCTGCACATTTAAGATATTTGAGAAAAAAATACTGAATTAATACAAATATTTTTTTTAGACTTGTCTGTCTGTTTATCTTTTTGTTCGTTCGCGCATCACGCAAACACTACTAAACGGATTTTGATGCAAGTTTTTTATTTGATGGCTCAGTCTATACTGAGAAAAGCTTTCAAACATGCATGCAAGCATTTCCTGGCAATGTTTACCTTCACCGAGCAGTGATAAATCTATACTATTATAAAGCTGCAACATAGCTATGTCTGTAAATTTAAGATATTTGAGAAAAAAATACTGATTTAGGCTATATAGCCCTGTCTAAACACAAAACGATTTTTTAGATTTTCTATCTGTTTGTTTGTTCGCGAATCACACAAAAACTATTGAACGGATTTTAATGCAACATTTTTTATTTGATAGATCTCGATTAGACTTTTTAACTGGTATACAATTTATCCCGCTACTATATCGGGAACCTGATATACCTATAGACTCAAAAGTAGCTCTTGGCTGCGGCGAAGCCGCGGGCAAAGGCTAGTTATAATCTAAAACTATAATTTTGGGTCCTTCATTTACGTACCTATGACGATTCTTTTTAAAACAAACCTCATTATTAAATTATTATTTGATAACATTATTTCTAAATCAGAAAACCGTCACTCCGAATATTAAAATATTTACATCATATTTTATGGAAAGGTTTTTAAACCAGCACCAACAACGCTATCCGAATTGGTCATGCAGACTTTTTTACCCATTCTCTCTCAAGACACTTACACGTAATTCTAAACGTTTTTACGGGATTTATACCATGTAAATTCGCCATGATCACGGAGCAACCGCTGCTCCGTGATCATGGCGCTTGCAACAGTGCCGAAATATCGGAAACTCGTAAGTAAAAATCACGGAGCAGCGGTTGCTCCGTGATCATGGCGAATTTACATGGTATAAATCCCGTAAAAACGTTTAGAATTACGTGTAAGTGTCTTGAGAGAGAATGGGTAAAAAAGTCTGCATGACCAATTCGGATAGCGTTGTTGGTGCTGGTTTAAAAACCTTTCCATAAAATATGATGTAAATATTTTAATATTCGGAGTGACGGTTTTCTGATTTAGAAATAATGTTATCAAATAATAATTTAATAATGAGGTTTGTTTTAAAAAGAATCGTCATAGGTACGTAAATGAAGGACCCAAAATTATAGTTTTAGATTATAACTAGCCTTTGCCCGCGGCTTCGCCGCAGCCAAGAGCTACTTTTGAGTCTATAGGTATATCAGGTTCCCGATATAGTAGCGGGATAAATTGTATACCAGTTAAAAAGTCTAATCGAGATCTATCAAATAAAAAATGTTGCATTAAAATCCGTTCAATAGTTTTTGTGTGATTCGCGAACAAACAAACAGATAGAAAATCTAAAAAATCGTTTTGTGTTTAGACAGGGCTATATAGCCTAAATCAGTATTTTTTTCTCAAATATCTTAAATTTACAGACATAGCTATGTTGCAGCTTTATAATAGTATAGATTTATCACTGCTCGGTGAAGGTAAACATTGCCAGGAAATGCTTGCATGCATGTTTGAAAGCTTTTCTCAGTATAGACTGAGCCATCAAATAAAAAACTTGCATCAAAATCCGTTTAGTAGTGTTTGCGTGATGCGCGAACGAACAAAAAGATAAACAGACAGACAAGTCTAAAAAAAATATTTGTATTAATTCAGTATTTTTTTCTCAAATATCTTAAATGTGCAGACATAGCTCTGTTACAGTTTTATAATAGTTCGGAAGAGGCAGTTAATGGGAGGAAGTACTACAGAGAGAGGCAGAGATTGAGAGATTATATAAATACTCTGATATAGTCTATGATCACTGAATTGTGCACCCTCATATTAAATTATTGTAACTCTCTAACATATTCATTTTGCAAAATATAGTCATAGGTAAAATATAAACAACTATCTAATTGTTTCTCAGAGAGTCGAGATTCACTAACGTTATTAATTGTCCGTGTGGTGACGGACTAAGAATACAAGTGTCACCACCCCATTCTTTCCCACGGGTTTCGTATGAGGCGACTAAGGGAAGTAAGCAATTATCATCCATTGCATGACTGGTGGTAGGGCTGGGTGCCAAATGGGAGTACTCACTTGGTATTGGGCCCCAGTGGGTTGGTACCACCATCTCCCGTGTGACCGGCCATGAAGCACATCGTTGCGTTTTGGCTGTAGCAGGAGATAGCCGTTTATTCTTTCATTTCATATCGGTGAAATGAAATGGTGAGCAGCGGCTTGACAATACTCTCGGTATAGTTGAGTCCATGTGCGACGGTTACCATTTACCATCAGACGGACCGTGGCTCGTCTGTCACTACTTGCAATAGAAAAAAAACCCTGAAAATGTAAAAATAACAAACCAATTAACTAATAACTAAACACATAACAAAATAAGAAACTTAACAAAAATAACAAGAAAAAACTTAAGTTAGTATCGATAGTAAAAACGGCGCGCGTATAGCTCGATCATACATATTGCAAAAATTTTAATATGTAGTCATAGCCCCTTTTTTTTTTAAGGCGGGAAATAATGTTCCTAACCGTACACCCCGTCGTTCGGGGCAACGAACAGGGTAGTTTGGGGCCCTCACCCACTAAAGAAACCCGCCGTGTGCCGTCTCTCCGCATTTATTGGCGGGCCAGTGGAACTATGTATTGACAGCCTAGCGGTAAAATTAAGGACTGCTGACACAGTGGTATCAAGTTCGATTCCTGGTCCAAGGTCCTGATCTCGTGCGTAACCTCTGACTTTTATGGATTTTTCGAAATTATGTGTGTATTTATTTACAACTAGCCTTTGCCCGCGGCTCCGCCGCAACGAAAAGCTAGTTTTTAGGTTGTATCTCAGGTTCTCGATATAGTAGCGGTATAAAATGTATACCAGTTTTGAAGTCTAATCGAGATCTATCAAATAAAAAACGTTGCATCAAAATCCGTTCAGTGTTTTTTGCGTGATGCGCGAACAAACAAACAGACAAAAAATCTAAAAAAATCGTTTTGTGTTTAGACACGCCTATTACAGTAATTTTTTCTCAAATATCTTAAATTTACAGACATAGCTATGTTACAGCTTTATAATAGTATAGATTTATCACTGCTCGGTGAAGGTAAACATCGCCAGGAAATGCTTGCATGCATGTTTGAAAGCTTTTCTCTACGTAACCGAATCTGTAATAGGGAATTCAGTAACAGCACAAGAGTGACCGACTCAAACAGCCCGCCGGGTCATCATGCTAAATTGACAGTTGGCAAGCCGCATCGCTTGACGAGCCAGCAACTGTTTGAACGAAAAGTTCTTGACTAGCGACCACGTGTCAGATGGCACAGCGTAGGACGGTGTCTACCAGATGGCCTGACGATCGGGTGAATGCTGTTGGATGCAGTATACTCGTATATAGTATACACCCTTTAAAAGCCATGGTATACAATTAACTAAACAAATAAAGACAGTAGCATATGTGTGTATATATTTTTTATGTGTATTTTTCAATAAATAAATTATTAAGTAAATAATAAAAAGACCAAAAAACATTTTAGACCTATTTTTTTTTAGTAATAAAACATGCTCAGCTACTTTTTAAAGTATATTATTCACAAATAAAAAATAGATCTAAAATGTTTAAAAAAAAAACGCGCCATCATATAGTATGAATTTTAATTGCAAACTTAAACTTACTATATTGGATGCATGTAATGCTTGCCGATAGATGGCGTTGGTCGTAAGACAAATGTGATTAGGAAATTGGGATGATCGAAAGATCAGTAGGGTAGCTTAGTGTCTTATAGCTCTTCCCCGGATTGGAAAAGACTCGGGTTCGATTCCCGCTCCTACTAAAAAATCTCTTTTTCCTTATTCACAAATAATGTATACTTTAAAAAGACCAAAAAAGTTGACCGTTATTCCATTTTCAATGATCTACAAAACATGGCGGGCTGTCTGCTCTGGCGTGTTAATAAAAAATAATGGTAGAGATACTCGTATATCCTTGTATTTTTGAATTTTGAAGACATCTAACTCTGACAGACTTATGTAACGTTTCAGTATTGGCTTACTTAAAGTTGTAATAATTTGAATAATTTATAATGTTAAACACAAAGTGGAAAATGTGAAATCGAAAATAACAGTCACGAGCAGGATTTGAACCTGCATCTCCTGGATACCGTCCAGATGCTTTGCCAATTCAGCCATCGTGACAATTGCTCCTGACTGCTAATTTCGATAACACATTCATATTTAACTTCTTAATTTTTTTTTAAAAGACTACACTTTGTACTTGGCGAGCGACACAAAGTATGTCCAAACTCCGAACAACGCTGTCTGGGTCACACTTAAATTGTCCTGCGTGTCGTTGAATCGTACGCACATACTCGTAACTACATGGGAGGTTGGTGTCCAAACCATTAACTCGACTAACGTTCTACCAAAGAAGTCGAGGAAAATCATAAAAAGGAAAGGAACACTATACGTGTATCTCCAGTAAATATAGTAAATGTTTTAAAACTTAAGGCTCTGTCCACCAAGTAGTTTTTTATAACTACTAATACATTATTTTTATTATTGATTAGAGTGGTTTAAATACTTAGGCCATGTTCTGACCTGTGACCTTCGGGATGACAACGATATAGAAAGGGAGAGACGGGCGCTCGCGGACAGGTGTAACATGTTCGCGCGGAGTTTCGCCAAGTGGAGCGCAGATGTAAAAATATCTTTATTTAAGGCATACTGCCAATGTTTCTATACCTGCCAGTTATGGGTGAACTTCCGTAGGACCTCTATAAGTACCATGAGAGTACAGTACAATGACGCGTTCCGTATCCTCATGAAACACCCGCGTTACTGTAGCGCGTCGAGAATGTTTGCTGAGGCGCGAGTGCCCGACTTTGTCGCTGTTGTGAGGAGTCGTATCGCATTCTTTTGGAATCGATTGCTATCTCACAACACTATACTGTAGACTATTTGTGAGGACTACACGTGCCCAATAGTAAAATATTGGTTAATGTTACACCTGGACGCAAACCGAAAGTAGTCAAATAGTTTTACTTTATTCTATTCTACACTATTTTATTGTTATTTTTGTCTATTTTATATTATTTACCATTTTGTTATGTTAATATGGGATTTATAGCTGAATAAATAAACAATTATTATTATTATTATTACCCGGCTTCGCTCGCGTCATAGTGATAAATCTATTTTGGATAGGAATTGCGCAAAATCCTCTTTAGTACTCATATACCATATCAAAGAAACCCAAATGTAAAATGTTCACGATCATAGCCCCAGGAGTTTGGGCTGTGCGTTATATGTCAGTCAGTAAGTTAGTTACTCTTTCATATATACAGAGATATACGCATAATGTAGCATAGACGGGCTCTAACCACTTGTTTAATTGAATTGACTCGATTATACCGACTCTTAACTTACCTGTATATTTTATTTCTTTAAAATCAGTTTATTTGTTAGGTCTTTATACCAAAAAACAACTATCTCTATTTATTCTTACGCGAGATATGGTTACTTCCAAAATAGGACAGCTCCCTATTTTTTGTTTAGCGATCGTGTAATAAATTATAAACCGATTGAAAAAGAAATACTAAAGTTATAATATTTTGACGTTGACTCGTGAAATCTATCAACCCGCACGTGGTAAGCGTGGTCCACTATGACCTTAAATTCCTTCTCACATCATAAGAAGATGTGAAAAAAATTAACAATATTCTGCGAGTCATGAAGACCATTTCTATACAGCCTTGGATAAGATATACACTCTATAATGAAGTTGTTTGTTGTGTATATCGAGTTCGATAAGTGATTACAAGGCTTTACTGCGTAGGCGGTCTTAAGAAGACTACGGCGTAGCAGCTACGACGTAAAGCCACTATGAATAGATTTTGATATCTCACAATTTATTCAAAATATATTTTCTCTTAAATATCTCCAGGCTCCGATTTTATCTAGTGGATTCCAAAGTTGTACCCAGAGAGAACAAATTAATGGGATGATAAATTCACCCTAAAATAGCTGCAATACTTACTGCCTTGCTTCATGCGCCATTTAGTAATGAATGTGGTAATTCAAAACATTTTACACATATTTTTTTAATGACTATGATAAATATTTGCGATTTATATAATAGATAATTAGTTATAAGATAATATTTTGTACACCATTTGTATTGGTATATATTTGTATTACATAGAGAGCATTTTTGATCTGTATTTTAGCACTTGACATGCTCAGCTACTTTAAAGATCGTAAAGACTAAATATGATGTGGAGATTGGGAGTAGCCGTTGGTCAGTGCGACGGTTTAGCGATTATAGCACTTCCCCGGATTGGAAGGGACGCAGGTTCGATTCCCGCTCGCACTAATGTTCTCTTTTTCCACATTTTCACAAATACATATAATTTGTTCTACATAGAGAGCATGTTTAAAAATCTCAATTAATATTGTAACATTGAATGTACCAACGATCTAAAAATATTTAATTATGATTACTATTATTAAGGTGACAAGCTATGTCATTCCCCGTATAAAATAATAATATATGTGTAAATTCAGTTTAAAAAATAATTCTAAATTCCATCGGAATTCGTTCAGCCGTTTTAATGTGATTAAATAAAGAAATCTTCACGTAAAAGTTTCAATTGTATTTGGGTCTGTGTGATGACGGACTACAATTGTCATCACCTCATTCTTTTCCGCGGGTGTCGTACGAGACGACTGAGGGAGGTAAGGTTACTTGTTAATTACGCCATTGGTATTGCTGGTGATAGGGCTGGGTACCAAGTGGGAGTATTCACTTGTTATTTGGCCCGAGCACGGTCACTATCACCGTATTCCGTGTGATCGACCATGAAAAACCTCAGTGTCTTTTGATTGCAGTGAGAGATAGCCATATTCATTAATTTCCCATCAGCAAAATAGTGAGCTTGGCAGTACTCTTAGTGTTGGTGAGTCCATGAGCGGCGGTTTCTAACCATCAGCTGGGACGGGGCTCGTCTACTACCATAGGAAATGATAATAAGTATGTGCCGTGTAGGTCGACCTAGCATGCGGTATGTGTTAAGGAGGTAATCTGTATTATAGATTAATTTTGAGCACTTGACATGCGCGTCTGATACATATACCTAATGGATGACTTAGACGGTAAGAATGTGGTTTATAATTTGACTACTAATTCACTACACTAATATAATGTTATTTATTACAAATCTGCGATTGATGAAGACCGAGGTTCAAATTCCAGACAGAGTTATCTGTTTCTATCCTAACTACTATAAAACTGTAACAATGCTGTGCCTGTACATTTAATATATTTGAGAAAAAATGAGTGTATTAACACAAAAAAAGTAGTTTTTTTAGATTTTTTGTCGCGAAATGCGCGAACAAACAAACGTTCTCGCCAAAAACTACTGAACGGATTATGATGCAACTTATTATTTGATATTTAATAACTCTTGTTAGTAGTCTTGAGTTAAAAACTGGTACTTACCTATAAATTTTATCCCGCTACTATATCGGGAACCTGAGATATAACCTTAAAACTAGCTTTAAATAATATATAAATATTTACGGACATTTCACACAACATCCTCTGGTCCCAAACTAAGCTTAACGCTTGTGCTATGGATACCAGGTGACAGATATAATACCTATATTACTTTTTTTTTGTAAATACATATATACCTATCATAGATAGAAAACACCCAGACGCAGTACAAAAATATCTGTGTTTATCACACAAATAATTGTCCTGTGGGAAGGGAAATAAGTGGGAATCGTACCCACGACCTCGTACACGGAAGTCGGTATAGGCTAGTGTTTAATATTTTGTTTACTTCGTGTGATACGCAGTCATTCATAAACTGTATGGCTGATTCTTGCCTCAGAAGACGTATAATCTAAACGATGCTTTGAGTCGCCCTTTAGAAAAACCAGTCGACCTCACGATAATCGATTCACACGAGATCGTAAACCATGAATCTTACAGCCACTTACCAGCTTTTCAGGTCACACTGTAAATAGATATTAGCCTAAACTAATAGCACAGTGTTAATTCTATGATGAATTGGTCGGCTGCATCGGATGTACCAGACTCACAGAATATCCAGAAAAGTAACCATATAATATTTCTATTTTGATTTTTCGTTTGGTGAGTGGAATTGGCGGTGATGGTGAACCACACTCTCCCCTCAATGCGGGTTGCTTACTATTTAGGCTTGCATTACAAACGAAGGTGAACGTATAAATTATGGTAATTATTTATTCCTCATATATCAGTAAATTAAACAAACACAGAATAAATTTATTATTTATTTAGATATTTTTATATATATTTTTAGCATTTGACATGCTTAGCCATATAAATCAACACAAAGTGTGAAAATGTGAAATCGAAAATAACAGTCACTTGCTGGAGTCACACTTTGTGTTGAATTTTATTATTTGTTAAATATGCTAAACGCGGCAATAAAATTCCGTAAAGTTTAATTATTTGACGGAAATTCTTTTCCGCATTATAATTTGGACTCATTTATGCCAAAATGTATCAACCCACAAAACCCCAAAAATTAGTTAACGACACCAAACTTTTGATGGTGGTTAACATTCAGCAAAAAAGCCGAGAATCTATTCATATATCGTATAAAAAAAAACATTTATGAAAAACACACATGCATTATATACATGAAACTCATATTTTAAATATCATTTTCTTGAAAACAATTTTTCAGGGACATTTTGACATGTCTCAATTATTGTAGGATTATTTCATGAAATAGTTAGGTTTGGTTAGATTACGTTTTATAAATGGTCGGACTAATTTTATGATCTGGATACGACATATATATTACAAGCGTTGATTTCTCGCAGGTCAATCAAAGAAAAATCTCTATGATTTTGGAAAAACTATAGGTAATTATTATTTTGATATATGTATGAGTTTCTCTGAAGGTTTATACAGCATAGGCTATGAAATAACATTTTCGCGACTTAATTACAAATCTTGATTCGTTTACTTATAAAATGTTTAATTAGGTTTAAATACAAACTATATTTAAAAGTTCTCCGAACAACCCGTATAATAAAAATTCAAACATCAACGTTTGATATCATGTCAATCAACATTTAGCCACGATTAATGTACGATTTCATGATGCATCCCAAAACCAAACAACATCAGCGCCTCTAACGGTGGATTATGTAACTATTTTAAGATATGACACTGACGCTGCTCATATCATCTAAACATCAAAATAATGCTGAATAATAATCTGGCTAGCCCAATCGTGACATGGAAGTAAAATTTTCTTTTTCATGAAACAACCATTTTATGAAATGGTTGGCCACGTAATGAAGCGACCAATTCTATGATATGGCCACGAAATACTATTTATTTTTAAAATCAGTAGATTAATCAATATTTGTGTTTTTGTCATTATTATCAAGTTATTATTATTATTATTACTTTTTACTCATTGTTTCTTTTTTCTTGTGCGTGCTAGTTTCTCATCCGTACCCCACTAACAAGGCCTTCATTGAAAATCAGCGTTGCAGTGTAAATATACGTATGTATCGTTGCACTGCAACATTAGCGCTGAATGAAAACCTTATTGTCACTATGTACGAATATATGTTTACCTACTCGTTAATAGCATCCTAATTTTATGGACGGGACTCGTGGCGTAGTCGGTAGTGTAACCTACTTCCGTGTACGAGGTCGTGGGTTCGATCCCCACTCAGGACAATTATTTGTGTGATGAACACATATATTTGTACTGCGTCTGGGTGTTTTCTATCTATTATATGTATGTATTTACAAAAAAAAAAAATAGTAATATTATGTATTATATCCGTAATCTGGTACCCACAGCACAAGCGTTAAGCTTAGTTTGGGACCAGAGCACGTTGTGTGAAAATGTCCGTGAATATTTATTTATTATTTTTTTCCGTGTGCCGCCGGCTTTAGAATTGTCCCACCCCTTTCCACCCATGGGAGTCGTAAGAGCCGACTGAGGGAATACCGACGGAGTGGGAAACAGCACTCCTTCGAGTATTAACAACATCCACTGCGATCGCCAACCCGCCTGCCAAGCGTGGCGATTACGGCACTATCCCCCATTCTTGGGGAGGCCTATGTCCAGCAGTGGACTTTAAAAGGCTGATGGATGGATGACTTATTTATTTATTGTAGTTATTATATCATTTTATGTTTATCATGCTAACCCATATTTTAGTGCAGAGATGGCGGAGTGGCCCGAGTGTTGTGGGTTCGATTCCCACACAGTACAGCTCTTTATGTGATTCACAAATGATTGTTGTATGTCTGGGTATAATTGTGTCCGTGAAATTGTATGTTTGTAAAGTCCCTCACGATACAAGAATTATACTTAAGTGCTGGGTGTTGTCTTAAAAATAATAGTTTTCTTTCTAGTGTGGATCATGAAGTTTCTAGTTCAAATCCCGGGTCAACCTAACAAACCCACTGAAGGAATGTAATATAGTTCCGGTGGCCCGCCAATAAAGGCGGAGAGATGGCACACGGCGGGTTTCTTTAGTGGGTGAGGGCCCCACACTACCCTGTTCGTTGCCCCGAACGACGGGGTGTGCGGTTAAGAACATTTTTTCCCGCCTTAACAAAAAAAAAAAGAGTGTGTTTCGCCTTCGTGTCTCAGAAAGCATAAATTCGTATTGCAATGGCGTCCCATCTGCATTTATGACAGTAAGGAGTGTATACATCTCCTATATACATGGCTAGTGTATCTTGACACTGGCTGCCTTTATCAAACTTACAGTCTGCGTCATTATAACATTAGTACATTAACATCACGGCTATTTAGTACAAAACGCAGACTGCTTCAATATTTACCATGAAAACGATTACGTATTTACGATTCATGATATCTCCATTACAAGTGCATATTGCACAATCAACTTATAACTACTGCATGAGTGAGCTGCCTTATAATAAATGCTGATTATCCGCCTAATGTAGCAGTAATAGTATGCAGTAACTATATAGTGTATATATTTGCGATGCGCGGTTTTACTCGCGTTAACGTCACTGATCCGCCACCGTAGAGCGAGCAGGTATGAAAGAGAGTATTGGTGTAAAAATGCGAAAGGAATGCTCCGACGGTTCGGTCATCTGGAAAGAATGCCGGACGAGTGACTGATTAAGAAGATATATAATGCAAAAGTGGAAGGATGTAGGTACAGGGGGAGGCCGAGACTCACCTACGATCATGAATTGAAGGAAGGTGGAGTCAGGAGTCTCCGAAACCGGCCAGCGTGTATGAAGAGAATTATAAATGTTGAGGAAGCGAGAGATGTATGCAAGAATAGAGCCTTTTGGTACTCTGTTCTCTCTGCCCACCCCGCAAGGGATATGGCGTGATGATAAGTAAGTAAGTATCCGCCACCGTAGGTCATTGCGTAATGTTATATATAGCTTATGTAACTTTCGAACCAGCAGTTTTCTAATAATGAAAGTATTATTGCAATCTGTTTAGTTGTTCGTTTAGTTTACTAGCGTATTACCCGTGACTTCACTTCTAGTGCGGTCCTTTTATGTCTCATGTTTTCTTTGTAATACCACCGAACCAAACAAGTATAATGACTAGGCCCACATTTAGAATTTTCTAAATCGTTTTCTCTGTCCGGTGAAGAAAAACGTCGTATGGAAACTTACAAGAGCATTAGACTCGGGCCACACTAATGGACAACGCTAATGTACATCATCGCGATAATTAACAGTGTTTCCGATTAGTGCAGCTCGAGCATAGGGGAGTCTACACACCAAAGTCGCCGTCTCCGCTGACGCAGCCCAGCGGGCTCGTGTCAGCGGCATTGTTTCCAAAAACTACGTCGGCGAGTTGCACCCGCGTATTATCCAACAATTTGTGGAGACATATCAGCGGCATGTCCCAACTAGAGTCTACATACCAGTCTGGAACTCCACCAACACAGTCCTTCAGGCTGGTTTCCACGGCATTATTTCCAAAAATAATTAATCTCAATTACTAGTAGTAGAGCTTTGCTTATCTCAGCATGAATGGGCTGGCTCTATGGGAAAGTTCCACCTTCTCACAGAAGATCAGGGTGAAACAACAATAGGTACTCCAATCATTATGTTTCATACGGTGATTTTCTCAATATTATCCTTCCCCACCTTTCCATATCTATCTACCGTCTATCCTTTTCCATTAAGATGGCGACGCGTGAGTACGGTAACCGCTTACTATCAAGAGGGCCGTATTCTTGTTTGCCATCCAAGTACAATAAAAAATTATAATATCCAACTTGTACAAGATGTGAAGCCGCCCAAGAACCCACCGACAATAAAGCCGCTGGCTGCTGCTGGCGTCGGGTCGGCGACTTTGGTATGTAGACTGCCTAAGAGATACTTTCACCGGCTTCTCAAGTCTGCCAACCCGTTCTGGGCCAGCGGGTCTATGGTCTAAATTACTCCGTTCCGAGGAAACACCCGTACCCTACAGCTAACGCGACAGCTCTGGGTGTAAACAAAGCCCGTTAATTGTACTTAGAGCTTGTGATGCCCCTCGAAACAATGGAATTATTCCCTAATATATGCCAGGCACTTGGTATTGTTGAATACTATTTGTAATATGTTGGCAATAGATCTATCGAGAAAAAAAGTATCACCGCTCAATTCTTGCAAATTCCTCATTATCTATTATTGTGATACATTAACAACTGTAGCTTATTAACTTTCTTTAAGCACGCATGATGCTTGGTAATTTAGTAAAACAATTGCGAAAATAGTACTTAAAGACATTTTCAATCTTTAAATTAAATTTATGTCACTGGTACCTGAAACAAACTGAACTCTTATCACTGACGTCTGATATCAAAATAATCAATAATCCATTTAATGATACCTTCATAATAATTATTTATAAGTCAGTGTAAACACCGCCGGGAAACAGAGCTAGTGTAGATGGACGATTTATCTTCCAATCACAAAGGAATAATACGTTCAATTTAAACTGTTTTTCTTCAGGTTTGGCGTGCTAACAAAGAAAATATTGATGTAAGTTTAAATCCGATTTAATGTCCGATTGAATTAGAGGTTTTCCGATATAAACCATGAAAACTGTTCTTTTGTAAACTGAGCTTCTAGAAGCGCGGTCAACGACGTTACGCGCAATACCTATGTAACTAACTACACAAGATACTCTCATTTAATTTAAACTACAAAAATCTGTCCATATAAGCTTAAATATTTATAGCTCTTTTATGACGTATTAAGATTTAAAAATACCCCAACAATGTTTTCTATTACAGAGTAATATAAATCAAAATCCATATGCGCTATTTAACAATGATACAAAGTTTTAAATTTCATACTAAAATTGACCTAAAATACAAAAACAGCGTTTAAAAAACCACAGATTACAAATTGCATTCCAAAATAAAATACACGAAATATGAATGCGTTCTGTTTCTAAATATAGATTAAATATAGAAGGTATATTCACCTGAAGTTTTCGTATTCAGTGTCGCCGGCTCAGCACCGGGCACTGCATGTCGTTGATAAGAAACACAGACACTGTCTTGGTGGTTCAGAATGTACCTCGCTCGGGCAAGGCGCGGTCTGGACTGAACGCCCGCCGCGCCCGACAGCGAACCCGGTCGATACACAACAGGTCTCTATGCGTGCGCCGAAATGTAAACACACGTCTGCAAAACTCACTACTAATGGACCTAAATCCGTATTGGAGCAAACGGGAATACTACAATACATCACTCTTAAAAAATGCATCCATAGGTATACGTGCCTCTGCGGCCTAGCAGTAGTTAATGCGACTGTGGTTCATGGAGCCACGAATGAATCCCGGGATGAGCGAACAAAAACTTATTGGGATTTTCCGTCCAAAAAATCTCTCTATGTCAGAAAGTTGGAAGTGTTCCTCTGTGCCTCGAAAAGTGATTAAAACGTTGGTCCTGGACCTGACATCTATCCGCTCGTGGCGGAATGCTGTCCTCCTCACTCTCATAGGAGAGTGAGGAGCAGAGAGTGCACTTGTGTGCACACACTTGCGCACTATAATACCTCCTAATCGGCTAGTGTCAAAGGACACTAACTGCTGTGACCGAAATCGGTCAGGAGATCATTATTAGTTCATTACGTATGTGCACTAATTTTTACGAACACAACGTTTGTACGACCAGTGTGTGTTACCAGTGTGTGTTACCAGTGATGACATATGGAACAGAGACGTGGTCTCTGAATGTTAGCCTCGTATCAAGGCTGCAAGTCGCTCAGCGGGCCATGGAGCGGGCTATGCTTGGTATTTACCTACGTAATCGTATCCGTAATACGGAGATCCATAGGAGAACGAGAGTAACCGACTAAGCCCACCGGGTCAGCATGCTGAAGTGGTAATGGGCAGGCCACATCACTCGACGAACCGACAACCGTTTGGGAAGAAAGGTTATCGAGTGGCGACCGCGTATCGGACGGCCCCGCGTAGGACGGCCTCCTACCAGGTGGAACGATGATTTGGTCAAAGTCCCAGGCACAGGACCGTTCGCTGTGGCGTTCTCTTGGGGAGGCCTATGTCCAGCAGTGGACGATGAAAGGCTGATGGATGGATGGATGGATGGAAGAAGAGGGTTTGGATCTCACATAAGTTACCTACCGTTGTTTCACGTTGATCTTCTCTGATAGGGTGGTACTATCTCAATCGAGGAAGCCTATTCATGCTGAAACATGTGAGGCTCTAATAAAATAGTCTCATAATAAGTGAAGAGGTTTTATGAAAAATCGTTCAAAAAGAAAAATTACTATTAGACAGAGAAATGTGAAATTAGTAAAATAGCATAATTTCGATCTATTTTGATATTGATAAGACGAGAAATATCAATAGACGGGCCTCGTGGCGTAGTCGATAGTGCAAACGACATCCATGCACGAGGTCGTGGCTTCGATTCCCACTCAGGTCAATTATTTGTGTGATGAACACAGATATTTGTACTGCGTCTGGGTGTTATTTATCTAATATGTATGTATAAAAAAAAAAGTAATATATGTTTTATATCCGTAATCTGATACCCATAGCACAAGCGTTAAGCTTAGTTTGGAATCAGAGGACGTTGTGTGAAATGTCCGTGAATATTTATATATAAGAGTTTATCCTTAATAATAAAATTTATAAGAGTAATTTCCACAGTGTTTACAAAAACTGGTATACTTTGTTTTTTATTTGTGTTTGTGTCTAATAGTTCAGTAGGTGCTGCTGTGTGGATTCCTATTACTAGAATATCCAAATGCCCATCTACCTGTTCAGTATTTACTGGAGAGTCAATAGCTATTTTAGAATTAAATTTGTAAAATCACAATTATATTTTCAGAATTTAAAAGTTGCCTTCAATTTATTTTGTTCAACCCCTTACAAACAAAAATTAGATATCTTATTTCATCTATCTATACTATTACAAAGTTGTAACAGAGCTGTGTCTGTACATTTAAGATATTTGAGAAAAAAATACTGTATTAGGCTATAAGTGTCTGGACACAAAACAATTTTTTTTAGATTTTTTGTCAGTTTATCTGTTTGTCTGTTTGTTAGTTCGCGCATCACGCAAAAACTACTGAGCAGATTTTGATGCAACTTTTTTATTTGATAGATCTCGATTAGACTTAAAAACTGGTATACATTTTGTGTGACAGAACAAGTAACACTCAACATAACTAACAAATTAGAAGAGAAATTTACCATATTGGAAGAAAACATCAAACCTTGAAAGAAAAAGTTGAACAACAAGAAAAAAGAATTCAATTGATGGAAAAACAAGCCAGGCAAAGAAACATAATTTTCTTTGGTATTGAAGAGAGTGAGACATCCTATCATAACTTGGAGAACAATATATTGCAATTCATAAGTGAAAAATTGTTCTTAAAATTGGATTGTAGAGATATTCAAGAAACAAAGAAAGTGAGGAAAAAAGGTGGTAAACCGCGACCAATAATTGTCACCTTTTCTACCCTTGGCTTAAAGATCATCATCGCATTCTCAAGCAAAAAAGATTATTAAAAGACACCCAATATTACTTGAATGAAGATTACCCTAAATACATATTAGAAAAAAGGAAAGAACTACAGGAAGAAGCAAATAGAGAGCGCGAGAAAGGAAATAAAGTCATGATAAAATACGATAAACTTGTCATATTAAAATCAAACAACAAAAGAACACTGATGACTTCACCAGAGTCAGATCCCAATTCTTAAGCATTAGTTGGTAAAAGTACAACAAGACCCATCAAGAAAAACAAAATAAAACAATCAAACCCATCTATACCCAGATCAAACAGTGTCTCAGAAGGAGTTCTAAAACCAAGCATACTAAGCTACTTAGTAAACAATAACGTCAACACACCACATAACCAAACCAACGACAATACAACCAATAACTTACAAACATAGCAACCAACTCCTCCCTCCCTCAACGATGCAACATTTAATCAATTTCAACTAAGCAACGAAAACCATCTTCCAATCCGGCTGGTCACCGTGGAAGATCAAGACCAAAACCCTCTAAAGAAGTCATCTCAAACTTTTTCAATAATAAAAAATGCAACACAAACCCACGAAATACTCAACTCAACTAAAAAGAAGAAAGATCAGCTCTACATAGTAACTTACAACGTCAGAACTTTATCTACTTACGAACGCTTAATCGAACTTAGCGAAGCACTCATCAGAGTCAAATATGATATAATTGGATTGTGTGAAATAAGGAGGACGGGTAACCGGATAGAAGAATATAACAAATTCATACTATGCCACACGGGACACACACCTGGTAAACATGGAGACGGTTTCATAATAAATAAAACCCGCAAGAACTGGATTGAAAGTTTCATGGGCATAAATGCTAGAGTAGCATTATTGAACTTAAACATACAAGGAATGCCCATGTCAATTATACAAATATACGAACCGACTGAAACAGCATGTGAAGAAGAGATTAACACCTTCTACTCAATGTCAATAGGGCCTTAAACCAAGCTTACAAGAACTTTATAATAATGGGTGATTTTAACGCGAAAATAGGTGAAGCAAGACTAGAAATGAATCTGTCAAAAACAATGGTCATGGCAAATAGTATACAGAGAAGAATATCAGTGGACAATGAAACTCTGAAATATACAGAGAAATACATCTACCTTGGAAAACAAATTAGTTTCAACAGAAAACAAAATGAACTAGAAGTAGAACGAAGAGTACAAAATACTTGGAACAAGTACTGGTCCTTAAAAGAGATATTCAAAAGTAACATGACAACAAATATCAAAACAAAAGTCATGATGTCACGCCTCCTACCTTATCTAACCTACGCATGTCAAACATGGAAATTTACATCCAAATTAAAAAGCAAAATCACTACCTGCCAACGCGGAATAGAACGAAGTATGCTTAATATTAAAAAGATGTAAAAAATTCGTCACACAAAAATTAGAGAAACCACCAAAGCCACAGATGCTCTAACCTACACTAAGAAACTAAAATGGAAGTAGGTTGGGACGTAGCGAGGCTAAAGGACGACAGATGGACCAACAGGGTAACAATCTGGAAGGGTCCAATCGGCAAACGTCTCAAAGGCAAACCCCTCACGAGATGGGCAGACGACTTGATAAAAATAGCTGGTACCTACTGGCCACAAATAGCTCAAGATAGAGACACATGTTATTCTTTAGAGGAGGCCTTCACCTTCACTTGAGGGGGGGTTCATGCAAACAAACTTCTATATTATTACTTAGATTTTCAACATTCTTTAAAAATAAGTGAAAACGTGTAAATAACATAACTATTTTTATTTTCTCTTTAAAATATGTATGTATCCTACATTTTGCATGAAATAAAAGGCTTATTATTATTATTCCTTTATTTACAATTATTTTTCCACTTAATACATTTTTAAATATAAATATATTATAAAAAATAACAAAATATTTAAAAATATAAAAAGTGCGTAAACCCACCGGCAGCGAGTACAAGGACCAAACTGTCAGTGGTTAGGGTTCCAGAGACAGGAACTCCCTCACGATGCGTGCCGTGTCCAGAAGTACCGCCTTCTGTATCAGACCCTTAACCCAGACACCTAACGTGAGCCTCTTGAGATGTTGATCGAGGCTCTTGGCTATCAGTCCGTTAACTGTAACAACTATAGGTACAATGATAGCCGAATCCACATTCCACATGTCAACAATCTCGTGCGCCAAGTCCAGATACTTCATCTGTTTATTTTTCGGCCTTCACGAGATTCTCGTCATGCGGAATGGTGATATCAACAATCATTGCTTGGCGCTCAGATCGATCAATCACCACAATATCAGGTTTGTTGGCCACAACAGTCCTGTCTGTGATGATTGATCGATCCCAGTACAGCGTGATACGACCGTTTTCGAGAACTGGCTCAGCTGTATACCTGTAGTAAGGTACCTCGACGTCCACAAGCCCGTATTTCAGAGCAAGTTGTTGGTGGATGATCCTGGCTACTTGGTTATGTCTGTGCAAGTACTCGCCGTTAGCAAGACGAGAACAACCCGAGACAATATGCCTAAGGGACTCACCTGGAGGGTAGCAGGCACGGCAGATATCGGCAGTACCGTCCCTAAGGATATGTCTCCGGTAGTTGTTCGTCATGATAACTTCGTCAGCAATTGCACAGACAAAACCTTCGGTTTCCCCAAAGAGGTTACCAAAACGTAGCCAGGACACGGAAGCTAAGAAGTCTACATCAGGCCCGTGTAGGACCCGGTAGAAACTTCCGTGGAGCTCCTTGCTCTGCCATACGGCCCTGCGTTCATCAGTACTCAGCACTACTGGTCTGCGCCAGTTCTCCTTAGCCAAGGAGCGTGGAGTGAGTCCGGAATCTACAGTGACCACATCACGATTCATATCCCTATCAGTATGCTGGAAATATTCCCTAAGGTTGCACACCTCACGATTGTGCAAGATCTTGGCATTTAAGAAACCTCGACCTCCACACTTTCGTGGGATGTACAACCTCATAACTGATGAACGAGGATGATGCATACGATTTGCGGTCAAGAGACTGCGGACCCTTCTCTCCTAGGTGTCAAGTTCAGTCTGAGTCCACTTGAGTATGCCGAAAGAGTACATAAGAAGTGGCATGACCCAGCCGTTGCAGGCGCGCACCTTGTTTCCACCTGATAGAAGACTACTTAGTACTTTCTACAGGCGGCCAAAGAAGCGCTCCCGCAACGATTGTTTCATGTCCAACTCACTAATGCCTAAAGCTTGCGACATACCCAAGTATTTATAGGTATCAGTAATGAGAAGAGGTCGTAAATAAGTAGAGTCCGAGAGTTGAATTCCCTCGGATTCCACTACTCATCCCCGTTTTACATGCATGACCGCACATGTGTCTACACCAAATTCCATCCCAATCGAATTACTAAAGGACTTGCCAGCCACAGCCGATTGAAACTGAGAAGCCAAACGAGCGTGTGAACTTCGTAACCACTTAAGCCAAAAATTGTGCAGTCCGTCCGGTCCCGGAGACTTCCAATTTACCAAAGAACGGACTGCACAGGCTACGTCTTGTTGTTCTATTTTGATTTGTTCCATCGCTGGGATTTGTTCACAAGCTCGTTCAACATTCTCAATCCAATCGCCCTCAGTATGTATGATGGGCACCGACCAGATGTTGCGCCAAAATTTATTTGTTGTTTCAGCATCCGGCAGCTGTACATCACACACACCTTCACGAGGCCGCTCTCAGCTTCCATAAACTGACTTCTCATTTTTTTGAAACATGCGATTCACAGTATAGCGTTCCATACGTTTTTTGTATCTGCGAATTCGATTAGCCCATGCATATAATTTTTGTTTCAGGAGGTCGATGCGCTCCGTAACACGGGACATAAAATCTTGAGGCCTAATTCCAGTCCCCAAGAATACCCGTTTTACGAAACGCATCACTCGTGGACGTGTATTGCCCATCCTGAAACAATTCAGTTTACCAATTAGCACCCTTGTCTCGGCGATACGGCACTCAATCCTGCACTGCCATACAGGTTTCGCATACAGCGGGCGCATAGTGGACTCCTTTTTTAAAATAGTGAGTCCAGCCATATGGCACGCTGCAACGGCTGTACAGTACAAGATGGAGTGTGTATCGGCAAGATTTTCACTAGTGTCTAAGTAACTAGGCAAAAGCGAATCAAGGGTACTAACCAGCAACATGTTCCTCCTATGCATGGGTAATCGAGGCAGATAGGCCCTAAATTCTATTGGTTTGAATCTATACTCACGAATCGCATATTTCAAAGCCTCTCTTACCTCCTCGCAGTACTGAGTGTTGACAGAAATAGCCTCATCACCCACATTCTCGTATGACCTTTGTGGAACATGGTCTTGAACGGATGTAACAGTTATTGGTTGCGAAGAAATGCGGGTAACATGACTAGTCTGTATAAACTCCGAGCGTAGCCGATCAAGTACGGTGTCGTCCAACATGCGAGATCGTTGAATGGCCTGTACTTGGTCCGATAGTCGTTGAGCTGAGACGTCGATGGCTGGTTCCAGGCCCTGAAACAGAAGCAGCATACGGTCACGGTAAGCGGTAAGGCAAGTTCCTCCCTCTGTGGCCCCAAAATAGGCGCGCATGACATTTTCGTTTATCGAATTCGTCCATTTCATGCGCTGCACTTTACTATTGGCAGTGGGAACCCTGTTTGAAGCCGGTGGGCCTCGGGGTGCCAAACTAGCCAGTGGCCGGCCTCTCTTTCGCCGACGTACTGGCGCTGAGTAGTACTCGTCACTGGAAGAGCTCGGTGCGTGTGGTGTGACCGGTACCGCTGGTGCGATCACTGGTGGCTGCGGCGCAGAGCTGTGTGACGAGCCCGGGGGTGGTATGCGTGCTGCTTGTGCTTTTGATCTGGTTATCATATTATTAAAACGGTATTTATATCATTTTGTAGATTAGGATTTTCATCTTGACGTTTGGTCTCGTGTCAAATGTCATATTGTTATTACTTTATGCTTTTCTTCGTATTTTATAAATTTTCCAATAGATATAATATATAATTTGCGTTCTTCAGTTCTTTATATTTTACTGGATGTTGTTAAAAATATATAAATATTATAAAATACTTTCTGATATTTACGCGAATGTTACACATTTTGAAATAAAACTACGTGATCATGAATGCTGTAAAGTATTCGAAACGTCGGGTTAATAGTAAAATCAAGTAAACGCGATAGATTCCGTAAACGTAGTTTTATTTCAAATAAATATTATAAAATAATATGTTTAATCAAAATCCATTTACAAATACAGTTAGCCGTTTTAGTGTTGCCAGATCTAAATTATTATTATTATTATACATTTTATCCCGCTATATATCGGAAACCTGAGATACAACCTAAAAACTAGCTTGGTTGCGGCTCCGCCGCAAGCAAAGGCTAGTAGTCTTTGAAATCGGTCTTATTTCATAATTGGAATAAAGTATGGCTGGTATCTAAAATTTTAAAAGGTAAATATTATGGTGACAGTAAAATTATTTAACTTTAACTGTGTGGTGACTGACTATACAAGTGTCACCACTCCATTATTTCCCACGGGTGTCGTACGAAGCGACTAAGGGAAGTAAGCAATTATCACGTATTGCATTACTAGTGGTACGGCTGGGTACCAAGTGGGAGTACTCACTTGGTATCGGGCCCGAGCAGTTTGGTATTACCTACCACCATATCCCGTGTGACCGGCCGTTTATTCTTTCATTTCACATCTGTTAAATTAAATGGTGAGCAGCGGATTGACAATACTCCAGGTATGGTGTCAGGCAGTCCAAGAGCGACAACATTTACTATCAGGTGGGCCGTGGCTCATCTGACACCATACGCAATCAATAAAAAGACTTGTAATTCGCCGTAAGCCCTGGTTTTCAAAATTCCAAAACATGGATAAGACCGCCGTTTCTACTATCAGTCGACTACAATTGAATCATTCCTGTACACCTATATTTCTGGCTAAACTTTGGATTAGGAATAGTTCTATTTGCGTATGTGGACTGGCCAAGGGTAGTAATTTGGACTATACGAGTATATATGTAAATGACATCGTACCGATAATGGGTTGTTCTCGATTCAGAACACCCAGGTGGGGAAAATTTGCATTGATCTTTCATGAAAATTGTAATATCTTTTTTTTAATTGGATGTGAGATAATAATAATCATTATATTGTTCTATTTAAATTTAATTTTAGGTAATAAACCCATTAATCACCGATTTACTTCAAAAACTACAATGGATCGAAACCTTCGCCATGTTTTTTTTCCCAGATTGTTAATGATTCGATGGCGGCTAAAAAATTGCTAACTTTGTAACCCGTCGTTGTCGACGAAAATGGTATGGGGCATATTATTACAGTTAATTGGCGATCTTTGCCCGGAATTATCGGTATGTTGTCATTTTCACCCGGTATTTCTGCTGTCCTAAACTAATTTTCTTTATGTGACGTTTATCACCCTAAATTCCTCGTCCTATAATAACATGCAAATCATTTACGCACCAAGAGTGCGTAGTATAATTATACAGTATTCACTACATTTCTTTATACTCTGAAAGTTCATAAAAGTAAATTGTATTAAGTAGACTGTAAATATTACATTTTATAGGTTATAGTCAAAGTTAATGATTTTATTTGTATATTATGTAGTATCCAGAAGATGCAAGTTCAAATCCTGCTCGTGATTGTTATTTTCGATTTTCACATTTTACACTTTGTGTTTAAAAATATATATAAAAATTTCTAAATATTTATAGGGCTGTGTCATTATTAGGTAAAAATCTTAATTGTAAAAGTATGTTTACCTGGTCGGTATAATGTATGCAAATACTTCCAAAAAATTGTACAGGCGTCACCCAGGACGTTAAGTATGAATGTGTTATCGAAATTAGCAGTCAAGGGCAGTTGTCACGATGGCTGAATTGGCAAAGCATCTGGACGGTATCCAGGAAATGCAGGTTCAAATTCTGCTCGTGACTGTTATTTTCGATTTTCATATTTTCCACTTTGTGTTTAATTGTGTAGTTACTATTATGTATGCTGTTTGTTTCAGAGTATCAGCTCATCACAGCAGTTGGATTCGTAATCACTAGCCATTTTATCAGTCACCAAAATTTTAAAAGCTAAAAGTTACCTTGAGTTATTCTTAAAAATAGACATAATGTTGCTGCAAACTTATTTTTAGGAATATTCACAAGGAACAACTGTGCCATGTTATTATGTTCTTTTGATGTAACTTTTAACTACTTAAGCTTCGCACGCCATAAGCTCGCTCAAGCGGCTCGAACTTTTCCAACTAAAAACATGGTAAGTTTAGCATTTTTTTTTTCGTAATTACTACACCCATCCATCAGCCTTTCGAAGTCCACTGCTGTACATAGGCCTCCCTAAGAGAACGCCACAACATGTGTTTCGCTCATTTGGGGGATAGTCCCGTAATCGCCACGCTTGGCAGGCGGGTTGGTGATCGCAGTGGATGTTGTTAACACTCGAGGGAGTGCTGCTGCCCACTCCCTCAGTATTCCCTCAGTCGGCTCTTCCGACTCCCATGGGGGGAGAGGGGTGAGACAATTCTAAAGCCGGCCCCACACGGCAATAAGAAATAATCCTTGTATTGCGGATAAATTTGCAAACATAAAATTTCACGGACACAAGGTACACCCAGACTCAGAACAACCATTTGTGGATCACACAAAGAGTTGTCCTGTGTGGGAATCGAACCGACAACACTCGGGCGGGGGGAGACCGGTATCTAAACTACTCCGCCGTTCGTGCAGTCAGTTAGTAATTATGCACAATATATAAGTAATATATTATGCCTATAGTACTCTGAAATAGTCTATCTTTCAAATGGTGAAAGAATGGGGATCCACGGGAAAAACTGAGTGCAGATGTCGCTCTCTGCAAGATGGTCATTTTGAAACTGTAGTTGCTTTGTTTGCCTGACTGCGGCTGTACACATTCGTCGAGACACAACGAGACAGGCCGAGGGCGAGTGTGTACATGGTAGCCTCGTCTCGTCTCGTGGCTCTCGCTATGTCTCAGTGTCGGTTTTTTGTACACGAGTCAAAGGTTCTCGGTGTGTCTCGCGATGAAAAAGAAGGGCGCGCCTGTACACACTCGTTTGCTTAGTTGCCCGCCAACTGCGTTCGCGTAAAGACATGCTTTCTGCGTGGCACAACAATGTGGTCTAACGCTTTTTAGAAGCCTACCAAAGGTAAGCACTATTATGGAATCCTAAGAATGCCAGGCACAAGGATAAGCAACTATTACACCTTGGTTGCGGATAAGCAACGAATTTGATATCCCCGTTGAAGATTTAAAAGAAAAATTATATTCCCGTTGACTAGTTAAAAAGTTCTTTTTCGCCATGGTTTAATATATTTTTTTTATGGTAAATGATTAAAAAATTACAATAAGTAATAAAAAAAATAAACGCCGCAATTGTTTTTTCCACTTCCATCGCGACGGGCATGCGAAGTTCAATTGATACAACGAGTGTGTACCTACATGGTGCGCTCTCGTGTACAGCCGGGGTGAGAATTAATTGCTATTTGTTGTGTTTAATCCGGCTGATCAGCGATCTTGTTAAAATGTATAACTATACTTGGAAGATTAAAGGATTGAAAGACGCTATGGTGTGTAGCCACAATTTTTTTTGCGATACTTCTAACTATTTTTAGTGGTGGATCTTTGAGAAATAAATGTACATCGAGGTTATTACATTTTGGTACAGCACACAGAGGCATATTACGAGAAAATTAAAATTTACCAAATTACAGGTTAAAAATTGTATGGAAATGACAGTTTACAATGGCCATGTCGATATTACGCCATCTGCCGTGAAATGATGACAGTAATCCCCATTTGTTTGGAAGTTTAACCTCCACACATAACCTATCTCATATTCGCACACTCTCTTTATCTATTTACTCGTATTTACATATAAAATAATAACTGGCTGACATATCCGCAGCCAAAGCACAGCCCAAACTTATTTTTTAAATATTTGTTTTTTTCTTTAGGCGGGAAAAAATGTTGCCACTGGAACTATGTTACATTACTTGTGGTACACACAACTCCTGGGGTCCGTTCAGTGGTACACAGCTCAAACTCCTGAGGCCAGGTCTGTGAAAATTTACAAATTAATTTTACATTTATTATTTTTTTACAATTAGGTCAGCACTTAGAAATGATTTTACGAAAATCCTATCCAAAATGCATGTGGGATAGCCAACAGTAACTGAGCCACAGCAACGTGTGGCCGGGTTTTCTACTACTTATTTAATACTAGTGTAGAAGTTTAGGTACAAACCATTGAGGTAATGTAACATAATTCAAGTGGCCCCCCAATAAAGGCGGAGAGACGGCACACGGCGGGTTTATTTAGTGGGTGAGGGCCCCACACTAACCTGTTCGTTGCCCCGAACGACGGGGTGTGCGGTTAGGAACATTTTTTCCAGCCTTAAAGAAAAAAAGTAGAAAAATTTAACGAAGAATAAAAAATCACACGAAAATGTGGCAATTTACATGCTAGGGGTGTGAAGTATCTTATTTATTATACATCTGTCTGTAGCTTTTAACATTATGAAATACTTAAACGAAATTCAGAAATCTTTTAAGTTCTTTCATATTTTGTATCAAAACGCGAAACATTTATAATAAGGTTAATGCCTACGTAAAATATACGATATTCTATTGAGAATGCATAAGCTGATTTCAAAGAAATTTTGTTATATACTTCGATCAAAAATGCAATAGATATCGCGCCAGCCCAAAACATCCGTCTCAGCAAATAAGAGCGCACTTGAGAAGTGAGCTTTTATTTTGTTTCGTTCATCTATTACTTTATTTGCTGCTATTTAAGCTTGATTTCACAGTAAATGTTATTTGTCTCTTCACTTTGTGTTCAATTATTGCTTTGCTCAATTTTTGTGACATAAGTCACAAAAAAGAAATCATATTTTAAAGATTTGTGACTTTATTACTAAGTGGCATGATTGTAATTAGGTTAAACTTAAAACTGTTTTAAAATCATTGTTTGATAGTAAACAGATGTAGCTGTATAAGTATATGTTCACACGAACAGTTTTTAGCTTCATTTTGTTCGTGACACTGTATCTTGTTGGTATTGATGATCGAAGATTATATAATATAAACATAAGTGACTCACGTTTGAAAACTCGAGGGCGTAAAGCTTCTGCACGAGGCCCTCGATAACAATGAAGACGCTATATTTAGTTAATTGCGGAGTTAATACTCTGCTAGTAATATTATTACTAGATATATCTTTACAAATAAATCATTAAAGTATGTGTTTGTAATGTCTAAATAGCAGTTTAATTGCCACTGTGGTGCAGTGGTAGTGTGAGCGACTGCGGATCATGAGGTCTCTCGGATTCGATCCCCGGGTCGGGCTATATTATTGGGCTTTTCGTAAAAAGAAAAGTTCTTAGTAGCTGCCCGGAGTTTGTAAATGTGCCCGATAGACAGCCATAATCTATTCCTATTCCATCCATTCATCCATCAGCCTTTTGAAGTCCACTGCTGGACATAGGCCTCCCCACGAGAACGCCACAGCATGTGTTTCGCTCATATGGGGGATAGTGCCGTAATCGCCACGCTTGGCAGGCGGGTTGACGATCGCAGTGGATGTTGTTAATACTCGAGGGAGTGCTGCTGCCCACTCCCCCGGTATTCCCTCAGTCGGCTTTTACGACTCCCATGGGTGGAGAGGGGTGAGACAATTCTAAAGCCGGCCCCACACGGCAACTTCCTATTACGTAGGACTTAAACATACCTGGCGAACCGTGGGTGTGTAATACACCTCTGCCTACGGCTTCGGGGAATACAGGCGTGTTGCTATGTTTGTTTGTTTAAATAACAGTTTTTTACTAAATGCATAACAAAAAATATATATATACCTACGTTACCTACAACTAATTGAACTAATACCATGTTTCAAGTGTTAGTTTGTGTTTCTAGCTGCTGTTCTGGATAATCTCCGAAATAGCTGGCTTATTTGGACGGGATTTTCACTGTCAGAGAGCTAATGTTACAAAGAAAAATAATTAGGAAAATACTAAATTCCACGTGGTCGTAGTAGCAGCTAGTTTAATAATATTATTTGTAACTTTCACAAAACCTTAACATCTACGGGTTTCCTAAGCCCCAAATAAAATTGCTTAACACATTCATTAATTAGGAACTATTACCCTGTTTATCATTATAATTTTATAGAATTACTAGCTGACTCGGCGAACTTTTTACCGCCATATTTATTTTCGTGAAAATTTTGCAATTAATTAATAAAAAAATACGTGATAAAAACTACTATCTTAGATCCTATCTTAGGCACGCCTGCAAAACACATTTAAAAAAAACGTAAAAATCGTGTAGATAGTTTCGGAGTTCATCGTGAGCAACAACGTGACACTAGTATTATACATGTATAAGAGATTGATTCTATAGTCTCTATTCTATTCTCTCTACCAACCCCGCAAGGGAGATGGCGTTATGA
Source organism: Leucoma salicis (assembly GCA_948253155.1). Classification (NCBI taxonomy): domain Eukaryota; kingdom Metazoa; phylum Arthropoda; class Insecta; order Lepidoptera; family Erebidae; genus Leucoma; species Leucoma salicis. Next base: position 25,567,719 of record OX411812.1, read on the forward strand.
TAAGTATGTATAGTCTACAGTGCTAATGGTTTGCATCTTGATTGATTCATACGTTAATCGATTTGCCTAAATCTGTTTATGTCACATAGTGCTTCATCTTTATTAATTTAAAGCTATCGTGTTTATGTTATTTTATTTGTTCATCCCAAGGTACCAGAGCATTCCCAAACAAAGGCCTTCGGTCGTCCTCACAGACAATTATTATCGTGTAATTAAGGCTATTGATAATACACTTGACGAATGACAATGATACAGCATTTTGCTAATTGACTAATTGGCAATCATGACAAATTCAAATACTTATTTAGAACTTTGTTGGGGTAGTCTTCCGATTTGACTTTCAAATTCAAATTGCTTTCAATTTGCTTTATTTGGATTTGATTTCCACACACAATAACTTAAAAAGAGGAAACGGTGGTAGATACCACCGTTTCCTCTTTTTGCAGATGCAGAAGTTTATAAAATTGCGTGTCGCAAACACCAACGCCCTCCTCCGAATCAATCAATTCCAAAAGTAATATATAGTAGTAAGTTTACATAATGATTAAAAGAAATTTAAAAAGAAAACAAATATCTAAATATCATATTGTATGTTAAAAATATAAAGCCACGCGCGTGTGTGTAGGTGTGTGTTCGTGTGTGTGTGTGTGTGTGAGTGTGTGTGTGTGTGTGTAGGTGTATGAGTAATGTGAATGATAGTATTTGTGTTTTAAACTAATTAAGGAGATCTTCAGTGGAATCATATGATAGGGATAACAGCCATTCCAGACATATCACTTTACACTTATGATGAGTCAGGGGATAAATATTAAGTAGTTTGTTCACTTTATTATAAAGCAGAGAGCTAATGTAATAGTGGCGACTTGCTAAAGTCGTACAACGCGGTTCTATTATGCAAACTTTATCAAATCTTCGCTTGGAGGTGATAAAGGTAGGGTCAAAGGTAAGTTGTGAATGTTTGCGAACAATTGTGTTAAGGACGTAGAGTTTTCGGACTGTAAGAACTGAACATAGAGAGTACAGTTCAACAGTGGGAAAAATATAGGGTTTACTATAAATAACTTTGTGTATGGCCCTTTGCGCTCGTTCTACCCTTAACAGAGTTGTTTTAGCTGCGCTTCCCCATGTGGTAGCGCAGTAACATAAAATAGACTGAGCTAAAGCATAATAAACTGTTTTAAAGGCATCACAGCATAGAGTTGATCGTATTTTTTTAAAAACAAATATAAGTTTACGAGCACTTGAAACAAGGGAGTCTATTTGTAACTTCAAACTTAAAGTGGAATCAATTTCAACTCCCAGATATTTAATGGACGGCGCCTGTATTATTTCCGGGCAATTTCAAACAGGGGTAATAATGTCACAAGTATGAGCACAAATAGAGAACGTTGGGGGAGGTTGGGAGTTAAGGTTAGGTGAAAAGGGGATGAAATAACTTAATTTTAGGTGAAAAGGGGATGAAATAACTCATCCCAACTACTGCCGTTAATGATAAGAGCGGTATCGTCCGCGTAAGTGAACAATGAAGATCGCATAGTTGGTTTATATAAATGAGAAAGAGGGTAGGGCTAAGGATACTGCCTTGTGGGACGCCAAAAGAGACAGCTAGCGCCTCACTCTCAATACCGTCAATAGAGACATACTGTGTTCGATTTTCTAAATAGCTGCGAAACAGGTTAAGTACAAACTTTAGCTGATCACCAATATTTGCAAGGCGCGATTGCCTCTCTGAGCTCCACAATGAGCACAATCCAACTAGGGGGCCGACTGGCGTCCTCAGTAATATCCAACAAATATTTGAACTGGATATATTTTTATTGATCTCGAGTAGTTTTCGTTAATTATGTCGTCCATAGCTAAGGGCACACGGATACATAGGAGTGTGTATGTTCTTACTACAAATTCTTGCAGCAACCACTTATGTATCGGACATTCTAAGAGATTATATCAGATGTATGTTATTATAAGAAACAGCAGAGGTATCACTCGCAAGGTAATAACTCTTAGGCAAGGGATACGAGGTGAGACGGAAGATAAAATAGTAAGTTTGAAGAGGTAGATAAGAGGAATGGTAGAGATGGGATGAGGAAGGGTTTTAGGCCCCCAGTGCTCTCACCGTATGAAACGTTACGTACGGAATATTGTTGGAGGTCAGAACCTTCTGCACATCCCTTGCCTTTTAAAATTAATCTTCTTACTTCCTCTCAATCATGCGTTTTCTCCACCTACTGAGTTACTGGTACCTTTTTTTTTGTTTAGGCGGGAAAAAATGTTCCTAACCGCACACCCCGTCATTTGGGGCAACGAACAGGGTAGTGTGGGGCCTTCACCCACTAAAAAAACCCGCCGTGTGCCGTCCTCCACCTTTATTCGCGGGCCACTTGAACTATGTTACATTCCTTCGGTGGTGAGTTACTAGTACCTAGCTACAGTAACCGATCATCAATTATCATTGAAAGGGAACCTAAAGTACTTAATCGTAGTCAAAGTAGCTTTACTAAGCGGAAGAGAATATACAAGGTACCAGTGGGCGGGTGAGTTTTAGTGGTTAAAAAAAAACAAAACAAAAAAACCTTACTAGAATGCCATAAAGGTTGTGCAATATTTCTCCACCGCAACCCCCGGGCGGGCGTCGCGCCTCGATTGAGTCTGCTTGAGTAGCTTGTGCTAAGAATGAGTTGCAAAAATCTATAAGATAGCAAATTTACATTTTTATTGAAAAATGCTTGTAACAACAGCTTGCAATATGCTTCGATAGTTGGCGTTTTATCGTTCTGCTGAATCGCGATATGGTTTTTATACCAAAACAACATCTATATAATGCGCGCTTTACCAAAACTTTTAACGAAATTTAAAAGTATACTACCATGATCCATCCATCCATCATCCATCAGCCTTTCAATTCAACGTCCACTGCTGGACATAGGCCTCCCCAAGTGAACGCCACAACGAGCGGTCCCGTCATTGGGGATAATGCCGCAATCGCCACGCTTGGCAGGCGGGTTGGCGATCGCAGTGGATGTTGTTAATACTTGAGGGCTGCTGCCCACTCCCTCGGTATTCCCTCAGTCGGCTTTTACGACTCCCGGGGGTAGAGAGGGGTGGGACAATTCTAGAGCCGGACCCACACGGCCTATAGTATACTTACAAATCTTTTAATGGATGGTTGGATAGATATTTAATTATTTATTTCAATTTAGTTTTAGTTATTAAATAAATTCTCTAAGTGACTTCGTCCACGTAGACTTCATAATCATACATTACTCTATTCTATGGCACAATAATAGGTAGGTATACCACGGGAACCATTCATAATATTTCCGGGATGAATAGTTAGCCTATATCTTTATCTGGGCCACAACGACCGTGACACTGTTAGGGAGGCATATGCCTTGTTGATTCTGTGTCGCGTGCATCCAACAGCTGTCTGCGAGTTTGATCAGGTCATCAGATACATGGTCGGGAACCTTTACCCTAAGGTAAGTTGGTTGAAGTGGTTTGCCCATTGCCACTTCAGCGTGCGGGCTAAGTGACCATTCTTGTTCTGCCACGGATTTAGTCCATAACACACTGAGCTAGTTTGGGTTTTGTTATGTAGCCATCACCGTTAGTACACACGGGTCGTAGACCTTCGTCTATCTAGTAACGAACTGGTACTTTATCCTTACTAATATATTATGAATGCGAACGTGCGTTTGTTAATTTGTTTATGTAACTACTGAACAGATCATCATGAAATTTTGCATACATATTGTCTGCCTGAAAAGGACATGCACCACCGAGGGACTGCCTCGGTGGTGCAAGTCCTTAAAGGGCTAAGTTTTATAAGTTATATCCATATAGATATACCTTAGAAAACCCAATAATAAAAGATCATGTAAGAAAGCTGTTTCTCATGGAAATTTACCGTTACGTAATTTAAACGCTGCGAAGATGGCTGACGTCATTGTAAAGTCTGACGCCATAGTATTGATTAGATTAACAATTTATATTTAAGTTTCGTCCATGTAAACGGAAGACTTCCTATTACATTAAAGAAAGAATATCATTTTATTTCCATTGATGTATATGTACTATACGAGTAACTCAATGGTTATTTCAGATAAAGAGGAAAACTCCGTCCTCCAGAGACCGCGAATGCTGTAATAAATCCCAAACGTGTGGTAACAGAGTAATGAGACTAAAAATAAAAGTGTCTCCACCCCATTTTCTCGAGTATACGTACGTAAGCAGTTATCATTACCACCCATTGCATTACTGGTAGGGTTTGGTGTAGGCTGTACTTGCTTATTTTCCGAGTGGGTCGGTACAACCATCTATTGTGTGACCTATCGTAAAGCACCTCAGTGAGTTTTGCTTATAGTGGGTGATAGCAATCCAATCATTTATTTCCCACTCGCAAAATAAAATGGTGTGCAATGACCACGTACAATCAGGTTGCTCGTACACAGATTCTCTGCAGAGATCGAATTTCGACCGCATTGATTTTACTGTCATGCTCTTTTTTGCATACCCAACTCTCGCTTCCATACAATAACGTTGGGACAAGCACTGCGTTGTGTATTGCGACACGTGCCCTCTGGCTGAGGTGATGACTGCCGAGAAGTTGTCCCAATGCTCCGTTCACTCTATTTCCCGCATTCACTCTTCTCTCTACATCAGTGGTGTACCTTCCATCCCGATTGAATCCACATCCAAGATATACAAATTCATCCACTTGTTCTAGCACACCATTTCCTATTGCTACTCTAACATTTGTTCTGGCTTCTTCTCTTTCAAAAATCATTATTTTGGTTTTGCTCACATTCACACGTAGGCCCCTTTTCTTACAATCTTCTGCCATTACGGTTATTTCTCTTAGGTTGACACTATGCGATATATGCTTATTATTCTTGACACCACGACTCTCTGTGGTCTCCACAGGAGCACCTTTTACAGGGTGTCCGGATACGGACGGTGTATGGATGTGCCGTATAACACCACCTAATAGACCGCTCCCACATAAAGCCGCTGGCATTATTATTAGATCCAGCTATATTCGGCATAAACTATGGCAACGAGCGCCTAGCACGTTATAATTATGGTGCTAATCCGAACAAATACATGAAACGATTGATTACAGATTTGTGCTCTACCCAGCAGGCGTTACAATTATTATTTCTTATATTGAGACAACACCCTCAATTCCTAATCATACTCCCCATTCATCCCTGTGTCAATAGAGCACATATAAGATATATCTGTATAAGACATACAATTCACAGACACAAATTACACCCAGTCACAGATCAACCATTTGTGGATTCTCGGCTGGAAATGTCGGTGTTTAAGCCACACCATCTTGTAGTAATTTTCTTTATTTGTATCTGATATATTAGGTATATAGTTTTATAGCAGTCTACGTACAAGTCAAATCTGCTGAATATTTTTATATTGATTTATCCAATTTAATTTATTCGTAGGAAATAGGATAGCTCGGTTGAGCTATCGACGAAGTGACAAACCTCTAGAAAAATAAAATCTGGTAAACGGTTGACCCTAAAGGCCACCCCTGCAACTTCCCGCTAATTTGATACTTAAGCGCTCAAAATTGCACTTATTACGTTTTTGAGCTTGTCTTCTGCCATTACGGTTTTTTTTTGTCTAACTGCCTCCATGGTGCAGCGGTAGTGTAAGCGACTGCTGATCATGAGGTCTCGGGTTCGATCCCCGGGTCGGCCAGAGCTATTGAGATTTATCGTAAAAAAAAAATAAGAAAAATTCTCAGTAGCAGCCCGGAGTTTGGAAATGTGCCCGGTAGACGTCAATAGGCTCGCCCCCTATTACGTGGGACTTAAACATAGCTGGCAAGTCGTGGGTGTATAATACACCTCTGCCTACCCCTTCGGGGAATACAGGCGTGATGCTATGTTTTTGAGCTCTACAAGCTCTTCGAGCTCAAAGAGATAACTGTTCTATGCTTTTGAACTCTTCGAGCTCAAAAGTCTGATAAAGATTTAATAAAACACTATTTTTAACTTTTGAATGAATGAACCGATTTCCATGAGGTTGGCGGTATTCGACGCAGTTTTTGTAAGTCTCTTTAAGTTAAATTGATCGAACGAAGAATTTCAGAGTAATTCCGAAAAAAATTTTTTTCGGTTTTTTTTCGAAAATTATAACATTATTCACATCTGACGTGAAGAATGCAATATCTGAGTTTCTGGAAATTAACCCAAGGTAGTCGAGCTCAAATGTTTGATAAAATTTATTAAAACAGCAACTTTTGAATATTTAAATTGAAATAACTTTCTACTGAATGATCCGATTTCTTTGTCCTAGTTTACGGCACTCAACGCAGAAATGAGAACGTCATAGAAATTCTGAAAAAAAAAACAGCTTTTTCAATGTTTTTCGACAACGATATCTCCCGAACGAATCAACCGATTTTGACCGGACTGGAGGCGATCGACGAGGTTTTTTGGTTTTTTGGTTAAGAGCTGATTAGTTAAGAATCGATTGGTAAACCTGTTTAAAAGTTATTCCAGAAAACAACATATTTGAGATTTTGAGTTTTTTTTGAGATTTCTCAAGATCTAGCGGTTCGAATCGGTCCTAATTGTATTCAAAATCTAAGTTTAGTCAAGTACTTACGAATGACGCCAACCGCGATGAAATCGGTCAAGCCGTTCAAAAGTTATGAGAGGCTTACATACGGCCACACACATATACACACACACACACCACACATCCACATACCCACACACACACACACATGCACACACACGGACATCATCGCATAAACATTCAGGAAAGCTTCCTAGGACCTCAAAACGTCAACACATCATGCAACATGTGACGCCTAGCCCCAGCTTGTGAGGCAATGTTCCGTATATCGAATATTGTGGTCCCGACCTTAACAGTACAGAAGTCGTCTGCAATTTTTGCTAGTGGTTGCCTGGAGGGTCTTGACAACGTGAGAGTTGAGCAGGCTCCGTATTGGTTCAATACTCTGAAAATATCTGGCCTGCGGAGTAGAGGGAGGTAGTAGTAGGAGGTAGTAATGAATTCCAAAGCAATGATATGGAAGTGTTCTGAAAATTACAACAATTGAAAACGCAATTTGGATAAGAACTTATGCACGTATTTTGCTCGTAACTTGTAAAAGGGGACTTGTGATAGAAATATTGCATGCAGTGCAAACAAAACGTACTTGCCCAAGAAATTGCAGCAAGAACTTGGTAGTGGACACAATGCTTAATAGTAGTCATCCATCCATCCATCAGCCTTTCATCGTTCACTGCTGGACATAGGCCTCCCCAAAATGGAGGTTTTACCATAATCGCCACGCTTGGCAGGCGGGTTGGCGATCGCAATGAATGTTTTTAGTACACAGGGGAACGCTGCTGCCCGGGGGACCGGTAATCCCTTAGTCAGCTTTTACGACTCCTATAGGAAGAGATGGGGTGAAGCTATTCTTGGTGCCGGCCCCACACGGCAGATATATTTTAATAGTAGTAACAAACAATTTTCATTAATCTTTAACCTTTATTTAATTTTCTATTGCTACACAGTCAAGCATACACCTTTTTTTTTCTTTTTTTTTGTTTAGGCGGGAAAAAATGTACCTAACCGCACACCCCCACTGGTACTGTGTGGATTACTTCAGCGGCCCGCCGGCGGCTTACCCTTTCGGGTACCCTCTACTGAGCGACGCATCCGCACACGGAGCGTCGCACCTTCGCGGGAGGCCTTGCGGGTCGCGGACGTTCCCCGGTCCATCTACCCGCAGCCTCAGAATCAAGCATACACGTAGCTATTATTTATGTTTTCTGTTACTTGAGTGGCAAGCAAGCATACGACCCATAATTATTGTCACATAAACAGCAAAAAAAAATGTGTTGCTGAAATGTTTCGTTTCAATGTTTGATTCGACCAGCTGGATCGACGATTTGTTCAAAGCCGTAGGGAGTAGGCTGGATGCCGCCGACGCAGGACCTCTCATTGTGGGCTGGTAGCTGCTTATGAATGAAAGAGCTTGGTATTTATTGCAAGTTTTCTCTTCTTTGCTTAGATCCAACGTCTTATTTATTTTAAGACGTGAAGCTTTTGTTAGTATTATGGTTAGTAGTGGAAATAGTTAAAATTTTACCATTCGTTTTGACCTGTTGATTAGGTTTGCGTGTAATTCGGTGTGTATTAAAATAATTAAAACTCACGAAGTGCTAGAAATCTGTTTAGATTCAGATACTTGCTGTTCTAATAGCTCAACATGCTATGTAAGTACTTTTAAGCAAAAATATAAATTTATAACGCTTGTACACAGCAGTTTGTAGTATAAAGGACCATTATTCCAACAGTTTTGCCGTCGACATAACGAAATTACAATACTGAAGTAGAACAAAGACCAAATTTCATCTCTATTGTTGCCGCCAAATTGTTTTTTTTTTCATAGTCTTTTTGTTTGTGAAGTGAATTCGTAAATGTTTTGTTTAAGTTACAGATAGCCCTGTTTTGTTAAGGTTGGAAAAAATGTACCTAAGCGCACCCCCCGTCGTTTCGGACAACGAACAGGGTAGTGTAGGGCTTCACCCACTAAATTAACCTACCATGTGATGTCTCTGCGCTTGTACTGGCGGACTATTGCAACTGGAAGACATTACTTCAGTGGTCCGTCAGCGGCTTATCCTTTCGAGTACCCTCTTTGAGCGATGCTTCCTATCACCAGAGCAGACCTTCGCGAGAGACATTGCGGGTGGCCCTCGGGCCCCGGTTCAGTGGTCCTTCCCTCAGGCCTCAGCTAAGGCGGTATCAGACGCAGTTATCTCTCAACTCTTTACTCTCCCTGTATCCTTTCATAATGAGAGGGATAGCCATAGTCTACCACGCTGGCATATTTTACAAGTTTTGCTTCACCGAGCAGTCATAATTTTTAACAAATACACCCATAAATTCCAAAAGTTGGACTCTCCTTGTGGTGACAACCTAAGAATACAAGTGTCACCATCCCATTCTTTCCCACGGTTTTCGTGTGAGGCGACTAAGGGAAGTAAGCATTGCATGACTGGTGGTAGGGCGGGGTACGAAGTGGGAGTATCTACTCACTTGCTATCTTGTGACCGGTCTTAAAACATATCGGTGTGTTTGGAGATAGCCGTTTATATTTTGATTTCATGTCTGAGAAATAAAATGGTGGGCAGCGGCTTGACAATACTCTCGGCACAGTTAAAAAATATGTAATAAACAGTACCAATAAGAAAATTATTTTTATCTTGAAGTGAAAATATTTCTATACGCCTGCCGAAGTGCGAGATACTGAATTAAATCTGAAGAAACGATTACACCTAAGTTATGAGCCTTAAAAAATAAAGACAACATTTTGTATGTGTGATAAAGTATATTTTCGTGTTGCAAATAATGGACGCAATAAGTACGAGTATTTAGAAACATATAAATGTGTTAACTTATCATGCGGCAGTATTCTTACTTAGTACCTATGGCTGAGTCCATGAGCGGTGTAAGTGGTGCCAACTTACCATCATGTGGGCCATGGTTGGCTGGTCTGCCACAATAAAGAATATGCAAACAGGTTTCTTCATGATGGACTTGTTCACTCGAGCGAGTGAATGTGCACATAGTTTTAAAAAGGATAGAGGGGCCTGAAGGAATCCTGGCAACTTGTGTGAAATGTCCGTAAATATTTTTATTAAAAAAAATCTAAAAACGCATTATTTAATAGCTAGTTGAACTATGACTTGTTTCATACATCTTTTGCCAGAACGAATTTGGGTCTTCAATCCCCCCTAAATGGAATTCTTGACGAATATAATTGTATTCAAGCTAGTAATGTAGACATTGATATCTTTCATGACACATTCAGTAACTTCAAAAGAAGCCTTCATGTCTCGTGCAACGAACTAATGTTTTAAATTTATATCTTTATTTTGATTACTTACATTTTCATTTTCATTACATTCATAGGTTTTTAAAGTACGATCTTGTTTTGTAAATTGTTTTTGACAATGCTATGTACACCGTAAGTGTCATACATTTCAGATAATTAAACCTTGTGTATTATAAAAATAATTTATTTATATGTATGATATGGTAGTACTTATAGAATAAACTAGCCTTTGCTTGCGGCCCTGCCGCAACCAAAAGCTAGTTTTCGGGTTATATCTCAGGTTCCCGATATAGTAGCGGGATAAAATGTATACCAGTTTTTAAGTCTAATTGAGATCTATCAAATAAAAAAGTTGCATCAAATTCCGTTCAGTAGTTTTTGCGTGATGCGCGAACAAACAAACAGACAAACAGATAAACAAACAAACAGACAAAAAATCTAAAAAAAATTGTTTTGTGTTTAGAGACGCCTATAAAGCCTGATACAGTATTTTTTTTTCTCAAATATCTTAAATGTACAGACGCAGCGCTGTTACAGTTTTATAATAGTATATGAATAGATAAATAAATAAACTAAAAAGTAAAAAATATTATTACAAACTTTGAATGCATTTGACATTTGACATGCTTAGCACTATACAATAAACACAAAGTGAAAAATGTGAAATCGAAAATAACAAATGCTAAAAATATATATAAATATTTATAGGGTTTGCGTCATTATTAGGTAAAATCTTAATTGTAAAATTAAGTTTACCTGGTCGGTATAATGTATGAAAATACTTCCGACAGATGGTGCAGGCGTCACCCAAAGACGTTAAGTATGAATGTGTTATCGAAATTAGCAGTCAGGAGCAATTGTCAGGATGGCTGAATTGGTAAAGCATCTGGACGGTATCCAGGAGATGCAGGTTCAAATCCTGCTCCTGACTGTTATTTTCGATTTCACATTTTTCACTTTGTGTTTATTGTATAGTGCTAAGCATGTCAAATGCTAAAAATATATATAAATACTGACCTATAGATCCAAACTAACCCAGTTCCAGATGACCTAGAAAGTTCATTTGGCATCCAGATAGGTAGTTAGGTAAATACAATGGAATAAATCAGAAACCAGTATTTTTTTTTATCATTTTGTTATAATTTATAAACTGTGTATTGTGAAAACAAATAAAAACTAAAATAAATAGAAAAAAGAATATTTTCAGTAAGTTGACTATGGTTTTATCATTTACAACAATTATTTTGCTTAAAAATATATCCAATAATAAATCATAAACACATAAGATTAACAAGAAGCTGCATTAGGCGATTATGGCATTATGGTGCGGCCTCTAAGAAGCTGCGCTAATAAATTAGTGCAAAGAAAACTCAACACTGTTATAATGGTACAAGGTTTCAAATTAGAATGTTAAAGTTTGTATGTATTAATATAGACTATCTATTGACTGTAGTCTATTTAGACCAGAGACACTTTTTTCGAGAATTTTGTACTAGACACGACGTCCATTTTTATTAGGTCAATGTATACAAATCAATTTTGTTTTACTGTTGCATCTTTCAACGTATTAAACACAGTGAATAGCACGTGTCATAGACAACAGTTCTATTGCTTAAAAGTTGAGTCAGTACCTTGGATTCCCGCCACGTCATTTAGCGATCGTAAATCCAAATATATTCTATCATACAAAGAGCTTCTAAATCGAATGAGACTGTTCAACGTTAATATGCCAAGAGTAATAATCATAATTTATTTGAATTTCAAGCGAAAACATCGTGAGGAAACCTGCATGCCTGGGACGTTTTCTCGACGTCTTCTAAAGTCTGCACTAGGCCGTGGTAGCTTCTCTAGCTCGCAACCCGCAATGCCATCACGAAGGTGTGACGCTCCGGTACCCGGAAGCGTCGCTCAAGGAGGGTACCCAAGCAGGGTAAGCCGCGGGCGGAGCACTGAAGTAATACCTTCCAATAGTCCTCCGGAGAGACGGTACAGGTACAGGTGGGTTTATTTAGTGGATGACGGCCCCACAATACTCTGTTCGTTGCCCCGAACAACAGGATGTGTGGTTAGGTACATTTTTTCCGTCTTGGCCGTGGTGTTAAAATCCCATTCTCATGACTCATGCCCAACAGCGGGAGGGTTATAAGTTTATTACTTAGAAAAAAAATATAACCTGCCAAATAAATAAAATTGGTTTTGAAATTACAATCAAATAAAAGCTTTTACTTAAGTAATGTATATGAAAGTAGTATACGGCGCCTACATACAAAAAAAAAACGAAAAGTTAATGATATTTTGGTCTGGCTATTCCAGCAGATCTCCGAAACAGCTAAGCAGATTTCGACGTCACTTTCACTGGCAAAGCTGATGTTTTCAGGAGTAACTTAATGTATTTATATATTTTGGAAAAATAATTAGGGTTCCATTCAAAAATGAACTTTATTAAAGGTGGACGGAGTCACATAGCCGTTAGTTGACAGTAGTTGTTTCGATTCTTCAATTTATTATCCCTTATTTACATAAACAAGAATGTCCGTAGATAATTTATGTATCTGTGTAGCTGTTATCAAGCAAGAGATACCAGCCAAACTCATTAGCATATAGGCGGTTATAGCCGTTAATCTTACACAACTAGCGACCCGCCCTTGCTTCATACGACACTATTTATTTTTTAATCTACTAGGGCCACCCTTTTTTTTTGTTTAGGCGGGAAAAAATGTTCTTAACCACACAAACCATCATTCGGGGCAACGAACAGGGTAGTGTGGGGCCGCCGTGTGCCGTCTCTCCGCCTTTATAGGCGGGCCACCGGAAATATATTACATTTCTTCAGTGGTGCTAGGGCCACCCTAATCCCCCGAATCTTAATAATTGTAATAATTAAGCTTACCTGTGGTGGCCAAGTTGCATTCTATGATTGCTAACGCTATAAATATAAATTATTCAAATGTATGGGAACTTGAAACCTTTAACGATATTTATAACGGTAAGTCACGTGACTTAACGTTAGAGATGTCAAATTTCCATACATTATAGTTATCTGTAGTGTTAGCGATCATAGAATGTATCTTGGCTAGGCCCACTGGTCGGAATAATGTATTCAAATACATCCGACAGATGGCGCAGGCATCTTCCAAGACATTAAAAAGGAATGTGTCGTCGAGATTTATAGTTCCGTGCGGATGGCACAAATAGCTCAATTGGTTTAAGCAAGAAAGATTTTCCAGGAGATGCAGTTTCAAATCTTACTCTCAACTATTATTTTCGATTTCACATTTTCCACTTTGTGTTTAATGGCTTTAATTACTTATTATCGCGTCATGTCCCTTGCGGGGTAGGCAGAGAGAACAGAGTGCCAAAACGCTCTGTTCTTGCATACATCTCTCGCTTCCTCAACATTCATAATTGTCTTTATACACGCTTGCCGGTTTCGGAGATTCCTGAATCCATCTTCTTCAATACATGACCTATTTCGTCTAGGTAGGTGATTCTCGGTCTCCCCCTGTACCTATACTTATCCTTCTACTTTCGCATTGTATATCTGTTTAATGTATATGGCTAAGCATGTCAAATGCTAAAAATATATATAAAAATTTCTAAATAAGTAAAACCATGCAGTTACGTGGTAAAAAGTTGGCGGAGTAACAGACAGACAGGCGTATTTATTTTATACTATTAATAGAAGAATGATCTAGATAGCAAGCAACCCTTTAAACGGCCTCTTATAACTTCAATTGGAGCATATACATCGCGCATCGAACCGGCGGCCCGCATAGTTCATGAACTGATCACCTTTTCAAAAGGTATTAAGGTAAATATAAATTATATATTAACGTAACAGAGTAAACAAAGAGGTATTATAAGTTTATAAGTATGTATCTGTGTGTGTGTCTGTGGCATCTTAGCTGTATACTATTATAAAGACGTAACAGAGCTGTGTCTGTACATTTAAGATATTTGAGAAAAATGTCTTCGTATATGAAGCAATTTTTTCTGTAATTATTGTCTGTTGGTTTTTGCAGGTATCACGTAAAAATACTGAACCGATTCTGATGAAACTTTCGTTCACCTTAAAAACTACTAAAATGTATGGCATATTAACATCTCTAACGTTAAGTCACGCGACTTAGCGTTATAGATATCGTTAAAGATATCAAACTTCCATACATTGTAATAGTTTTATATAGCACTAGCCTTTGCCAGCGGCTTCGCCGTAGCCAAAAGCTAGTTTTTCGGTTAGGTATATCTCAGGTTCCCGATATAGTAGCGGGATAAAATGTCTACCAGTTTTTAAGCCAAATCAAGGCCTTTTAAATAAAAAAAGTTGCATCAAAATCCGTTTAGTAGTTTTTGTGTGATGCGCGAACAAACAAACAGACAATGATTCTAAAAAAAAAAATTTTGTGTTCAGACACGTCTAGGTAGCCTAATACAGTCGTTTTTTCTCAAATATCTTACATGTACAGACAGCTCTGTTACAGCTTTATAATAGTAATATAGATATAGATTAGCGAACATAAACTACAACTAGACGCGGACGGCGGAGAGACGGCATACGGCGGGTTTCTTTAGTGGTTGAAGCCCCACACTACCCTGTTCGTTGCTCCGAACGACGGGGTGTTCGGCTAGGAAAATTATTTCCCGCTTTAAAAAAAAAATTAAAAGAAAAAGGGTTGGTATTGTGCTTTAGGCTCACTTTAATAGTCTCAATTTGTTATGGATAGACGGTAGCCAGGGTCTAATGAAGACATATATATAATACATTTTTTGGGTAGGGTATCATCAACCCTACAAGCACCAGCAGGGCTCCTATAGTCTTAAAAGGACAGGTTGTAGAAGGAGGTCAGAAGTTCGGAGGGGTTTTTGAAATAGTAACTTTTATGACGGTATTTGTAGTACTTAGTGCTGTGTTTAGAGTTTATTACCTACTAATTGATTACTTGTGTGAATTACTAAACACGACACCTTTTTTTTTTTTGGAACGAAGTTCCTTGTCGCGCGTTGTGAAAGGGGGCTAGACGGAAAAAATTCTTACGAAAAGTTGTCACGACACTTTTTGCTTTTAGTTTGGTTTTTTGTTATATTTTTTTATATAAGTTTATATTATTTTCATTTCTATTTCGCATG
Organism: Leucoma salicis; assembly: GCA_948253155.1. Lineage (NCBI taxonomy): Eukaryota > Metazoa > Arthropoda > Insecta > Lepidoptera > Erebidae > Leucoma > Leucoma salicis. The sequence continues at coordinate 25,582,729 of OX411812.1, forward strand.
GAACAGTGTGGTGTCGCGACGATTATTTTTGTTACATAATAAATAATAATAATAATGAATCCGGGCAGTGTTTCTTCACAAGTTGCGGATATTGCTGATGGAGTTAGGTAAGTAGAGATTTTATACAGACAATATATATATATATATATGTGTGTGTGTGTGTGTGGGTGTGTGTGTGTGTGTGGGTGTGTGTGTGTGGGTGTGTGTATGTATAAAAATCTAATCCCCTAGTAAATCGAACTCTTTTAATTTAGTACATTTTAGAAAGGAACTTCGTTCCATCCGGGTGTCCCTTGACACCTCTCAAGTTTTTTTTTTTTAAAGCGGGAAAAAATGTTCCATACCGCACACCCCGTCGTTCGGGGCAACGAACAGGGTAGTGTGGGGCCTGCACCCACTAAAGAAACCCGCCGTATGCCGTCTCTCCGCCTTTATTGACGGGCCACTGGAACTATGTTACATTCCTTCGGTGGTAACTAAACACGACACCTGCGCATAAGATGATGAACTTTTTTTTATCTTAAACATATTGGTGAAGAAATAATCTCGAGAAAACTTCTATGCACATATCTGTATCATTCTGAAGTGCAGACGAGGGTTAGCGTGGTGGACTATGGTCGAAGTTCATCTTATTTTGAGGAGAAAGCTGTGCCTCACAGTACAACAAGTAAGGGTTGTGAAAAAAAACAAAACATAGGTAGTTACTGGCAACATAAGTACTTATAATATACACGTATTGACACTTAAGCCTAATAAAACAGTAAATTCAAGTTCAGCCCTACTGAGGATCCAAAAAAATATGTTGAACAATTTGATACGTGTTTAAAACGCGTTAAGTGCAGAAATGGGATTGCGAAGGATTTTGGTGGATATTATAGGGATTAAGGATCTCTCCCTACATCGTGTAGATCAGAGCTTTCCAATTTTTTCTGTCTCGTTGACTCCTTGCCATAATTGTCGGTTTTAAGCCCTACTTCCTTTTTTCAGTTTACGCTGAGGAAATACATTTAATAATACCAAATTAGTGGCTAACATCACTGACCTACCAATAAAAATGGACATGGTTTGGTCGACCGACTTGACACGTGCAATATGCCGTACTGTATTGTGAAATGGTGCAAAAACTACTTAAATAAAGTGAAAAAAGAATATTTTCAGTAAGTAGAGTATTATTTTATAGTTTTATCATTTGCGAGTATTATTTTGATTAAAAACAAAGAATATTATTTAAATTTTGAAGATTTGTAAAAATAAATCATCAACACATAAGTAATATTCAGTAGAAGTTGCATAAGGTGATCATAATGCGGCCTATTGGTAGAAGCTACATAAGCCAATACATTATTGCAAAGGAAAGTCAACACTATTATAATGGTACAAGTTTTTGTTTGTATGTATTATTAATATAAACTGTCTATTGACTTTAGTCAATTGATATATTGAGACACTTTTTTCTTTAATTTTGTATTAGACCCGACGTCCATCTTTATAAGGTCAATGACTAACATCAAATTATTTGCGCTCCTCGATAAAAATGGTTGCAATCCTCAAACCTATCAGGTGCAGGATGCGTAGGACCCTTGGCCGGTGCCTCTACATCGGGAATACAGACCAGAGTTGCCTCCACCCAACCACAATCATACGAGGCTTGTTTTGGCCAATGTCTTCGCGATTTTTTTTGGTAACTTATCAGCTCTTGCCGGTGTACCTCTCACAGGAGATTAGCGTAAAACAACGGTAGGTACTACCTAGGGTAGTTTTACATTTGGTGAGTGAGTGTGCCTGAGGCCTAAGTTCTCTCCCAAAGCTATCCTCATTATACTTCCTCTCCACCTTGTATCCCTTTTATTAACTCTATAGGCTAGTTTTACTATGGCGAGCCAAGGAAACTTCTTTTGGCCTTAGTCTCCCAAATCGTACCGCGATTTCCCGAAGTAGTCACACCATAACAGTAATCCAACTGCAAAAGTTTATGTACTTACACTGGCTGCCGTGTTTGCTGCCGTGTGATCTACTGTGAGGCACCTAGCCGGCCATTTATTCTTTCATTGCCCATCCGCAAAATCAAATGGTAAACAGCAGCATTAAGCGGCGGTTACCACTTACCTGCCATCAGATGTGCCGTGGCTCGTCTGTCATCATAACGAAAAGCTGTAACACCAAATAGGCACTAGCCTTTGCGTGGCTTCGCCTTAACCAGAAGCTAGTTTTCAGGTTATATATCTGGTTGCCGATGTAGTTATTATTATTATAATTCCTTTATTTCAGGCAACTACGGCCCATAAAAAAAATATACATAAATATTAACTAATTATAAACTAATAAATATACTATATAAAATAAAACTTAAAACTACTGCACACGAAGTGTCGGCGTCATGTTCGCTGCGTGGTGTCGCGTAACCTTTCACGAAATCTTCGATACACGACACCCTTCGGCCAAAACTCTTCCTTGAGGAAGGTCGCAATGTGCTGAGTTGGAACTCGCACCACGAACGACTTGAAGTTTGTGTTGTGGCGCGATTCGAGCTTCTCAGCCCTCAAAGTCCAGCTGGTCTTCACCCGCATATACTCAACAATCTCCTCAACCTTTGTGGAGTGATGCAGCCGGGACACGTACAATTGCGTCGTAGGTATAGCTGGACGCAGAAGCATATTGGGTCCTGCCAGCGCGGTACCGCACTGGTTCCGACAAGGAGGTGTTCTCTTCTTCTTCTTCTCCACCTTTACGAAGCCATCCTTGTCAATCTTGTGCTGTTGCAAAACTTTGGTGGATTCACAACAGCCCTTATCCTCTTTTCTATTTCCTGCTTCTGCTGTTAACATTTATTTGTAACAAATTCATTTTCATTGGATTTTACATTGATCAATGTACATTACACTTTCAGATAAGGGCTACATTATAACACATTTATTTCTTACTTCGTCTCGTGGTTGACAAGAGATTTAAATTTAAAGAAACAGATTTTGCCTTTGGCTTCGTCCGTGTGAACTTCAGAATTGGTTGTATATAATATGAATACATCACCAAGAAGACCACTATTTAGAATACTAGAATACTATTTAGAATACAGTTATACATATCTACAGATTAAATTGTGTGGAACAAAATGATGAAGTGAAATACAAAGGTAAATAAATACTCGTATATAATTGTTCTCAAATGGTTTTCTTCGTGAACAATCCGGTGAACTTCCCAGCCTCATACGTTGGCATGAACGGTAGGTATTTTGTCCAAGTCCATCTGTAAAGTCAGTTTTTGGTTATATATTAATCATATTGAAATTAAACGTAATCTTGAAAATACAACTCGTATAATTAATATTTTTTGTATATAATACTATATGTATTCATTGCCATGTGCATACATAGATTTGTTAATGCTAAAGCACAATGTTGAATTATTACAAAAAAAAACAATAGAATATAGAATTAACGCTAACTAAGAAAGATAAATTATTTAATAAAAAAATAAAGTAGAGTACCCAGAATAGATCCTTGCGGCATCCCTAAGGCAGATGTAAGATGTAATGAAATAACATTCCGTATTAATCTTTATCAATAATTATTGTTTTTAGTAGAATTGTGTTAAGAAATAGGAATACGTGATATACGTTACCTTCTTATTAGGGACATGCCTACGGGGAAATCATACGTATCACCGTCATCAGACGCTCCAACCGCATCAAGAGACATTTCCTTCGCCCACGCCGCTAGACCTCGCTCCTCATCCGTACCTAGAAATATTTATTATAAATATTTTAAAACTGGTTTCTGCCCAAGACTTCACCCCCGTGGATTTCAAAATTCAAACTATCATGTAGTTGCATCGGGGGATACTACAAGAACCTCTTATCAGTAAATAAATATTTTATGTGTCTCCAGGTAACCATTTTTTCATACCAGATATCATTAAAATCTGTTTAGTTTCTACATTGACAATATTATACGAACTATTTTTTTTGAGGGATAAAAATATTATATTATGGTAACCCAGTGTCTCACCTATCTATCTACTAAATTTCGTCCCTAATTACTTTAAATTGGGTGAACCTAAATGATGAACTATTACAAATTATGTTGATATTTTTATATGCTTAGCCATACATATTAACAAAAAGTGCAAAAATGTGAAATCGAAAATAGCAGTCACTAGCAGGATTCGAATCTAAATCTCCTGGAATACCGTCCCAGATGCTTTGCCAATTCAGCCATTTAGCCATTTTCAATAGTTTTACTAAAAACCTGTAATAATTGACGAAACATATAAACAGAAACTGATAAAAGAAAAGTGAATAATAATCCATCCATCCATCCATCAGCCTTTCAATGTCCACTGCTGGACATAGGCCTCCCCAAGAGAACGCCACAACGAGCGGTCCTGTGCCGACCGCATCCAACGGCTCCTCGCAGCTTTGACCAGATCGTCGGTCCATCTGGTGGGGGGCCATCCTACGCTGCGCCGTCCGATACGTGGTCGAATAATAATATTGAGTGTAATGTTTTAACTCAAAAACAATGTATCATAAAGAAGAAGTTTAACCACAAATATAAAATACTAAATTGGACTTACCAGGTATTACGTTATCCAGAAAGCATCCGATAATTCCCCCTACTAATATAGACGTGGACAGTAATACTTGTAGGACAGCATCTAATGCTTCAACCCCAGTTTGTATAACCCCACTGTGGGCTGACATCCATCGAGTTAATACTAGTGGAAAGAAAAGGCTGAATCCTATTATATACAAGTTCCGAGAGCTGTTGAGGTTCACGTACTGAAGAGCAGATAGACCTGGAGATTACCAAAAGGTTAATGATATACTTACAGAAAAGCCAAATGATCAGTCATAAGACGCCTGGCAAATGTGAAATATTTAAATTTATATTGATTCTGCCCGCGACTCCATTTGTATTCACATCAGAATATAAATACATCACTTTACGACACACGAATTATATATATGTAAAAGTAGCTATTCCACAGGAAACATTCATTTTTCCGGGATGAAAAGTCCTTTTGTGCAGCTCCACGGCTCCAGACTATAGCAAAATTTAATGATAATCGGTTCAGTAGCTACATCGTAAAAGCGTAACAATCAAACAAACAAACAAACTTACTTTCATATTTATAATATTAGTATGGACTAGCCTTTGCCTGCGGCTCCACCGCAGCCAAAAGCTAGTTTTCTCTATATCCTTATTTTCTATTTTTTTGTACAAGTTGATATCTAAAATAACTAATATGAGCCATTATATTTCATCTATGTTAGATTTAGATATAATCTACAACAATTTCAATTAGCAATCACTAACCAAAAGCTGAGATCATGCCAAACATGACGCAGAACAACCCGCCGACGATGGGCTGCGGAATGATGATGAAAACTGCACATAACTTCCCTACAACACCTTGCACCACCATCAGACCCGCCGCCCATTGAACCACGCGACGGGATCCAACCTAAGGGAACAAATTCTTAAAGGTTATTTATACGCTAAAATGTATTCAAAATTTCATATATTACATTGCGTTGATCATCAAGGTCTCTTACTATAAATACATCATCTTATTTAATGTCGCTTTTATAGTTCAAGTGTTCAGGTATTTTCTGATGGTAGAGACTATCTGTTTCCAGCATAAATCGAAAGAAATAACCAGATAAGTTTCTAGATTTCTCAGAATATTGGTCGAAAAGGAACTTTGTGATTCCCGTTCGGTGTATGGGACCTTCGACATCTCAAACATTTGCCCAAGGATCGTAACGACAGACTGCTGCTATTATCAGAGTACGACGAGTAGCCGTAGAAATCAATCATAAGTCAAAAGTCAAACACAAATATTGCTTATGTTTATTTGACCTTGTAGAAGAAAAACCAACATTAAAAAAGTGTGAATAAAACATTACTAAAGGCACATTCCTCTGTTTTGGAGTAGCTTTTTTACCAGCACTTTAACTTTTTCTTTCATTTCATCGAAATGGTGAGCAGCGGTCTGACAATACTCCCGGTATAGTTGAGTCCATGAGCGACGGTTACCATTTACCATCAGGAGGGCCGTAGCTCGTCTGCCACCATAACAATAAAAAGAGGCTATCCTATTTAACATTTTCACATTTTGCACTTTTATCAGTTTTAAACATACGACGCAAGCTTTTCGCGTAACGTATGTCGCAATAAATGGATATGAATCAAGCTTTGGAAAATACTGCAGAAGAATTTCGTTCCAAAGCATACAGGTATTTACATGGAAGAAAATAAATAATGACATCGCCAATTTCAAGAAAATATGGCAAGCAGCAATCTTCTTACCTTAGTTACGCCAATAGCTCCGACGTTCTCTCCGAATGTGTTGGTACCGTTTCCAGAACCCCAAAGTCCTGCCAGTACTGTACCTAAGCCCTCAGTGCCCAGACCGCGGTTAATGGCATGCAACGGTGGAGGAGGTGCCGCTGTCAAATTTACTTATATTTAGTAAATGCATAACAAGGAAGAAACGGGGTTCTTTAACAATCCATTAATGTCCCCCAGGTGACCATTTATCTCATCTCAATTTAAAACCGATTTAGGACATCGTCCATCAAGATAGCAAATTATGAGTAGGTGGATTTTAGAAGCCGTCGACAACATTTCTACGGGATACATGTTCCTTCACGATGGTTTTTTTTTATTGCTTACGGTAGCAGACGAGCAAACGGCCCACCTGATGGTAAGTGGTAACCACCGCTCATGGACTTTGGCAACACCAGAGGCACAGCCAAGCCGCCGCCTGCCGTGAGTAAAGTGCTCTTCTCAAACTTCGTTTAGAGATGTACAAGTCGTAACGCTGGGGAAACGTAAAGTTTTCCTCCACCGTGCGTTGTTTTCAATACTCATATAATTTTGAAGCCAAAGATACTTTCCAAAATCTTAAACTCTTTATTGGGCTTAAGCACGTCCAATTGCATACCTAGTAATAGTAGTGTTGTTAGTGTAAGTGCCTTGGAAAAATTACCACCTACTAAGTAAAGCCGTGCCAACAAATACAGTCGTGGTCAACTAATTAGGGACATTCAAGGTAGTGAAGAGCTATAACCGGTTATGTACATACAAACCCTATTGATTTCTCAGCACCTATTATTTACATAATTTGGTCCGATTATGCTATAAATGGCTGTAAATAAAAGATTAAATAAATAGATAAAAGTATTTAATATCAAAGGTTAAACATTAAATATTAAGGTACAATTCTGTAGCTGGACATTTAATTCAGGACAGTAAAGTATAATGAAAAATAGAGTTAAACAAAACTAATAATCTGCAGTATTATAATATCTTTAACAGCTCCATTTTATTACGTGTAAAATCAATACCCAGTAGCAAAACCTTTGTTAGTAATTACCGCTTGACACCGATGTGGCATAGACATTATCAGTTTCTGACATGTTTCGACAGGAATGGTTGCCCATGCCTCACAAAAAGCTTCATTAAGTTCATCTAAATTGTATTTATTTACGATTTTATTGTAGTACGATAAGTGGCAACTTTTTTCTTGATTTCGTGCCAAAGGTGCTCAATTGGGTTGAGGTCCGGGCTATTTGCTGGCCAATCTAGCACCGATACTGACTGACTGGTAAGAAACGACTTGACTGACGGGGCGGTACGTTTCGGGTCGTTATCCTGCTGAAACGTCCATATAATAAGGATGCTCCTCAGCATAGGGAAGCATAGTTTCTTCCAATATTGCCTTGTATTGATGTTGGTCTAAGTTACCCTGAACTTTCCTCACAGGTTCCACTCCATGTCCAGAAAATGAACCCCACATTTTAATGTTTCCACCGCCATGTTTCACCTGTTTCTTTTTTGTGAATCTTGGATTCATTTCCGCTTTTACAGGACGCCGTACATATTGCCTTTCATCTGAAGAAATCAAATTAACCTTGGTCTCGTCAGAGAATAATACATGTTGCCATTGGGCGTAGGTCCAATGTCCATATTTACGTACAAACGCCAAACGAGCATTTCTATGTTCTTTCTTCAACAGCGGTACTTTGCGAGCCACTCTTCCGAACAACCCTGTTTCTACCAGACGTCGTCGAACGGTCCTCGCTGATACACCGGCTCTTTCGTCTGCCCCAAACACTTCGTGTTTCATTAAAATAGAGCCTAGAAACGGATCTTTCTTAGCTAACCTGGTTATCATTCTATCTTTTTGTGGAGTTGTTCGAGAAAGATCGAGTCTTTTTGTTCTGGACACATTTAAAGCTGTGTTATAGCGCCTGAAATCTTGCACTGCATTGCATACCATAGTTTTTGAACAATTTAAATGTTATGCTATCCTTAGGTATGACCAACCACGCTCGACAAACTTCATGATAATTTTTCGTAGTGTTGGATCGCAACTTTTATTTATGCCCATTTTTCTTCAAAATCATTCTCAAAATTTAAAATTAAAAATCTGGATTGCCGCCAAAACTACCACAAAACAATAAGATTATTTTAAATTTTAATTTATTTATTATAGGCTTAGGCTGTGCCATCAGCCTAACAAAACCATAAGAGTAGAAATGAACAAGTATTAAGATTAAAATTCTGAAATTAGAACGCAATACCTCAGTGTCCCTAATTAAATGGCCAGCCAGCATTCTTTGAACAAATTGCACTATATAATCTATCAGCTATACTGTAAAGAGGTTTAATGTTTAAGAAGTTGTTATTGTTTGTATAATCGGGCACATCAATGACTAATTATACTTACATGTAAAAGATATGGAATATTGGTAAGACTCGTTGGAAAATAAAAAAATAATTCACAGTTTGGCTCATCTAGAGATTGTCCCTAATTAGTTGACCACGACTGTATATTATGTTCCTGTGCGTTGTATCCGTTCATTTTAAGTTCCTTGTGACATATGAGTGACACAGGGAAATGGCGGGATTTTATCATATGAAACCATAAGTATGTACTTACCACACATCCGTGCTGTCGTTGGATAGTAGCTGATAGATTCCACGGTGCAAGCAAGAACTCCAGCTAACATGCCCAGAACACCCGCTACACTAACTGTAGGTACGCCCCATTGTCCTAAACAAATTGATCACAATAGGTATCTCAGTTTCAGCAAAGATAATAAGTTTTATCTATCTATAATATCTTTAAACGAGCAATTCTTAGCATAGCATCACGCCTGTATTCCCCGAAGGGGTAGGCAGCGGTGTATTACACACCCACGACTCGCCAGCTATGTTTAAGTCCCACGTAATAGGGGGCGAGCCTATTGACGTCTACCAGGCACATTTCCAAACTCCAGGCTGCTACTGAGAATTTTTCTTTTTAGAAAAAAGCTCAATAACATTGCCCGACCCGGGGATCGAACCTGAGACCTCATGTTAGCAGTCGCATACACTACCGCTACACCACCGAGGCAGTTTGCAATTCTTGTATATACATAATCTCAATCTCGGAGACGGATCCAACGAATTTCATGAAATTTAGCATGCAGGGGGTTTCGGGGACGATAAATCGATCGATACCGGTTTCATTTTAGACGTTCGAAAACGTTTAGGAAACGTTTTATCCGTGTTTTCAGGCAATGAAAAATAACCACCAACCATTTTTATTATTATGTCGGTAAGATCGAAAAATATTATTCATATTACATCAATATGTAATACGTATCTAAATATAATTTCCAAAAAACACAAATTACCAAAAAAAAAATATCGAGCAAAGCTGCCATTTAAGTACTTCTACTAGTATGAGTATATATTATGATGGCTTTAATATGTTTCAATGACAGATGGGTACCTTTTAGGGCACTTTGAACAAGTTCCGGAAGAAATATTATTATTATTATTCCTTTATTTCAAGCAATTATGGCCCTTAAAAAGTATACCAAAATTTTCTGGTCTAATGTTTTTATTAAAGAAACCATATTACGATTTAGCAGCGTTGCGCAACACTATCTGTAGTAGCATGGGGAAAACATATTTTACAAGCAATTTTAAATTACATATTGATTGAAAATTCAACATTATGTTTATAAACAACAGTCGGCCTATATAAAGTGTCTATGTGTAAGTATCATAACTATACTATACATATTTAATTCACATTCTGCATAAATACTTATTCAGAACGTGTTCACGCTAGCGTGGACAAAGATTTTATTTAAAGTACAAATTATAATTTGTCAATCAGTGGATTAGAGCACTTCCCCGGAAAGGAAGGGACCCGGGTTCGATTCCCACTCGTACTAAAATACTCTTTTTCCTTATTCACAAATTATAATTATAATTTGTACTTTAAGAGTAACTGAGCATGTCAAGGGCTAAAATATAGATCAAAAAGATTTTATTTATTTTTTATGGCAACATAATTAATACACTTTTTGAATCCTTAAAATTTCGCAAATTAAAACCATTATAATTATATTAAATACCTGGATAAGGAATACGAAACCACGGTGCATCCTCAATGATGTTAAGCTTAACATCAGTCCGGGCTGGATGCCCCTTTGGCAATGCACCAGTTATTGTCAAAATTCCACATACCCCCCACATGATCACTATAGTTAGCAGTACCTGCAACATATTAAATTAATCGTATTTAAAAAGTATCGTATCGTATCTTATTAACATATCTATCTAGGCTACAAATATATTTTCCTTCCAAATTGTAGCCACATGTTTTATCTCAAAGAACTGCACAAAACTACTATTCAGTCTTGTTCTTGCAATTTCCAAGAACAAGACAGCACATTAACAATCTTTGTACCGAGTATGCAAAACCAATACTCCCTCTTAATAGGTACCTTTTCATAATCCTAGACGACTAAGGATTTAAGGCGCTGGAACAATCAACCCTAGTATTAACTAATCAACTAGATAGCCTATGTGCTCTATCCATCCATCAGCCTTTCGAAGTCCACTGCTGGACATAGGTTTTGCAAAAAAACACCTAACAGCCTTTTTTTGGGGTAGAATTCGAAATTTATAAATCAGTTATAGTTTAGATACAAGATAAAGGAATGAACCAGTCTGGATTAGTCTTTGAGTTAAAGAGTTTTAAGGCATGAGGTCGCTTGATATTTCTAACTAATTTAAACACCATAAAAATCTTTGTAAAAAAACAGGAAAAAGGCTCTTTGTTATAAACAAATACCTAATCTATCATATGGTCTAATTAGGAATTAGAGAGACGTCGAAATCGAATTTTGAGAATGTTCTCTAAGGAAAGTTTCGGAGACATTTTTTCTGCTCCATCTTAAAGCAAGTGATAGTTAGACCCACACACTCACAAAAATAAACGTGCCATGGGGACTCGAGACAATTTTACCTAAAATGAAACTCAATACCCCAGTATTAGGTCGTCATTGCATTACTTATTTGAAATCAATCTAAACCTCCTAACTAAAATATATAGGTACCTATATTTTTTTCGGGATTCACCTAAGGAAAGTTTTCGGAGCAAACTTGATTGTCACCCACACAATATTGGAATTATTTGAGCAAATATTTACAGGTTTCAGGCACCTGTAGGTATATGTTTACAACGTGACTTGATACTTTATCCTTTCATTAAATCGTCCTTCACAAACAAACGTGATTCTGAAACACACGTGGCCTATGCAGCCTTGAATAAATAATGATTAAGATTATAAACATATATAAAATAGGCGATATAAAAGATGTTACATGTATATCGGAGGTATAAAGGCCGGATAGGTACAAGCTTGGGTTATACTACTCTGTAGTGATGCGTACTGACGACGATAAAAACTCACCGGGAATAGTTTGAACAGTGGAAACCATCTGACTGAGAACTTCTTATCCTTGGTCCAAGCGATGGTAGGTACGGTGACGTTGGTCATGCATTGAGAGAAGATCGTCAGCAGGACGAAAGTTCTACAACAAAATGTTTTAATGAGGACGACCTAAATCTCTAGGCTCCATACATGAAAATATCTAACATTAACCGATGTGTTTTATCATCTAAAATTTACCAAAAAATATTTGTGAAATGCTGACTTTTTCGATAAAGCAAATAAATAGATAAATATAGTGATACAAACTTTTCGACTCTTATCTTCTTCTCTTTAAGAGAAATTTTATTTTCAGCAATTTCATGTTCTTTCCATCCATCAGCCTTTCGAAGTCCACCGCTGGACATAGGCCTCCCCAAGAGAACGCCACAACATGTGTTTCGCTCATATGGGGGGTAGTGCCGTAATCGCCACGCTTGGCAGGTGGGTTGGCGATCGCAGTGGATGTTGTTAATACTCGAGGGAGCGCTGCTGCCCATTCTCCCGGTATTACCTCAGTCGGCTCTTACGACTCCCTTGGGTGGAGAGGGGTGGGTCAATTCCAAAGCTGGCCCACACGGTGAATTTCATGTTAAGATGTTTTATACATTTTTTGAGCATTTGACATGCTAAGCCACACAAATTAACACAAAGTGTGAAAGTGTGTAATATTGAGAAGGAATGTGTTATCAAAATTTGCATTCCTGAGGAAATGTCACGATAGCTGAATTGGTGAAACATCTTCGATGTTATTCCAGGAGATGCAGTTTTAAATCCTGCTCGTGACTGTTATTTTCGATTTCATATCTTTACACTTGGCCGTGTGGGGCCGGCTTTAGGATTGTCCCACCCCTCTCTACCCACGGGAGTCGTAAGAACCGACTGAGGGAATACCGGGGGAGTGGGAAGCAGCACTCCCTCGAGTATTAACAACATCCACTGCGATCGCCAACCCGCCTGCCAAGCGTGGCGATTACGGCATTCTCCTCCATGACGGGATCACTCGTGGTGGCGTTCTCTTGGGGAGGCCTATGTCCAGCAGTGGAGATTGAAAGGCTCATGGATGGATGGATGGATATTTTTACACTTTATTTCATGTTATTTTCTCGTAACGCTGTTGAGCTTAGGCTTTTAGTTGGCCCGACCCGGAATTGAAACCTGAGACATCATGATTACCTGTCGAATACACTACCGCTAGACTCCCAATGTACATACTCGCAATAATAAATTAATGTTACTATTCTAAAAATCTCCAAATCACGTATTCTTCACATTTTATGTACCAGGAGATCATAATTATATAGCAAGTATTCAGAGCTGCTACCATGGTAACCGGGTCGGGCGCCCCGCAACAAGTGCCTGTATTGATCTCATTTATAGAGGATGCAAAACGAGCTTATTATTTTATTCAACTCAAATATTTATAAGTACCTAGTAACAAGCAAGTGCTACTTAATAACGACTATTATTTATACATATAATAGCTCTCTTTAAATTATATACAACTATAATTTGCCTTAAACTGCCATTTTCATCCCTTCCTCTCCATCTACAATCCTTTTCCTTGGAGTAGGTGGTGCGCGATTGATGCCTCTGGTGTTGCTAGCGTCTATAGGCTACGGTAACCGCTTACCATCAAGTGAACCGTATACTTATTTGCCACCCTTGTTGTGTATAAGAAAGGCAAAAGTTAATGAATCTACATAAACCAGTTTTTAAGCCTAATCTTGATTAGACTTAAAAACTGGTATAGACTCTTAGATCTATCGATACGATTACAGAATATTTGATTTCTTCCTTCCTTAAAAAGCCACATTCATACACTAGACTCATAATAACTAAACACAATGTGCGAAAATCGAAATTACAGTCACGAGCAAGATTTGAATCTGCATCTCCGGGAAAACTGTCCCGGATGCTTTGCCAAGACATCCATCTTACATAATATATTATTTCCTTAACCAATGTTTTTGTACGTCCGCGAGATCTTACTTATTCCTTTAGCAAATTCCATGGTTTATCCCTCAATTTAAAGCTTAATTTAAAAGCGGCTAACGACGTATAATAGACCTTTTTTTTGTGTTAACGCGGGAAAAAATATTCCTAACCGCACACCCCATCGTTCAGGGCAACGAACAGGGTAGTATGGGGCCCTTACCCACTAAATAAACCCGCCGTGTGCCGTCTCTCCGCCTTTATTGGCGAGCCACTGGAACTATGTTACATTACTTCAGTGGTACGTAAAATAGACCCAAGGCATTAAAAATGTACCGCTGCTTTTAAATTTAAAATCATCTATAAAGAGGTCCTATAATGGATGCGGAATTCTGCACGGGTCGACCATTCTAACGTATTCGTAGAACTAAACCAAGTCAATGTAAAACAAGTCGGCCAACTAGTCGGGAGCGCTGTATTAAGTAGATTATATTACTATGATTATAATAATATACCCATTCATTGTAATAAAAATGCGGAATTACTGTGTTATAACCAACACGTTTTATTATTTCAATAAAGTCATGAAAAATTCACAGACTAAAGCACGTAAAGCCGTTGGTCCCGCGCCCAGTCATGTCGGAATTCCGTAACGCCAGACTATGAAAGCGAAGGAATACAGGCATGATGCTATGATAAGTATCAACGGTTTTTATATAAAATTTAACGCGGCGAATATTTGAAAATTTTGTCATAATACCGCAAGCTGAAGATATAGATCGATAGATTTACTCGCGTTCACCTTTGACATTTGAATATAGTACATCGTATATATGTGAACAAGGAATCTTATTTTATAAAGACGACCTTTGCTCTATGGAATAATCGCTTCTGAGTGACGAATAATTTATTGTCTCTAAATCTAATCAAAATGAATTACATATTTATCAAAAGAACTACATACATATTTGATCTATATTGTAGCATTAAACACAAAGTGAAGTGTGTTTAATGTATAGTGCTAAGCATGTCAAATGCTAAAAATATATATAAGAATATCTATATATTGTAGCACTTGACATGCTCAGCTACTTTAAAGAAAAAGACATCCAAAAGCAAATAGTGAAGTGGAGATTGGGCGTACCGTAGGTGACTGCTATGGCTTAGCAGTCTAAAGCACTTCCCTGGATTGGGACGCAGACTCGAATACCACTCGCAGTCAAGCTTTCTTTTTCCACTTTCACAAATAATTTGTTCTTTAACGGCATAGATACCAACATAGTTTCTGAGTAAAATCCGTCTTCAAATATATAATACAAAAGTTTTATACAAACTAGCTGATGATATTCAATCTACGACTGAATTAGCAGCAGCTTTCGACGTTAGCATCTAAACAATATTGGTCCATTTGCATCGAATTGGCAAGGGAAAAAACTTGACAAATGGGTGCCCCACGAAATCAATGATCGCTAGCGCGAGATATGCGTCAAGACGTGCCTTGCACTGCTCAACAGGCACACAAACGAAGGAATTTTGAACCGCATTGTTACCTGCGACTAAAAATGGATTCTGTATGACAATCGGAAGCGCTCGGCATGTTGGTTGGATCCTGGTTCAGCACCTAAACAATGCCCTACTAAACGAAAACTAGAAAAGTGACAGACACTGTTTGGTGGTTTAGCGCCGGTGTGATTCACCACAGCTTCTTACCAAACGGTATGAATATTACTGCATGTGTGTACCATGAAGTACTGAACACAATGATGGAGAAGCTCGCTCATCTTCAACCAGCTTTGGTCAATCGTTCGTCTCCGCTGTTCCTGCACGACAACGCGCGTCATATTGCACAGCGGACGGTCTCAAAGTCACACGAGCTGGGGATGGAAGCTCTCCGTTATCCGCCGTACTCACCAAGCCTTGCCCATTACCTTTACTTTTTCCAGAATTTGGAGAAGGGAAGAAAAGATATAAAAAAAAACTAGACGTCGCGGGACGTCTAGCAGATGTGAAAACATCACAATTACTTTGTAGAAATAAAATGATCATAACTTGACAAAGAACTCCTCAAGACGAATCAAAAGAGTATAAACTCGATAAAGTTGCATAGTCTCAATACAGAGTTACTGTGGCCACCTTCCAGCTCCATCGTCAGACCCTGGATACTATCTAGAGACAAAGTACTCGTCAAGACAAATCATACGAGCTCAAACTCGATGGAGTTATGTCGTTTTATAACGGAGTCCCTATGGTCACCTTCTAGCTCCATCATCAGACCCTGGTATAATCATATTCATTCAACTACCGTACGTACCGTTGACACTTACTTTAGTACAGCTTATAGTTTTATTTTGTTAAATGTGCATTTAGTGATAGTTGGAACTTAAATATATGTAAATTAACTTCTTTAAAACTAATAATAGTGATATGTTTTTATATATATTTTTAGCATTTGACATGCTTAGCAACATACATTAAACACAAAGTGAAAAATGCGAAATCGAAAATAACAGTCACGAGCAGGATTCGAACCTGCATCTCCTGTGTGACCGTCCATATGCTTTGCCAAACGATGGCTGAATTGGCAAAGCATCTGGACGGTATCCAGGAGATGCAGGTTCGAATCCTGCTCGTGACTGTTATTTTCGATTTCACATTTTTCACTTTGTGTTTAATAGTGATATGTGCAAGAACTGTGTTAATCTATTATGAGATAATACGAATATTAGTATTGCTAACTTGGAGTTAAAAACTTATATACCGCCCGTTCGTAATAATACAAAGTGTCATATTACTACGCGTAACCGACGCCCTATGCATGGTACTTATGACATTATTCTCGCGACTTGCTGTGGGCAATAGTGTAATCTAAAAATCACTGCGTGTGGATAAAATTAGATTTATTTTTATGCAAAACAGGTACAAAATTAATTATTGTTTTTTAAAAAATTACAATGGCGGAGTCTCGAACAGTTTGGGGCTGCTGTATTAATGAAAACATTGAAGAAAATGAGGGATTTATTACTTGTCAAACATGTAAAAATGTTATCATTACTAAGAATTCGGCCGCATACAAAAAATGGAAGTGTCCCTCTTGCCTGAATCTGATTCCGAAAATTTAAAAAAATGACAGTACTCCTACTCGCAACGTAAGCAACGTACGTGGTCATAAAAGACCTGCTTTTAACTTCCCTCTAGAAGTAACCGAGCTCACAGGTGAAGATGTACGTGCCATTGTGCAGGATGTGATCAAGAAGGAACTCAGTTCCACGTATGCGCAATTGAATAATTGTATGGTAGATGTAATCAACAAGGAGTTGGAGCCAATTAAAAAGGAAATAAGTGATGTCAAGGAATCATTGAATACTACGTCAAAAAATTCCGAGGAGATTGAAAAGAAACAATATTTAACAAGTAATAATATAGCAAAATTGCAGAAAGAAAATTCTAAATTGACAAATACAGTGACTATTTTGACTCAACGCCTAGATTACTTGGAGCAACACTCACGTTCTAACAACTTGGAGGTACAATGCATACCAGAAAATAAAAACGAAAACCTATACACCATCATTAAACAGCTGGGTACAGCAGTTGGGTATGCACTTCAAGAAAATGACATTTTACATTGTACGCGTATAGCAAAAATAAATACGGTTAATAATCGCCCTAGATCGATAGTTGTACAATTAGCGTCTGTGAAGATACGCGACCACCTTTTGGCTGCAGTATTAAAGTTCAATAAAAGAAATCCGAAGAGCAAACTTGATAGTACTCATCTCGGATTTGACGGAAATGGGTCTCCAGTTTATGTTCTTGAACACCTATCCCTATCCAATAAAGTTCTTCCTGCTTCCACGAGGCTTACAGCAAAGGTGAAGGGATTCAAGTATGTATGGATACGGAATTAAAGAATCTTCACAAGGAAAAATGACGATTCCGAGCACATACTAATAAAAAGCATGGATACTTTATCCAAGTTAGCATAATTTTAATTTCAGCAAAACTTTAATTAAAATTTTTATTTTTATTTTCTTTAATACTTTTTAATTATCGTATTAACTTTTTTTTTTAGTTGTTTATATATATATGATTAGTTGTTTATATATAAACTAGCTCACCCGGCGAACTTCGACCGCCATATTTTCTTTCTTGAATATTTGCAATGAAAATTATTAAAGTACTAGCCTTTGCCAGCGGCTTCACCGTAGTCAAAAGCTAGTTTTTCTCAGGTTCCCGATATAGTATCGGGATAAAATGTCTACCAGCTATTAAGTCAAATCAAGGCCTTTCAAATAAAAAAAGTTGCATCAAAATTCATCTAGTAGTTCTTTTAAATAAATTCTAAAAAAAAACTAGTTTTAATAATTTTCTAGTTCCATCAAAATCCGTTCAGTAGTTTTTGTATGATGCGCAAACAAACAAACAGATAAACAGACAAAAATTCTAAAAAAATTGTTTTGTGTTTAGATATGCCTATATAACCTATTACAGTATTTTTTTCTCAAATATCTTAAATGTACAGACATAGCTCTGTTACAGCTTTATAATATCGCTTTAAACACAAAGTGGAAAATGTGAAATCGAAAATAACAGTCACGAGCAGGATTTGAACCTGCATCTCCTGGATAGCATCCAGATGTTTGCCAATTCAGCCATCGTGACGACTGCTCTCGACTGCTAATCTCGATAACACATTCATACTTAACGTCCTGGGTGACGCCTGCGCCATCTGTCGGAAGTACGGTTTTACCTGGTCGGAACAGTTTCCCTGGTCGGTAAAAAGTATGTAAATACATACATTATACCGACCAGGTAAACTTAATTTTACAATTAAGATTTTTACCTAATAATGACGCAGCCCTATAAATATTTAGAATTTTTTTATATATATTTTTAGCATTTGACATGCTTAGCCATATACATTAAACACAATATGCAAAATGTGAAATCGAAAATAACAGTCACCAGCAGGGGGTTTCTCATGTTATTTATACTTACACATAATATTAATTTATTAATTAAACTAATAGAACAGAAACACGAAAGCCAATATATTTTTACTTCACCTAGCTAATGATTATTTTGTCAAGAACACAAAATTTCAAAAAGTCCCGAAATGAGGATCGTACCAAACCGCTGTCTTGGCAATCCTCAGCCACTAGGCTATCGCTGAACTTAAGCTAGTTACTCTATATTATAATGCTCACCCAGCAGCTATCCCCCATTGCTGTGATGCCGCCTCAGCAGCGTGGTCGAACAGGGTCAGCCCCACCAGAGCGACAGTGGGAGCTATCGTCAATGGCGTCACGAAGCGCAGGAAAGACCCGATAATGCCGAAATATCCTACACATAAAAATAAAAGAGAGCTTATTAAACCTGCAATCCTAAATTAACTAAACTAGCCCAGCGTAATATGGCATAAAATTCCTCGTGGGCCAGGTTGTACAAACCTACACAAGAAAGTCCATGCGCGCTAATAGCCACTTACCAACACGCGGGCCGTACCAAGACCCAAACCACCTCCCTATCCTCTCCTTGTTATCCTTCCAATTCTCTCTCTGTTATTCTTCCTATCCTCTCCTTATTATCCTCCCTATCCTCTCCTTGTTATCCTTCCAATTCTCTCTCTGTTATTCTTACTATCCTCTCCTTATTATCCTTCCTATCCACTCCTTATTATCCTTCCTATCCACTCCTTATTATCCTTCCTATCCTCTCCTTATTATCCTTCCTATCCTCTCCTTATTATCCTCCCTATCCTCTCCTTGTTATCCTTCCAATTCTCTCTCTGTTATTCTTCCTATCCTCTCCTTATTATCCTTCCTATCCTCTCCTTATTATCCTTCCTATCCACTCCTTAGTATCCTCGCTCTCTTCTCCTTATTATTCTTCCAACCCACCTCCAATCGCTTTCCTTGGAGAGGGTGACGTGCGAGTGATGCCTCTGGTGTTGCTAGCGTTTATAGGCTACTGTAACCGCTTACCATTAGGTGGGCCGTATACTTGTTTGCCACCCACGTACTTAGTATAAAAAATCTGATAAATTAAACACAAGGCTCCAAATGCAACTTTCACCGGGCCTTCAATTTAACATCAAAACATACGATTTACACGACTTTTCATGTAAACCGTAATTTGAATATCCTGTTTAGCGACGCAGTTTTTTAATTTGTTTTGAAGACAGAGAATAGGTATTCTGTTACCAAAGCGATGTAATTAATTATTTAATTGTAGCCTTGAGCAATCCACGTGTACTTATCTTTAACGACCTGTGTATGACAGCCTTAGAAAAAAAAGACTTAGTAAGCAGAGATTACACAGATGATGAAGTGGACCAGTTACCTTTCTTTGTGTGATTCATGAAGTTGGACGAACTTTGTGTCTGTGAAGCCATTCGTGAAGCACCTCCGTATATTTTGGTTGCAGATAGCTGCTATAGAATCTTTGCCCATACGCGAAATGAAATGGTGAGCAACGGCTTGTCAGTGTTCATAATATGAACGACAGTTATCACTTACTATCAGGTCAGCCGTAGTCTGTCTGCCACCAAATTAAAAAAGGATACCTCACGTTTATGTGTAAACTATTAAAAGGGAAGAATTTAATAGAAACACGTGTAGAAAGAAATTTGATTACGAGTATACTACGCGGTTGGCAAGCAAGCATGGCACGACCTGCTATGATAAGTGGCATATGGACACTAGAAACACCAGAGGCATAACTTGCGCGTTACCAACTCCAAGGAAAGGGATAGGAGGTCTAGATGAAGGATAATAAGGAGAGAGGACCACCGAAGGAATGTAACATAGTTCCAGTGGCCCGCCAATAAAGGCGAAGAGACGGCACACAGCGGGTTTCTTTAGTGGGTGAGGGCCCCACACTACCCTGTTCGTTACCCCGAACGACGGGGTGTGCGGCTAGGAACATTTTTTCCCGCCTTAACAAAAAAAAAGGTGAAAAATGTGAAATCGAAAATTAAACACAAAGTGAAAAATGTGAAATCGAAAATAACAGTCAGGAGCAGGATTTGAACCTGCATCTTCTGGATACCGTCCAGATGCTTTACCAATTCAGCCATCCTGACAATTGCTCCTGACTGCTAATTTCGATAACACATCATACTTAACGTCTTTGGGTGACGCCTGCGCCATCTGTCGGACGTATTTTCATACATTATACCGACCAGGTAAACTTAATTTTACAATTAAGATTTTTACCTAATAATGACGCAAACCCTATCACACTTTCACTTTGTGTTTAATGTATAGTGCTAAGCATGTCAAATGCTACAAATATATATAAATAAAAAAAAGGTCTTTCATTCTGATCTTCTGTGAGGGGGTAGTATTGCCTCAAGCAAACCAGCTCATGCATGCTGGAACGAGCAAGGCTCTACCACTAATGAAAGTTTACAGTGATTATACCTCAACAGCCGTGTGGGGCCGGCTTTAGAATTGTAATGGGAGTCGTAAGAGCCGACTGAGGGAATACCGGTGGGCAGCAGCACTCCCTCGAGTATTAACAACATCCACTGTGATCGCCAACCCGCCTGCCAAGCGTGGCGATTACGGCACTATCCCCCCATATGAGCGCACAGGACCGCTCGTTGTGACGTTCTCTTGGGGAGGCCTATGTCCAGCAGGGGACGTCGAAACATTGATAGACGGATGGATGGATACCTCAACAAAAGAGCCATCTTAAATGGCATTTTCTGCTCAATAAAAGCTTCTGCAGCTACTAAAGCAGCAGAGTCCCGGGTCTTCTTATACATGAGTGTATGAAAAAATCGCATTAGTAGCAGTACTTGCGGAGCACAGGTTTAGCGTTGGGATTAATTTCGGTGGACCCCATGCCGAGACATATTTTTAACAGGCCTTGTACTGCGTCTGGGTGTTTTCTATCTATTATATATATGTATCTAGAAAAAAAGTAATAAATATATGTTAAGCTTAGTTTGGGACCGACGTTGTGTGAAATGTTAGTGAATATTTATTTATTTATATTTATTTAACCAGCTTTAAAATTAAAAAAATGGCCAATGTCCCTTGCATTGGAGATTGGGCAATATTTAAATTAAGTTAGTGACTAATATTGCTTAAGAAGATGAGCTTTAGAGGAAAAAATATATCTGCCTAGCCTTATCACTCAATCTTAAAAAGAACTTGACTGAATCCAACAGCGTCTTCCTTCTTATTCCAGTGGCTTTGACGAAATCGTCGGTCCATCTAACTGGAAGCCGTCCTACACTTCTCTGCCAGAGTGGTTGCCCCCTTTTTTTTGTTAAGGCGGGAAAAAATGTTCTTAACCGCACACCCCGTCGTTCGGGGCAATGAACAGGGTAGTGTGGGGCCCTCACCTACTAAAGAAACCCGCCGTGTGCTGTCTCTCCGCCTTTCTTAGCAGGCCACTGGAACTATGTTACATTCCTTCGGTGGTAACACGTGGTTGCCCCTCGTGAACGTTTGTTCCCAACAGTTGTCAGTTTATCGATCGAGGTGGCGAACCCATTGCTGCATCGTTGACATTGAAATTGAACAAGAATATCGACTTACCGAAGAATAGCTGGAACAGCGCAGACACAGCAATAGCTCCAGACAATTCACACATTCTCATCATCCATACTTCTCTTTGTTCTGTTTCTGACATGGAATTTAGAACTTCAGGCTTAGGGCATTGCCACATAGGCAGATTGAGAATGGCTAGTGTTGGCACCAGGAACGATATAGTTCCTCCTTGAACGATTGGGAGGCGACATCCAAATGTGGCCTGCAACCACGTCACTAGACCTGGAAGAAGCAATTAATGGTTTACTAAACAAAAGCTATGTTTGTGACATAACAATATAGTATCTTTTTACGCTGTTTTGATGCTGCAAGTTTATGTCAAATCGAAAAATCGAATGTTATAATCGCATAAGGAATGCCGGACAATACAGACTGAATATATACTAGTATACTACTACCTAGTGTCGACTAACTGCCTCGGTGGTGTAGCGGTAGTGTATGTGACTGCTAATCATGAGGTCTCGAGTTCGATCCCCGGGTCGGGCAATGTTATTGAGCCTTTTCCTAAAAAAAAATTCTTCGCCCGGAGTTTGGAAATGTGCCCGGTAGACGTCAATTAGGCTCGCCTCCCTATTACGTGTAACTTAAACATAACTGGCGGATCGTGGGTGTTTAATACACGTCTGCCTACCCCTTCGGGGAATACAGGCGTGATGCTATGTCAGCGGCCTTGCTCCCATGCCTCAGTTTAAAATAGCTGTACCTCGTGATTTCACTCGCGATGTCGTCACTGCTCCACCCCCTTAGGTTTTAATCTATACAACAAAACATAGCATCACGCCTGTATGTCTGAATAGCTCTTGATTATACTTAAAAACTGGTATACGTGTTATCACATCGGAAACCTGGACCTAAAAACTATCTTTTTTCTTCTATGGAGCCGCGGAAAAAAGCTACTTTTAAAAGATTAGCGTAAAGTAGGTTAAGCATATTTTAGGTTTGATAATAAAATTATTCCCCCGTCTAGCGTAGTGTTGTATTCTAATTAGTTAAGTAATTGATTCCTTATTGCGTTGTTTATTAAGTAATTAATGGATACATACTTATATACTTAATTAAGATTGAAAATCTATGGGTTTTCAAACTCCACTTTAAGTTAACATTGTCAATAAGTTAAATGCTATCTTATTGAATAAGTTACCTCGTAACTAGTAGTCAGCGAATTAATTAATAGACTTAAAATACATTACACAAGAGCATGTCCACCTTGCTCCATTCGGGCAATAGAAATGAAGCACTTGATAGCAATCACAAATTACTAGTAAACGCTTTATTCGATTGCTTATTCGTCTGGGGATGTAACTCAGTGGTAGAGTGTCTGCTTCGCATGCTGAAAGTCCTGGGTTCAAATCCCAGCATCTCCATTGTTGAAGTTTTACTTTTTGGAATTTTTTGGTTCCATATTTGTTAATCCAATGATATTCACTGATTCCATATTTTTTAATCCAATGATCTTCTTCTGTAACAGAGCTGTGTCTGTATATTTAAGATATTTGAGAAAAAAATACCGTATTTAGGCGTGCCTGAACACAAAACAATTTTTTGTAGATTTTTGTCTGTATGTCTGTTTATCTGTTTTTTTTTTTCGTTCGCGCATCACGCTAAAACTATTGAACAGATTTTGATGCAACTTTTTATTTGATAGCTTTTGATTAGAGTTAAAAACTGCTATACCTACATATTATACCGCTACTATGTCGGGAACCTGAGATATAGCCTTAAAACTCGCTTTTGACTGCGGCGATGCCGCGGGCAAAGGCTAGTATAACAATACAGTTGCTAAAATTAAATTAAATTTCTGAGCTAATAAAGTCACTAACACAATAGACGGCGTGCGAGTTTTTTCAGCAAGGAATACAAATATTATTTCCTATCTAAGGGGGATTCGACTAAACTATACCGAGAATAATCTATTCCACGATTTTATTCTCTATAGATAATCAACAGTTATTTTTCCACGCAATCTGACGTATAGCTATACTTGATCGAATACCCGGTAAAAAAAAGTTGTTCTACAAACGGGACTGTCTATAGCTTAACTCATCTCAACTCTTATTTGTCGTATTATAGCGTGGGAAAGTAGATGTCACTGTATAGTTTTTAAAAGTTTCGAATTAAAATATTAGCACAAAAAAGATGACGCCATTTTTTTTGGATTAACTCCTTATTTGATGCTTATCGGTGGTATAGTAACTATTCCCGAATAGGCTCACTATTCTTCGAATTATTGTTAGTAAAACGTAAAATAGATTTATTCTCGACTAAGTTGCGATTTATTTTAAGAATAAAATTTATTCTTGTTTGGTCGAATCCGCCCTTAATCATAAACAAGATATTTTGAGTTAGACTTTACTTACCAGTAACAAATATCATGGTTGATATGATATTAGATCGGTCAGGGTCGGTCTCCGTCATACAAAGCGCTGGACACAGGATGAACGGGATCGCAACGATGGCTCCTATCATTGTAAGGTAATGCTGTGGAAAATACAATTAATTAATACTACCTACCTGCATATCAAACTTGTAATCCAACTCCAATTATTAATTCCTCCACCCTTCCTTGCTATTGCGGAGGTAAGCAAACGGAAATGATTTTAAAACAGAACAATATGTACAAAAATGTGAAATTATCCTGCTTGTGCGTGGCGAACAAGATAATTTATATTATTAATAGGGCTGCCGGGTCTGGAACGACTATCCTGGGGACGCAGGTTCAATTGCTGCTCGCATCTATCATTTTCCATTTCACATTTTTGCATTTTGTGTTCTGGTAAATGGCGACATATGCTTAAAATATATACCTAGGTATATATAAATAACAAAATAAGCAAAATAAAGACTTATGCAAGTCTAAGTCTACTCTTTGTCTCTCTTTGAGATGACTGAAATATTTTTAAATTGCAGATTTTCAATAATATTTGAGTGAATTAACGGCTTGGTATGACGCATCTTGACATAAAGAGGGCTCGCTATTATCTCTATGAGATCAAACTCTAAATACGGGAATACAAAGGAGAATAAAAAAACTGGCCCGAAGGGTTGGAACGCTGAAAAGGCAATGCGTATCGTTTGGCGAACCGACTATCGTCGGTCAAGGTTCTATAAAAAGGTTAAAGATTCCTCTTTAGATACCATAGATAAAGTATTCGAATCATCGGCATGATAAACAATCGATAGATCGGTTAGCGTAATAAGTTTTATTTTATGTTTAATATTCGCGTAAACATCAGAAAATTTAGGGATAAACTTGTTCAATATTCAATTTACACGCTTTGATAAATTTTAAAACGGATGGATATCTTGTGAACTTTAAGTAACTTGCGACCTGCTTCTTAAAAAGGTCTTTCCGCAGACATCACTTGATTATTATTAAGAAATCCCTCCGGAGTGGCGCAAGTTAAACAACAATGTAAATTATATTCGGTTTATCAAAGTCTGACGAAAAACAAACTCAAGTTTATGTTAAGCAAGTAAAAGTTAATTTGTCAGATGTTTTGATAAACTTACTGGCAATTTGGTTATATTAGGTAACCTTAATTTTTTGAGTTTTAGGCTATATAACTATCGACTATATATGTCATGGACCCCACAGAGTACGAGAGCCTTGACGTTTTATAAAATTACCAGTAAAATTGTACTTATGACTCATTAGTTGTTCTTTAAGAAGCTTAGAAGGGTTACTCAATAATTATCATTGAAGGATTCCTCTAGAGAAATCAGTGCCTAATCAGCCTCAGTGGCGCTTCCTGGCGGTGAGATATGTCAAAATTATTTCAAGTAGTGCTCAATTGCAAATTATGTTTCCTACATTCTTCTACGCCGATTGGGATTGAAAAAAGATGATGTGATGGTTTAAGAAAAAAATAGTCTATTACTCAGACTAACTAAAAATATAGAGCATTACGAACAATCCAGTGAAGCCATATAAAACCATGCCAAACTTGTAATTACACGCGCTCACGCACACAAATACAAAACAAAGTGTCATAAACCACGAGTGTTAACAGAGTGGTTTAAAATTACCCCAAATGTTTCGATATTTCGTACGTACGTTACGTACATGAATACGTCGTCAGCGCCATAATATTCCCTAATATGGCTTCACTTTTTAGTTGACAATGCGGTGTCATTATTTTTTAGTTAGACTGAGGTCAGTTATTATACTGTTAACTTGGTAAACTACGATACAGCCCACCTGATGGTAAGCGGATACCGTAGCCTATTGAACACTAAAAGCATCATTCGCGTGTTGCCAACGTTAAGGAAGGATAATACGAACTTTCTCGGCATAGTAGAAATAGTGAGGAAGTAGGCTATCTCCGGCCCATTCCGCGATATAATTACCTACCATACTTGCCTGTCTCAGGGTTGTCACTTTTAGCTAAATTTTAATTCAGTGCCTAGAAATTGGCAAGGGCCGGCAAGTTGTATTTTTTACTTGTAATCCTTTAGGTAAAACCGATCTCACTAACCCTGAATGGGTTCAGACGACACAACACAGATTATTTTAACTTTTTACTTACGATTATTACTTAGTCACTATACCTACGATATTGAGAAATCGACATGACATGACATTTAGACAGCCAAACACAGCAATAAGTTCTCCTGCGATTACCACACATTTTTCATTTATTTAGCGGTGCCGAAAAGCCGTGACGCGCGAACCTTGTGCGGTATTAGCCCCGACTGGTCAGGTCGAGATTTTGTTAGTGTGCGTACGATACTGTCGCGCACACATACAAGCCGCGCGCGGTGCGTTTGTATGAAGATAACCTACTTCCCACTCTTTCTACTATGATCTCGGTTTAAGCCTCAGGCACTCCCACTTGGCAAACGAAACCATTAAGGTCTACCATTGCTTCATAGTGTGATTATCAAGACCATCAGATCATTATTATTCTTATCAGATGATACAAAGACCTGAGCCACTAACCTGTAGTGCCATGAAGATGCAGAGGTACCATGGTGGTGTGTCATCAATCCCATACGTCACGTTCCCGGTCCTTTCTTCCTTTTGATCCACACCCTGTGGTGGTATCTGTCATTATAAGCAATATTATAATGATGATCATCATGATGCACTTGCTTCAAGCGCTCGTGTTAGTTATTAGTAACTTTGACGATTTAATAAGCCTATGAAATAAAAATATTTATTAATTAAGCCTATGAAATAAAGATATTAACCATAATTATAATAATAATAATAAATAAATAATATTCACGGTCATTTCACACAACGTCCTCTGGTCCCAAACTAAGCTTAACGCTTGTGCTATGGGTACCAGATTACGGATATAATACATATACTACTTTTTTTTTATAAATAAATACATATAATAGATAGAAAACACCCAGACGTAGTACAAATATATGTGTTCATCACACAAATAATTGTCCTGAGTGGGGATCGAACCCACGACCTCGTGCACGGAGGTCGGTTACACTACCGACTACGCCACGAGGCCCGTCAAATAATAAATAAATACTTTGGAAAATCCAAAAGTGCACACCTCATAATCTTCATTTTTCACAATAAAATTGCTTATTTGATAAGTAACTAATAATGTATTGGTCTTACTAAGTAGTTTTCAATAAATCACATAGAACTCATTTCAAAAAGTACTGTGGTTTTCATGTCCTATACGCCATCTAGCGCTATTTTTAAAAAGTACTTCTATATTGGTCTATAGAAATAGTTCTCACGAAATAACTGAGACTAAAACCAGTCCAGCGCTATCCAGCGCTGGTTTTAGTGTCGAATTGAGCGTAAATATTCACTATTTTTTTGTTTATATAATAACAATTAAACCACATCGAATCAGACCGTGAAAAGTGATAGAGCTCTATTCGTAGTAATACTGAATTGAACTGAACTTTTTTAACTAGTTTAAATAACAAAAATGGCATCCAAAATATCATGAGTGTTAAAAATTGTGTTTTTTCTTGATATGTGTGTGTATATATTAGTTTACAAATGCAATATATGATAAATAGAGACATTTTAAGTTTGAAAAATCTGTTGTTCTGTATGAAACGAGAGTAGTACCTACCCACCTCAACGCTTCGCTTATGACGCGTGCAATATTCACGGACATTTCACACAACGTCCTCTGGTCCCAAACTAAACTTAACGCTTGTGCTATGGGTACCAGATTACGGATATAATACTTAAATATTACTTTTTTTTTGTAAATACATACATATAGTAGATAGAAAACACCCAGACGCAGTACAAATATCTGTGTTCATCACACATATAATTGTCCTGAGTGGGAATTGAACCCACGACAAGGTGCATGGAAGTCGGTTACATTACCGACTACGCCACGAGGCAATTTCGTTCACGGCGGCTATATGCAGGAGATATTATAGTACACGAGTGTGTATCACATAGTCCGATTGGATGGCATCCCGACAGGGCCGAAGAGAGATCAGTCGTAGGAGCAACGGCTTTACGTGCTTTCCAACGCACAGGGTTGAAACCCCGCCAATTTCCTAATCCCGTGTTGCTATTGAGAATTTCTTGAAGTAAAACCTAATAATTTTTTGTTGACTTGATTCGAGAATCAAACCAAAGATCTCGTGATCTACAATCGCATACACTACTACTGAACCACCGAGTTAGCCAACGTATTAATACAGCTATAGGTAAAACAACAACATATTTTAACGAAGGTTGGTAGGTATGTACATTTTTTAATTTATTAACTTTGTTATAAATCATCATACATCCTAATTAGATTTTTTTATATCCATCCATCCATCAGCCTTTCTACGTCCACTGCTGGACACAGGCCTCCCCAAATTAGGGGTATAGTGCCGTAATCGCCACGCTTGGCAGGCGGGTTGGCGATCGCAGTGGATGTTGTTAATACTCGAGGGAGTGCTGCTGCCCACTCCCCCCGATATTTCTCAGTCGGCTCCTACGACTCCCACGGGTGGAGAGGGGTGAAACAATTCTAAATCGATTCTATTGTTTTATATATATACCCAATAATAATTTTATTCAATTAAATCATTTTGTTACAATAATGTGTACATAGAGGGATGTTCTTAAATTAGTACACAATTAGAGTTGTACCTGAACTAGGTGATCCTGTGTTTCAGGTATATGAAAGTTTTGTAATAAAATCGCATAGAAACTGTTTTTTTTTATTGCTAATGATGGCAGACGAGTCACGGCCCACTTGATGGTAAGTGGTAACCGTCACTCATGGATTCAACTATACCGAGAATATTGTCACTGCGCACCCTTTCATTTCTCAGATATGAAATGAAAGAATAAACGCTAAATCTTCTGCTACGGCCAAAACACACTGACGTGCTTCATGGCCGGTCACACCGGAGTCGGTGTTACCGACCCGTTCGGGCCCGATAGCCAGTGAATACTGTCACTTGGTACCCAGCCCTACCACTAGTATTGCAATAGGTGATAATTGCTTACTTCCCTTAGCCGCTTTATACGACACCCGCGAGAAATGATGTACACTTGCATTCTTAGTTCGTCACCACACGGACTAAATTGATACTTATTTATATTTTTGTGTTGCATGTTTGTTGTGTTTGTTTACATTTGCGAGTAGATCATGCACGCAAATGAGGCGAATCGTGAGCAAAGCATAAGCGGGAGATGACCCACCTTTCATCCCGCAAAAGAAACACTGGGCGCCAAAGGGCGGTTAGTGGATCTGCGGTCCCAATGAGCGCTGGCAGAGGGTGACGGGCCTACGACAGTCCGTCAACCTAGCAGGCCCGAGATGACGGCGTACGTGTTTCGTGAGCACTCAATGAGGAAGGGCAAGGCTCTCCAAATTAGATGGAGCCACCAGGAATAGAGACCCAGACCTGCCAGTGTTGGAAGAACTCATGCACAGAGCGATTAGCTTGCCTCTGAATAAAGGAAGTCTGGAGGAACATCGCGGGGTTTTAACAGGTATACGGGTTATTAAATTGGGAGTCCGGCAAAACCTCTACGCCCGCATTGCGGAGGGTATTCCATAACAGATTTTCTCGCGTAAAACGAGAGGATCGGAGACTTGAAATCTGTAATAACTATATTATACTTATTTTTTGTGTTCAACGTTTAGTAATTTGTAATTTTTATTTAACCTTGTCGTCTGCCATGCAAAAAAAACTAAACATAAAATAGATAATTAGTATGACTTTAATTCCGTAGCTACCTAATTATTATTCACATTTATAGCTAGAGTTAACAAGTCAATATCGCTCGGTTCCAAGTTGCGTAACAGCACCTCTAGTGGTGAATAAATTAACTAATTGCAAATCAAAGAAAATATGTACATAGGTACCTATTTATATTTATTTCACTAAATTAATCTAGTATGATAGTTATACGAGTATTAATAGATCGTGCTAATATCATAGTTATATTCCTAGTAAGATATTTGTGAACCGCTTTCATATAACTATATTACGGTATATTATCTCTCGGGTTCGATCCCCGGGTTGGGCAATGTTATTGAGCTTTTTCCTAAAAAGAAAAATTCTCAGTAGCAGCCCAGAGTTTGGAAATGTGCCCGGTAGACGTCAATAGGCTCGCCTCCTATTACGTGGGACTTAAACATAGCTGGCGAATCGTGGTTGTGTAATACCCCTCTGCCTACCCCTTCGGGGAATACAGGCGTGATGCTATGTTTACTGCGACATATGTATCATTTATATATCAATACCATATTCAGGAAGTATGAGAGAAAGGGTAAACAAACCATTAAAGTGGCAGGTATTTTTATATGACAATGTTATATCTGAAAATATTAAATGATAATAAATATGGAAGGAATAGTATTTTAGCACTATTTAAAGCTAATAATAAATAATTTAAGTACTTGTTTTTAATTTGTATTTGAACGTCGCTATGACTATAATTTTTTTTATTTCTTGATTTGTGTCCATTCATCCATCCATTAGCCTTATAACGTCCACTGCTGGACATAGGCCTCCCCAAGAGAACGCCACAACGAGCGGTCCTGGCATGGGGGTTAATGCCATAATCGCCACGCTTGGCAGGCGGGTTGGCGATCGCAGTGGATGTTATTAATACTCAAGGGAGTGCTGCTGCCCACTCCCCCGGTATTCCCTCAGTCGGCTCTTACGACTCCCGGGGGTAGAGAGGGGTGGGACAATTCTAAAGCTGGCCCCACACGGCAAATGAAATTGGTGATTTGTGTAACTTATAGATTAAATACCTGTAACTATTAACTATATCTAAATTCCTAATACCTACATCACTCTCAGTTGGATTTATGCATTTTAATACTATTATATAATACCAAAATAAAGACTTAACATTGAAAAGTGATATTTTCGCCATTTTTCTTTGTTTAACTTGTTGATATGACGGGTTTTTTTTCTAAAATGTTAATATCGTTTAATTGTTAATAATATAGCTTTGTTTGTCCTAGCATGAATAAGCCGAGATTTAATCGGGGAAATACACCCACCTTTCATTTTTTTTTATTAGTAAGGCGGGAATATATGTTCCTAGCCGCACACCCCGTCGTTTGGGGCAACGAACAGGGTAGTGTGCGGCCTGCACCCACTAAAGAAACCCGCCGTGTGCCGTCTCTCCGCCTTTATTGGCGGACCACTGGAACTATGTTACATTCCTTCGATGGTGAAATACACCCACCCTCCCACAGAAGATAAGCGTGAAACGTGGTAGATACTCCTATAGTCGTGCTTACAAGGTGAGTGAGAGCGCCGGAGGCCCGCCTTATCCTCCATCCCATCCTTATTGTCCTAACTCTCCACATCCCATCCCTTTGAATCGGCAAAACGCGAGCGATGCCTCAGATTTTGCTAGCGTCTATAGGCTACAACACCACACGCGTTGTTTGATCTTTCTTTGTTATTTTTGAAGTGAAACTTCTTTGTCGACGTATGGGAGAAATTTTCAATGTAACGTCTCGATGTAACGTTTTTCTGTTACGCGCCATCTTTATTTCTAAGTCACATATTTCCGTTACGCGCCATATTTATTTTATATGATTTTTTAAATATGGGTTCCAAGACTATAAATAATATAAGACATATGTATTATTGCGTGACAATGTAATATTATGATGACATAAAGCTGATCTGATGATGGAGCTAGAAGGTGGCCATAGGAATTCTATAATGAAACGGGGCAACCTCATCGAGTTTGGACTCGTATGATTCGTCTTGACGAGAACTTTGTATCTAAATGGTATCCAGGGTCTGAAGATGGAGCTAGAAGGTGGTCATAGGAACTCCAATATAAAACGACATAACCCCATGGAGTTTGGGCTCGTATGATTCGTCTTCTACTTGGTATCTAGATGGTATCCGGGACTGATGATGGAGTTGGAAGATGGCCACAGTAACTCCGTAATCAAACGACGCAACCCCGGTAGGTGGCAATAGGCACTCTGCTATAGAACGCCGTAATAATTATATTATAATAAAGTGCTATAATAATCTTAGTAGCAATAAGGTGAAATAATTTTATTATTTGTATCCATGTCTATGATAATAATGCCTTTTGCTTAAACTTTATCTAATTTAGCTTTATTTAACCAATTTCTGTAAAGTTGTAAATAGTAGATCATTTTTCGAAGAATGATGTCATAAAGAAATTTCACTTCTTACGTGTGTACACTAATACACACACATATAACTTTTTTAAGTAAAATACTCAAAAAAAAGTATACTTACGTTACTTAAATTACGTTTTTAGTTATTTATCAATTGTTTTGTTAACGTAGTTTACAACTGATACCTTGGATTGTGTTTTGTTTCAAGCTAAAATGAATAGGGTACCTATACGATATCTTTTTACGGTGTTTTTATAAAATTAAATAATATTAAAGCAACTTTTGTACGTTTGTAATGACCAAACAGAGAAATAACTTTTTCACTATACGCATATGAAAATACGTAGTACCTATTGCCATAAATAATTTAATATTGTTACAAGAAAACCTCCTTTTTTATATTGCATAAAACATTTATTACTGTAGTGTGCTTTAGCTTATACATTAAAATAGCATTAAAAAAATGCAGCTCATTACAAGTGATCGATTGGCATTAATTTTTTTTTTAATTTTTTTTATTGCGTATAGAGGCAAACGAGCCACCGCCCATCTGATGGTAACGGCTATCTCCTGCTACAGCCAAAACGCAACAATGTGCTTCATGGCCGGTCACACGGGAGATGGTGGTACCAACCCGCTCGGGCCCGATACCAAGTGAGTACTCCCACTTGGTACCCAGCCCTACCACCAGTCATGCAATGGATGATGATTACTTACTTCCCTTAGTCGCCTCTTACGACACCCCTGGGAAAAAATGGGGTGGTGACACTTGTATTCTTAGTCCGTCACCACACGGATCAAAATCATACAATCCTTTAAACTTTGTGATCAGTTATCAATTGAAACATGCACTTTCTCCATAGGAAAAGTCTTCAGGAATCGTATCTTGATACACCTGTGTCAATTAACACAAAGTGCGAAAATGTGAATTCGAAAATAACAGTCACGAGCAGGATTTAAACCTGCATCTCCTGGAATACCGTCCCTGATGATTTGCCAATTCAGCCATCGTGACAATTGCTCGGGACCGTGAATTAGTATAATATATTCATTCTTAATGTCTTGGGTAACACCTACGCCATCTGTCGGATGTATTTACATGCATTATTCCCACTAGGTAAGCTTAACTATTACGATTAAGATTCATACCAAATAATGATGCAGAATCTGGGACAGTATTCCAGGAGATGCAGGTTCAAATCCTGCTCGTGACTGTTATTTTCTGTTTAACATTTCCAGAGCAGAGGTGTATTACACACCCACGATTCGCCAGCTATGTTTGAGTCCCACGTAATAGGAGGTGAGCCTATAGACGTCTACCGGGCACATTTCCAAACTCCGGGCTACTACTGAGAATTTTTCTTTTTTTTTTATGAAAAATCTCTATAACACTGCCCGACCCGGGGATCGAACCCGTTGACCTCATGCTCAACAGTCGCTTACACTACCGCTGCTCCACAGAGGCAGTCTTGTCTTTATAAAATTATAATCTACTTTATTATTACATAATATACTATTTGTAAAGGAAGACGGTGTCTCTATTGTCTCATATTTTAATTTATATTAGAAGGTGAAATATCACATTTTTTTTTAAGAAATGTCATTATTTAAATTGCAAATTTCAGTAAGTATTACATTCCTCAATAAAAGCAAAGTTAATAGCGAAGTTATAGGCTGATGACAAAATATGATAAAGAAGCAACTATCCGCCGTTTTAAATATTTACAATTATAATATGTATCTTTTGTCAAATAATAAGGCTTATTAACATAATTGTTAATGTAAATGACATCCATTATAATGAAATATATGATGCTATTGGTATCATAATATATATTTCTTAAGCAGCGTAGTAGAAAGAGCATATAGCAAGTAGAAACATCAAGTTTCGTTGGATCTCTGGACAAACAGTTTTCACACGCTTTAACAAATAAGGTAAGTACTTTAAAAACAAAGCGTGAAATGTGAAATCTAAAATAACAGTCACGAGCAGTATTTTTGATTTCACATTTTCACACTTTGTGTTTTAATGTATAGTGCTAAGCATGTCAAATGCTAAAAATATATATAAATATAGTACTTACTTATTTAGGTATTTTTATATCTTCTTAACACCGTCACCCAAAGACGTTAAGTATGATGTGTTATCGAAATTAGCAGTCAGGAGCAATTGTCAGGATGGCTGAATTGGTAAAGCATCTGGACGGTATCCAGAAGATGCAGGTTCAAATCCTGCTCCTGACTGTTATTTTCGATTTCACATTTTTCACTTTGTGTTTAAAGTAAGTACTAACCAATTTTTTGACAAATATTGCTACTTCTAAGATGCATAACAACGGTGTGAGAAATTGAGAATAAGTCTCAAGTTCAATATTTTGAATAACAGTTTACAATTTACAATCTACGTGATTCAATGGTCCTACATGAAATAAAAATCACATCTACAAATAACGTTAGTATGTTTGCCTGACTTTTATAACTTACTACATTAACAAAATAATTATATTTGAGTACCACCATAGCTTTGCCGTGTGGGACCGGCTTTAGAATTGTCCCACCCCTCTCCACCCATGGGAGTCGTAAGAGCCGACTGAGGGAATACCGGGGGAATGGGCAGGAGCACTCCCTCGAGTATTAACAACATCCACTGCGATCGCCAACCCGCCTGCCAAGCGTGGCGGTTACGGCACTCACACACACCCCATTCTTGGGGAGGCCTATGTCCAGCAGTGGACGTTGGATGGATGGACCACCATAGCTACAGTCTGCTCGCTATCGAACATAGCAAGAGCAACTAGTATATCCTATCCTGTCCATTATCCATGCGACTTAGCTGATTAGCTCCACTGAGTGTCCAGCCCGACTGTCCCGTTTTCTGAGACCTTGGTTTCTCATTTGCGATTCCTCCCCACCTAACTACGGCTTATGCCAGGAGACAGTCGGTAATTGTTATTAATGTTGCCATTTCATTTTCAAAGTAATGATTAAAATCATGTCATGTTGCTTGCTATTTTGTTTTTAAGTTAGGTGCTAAAATCATCATGTCATTAAATACAGCACACAATAAATTGAATGTTTATTTTCGCAAACAAACCATAATCTATTTTGACCTATAACGCCATCTATCTCTCAACACCTAAAACTTGACTAAAACTATATTATTATTATTAAAGGTAGGTACTAGGTAAATAGATATTCATTATGTTACTGTGGACCACTGAAGTAAGAAGTAATGCACACAGCATAGAGTAACTTATATATTACTGAGAATCACACAGTTGCGCTAATACAAGTGGAGAGAAGACACACGGCAAGTTTATTTTAGTAGATGAAGGGCGTGGGGGCTCCACAGTGCGCTGTTCGTTGCCTAAATGGCAAGGTACCTATGCGGTTAGGTATATTTTTTACCGCCTTAGCAATAAAATAAGGTATAAACAATATCATGGAACATTTTCATGATAGATAGATAGGATGTAATTATCGGCTCGCTGTAAAAATAAATAAGACTTCAATGCGTGAAGTAAACAGTTGTATTACATAGGTACATACCTACCTTTACTGCGGTCTACGATACGAATTGTTAATCGACGCTAAAGTACTTAGTAAATACAGGGGTACATGCCGGTCGTTGCGTTTATTTATTATGCCCGGTAGTTCAACGCACGATTCGCAATATTATTTACAACAATAATTTAAAATACTTTGGAAAATCCAAAACTGCACGCCTCATAATCTTCATTTTTCACAATAAAATTGATTATTTGATAAGTAACTAAAAATTTATTGGTCTTACTAAGTAGTTTTCAATAAATCACATAGATAGCGCTAATTTCAAAAAGTACTAATGTGGGTTTCATGTCTTATACGCCATCTAGCGCTAATTTTAAGAAGTACTTCTATATTGGTCTATAGAAATAGTTCTCATGAAAGGCGCTGGTCTTATTGTCGCGTCGAGCGTAAATATTCAGTATTTTTTTTGTTTATTTAATAACAATTAAACCACATCGAATCAGACCGTGAAAAGTAATAGGGCTCTATTCGTAGTTATACTCAAGTTTAAAAGAAAAAAAAAAGACTCGATTAGTAAAGTATTTGGGTTGTTATCGTGTTAACATACATTACCTACAACAAACGGACGTCCAAGACAAACATTTTTTAAACAGTTTAAATATCAAAAATGCCATAAAAAATATCATGAGTGTCAAAAATTGTGTTTTTTCTTGATATGTGTGTGTATATATTGTTTTACAAGTGCAATATATGATAAATAGAGACATTTTAAGTTTGAAAAATCAGTTGTTCTGTGTAAAGCGGGAACAGTACCCACCTCAACGCTTCGCTTATGAGGCGTGCAAAATGTTACTGTTTCTATCGATGCGTTTGATATCCATCAATCTTCTGTCCGTGTGCTGACGGACTAAGAATACAAGTGTCACAACAAAACCCTCTCCATTCCCGCGGGTGTCGTACAAGGCGACTAAGGGAAGAAAGCAATTATCACCAATTGCATGACTGGTGGTAGGGCTGGGTACCAAGTGGGAGTACTCACTTGGTATAGGGCCATTACTTCAATGGTGAGTTATTTTTACCTGAATGCAAATCGTCTAAACAAACTTTACCGCCTTCTTAATAACAACAAGAAATTAAGTGGGTATTGTCTATTCGTCAGCGCAGAAATGTACAATATTGCAAAACGATATTGCAATATTCCGCAAATTTTTTGCTTCTGAGAGTTCTACCGTATCGCATGGTTGTGTCGCGTTGGGGAGTTTTTTCTCATTATCGTGCATGCTACTTTGCTATTATCACATTCTCCTCTATCTATGAGAGTGCAGATTGGCAATCTTAGGTTATTCTTTCCAAAGATAACCGGGATTGATAATCCGTGGGTGAGTGGTGGGCTCTCCTCTTAAAATATCCATTCTATAATAATAACAATGGACTTCCGCCAAGTGTCGCCTCATTCAATCAATTAGCTAATATATTAATAATTTCGTATTATCCTATGTTAGAAATATTCTTCACTCTGTACTATCAGCTCTGTTCTGAAAATGCATCTACCTTCTATAATCTCTGCATGAAGCGCTTGCTTCCATCCATCCATCCATCAGTCTTTTTATCGTACACTGCTAGACATAGGCCTCCTCAAAATGGGGGTTTTACCATAATCGCCACGCTTGGCAGGCGGGTTGGCGATCGCAGTGGATGGTTTGAGTACACAGGGGAACGTTGCTGCCCGGTCCCCCGGTAATCCCTAAGTCGGCTTTTACGACTCCCATAGGAAGAGACGGGGTGGAGCTATTCTTGGCGCCGGCCCCACACGGCTAGCTATGAAGCGCTTGCTTAAATGGTAGAGAATGCCTTATAGCGAAAAAATCCTACGACTACTTAACCCTAAGGCATTAAGTCCGCCATTGTAATTTATGCATAAATTTTAATAAATAAATAAATATATATTAGTTTGACGAGTTTGTAGACCTATATCTTAGAACAGACTAAAAACCACATTCCTTATAACGTAGACAGGTCACACATTATTAATTTAGTATTTTATTTATTCTAATAGACTTATTGTGCAAAGACCAGAACAGACGTTATTAACATCTGAAGAGTTAAAAAGAAATAATATATATTTAAAAGAATACAGGATTATAATTATATTAAAGTACCGCCGTAGCTGTTATTATATTAATTATACATTTATTTCGCACAAATATGAATTTATATATTTTTTTGAAGTGAAAACTTCTTTTAGCGCATATTTTTAGATGTGATAAAATCTCTGGACTCGCGACACCGTTCGCAGCTAACGGCGCAACCCTATCATGTTTGGGCTTGTATGATTCGTCTTGACGAGTACTTTGTCTCTAGATGGTATCCAGGGTCTGATGATGGAGCTAGAAGGTGGCCATAGGAAATCCGTTATATTTTTTTTATTTCTCAATATCCAAAAATAACAACTGTTTTTTTATAAATTTAAGTTTTTACTTCTGTTGGCAGTCCGCATGATTGCTATTTATTTTACTTTTAAAAGCAGAAATAGGTACAGCGATATTTAAATTCAGTTACATGAAATAAAATAATTATATATAATACGTTTGAAAGTATTCTTACTTCCTTATTATAACATAACACTAGCTGCAACCCGCAACTTCGTCCGCTTAACATAATAGGTAACCTAACATACTTGAAATATGTATGTACAAATTATTTTTTTTATTAAAGATTACAATTAAAATAAATAAACAAACTTAGATCGCAGTTCAGTGGATATACAAAATTGCGGTAACTCACCGGGTCTGTTACGCCTCCTAAAGCGTTAGTTATTGAAATTGTGTGCACCATGTTGTTTAATCTAGAATTGCAAAGAAAAGCATTTTAATTATATAAGTAGTTACTATTTAAATTTTTTTGAATGAATTGTTTTATTTAAAATCATAAATATTGAGTAATACTTCGTACTTTAGTGGAAAAGCCTCCTCAACAATGAGAGGAGGCCTGGTATTTGATTATAGACTTTTGTTTCTAGTTTTACTTGTATCGCTCTCTTTTTTTCTGCTATAAATAATTATATTCTCATTCTTTTACGACATCTGTCCATGAAATGCAATGCGATATAATATTTCTATATTCAAATGCTTAGAATTCCTTGGTCACCATAAAATTAGGAATGCGATATTTATTTTTTGAAAATAGATCATAGAGACACGTATAGAATTATAAAAAAAAACTGAATTCTTAATTCAAACTTACCTACATACATTCTTTTTTCATCCGGGTATTCAAGCCCAAGGAGAAACTATTCGTCACAAATTTAACTGCGTCATAACATTAAATTTTGTTAAAGAGACAATAAACACATGTAATGCTCTACGTAGAATGAGCATCGATGTTCAGATACTGACTGAAACGACGCGGCTCTAAGTGACAATTAAAAAGACTCAATCTTCACAGACAGTCATAGACTAGATATACAAAAGTTATATTATTTGTTGTACCTACGCGTGTATATGTATAAAATTATCACTAACCGGTGCAGGAAGACTACTCGTATCGCGTATTATACTAGCTGCTGCGTGACTTAGTCTGCTTGGCTTATTATGTGCATATAAAAATCGTTGTTTCTTAAAATTTTAACAACTTTATATTAAAAAAAGATATTAAATTTTTTGAAGTGAAAACTTCTTAAGGCGCGTTGAGCACTTTTTGGGTGAACAAAAATCATGGAACTCGCGTCATCGTCACCGAACGCTCCGATAGAAGTGAAAACTAAGTAACTTGTGAGAAGAAATGTTAATAACCAATTAATTAGTCACTAACACTTTTCTTTACAAACCAAAAATAATTTAAAAAATAATAATCAAATAGCTGGACGAGACAATTCACAAGTTACTTAGTTTTCACTTCTATCGGCAGTCCCCAAAGACTGCCCCGCATGTTTTTTACATAAGGGCTAATTGTCTAAGAAATAAAACTTAGAAAAATTTAATTGAGATAGATTTCAATAATTGAGATAGAATACAAATACAATAGAGTAGTTTTCACGTCATGCGCGCCCAACGGCAGACGTCTATTATTTTATTTTTATTTTTACACGCTTTTTATTAGCTTCATCTGTATGTTTGTAACCGACTCCTTTGGGCGCGATATTGACTCGCTTTAAACGGCCAGATTTCGTTCAAACTTTGTAGATTTATCGAAGACCGATGACAATACACTAATTTGATAAAATTATTCGGTATTTATCGGTTTTTAGGGTTCCGTAGTTGTTGAATGTGTAAGTTTCTGAATCGCGATATTAGGATGAGCACCGGCGTTGTCCCATGTTTCTGAATCGCGATATTAAGACGTGCACCGGCGGCATATATTACTCCTGAGTGTTTTCTAATAAGATTTCACTTCTATTTTAGTATAGTTATTTATCTATGTTCTATTTTCATGTAGTAATACTTTACTCTTTACTTCGTACTTTTGTTGATACTATTTTGAGAGTAAAAAGAAGAAAATAAATTATAGTTTAAAAAACTAAAATAACACGCTTTAAATAGCTAGTTGAACTAAAAAGTATTAAATAATACATATTACAATAAATAATGATTGTAAAAAAGCGTGAGGTGCATAATCAAACGTTACAAATAGTTCACCTATATAGTAAAAAGCACCCCACGCTTTTTTGCAATCTTTATTTATTGTAATATTATTTACTACTTTTTAGTTCAACTAGCTATTTAAAGCGTGTTATTTTAGTTGTTTAAACTATAATTTATTATAGATATAATATATTGTTAAACTGCCTCGGTGGTGTAGCGGTAGTGTATGCGACTGCTAATCATGAGGTCTCGGGTTCGATCCCCGGGTAGGGCAATGTTATTGAGCTTTTTCCTAAAAAGAAAAATTCTCAGTATCAGCCCGGAGTTTGGAAATGTGCCCGGTAGACGTCAATAGGCTCGCCCCCTATTACGTGGGACCCAAACATAGCTGGCGAGTCGTGTGTATGTAATACACCTTTGCCTACCCCTTCGGGGAATACAGGCGTGATGCTATGTTTATATATTGTTAGAGATTTTCCGACGGCGTCATAAGTATGCTAGCCCGTACTATATATATACGTATATCCATCATACCATTATGTTACTCGGAGAGGAGAATCGTGCCCAGCAATGGGATTACTATCCCTTCATTAACTTTATCCTACATCCATTTACTTTATATTATATCCACTTTGTGTTTAATTATATCCCTTCGTTATTAAAGT
Source organism: Leucoma salicis (assembly GCA_948253155.1). Classification (NCBI taxonomy): domain Eukaryota; kingdom Metazoa; phylum Arthropoda; class Insecta; order Lepidoptera; family Erebidae; genus Leucoma; species Leucoma salicis. The sequence continues at coordinate 25,624,345 of OX411812.1, forward strand.
TGTCAAAAAATAACGCCTAGTAGGCATTGAATTCATGTTTGGGCAATGCGCCATGCCATTTTCCCGCCTTTTTTTCAGGAGACTCGATCCTATAGGCATTGTCCTACTTTTATGGGCAATAAAGTAGAAAGAAAATATGGGATACTACTTAAGTAATATAGGATACTACTTAGTTAGGAAACGCATAATCATGTAACATCTTATATATAAACGACGGGCCCCGTGGCGCAGTCGGTAGTGTAATCGACTTCAGTGCACGAGGTCGTGGGTTCGATTCCCACTAAGGACAATTATTTGTGTGATGAACACAGATATTATTTAAAAAAAAAAGTAGTATATGTATTATATCCGTAATCTGGTACCCATAGCACAAGCGTTAAGCTTAGTTTGGGATCAGAGAACGTTGTGTAAAAACGTCCGTGAATATTTATATATTTTATTTATTTATAAAAAAATGGTCCATAACTTGAGAACGACTTTACCGATTTTATTCATATTTTTGGGTTCGAAGATCTAACAAAGCCGAGCATATCTTTTATGCTTACAAGATGACTTACGATGTTTTGATGGGACAGTGAGAATTTATAATCAAATACACCAACAATTTGCAAGTCAAGGGTGAATGACGCACGAAATCTCACCTTCAGAATGATATTGAACTCAATAGCTTTGTATTGACATTACTAAATAACATCATTGGTTCTCACGACTTACTATTTTCACGTCCCAGCGATGCTATTATTCAGTTGTCACGTCTTTTTCCCGTAGGGGTAGGCAGAGACCACTTTTCACCACTTGGTGACACACATATTTCGCTTCATCTACTTTCATTAGCGCTTTCATGCATGCTCGTTGGTTACGAGGACTCTTAAGAGTACTCGTAACCAACGAGCTTCTTATGCAAGGCCAGGTTAACCTGGCCTTCTATAAGAACGTCTCCGATCAGGTCAAAATACGTTCGCCTAGGTCGACCTCTACCGATGTCGTCCGGTGTCCCACAGGGTTCGTTTCTTGGGCCGCTCCTGTGGGACATCGCTTACGACTGGGTGCTACGTTGTTGGCTCCCCCTCGGGCTGGCGGATGACACGCTAGTCATGGCCCGGTGCGGAAACTTCGAGGAAGCGGCGTTCTGGCCACCTTAGAGACCTCGGAGGTGGTCAGGAGGATCGGGGCGCTGGGGCTTAGGGTGGCCCTGGACAAGTCGGAGGCCCTACTCTTCCATGGGCCTCGACGTCGGCCACCTGCTGGCACCTCGATCACGTTGGATGGGGTCCAAATTAAGTATCGTCCAGGACCAGGCCCAGATTAAGTATCTGGGCCTCGTGCTGGACGGGCAGTGGCGCTTTCGCGGGCACTTCCGCCAACTGTCCCCGAGACTCGTCGGCGCAGCGTCCTCTCTTGCACGGCTCATGCCGAATATGGGCGGACCCAACAATGCGTGCCGACGGCTTTACGCAGGGGTGGTCCGGTCGATGGTGCTGTACGGCGCACCCGTGTGGGCGCAGTCCCTGGACGCACTGATCAGAGCTCTCCTGTGGAGACCACAGAGAGTCGTCGCGTCCAGGGTCATACGCGGATACCGCACGGTGTCGACGGAGGCGGCCTGCGCGTTGGCCGGAAACCCTCCCGTGGGACTTGGAGGCGGAGGTGCTCGCCGAGGTGTATCGGTGGGCGTCACATGAGCGGGAGGGGGTTAGTTGCCCCCCACCCAGGGAGGTAGCCAGATGGCAGGTCAACGCTCGCCAAGCTGCCAAGGCCCGTTGGAGGGCGCGGCTGGAGGCGCCCCGGGCTGGTCTTCGGACCGTAGGGGCGCTCCAGCCGGTGCTGGAAGAGTGGGCAGGGCGACATCACGGAGTCCTTACCTTCCGCCTGGTGCAGGTGCTGTCGAGGCACGGTTGCTTCGAGAGATATCTGCACATAGTCGCAAGGAGGGTAGTGACTCAGGGCTGTCACCATTGCGGCTGCGACGAGGACACTTGGCTTGCGCCGAGCAGCGCCGTGAACTCGTCACGGCAATAGGGGGGATCTCTCGCTGTCGAGCGTCGTCAGAGCGATGCTTGGCAGCGAGAGGAATTGGGCCGCGGTCGTTGTCTTCTGCGAGGAGGTCAGCTCGCGGAAGGATGCAGCGGAGAGGGCCAGGGAGACTGATTCTTCCACAGACCCGAACCGCCGCCAGCGACTGGGGCGGCGCAAGCGTGAGTATTTGCGCCTCATGCCGCCCTAGCTGAGGGTGCGGGTAGATGGGAACGTCCGCCACCCGCAAGGTCTCCCGTGACGCTCCGTGTGCGGATGCGTCGCTCAGTAGATGGTACCCGAAAGGGTAAGCCGCCGGCGGACCACTGAAGGAACGTAGCATGGTTCCCGTGGCCCGCCAATTTAGGTGGAGAGATGGCATACGGCGGGTTTCTTTAGTGGGTGAGGGCCCCACACTACCCTGTTAGTTGCCCCGAACGACGGGGTGTGCGGTTAGGTACATTTTTTCCCGCCTTAACAAAAAAAGATCGACCTCTACCAACTTGCCCATTCACAGACACATTCGCCTGGTATATCTGTTTCGTTAATCTTCTTTCATCCATCCTCTACGTGTCCGAACCACCTAAGCATTCCTTTATCTATTTTTGTCGCTACATCTTATTATCACAGCATTCCCGTATCACACTATTTCTCACCTAATGTGACACCTTTTTATATACAATTGAACTCCACACGTCTGTAGTAGGTCTTGACTGTGAAATTACTCCCTGAGTCGTTTGTGGGGATTCTGCGAATTGCATATTGTAATGTCGCAATCACTTATGTATATAAGCAGGCTAGTATGTAAGGAGGTCAGTCGGCCACAGAACGCAATGTAACTAATATACGAATATAACCAGTGCTCACCGACGTTTCATTATCATCACCACGAGGAGCACCACACATTAAATTACCAGACAGTACATTGTATTGTTCGTAGCAATAAACATTTTCTTTCTACTTTTGTTTAGAAAAAGAGTACGGCGCAGAAAAAAAACAATTCCACGCGGAATTCGTGATAGTCTATACAAATAAATAAAATTGAAGTGTCTGTTTGTACAGTCTAAATAACAACTTTTTACTAAATGTATACGGGAGTATACACGTTACCTATAACAAATTACCAAATTTTTTAATTTTTGCCTGTCTGTCCGTCTGTCTGTCTATCTGTCCGTCTGTCTGTCTGTTTGTTCCGGCTAATCTCCGGAACGGCTGGACCGATTTGGACGGGACTTTCACTAGCAGATAGCTGTTGTTACAACGCGTGACTTGGCTACTTTCATTTTGGAAAAACCTTTATGGTTCCGTGAAAAAATCCCATAAGATCATGTATTAATAAAATCTGCGGAATAGCTGGACCGATTTAGACGGCAGTTTCACTAGATAGCTGTTGTTATAAGGAGTAGCTTAGGTTACTTTAATTTTGGAAAAATAATTAGGGTTCCGCGCAAAAACATTAAAACCCATGAAATTTGAAACTATGAATGAATACCGATTCAAACAGATAACTATATACATCGAATAGATATCCAATATATATAACTAGATGCCCGTCCCGGCTTCGCACGGATAGATGTTTATTTTTAAAGATTTTGGGATATACATACAGTTAATGTATGTATATGCAAAACGTCTACATATTTATAGAAATAGAAATAAATATAGCCTATTTAATTTGTATACATACACAAATACAAATCTTTTCTCTTTAAAATATAAGTTTGTACCGGTGTTACTATTCAATATTTTAAAATAAAAAATAGTTGTGACATAACTATTATAGTTAGACACATGGTATATGGGATTTTTTTGTAGATATTGATGTCCTCTATAAAAGTGTAGTACATTAATTTGGTCTATTGTCAGTAATTTATGCAGCATACGCGATATAAGTATTTTTTTGGGTTTTTTTTTTCACACGTTGGATTACATTATCGAGGTTTTCATACGGATTCCTAACATCTTTGAAAATATTTCATTACCTATGTTCATACAGGATAATTACGGATTATATTGGCGAAAGTTTTTTTTTCAAATCAATCCAGTAGTTTCGGAGCCTATTCAATTCAAACAAATAATCAAATCTTTTCTCTTTAGAATATTAGTATAGATTGCAACATAACTGTTATAGTTGAACGAATAATATTCAGAACTTTTTTGTAGAAATTGATGTTCTCTATAAAACTGTAGTAGATAGTAAATCACTGCTCTATTGCCAATAATTTAGGCAGTATATTCGATCGAATCCCTATTATTTTTGTATTTTTTCACACATTGGATTACATTATCGAAGTTTTCATACGGTTCCCTAACTTTTTGAAAACATTCAATAGGCTATGTTCATCAGGGATAATGTAGAATTCTAATGATGAAAGATCGTTTCAAATCAGTTTAGTAGTTTCGGAGCCTATTCAATACAAACAAACAATCAAATCCTTCCTCTTTATAATATAAGTATAGTTTTATTCCAACTATCTTCTGCCCGCGTTTTCACCAACGTGGCCTGTAGGCGACAAATGGCATATTTTTTTCAGACGCAAACATTATATGTTAGTTATACATAGGTATTACCGATACACCTACAAATCCTACATACTTACTAATAGGTAAATACTGCCTTGCCGTGCGCTTAATGCGTGCGTTAATTGAAGAGCTAAAAAGAATCATAGAATGAATGGAGGGTTGAGCCATTTCACCGTCTTCGGGAAGGGGTTTCGAGAAACTCATTCTTAAATGAATACCAACACTAAGCAAAGAACACACCTTTTTTTTGTTAAGGCGGGAAAAATGTACCTTACCGCACACCCCGTTGTTCGGGGCAGCGGACAGGGTAGTGTGGGGCCCTCACCCACTAAAGAAACCCGCCGTGTGTCGTCTCTCCGCCTTTATTGGCGGGCCACCCGAACCATAATACATTCCTTCAGTGGAGTAAAGAACACAACTGCCGAACTTCTTAAACCAGTGGTTTAGGTTGTGCGTTGATATATCATTCAAGTAAGGTAAATTTTAATTTTACGAATACAGATTAGAATACAATATATACAATGTAAATATACTAATGAATTATTCATTTGGATTTGTAGGTGTATCTGTAATACCTACCTAGGTATGTATAACTAACATAATATATAATGTTTGTTTCTGAGAAAAATATATCAATTCATAGTTGCGCAGAGGGCCATGGAGAGAGCCATGCTCAGGGTCTCCTTGCGCTACCCAAAAAGTAATGTGTGGATTAGCCGGAAAATACAGGTGAGAGATGTGGTGGAAACTATCGCGCGGCAAAAGTGGACATGGGCAGGTCATGTTGCACGAATGAGCACCGATAGATGGGCATGGAAAGTCCTAGAGTGGAGGCCGTGGACAAACACCGGAAAACGTGGTTGCCCACCTAAGCAATGGGTAGACGACATCCTATGACATGCATTCTGTGACTGGATAAATCAAGCAGCAGACAAAGGGGCCTGGAAGAAATTGGAAGAGGCCTACGTGCAGTTATGTTCCAGGAGAGGCTGATGACGATGATAAATTAATTGAGGAGCTGTTACTAACGACTCTTTCCGCGTGGTATTTAGAATTTTCGCGGAATTCTAATTTATTTTCCAAAATGAAAGTAGCCTAAGTTAGTTTTTATAACATCAGCTATCTGCCGGGTTTACTCTCATGGCGAGAGGGGTCCACCACGCTGGTCCAATGCGGGTTGGCAGACTTCACAAGCTGCCGAGAAAATCTTTCAGGCATTCTCACGGTTTCCTCACGATGTTTTCCTTCACCAAGCTGAGATAATTTGTTGTGTGTGCTGATGCTGTAAAATTAATTATTTTTTATTATAGGTAACTACAGCAGTGTATAAACTTTCTGGTGAATCAGATCATATCTTTATATCTATTTTTTTTTTTTGCATTCTGGATGAAGCTGTTAATTATCCAATAGAAGAATAAAAAGTTTAAACACTATAAATCTGCCTGATTTACACCGTCACAAACTAGAACTTAAGATTGGCGTACCCATCATATTGCTCCGTAATTTAAACCCACCGAAATTTTGCAATGGTACTAGATTGCGAGTAGTATCATTGCAAGGAAACATTCTTGCTCACTACACGTTTGCGCAAACTCATGTACGTATTCAAAAGCATAAGAGGAGTTGCTGACAGTGCTACCACTAAAATGGTCTATACTGCATTGGCCCAATCGCTTTTAATATGTTGTATCACTGTATGTGGAGGAACTTATAAAACGTCAATTCTAAAATTAGAAACAGCACAAAAAGCTGTGCTGAAAACATCACTATCTCTTCCTTTTCGTTACCCAACCATATAACTCTATAAATGCAGCTCCCTCCTTACAGTTCGTCAGCTATATATATTATATGGAGTGTTAAAGCAGCATTCATTACTTTTCTATGATCCCAGTTTCCTAATAAAAATATGTAAACATAATGTGTGTGCAACTGTACGGTGTTCTAATTTTTCCCGTAGGTCTTTTTGTTTCTTAAGTTCACTTATGTAGAATCGAATAAATAAAATTTTAAACATATATCCTAAAACTAAAATTTGTATTAAATCATTTGTATCAAAGTTCTTACTTACAATGGATTATGATAAAACTGTAAACCTATTAAAGGAAATGATATAAAATAAATAATTTAGGTATCGGTAGACTACACTCAAACATACACCTACACACAATACACACACCCACACATATACACACACGCACCACACACACACACACACACACACACAGCAAAACTCACGTCTAATCTTACTATTTATTATTATTATTTTTTATTATAGATATATTATCTTTGTTATTTGAAAGTCACAATTGTAATTTTTTTTTTATAGGATTCTTGCAAAATTTGGTATTAGAATAATTGTAATTGTCCGTGCAATGGGGGCCTGGTTATCCATAACACAGGTTTTGCCTAGCTTGGAAACCAGTCTCCCAATGTATGTATTGTTATTATTGTGTATGTCTTTCTCTTTTTCATTGTATGTTGTATTTGGGAGATAACAATAAACATTATTATTATTATTATTCTAAAAGGACTTTTAATATCCGGATGTGGAAGAGTTGAGACGGTATTTATACCACGAATTCCCATAATACGGTCGAATTTTCTCTTTAAATTCAAAAGACTTCAATTTCAAGGGTTGCTTTATTTATTTTTATGAAATTCTCGCGGACGAAGTCTCGGGTAACAGCTAGTCGTAAATAAAAATCTGACTCGGATCTTGTTTTGAGGTAGCCAGCTGTTCCTCTAGGATTCTCTTATATTAGTATACTATAAGTATATGTCTAGTATAAAGGGCAGGCAGGCAGTCGCGCCGTGTAATGTAAGTATCTACTGGAGATCCACTTAATTGAAGCCATCGGATGCCGACTCCAACAGCTTTTTTCTTTCTTTTAGACACTTAATGCGACTTCGATGATGAGTTAAGTATACTATTTGGTGTTTTTGATAAGTGAGATGCGGACCAAAATTTATATGAAAGCTAGCACATCCGGCGAACGTCCTACCGCCATATTTTTTTCCGTGATTATTTTGCAATGAAAATTTTTAAAATAGGTACTAATATCGCTATTAAAAATTAGGGGTTGGCGGTAGAAGGCTGAAAATTTAGGGTTGTATGTATTTTTATGATAAAATAAATAAATTTGTCCACTTATTATAAATAAATTTTTGGGGTGGACCACCCTTATTACTTAGGGGTATGAAAAATAGTTTACATCCTATTCTCAGACCTACTCAATGTACACCCAAAATTTCATAAGAAACGATCAAGCCGCTTGTATATATACTAAAAGATGTCCCCAGAATTAGTTTCTTCCAAGTTACAAAAGAATCAAGTCCATGACATATTCATTGTTTTAAGATTTGAGAATCTCAGACATGCGTGTACAATGTACCAAGTACATATTTGAATAACAAAGCAGTTTAAGAAGATTACCTTTTCATGATTATGCAAAACCAATAATTTTATTTCACATTGACAACCACATCTTAATTTAATTTAAACGGTGTGGGTACTTACCATTCATTTACAATTAAGTTTGATAACCTCCAATATTTCTTGCTTCTCTGATTGTGGTAATCTTGCTTCGAGTCTAGCGGGGATGCACCCTCTCGGGACTCGGGGGAATAGAAATGAGTCATTTATCCATCCATCAGCCTTTCATCTTCCACTGCTGTACATAAGCCTCCCTAAGAGAACGCCACAACGAACGGTCCTGTGCCGCCTGCATCCAACCACAGACTTAAGACTGGGTCACCGGCCTACCTGGACGTGGTTGTCCAGCAGTACAAACAACAACAGCCATGTACAAATTAAGCTAGGGGAAGGGGTCTATATATTTAGGGATTACCACTAAATCTTATGTACCCCTTTTTCCAAGATGGCGGCTGGAGGACAAGGGCAGCAACCCGACAAACTTGGTGTTAAGCTTCTATTGACTCCCCACACATGTCCCAAAATAAATTGCGTCCTCTAAAAAATGTAAATCTCATGTAATATTTCAATGGACTAAATAGTGTCCTGTCAAAGTCATAGGGGCCCCATTATCCTAATATGCCCAGGGCCTCCAATAGATTAAAGACGGCCCTGATTCGCAATTGCGTCAGTTCTGGGAGTCAGAAGAGATACCTAAGTCTCAGTATACGCACACATCTGACAAACAGGCATGTGAACATTCTTTTACTACTACAAATTTTTGGGTTCGAATATTAGGGGGTTAAAATAAATAAACCAAAAATTTTGTAAAATCATATACTGTGGGTAGATGAGACCGTTGAAATAACATATCAGCCTTGGACGTCTATCATCTAAGTCCACCCGTGATCATGAATGCTGTAAAGTATTCGAAACGTCGGGATAGTAGTAAAATCAAGTAAACGCGATAGATTCCGTAAACGAAGTTTTATTTCAAAACTCGCAAAATAATTTATCAAATAATAACATAACGATCTACCTGAACTTAAATCTAATTAGTTAATTATAAAGAATGAAAATACCTATATTCGAATTATTCTTTCCTTCAATAAATTTTCTAAGTTCTCTTGCATGAACCGTGTAGGTGTTTATGTAGATATTTCGTTTTATACTCAATTTTAGAGTATGCCACAAATTAGATAGGATTATAGGAGTGATCACTGTTTCTGAATTACAACAGGCTAAATTAAAACTCCCAAGACTTTCACAAATGGAATCCTTTTCTAATCAATAAAATATCACACAAAATGATAATCTTTCTCATTTAAGTCCGTTTATTGATCATAACAATTATTTAATTCGCGTGGGTGGTAGACTAAAAGCTTCACCTGATTTGAATTATAACAAAAATCACCCAATTCTCTTATCTTCGAAACATATTTTCACACATTTATTATTTCAACCGCCGTGTAGGGCCGGCACCAAGAATAGCTCCACCCCGTCTCTTCCTATGGGAGTCGTAAAACGCCGACTAAGGGATTACCGGGGGACCGGGCAGCAGCGTTCCCCTGTGTACTAAAAACATCGACTGCGATCGCCAACCCGCCTGCCAAGCGTGGCGATTATGGTAAAACCCCCATTTTGGGGAGGCCTATGTCCAGCAGTGGACGACAAAAGGCTGATGGATGGATGGATGGATGGATTATTTCAACATGAGCACATTTTATCATTGCATCCTGAACCTCAAGCGTTCTTATATGGATTGCGTGAGGACTGGTGGCCGGTAGTAGGTAGAAATCTAGCTAGGAAGATGACTCATGAGGTAATTGTTTGTAAACGCATTAAAGGTAAAACTTTAACTCCAATTATGGGAGATTTAACCTAAAGAAAGGATTACTGCTGGTTTCTGTTTTGAAAAGGTAGGTGTTGATTATTTTGGGCCTGTGTTCATATTAAACCTAAGGGGTAGAGGCGCCAAATTAATAAAATCCTACGTTTGTTTATTCGTTTTTTTTTCTTACCCGCGCAATTCTTCTCTTTATTATCAAAAATATCAAAACCAAAGTAGCTATATAAAACACGCGGTTACAGCTGTTTAAGAGCCATCCTGATCTAATGACTGACGTCTGGGATATATTCGGTATCCAAACTAACTCGACACTAGTTTGGATCTCAGATCTTGGAGCAGAACGACAACTGAAATCTGGGATCTGTATAACTGTTTATAAAACCGATGGTTCTCTTCCAAGTCCTCATTTTGAAATGAAATGACTGTGCTGTGGTTGATCTTCAGTTTTGGTTAATTGGATTTTCCCATCAAACAGATCTCTTGCGAGCACTTTGGAGCCTTAGTAATGATTTAGTTCTCTTTAATAGTTTTTGTACGCACTTGTCTAGCCGTTGGAATCGAGACTCGGGGTTCTGGTATAAATATGTGTAGTTTGTCAGACAAGATGAAGTCTATCTCATTCCATGTGGTGACGAACTAAGAATACAAGTGTCACCACCCCATTCTTTCCCACGGGTGTCGTACGAGGCGCCTAAGGGAAGTAAGCAATAATCACCCATTACATTACTGGTGGTAGGGCTGGACACCAAGTATGAGTACTCATTTGCTGTCGGGCCCGAGCAGGTTGGTACCACCATGTCCCATATGGTCAACCATAAAGCACAACAGTATGTTTTGGTTGTAACAGGAGATAGCCGTTCTTTCAATCTATCGTGAGCAGGGGCTTGACATTACTCCCGGTATAGTTGAGTCAATGAGCGACAGTTGTCATTTACCATCAGGTGGGTCGTGGCTCGTCTATCATACGTAATAAAAAAAAACACGCTGGCCCATGCTTTCCTTCAAACACAAATTTTCCAAACCATCAGGGCTGATTCTGATCTTATCTGCGACTGCTTCCTGAAGGAATTCATTATGTAGAGGCTTTCCTTAAAGTCAGTCCGTATCTGGCCCCTGTGGTTTCTCTGCCCAAATCCATATAGCCCCACTTCAGCTCATCATCTCTTCCTTTGCCTAGTCTCGCGTTGAAGTCTCCTATAACGTGTAGTGGGTTCTAGACGAATGGATGGCTTTCGAAATATCCTCGTATAGGGACTCCAGTTCGTCAACCTGTATGAGCTTCAGCCTGCTTATTCGGAGTATAAGGTTACGCTATTATCATATTCGACGCTCTCAATTCTCTCCACGTCACATTTAAGTGACTTACGAATGATAAACTCAAATTTCATCAGACATGACCAATACTTCTATTACATTCACGTCCATACATGTTTAAAAAAAGAAGAAATTATATAACTATATATAATAAAAAATTATTTTAGAAACAAGGCAAGTTTGCCACATATTATATGAGATATTGTTATATAAAAATATATCCATGATATACAGATCAAACAGCACCTCTATAGAACCTCTCTATTCGAAGTAATAAACTTCTTTTAAACTTCCGCGATTTGTACATATTTTTGTCCGTGTGGTGACGGACTAAGAATACAAGTGTCACCACCCCGTTCTTTCCCACGGGTGTCGTATAAGGCGACTAGGGAAGTAAGCAATTATCATCCATTGCAGGACTGGTGGTAGGGCTGGGTACTAAGTGGGAGTACTCACTTGGTATCGGGCCCGAGCGGGTTGGTACCACCATCTCCCGTGTGACCGGCCATGAAGCACATCGTTGCGTTTTGGCTGTAGCAGGAGATAGCCGTTTATACTTCATTTCATATCTGTGAAATGAATTGGTGAGCAGCTGCTTGACAAAACTCTCGGTATACAAAAAAAACTTTGCGCACTCGACGTGCGCAAATTTTGAGAGAATAAACTTAAGCAAATATAATTGGCCGTGTGGGGCCGGCTTTAGAATTGTCCTACCCCTTTCTATCCACGGGAGTCGTAAGAGCCGACTGAGGCAATACCCGGGGAGTGGGCAGCAGCACTCCCTCGAGTATTAACAACATCCACTGCGATCGCCAACCCGCCTGCCAAGCGTGGCGATTACGGCACTATCCCCCATTTCTTGGAGAGGCCTATGTCTAGCAGTGGACGCTAAAACACTGGTGGATGGATGGAAATTTTAATAAACACGTATTTTTTATGTTGATGTCTTAGTACTAAAAAATAAAGTTATCGCTAACGAAAGGTTTTATTTTTGAAACAGATTTTATTGTATGACAAGATTGCAAGACAAAGTTAGCGCTTATTGTGTAGATAAAACTAACAGCAGTGATTAGACTATGCCTTTTAAAAAATTTTAAACTTTATTAGCTCTCAGTAATTCCGTACGAAAATTTAATAATCCATAACAGTCGTTGCCTACTGAGTTTTCTGGCCGGATCTTTCTCAGTCAGGCCGCGTTCCGATCCGGTGGTAGTCTCTTAGTCTTAGCTTCTGGCAAAATCAATATATTTAATAATATAAACTAATAACCAAGATTGTCTTCTTACTGGTAGTAATTGGTAGCTTGTGGTAGAATTTTTGAGCACTAAATAAAAACAATTTTACAGTTTAAAGAGGAGTATTATACTCATTTTAATATACTAACTTAGTCTCATACATTGTAAGCATAAAAAATTAAAAGTAGATATTTTCACTGTGTTTCTAAACGAATATTAGGTGGGTTAAAATAAATAAACCTAAAATTTTTGTAAAATCATATACTGTGGGTAGATGAAACCGATGAAATAACATGTCAGCCTTGGACGTCTATCATCTAAGTCCACCCGTGATCATGAATGCTGTAAAGTATTCGAAACGTTGGGATAGTAGTAAAATCAAGTAAACGCGATAGATTCCGTAAACGTAGTTTTATTCACTCCTATATTCCCCGAAGGGAGGTGTATTGCACACCCACGATTCGCCAGCTATCTTTAAGTCCCACGTAATAGGGGGCGAGCCTATTGACGTCTACCGGGCACATTTCGAAACTCCAGGCTGCTACTGAGAATTTTTCTTTTTAGGAATAAGCTCAATAAGTGAAAGAGGTCATAATTAGATAGTCCAGTCATGTAGAGGTCAGTGTATTGAAATAATCGTTTCGGTGAGCGACTATTGATGAATAATATTCCCAGTTTTCATAAATTATATTTCCCAGTTTGTGTTATTTGAATGTATTGTCTTTTGATTCTTTATTTTTCCTATTACACATCGGTATGCTGACTAGGATATGTAATGATACCATTTCTATTTCTTTAAGTTTACAAAGTTTATGATGTTATGCATCTTTCAGATTTCAAGTTCATCACATTTTACCGTACTAGGCACAGGACTTAAAATATCAATGTCGATTGAGTCAAATCGGGGTTCAGAATCAAGATTTACAAAACCACTGGGTTTAAACTTGGTGCCTCAGATTTCGCATTTAGCGGTCTTAATACTAAAGTATCACAGTTTATATCTTCATCCTTAAATCTAAAACCATATTTGGCAGTTATATCACACACAATACAGTCTTCTAAGTTCTCCAAGGAATGGTGACAGTGCCGGACCAATTTATAACTTGAATCTGGAAACAATTATTAAAATGGATTAAATCTGGAACAAAATCCAAGACATGGATTAGGCAAGTCAACTGCTTTTCCAACTAAGCCAGCTTGACACATAACTGTCTTCCATAGGAGAACACCCTCCGCTCCAAAGGTTCGGACATGTGTGTGGCGACTGGTAAAGAAGATATACAATGCGAAATTGGAAGGATACGAAGGTACAGAAAACCGAGACTCACACACCTATACCAAATCGGTCATGTATTGAAGGAAGGTGGAGTCAGGAGTCTCTGAAAACAGCGAGCGTGTATGAAGAGAACTATGAATGTTGAGGAAGCGAGAGATGTATGCAAGAATAGAGACTTCTGGCACTCTGTTCTCTCTGCCTACCCCGCATGGGAGATGGCGTGATGATAAGTAAATCTCCTAATAATAAAACCCTCTAAATTTGTTTGCAAATCATTCTAGCCACTCCTGATGAAACTCTCCAATTTCGATAAGAATATAATCATTACCCCATCAGTTCCCATAAATGTAGAGAATGAAGAAAGTCTGTGTTGTGTGCGAGTGAATGAGTGACTAGTTTTACTTTCAATATTCTTCCGACTACAGTTGTGAAAAATTCACAATAAACACACAACTGTCATGTTGAAACAAAACTGCTTTCCTGTAGCACTTTTGCATGTAACACGGGGCAGAGGGCATCAATTGTTGTGACAGAATGTGACAAAAGAGAACAGCCCCCTTAGAATGAAAAACGAAACGTTAGACGAACTTTCGTTTCGAGCCGTTGTGATTGATCAACAGTCCGACGCGTGATTCCTGATTAGTTGAGATTTTGACACGTGATTCAGGCGACCAAGTACAATGAAGCGAAACGAAAGTTCGTCTAACGTTTCGTTTTTCATTCTAAGGGGGCAGAGATGTCGAATGAAACGTGACATTTTCAGTTCAATATTCGTTTTTATTTTTATTATTTTAATTGCAAAAGAAGTGATAGCCTAGCGGTAAACCCAAGGACTGCAAAAATTAATATTAAATTCAATCCTGAGTCCCAAGGTTCAGACCTCGTATGGTACACACATTTGACATTTCGAGATTTTTCGAAATGTGTATACATATTTGTTTACAATTTATCACTGCTTGGTAAAAGAAAACATCTTGAGGAAATCTTCATGCCTGAGATTTTCTGATTTTTTCGAGGGCTTGTGATGTCTGTCAACGCGCTTCGGCCAGCGTGGTGGGCTATGGTCTAATATCCCTCTTACCATGAGAGGAGAGCCGTGCCCAATAGTGGAAAAAGTGGTTGAAAATAAAATGCAATTAATGTATGTTTCGGTTGTAGAATAATATAGCAGATTCATTTCCACTCCCCTCAATCGTAGTGGTTACTTAACGGTGGGCAGCGAATCGCCATTGCAGCTGGTAATTTCAGAGTTCATGACCAGCGATCCCCACTTATCAGCGGCTTGCCGCCAAAAAGAAAAAATAAAAACTTCAGGAGTTGCTGAGTCCATGAACGCCTAAGACTTATCGTCATGTGACCCCATACATACCATTTGAATCTTACATTTTCACAATCTTATCTTTAATAATTATTTTGAATATATTTACCAGATTTTAAGGCGTCATTCAAAGATCTCTCTAGACGTTGGAATTTATTTTTCGCTGGCCACTTTCTGAAAAGGAAATATTGTAAAATATAATATTACGCATGGTTATACCTATCTATGTATACCTTTTAGTTGAATGTTAAATGTATAATAATACATTTTTTCCAAGTTAGAATCACCAACAAACAATGTGCTATTTGCCATTCACAAATTCAGATTCACGTAAATGTAAGGAACTAAAGCCAGAAAACTATTGGCCAGTTCTGTGGCAATTTGAACTAAATCACCTTTGATCTGTAGTTTAGCACTTGACATGCTCAGCTAATTTAAAACGCGCCATTGATTAGTATGAATTTTTATTGCAAAGTTAAACTTATTATATTGGAATAAAATGTTTGTTAAACTTATTATATGTAAATGCATCCGAAAAGGTGGCGTCGTAAAGACGTCTAAAAAAAATGTTAAGTGGAGATTGGGTGTCATTATTAGGTGACTGCGATAGCTTAGCAGTCCATTATACATAAATTTCCCAATCATCCAACATTAAAAAAAGTGAGAAGGGGGTCTTTCAATTCTTTATCTTCCAAGTACATACTATACATTTTCACAATATCGCTAATTAACCGCATTAAACACAAAAAATAGCAAACAATTCTCAGGCAAACAAAGCAAATACAATTTGACATTGGCCACCTCGCCGATGGCGCCATCTGCGTTCAGCTTTGCCCGTGGATCCCCATTTTAATAGGCACAAAATTGAAACTGCAATATATAGAAAATAGATGACGCTTTTCTAAAAAATGACAGCAGATTACTTTCAGTCACAGCTAGTATATTAAACAAAAACAGACATAGTATCACGCCTGTATTCCCCGAAGGGGTAGGCAGAGGTGTACTACACACCCACAGTATCATAATCAGCAGTCGCTCACACTAACACGGCACCACAGAGGCAGTTTAGATAATATAGTATTTTAGATAAGACAATTTTAAGCATTTTCAGAATTAAACTTACTTTCTAACAGGAATTTCTCTTATAGGTTCTCTTGTCACAACAACACCATTTGATTGCTCTTTCAAT
Source organism: Leucoma salicis (assembly GCA_948253155.1). Taxonomy (NCBI): domain Eukaryota; kingdom Metazoa; phylum Arthropoda; class Insecta; order Lepidoptera; family Erebidae; genus Leucoma; species Leucoma salicis. Next base: position 25,640,474 of record OX411812.1, read on the forward strand.
CTGCTTTTAGCCAAATATTTACTATAATATTCATTGGCTATTCCTGAGGGAATATATTGACATAGAGTACTAACAGTATCTGATTGTACGGATGTTGTGACAGAACATTCCAATAGATGAGGAGTAATTTTTCTTCTAAACATAGAAATAGGAGATACATTTAAGGGTTTCTCTTTTTCATTCTTCTGTAAGGATGCAAATATTGATTGGAGTGCTATGTAGCATGGAGAAGAATGTTCTTCTCCAGCCTATTTCTTCTCAAGATTCCATTTTCATTTCTTCGCAATACCAATTCTGGTGTTTCATTTAACTTAGTATCGCTAGTCTTATATGTTTCTTTTACATCTGTTTTGCTAACCTGAAATATGTAAATACATTTGCTTAATATCCTTACTAATATCATAAATGCGAGTGAGTACTTTTTTGTGAGTGTTATTATTTTATGTCATAAATAACAAAACATAAGCCTTCCTTGGCAGTTAGGTAAAAATATGACTTACCATAGTAATCATTTCCTGAATAAGGCTGAAGTCTGGAGGCGTGAGGGAGAAGCTTACATCCCCACACAATTTAAGATAACCTTCAGCCTCTGGAAAACACATGTAAGCTTTAAGAAGTTTTTGTTATAATACAATCTGTATACTAAAAATTAAGATAATCAAAAAAAATATTTGGATTTGATAGTCCATGAGCAACAGCATAATAAAACTGGACTGCAACATGTAAAATGGAGTTTTACTAAAATATGTATATAAAATAAATAATGACGTTTTGAACCATTCAAAAAAGTTAGTAATAAAACTGACCGGCTAATAATACAAGTGTCACCACCCCATTCTTTCCCATGGGTGTTGTATGAGGCGAATAAGGGAAGTAAGCAATTATCATCCATTGCATGACTGGTGGTAGGGCTGGGTAGCAAGTGGGAGTACTCACTTGATATTGGGCCCGAGCAGGTTGGTACCACCATATCCCGTGTGATATATAGCACATAGTTACATTTTGGCTGTAGCAGGAGATAGCCGTTTATTCTTTCATTTCATATCGGTGAAATGAAGTGGTGAGTAGCGGCTTGACAATACTCTTAGTATGGTTGAGTTCATGAGCGACAGTTACCATCTGCCATCAGATGGGCTGTAGCTCGTCTGCCACTACAAGCAATAAAAAAAAAAAAAACATGAAAATATGACACAGGGCACAAGTAAATGTATCCTAGTGTAGAATGTTACTTACCCCTTACTACCTACCGAAACATTTCTTTATTCAAGAGCTTGAAAACACCTCATTGCATGTTATATACGAATATAATTGAAAAAGATACAAGGATAACATTCTTTCTATGACAAGATTAAATCTAAATAGGTACCTTCAATATCTAAAGTTGGACGACTTGGAGGCGTATTACCACATAACTCTAGAGACGCAGGAACTTTACAGTGCCCTGGGCTACAGATAGGTCTCGCATTACATCCTTTAAATTCGTCCAGTTCGTCATTGTGGCGTCTGGGGATCAGCCATAAAACAATCAAATTACCCGACACTTATTACATTAGTAGTATTTAGTAGGTATTTAAAAAATGAACAAAGATTTTTTATCCCTCTACAGTCTCCACATTTGTAATTTCGGTAACATTCGGTAATTTCATATTATTATTGTCCTTTTTTTTTTTATTTAATTTGTTTGAGGCGTTGGAAGAACCATCTGCCTAACAGTAACTTATAAACATCGTTATTCTCTCATCACACGTAAGTTTAGTTCATAAAACAAGTCATAGTCGAAGTCAGTCATATAAAATTAGTCAGTCAAGTCAGATTCCCACTCCAGTTAGACGATGGCAACCTTACTGAAGCTTCTATGGAGTTTTGGAGACAACAGAAAAAAAAAGGGTTATGTCGCACTACATCACTTGCCAACACTTATATGCACATACACAAATAGTTAATAAGCAAAAGGCCACCAGTTTTACACATTAATACTTGAAATAACACAAGTTTAGGAAAATAATGCAGAGCGACGACATGATCTTCTTCGTGTTCCCGCCAAAAACTTTTATTGTCATTTGCTTATAGCCACAGACTAATTGACCAGAGATGAGCGTTTAATGAATAGCATATAATTTAATAGGCTTTTTTATATAAGCATTCTAACACGTTATTAAATTCATGGACTTATCAATATTAGCTTATTTTGAATATGTATGGTCAATTCGATAAAGATCATACACAAAAACCAGCGCTATCTATCTTATTTAGTGATAATCACTTCTATAGAACCAATTTACATAATTCTTAAAATTAGCGTCATCTATGTGATTTATTGAAAACTTCTTAGTAAGACCAATACATTATTAGTTACTTATTAAGAGCTTAAAGTACATACACTCAATAACTGCTCTACATTAGATAATGTTGAGGAACTTAAATAGAAATTTTAACCAAATGACTTTAAGGTTTAAAATCAGTTATGTACTTTCTTACTAAGCTAGTTAGCTTTTGTGTTTCAATAAATATACCAAATTGAATATACCTCAATGATATACAAATGATTTTCCGCTAACAAATACGTAATTTGATCGAGTGTCACAACGATTTATTTGCATTTTTTTTAGCAATTAATTATGAATTTGATTTATTATTATAAATACAAATTTGTTATTTAAATTTAAACCAGTAAACGTGTGCCCGTGTCGGAGAGAGCATAATATTTACTATTTGCGATCTAAATTTTCTCGCATTTTCTTTCTGAGTGTAAATATTTTTGATCATTAGATTATTGTGACTGTTTAGTTTTATTAGTTAGTGTAAATGTGTAAATTATTAAAGTTCTTGTAGACTTACAAGGAGACCATAAGCCTTTGGGTAAATAGATTGTGATATATTATAATAGTGCAGTATATGTGTGTATTACTTGTTAAAAATTAAAATAAATAGACGCTTTTTTTTAATAATAAGGTTATCTATACCATTAAAAAGCTGTAACAGAGCTATGATTGTACATTTAAGACATTTGTTTTTTCATTTGCCTGTGCTCGTTCGCGCATCACGCAAAAACTACTGAACGGACTTGATGCAACTTTTTTTATTTGATATCTTAATTAGACTTAAAAATTAGTAGGTAGGTATATATTTTATACCGCTACTATATCGGGAACCTGAGATATAACCTAAAATCTTGCTTTTGACTGCGGCCGGCTGCCGGCAAAGGCTTTTGCGTGGTGCGCGAACAAACGTACAGACAGACAAAAAACCTAATAATTGTTGTTTTTGCTTCTGTTGTTCTAATAAAGAACTATCGAACCCACGACCTCTTGCACGGAAGTCTGTTACAGTATCGACTACGCCACGAGGCTCGTCATATATTATTAATATTTAGTTTCGAAATTTTATTAATTATTTCTATAAAGAACCTTTAAATATTTACGACTCTTTCGAATCTGTTAATTTATATTTTAATTTTAAAAAAGCTTGTGTATTAGTTTTTGAGTATTCCAAATTAAATAAAAAAGAAATGATAAAATGTCTATGTAATTTAAATAAAATAGAAAAGCAAAATAAATGCAATAAGAAAAACAAAATAAATGCAAAAAGAAAAAAAAATCAAAAAGAAATAACCCTTGAGGTGATCCGATTCTAATACCGTCGATTAGAAGCACGCTAGCTAGATCGGCTGCAAACACAACGCGACTTTCTCTGAAATAAGTACTTGTATATTTTTAAAGCAAAATATCTACTTAGTAAGACAATTACTATTATTATTACGCTTACGTGTACCTAAAAATAACGGAGCTGAAAATAATCAATTTGCTATAAATTTAACATCGTTGAGGGAACTAAATAGAAATTCTATATCCATCACTTTAAGGTTTACAATCAATTAGGTATTTTTTTTAAGCTTAGTAGCTTTTGTATTTCTATAAATCTACCAAATTGAATATTCCATTAATGTAATGCAACTGAATTTAGACACTAAACATTTAATTTGTACGGGTGTTATACTACAGTTTTTGTAGCAATTTGGAAGTAAAATTATAATTTAAAATCAGTAAAGCTGATTGATCATAATGTTGCATATTTCTTCGATAGATGGTGCTGTTTAACAAGTCTGCAACGCGCTTTGGTTTCGTTACATGGCTACCTTTTCCCTCTTACGACATCCGATGGGATGAAGGATTTTTGAACATATATCTGTGGGATTATATTCTACTTGGTGTGTGTTAATTGTTAAAAATAATTTTATAAATGTTAGATGTTAGTTAAATGAATTAATGATGGGCGATTGTTCAAAACTTACTTAGCCAAAGGAAAAGCATATTATATTATAGATTAGTCAAGCTATCAGCGTAGGCGACTATGCTTATGCATCTATGCATGCAGTTGCCTTGCCTTGCCGGTATCGCGAGATAGCAATTAGCAAATAGCAATACTTTACTTTGACATATTGATATGATAACAAAATAATAATTTTAAAAGATAACATGTCCTATGATTTTAACTTTGTTGACTAAAAATGTACTACCTGTTTTAGCCGGATACAATAATGACAGGACAAAACAAAATTGCAGATAAGCTTATATTTTGCTTAAAATGTATTAGAACTTTTAGAACGTGTAACATTAGCGTATATAACGTGATTAATGAAGGTTTTTTTACTTAAATACAAAAATAAGCTTACATAGCCATGATGGGGACGATTGGCCACCTTACTGTTGGGACTTGGGACCCAGTTGATTGGGTCCAAATAAATATAACGCATGTCTCTCTCACGCTTGCTAAAGCCTAATATGTGCATCCTTTTCTTCATCCTTAGTGTCAAAATAGTAGCGAGTCTATAATTACACTTTGTCTAAGGTTCAAAAAAATCACCATCTAATTATTTGAATGATTTTATCAGTTCTATTCGAATAACTATTCATTATTCGTATCATTATTTATCATTCGAATGACCATTCGTTATTCAAATGAATTTTGTTGAAATAATTAAATGTATTCAGGGTCTGATGATGGAGCTAGGTGGCCATAGGAACTCCGTTATAAAATGACATAATTGCATCGAGTTTGGCTCGTATGATTTGTCTTAACGAGTACTTTGTCTCTAGATGGTATCCAGTCTCATTATAGAGCTGGAAGGTGGTCATAGGTACTCGGTAATTGAACGTCTCAACCCATCGATTTAGGGCTAGATTGAGTTATTTTGAATAGTAGGTACCATAGTCCTAGATGATATTCAGTCTGATGATAGAGCCAGATGGTCAAACGCCGCAATCCCATCAAATTTGGATTCGTTTTGACAAGTACTTTAAATGATATCCACGGCCTGATGAAGATGATTTATGTCCATTTCCGTTATTTTACACATGTCATCATTTTATACAAGCACACATTGAAAAAGTTATGATCATTTTATTTCTACTCATTATTTCTACAAAGTAATTTCGATGTCTTCACATCTGGTAGACGTCCCGCGACGTCTAATTTTGTTTTTAGAATTCGTTGGTTGGTTCGGGCTTAAAAAAACTTATTTCGTTTGATAGCTTTTAATTAGATTTAACATTTGACATATATTTTACTTACTTACTTATCATCACGCCATTTCCCTTGCGGGGTAGGCAGAGAGAACAGAGTGCCAAGAGGCTCTATTCTTGCATACCTCTCTCGCTTCCTCAACATTCATAACTCTCTTCATACACGCTCGCCGGTTTCGGAGACTCCTGACACCACCTTCCTTCATGACCAATTTGGTCTAGGTAGGTGAGTCTCGGACTCCCCTGTACCTACATCCTTCCACTTTCGCATTGTATATCTTCTTAGCCAGTCGCTCGTCCGGCATTCTTTCCACATGTCCGAACCATCGGAGCATTCCCTTTTGCATCTTTACACCAATACTCTTTCATACCTACTCGCTCTCTTACGTCATTGTTACGAATGCGGTCAGTCAGCCTCACTCCACAGATTCTCCGCAGAGATCGCATTTCGACCGCATTGATTTTGCTCTCATGCTCCTTTTTACATACCCAACTCTCGCTTCCATATAATAACATTGGGACAAGCACTGCGTTGTATATTGCGACACGTGCCTTCTGGCTGAGGTGGTGGCTGCCGAGAAGTTGTCCCAATGCTCCGTTCACTCTATTTCCCGCATTCACTCTTCTTTCTACATCAGTGGTATACCTTCCATCCCGACTGAATCCACATCCAAGATGTACAAATTCATCCACTTGTTCTAGCACACCATTTCCTATTCTAACATCTGTTCTGGCTTCTTCTCTTTCAAAAACCATTACTTTTGTTTTGCTCACATTCACACGTATGCCCCTTTTCTTACAATCTTCTGCCATTCCGTCGACTAGGGTTTGTAGGTCAGTCGCAGACTGCGCTAATAGGACCGCATCGTCTGCATATAGCAGTGAGTTAACCACTGAGACGCCCATCTGAACTCCCACATTCATTTCATTCAACCTTTGTAGACATTTATCCAGATATATGATAAACAGTCTGGCTGATAGAACGCGGCCCTGTTTAACGCCGATAGTAACGTCAAACCAGGGTAACATTCCATCATCCAGCCGCACACAAGCTCTGCAGTTCATGTAATTGGACTGCACCGCTTGTAGCAGTCTACCGCTAATACCATACTCCGGCAAAATGTCCCAAAGTTCCTTTCGTACAACAGTGTCAAATGCTTTCTCCAAATCCACAAAACTGCAGAAAACCCCCTGGCCTACAGCCAGATGCTTCTCCACAATGTTGCGCAGAGAAAACACTTGATCCATGCATCCTCGTCCACACCTGAAACCTCCTTGTGCCTCACACAAAAACTCATCAGACACCATCCTAATTCTCCTTCCAACAATCTTACCATACACTTTGGCTGCCAAACTGGTCAAGCTTATGGCTCTGTAGTTTGCACAGTCATGACGTGAACCCTTGTTTTTAAACAAGGGCACGATGACTGCGCTTCTCCAGTCCTTGGGAGCCATTCCTGAGCTCCAACATAAATTGAGAAACATCAGGAAGGATTCCCAGACACGTGAGCCTCCAAGCTTGATCATCTCAGCAGACACCATATCAATACCCGCTAACTTACCATTTTTTAAACTTCTAATCGCCCATTCAACTTCATCCATACTAATGTCATCAGAGGATGCCGGTACCGAATGCTGATCTGTTAGATCACATGTGGCACCAGCATTACCCTGAACATCAGAATATATATATATATATATATATATATATATATATGCATATTTTATCCCTCTACTATATCGGGAACCTAAGATATAACCTAAAATTCAGCTTTTCACAGCGACAGTGCCGCGAGCTAAGGCTAGTACTAATAGGCTACCTACTAAATAAAACAACATTTGGTTTAAGTATATTTATGAATGTTTATTTCATTAGTTGTGTACTTATGTGAATTATTTAGGGAAACTATAATGATTTATAAGGTACCTAATGATGGTACACTGACAGTTTAAAACTTAATTTGACATTGACAACATCTACAAACATATTTTTTAATTTTAATAATGGCTACACGGTTTGAGTATTTGCCAATGACTTATTTAAGGTATATTTCTTCTTCACAGGTAAGTTTAATTCCTTAGTCGAAGTAAGTCATATAAAGTTAGTCATAGTCAAGTCAAAGTCACGCTACAGCAAAGCAGGGGCGATTTTACTGAAGTTTCTATGGAGTTTTGGAGGCAACACTAAAAAACAAGTTATGCCGCACTACATCAATTGCCAACACGTATGCACATACACAAATAGTTAATAAGCAAAAGGCCACCACTTTTACACATTATTACTCAAAATAACACAAGTTTAGGAAAATAATGCAGAGCGACGACATGATCTTCTTCGTGTTACCGCCAAAACCCCATCTACAAACATTTCGGTTTCCTAGTTTATATATATAACAACTACATACATGCAATCTATAGTTAACATTTAAAACAAAAAACTAATAAGTAGTTCTATTGATAGAGCCTTGCTTATCCGAGTATGAATGGGACGGCTCTATGGGAAAGTACCACCTTCACACAGAAGATCAGCTTGAAACAACCGTAGGTAATCCTATCGTTGTGTTTCGTATGGTAAGTGAGAGCCCCGAAGTTTTTTAAAAATGTTTACCGCCCAACAAAGTGGGCACGGCTCGGCTAGTAGATACTATTATAAAGCTATAACAGAGCTGTGTCTGTACTTTGAAAAATATTTGAGAAATAATTACTGTACTTGACTATTTACACGTCTCTCAAAACACAATCGACTTTTTTAGAATGTCGTGTTGTGTTTATCTGTTTGTTCGCACGCACCTCAGGAACTAATAATCTGGTTTTGATGAAACTTTTTTGTTTGATAGCTCTAGACTTAAAAACTGGTACATTTAACCCCACCACGATATCGGGAATCTCAGATACAACCTAATAAGTCTACGTTTCGGAATCTATCGCTACTTTACATCATGGTCACGGGTGGACAGAGTTAATCATGATGTAAAGTATTCCAAACTGTGTGTCCGTGTGGTGACGGACTAAGAAAACAAGTGCCACCACCCCATTCTTTCCCACGGGTGTCGTATGAGGCGACTAAGAAAAGTAAGCAATTATCATCCATTGCATGACTGGTGGTAGGGCTGGGTACCAAGTGGGAGTACTCACTTGGGCCCGAGCGGGTTGGTACCACCATCTCCCGTGTGAATGGCCATGAAGCACATCGTTCCGTTTTGGCTGTAGCAGGAGATAGCCGTTTATATTTTATTTCATATCTGTGAAATGAATTGGTGAGCAGCGGCTTGACAATACTCTCGGTATAGTCGAGTCCATGGACGACGGTTACCATTTACCATCAGATGGACCGTGGCTCGTCTGCCACTACATGCATTAAAAAGAATTCATTATTTTTTGTTTTTTTTTTGTCTTTCCAAAAACATCTAATTTTCTTAGCCTACCTATCTAATTAAATGTTTTTATAATTTTTTTGAGCATTGACAAATTTTGAAATAAAAAATGATAGACACGAATACCCAACTATTCATTTACATACAAAATAATATAATTTGAGCACTGAATGCCTTAAATATCACCCAACATTTTTATCATTAATATCACAAATTATAAATACAATCCAATATATTTTTTTAATTAGTACGAAGTATTGTATTAACCACGGGTACACTGTAGGTTATTCATATTACTATACCAATTTTTACCAAAACAAAAAAAAATTTAGTTATTAAAAATGTTTTTTTTTTTCCTGCCCTTCAACTGTGCTACTATTAGGCGGCCCCTAGATGGTCAATTATATTGAGCAATATTACGAATTGTGCAATATTATTGACCGTCAAGGTTAATGTTGAAGATTGCGCAATGATTGAACGAAAGTTTGAGCGAGTTTAATTTTTATTGTACCATATTTTTCCATGGCACCGAGTAGGGTCAGTATTGAATATTTTTCAGTCTATTCTCCGACTGAACACGAAAACATTGCGCAGTTCGTATTATTGCGCAATATAATTGATAGTTTGAATTCAAAGCGCCTTTCAATATTATTGTACAATGTTATTGTAGGTCTAGGGGCTGCCTTAGGCACAGGCCTCTCATTGTGAGAGGGATTCAAGCCTTATTTTACACGATGGTGGTGCTCAATATCCAATAAATAAATCATCCCTTACAAATATCTCAGTGTTAGAGATTTTAACTAATGGACTTATCATCGCGCCAGTTCCCTTGCGAGGTAGGCAGAAAGAACAGAGTGCCAAGAGGCTCTATTCTTGCATATATCTCTCGCTTCCTCAAAATTCATAATTCTCTTCATACAAGCTCGCCGGTTTCAGAGACTCCTGACTCCACCTTCCCTCCAATACATGACCGATTTGGTCTAGGTAGGTGAGTCTCAGTCTCCATCTGTACCTACACATCCTTCCACTTTCGCATTGTATATCGTCTTAACCAGTCGCTCGTCCGGCATAGAGATTTGAATTGATATTAATTTCAAATTTAGAAAAAGAATATACGTGACATCTATTTATATACTATTATAAAGTTGTAACAGAGCTGTCTGTACATTTTAGATTTTTTCTCTTTGTATGTTTATTTGTTCGCGATCACGCAAAAACTACTGAACGCATTTTGATGCAACTTTTTTTATTTGATAGTTCTTGATTAGACTTAAAAACTGGTATACATTTTATCCCGCTACTATATCGGGAATCTGACATAAGTATAACCCAAAAACTAGCTTTTGGCTGCGGCGAAGCCCGCGGCTTCGCCGCAGCCAAAACAATATATACTTACTCATGTAACATTATTAATTACTAGGGCTAACATTATTAATTACTAGGCTAGTAACAATATATACTTACTCATGTAACATTATTAATTACTAGGGAGTAAGGGTCGGCTGACACCGAACTACCCAGTCTTACTTAGGTCATCGTCAACACAGCCTTGCGCAGTTCCTACCCTCAAAATTCGAATGGTGAAATAATTTTATAGATTATCAGTCTTTTATCAAATTTAGAGAATAGTAAATGATAACTAAATATAGACTTGCAAAATCATTACTATTCTTGGCTGCCATCATCAATTTGGTACACAAATAATATCTATACAAAAATTCCCATAGGAACTCCATTTAGCTTATGTCCTTGTCATAGTACCTTTGGACAATAAGTATACCAAATTTCAAGATAATTACGACGTCAAGAAAAAACAACCAAAATAAGTACTTTCAAATTTATAATATTAGTAACGAGTAAGAATGAAATGTAAATAAAAAATTAAATTTGCAAAAAAAAAATATAAATAGGTAATATTTTTTAAATTGCCCGCTAAAATGCTCATTACGTCACGAACCACTGTTCAATGATCGTGAGTCTGGTCTCAAGTTTTTTTTTCTATCAGTTTCATTAAAACACTGCCAATGGCGTCATATTGCATACGTGGTCACGTGATAATACATACAAATACTTTTACACCAAAATATTTATATATTTAACTATTACTATTATTTGTTTAAACATAAATTTACTTGAAATTATAACTAGCGACAATATCCGTATTGTTTTTCTTACAATATTTATATAAATACTTTAAAATTCATCTACAATTACAACTATTCAAATAAAACTAATTTCTTTTAAAAATAATCAACGAACTCTGCTTCTCACTATAGAGAAGTGATAAATAAGACGCAAGCAGATAGAGCGATCATATTTTCTGTACAATCAGCAGATTTCGATACGCACAATATTTTAAATCATAACGTACTGAAATTGCTAGTTTAAGCAAATTATAAAAAAATTCTAGCATGCTAAAATTACTATGGTAACCACGTAGTACAATTACAGAGTTTATATTCAAATTAAAAAACATCTTTATTTTATAGGCCTATTATATAGCACTTAAAATCATTAAGTATACACTAATAATCAAAACGAGCCTCGGGCGAGTGCATCCGCAACAACAAAGTGGAGATTGCAATCGCCACATTTTTGTTGTATACTCCGATGTATCCGACGCCAGAATTCGGAACCGAAACATTTCAAATTCGGAAGCTTAGTAATTAAGAAGCATGCTTTTATAGGTTTTTACAGAATGACCTGGTAACCAAGCGCTTTAAGTCAAGTCTTATTATTTACAAAACAGTTCTCTTTTTATTTCGCATTGTTTTTTGATCTCATTGGTTTTATTACGTAACTCTATAAATGGGTTTGTAAGAGTTGTTGTATTTTAATAACTTTTCAAGTGGCTGGGCAAGATTAGAAAGCACATAGAATTATGACATCACTTACTTCACTGGCTAAAACTAATTTGACATATAAGTATGTCTTAATATTAAGGGTTAAAGTATGAAATTGCCGATTTGTACTGAAAAATTTAAATTAGTTTTTTTTCATTTAACATATTTATTTAATCAAAATATCTACCATTATTATCTATACATTGCTGCTATCTAATAGGAAGGTCATTTATGCCTTTGCGATAGAACTCCGGTGATCTAGATTCTACAAACTGTGTGAAAGCATTTTGTACTGCCTCCTGGGAAGAAAACTTTTTATCACGTAGAAAATTGTCCAAATCACGAAAAACATGGTAGTACGTTGGAGCAAGGTCTGGCGAATATGGAGGGTGACAAATGGTTTATAATTGCAGTTCTTGTAGAGTTAAAATGGCTTCACCTGCTGTATGAGGTCTCGCGTTATCATGGAGCAATAATGGTGAAGATCGATTCATGAGTCGGGGCTGTTTCACTGCAAGTTTTGCTATCATTGTTCGGAGTTCGGCACAGTAGACATCTGCCGTTATTGCTTGTCCAGATCGGAGAAAATTATAGTGAATAACACCATGCTGAGACCACCAAACAGTTACCATTAACTTTTTATTGGTGAGCTTTGCTTTAGGACACTGTTGCGGCGTTTGACCTGGTGTCAGCCATTGCATTTTTCGCTTACGGTTATCGTAATGAATCCACTTTTCATCACATGTCACAATTCGATCCAATATTCCTTAATTTCTGCATCGATTCAACAAGGCAACACAAGTTTCAACACGCGTTTCTTTCTGCAGATCAGTCAAATCATGAGGCACCCATTTTTCATATTTATTTTATTGATTTGACGCAAATGAGTCAACATTGTTGGTAAGGTAACGTTAAACCATGCCGCTAATTCCTGGATAGTTTAGCTCGGATCGGCTTCCACCATCTCTTTCAATTCATTGTTATTCACATGTGTTCGTTCTTCTAATCAAAATTTCCATCACAAAAGCGTTTAAACCAAAATCGCACGGTGCGTTCATTAGCAGTCCCCTCTCCAAACACAACATTGATATTGCGAGCTGTTTCTGCAGCGTTAGTTCCGCGTAGGAACTCGTATTCAAAAATCACTCGAATTTTCGAAGTATCCATCTTTCTTGTTGAATAAAAAAAAACAACTGGATTTCGATACTCGAATGTTGCACATATGAGCTAAAGGTCTTAGTAGATCATAAAATCACACAAAAAAAATGTTGCACATTTTTAAAAGAAGAACCTCATAGGTACCATTTGAAAAAAGTTTCACTCAAAAATCTCAAATCATGAAGGTTCTATGTCAATTCGAAGTATCTATTACAATAAAACGGCAATTTCATACTTTAACCCCTATTACATATACCTATATAAGACCCAACTAAACTTAGGAAAATCGGATAAAATATTATATCCTATTAAGGATAACAGGTAAGTAAAAGAAGAACATATTTTATATGAATAACTAAGTGATTAGTCAAATTCAAATTCAAAAATATCTTTATTTCATAGGCCTATTAAGTAGCACTTAAAATCGTCAATAATACACTAATAATTAAAATAATTAACACGAGCGCCTGAGGCGAGTGCAACCGCAATAACAAAGTGGCGATTGCAATCGCCACAAGCGGCCGGATTCCGTAGTAAAGCCTTTCATGAGAAGAATCCGGCAAGAAACTCATGGGCCACTTTTTTAAATTGCCAATTTATTACAATTTAATATAACCTTTATAACTAAAATTACATTATATCTTATAAAACAATTTTGAAAATTAATGAATGAGGAGCAGCTCAAGCCCATTTAGTTTTATCCTCAAGATAATCCGAAACAGTGTAATTGATGAACCTTGATTACAAAGTCTAATTTTTATGGCTTTCTTAAACTTATTTAGTGGCATGTTTCGGACATTTTCAGGAATTTTATTATAGAAGCATACACATTGCCCCATGAAAGATCTACTGATTCTGTGGAGACGAGTACTGTGAGCAACAAGATTGCCTTTGTTCCTTGTATTAATGTGATGAACGTCGTTATACTTATCAAAGCTTCTGATGTTTTTCTTGACATACAACAGATTTTCATATATAAATTGAGACAAGACAGTTAGAATATTTATTTCTTTAAATTTCTGTCTAAGGAAAACTCTCGGGCCCAGATTATAGATTGCACGAACGGCCCTTTTCTGAAGTACAAATATAGAATTTAAATCGGCGGACCATCCCCATAGCAGCATGCCATAGGACATGATACTATGAAAGTAACTGAAATAAACTATTCTAGTCGTTTCAACATCAGTCAATAATCTAATTTTTTTTACCGCATATGCCGCTGAGCTAAGCCTACCTGACAATTTTTTAATATGGGTTTTTAGGATGGGTGGTTAAATTTGGTGGTCACCCAGGCCGTATAAAATATAAATTATACTACGAATACAGAAGAGCCTGGAATAAAGTTAGTTGCCTATAAATATTTATGTATGCCCAATATGGACATAAATAAATAATATTAGTTAATATATTTTATACCATTTATTATTTTATTATATATATTACAGTGACAGGTCGGATAACCGTATCCGTATCGGCGGATATTCGTTACTATTTTGCAGATTTACAGACAGAAACAGACGTAATGGTTAGTGCGGAGCCCTGCTTGTTCCAGCACGAATGGGCCGGCTCACCCATGGAAATACCATCCTCTGACAGATCAGCGTGAAACAACGGGAGGACGGGATATGGGCCTCTTTATCCTCTCCGGACTATACTTCCTCTCCATCCCTTTCCTTAAGAGTTAGTGACGCGCGAATGATGCCTCTTTTGTTGTTAAAGTCTATAGGCTATCCCTTCCCATCAGGTGGGTACGCTGGTTTGCCAATAATTAAAAATTTCGTCATATCGTATCGATATCGTATAACTAATAAAACAAATATTATATTGAAAAGTCTTATATTAAAAAGGAAATTTAATTAAATCATCTATCTATCTGACGAGATCAAAATTTAAATAAACATAAAAAAATCGAAGTAAAATGCTGAGAACCGTATCCGTATTCACGGATGTACGACTTATAATCCGTATTCATATCCGTATCCGCAAATATACATTTTTAACGATCCGGCACATCACTTATATACAATCTGAAAGCAAGATAATTTATTAACAGTTGATAGGACACACGTCAGGGGCAGTCAAATTATTATACAGAGACACAACAGTTTTATCAAATCAACAATGGCAATTGGAAGTTCAAAAGAAATTATTTAAATGTATAATTGTTTGTAAACTTTATAACTATGGTTCAATAAAGATTTATATCTAAGAATTGGAGTGAGAATCATGACACTTATGACCGACATCTCCAGCCGAATGAAGTTTTATTAGCGGTCATAAAAGACTTGTTGCATTTAAAACAATTTTTTACATTATTATTGTATCATATTTTTTTAACTTTATTCTTTCTTCCTTTTGGCAAACGGTGCCATGTAGGTGACGATAATTCTACCAATGACATATGATTATTGGGGACGAGTGTATATTAGTAACGAAACCTTTGTAACTTTATTAAAATCGCGTGAATTTGACAGATTTACCGCGGCTTCATCCGCATGAAATTTCTTTATAAGAATTCTTATCCAAAATATTTGCTGAGCAAATTTGTGGCAACAAATAACTATAAAAAATTTAGGGACTTTAGGGAGCTTCCGTGGTCACAAGATTGAGTATTTAACGTCCAATATATAAACTCCTTTATACCCCTATATAACCACAAAACATTTTTTAAATAATTGTAAAAATATAAAATGTTCGGATTTTAAGCCATATTTTTTAATATTGATAATAGTTGGGCTACAGGTACGTAACAAATATGTAATATTAAGTTACTACAGCAACACTGTGTACATTTAAGATGCAAAGCTGTTACCGGATCGGAAGCCTGGCCGGGCCGAGTGAGATCCGGCAAGATAACTCAGTAAACAAGAAACTACGTAGCGGACTACTAGCATAATAAACGATATGCATTTACCAGTCTTGTCGTGTTTCTTTTAACCTTTAAGATGTTTCTTAATTTCAGTAGCCTCGTGTATCATTCTAGATCGATATTGACGTTCATTTACGAAAATTTCAGGCTTGTTAAACTTAATCTTCGAAGGTCAAATTATCAATTGATATTAAGAAGTACTATCTCAACTTCAAAAATTGATAACCTATTTTTATTATTTTATAATTTTTAACACATTAAACTAGCATCTTTGCATAAAATCACACATCGTAAGGTTGTTAATTTAAAATACTAATAACATCATATCTGTTATCTAGCAAAATATTAACTATTATTAATATTATAAAATACATAGTTCCAAATCAAAAACAAAATCAATATTATTTATTACGTGGGTAGATGGAGGTTCTGTAACTACTGATCGACAGTTGGACGAAGTCTTGTCGTGACGGTCGATCCTATATGTAAAATATCCGAAACGTCAGCTTAGTAAGCAATCGACGCGAGAGATTCCGTAAAAGTAATTTGATAAACTCGCGTACTAATCAGAGACGTGACCCTGATTACCTATTTTATCTCTAATTAAATTTCAGATTATAGAACATTATATTCTAGAATATTCTCGAAAAGGCATCTTTACATAACATTGTCTCCAGTGGTTCATTGGCACTCAAACATAATTATCTTGCTTTGTTCCATTCACTGTGTTATACACAAACCATTGATATAGTCAGTTTCTTCTTCATCTCGAAAGATTCTGGTACCTATACCTATGAATTATATGGACTGTTGCAATAACCGACTTACTTGACTAACGGGCTTAAGTTCTTAAGGTGCTAATAAATAATATTTTTTGGGTATATTACTCAGCTAATCAAAGCTCGATGACGTACGCCTTATAGGCGGTGTAATGTACTCGCTTTAATGCGTTGCAAAAGTTGTCACCTCTTAAATCTACCCCTACAATCATACCAGCAAGCCTTCACAATTAGCTGGTAAGCCTGCCACTGAATACAGAACAATCACTTATTGATCTGAGTCTGAATCTTCATCTCTACTGGCTTCTTGTAATTGTTTTCTTTTCATCTCATCTTTCTCTTTCAAAATGACGTCAAGATCTGCCCACATGTTTCGTTTACTTTCCTTAGTTTTGTTCCTTTTCATGTATTCTTTACCTAAGTCAGCAGCATAGTTGGAGGGCTTATATTGGCTTGGTTGTACTGGATTAGAAATTTTCTTCGGATCTGTCTCGGAACTTGATGGCGATTTGGACTTTGTGGGCTCTTTCCTTTTGAAGGCAACTGGACCTAGAAATACTGCAGGTGACTTTTGGTCAACAGGGTCGCTTAACCACTGGTTAACTTTTGCTATAGATTTTTTAATCTCGTCATCAGCATGTTTTTCAACATCTTTTGGTGTCTCTTCTTTTTGTGTGGATGATGTTCCCGATTTTATAGGAGTCCCTAAAGGAAAAGTCTTTTCAGAACTTGTTAATGACACTTTAACACTATCAACTTTATTTGCTGCAGGAGAATCGCTACGTCGTTTTTCATAAAAATCTGGTGCTATCAATTTGGGTTCAGCCTTTTTCGGCGATTCAGCGTTATTTTTCTTTGCGCGCAATTTCAACAGCGACGTTATTGCAACATTGTTTCGTTTTTTCGCTGCAAAAGAATCAGATTTTGATGCTTCAGTTATCTCGTCCCTTAGTTTCTTTGTTAGGTCTTCATAAGAACTAGGTTTATCTAAGTCTTTGTCTCCGTTACACAACTTGTCTGTATCAGTTCCTTGTTCCCTAACATCAGTCTTGTCAATACATAAATTACTTTCACTTACATTTCTAGAAGTATGACTAGATATGCCCTTTGGCACAAATTCTTTGACGTTAGGGTTTAATTTCATAGGTTTACTAATAGCTATGACACAATTAGACCTCTGTACTCCATTTGTCGCAGTTTCATCATCATTGTCATCTTCAGGGCCTTGTACCTGAGAATAATAATTCTTTAACATATGGAGTTGAAAAGAGAAAGAACAACTCTACATCTGTAGGGTCCGAAAAAAGAGAAAGATTTGAGTATTTGTTTGTTTAAAATTGACACGACTATAAACTTATCCAAAATGGGGAAATCACAGCACAATATGTATTACAATAACACTTACCATACGAAGTAAGTCAGTAATTCCGCGCAGATCTGGCTGATTGTCACACTGAACAACTTTTGGCACGCGTATTTCTTCTCCAAACTGTTCCAGCATGTCGTCATCTGAAAATAATAACGATTTATTTCTTAGCGTTGGATTACTTGATCTAACAGCGTGACGCAAAAACTTTATGTGATTGGTAATCGCTCACCCAATCACGGTGATCTCTAAAGCTCGGGCCACATTAATGGGCTACGTTAAAGCCCATCATCGCGATAGCTATCGCGTAAATTACACACATCAAGAAAAGTTTGAGATCACTAAGAAAATACGAAATATTTTTGTTGGCAGAAACTTTATTTTATGTCTATGATTCTTCTTTAAAAATGTGATATTTGATCAAAAAAACAATATCAAAAACTTGTCAAAAACAATTGTTTTTCCCTATAAAAAGAAATCCAATCTTTGATTACGCTTGTTCAGAAATCTGACCGACAAGATTCAAGCATATTTTTTCAATTTTTCGTGTAAAAAGTTGATTTGGAAAGATGCCGAAAGGATTGCCTGAAGCTTTACGAGCAAGAATTGTTACTTTGAAGGAAGGATAGGAAGAAGCATATTCTATGAGAGAAATAGCTCGCCGAATTGCTGTATCCCAATCCTGTGTCGTGAACACGTTGCGGAGGTATCGCAGCATGGATAACTTTGCTCATCAACCTCGCAGTGATCGCCCAACTGTTCTTACAGCTGCCCAGAAATGTTACATCAGACTGCTGACTGCCCGCGACCCAACAATCAATGCCACTAAAATAAGAGCTGAGTTGCGGGCTGCCACTGGACCAGAAGTAAGCACTCAGATCACCAGGAATTGCTTACACCACGCTGGATTAAGAGCAAGGAGATCCTGGCGAGCACCTCTGAACTCATGATAACGACAGCAACGCAGATTGCAGTGGACTAGGCTCCGCCAAAATGAAGATCATGACGAGGAAAACATTTGGCAAAATTACTTCGTTGACGAAACAAGAATAAGCACTCATCCAGACAACAGACGTGCGTGTCTGGTGAAGACGTGGGGATACAGAGAGACGGACTGCCACTGGTACTGTTCAACAAGGCGGGAAATCGGTGTCCTTTTTGAGGGGAATAATGATTGGAGCTAGAGCGCCGTTAATCCCGTATCAGGGCTCGATGACTGCAGCTTTGTACCAAAATATTGTTATAGAAGGAATAGTCAGACCATTTAGAATAAATCATAGCCACAGATTCGTATTGGTTGATGATAATGCACCCACCCGCACATCGCGCTCATCGAGTCAACGCTGCTCTCCGTGATGACAACATTGCCAGGTTAGACTGGCTTGACGGTTCGCCTGACTTACTCGTTTTCTTTCATTTATTTCTTAGTCACAATTGCATTAAAATTTTCAAATGAAATGAAATGAGTTTCAAATAAAATTTTTATTTGTAAAATAGATAAAAATAGTTAAAATTTTAGTTTCAAAAAAGTTATTTTTCATTACTCATACTCTGAAAGTGGGCCTGAAGTTGCCTGAGCAGCGGGTTGAAAGTAATACTTTTCAGCCCTAGGGAGCATTACTTTCAACTGACAGCTGAGTAATTATAAAAAAAAACAGTTCTATTTTCTGTACAGCCAGTCAATTACAGCGCGATGTTAAATTGAAATAGCATAAAGTTAAGTGTTTATTATAAATTTGTTTTTATATGACTTTATTTTAATATAGTTGCAACTATATCTTTAAAATAATGAAGATTTATATTTTTTCAATGATTAAAATGAAAAATAATGGCTGAATAGCTGACAGGCCACAGAAAAAAAATATCGGCGGGAAAACGGCGATTCCAAATTAAATTTTTTAGTCTCCCATTTTTTAATTCGTTAGTTTATGATTTTTATTTTTAGTTTCCTCGTATTCGTAATGAAAAGCACAGTGTTTACCTCGGGATAAAGACTTATTTAGTGCCGAGACGGGGTTTGGCGCCCGAGCGCAGCGAGGGCTCCAATAGTTCGAGGGTTGCTTTCATCCCTAGGATAACAATGTACTATTCTTTTTAAAAAGGATATCACGTAAGCACTTTTCTTTTATGGGGTGAAATTTAAAAAATATAGCATTTTTGCTAGTGATCTCAAACTTTTTTTGATCTGTCTATTGCGTCAAAGCGATAAATTGGACGGCAACACTTGAACCTTCAATTTCTTTGACCTATCGCTACTGGAGATAACGCCTAACGTACGATTGTGTGTTACATTCTAACGGCTTTATTATTCTTAACTACGGCGAAGCAAAAAGGAGTTCGTAAACATGTATGTTAAATTTCATCACCCCATTCCTTACAGAAGGCAACAATGTCCTTCAGAGAGTAACAGAATGCTGGCACCACTCCATTCCTTACAGACATCAACAGAATATAATGGCATGATGTACATGTAATGTGGTTGATGTTTAATATTAATTAATTACTTATAATACTTATAATTATGTTTAATATTAATTTAATTTTAATTACCTGATTCGGTATATGGAAAATGTGGATAGATTAAAACTACTTATGAAGCAAAACTCCATTGCGTCTAAACTGACACACATTTTTTTTACATCGTGGCACAATTTTGATTGAAAAATCCTAAGATTTGTGTTAGAACTAACAACTATCTTCGTTTCAATATTTCAAAGTAGGTGCAGGGAAACAATAAGTTCTGAACAAATAATTTAGTGGCTCTGCAAACAGTAGTAAGTGATTGAAACCTTTAGCGGCATATGACCATGGCTATGCTCTGAAAAGATGAGAATAATTTCTTGTTTCGTAAATTTTGGAGCGTGATTTTTCAGTAGTTGGGTTTTAGTGTTTGCAACTTACGTTTCAATCGACTTCAGAAAAGAGGAGGTTCTCAATTCGGCTTACTTAAAATATCGTAACGAAGATAGTACCTAAATGTAGCGGTTGCTACCCTGCGTTACCGGTTACACGACACAATCATTATTTACTATTAATTACAGTTAAAAAAATTGATCCTTCATCATGATTGCTCCGCCACTTTTTAAAGTACAAATTATTTGTGAATAAGGAAAAAGAGATATTTTGTGCTAGCGGGAATCGAACCCGTGTCTTTTCCAATCCGGGGAAGTGCTCTAAGCCACAGAGCTATAGTATATTCGATCATCCCAATCTCCTTATCACATTTGTCTTTACGACCAACGCCATCTGTCGAAAGCATTAATAATTTGTACTTGATTTTACCATTCAGACAGACTTTGTAGCCAGTTTAAACAAAATCTTTTTGTAATGCATATAAAAGTATCTATAACAAAACACCAATTTTTAAAGTCTGTCTATCTGTTTGTACCGGCTAATCTTTGAAACGGCTGGACCGATTACTTTTACTGGCAGATAGCTGATTTTATAAGGAGTAATTACTTTTATTTAGATATTTTTATATATATTTTTAGCATTTGACATGCTTAGCAACATACATTAAACACAAAGTGAAAAATGTGAAATCGAAAATAACAGTCACGAGCAGGATTCGAACCTGCATCTCCTGGATACCGTCCAGATGCTTTGCCAATTCAGCCATCGTGACCCTTGCTCCTGACTGCTAATCTCGATAACACATTCATACTTAACGTCTTTGGGTGACGCCTGCACCATCTGTCGAAAGTATTTTCATACATTATACCGACCCGGTAAACTTAATTTTTTCGAGATTGGCAGTCAGGAGCAAGGGTCACGATGGCTGAATTGGCAAAGCATCTGGACGGTATCCAGGAGATGCAGGTTCGAATCCTGCTCGTGACTGTTATTTTCGATTTCACATTTTTCACTTTGTGTTTAAAGTAATTACTTTTATTAAAAAAAAGTAAGATAAGATAGATATGATAAAATAAAAAATAAAACAGTAATATAAACCTCCTTTAAAGAAAAGCAATTACAGCTCACAGCATTCTGTTGCGCATCTAACGTTGTATAACTTGTTCTTTTTAAATAAATGCATTTTTTTTTTTTCATTCTTAGAACACAAGTCAAGATATAAGATATATAGAGTATTAAGACGTTAACGAGCCCTCAAGAGTTTTTACTTGGAATGTTGTTGGAAAGTTAATAATAAAAAACAATAGTGGGTCTACGATCTAATCTCTATACGTGAAGTGCTTGGTTTCGGGATAAGATTTTTTTACAAGGGCAGTGATTTGCTCTCAATGTCTCGACTATGAATTCTAACGCAGTACTCAAAATGTCGTCTTATAATGAATGATGTACGAAAGGAATACGCTAAATTCATAAACAGCTGGTTTAACGATTCGTATATCTTACTAGCTGTTACCCGCGACTTTGTCCGCGAGGAATTTCATAAAAATAAGTAAAACAACCCTTGAAATTGAAGTCTTGAATTTAAAGGGAAAAATTTGACGTGACAGTCGGTAATACAGTGCAACGGTATTACAATACTCAGGGTTGGAACTTCATAACTGGAATGCTAGATGGCGTTGAAGTAGCTAGATTTCGAGCTATTTTGAGATTTTATGACAAACATTTTTTTTATCTTTCGTAACAAAATTTTTTTTTAATAAAATGTATCCTTTTTTACTTCTAATACCTCCAAAAATATGTGTACTACTCGTGCAGATAAAGAATGGGATTATAAATGGCGGCACATTGAGCCTGTACTGTCAGCATACTACGGCGTAACTATAAACTAGTTCACGCAACATGAATACCGTTATTTTTTTGCTATCTATACCGTTAGGTGTGAGTATAGACGGCGATAGTGTGTGACAACGAGAAGTAAACAGTGGCGACACCATTTATAATCCCATTCTTTATCTGCACGAGTTGTACAGTTTTATGATGATAGGTTAAGTAATTTTCGCGTGAAAGCTTAACAAACAAACTTACATTCACATTTAAAATATTAGTATGAAGTATGATTTAGACGAGTGTCGGGGGTTCCATTCCCAAACAGGACAATTATATCTGCGATCTAAAAATAGTTGGTCTGAGTCTGGGTGTTCTTTGTGTGCGCTTGTTTGGAAAAGTCCTCCAAGATGAAGAGATTATTCCGTACGGGAGACCCAAAAAAGCTATTAGTTACATAATGAAATAACATAGCATCACGCCTGTATTCACCGAAGGGGTAGGCAGACGTGTATTACACATCCACGATTCGCTAGCTATGTTTGAGTCCCACGTAACAGGGGGCGAGCCTATTGCTGTCTACCGGGCACATTTCCAGAATCTGGGCTGCTACTGAGTTTTCTATTTTGAAAAAGCTCAATAACACCGCCCGACCCGGGGATCGAACCCGAGACCTCATGATCAGCAGTCGCTCACACTACCGCTGCACCACAGAGGCAGTTAAATAGTTCCTCGTACCGGGAATCGAACACGAGCCTCCTGGGTGAAAGCCAGGTATCCTGGCCATTAGATACATACGGGACTTGAAAAACAACATTCCATTTGTATTAGTCGTACCAATGAGTGAAATATAACGCCACTATTCTTTTCAACAGCTATATACACCTATAACAAACGAATCTAAATATTATCAACTATTAAATTAGGTAAGTATTCCCGAATAAACTCTTTTCTGTCCATCTCCATCCGATCTTAAAAAATACGTTTTCTTACAGAGAGAGGGGGTAGGACAGGGTTGGTTACCACTACCACTGAAGTAATGTTACACAGGTTCTTTAGTAAGCGAGGGCTCCACTGTATCCTATTCGTGCCCCAAACGATGGGGTGTGCGGTTAGGTACCTACTTACATTTTTCCCGCCTTAACAATTAAAAATGGTAGCACAGTGAATATCGCGTTATCTCGGCAAATGTTTAAGCTTCCGACAGTAGTCGTAAAACACATCCCATTAGTAACAACCCATGAGGCTGATATGGTGGACTCAAAAACAAACCTCCAAAAAAAACTAGAAACACTTATAATTTTAGTGACTTGCCTTTGCCCGCGGCTCCGCCGCTGTCAAAAGCTAGTTTTTAGGTTATATCTCAGGTTCCCGATATAGTAGCGGGATAAAATGTATACCAGTTTTTAGGTCTAATAAACAGCTATCAAATAAAGATTTCATCAAAATCCGTTCAGTAGTTTTTGCGTGATGCGCGCATGAACAAACAGACAGAACATCTAAAAATAAACCATTTTGTGTTTAGACTTTAGACACGCCTATAAAGCCTAATTCAGTAATTTTTTCTCAAATATCTTAAATGTAACAGCCATAGCTCTGTTACAGCTTTATAATTTTAGTGAGGATATCAAATCAAATCAACTCAATACATTGTCAATAAAACCTATACTTAACTAACTAGGTTGTCTTGCATGTAGAATGCAAATTGAACAAGAAAACATGCACACTCATAAGCTGTAGTGTCAGATATCATTCTGATATGTTGCATAATCATAACATGAATCATGTTCAGACATGTCACAACATACTATTATATATTTTATGTACTAGTTGACACTGGAGATTTTGTCTGTTGCTTATATTAGGAGAAAACACACATCACTGAACATATATGTATAGTGCTTATAAAAATCATTGTTTGCTATAGCTATATAGTGAACTAGCGGCTCGCCCCGGCTTCACACGGATGAACAGTCATTTTTAAAATATTTAAATAACCTAAATTAACTTTCCATAAAATATTTAAATAACCTAAATTAACTTTCCATCCATCCATCAGCCTTTTAATGTCCACTGCTGGACATAGGCCTCCCCAAGAATGGGGGATAGTGCCGTAATCACCACGCTTGGCAGACGGGTTGGAGATCGCAGTGGATATTGTTAATACTCGAAGGAGTGCTGCTGCCCACTCCCCCGGTATTGCCTTAGTCGGCTCTTACGACCCATTCAATTCTAAAGCCGGCCCCACACGGCTAAGCAGGACATAATTAGTTTTTTTTTTTTCAAATTACTATTTAATGTATTAAATATCAATCTAGTGATAAATATAGCCTATGTCATTTGTTACAAAATTACAAATAATTCCTCTTTATAATGTTACTAATAAATATAGCCTATGTTACATAGGGATAATGTAGCATTCTATTGGTGAAAGAATTTTTGAAATTGGTCAAGTACTTAGTTTTTGAGTTTATTCATAACAAAGATTCAAAAATACAAATATTTCCGCTTTATAATGAGCTTAGTTTTGAGTACTTCTCAATAACTTTGTGATAGTTTTGTGAAAGTACATATCTATGATTTATTTAACAAATTACTTATCCTCAAAGCATTTTGACACATGTCTAACTATAAAATGTAGTGTAATTTTAGCATAGAAATCACAGTGCAATACTCAATAAAATCATGATATGGTGCTTAGTCTAGTTGAATAGCAGAGGAGACTATGTGATTGACTCACAATGAGAATAAATGGAAATAATAAGCATATATTGAAAGATACAAAAACTGTGTAAATAACTTATCAGTATGTATAATTCGTCAGCTTCATTCGCTAATACAATCTATACCATACAACAAAGAACAATAATACTAGTACAAGTGTTTTCATTTATCATTACCCTTTTCTTCCCTTCCCACTAATTGATGAGTTTCCTCAGAGTATTGTGCACTGTTAGGCACAAGACTTCTCCACATTCTTCTTCACTAACCCAATGATTTATTTAGTTTAAATACTTAATCTAGAATAAACTGCCATCTTACCTTCTGCTTCTAATCTTATTGGAGGTGGTACATCTCCAATTAAAACGTAGCCTTCTGAAAGCCCTCTCAGAACTTCCTCGTTTGTCAACCATGTCTGCACTGAACTCATGTTGCTCAATACTTAATTTCAATAAAAACTAATTCACTGAGAATTCGTACTGTAAAAGATAACTCAAATTGTGTCAATTGCCAATAAAACTATAAATAATTACTTAAGTCTGCATTTAAAATTTTAGATGAAAAGGCATTATCGTTAACGTACTTCAGGTGTATGTTTCCGTCACAAGGTTTCGCATTCGCAAAAAACAACAGCTGGGTGAAATCGGTGATAAGATATCTTGAAATCCAAGCGCATGGAATACTGCTTGGACTTTCAATTTTCAAATCGTTGTATATTCTTTCTAAGTATTTTAGGCATACCCCAAATTATTTACGAGAACTCGTACTATATAAATTGCAGTCACACTCTACGTCTTTTTTTTTTTTTCTTTTTTGTGGCAATGGTTATTAAACATTAATGCCAGCTTTACGTTTTAACACTTTAGTCTACAAGTAATTTGAATTTAGATAACATATTATGTACGGTCTTGTAACAATAAGCATTATTAAGAACTAGTTACTTAGCTAATAATAAGATGATATATCTACAGGTGAATGGTAAAATGCTTAGGCTTAGTTAATAATAAATATGTAGGTTTATCTCAGGTGTTAGAGTTTAATATTATTTAAGTCTATAAAAGATATGATATTAATTGTTGTCAGATTTAAGTTACCTAAAATGTTGTCTATATGTATAGGGAGAGGGAAATCATCATTTATAAGTGATTCAAATAGTGACTTATGATCAAATTTTGTGCAGGCGAAAAAGATGTGATTTAAATCTCCTATGTCCACTCCGCATTCACAGAGAGAAGTGTCTCTGACTCTGATCTTCCTCAGGTGTACACCAGAACAGCAATGTCCAAATCTCATTCGCAAAATTATCGAGACGATTGTCCTGTTACACTTAAATTTGGAGGACCACGGCTTAAGTACAATTTCCGATTGATATTTAGCAAAATTAGTGCCTGCTCTTTTATTTATAATAGACCATCTTTTTGACCATCTATCCTTTAAGTAACGAATGGGCAGATGAAGGACGTCTTGAGGATAATTTTTAAAGGGGACTTTATCACCACAAATTATCGACTCTCTTGCAATTCTATCAACCGTTTCATTGCCTAAGATGCCGCTGTGACTTGGAACCCAGGCTAAGTGGACAGTATAATTTAGCACAGAACATTTTAATAATAATTCTTTCGATTTAAGAGTCAACCAGTTTCTGGAAGTAATTTTGAAAGGGTTACTCAAAAGAGACTGGAGCGCACTTAATGAATCCGAAAATATTACAGTTTTAACCAGTTTAAATAGGATAATATAGTTAATAGCCTCCATAATTCCTCTACATTCGCCAGTCAAACTGATGTTTCAGGAGGACATTTTATTTTTTGTACAATATTATAATTTTGGTGGAAAAGACCAACCCCAACACATCCATCTTGATTTAATTTGGATGCATCAGTGAAGATCAGATGCCACCCATGCCAATGTTTATCTAATAAATCAAGAAACTCTTTATCATTGAAGGGGCCATCTTTATTTAAATTTAAGTTAAAATGGATTATAGGTTTAAATATAATAGACTCAAAACTAAAATCGAACAGGGGTAGTTTATCAGTTCTATGAGTTGGGAATTTCAAGTTTTGTATTTGCGAGTAACTTGCAACCAAACAGGGATATTTTTTGTGGTTCCAATAGGGTAAAGTCATATAAGAATACAAAAGTTGCAATTTAGGAAGCTCTTCTTCCTCCTGTGAGGAGTACTGAAACGTGCGAAATAAGAACATATCGGACAAATATTGTCGCCTTAAATCCAAAGGGGGGTCGGCGCACTCCACTTGCATGGCACTTTTAGGAGTCAACCTCATTGCGCCTAATATTATACGGAGAGCCCTAGTTTGAACGCGGTCGAGGGTGTTAAGAGCTCTTCTATTTGCTGGTTCGAAAAGAAACGACCCATAATCCATAACACTACGAATGATAGCGTTATATAATAATTTTAAATAAAAGGGATGGGCTCCCCACCAAATGCCAGCTAAACATCTTAATATGTTGAGGTTTTTTTCGCATCTAATAACAATATAATTTAAATGAGAGGAGAAGTTTAATTTAGTGTCCAGGATAAGTCCTAAAATTTTTTTTTCATTTTCTACAGGTAATATCGTTTCATTTAAGTAAATATTAAGTCTGGGTCTTAAGCGTTTTCTTGTAAATAAAACCACAGAACTCTTTAGAGGAGCTATATCAAAACCATTATTATTTATCCAAATATTTAGAGATTGAAGAGCATGTGATATTTTATGAGCAGAATCTATAGGATTACGATCTGCTGTATACAAACACAAGTCATCGGCATATTGTAAAATACGGCAATATGGAGTTACAAATTGATTTAAATCACATGTATAAATGTTAAAAAGAATGGGGCTTAATACTGAGCCTAGGGGAATACTCTTGTATAAAGATCTAGAGATAACAATTTCATTATCAACCCTGAGATGTACTGTACGATCACTAAATAAATTAATAATAAAGTTTATAATTTTCTTTGGAATGGACATGAATTCCATCTTGTCTTTAAGTATGGAGAGGATTACATTGTCATATGCTGAACATAGATCTAGGAATGTCGCGACAGTGGATTCATTTCTGGAAAAGGAGAGCCGAATGTCAGTAATAAGGACAGACAAACTATCCAGAGTTCCTTTACCTTTTCTAAATCCATATTGCGAATTAGGAAGAAGATGCCTACTCTCAATGAACCATTCTAGTCGATTTTTAATAAGGTGTTCCGCAACTTTTATCAGAGTAGAGGACAAAGCGATAGGGCGGTAATTAGCTGAGTTTTCAGCGTCTTTACCAGGCTTTAAAATTGGAATGATAATTTGAGTTTTCAGTGGGGTCGGAACATATCCTAAATTAACCATCAAGTTTATCAGTTCAAGGTAGTAATTTAGAGTTATGTTGTTACCATTAGACAAGAAAGAATATGGGATGCCATCTAGGCCTGGGGAAGAGTCTTTAAGAGAAGAGAGGACAAGGAGAAGTTTTTGTAAAGAAAAGGGGGAAAATGGTCATCTTGGATGGATGAATTATTTAAATTTAATAATGTAATAATAGCATCAGGGAAAAAAGGGGGAGCCAATCTATCCATAAAAAGATCATAGAATCTTTTGCATTTAGGTAGTGGAGGGGAGGTATCCTTGAAAGATCCCCGAAACCGACGGATTGATTTCCAAACAGAAATAGCATTGGTATTAGGAGAAATAGAAGAGCAAAATTGTTTCCAGCTCTCCACCTTTTTGGAGTGTAAAATACGTTTTGTATCAGACATCATTTTGGGAAGGTAAGTGAAGTTTTCATTTGTCATGTTCTTGCGGTATAATGTTTCAGCCATCTTCCTTCTTGTAACAGCAATTTGGCATTCTTTATCCCACCATGGTGGTGATCTATGTTTCGTGTTTATTGTATTCACAGGAAATGACTGCTTAGCAGCAGAATGAATATGATTTATGAGTGCCTGCAGGCAGGATTCTATATTTTGTGGAAGAACTGGAGGAAGCGTAGAAGATTGTTCTAAAATGGAAGAGAATTTAGACCAAGCCTTATTATCCATTATATTAGGAACTTTATAAAGTAACAATGATTTATATGGGGTGGATAAAATTTTTGAAAAGGGGAGGTCATAGATTATAGGGTGCTCAATACGGAGCCTTGAGGCAAACCTTTCCAGGTAGATCTAGACTCAAAACCGCAATCAAGATGAATATGTCTTTCAGATAAAATATTTAATATGAAATTAGAAAGTATCGCGGGAACCATCAATTGGTCTAGTTTATTTTTAAGAATAGTAATAAGAACGTTGTCATAAGCAGATGTTATATCTAAAAATGCTGCTACTGTCGATTGATGATCGGAAAATAGCGGTGATCAGATAGGGTCTCGACCTCCTCCAGGACTCGCCAGATCCTTACGCGTGCGGCGACACCGGGGCTAGCGAACGAAAGGTCCGCTATCAACCCGCCCCCGCGCCGCACGCACGTTAGGGCGTACCCTCGGTTGAGCAACACGAGGTCCGCCGCTGCCGCCCACTCCTGGACCGCCACACCACGGGCGTCCGTCCTGGGGGACCCTAACGCCGTGGATTTGGTGTTAAAGTCCCCCAGCATTAGCACAGGGCTCGGTGCCATACGCCGTATCGAGGTCTCCAGGTTGTGCAGGAAGACCTCGTAGGCCGCCAGGCTACGATTGGGGGAGAAGTACACGCCGTACAGCGTGACTCCTCCCCATTCGGCCGCCACATATCCCGTGCCCTTGTCAGTCAAAGACAAAATATAGAATCCTGCCTGCAGGCACTCATAAATCATATTCATTCTGCTGCTAAGCAGTCATTTCCTGTGAATACAATAAACACGAAACATAGATCACCACCATGGTGGGATAAAGAATGCCAAATTGCTGTTACAAGAAGGAAGATGGCTGAAACATTATGCCGCAAGAACATGACAAATGAAAACTTCACTTACCTTTCCAAAATGATGTCTGATACAAAACGTATTTTACACTCCAAAAAGGTGGAGAGCTGGAAACAATTTTGCTCTTCTATTTCTCCTAATACCAATGCTATTTCTGTTTGGAAATCAATCCGTCGGTTTCGGGGATCTTTCAAGGATACCTCCCCTCCACTACCTAAATGCAAAAGATTCTATGATCTTTTTATGGATAGATTGGCTCCCCCTTTTTTCCCTGATGCTATTATTACATTATTAAATTTAAATAATTCATCCATCCAAGATGACCATTTTCCCCCTTTTCTTTACAAAAACTTCTCCTTGTCCTCTCTTCTCTTAAAGACTCTTCCCCAGGCCTAGATGGCATCCCATATTCTTTCTTGTCTAATGCTAACAACATAACTCTAAATTACTACCTTGAACTGATAAACTTGATGGTTAATTTAGGATATGTTCCGACCCCACTGAAAACTCAAATTATCATTCCAATTTTAAAGCCTGGTAAAGACGCTGAAAACTCAGCTAATTACCGCCCTATCGCTTTGTCCTCTACTCTGATAAAAGTTGCGGAACACCTTATTAAAAATCGACTAGAATGGTTCATTGAGAGTAGGCATCTTCTTCCTAATTCGCAATATGGATTTAGAAAAGGTAAAGGAACTCTGGATAGTT
The DNA here is from genome assembly GCA_948253155.1 of Leucoma salicis. Lineage (NCBI taxonomy): Eukaryota > Metazoa > Arthropoda > Insecta > Lepidoptera > Erebidae > Leucoma > Leucoma salicis. Next base: position 25,671,386 of record OX411812.1, read on the forward strand.
TGTCTGTCCTTATTACTGACATTCGGCTCTCCTTTTCCAGAAATGAATCCACTGTCGCGACATTCCTAGATCTATGTTCAGCATATGACAATGTAATCCTCTCCATACTTAAAGACAAGATGGAATTCATGTCTATTCCAAAGAAAATTATAAACTTTATTATTAATTTATTTAGTGATCGTACAGTACATCTCAGGGTTGATAATGAAATTGTTATCTCTAGATCTTTATACAAGAGTATTCCCCTAGGCTCAGTATTAAGCCCCATTCTTTTTAACATTTATACATATGATTTAAATCAATTTGTAACTCCATATTGCCGTATTTTACAATATGCCGATGACTTCAGGACTCGCCAGATCCTTACGCGTGCGGCGACACCGGGGCTAGCGAACGAAAGGTCCGCTATCAACCCGCCCCCGCGCCGCACGCACGTTAGGGCGGACCCTCGGTTGAGCAACACGAGGTCCGCCGCTGCCGCCCACTCCTGGACCGCCACACCACGGGCGTCCGTCCTGGGGGACCCCAACGCCGTGGATTTGGTGTTAAAGTCCCCCAGCATTAGCACAGGGCTCGGTACCATACGCCGTATCGAGGTCTCCAGGTTGTGCAGGAAGACCTCGTAGGCCGCCAGGCTACGATTGGGGGAGAAGTACACGCCGCACAGCGTGACTCCTCCCCATTCGGCCGCCACATATCCCGTGCCCTTGTCTTTGACTGACAAGGGCGGGGAATGCGGCGCCGCCGACCCGACGACCGCCACGGAGCCATCCCCGCTACCCGCCCAATTGGGGCGATCGGGGACTATGTAGGGCTCCGCGGCTACGGCAACACCGATCGACCGCTTCGCCATGAATTGCAGGAAGAGGTCCTGCGCCCTAGCCGCGCCGGGTTGGGCAGCCGGGGCCGAAATCTAATCGATCCTTGAATAAGGACCAATCAACGTCTGCTAGTCTATATTTGAGCCGAGGAGGGCGTTTGGTTGGAATTTTATTGTTAAATGGGGAAAGTTATTATTAGAGGAAAATGATCACTACCATATGTGGATTGCATAACCTCCAAAGATAATGACGAAGCCAACTTCGAGGAACATAAAGTTAAATCTGGGGCACTAATCCCTAGATTTGGTGGTGTGCGTCGAGTTACACATCCAGTGTTTAGGATAGATAAGTCGTGGGTGTCTATAAGATCCAGAATGGCAGCACCAAAACAATTAGAAGTACTACCCCAGGAAGGGTGTTGAGAGTTAAAATCACCCAACACTATAAAAGGTTTGGGAAGCAAAGAGAAAATATTTACAAGTTCATTAAAAATATCTTTAGAAGGTTGAGGGATGTATAATGATACAAAACAAATATTATTTACAACAGCTGCTATAATAGAGAAGTCAATATTATGAGCAGGAAGAGGGAAATGACTATAGGTATGAGGGTGTTGGATCAGCATATATAAAGCAACACCTCCATACCCATCTGAACGATCTCTAAGACATGCATAACCAGGTACTTTGAATAAAGACTGGTCTAAGCCATGTCTCTTGAAGAGCGAAAATAAATGGTTTAAATTTATTTACAATGAAATAAATTTCAGATTTTTTAGGTATTAAGCTTTGACAATTCCATTGGACTACTTTGGCTGGACTGTCCATTATGAGTATTTTCAATATTTTTAACTGTATCTATTACAGAGGCAACGTTGGACGGTAAAATTAGATTTGATTGAGATAAAGACTGAATTAATGTTATTATTAAATCTTTTATGGATAAATTTGTCAGATCATTGGCAATAAGAGCACAACCATCCTTTGAATATGTATTGTTATAGCCCCTAATGAGATCCTCATGGGCTTTTTGATCATAACCCTTATTTAAATTATGATGTGTATGAGGTTTATTAAACACTGTTTTTATATGTGAAGTTTTATTTTGTTTATTATGTAATGGGTACTTTGGTATTATGGTAATATGTTCTGACAGTTTTGGTGAAGAGATCAATGCATCTGCATATGAAAGTTTAGAAATTGGTGGATGTTTCTTACTGGCTTCGGAATATGAGATACAAGATTTGGCCATGAATTCTTTAATGGCTTTTTGCCTCTCAAATTCTAAGCATTTTCTGCTGATAGCTTCATGAAAGCCCTTACATAAGCAGCAGGAAATAGAATCTTGATAGATTGTATCACCTGTATGTCCTTGTCCACACTTGTAACACCTCGGTGTTGACCGACATAAATGCTTTACGTGACCAAATCGACAACAGTTGTAGAATTGTATAGTTGGATATATATAAAGTTCTACTGATAGAGTGGTATAACACATATATATACGCTTGGGTAAGACCGGACCATCAAAGGTGAGAATTACAGTTCCCGTATTATTAAATTCAGTTTTACCATCTATGGTAATTTTCTTTTTAATTCTTCTGATTTTAATAACTGGGCCACAGCCTGTTGGTACAGAAATATTTTCAATTATTTCCTCATCAGACTATTGAGTTGGGACTCCTCTTACGACACCCATACGGGTGATGGAAAAAGTAGGTATAAATGCTTTGTATTTTTCTTTGTCCAGAGTAGAGCTGTTTAAAAGAGTTAGCATCATTATAATTTGAGAATTCAAGAGACATTTTATTACGTCCTATTTTTTTTAAACTGCCATTTACAATGCTTTTAAAAGTGTTTTTCTTCAAAAGACGCCCAAAAGTAATAGGATTAACATAAGCATTGTTGTTCATTTGCTCTCTTTGTATATGCACAATAAATGGAGATGCGTCTGATTCGATGTATGATAGTCTAACCAACGAATTTTGAGAATGTGTTTCTATGTTCGCATTATTAACATGATTTTGCTGTGAACGAGTTGTTTGATGTTGAGGATCAGGCAAGGATGAAGCGGAAATGTTGGATATGTCCATCTCTTGTGATGCGCAAATGCAGTCGCTGTCTTTTTTCCCGCCATGTTTGCGCCGTCTTTTATTGCAATGTCTGCATATCGAAGGCCTAGCTGATAGCTTCTTACGTTTAGAACTATTGTGATGTAGTGAGCTGTCTGTGTCTACACTAGTATCGTTATTAGATGTGATAGTTACATAGTGGGCGACCTCATAACTGGTTCCTCCCGGGTTCTCGGGAGGATCCATATTTTACATTAATTAAAACAACTTAAAACTTACCAATACGAAGAAAATCACTAAACTACTTTATACATGTACACACTAATATTAAATATATACAGAAACAAGATCCTGTGACCCAATAAATTAAAATAAAATAAGCTTAACACCAAAACCACGACCGACCGATTTGGAGTTCCCGCGCTTTTTTTCATCCTTCTAGTTTCTGGCACAAACACAGAGTCACAAAGTTAACGTAACGCTCAGACAGTATAGTAGTCTGTGGCTCAGACGCAATTGTTCTGTGCTCAGACGTAACGAGAGGAAGATCTTTTTTATTATTTTAATTTGTTTAAGGCATTGGCAGAACCATCAGCCTAACAGTAACAAACATCGTAGGTAGAATACCTACGATGTTGATCACAGATAAGTTTAATTCATTAAACAAGTCGTAGTTGAAGTCAATCATATAAAGTCAGTCAAGTCAAAGTCACGCTGCAGTAAAACGATGGCGATCTTACTGAAGCTTCTATGGAGTTTTGGAATCAAAAGGAAAAAACACGTTATGTCGCATTATCGAAGATCTTTAGTAATTCGCACAGACTACTATACTACTTGGTAAGTAGTATTTAGTACTACTAATAATCTAATACTCTTTGGTCGAAGACTTAAAGAGAAAAACGAACACAGCAGAAAAATACTACTCATAGCTCAGACTAAATACGTCCTAGACAGAGCGAAGAAAATTCTTTGACATGTAGCGGGAACGTAAGATACGATTTACTGGTGCAAAAAAACAGACAAAGTCATAGATTTTTGTCTTAGTCGCCGTGGCCAGTTTTTGCTATTGTCACGATGTCAAAATGCTTGGTCTGTCACGATTCAACTGACATAATCGAAAATTTGTATAAAAATTCGGGTTTTAATTAAAATTTAATGTTAATTTGTGTTAATGAGTGTTTTGAGAAAAATACTACGTGATAATAGTGGTTGTAAAATAGTGTACTATGCTACAAAAGCTACAGTGAGCGAAAAAATACCGGTATAACATTTCATTCATATGTAGTCGAAAATGAAAAAGAATAATGATTGAATGCTATAAAGTGATATAAAATGGGCTTTTTTACTCAAAATTAACAATTGCTACTAAGATACACTCGCAAAACACGTTTTCTAGCTAACTTTCTATTACTGAGAATTGTTTCGGTATTGCCTTATTGCGAATTTAATTTGCCCAGTTTTCACTTTACTAAAATTTATATGTAATTTATGAGATAATTATAAATATTTACTATTTTAGGTTTCCCTCTAATCCAGATGCGAGATCGAAATGGGTGTATGCTACGGGAAAACGAAGCAACCCACGAAATACCCAAAATATGTTCCACGACATTTTGTTGATGTTTCATTATACATAATAAGAAAATAGTAACGTTGAGAGCAAAATCATTGCCAGTGAATTTGTTCATGTAAGTATAGCTTTTAAAGTCTTTGTAACTTCAAAAAACATACCATCACGCCTGTGTTCCCCGAAGGGGTAGGCAGCAGTGTATTACACACCCACGACTCACCAGCTATGTATGCCGGGCACATTTACAAACTCCGGGCTGCTAAAGAGATTTTTTTTTTTGTTATGAAAAATCTCAATAACACTGCCCGACCCGGGGATCGAACCGTCTTGGGTTCATGATCAGCAGTCGCTTACCACTGCACCACAGAGGCAGTTGTGATTTCATGTTTGTAAGTAAATCTCAATTCAAGATTATGACTACTGCTGTAGTCATAATCTAGAATTCAGAGAAACTGATTTGCTCTAAGTTCTTATTCAAATAGTTAAATCGGCGCTGGTAGGAAGATAATTATTTTCTTATTTGACCCAGAAAAGAAAGAAAAGATAATTTAATGATATTCTTGTGTACTATTATTTTATTAAATATAACTTATTATTTTTTACCAGATGAGATATCGAACAGAACGGCAAATTATGGAGCAGCAATCAAACCCTTTCATCACGGCTCAAAGTCTTGGTATTTCCCTACGTGATCGAATTTTTATTATGAAGATCCGTAGAACGTTAATATCCGACATAGCCTGCCAGGTTTGCATGCTGAAGTGGCAATGGGCAGGCCATATCGCTCGACGAGCTGACAAGCGTTGGGGAAAAAGGTTTTCGAGTTGCGACCACGTGTCGGACAGCGCAGCGTAATATGGCCTCCCGCCAGATGGACCAAATATATGGTCGAAGCTGCAGGGAGCCGTTGGATGCAGTCCGCACAAGCCCGCTAGTTCTGGTGCTCTCTTGGGGAGGCTAATGTCCAGCAGTGGACGTTTAAAGACTGATGGTTGGATGAATAGAAGGGGTGGTAGATTTACTTTTAAATAATTATTTTGATAAACGCTGTGATTTTCAATTAAATATTTGTTACGAAGAGTTTCTTATTTATGATCAAGTTACAGACCTCATTCTAGCTATCGTTTATTTTGCCCAAATATGGTTAAATATTTGTCAACCTGGCAACATTTAAAAAAAATATTGCTGTTTTAAGTGCGGCCACGCCATAGCTCCGTCTAGTTAGTCTGAGACTCATAGCAAGTCTTAGACAAAGTATAATATAGACTAGCTACTATTTTGACACTAAGGATGAAGAAAAGGATGCACATATTAGGCTTTAGCAAGCGTGAGAGAGACATATATATAAGTATTTTATCCTTTTCGCGTTGCGTTATATTTATTTAGACCCAATCAACTGGGTCCAAACCATAGATAGTCCGAGGTCCAAACAATAAGGTGGCCAATCGTCCCCATCATCGGTATGTAAGCTTGTTTTTGTATTTAGGTAAAAAAAACCTTCATTAATCACGTTATATACACTAATATAACACGTTCTAATACATTTTAAGCAAAATATAAGCATAACTGCAATTTCTTATGTCCTTTCATTATTGTATCCGAATAAAATAGGTGGTTCATTTTTAGTCAACAAAGTTATAATCATAGTTATATTTTAAAATTATTCCGGTTATCATATGTCAAACTATTGCTATCTCGACACTGCATACGCCTCAGACTAAGAACTTGATAACTTGAGGCTTGTAAGCTTGTCTATAAAATCCTCCATGCAATATAATTCTGTTTACGGCTCAATATATTATAGCGGCAAAACTCGCAATACTCAGACTATAAAAATAGCAAATACATAGCATTCGTTTTTTAAGCAAAGAACATAGACTCTACCCATGGATCTCATTGAGCTGTAAACAGGATGGATCTTTAGTATACTCTTTGCCCTTGGAAGGAATAAGGGCTGTCAGATGAAAAAAAAAGACTTTACAAAGATACAAATTCACGGACTTTTTCTTATTAACACACACACTTTTTTTATTATTCTGTAATTTTATTTCACAGATATGAAACTTTCATTTCATATCCGTGTAATCATTATTAATAATATTAGGTATAATATTATTCATTTACACATAAAAAAAATTGGTTGCCTGTAAAGTCGGTATACGGGCGAAAGTTTTACGTGACAACGACTTTGAGTGGTAAAATAATTTTAATATGAATATTCATTCGTATAGTAGGAAGAAGGATGAAATAATAGTAACAATTTAAAACATTTATTTATACAAAGAATTATATTTAAAACATTAATTTATACAAAGAATCTCGCACTGAATTTCATATTAACAAAATTTTATTTCTTCGTCTCTCTCGCTCTTAGGCGGGCTAACCATGCCCGAGTGGAAGGGACGCGTGCCTCTCACTCGCTCTCATTGTGAGCGCATAACGTGAGCGGAGCGTAACGCAGTTTCTTGAAGTGTCACCCGGCAAACCAATTTATAAGACGTTGTCACGTCAAAATGTTTAGTATGTTAAATTAAACCCGTGAATATGTTATAATACTTATATAATTTAACGAGTTATTTTTCAAGCAATAAGCTTTTTTACCTTTTCGTTATAAATATTTGGATATGTTATATTACAACTTATCGATACTCAAAACTTTATATCGATACATCAATATATCGAAAAAAAAAACTAGATGTCGTTTGATGTCTAGCAGATGTGAAAACATCGAAATTATTTGTAGAAATAAAATGATCATAACTTGACAAAGTACTCCATACTACTCAAGACAAATCAAACGAGTATACGCTCGATAGGGTTGCGTCGTTTCATTACAGAGTTACTGTGGACACCTTTCAGCTCCATCGTCAGACCCATACATACCATCTAGAGACAAAGTTCTCGTCAAGACAAATCACACGAGCCCAAACTCGATTGAGTTATGTCGTTTTAAAACGGAGTTCCTATGGCCACCTTCTAGCTCCATCATCAGACCCAGGATACAATCTAAAGATAAAGTACTCATCAAGATGAATCAAACGTGTCTAAACTCGACGGGTTGCGTCCTTTCATTATAGACTTACTGTGGCCACCTTCCAGTTTCATCATCAGGCCCTGGATACCATCTAGACACAAAGTACTCGGCAAGAAGAATCATGCGAGCCCAAACTCGATGGGGTTGCTCCATTTCATTATAGAGTTCCCATGTCCACCTTCCAGCTCCATCATCCGATCTGCTACATGTCATCATAATATTGTATTGTCACGCGATATACACATGCATTTATTTCAAATTTCAGCTTAATCGGAAACCGAGAAGTGTGTCAAATTTAACTTGCCAGATTTGAACGGGACAAGTAAAATAGAAGCATCGCCACGCTAACAGCCGATTTTACCCTCCCTCTACATTAGATGTTTCACATCAATAAATATTGCAATAAAATATTGATATATTGAACAAAAAATATCGATTTATCGAAATTTATTCTGCAAGCCAATATAATGAGCTACTACGTAATTGCCACAGAGTAAGGAAAGGTATTTCACAGATTACTAATATTCTTAGTCTAAGCTAAGAGATAAGAGATACTACCAGTGTTACCAGATACACGGTAATTACCATAAATGCACGGTATTTTTACCAAAACACGGTCTACGGTAATGATCTATTACCGTGTCGTTAACTACGGTATTTTTTAAATATAAATTACCGTGTAAATAATTGTAAAATTATAAACATATGTAAAACAAAAGGTATATTTTGCAATGCTGTTAAGTCAAGTGTCAAGACATAAATGACTTCGTCAAGGAGTAGGATTTTCGGAAGAATAATTTATTTCTAATAAAGAAAGCGTTGCATTTAGTTTTAAATTGACACGGTAATATACACGATGATTTAAAAATAAATCTAAGGTAATTCTATTTGCTATTGGTATATTTGTAATTTTCATCCGGTAACACTGGATACTACATACTACGTATATTTGCAGTTGCAGTTTGCAAAGGCAGCATAGGTGTTTGCCGCAACCTCAGACTAACAAAAATTGCAAACGAAAGCTTTGCCTGGCTTATGGAGGGTAGAGGTAAGGAGGACCGACTCATATTGATATTTGTATTGTATTTGGAGCAGATTATACGATTCTGAAATGAAATTTAATATCAGCTCATGAGAGTAAATTCCTGGCTTGCAAAAGTAAACATAATTCGCAAGGTTCATTTCCTGAGGTGTGTAGTCTTCAGGAGAATCCTTCCTAAGCGTATATCAATGGCTCAAGATTTTGCTTGCGCTTTTTCTGGAGATGATAAGGTAAGGTTTCATGCTTCGCTCAAAGCAAGAAATCCAGCATGGGGTCTTCGTGACATAACAGACTTAAGTAAATTAGCAGAAGAGAATGATTTGTCTTGAATGGACAGTGTAGAAATGCCAGCTAATAATAAAACTCTGATATGGCAAAATAATTCATAATGCTAATGCAATTTTATATGGATGCTACTACACTACAGCCATGTGTGAGTAGTCATTATTGTCAGTGTTTCTGACTGCAGAGTAAGTTAAAATATGATAGGTCAGATAATATCTTGGAGGAATAAAGAACATGGAGGAATAGTAATAAATTGAATGTTACAGCAATAAATTAGCCACTGAATTGAATGCTGTTGCTGCTTTCAATAATCTCACTATACACTTTGGCTGCCAAACTGGCGAAACTTATGGCTCCGTAGTGGGCACGGTAATTACGTGAATCCTTGTTTTTAAACAAAGTCACGATGACAGCGCTTTTCCAGTCCTTGAAAACAATTCCCGAGCTTCAACATCAATTAAAAAGCACTAGGAAAGATTCCCGAACACATGAGCCGCCAAGCTTGATAATGTCGGCAGACACCATATCAATACCCGCTGGCTAACCATTTATCAGACTTCTTTCGCGCATTTAACTTCGTCCATACTGATGTCAACAGAGGATGCCGCGACGTACCGAGTGCTGATCTATTAAACCACATCTGAAACCGACATCACCCCGGGCTTCCGCATACATATATCTCCAAAACATTCATTCAACACATGTCTTGTTTGAGCAAGAATGTCACGTTTATACCTTATTTTATTCATTCCGACTGCTGACCAAAAGCCCAAGATTTTTTCACCTGCCGCGGAAGAGTTAGGTGTTAAAATTTATTATGAGCTTGCCTCTCGGATTGGGGGCCCCCATCGGTCGGGGGCCCGTGGCATTTTACCAGCCCTGCCACCCTGTAGTTACGCCACTGCATAGAAAGATGGAGATTTATATAACATAGCATCACGCCTGTATTCCCCGAAGGGGTAGGCAGAGGTGTATTACACACCCACGATTCACCAGCTATGTTTAAGTCCCACGTAATAGGGGGCGAGCCTATTGACGTCTAACGGGCACATTTCCAAACTCCGGGCTGCTACTGAGAATTTTTATTTTTAGGAAAAAGCTCAATAACATTGCCCGACCCGGAGATCGAACCCGAGACCTCATGGTTAACAGTCGCATACACTACCGCTACACCGCCATGTTTAAACGGGCTTAGCCACTAATGCTTGCATCTTATATACCTTGCATGTGCATATTGAATAAGTGCTTAGTTAAACACAAAGTGAAATATGTGAAATCGAAAATAACAGTCACGAGCAGGATTTGAACCTGCATCTCCTGGATACCGTCCAGATTCTTTTGCCAATTCAGCCCGTGACAATTGCTCCTGACTGCTAATTTCGATAACACATTCATACTTACGTCTTTGGGTGACGACTGCGCCATCTGTCGGAAGATTTATTTTCACTTTGTGTTTAATGTATTGTGCTAAGCATGTCAAATGTTAAAAATATATATAAACCTAAATAAGTGCTTAGTATTATTGAAAGTGCCAGTGCAAATGTATTGAAGTGAATTCTATGCGACAAGCAAACTACCTCCATCACAATGTCGCTAGCTGACCGTGTAAACAGCAGTGAGTGGCAAAATAATATAAGTACGAATAATGTTCACACACATTGCCCATAATAGAACAGTGGTGATCCATTTCAAGCGGATTTCTGATCACTAATAATATTCTGCTTACACCAACGTGTAGACAGTTACTTCTAACTTGTCACAATCTACGGGTACCTAAGTAGGTTAAGTACTGAGAGATTAGTAAGTACTAATGACAAGTACCTACTAAGTCCGTGTAAGCATGGTAATATGTAAAGTTACTGCGGATTACCAGAGTAGACTTAATTTTTGGCTAATATAACGATTAAGGTACTTTTTTTAAATAAAAGACAAAACAAAAATTTAATCATTTATTTCGTAATTTTTCGTTTAATTATACGGCATTTCTGTTGCACACTTTTTAATTTTTTAAGACGGGATCCTGATAATTTTAATTGTCTTGCAAGAACTTTCTTTAGCTTCTTTTTCCTTGGAGTATCATCAATAGACGGTTCACTTAGAGCAGCTACCGGTTCACTTACTTCTTTTGAAGTTGAAGGTTGACAGATCTCAAAGATTAAGGCTGGTTGTTGCCTCTCTGAGCGGCTTAAGTTTCTTCTTGTATTTGTGACATTATCTCTAGCCAATTTTGCAGATTCCTATAAAAGAAAATTAGTATTTAATAAGAGAATCACTAGAAATCTTATAACGGACAAATATTTATTTTATTATTTATTTTACAATTTTTAATGAGATATTTCTATACTAATTGTTAAAGAATTACAATAATGAGAGTAATGGGCTAGTAATAGTATCTTACTTAAGCTACTGAGTATTATAAGAATACAAACGAAACCTTTTGTATATATCTTGGATAATTTTCAAATATTGTTGGTATAGCAGTTCGGCAAAGCAATCTTCTTTTTCTGCCTTCGATATAACTTTCATTTGTAAAATGTTTTGAACAAATACGGGAATACTGTGATGGCTTCCAATTTTGTCGGTGTATAGCCTTTACCCAAAGATTCTTTAAATGTTCATCTTGTGGAAATCTGAAATCAAAATATCATAAAATAAAGAGCTCTAATCTGTCGGGTAATTGTGAACTCATTTTACATTTAGATCGATCTTTCTCTTCTCTATATAAACTTTGGTTATATGTGAAATTAATTTACTGGATTCTATAGAAGTCATTTAATATACCGAATGTTTGGCCATGGACAATCACTGTTGCAGCTACTAATATATAAGATAAATTTTATCAATGCAAAGCAACTGACTATATTATTAATAACGCCCTGCCTTCGTAGAAAGTCATGGAAGTTATTTACCGTTACCAACTAACTTATCGATATCGACATGGTAAAACATGGCTGTCTCTACAACACTATAGAACAATTATTTGTAAAATATTTGAAAAATAAGCCTGAATAAAGCTAGAACCAAACTGTCGGACGCGTCCGTAAGTCGCGGCTGACAGCCGCGACTTGTACGTATCTGGACAATGAATGTACGCTAAACTGTGCAAACTATCAGATGTAAGTCGCGGATGTAACCTTACGCCGTCCTTGAGCGTTCGGACGTCCGATAAGAATCTGGCTCGCTAGATGTTTTTGTCAGCCGAAAACGTCCGCGGACGGTGTTCACTAGGTGCGAGACGTACACGTACAAAAAATATCGATATTTTTATCGATATAATAATATATCGTGTTGTTCTATTGGTACTTTGTGATAATATCACATAACATTGACATTTTCGGTATATCGTTAGTAATTTATTTGTATTTAAAACAAAATATTGGGGAACTTGATATTAATATTAAGGCAGTTCCGTTATTTATTATTTTACACTGTTAGATAGTTATGATAGGGCTTTTAAATCACGTTATACTTAGTATACTTACTATATAAATCGTAAACTGTAATAAACAATACAGATAATATTTGTCACAGCTTGCTTCTTTAAACGAATAAATAGTAGCCGTTTTTATATATCGTAATGCATACTAACTGTATTTAGATTTTGTAAACTGTATAAAATAAAACAGACAGCTGATCGTAATTTTATAGGTAATCGGGATCCACGGGCAAAGCTGAGCGCAGATGGCGATATAGGCGAGAAGGCCACTATGAAATTGTAGTTGCTTTGTTTGCCTGAGAATTCTTTGTAATTCTTGTCAATTTTTTGTATTTAATCCGGTTAATCAGCGATATTGTTAAAATGTACAGTACCTGGAAGATTAGAGAATTGAAAGATGCTATGCTGTATAGCCACAAAATCTCTGCGACTTTTCCCACTTTTTTTACGTTGGATTTTTGGGAAATAAAAGTACACTGAGGTGACAATCATGTATGTACATCACACAGATATTACAAGAAAATTACAGGGTATAAATTGTATGAAAATGATAGTTTTCAATGGTCATGTCGATAATACGACATCTGCCGTGAAACGATGGCAGTAAATATCCCCATTTATTTTTAGAAAGGTACTCAGAACAAAGCGGGCGACCGTACATTAAACACATAATACTGATAGCATGCGACCACAGATTATAAATTTATCGTCGTGGCTTTCACTACTCGACATGTTTCTTTGAGAGTTCTTAGTGGAATAGCACAGATGTAGCTAAGGTGTAGTACGTGTACGATGTACGAATAGGTAACGTTACTCTGCACTGTACTAAAAGATACGCTTCCGCACGCTATCCGTTATTCGGACTATTCGGACTATTAGTACACTGCACCCAAGTGCTAGTCGTCATTCATTGTCCGAGAGTAATAAAGCGCGATACATTGTGTGCGAGTAAGAGAGACGGCGGTACTCTTGTAACATGTAGATAGGTACTGTTTATGTTTCATCAACTGAAACAGCTTTAGCACCATACGTCGAGTTTATAAAATTAAATTATAAAAATATACACAAAACAATTGATGATCAGTTAAATACGCATTTAACTGATCATCAATTGCGCGCATTTTAATGCTTTGGATTAATTATGTTCTCTTAACATTGGTTGAATCACATATTAGAGACTCGATATTCGTTATTTTTAAATTTAAGTTTAAGTGCGTGACATAATCACGCACTTAAAACGTACTGCTGTACTCATATTATAATGCTAATATTATATATGTGAACATTTGTATGTTTGGACTTTGGACGTTTGAACTTTGGACGTTTGAATGGTTGTTACTTGATCACGCCAAAATGGCTGAACAGATTTGGGTGAATTTGGCACAAAGATAGGTAGTTTATTACCTAAATTAACACAGGATACATTTTTATACCAGAAAAATATTAGGTTGTGGGATAGCTATTTTTGTATACAGATAATGAAAACCCTATAGTGACCCTATATTCCGAGGTCCATGCAGACGAATTCAAAACAAACAGTTGTTATTTTTGGATATCCAAATTAATTGTGACATTTACGTGAATCACGCGATGTTTTGTGTACCCGTCATAGGTTAATAAGATATGTATTGGTATATGTCGTGTGCATTACTTGTCGACCTGTGTTATGTGTACTGGCTGCGCGTGCACCACTGAGACAGTGTTATCGTTAACACGTCACGTGACCATGTCGATGACAATTTGAGGATAACACTTGGAGCCAGTTAGTCACCAAATTGGGCACTCGCGCTAGACGAAGCGGTGTCACACACCGGTTGACGTTTTGGGAACAGTGTAAATGACATATTGCGATCTTTATTTAACACAAGCACAATTGTCATTAGCAAATGAAGGACAGATAACATAGTATTAGTTCAACTTTTTACTACCTCTCCATGTTTATTATTCCTCCAAGGATAATATAATGACATTATCATAATGTGTCTGTGGAAGAGTCAACCATTGGGAACTTCTCCCCCTATCATTAATATATAATTGTATAATGTCTATTGTGAGATCTTTACAAATAATATTACAAATAATATGGGGGACAAACTAAAAAAGTGTCCAGCTGAAAGCATCAAATAACAGATCAAAAAGTGACCATAATGGCGCTTGTGTAGATTTAGGTTCGATACGAACTTAGCGGTTGTAAACAAAGTGAAGTGTACTGAGTAGAAATATTATTTCTGGCAACTACAGTAGTTAATGAAACCGTCGTAAATAAAACGTAAATTATTCATGCGGTCTGAAAGAATTTAGTAAATATAACCTAAAATTTAAACTGATACTATAACTACAATAGCGCCACCTTTATTTGCCCCTGTTTTACGGACACTTTTACACACAGAGTCGGTCCTCCTTACCTCTACCCTCCATAGGTTGGCTTGAACATGAAGGTAGAGATAAAATGGAGGCCATACTTAGAACATTTGTCTGAGTCAAATACCTACCTATCTCTATCTCGCTCTCTGTGGGCAGACTTCTCTTTGTAGTATGAAAGCACGAATGAACTATTCGCCATAATGGCGGTTGTTTACTTTACGGTTTTCACCTTTATTTTTATAATTACGGTATCCATTGTTAGAATTCAAAATATGGTGCAAAATCGTATAGTGCGTGGTTGTGGTAGTTCGCGGTATCTAGGTGGTGATATTAGATTTCACGCTTGAGTGTTTAATTTAAATCGTGATTTCTGACATTGAATCATAATAAACGTATTTCTTTTTAGTTTCACGTAATTACGCCCTAAAACGTCTTACCAGTGCTTTCAACAAATTATTATATGATAACTATGGCAAGATCAAACAGTTTTACATTGGATTTCATTGCCTTTATGCGATTTTAAAAATCTCAAGTTGTATCGAAGTAGTGTGACCAATATTCAGGATTTAACTGGGACTCCCTGTGGGGCCACTAATTTTACATTTCGTAGTCATAATATACACATACTCTTATGGGGTCTGCCTTAATATAATATTTTTGTGTTAGATATTTAATCTTTGTTTCTCATTCTAATATTTTATAACGATTATTTTTTAGATTTCCTAAAAATAGTAAGTACTAAGAGGAAATTGTGGTTATCCATTCTATTGAAAACCAAGTTTTATGAAAATGCAAGGATTTGTAATGTGTATCTTCAAGAATCGGACTACTATTCAACAACAAGGCTCTTAAAACAAACAGCAGTTCCTAGTATAATAATAAATCAAGAAATTGTATCACCAGGCAAGGTAAAAATATAACATAACTATCATTTATCTTGCATTTAATATATTACATAGAATGTTTAGACGTTGTAGTTTAAACATGTCATATATTTGAACTACTGGCAATATATTTAGATATTTTTATATATATTTTTAGCATTTGACATGCTAAGCACTAAAAATATATATAAAAATATCTAAATATTTAAAGGGCTTGCGTCATTATTAGGTAAAATCTTAATTGTAAAATTAAGTTTACCTGGTCGGTATAATGTATGAAAATACGTCCGACAGATGGCGCAGGCGTCACCCAAAGACGTTAAGTATGATGTGTTATCGAAATTAGCAGTCAGGAGCAATTGTCAGGATAGCTGAATTGGTAAAGCATCTGGACGGTATCCAGAAGATGCAGGTTCAAATCCTGCTCCTGACTGTTATTTTCGATTTCACATTTTTCACTTTGTGTTTAATGTACTGGCAATATTTTATAAAATATTTGTAATTTTCAGATAAGTTTGTTACATGAAGACTATGGACCCAATAGCTGCTCTAGCTTTACCAAGCACTAGTTATGGCATTTATGAAAATAATCCTCCACTTAAAGAAATGGGAATGAAGCGGGCTGGCTAGTGTTGATGACCAAACTAGTAGAATACAATGTTGAAGAATTCTTAAAAATATAAGCAATTTTAACGTGTTACCTGTAAGTTTCCCTTACTCAATATTAAATAAATACTTTTAAGAAAGAACACAGATTGCGGAGTGGTTAAATACCGGCCTTCCGTCCAAGTGTTGTGGATTCAATTTCCACATAGGACAACACTTTGCGTGATCCACAAATTGTTGTTCTGAGTCAGAGTTTACTTTGTGACCGTGAAATTGTAAAAGTCTCTGAGATACAAGAATTATTCCATAGTGCAGGTTGTTGTCAAAAAAAAAATTAAATACGCAAATTGTGTATTTCTTATGTATTACATAGACTACATATTTAAATTCATTAGTGCCAACTGTGGTATGGTTGTCATGTCACTACAACACTAAGCATGAAGCTTCTGATTTGGTGCTTCATTTGTCTACTCATGAGACGAAGGCGTCTCCTCATGTCTAGTGTAGGTATTATTTTATTTTTCTAAAGTAGGCGTCCCTGCAATTCTGCGCATTAGTTCTGCTTAGGTACTCATGAAAGCGCACTACTTCAAATAATGTTGTGTATTATTTCTATAGGTAGGTTCTATAGGCATTGTTACCTATTATGTCAATAATATTTTTTTCTAATACTAGCTATTTGCCTGCGGCTCGGCCGCAGACAAAAACTAATCTTTCCCTTATATCTCAGGTTCCCAACATAGTAGTGACTTGAAACGTATACCAATATTTAAGCTTAAACAAGAGGTGCCAAACAAAAAATTTTCATCATAATCCATTAAGCAGCTTTGCGTGATGTACAAACAGATATACAAAATTTAAAAAAAAATTTTGTGTGTTCCGAAAGATCTAAAAGTATGGTATTTTTTCAAATACCTAAATATACTTATAAATCTCTGTTACAGCTTTATAATAGTATACAATAAATGATGAAGTTGAAGAGGTAATAACCTAAACTACTGATTTCACAAAGTATTCTTGTTTTCTTAGATCAGCAGTGAAGGTCGTGCGTGCAAGTTTATACAAAGTTTTCTAGAGAAAACGAACAAAGAAGAAAGAAGAACAAGACATTGAAAATGTGTTTTAGATTCAATTCATTCTAGTCCATACTAGGAAAATATATTATATAACTGGTTACATTATAAAACAGATTCTTACCCGCACTTCTTGTAAACGTTGTAAAAATGTGTTAGTAGCTTTAAAAAAATTGCCAACAAACCATTCATATTCTATAATAACGGAGACAAACTTTATTTTCAGCAGCAACCAACAACTTTATTTTTAGAAGCAGCCTACAAAATTGTAAGATTTTGTGACGGTTTTTCAATGAGCTAATTTGATGGGCCAGCTTATAGTAAATAACATAGAAAACAAATTGATTAATGTCGTATCACAACATTTTATTCCTCTTTTGCAGGAAATGTTTAATAATCCGATAACAGACTCAATTTTTTGTAACGATTTGCATGAAACTGTGATTGTTAAACAAATAGTAAAAACCTTTTTAACCATGTGTATAAAAAAAAAGTTATATAGAAAATATTGTGTTTAGTGATTTACGTGGAAAAAGTCAGAAACTATACCGAGCAATGATATTAAGTCATGTATAATAGAAAAGTATAATAAATGATTTTATGTTAGAAAGTGTTTGTTTCTTTTTTGAGTTTTTTTTTATATATGTGTTCCTGTCGTAGTTTCATATAATATTTATAAATATTATTAAAAATTGCGTGCTGACTATATTGTTAACATTGACTAACACACAATACTTAACAAAATCGCCATCTCCAAGGGCAGAGATAGGAGGTGAATAGGGTGTATAATAAGAAGAGGATAGGTAGGATACTAAGGAGATGATAGGGAGGGGTTTTGGGCCTCCAGCGCTCTCACTCACCCTTTTTTTTTTTGTTAAGGCGGGAAAAATGTTCCTAACCTCATACCCCGTCGTTTGGGGCAACGAACAGGGTAGTGTGAGGCCTTCACCTACTAAAGAAACCTGCCATGTACCGTCTCTCCGCCTTTATTGGCGGGCCACTGAAACCATATTACATTCCTTCAGTAGTGCTCTAACTCACCCTACGAAACACAATGGTAAGATTAACTACCATTGTTACGAGGATAAGAGAGCAGGGATTTTTGGGCTTCCGGCAATCTCACTCACCATACGAAACAACTGTAGGAGTACCTACGATTGTTTCACGCTGATCTTTTGTGAGAGGGTGGTACTTTCTACTTAAACTTCATGTTTTCATGGCATCTACGTGATCACGTGATCAAATCTTTCAGTGCGTATATCTGCGATAGGATATATTTCAAACCCCTCATGTAGATACTTAAACTTCATATTTTTATGGCATCTACGTGATCACGTGATCAAATCTTTCAGTGCGTATATCTGCGACAGGATATATTTCAAACCCCTCATGTAGGTACTTAAACTTCATGTTTTTATGGCATCTACGTGATCGCGTGGTCAAATCTTTCAGCGCGTATATCTGTTATACTATATGTCTCAAACCCCTCATGTGGGTACTTAAACTTTATGTTTTTACTGCGTCTACGTGATCACGTGGTAAAATCTTTGGGTGCGTATATCTGCGATACTATATATCTCAAACCCATCATGTGGTCTATCTGTTTAGACATGCAAAAACTATGAACGGATTTGAACGAAACTTTTTGATAGATCTTGATTGGACAAAACTAGTGTACATTTTATACTGCTACTATATCGGGAACCTGAGATTTAACATAAAAACTAGCTTTTGGCAAATGGTAGTACTAAATAAAGCGAAAAAATGGGTACTAGGCGACTTAGACGTCTCTAAACACAATAGGTTTTCTTTAGAATTGCATCTATTCGTATATCACGCAAAAATTACTGAACGATTTTTGATGAAACTTTTGTTTGATTTTTTTTTGATTGATTGTTAGGCTAAAATCTGGTATATTATTTCGCTACTGTATCAGGAACCTGAGATATAGGTAACCTAAAATACCGCTTTTGTCTGCGATGGGCAAAGTCTAGTGATATATACAATCTCTAGGTCTTATTAGTAAACAGAAATGCAGATTTAAATAATACACTAAACGTAAACTAACATAACCTTGTCCTGGGAATAACAAAATAAAGGTTACCCTACTTAGAAAGAGATGGTCCGCCCACAGAGAGCGAGATAGTGATACACAGTTTTAGCTTCTAGTAGGTATTTGAAGCGTGGTCTCCATTTTATCTCTACCTTCATGGGCTTGAAGTTTGAAGTTTCAGGTTATACGTATTACTCTTTGGTATTACTTTACTCTTTGGTTTGAAGTTAGAAAATGTAAATAGTTTTAAGCTTAAGTTAGGCTGATGGTTCTGCCAAAGCCTTTAATAAACAAATATATAAAATAAATATATATATATATATATATACTGAAGTTAGAAATCAGAGTTTTGGCGGGAACACGAAGAAGATCATGTAGTCGCTCTGCATTATTTTCCTAAACTTGTGTTATTTCAAGTATTAATGTGTAAAAGTGGTGGCCTTTTACTTATTAACTATTTGTGTATGTACATAAGTGCTGGCAAGTGATGTAATGCGACATAACGTGTTTTTTCCTGTTGTTTCCAAAACTCCTTAAAAGCTTCAGTAAGGTTGCCATCGTTTTACTGTAGCGTGACTTTGACTTGACTGACTTTATATGACTGACTTCAACTACGACTTGTTTGATGAATTAATCTAGTTTGGAGAATAATGATGTTTATAAGTTACTGTTAGGCTGATGGTTCTGCCAATGTCTTAAAACAAATATAAAAAAATATATATATTAGAAATCATAATATCACAACATTGGACATTGTTCTTATTATTCATATTCAAAATTAAAAGTAACACCGTATTCTCTAGTAGTTATATCATACATCATATACTACTACTTTAAAGAAGTTATATCCTCTGCGCGTATTTTACTACATGTTCTTGAATGATCTTGTATCATTTTTTAGTTTTATCATAGCTATCTTTTTGTGTGTATAATGAGCGATGAAAAGCAATCAGATCCTCAAACAGACTTGTCTAATGCTACAGAGAGTTTGAAGATTGAGGAAAATAAAGAAAATGGGGATACCAAATTAGACAAAGTAAAAAGTAAGTCGTATTTACTTTACATGGATCATAATAACGGATGGCATCTCTAAATTATCTGTTGTTGAGATTCACGTTTCGCTGCTACGGTATGTCATTCATGGACCTTTATCCTCCCCTGAGCTCTGGACAATATGTATCCAATGTTGATAGGTATTGTAGTTACATCGTGAAAATATAACAAACAGATATTGGTTTTATAATTTGCATCCATGTGAGGCGATGGCGTCTTACTAATTTGTATATAATTCAGTCAGTTATTTTCGCTAGAAAAGCCCCAATATTATAGCTTACTGTATATGGGAAGGAGTCTGTAGGATAAATAAACTTACATCACCATTAAATAATTTTTATTGGACAAATACAAGAACATCTGGATAAACATTGTTGAAGATATATTATGTTCCGAGAAAACTGATAGCTTAGCAGTAAAACCAGGCACTGCAAAAACAGTGGTATTGAGGGTGATCCCCAGTTCCAGATCCAGACCTTGCAATGCACACACCTCTGACTGAGATTTTTCGAAAGTATGCTGGTATTTCTGTACTAATTATTACTTCTCGGTGAAGGAAAACATTATGAGAATCCTGCATGCTTGGGAGATTTTCTCGATAGCTTGGGAAGTCTGCAAACCTGGAGTCAGTGAGGGTGGTGGACCAAGGCCTTTCACTATGAGAGGACATCTGAGCCTAATAGTAGGACAGTACAACAAATGTTGATTGAAAACTATTTTATGTTTGTTGTTACAATGCCATCTGATATTTACTTATACCATTTGACCATATGGTGGGTAAGAATACAAGTGTCACCCATACTTTCCCGTGGGTGTTGTATAAGGCGACTAAGGGAAGTAATCAAGACTAGCAGAAGATTGCTGTTATTCTTTGATTTCATATCTTAGAAATAAAATGCGCAGCGGCTTGACTAGAGTCTCGGTATAATTGAGTCCATGAGCAACGGTTACCACTTACCATAAGGAGGGCCATGGATCATCTGCCATACTTAACAATAAAAAAAAAGAAAACCATTCAATTTGTTATGTATAGTTAAATTTTATTTTTTTTCAGTTGACATTCTCTTAAAGGCGACAGGGAATGCACCAATAATGAAAAAAAAGAAATGGGCTGTGGATGCAGAGAAGCCCATAGGTTGGATCATGGAATTTGTGAAGAAATACCTTAAATTAGAGCCTGATGAAAAACTGGTTAGTATACATTAATATGCCATTTACACACATATACAAATACCATGTCATGATAACACTGTCCCTAGATTCTGCCTGCAACTTCACTTCTTCATGTGATAAAATTGATGACAATGCATTTATTGATGGAATGTGATCAAATAGAGGGCAAGAGGTTGTACCTCAGCAGTTGACTAAAGTAGCGGCTAAAATGTTTAAGCTTATTAAGTTCTTCAGTAGGTAACAACACACACCTGTCATAAAACACATCCTATCAGTAAAAACCCATGAAGTTGACATGATCACTAAAGGATTACCCAAGCCTCCAAAAAAATAGAAAAAGAAAACCCACTTCGTTTGTGTCTGTTAATTCTATGTTGTGTAAAGTAGAGAAGGGCCTTGCTTATTAAAAAAGTTTTTTTTTTAAATTTCAGTTCCTATATGTAAACCAGACATTCGCACCATCACCTGATCAGATAGTGAAGAATCTGTATGAATGTTTTGGTGTAGACGGCAAATTGGTTCTACATTACTGTAAAAGTCAAGCTTGGGGATGATTTTAACAGAATCAAATATCAACAATATGTAAATATTCTCTGACCTTTCTAACCACTGTAACCAGGTATTTGTCCAGCTTCAACTTATGGCAGATTTAGGTTTATAGTGGTAAATTTGTATATTTATTTTATTGTTAATGGTGGTAGGGCACCCAGGGGCCCTCTTTTGTAAATTATAACCGCTGTAGGACTTTATCTACACTAGAGGCACAACCAAGACACTGTCAACAGTAAGCAAAGTGCTTTTCTCAACCCCCTTTAATGAAGTACATGTCAACACTTGCTTTGTTTTTGCTTAACTTTCTGCTCAGATTTACCCGAGTGCTATGACCCATCTTATTATAAATGATGATATGGAGTTTAAGAAGTAATCTCGGAAAGTAAATGTGCTGGCGGTTAGTGTTTAAAATTGTGCTAGAGCCTTGTTTATCCCAGAACAAATGGGCCGGCTCGATCGGGGAAGTACCACCCTCTCACAAAAGATCAGCGTGTAACAACGGTAGTTACGCCTACCGTTGTGTTTCGTACGGTGAGTGAGAGCGCCGGAGGGCCAAACCCCTTCCCTATCCTCTCCTTATTAACCTTCCTATCCACATCCTATCCCTTTTCTTGGAGATGGCGACGCGTGAGTAATGCCTCTGGTGTTGCTAGCGTCTATAGGCTACGGTAACCGATTACCATCAGGTGGACAGTATTCTAGTTCGCCACACATAAAGAATAAAAAAAAAGTGTCTTGGCTGTGATCCTAGTGTGGTAAAACTAAAAGGCGGCTGAAATAACTTACCACCACACCATTGTGATTGGGCAAGAACCGCCAAGTGATGGGCTATCAACCAATCACGATAGCCCTATGGCGCCTGTAGTAGAGCTGCTGCCAATGAATTTGAAACGCATGGAACTCTTCCAGATACGCGAGAATCGGCCCGGTTACAGAATTTATTGTGTGTGCTCTCATAAAAGTGATATTATATTGATTAAAATAAGTAGATTAATACAAATTGTGAAAATGTGAAACAGTCACGAGCAGGATTTGAACCTGCATCTCCTGGAATACCGTCCCAGATGCTTTGCCAATTCCGCCACCGTGACAATTGCTCGGGACTGCGAATTTCGATAACACATTCATTCTTAACGTCTTGGGTGACGCCTGCGCCATCTGTTGGAAGTATTTGCATACATTATACCGACCGGACTTAATTTTACAATTAAGATTTTTACCAAATAATGACGCAGCTCTATAAATATTTTGATATTTTTATATATTTTTTTACCATTTGACGTGCTTAGCCATACAAATTAATACCAAGCATCGGGGGACCGTATTCCAGGAGATGCAGGTTCAAATCCTGCTTGTGACCGTTATTTTCGATTTCACATTTTCACACTTCGTGTTAATTTATATGGCTAAGCATGTCAATTGCTATAAAATATATATAAAAATATTAAGTAGATTATGAGCTCTAGTATAAATGTGAATTTGTAGTATAATAAAAATGACAACTATTTAATGCCGTTTTTATTTATGATGCACGTTAAATGACCACAAAAAAACAGGTGTATTGCAGCAGAAGACATGCGTCACAAAATACACGACGCCGTCCTTGTCATCAGCATTATTATATAGAAGCGAGAGTTGGTTATGCAAAAAAGAGTACGAGAGTAAAATCAATGCGGTCGAAATGAGATAAGGTATAATGTACTACGTAGTACATTATAGGTACCTCTGATTTCGAAGACTCACGAATTACTAACGGAATTTTCACTTCAAATAAAATATCGACGGGCCTCGTGGCCGACTTCCGTGCACAAGGTCGTGGGTTCGATTCCCACTCGGGACAATTATTGTGTGATGAGCACAGATATTAATTTGTAGGTACTGCGTCTGGGTGTATTCTATCTATTATATTTATGTATTTACAAAAAAAACTAATATATGTATTATATCCGTAGTCTGGTACCCTTAGCACAAGCGTTAAGCTTAGTTTAATAATAATAATAATTATGTTTTTATTCTCTTCCACAAAGGTTTCTTAACAACTAATTTTACATAATAAATTAATAATTCCAGCCTCTGTGGGAGACTGGTATCTGCACTAGGAAACCCTGTCACACAGATTACCAGGCCCTCCCATAGGACAGCGTGTTAGCTTAATGTGGATACATGTCGATACCTTTGATTACAACATTTTAAGTTTTATAAACAAAGAAAAAGAAAATTAAAATAAAATTGTATGTATTTGTGTATGTGGGTCGGTGTGAGTGCGTGTGTTTGTGTATGGTGGTGTGTGCATGTATGTGATTTGGGTGTGTGTAGGGGTGCGTGTGGGAGTGTGTATACGTGTGTTTGTGTACAAATGTATGTAGGTGCTATACTTTGGGACGGCTAAGAGGTTTTCAGTGTCATCGTAATTAAGTTTTATTAGAAAAGAGGTGAGACAAAGCTTGCATTTTAATTTAGTCATTGGGTATATATTTAATTTAGAATTTAACTTGTTATATAAATATATATACTATAGCTGTATGGCATTGTTAGTAAATGTATCACTCCGAAATCCGAATTGATTTTCTGATAATAAATTGTTAGATTCTAAATAGTTCATGAGTTGTTTGTTAATTACTTTTTCAATTATTTTGGATAGTGTTGGCAATATTGAAATTGGGCGATAGTTATTGACACAATCCCTGCTGCCACTCTTGTGAATTGGATGAATAAGTGATCTTTTTAGGCTATCTGGAAATTCTCCTGTGGAGTGACAAAGGTTACATATGTGAGTAATAGGAAGTGACAGAAGCTCAACATATTTTTTTATTATATTACTAGGAACATCATCAGGTCTTATTGACGAGGATGGTTTAAGATTAAGTATAATACCCATAAACTCTAGGACATCAGTTGGAAGTAAAACCAACGACGAAAGACAAGATGGAAACGAAGAAATTTGTTTAATGGGACCTGCACGCAAGATGTTATTGGCTAATGTCTTGCCTATATTTGCAGTGTGTATTATTTCATTAACAGATCTAGTAGGAATTCTTATGTCTATTGCGTTCTTAGTCTATTGGCGGTGTATTTATTTTAGCTGTGGAAGTAATATATTTTATTGTATTCCAGAGCTGTTTTGAGTTACCAACGGATTTCGCTAGTTCAGTTCTGTCATATTCCCTTTTAAGTTTTTAACCGTTTTTTTTTTTTTTAGTTTGGGACCATAGGACGTTGTGTGAAATGTCCGTGAATATTTATTCATTTTATTTATATTGACCCGTTGCTCTGACCTTAGCTTCAAGCAAATGTTAGATTTTTGATATACTTAGGTACCCCCCTTTTTTTAGTAAGGCGGGAAAGATGTTCCTAACCGCACACCCCGTCGTTCGGGGCAACGAACAGGGTAGTGTGGGGCCCTCCTCCACTAAATAAACCCGCCGTGTGCCGTCTCTCCGCATTTGTTGGCGGGCCACTGGAACCGTATTACATTTCTTCAGTGGTATACTTAGGTACCCCTACCGCTGTGAATATCTTGTACCTATGGGTAATATGTATGACATCTTTAAACAAATGGCCAAAGATAATTTTCAGCTCATGGGTCGGCAATCTTTTGGCCGCCAGGGGCCACAGGGGGCTACATAAAGTAAAGCGGGTCGCATTTGTCATAATTATTACTTTTATTTTTATTTTATTAAGATAAATGACGAAAAATAATAATATTTACGGGATAACGTACTTATTATTATTATTAATTTAGGTATAGGACATAGGTTATTTACCTAAGGTACTCTCGGTAGAGACTAGAGAGTACTATATATTCTTTGCTTAACTATAAAGATCAACCGAGGACTTCACGTCTGTTAAAGTTTGATTTGAAATCTAGCTATATTATAGAAGTCAGTTGCAACAGCCAATTTTTCTTCTTTGTTAGATGGAATGTTTATGTAATGAGGACGTAATTTATCGATAACCCGAATCACTCGATGAATAATATGACACGCTGTTGATTTCTGCAAACCTGACACATGCCCAACACATCTAATAAAGCGATTCGAACTCTATCTAAGCCTGAACCATATCATTGTAGAGTAGCAAGTACCTGATCTATAGGTAGGCTAGGTCTTACAGCCAAGTTTCTGAAATATTGTAGACAAATAAATTTTAAATCAAAGTATTCTTATGAGAAATTCTACTTTTCTGTAACAAATTTTATATCGTCTTCGATACGACATGTCAACAATAGAGCTACTTCCTTTATTAGGTATACGATAGTCTCACGATACCTTGCAATGAATGAATTCCAACATAATATATGAATTCCTGCTCATCCCAAAAATGTTGGTTGTTAACAGGTGTTTTAAAGACTTTTCTTCCTTTCTACATTATTTGTATTATCTTCAGATGAACAACTCTCGTAGAATAAAGACGAATACAAAAGAGTCTCCATAATGTTGTAGGTACATACTGTTTGTTAGACGCATCCATATTTTCGATTTCACATTTTTCACTTAGTGTTTAACGCATCCATATAGTACTTATATGCTGACAGTATATACTACGAGTATATCTATGGCTAGACGCACCGAAAGTGATGTTAATCAGTGGGCGGTACATCTGTTACCGTAATCGTTATTATTTAACGTACGTTAAGGACCTCATTTCGTGAAACAACGCTTTTTTTGGTTTGACGATGGTTAACTCCATTTTTGACGTTTACGTGTGTGTCAAGTATAGCTGAAGCAACCGGCCCTTAGTAAATATCGGAGTTGATTGTTAAATAAAATTGTGGGTAATCAACAGAATTTGTTATGTTTTGTTTTGTATCTCTTGAGTATAATGTTCCTTGTTTTGTATTAACTTAAGTGATTTTACTATCAATATATATTATAATAAATCGGAATATAATTTATTGAGTACTCTGTGTAGACACTAATAGATTTTTTGCAACTTATTTCGTTATTTGTAATGATAGTTTTTGCCGTGTGGGACCGGCTTTAGAATTGCCCCACCCCTCTCTCTACCCACGGGAGTAGTAAGAGCCGACTGAGGGAATATCGGGGGAGTGGGCAGCAGCATTTCCTCGAGTATTAACAACATCCACTGCGATCGCCAACCCGCCTGCCAAGCGTGGCGATTACGGCATCATCCCCCATGACGGGGCCGCTCGTTGTGGCGTTCTCTTGGGGAGGCCTATGTCCAGCAGTGGACGTTGAAAGGCTGATGGATGGATTGGATTGAAATGATAGTTTTGTTCAAAACCATTGATGACATGTTTGTTCGATTTTAAATGATTTATTTTGTGAAATATCCATTACGATAAATATTCTTGTATTATTTGATTATTTTATAATGTAAGTCTTATTAGATTAATCATATTTTAGTGTTTTGGTATCAAGTAAACAGTACGAACTGTAACCATGAAGGTTTGTTCGATTTAATAGAAAGTAATACTCCTTGCTTTGGGTGGCTTACGCCGCTGTACGAACTGTAACCGTAAAGGTTTGTTCGACTAACTGTATTGATTTGAATTAATATTTGTATTGTTTTGTTTTAATTTAGTGTTTAAAGTAGCATAAACGGGTCTTTTTTCGCGTATAAAATAGGTGAAATTATGAACTACCTTTTACCCGACGTTTCAACTGCGTTGCAGCAGCCGTGGTCACGGGACAACTGGAGAGGCGAGCCACTTTATTTTTCCTCGACAGTTTGTAGGGTAGATTGATCTACACCGATGTTTGTCCGACACACAACACTCACTATATCGCGAGACGAATGTGAAGATATGTTAGGTAGTTTGCACTTATTAATCACTGGATTCCACGCTGATGATAGATTAAATCCGTCTCCTCTATTGAAATTTCTGTGTTTTTTGATTTCAATAGCTTCGCGCACTAACCGTTTGTAGTAGTGGCGGTCCTGAGATAGGATTATAGGTTGGTGAAGCTCAATCCAGTGATTAGTACCTGCTTCTAGGAGATGTTCAGCGATGGCAGATTTGTTTATCTGTCCTTTCCTGACTGCAGTTATGTGCTCCTTAACCCTTTCAGCAATCGATCGCTTGGTTTGGCCGATGTAAGCGCTCCCACAGCTACAGTTTATTTTGTAAACTCCCGCTGATTGCAAGGGAATAATATCCTTCGGTGTACGCAATTGACTCGATAACTTACAGTGCGGAATGTATACAGTCTTCATGGAGTATTTACTAAGTACTGTTCCAATTTTGTCTGTCACTCCTCGTATATATGGCAGGAAAGCCGGTTGTCTATTGACTTCAGGATATCTTTCCCTTTGCGTTCGCCGCTGAAGCCTCCGACCAGTTTTGTACCCATTTCGTTTCAGTACCTCCTGAACATTATGCAGTTCCTGTTGTAGATGTTCAGGGTCACAAATATCAATGGCTCTGGTAGTCAATGAAGTTATGACTGACTGTAGGTGACGCGGATGGTGGTGCGATGAGGCGTGCAGATACTTATTTGTGTGTGTCGGTTTTCGGTAGACGGTATGGCCAAGGGTGCCGTCAGGTTTCGCCATCAACTTCACGTCAAGAAAAGAAATTGATCTGTCAGTCTCCACCTCACATGTGAATTTAATTTTTAGGTGAAGAGAATTAAGGTGGTTCAGATATTGCTCCACTTGAGGCATTCCTCCGGATATGATGCAGAAGATATCGTCTACGTACCGCTTCCAAAGCCTTACTTTAAAAGGCCCAGTTCTTAGTGCCCATTCTTCAAAATACTCCATCCAGATATTAGCCATAACAGGTGCCAATGGGCTGCCCATTGCAACGCCATCTATCTGTAGGTAGTATTGGTTCTGGTATAAGAAGTAGTTACCCTCTTTGCATGATTTTAGCAGAGCAACATAGTGTCCTGACATACCATTTTCCCTCAGTTTTTGTTCGATCAGATGTATACAATCTTTCACTGGAATATTGGTGAAAAGAGACTCAACATCATAACTGACCATTATGTCCTCAGCTTCCAGTTTAAAATTGCCGATCGTGGCTACAAAATGACGAGAATCCTTTACATATGTAGAAGTCTTACCTAATAGCGGCTGCAATACAGAAGCTATGTGTTTTGCTAAGTCATACGTCGGTGAGTTAATTTGACTCACAATAGGACGCAGTGGCACATCGGCTTTGTGTACTTTCGGTAGGCCGTATACTTTAGGTGGTTGCACATTTTTAGGCTTAAATAACTTATCGAACTCTCTGTCATCGAAAATATCCTGGTAGTCCTTGATTAATTTTCTTACCTTACGTGTAATTCGAGCAGTAGGATTGTACGACACTCAGGACCGCCACTACTACAAACGGTTAGTGCGCGAAGCTATTGAAATCAAAAAACACAGAAATTTCAATAGAGGAGACGGATTTAATCTATCATCAGCGTGGAATCCAGTGATTAATAAGTGCAAACTACCTAACATATCTTCACATTCGTCTCGCGATATAGTGAGTGTTGTGTGTCGGACAAACATCGGTGTAGATCAATCTACCCTACAAACTGTCGAGGAAAAATAAAGTGGCTCGCCTCTCCAGTTGTCCCGTGACCACGGCTGCTGCAACGCAGTTGAAACGTCGGGTAAAAGGTAGTTCATAATTTCACCTATTTTATACGCGAAAAAAGACCCGTTTATGCTACTTTAAATATGTGTACAATTCGCGAATCTTTAAAAGTTACTATTAATTTAGTGTGTAAATAATAGTTTAATAAAACCTTGTACTAATGTTTATACAGCATTGTTTATCCCAATAAAATGGGAACTTCAAATCCTGACGATATACCTCTCGGCTCCCCTGATCCTACATATATATATAATATACCCATGGCCCAATAATACCATGAATATACCTATATAAATGTTTCTCGAGTTACCTACTCTATGGTTTACCAGCGTGTAGGGATGTAAAATAATAATCGATTATAAAAAAAAAACGATTTTCACTTAAACAAAAATCGATTTTACTAAGTGATTATTTTATTAGTAAAAAACGATTTTAAGCGATTATTTTATTACAAAAAATCGCCCCGACGCCCCCGGAGACCGCAGCGCGAATAACTATTGGGTCCATCAATATAACATTTTAACACCATCTGCGCGTATACGATAGCAACCGTTCTCTGCCCGGTATTCCCTCAGTCGCCTCTTACGACTCCCATGGGTGGAGAGGGGTGGGAAAATCCTAAAGCCAGCCCCACACGGCTGCTGCCCACCCCTCGGTATTCCCTGAGTCGGCTCTTACGACCTATGGGTGGAGAGGGGTGGGACTAACTACTAACTACACTAAAGCCGGCCCCACACAAAATTAAGTCTCTATAAATAATAAATACCTAATATTGATAAATTTACGAACCTTAATTCTCGTCCTTCTCTTCTTGCCTCATTAGCCAAACGCCATGCAAAATAATAAAAGGCTGTAGATCGGCTCCTGTACGGTCTCAATAAAGGCATTTTTCACACAATTTAACTTTAAAACACTCACAAATACACGACAATCCTCTCTCGATAGCTTTCTCACTGTAAAAATGTCGGTGACAACATTTGCGTCATTCTCGATAGCTAAGTATCGTTAAGTGACTATACTATGCGTCAAAAAAAGATTCGTGCTGCCGATTCTCATACATTTATCAACTTTATTATACTTTAAGTACACGATAACCATACGAAAGTAGACTATAGATGTTCGTGCTGCTAAATTTTAGTTCCGAATACGCCCACTGAGCGCTGTTCCAATTCCCATACAAATATTTACTTTAACTATTCTATTACTATACTATAGTAATTGAGCAAAATATTCGTGCTAGGGGTACTGGTTCCTGCAGTAAGTAAATAGTTATTAAATTTTGCAGATTAAAGTAACAGCTACAGTGGAATCCGTTTATAGCGACATCGCAGGGAAATAACAAACACGTCATACTAAGCGGACGTCATACAAAGCATTTTGTAGAAAACAAACAATCTATTTTTGTTAGTATGTATTTATTATTACTATTAGAGAGAAACAAAAAAGAGATAAATCAAAATAGACATTATATCTAATAAATGCACACAAGTTAAAAGAAAAAGCCATGCACGTGCCGAGCGTCGTCGGGTATCATTACGAGACAAAATTCGTAATATGCATGCCCGTAGAAACGCGAATTATTGTCATGGCCCCAACGGTAAGCACACTATTAGCGGCTACTGGATGGATAGGTGGACTAACGCGATGAGGATGAAAGCCATGAGTGCATGGGAAAATAAGAACTAATACACTAAACAACAATATTAAATAAACACGATACTTAAAATATTATTGTAAACTAGAATATTATATAAATGCCTATTTAAAAGATTATCTTATTCTTTAACTCATTGCACATAGATCTCTAATTTGTATTGGTTGATCCATTTAAATATGATATTTGTAGATATTTTCAAAACTTTAATTTGTGTTGATTATTTTTCTATACATAACTATAAAGCTGTAACTGTGCATTTAAGATATTTGAGAAAAAAATACTGAATTATATAAGCCTGTCTAAACACAAATCGATTTTAAAATTCAAATTCAAATTCAAAAATATCTTTATTTCATAGGCCTATTAAGTAGCACTTAAAATCGTCAATAATACAATAATAATTAAAATAATTAACACGAGCACCTGAGGCGAGTGCAACCGCAATAACAAAGTGGCGATTGCAATCGCCACAAGCGGCCGGATTCCGTAGTAAAGCCTTTCATGAGAAGAACCCGGCAAGAAACTCATGGGCCACTTTTTTAAATTGCCAATTTATTACAATTTAATATAATCTTTATAACTAAAATTACATTATATCTTATAAAACAATTAATGAATGAGGAGCAGCTCAAGCCCATTTAGTTTTATCCTCAAGATAATCCGAAACAGTGTAATAACCTTGATTACAAAGTCTAATTTTTATGGCTTTCTTAAACTTATTTAGTGGCATCTTTCGGACATTTTTAGGAATTTTATTGTAGAAGCATATACATTGCCCGATGAAAGATCTACTGATTCTGTGGAGACGAGTACTGTGAGCAACAAGATTGCCTTTGTTCCTTGTATTAATGTGATGAACGTCGCTATACTTATCAAAGCTTCTGATGTTTTTCTTGACATACAACAGATTTTCATATATAAATTAAGACACGACAATTAGAATATTTGTTTCTTTAAATTTCTGTCTAAGGGAAACTCTCGGGCCCAGATTATAGATTGCACGAACGGGCCGTTCGTCGTTTTCTGAAGTACAAATATAGAATTTAAATCGGCGGCGCATCCCCATAGCAGTATGCCATAGGACATAATACTATGAAAGTAACTGAAATAAACTATTCTAGCCGTTTCAACATCAGTCAATAATCTATTTTTTTTTTACCCCATATGCCGCTGGGCTAAGCCTACCTGACAATTTTTTAATATGGTGGCCCCATTGGAGTTTATTAACTATAGTGATACCTAGGAAAACCGTGGACTCCACAAGGTTCAGTTCGACGCCATTCAATTGTACATTGGTTTCTACATGCCTTACATTGGGTGTAGTAAATTTTATACATTTCGTTTTATTTTCACTTAAAACTAGGTTATTAGTATTGAACCAATGAACAACTTTAGATAGTGTGTTGTTCACATCGTCATAATTAAGTTGTTGCCTTCTTATTTTAAATAATAAAGATGTATCATCTGCGAACAACACAATATTTCGATTATCTCCTACGTAGTATGGTAGGTCATTAATATAGACTAAGAACATAAATGGCCCCAACATGGACCCCTGCGGCACACCCATTGTCATGACAGACCCATGTGATAACGTGCCATTAACATCAACCCTTTGAACTCTATTGCTCAAATAAGAAGTCAAAAGCTAGAGAGGAACAGGGCGTTCCTGATTCCGTAATGGTATAACTTTTTAATGAGGGTTTCATGATGTACACAGTCAAATGCTTTAGACAAATCGCCTAACACATCGTGCGAATCTTCCCAAGTTTTAAATATGGTTTTTAACAATTCTAGACCTGCATCAGTAGTAGAGCGATTCTTTATGAAGCCGAACTGGTTTTTATGAAAAATTTTATGATTGTCAAAATGATCAACCATTTGTTTGAGAATAAGCTGCTCAAATACTTTACTTAGTGTCGGTAGTACAGAAATTGGACGAGAACTATTAAGGTCTGAGGTACTGCCAGATTTAAACAAAGGAATTACGCTACTAAACTTCATAAGGTCGGGGAATACACCATTAACAAAACAACCGTTAAACACAGATGTCAATTGGGGAGCAATAATATGAATAATTGAGTTAACTAACTTAACAGACATGCCCCATAAATCCGCAGTTTTTTTAATATTAAGACTTTTAAAAGAATTTATAACACTGTTTACATTGACATCCGAGAATTTAAAGGAAGTATGTATTACATATCGGAACACATTGCCTAAGGAGCGATTCGGCTGCAATAGGAGACAACGTCAGATGTTTTGTTGTTAAAACAGGAATATTAGTAAAATAATTTTCAAATGCCGTTGCCACTTCTCGATTCGCTCTTACATTTTTGTCATCTATTTTCAAGTTAAAGTCCCTCTTGCGCACTGTTTCTCTACCAGTTTCACTGTTTATCACCTTCCTAGTCATTTTAATAATATCGCCGGATTTTTTGATTTTATTTTTCAGATATAGTGATTTAGCACAGGAACAGGCTCGTTTGAATGTATTGGAATAGTTTTTTACATATTCCAAAAATTATGTGGGTTATGATTATAGGTTTTTTCATTATAAAGTTCATATAACCTTAGTCTACTTTTATAAACACCACAGGTAGCCCATTCACTAAAGCCCGCGCGAGCGCCAATAGTTACAGTTTTAGGTTTAAAATGTTTGCTGAATTCATTACTGATCAACTGGAATAGAGCAGTATATAAATCGTTAGGGTTTTCATGAAAAGGCAACCGTGGTACTTTTTCAGATAGATTACATTTAAAAAGCTCTAAGCGGCTAGAGTTCATTGGAACAAAGGTAACTTTATCTTTATGGACCCTACTAGTTCCAGGAAATACCAGAAGTTGTCCACAGTGATCAGATTCCAGTTTATTTATGATAGATTTATTAATTGGTTTTGCATTTGTAAATATATTATCTATACAAGTTGCGCTCAAAGAAGTAATCCTAGTAGGTTCCAGAAAAACATTGTACATGTTATAAGATTTCATTATAGTTATAAATTTTTGAGTAATAGTACTATTTTCAAGTAAATTTATATTAAAATCTCCACAGATCACAATTGTTTTATTTGAACAGGAGGTTTTAAATAAAATATCCTCTAAGTATCTCTCAAAATCATCATATGGTGAACATGGGGGTCTATAAACACAAGCGACAATGAACTGCTCAGACTCAATACAAGCAATTTAAATAACCCGTTCAACAGAGAGGCTCATAATATCATTACGTACTTTATATTTAATTTTATTATCTATAATAATTAGGGCACCACCCCGTATACTAATGTCTCTGTTGAATGAGCAAGCAACCTGGTGATTGGGAAAATTGAAAATGAATTGATTATTTTTGAGCCAATGTTCTGTAATACAAAGAATATCTAAATCACAATCATTAATAAATAATTCAATTTCCAATTCTTTACCAAACATACCTTGAATATTTTGATGTACTTTAATTTATTATTATTACACAATATACTATTACTAGAGCAAGAGGATGTGTCTTTTGTCTTTATTAGATTATAATTGTTTGATAAACTATTTTTAAAGCAAGAGGATATCTCTATTGTCTCATATTGTAATTTAAATTAGGACATGAAATGTCATTATTTTTATTACTATAAATGTCATCATTTAAATTACAAATGTCAACATCAGATTGCTCAATCAAAGAAAAGTTGTTAGCCAAGTTCTTGGCTGATGTATAAAAAAATATGATAGCGAAGCAGCTACCTGTTGTTTAAAATATTTACAAAGATAATATCTATCTTCTGTCAAATAATAATAATGCTTATTAACATAATTGTTAATGTCAATGACATGCATTTTGTCACTTATAACATAATTGCATTGAGTTTGTATATTATCCAATGTCATATTCAAACTGTAAGTATATTCATTTTCCAACTTCGTCAATTTTCTTTTATAGGGAAATGTGAACATAACTATTTTCTTTACATTTAGATTAGAAATTTCCTTACTATATTGCAATAACTGTCTCTTGCTCACATTCTCCCTATTTCCTATAAATATTAAAAGTATATTATCAGGGACAAAATTATAATCGAATATTTTTAGCATAATATTGTGATATGATTGTCCTGGCATACAGTGATTGATAACTGAGTGTCCCTTATCTGATAGAAGAGTACCCAAATTTTTGCCAATGTGATCACTAAATATCACAATATCATTGTCTTGGGTTTTACATGGAGAACTAGGGAAATCAGCAGAAGGCACTAGGGAACTGTTAGTGAAACTAGGTGTGCTTACTATGCTTAAATGTGGTTGCTCAGACTCTGAAGTACACACTGGCACTGAACGACCCAGAGACAGGCGATTACTTATACTAATTAGACAATCTTTGTCATATTGACTGTCTTTATACATTACTATTTCATTCATTGCCAATATATACTCCTTTATAAGTTTTTCTGAACTAGAATATTTATTTGTCATAACTTCTAACTTTTCTTGAAGAGAATTAATTTTTGTCTGTAATTCATGAATGTCTTCATTATACTTTAACTAGCTGTTTCCCGCGGCTTCGCTCGCGTAAATAAATGAATACGAGTATAGGTTACTGCAAAAAAATGAAAAACCATGTTCCACGAGAATGAAGTTTGTTACTTAAACTTTATATAAGATAGCTGTTACCCGCGACTTCGTCCGTGAGTAATTTCATAAAAATAAATAAAGCAACCCTTGAAATTGTCGGTAATACAGTGCAACGGTATTACAGTACTCGGGGTTGGAACTTCATTACTGAAATGCTAGATGGCGTTGAAGTTGCTAGATTTTGAGATTTTGTGACAAACAATTATTTTTTTTTGCGTATTTTTTTTAATAAAATTATCCTATCTTACTTCTAATACCTCCGAGAATATGTGTACAAAGTTTCATGATGATCGGTTAAGTAGTTTTCACGTGAAAGCGTAACAAACAAACTTACATTCACATTTATAATATTAAAAGTAAGTATGAAGTCTTATTTTTTAATTTGGACACATAAAAATCAAGCTTGTCAATTAAATGCAATCTTTCTCTGTTCAATTTAACATTTTTAATAAAGAATCTATGCTTTTTTACAAGTTTTTGGGTTTTTTTGATGTAGTTATAAATTTTTATGTATCTTTTAAATTTATGAACTTTATTCTTTTTACAGCAAATTGCCTCCTCATTACAAGATTGAATTAATTTGTCAAGAGGAATAGATGAGGCATTTGGAACAACTGATACCAAAATTTTTGCTGATCTATGAATTTTAATATAGCTCAGTGGCTTGTACTTCCCCGGATTGGAAGACGCGGGTTCGATTCCCGCTCGTACAAAAAATCTCTTTATCCTTATTCACAAATAATTTGTACTTTACAAAACGTTTTTTTTAGTTTAATTGTTTGTCTGTTTGTTCATTCGCGTATCACGCAAAAACTACTAGACGGATTTTGATGCAACTTTTTATATTTGATAGCTCTTGATTAGACTTAAAAACTGGTTTACATTTTATCTCGCTACTATATCGGGAACGTGAAATATACCT
The DNA here is from genome assembly GCA_948253155.1 of Leucoma salicis. Lineage (NCBI taxonomy): Eukaryota > Metazoa > Arthropoda > Insecta > Lepidoptera > Erebidae > Leucoma > Leucoma salicis. Next base: position 25,708,157 of record OX411812.1, read on the forward strand.
TAAAATCTAGCTTTTGGTGGCGGCGGAGCCGCGGGCAAAGGCTAGTAAATTAATAAAGCCGTGATTAAAGATGTTTTAGATATTTATTTTCAATTTTATTTGACAAATTCGAAAAAATGTACCAATCATAAAATAATAATCGATTTTTTAAAAATAGATTATTTTTTATGTATAATGGATTAAATTTTAATAGATTTTTTGTGTTAAGAAAAATAATCGATTTACTAACAATTGATTTTCTATGAAGGATGTCACATCCCTACCAGCACGTGTTTCGTGAAGACTCGAAAACGTCCCAATTATGACGTTTTCTCTTTAGTCCGCGTCAAGCAGGCGATGAGTAAACTGAGTTATCACGTGCATTGAGTAATAAAATTAACAAATATGCCATCGTGTGTATTTAAAAAGTGTACAAATTATGATACCAAAGTTAAAAAACCAGAAGGGATCTCCTATCACATGTAAGTATATAGAAAATTATATAACTTTATTGGCACATTGTAATAAAGTTATTTTTGTAATATTTTTATAAATGGCTGTCCGGCACGGCACTGCACTGTGTTATTAGCACAGACTACAGAAGTACAGAGGCGAAAGTCGGCGAAACATTATAGGTATTAACCCCTCCAAGCTCAGTTCATTTTTTTTTAAATATTTGTTTTAAGGCATTGGCAGAACCATCAGCCTAACAGTATCTTATAAACATCATTATTCTCCAAACTAGATTAATTCATCAAACTAGTCGTAGTTGAAGTCAGTCATATAAAGTCAGTCAAGTCAAAGTCCCGCTCCAGTAAGGCGATGGTGACCTTACTGAAGCTTCTATGGAGTTTTGGAGGCAACAGGAAAAACACGTTATGTCGCCCTACTTCACTTACCAACACTTATGCACATACACAAATAGTTAATAAGTAAAAGGCCACCACTTTTACACATGAATACTTGAAATAACACAAGTTTAGGAAAATAATGCAGAGCGACGACTTGATCTTCTTCGTGTTCCCGCCAAAACTCCAAGCTCAGTTCACAACAGGTGCACAGACTACTATGAGAACACATGTAAAAAAAAACAGTCGTGCGGATTGTTTTTTTTTTGTTGATATTTTACACCAAAGAGAATTTAACCACTTCGTTTATTTTACGTATATTTAGGATACCATTCAGATAAATACCTAAAAAATATCTAGACCACCTAACCCAGTTCTGTAAACGGTATTGGCTTTGTGAATCGTTACTTTATATAACGTAATAAAGCTCTAAAACTAACATCAACTACTTAGAAACGGAAACAATACGACGAAGATCGTTGTATTCCTATAAGTACATTTTTATAAGAAATCGAATGTTATGTGGTTAGAAATTAGGTAATTAGAAAAGCATAAAGAAAGTCTATTTTTAATATTTCAATAATAATATATTATATATTACTTCGTAAAAATAAGAAATATTTTGAAATCTGAATTTGTTCATTTTCGTACGAAAACAGGCTAGTGTTGTATTGATGCGCTGCGTCCGCGATCGACGATCGTACGTGCGATCGATAGAATCGTAATATCGTTATAATTGCTGTATGTGTAACTGTATGTGTTATAGTTATAATTGCTATTTAGACTTATATATAGTAGGTGTATATTAGTAAGACATACAAAATCGTTATTCTAAACATATTGTTTTATTTGGAAACCACCTTATAAATAAATATTATGATGATGAGTTTAGGACCAGATACTTCTCAATATTATAAATTATAAAGTTTAGAGGAATCGACAAAAATATTCTTTGGGTTTCATAAAGCCGGTTCATTGTTCAGAATCAGAAATGTCTAACGTACTCGGAGGATAAAATGTTTACCACCATTATGTTAGCTTTAGTACTATAACTTGTTTCGGATCAACTAGGCTATTCTGTAAGATTTCACTAGCGAACTCACTTCTGAATTAGTTTTCTTTGTAATAAACTGAAACCATACGTTAAGTTTGGCACTGGCCGGCCCCAGCTTAATAGTATTTTCACTGTGAATTCAGAAGTGAGTTCGCTAGTGAAATCTCACAGAATAGCCTAGCTGTAGGTGCTAATTTATCTGCTCAATTTGTTTATTTTTTTTGCAATTTTATAGATATTGGAGATTTTACATAAGGTTGTAATTACAAGAATAAAAAGTTAACATTATTAATATATATATTCCCACCTATGACATTTCAGTAAATAAAATGATCCCGTAGATAAACATTAGACTAAAACAATGTGAAAAAAATATAAAATAGAAAATGATAGAGACGAGCGAGAATCAAACCCTTTTTTTTTTTGTTGTTTTTTTTTGTCGCTGCCAAGCATCGCTCTGACGACGCTCGGCAGCGAGAGGTCCCCCCTATTTCCGCGACGAGTTCACGGCGCTGCTCGGCCCAAGCGGGGCACGACTCGAGCGTGTGCCGCGCCGTGTCCTCGTCACAGCCGCAGTGGTGACAGCCCGGAGTCGCTTCCCTCTTTGCAACTATGTGCAGATATCTGCCGAAGCAACCGTGCCCCGACAGCACCTGCACCAGTCGGAAGGTAAGGACTCCGTGCCGTCGCCCCGCCCACTCCTCCAGCACCGGCTGGAGCGCCCCTACGGTCCAAAGACCGGCCCGAGGCGCCTCCAACCGCACCCTCCATCTGGCCATGGCAGTTCGGCGTGCGTCGCCCTGCCACCTGGCCACCTCCCTGGGTAGGGGGCGTCCGCCCCCCTCCCGCTCTTGCGACGCCCGCCGATACACCTCGGCGAGCACCTCCACCTCCAAGTCCCACGGGGGGATTCCGGCCAACGCGCAGGCCGCCTCCGTCGACACCGTGCGGTATCCACGTATGAGCGAGAATCAAACCCACGCCTTCCGATTTACCTACTTTCAGACGTTCTTCCAAATAAGCTATCGTGACATTCGTTTATGGCTATCAAATTATATAAATATAATATTATTATTTTTATATGGAGAAATTTTTATATTGCTCTGGCTCGCTGGAGGTCGAGGGAGAAGCGGGCGGCATCCAGTGTGTTGTGGATCTGAAATAAATACATTGCCATTAGTATGTAGTGGCAGACGAGCTACGGCCCACCTGAAGGAAAGTGGTAACCGCCATTCATGGACTCAACTATACTAAGTATACTGAAAAGTCCCAAGGCCCTTCGTCCTTATTATCCTTTATCTGCACGTGGTATCCTTTTCCTTGTAGCTGGCGACGCACTAGTGATTCTTCTGGGGCTGCTAGAATCTAAAGGCTCCGGTAACCTCTTACCATCAGATGGGCCTAATGCTTGTTTGCCTCCCATATAGTATAAAAACGTCACCCGTGTGGTGACGGACTAAGAATACACGTATCATAACCCCATCCTTTCCCACGGGTGTCGTACAAGGTGACTAAGGGAAGTAAGCAATTATCACCCATTGCATTACTGGTGGTAGGGCTGAGTACCAAGTGAGAGTACTCAATTGTTATCAGGCCCGAACATACGTAAGAAAAAACTCTTTGTTTGGCTGTACCCGGAGCCAGCTCGTGCGCCAAGTCGACCCACAGAGCACCCTAGTAGAGAGGTGGCATGAAAGGGACATTTTTGATGTTAAGGCTCTAGTAAGCGATTGGGAAAATATTTGGAGTAGGTTGGAGTCCAATAAAATGCGTTTAATATTAAAGTATTGAAATGAAATGCAATAATTGTCATTAATCAATTTTTAATTGTTTATTTTCGCATCTTTAAAAAATGTGTATTTTGTCCCTTTCATAAATGGACTGTATTGAAAGGGACATAGTAATTTATGAAAGGGACAGTACCTAATTTCAAGGAAATAAATGTATAATGAAACACTTTTATGTTTTTCTCAGATGTAATGAACTTAAAAAATTTTAATAGCTTTTCATAAGACACTTATAATCAACAGTCTCCTTATAATTAACAAGAAATGAAACACATATAATATTAAAGACAAATCAACAATTTTATATATATCTCTTTTTAGACTTAGACTGCACTTGAAAAATAATTATTGCTTTTTTTAATAGAATGATAATCAACAGCCTCTATAAAGTTTGACTTACAGTCTTATAAAAGTAAACTTAAAAACTAATAATCATTGTGGTTTTTAATGACATAGTGAGCAAAAAAAATTAAAAACACCTGTAACGCCACAGGTTTCGTGTGCCCATTTTGTGCAAATTTTACATTGAAACCAATCTTCAGTGCTTTCTGAATATTTTTTCTTACATACATTGCATTGGTCATCATCTCTTGTTTTATCCTTTGTAATGCTGCGATTTCTTAATCTTGGAGTGACTTCTTCATTTTCAGAAATATCATCTATTGAGTCAGAATCTTTATCTACATTTGACAACGTTTCGCTGCTGCTGCTACTACTTCTTGCGATTTTTTGTGCAACCTTCTTCTTCTTCTTCTCACTAGCTTTAGTATTTTTCATAATATCGGTTTTCTTCTTTTTAGCCTTCTTGTGATTTCTTAATCTTGGAGTGACTTCTTCATTTTCAGAAATATCATCTATTGAGTAGAAATCTTTATCTACATTTGAGAACGTTTCGCTGCTGGTACTACTACTTCTTGCGATTTTTTGTGCAACCTTCTTCTTCTCCTTCTCACTAGCTTTAGTATTTTTCATAATGTCGGTTTTCTTCTTTTTAGCCTTCTTGTTATTTTTGGTTTTGTTTGATTTCTGATTTGTTATATTGTTTTTAAAGATTTGTTTCACATGTTTTAAGTTTCGTTTCTCAGTCTTGGGTGTTTTCTTTTTTAAGATATCCATCATATTTTCTAAAAGCAATCTATCTTTTTCAGGGGTTTCAGTTATAATCGTGGTTTTACCTTTACGTTGCTTCCCAGTAGATTTTCGAGGTAAAGCTTTAGGAAATGGTCGAACGGCTTCCGGAGTTATTAAAGGGTAAGCTGAATTTGAAGCTTTAACATGTGAAACTTCAGTATCGGAATATAATAATAATCCAGCTTGTGAGTCATTTAAATAAGAGGGCCCAGGTTGTGGATTATTTAAAGTAGAAAATCCAGGACGTGTCTCTTTTGTGGTAGACGTTCCAGGTTGTGGCTCATTCAAAGTAGAGGGACCAAATTGGAACTCATTTGAGGTAGATGTTCCAGGTTGTGGCTCGTTCAAAATAGAGGACCCAAATTGTGACTGACTTAAAATGGAAGGTGAAACAGTCTGTGCATTTGAATCAAGTTCAGGATCAATAAGGGGAGAAGATCTATGGGGCAGTTCTTCTTCGTTTGAGGAAGATTCATCAGAGTTTCCAGGTAAACCAGTGGGGGTCTTAGGAGACCGTGGTCGGTCTGTCACGAAAGCAGGTAAAAAATCTTCATCTGAGAAAATATTTTTATTAATTGGCCATATCCCGGTGTTCTTAAAACCAGAAATTATATTATTCATATAAAAACCAGCATAGAAAGCATCTTTAGCAAATTGAGCCACATTATAAATTGTGACAGTCTTACCAGGGTTCGAAGTCATCCAGTCATTCATGCTAGCTCTATATCGCGCTTTGAAGGGTCCAAATACGGTCACATCGAGGGGTTGCAGGCGGTGACTGCAGTGGGGTGGAAATGTTAGTATCATTATGTGATTTTTTCGGGCATACAACACTACGTTAATAGTTATATGAGTCTTATGATTGTCGAGGACTATTAAAGCCGGTGATTCAGCACTAGGCTTGACGATGTTAACAAAATGTTTTAAAGCTTTTAAAAAACTATCTTCAGTTATCCAACCAGACACATTTGCGAGGCCTAAAGCACCCGTAGGACCATTTTCAAGCATATATTCCCTAAAATGAACACGCGGAAATATAAAAGCAGGAGGAATACTTCCACCACCAGCATTTGCGAAACCCAGCATAGTTACAAGCGAGCCACGTTCTGTTGAGCTAATTTGACCAACTCTCTTAACACCTGTTTGGGCAACTATCTTGGGTGCATTAGTGACCGTCGTGCACGCAGTTTCATCTAAGTTCCATATCATATTTGGAAGGTAATTATGCTTTAAGTAACATTTCTCTAAGTTGTCGAAAAATGTTTGGACATTGTGTCTATTAAAGCTCGTAGTTCTTGCTAGAGAAGTATTCTCTGGTTTTCTGACGCTTAGCGAATCATGCCTTTTTAAAAAGCCCTTAAGCCAATCTAGACTAGCTGTATTATTTTCTTCCCAAGAAGATGGTATAGTAAGATTTAAATGAACAGCATACTGATATGATAGTTCTCTGACTTGTTTAGTTGTCAAGCCATGGCACATTTTTGCGGAGGTCTTTCAGTAATCTGCCAGAGAACATTCTTGGTCTGCATTGAAAACTTTTTTATTGCCAATGTTTGGTTCATAAACAAATGAAGTACATTTAGAAGCTTTAGCTTTTGCGACCAATCTGTGCAAATGTGATTTGCTTACATTAATTATCTTCGCAACCGATCTCACAGAAATGCCCTTTTGTAATACTTCATTTACTGCCTCTTCAATTTTATGTGTTTCGACACGCGTCCTCTTCTTTGGTGGCATTTTTAATATGAAAATGAAGTAAAAAAATTATTAGAAACCTAGTGAGAAATAGCAGTCTTGAAAGGGACAGTTATGAAGGGGACGTCCCATTCATAACCATTTGTTGTGTCCCTTTCATAAATATCATACAAAAATTGAAAACATAACCACAAAATTTACAATTTCAATTTAAAGTTCACTAACCTTATGTTTTCGTATTTGTGAATGTCCAACCTATCTTAAATAATGATTCACACATAAATAATTAACTTGTAGTATTGGATATAACGTTTCACAATAATAACAGAAAAAATACTTTTCAATACCGTTAACAACACTCGCACGAATCCGCTATGTTTGAAATGACAAGAGTATGAAGTTAGCCACGAACGAACTTGCGTCAAGGTTGCCATACGACAAAAATGGTGTCGTCTCGAAATTATTTTTATTTTACTGGTTATTTGAATTGTCCCTTTCAATACGTGTCCCTTTCATGCCACCTCTCCCCTATATACGGAAAGCCGAGCCACCGGTGGCTCTCGGGCCCTTGAGGGTTAAACATTGATATATTAATAAGGATACACAATTGTGTTTATAAATCATGGCAATAGTTGTTTAGATAATCATACTTAAATGTATAGCATTAGCATTTCAAATTTTTTTTAGTAATTTCAATCTTATATCAATACGGGCAAAGGTGATTTTTAAATAAGTAGATAGCGACAGGTCTAACTTTGTTATTTAAAACCAAATATAGCCCAGTCAACGGAACAAAGGCATCCTTGCAGTAGTTTTAAAATTTTATGTTAGTCTAGTACTACCTTAGATTAAATATTTATCTAGATGGAGTGTCACTCTTATAAACGTCATAAAAATCGGGCGGGAATTATTATGCTAGTGTGCGTAAGAGCTGTCATTATGCTTGTGCAATTTGTGTTTGTATGCGTGCGTAATGATACCAGTTTCAGTGGTAGTATTAAATTATGGGAAAATTATATTATCATAGATGCAAGACATTCTTATACTACAAAATGTTTCGTACGTATGTATATATTCTTATATTCTTTCTATTTACTCACATAATCTTAATATAATTATATATAAAAATATGTATACTATATGTATATAATCTCTTCTTTAATGAGAATACTACTATAACCCACGATAATTATAAATTTAAAAATGTAAACAAAACTGACTAACTAACTAACTTATCATCACGCCATTTCCCTTGCGGGGTAGGCAGAGAGAACAGAGTGCCAAGAGGCTCTATTCTTGCATACATCTCTCGCTTCCATGGCCGTGGCCATAGGAACTCCGTAATGAAACGACGCAACCCTATCGTGTTTATACTCGTTTGATTAGTCTTGACGAGTACTTTGTCTCTGGATAGTATCCAGGGTCTGATGATGGAGCTGGAAGGTGGCCACAGTAACTCTGTAATGAAACGACTCTACATTATCGAGTTTGGTATTGTTTGTTGCGTCATGACGAGTACTTTGGTCCTAGATGATTTCCAGGGCCTGATGATGATGATTTATAACCACTATTTTACACATGTCATAGTTTTATGCAAGCACACATTGAAAAAGTAGTATGATCATTTTATTTCTACTCATTATTCCTACAAAATAATTTCGATGATTCACATCTGGTAGACGTCCCGCGACGTCTATTATTTTTTTTTAATTCTTAATTGTACAGCTCTGTTACACCTTTATAATAGTTAGGATAAAATCTATATAATAATAATATAATAAAAGGTAGATCGCTCGATGAACCGACAACCGTTGGGGAAGAAAGGTTCTCGAGTGGCGACCACGTATCGGATGGCGCAGCGTAGGACGGCCTCCTACCAGGTGGATTGATGACCTGGTCAAAGTCGCAGGTATTCGTTGGATGCACCTGACCTGAAAACGATCTACCAACCTTTTTTTACAAAATTAACTGAATTTTGCCTTATGAAATGCATAAGACTTATTCTTAGTAATATACAATTACTCGCATAAATTATTATGAATACCATTATGCAGCCTATTACTACCTATATTTTTTTTACAAAATTTCTTAGTCACACATAAAAATAGCGTAATTTATATTGCCGATTTTCGGCATGTAATTATAATAATAATAAATAAATATTCACGGACATTTTCACACAATGTCCTCTGGTCCCAAACTAAGCTTAACGCTTGTGCTATGGGTACCAGATTATGGATATAATACATATACTACTTCTTTTTTTGTAAATACATACATATAATAGATAGAAAACACCCAGACGCAGTACAAATATCTGTGTTCATCACACAAATAATTGTCCTGAGTGGGAATCGAACCCACGACCTCGTGCACGGAAGTCGGTTACACTACCGACTACGCCACGAGGCCCGTCCATTTTAATAAGACTACAATGAAATCCACAAATCCAATTATGTAAATAACTTTGTCATTACTCATACTCGGAAAGTAGGTTTGAAGTTGCCTGAGGAGCGGGTTGAAAGTAACACTTTTCAGCCCTAAGGAGAATCGTTTTCGAATGACAGCTGTCAAATTATTTAAAAAAAAATCTAGTTCTATTTTCACATTTCTATTGAACCTTATTCTAACTTACTACAGCCACACAATCACAGCGCGATGTTTAATTGAAATAACAAAGTTAAGTATTAAATAAAGGTTTTTTCATTACTCATACTCTGAAAGTAGGCCTGAAGTTGCCTGAGGAGCGGGTTGAAAGTAATACTTTTCAGCCCTAGGGAGAATTACTTTCAACTGACAGCTGAGTAATTATAAAAAAAAACAGTTCTATTTTCTGTACAGCCAGTCAATTACAGCGCGATGTAAAATTAAAATAACATAAAGTTAAATACCTATTTATTAAAGAATTTGTTATTTATATGATTTTATTTTAATATAGTTGCAACTATATCTTTAAAATAACGAAGATTTATATTTTTTCAATGATTTAAATAAAAAAAATAATGGCTGAATAGCTGACAGGCCAAAGAAAAAAAACAAAATCGGCGGGAAAACGGCGATGCCAAATTAAATTTGTTAGTCTCCCCTTTTTTCTTTAGCTAATTCATGATTTTTTTTTTGGTGGCTCTCGGGCCTCTGAGGGCTAGTTCAGATTTTCATTTTTAAATTTTATAATAATCTGTTTATATACTTAACAGATTCCTATTTAAATATAAAGTAATAGCAAACATGCTGGTGGTAAATGTTTATCGTAGACGAAAGCCACCACGGTGCTACTACAATAGAATAAAATTATTTATTTAGAACTTAGCAATACGGTTTTTCTTTGTTAAGGTTTCCTACTAATGAGGTCCGACTGCAAGAGTGGATCGCAGTTGTTCGTCTACAGAGAAATGAGTCCGACTGGTTGCCTTCAAAAAGCAGCAGAATATGCATTGACCACTTTAAATCTACTGATAAATATAGTTCTAATAAAGGTCGAACACTTCTTAAGAAGACTGCTGTTCCTGTTATAGAGGTAATTAAACATTTAAAAACATAATACATATGTTTGTAGCTGCCACCCCTGTTCTCTCCCACGTTAAATTTATTCTGACATGAAAGGGCTGACTCAATCGGAGAAGTACCACCCTCTTTGAGAAAATTTGCGTGAAACAACGGCAGGTAATTCTACCGTTATGTTTCGTATAGTGAGTGAGAGCACCGGAAGCCTGAACTCCTTGCCTTAGAGATGGTGACACCAAAGATTAAAGTGATACTAAGGGAAGGCAACGCGCGAGTGTTATTTCTGGTGTTGCTAGGGTAACCACCGCTGACTTTCCATGCACAAGATATAAAAAAAAATAACTTATTTAATTACATACTTTAATTTTAAGTGTTTTCTTTTTACAGGAATTCTTAAATCAAAATGTTTCGAACTCCCCAACGAGTCTTGACAGTGTTAGTATATCGGACATGGAAGACATTTTGGAATCGCCCCAAATGGCGGCACTTAAAAAATGCGTACGAGTTTTAACATTTGAAAAAAAACAGTTACAAAAAAGAAATAAGATACTTAGTCAACAAAACAAAAGATTGAAGAAGAGAGTTGCCAGCGTAACAAATATACTGAAAGATTTAAAGAAAAAAAACTATTTCCAAAGAACAATTTTCACAACTCCATTTAAAATCCGAAGATCCTCGATTTAATAATAGAAATCCAAAAAGTCGTATCGCGTAAAGTACACTCTCAGGAAATTTGCAATAACATTTAATGTTTATTCTTTTGCTGTTTACAAATAGGTATGTTAGAAGTGGGTTTCAAACTGCTTCGCCACGTCCACGTGTATTGTCCAAGTGGAATAAAAATACTTCTTGCTCGCCCGGGTTCACTCAACAAACCTTCAGTATTTTGCAAAAGAACAGTACTTTATCAAGAAAACGCTTTATATGTACCTACTCAGCCGTGTGGGGCCGGCTTTAGAATTGTCCCACCCCTCTCCACCGATGGGAGTCGTAAGAGCCGACTAAGGGAATACCGGGGGAATGGGCAGCAGCACTCCTTCGAGTATTAACAATATCCACTGCGATCGCCAACCCGCCTGCCAAGTGTGGCGATTACGGCACTATCCCCCATTCTCGGGGAGGCCTATGTCCAGCAGTGGACGTTAAAAGGCTTATGGATGGATGATGGATGTACCTACTCTTGTAGCAGATAAAATAGCACTTCGGCAAAAAATTTCAACCACTTAGAATAAATTACGTAGTTCATTTAGTGGCAATTGTATTCCTTTAGAACATATTCCTATCTCATGTGCTCATCGTCAGGAATTATAAACTCCTCATCAGAAAGTCGTGTTTTAGAGGAAACTGAAAATGTTTTAGATGTCCCTACATCCAATGATAAAAATTCTGAAAATAATGTTAATACATACCTATTCTTAATATAATGCTTAATAATGAAAATTGTTCCGAATCAGTTAAACAAATAACAGGTTATATTTCTGGTTGGATTGCGCAAAAATTATCAAAAACTAGTGTGATATTTGTATTGATTTTATATATGTGCCAATGGGTACAAAAAAAAAATCAAAGCAGTCTAAGGACTGCCGACAGAAGTCAAAACTTAAAACTATAAACAAACAGTTATTACCTATTTTTTAATATCCAAATTAATTTTGTTCGATCTTAAATTAAAACTTGTAAATCAAAATTATTCATTCAGGCATTAAAAATAAAATAAAATGACCAAGTACTTAAGGATAAGACGAATTAAACGAATAAAACTTGATGGGTTCGGGTCCTTTCATTACATAGTTACTGTGGCCTCCTTCCAGCTCCATATCAGACCCTGGATACCATCTAGAGACAAAGTACTCATAAAGACGAATCATACGAGCCCAAACTAGATGGTGTTAGGTATGTCGTTTTATAACGGAGTTCCTATGGCCACCTTCTAGTTCCATCGTCAGACCCTGAATACCATCTAAAGACAAAGTACTCGTCAAGACGAATCAAATGATTCCAAACTTGATAGGGTTGCGTCATTTCATTACAGAGTTACTGTTGCCACCTTCCTGCTCCATCATCAAACCCTGGATATCATCTAGAACTGGAGTACTAGTCAAGACATTTCAAACGAGCCCTAACTCGATGGGGTTGCGCTATTTAATTACAGTTTCGCGTGGCCACCTTCCAGCTCCATCATCAGACCCTGGATACTATCTAAAGACAAAGTACTCATCAAGACGAATCAAACGAGTCCAAACTCGAAGGGGTTGCGTCGTTTCATTATAAGAGTTACTGTGGCCACCTTCCAGCTTCACCCTAAGACCCTGGATACAATCTAGAGACAAAGTACTCGTCAAGTCGGATCATATAAGCCCAAGCTCGATGGGGTTGCGCCGTTTCATTATAGAGTTCCTAGGTCCACCTTCCAGCTCCATCATCAGATCAGCTCCATGTCATCATGATATTGCATTGTCACATGACATATACATGGGTGTAAAATTTCAGCTCAATCGGAAACCGGAAAGTGTGTCAAATTTAATTTCCAATGCACACACTATAGCTGCGTCTCGTAACGGTGTCATGAGTCCAGAGATTTTATCTCATCTAAAAATATGCGTACCGCGCTAAAAGAAGTTTTCACTTCAAAAATAGGTAAAATATTGTGGTTCCACAAATTAATAAAAATGAATAAAATAAGGTCTAAAGGTGGAGACATTCTTACGCAAACACAAGATGTGTTAAGCCAATGGATTGAATATTTTCTCTCCGCAACATTGTGGAGAAGCATCTGGTACGGCCAGAGGGTTTTCAGCAGTTTTGTGGATTTGGAGAAAGCATTTGACACGGTTGTACGAAAGGAACTTTGGGACATTTTGCCGGAGTATGGTATTAACGGTAGACTGCTACAAGTGGTGCAGTCTAACTACATGGACTGCAGAGCTTGTGTGCTGCTGGATGATGGAATGTCACCCTGGTTTGACGTCAATATCGGCGTTAAACAGGGCTGCGTTCTATCAGCCAGACTGTTTATCATATATCTGGATAAATGTCTACAAAGGTTGAAAGAAATGAATATTGTGGAAGTTCAGATGGGCCACTCAGAGGTTAACTGTCTGCTATATGCAGACGATGTGGTTTTATTAGCGCAGTCCGCGACTGACCTGCAAACCCTAGTCGACGTAATGGCAGAAGATTGTATGAAAAGGGGCCTACGTGTGAATGTGAGCAAAAGCCCGCGACTGACCTGCAAATCCTAGTCGACGTAATGGCAGAAGATTGTAAGAAAAGGGGCCTACGTGTGAATGTGAGCAAAACCAAAATAATGGTTTTTGAAAGAGAGGAAGCCAGAACAGATGTTAGAGTAGCAATAGGAAATGGTGTGCTAGAACAAGTGGATGAATTTGTATATCTTGGATGTGGATTCAATCGGGATGGAAGGTACACCACTGATGTAGAGAGAAGAGTGAATGCGGAAAATAGAGTGAACGAAGCATTGGGACAACTTCTCGGCAGTCAACACCTCAGCCAGAGGGCACGTGTCGCAATACACAACGCAGTACTTGTCCCAACGTTATTATATGTAAGCGTGAGTTGGGTATGCAAAAAGGAGCATGAGAGTAAAATCAATGCGGTTGAAATGCGATCTCTGCGGAGAATCTGTGGAGTGAGGCTGACTGACCGCATTCGTAACGACGACGTAAGAGAGCGAGTAGGTATGAAAGAGAGTATTGGTATAAAGATGCGAAAGGGAAGGCTCCGATGGTTCGGACATGTGGAAAGAATGCCGGACGAGCAACTAGTTAAGAAGATATACAATGCGAAAGTGGAAGGATGTAGGTACAGGGGGAGACCGAGATTCACCTACCTAGACCAAATCAGTCATGTATTGAAGGAAGGTGGAGTCAGGAGTCTCCGAAACCGGCGAGCGTATATGAAGAGAGTTATGAATGTTGAGGAAGCGAGAGATGTATGCAAGAATAGAGCCTCTTGGCACTTTGTTCTCTCTGCCTATCCCGCAAGGGAAATGGTCTCCACATCCAAGATATACTAATTCATCCACTTGCACACCACACACCACACCACACTATTTCCTCTAGCACACCATTTCCTATTGCTACTCTAACATCTGTTCTGGCTTCTTCTCTTTCAAAAACCATTATTTTGGTTTTGTTCACATTCACACGTAGGCCCCTTTTCTTACAATCTTCTGCCATTACGTCGACTAGGGTTTGCAGGTCAGCCGTGGACTACGCTAATAAAACTGCATCGTCTGCATATAGCATAGACCTAACCATTGAGTCGCCCATCTGAACTCCCACATTCATTTCATTCAACTTTTGTAGACATTTATCCAGATATATTATAAACAATCTGGCTGATAGAACGCAGCCCTGTTTAACGCCGATATTGACATCAAACCAGGGTGACATTCCATCATCCAGCCGCACACAAGCTCTGCAGTCCATCTAGTTAGACTGCACCGCTTGTAGCAGTCTACCGTTAGTACCATATTCCGGCAAAACGTCCCAAAGTTCCTTTCGTACAACCGTGTCAAATGCTTTCTCCAAATCCACAAAACTGCAGAAAACACTCTGGCCTACAGCCAGATGCTTCTCCACAATATTGCGCAGAGAAAACACTTGATCCATGCATCCCCTTCCACACCTGAAACCTCCTTGTGCCTCACACAAAAATTTATCAGACACCATCCTCAATCTCCTTTCTTTTTTTTATCTTACCATACGCTGCCAAACTGGTCAAGCTTATGGCTCTGCTGTAGTTTGCACAGTCATAACGTGAACCCTTGTTTTTAACCAAGGGCACGATGATTGCGCTTCTCCAGTCCTTGGGAACCATTCCTGAGCTCCAACATAAATTGAGAAGCGTTAGGAAGAATTCCCAGACACATGAGCCTCCAAGCTTGATCATCTCAGCAGACACCATATCACTACCCGCTGCCTTACCATTTTTCAAACTTCTAATAGCCCATTCAACTTCATCCATACTAATGTCATCAGAGGATGCCGGTACCGAATGCTAATCTGTTAGACCACATGTGGCTGGTGCTACATATGGTCTAACAGATCAGCATTCGGTACGGTGATGCTGGTAGCATCACCCTGAATATCCGCATACATATCTCCAAAATATTCACTCCATCGGCTTAACACATCTTGTGTTTGCGTAAGAATGTCTCCACCTTTAGACCTTATTTTATTCATTCTGAAAGCTGATCAACCACTCCGAGATTTCTTCACCTCCCTCTAGAAAAGTTTGGTGTTGCTCTTGAAGTTTTTGGTCAGCCTTTCTTCTGCAATCATATTTGCTCTATCACGCTTCTCTTTCACTAAGGCTTTGGTGTCATTCTTACATTGCTGGTATATTTCTTTTTTCTGTTCTTACACTTTCTTTGCTCTTACACTCTCTTCTTGCAACTTTTCAATCTTTATTCTTTCAAGCCCTCCGAAGTGGACACGCTCTTGCCAGTGTCTCCACTTTCTGAACAGACCACTAAATCTCGCAATAAAGAGATAGTGGTCCGTTCGACAGTGGAACCCTTGTAGGCTCTTGTATCCAGAATTTTACTTCGGAGGCGACTGTCTACCAGAATTAAATCTATCATACTTCTCTGTTCATTCCTTCTCCATGTATACACATGGATGTCCTTATGTTGAAAAAATGTGTTTGACACAATAAGGTTTCTCTCCATACATACATCCGCAATGACCCTACCTCCATCGTTCACTCTCTTATCACCAAATGAACCAAGCACGTCCTCGAAATCTGGACGCTTGGTTCCAACCCATCCATTTAAGTCTCCGCATACTATCACACGTTCACTAGCTTCTGTCAAATCCAGAACTTCCCTAACATTATCCCAGAACTTCTCTAGATCCGATGCCACCGAAGAGCCTACGGGAGCATGACCTGCGACCATGAAGACCCTGGTGACACCTAATTTTATTCGGACCCATAGAAGCCTGGAATCAAACATTCCGTAGTCTTTCACACCTGAGGCCAAGCGAGCGGACAGCAACACCCTCACTCCCATGCTGGCCCGATCGCTCTGCGGTACACCAGACCACAGAGCTACCAGCAAAATCACAGGCGTCACTGCCCTTTTGCTTGGTCTCTGTTACACAGAGCACATCAAGCTGTCTGTCCGACATGACGGTTACCAGCTCGTGTAAGTTACCTTCCACACCACCTCTTACATTCCACGTGCCTACTCGACACTCTGCTCCCCTCAACTCGCCAAACTGGGCAAGGCGTGATGAGTGGCGGACCCCATCGCCGCATCTGCCATTGTTCGTACCGACGTGGGCGGGTCGGTACGCGTCGCCTCTGGGGCACGCCCTAACCCGCACTACGGTACGCATTCGAGCCGGATTGCAGCCTGTGGATTACAGGCTGGCAGGGATCGCGACGAGCACGCTCCGGACTATGATCACCCTAATCCTTGAATTATTTCCTTCAAAATAAAAAAAAAAATTAGCCACGCTCGAGAATGTCAAGATATCGTTTTTTTTTTGCAGTTTCGTAACCCTCCCACTCCCTTTCGCCACGCTCAAATCGTCAGATTTTCAAAATATAGTCTTATTAGCTCAAAATCAACCCACCTTATCTTAATCTGAAGAGCTTTAATATTTCTGATCATCGATTTTTTTACTAATCTGATGGGCTGCCCTAGACGCACGTCACTATATAGAGGGCTTATATATGGTATACCTATACCATATATAAGCCCTCTATATAGTGACCCACTGATATGTGATCCTGCTGAGTACCTACTCAGCAGGATGCAAGGTATCCTCCCTTATGTTAGTCTGCCCCGCTAACCTTTTTTTTTTGTTTACGCGGTCTGAAATGCATTTTCGTACCCCCCCTGGGGTACCAACAGGATCCAGGGGGAGTGTCGGGCTCGATGGCACACAGGCTCGACTATTGTCTCGAATCCATATGCCACCATACCGACTAAAAGATAACCGCGACGCCTTCTTCCGTCGTAATGAGGCACCGAAGGATCGTCAAGAGACATTCCACTCCGGCACCCCGACGGTTGGCCTTTCCGGCCCCTTCCGACATCCTCCAGCCTTGCCCCCCCCGGTACTTGGTATACCCGTGAGGGAGGCAGTCATTGTGGGGTCTGTCATACACCCATTGTGTGCCCCCGCGCGAACTACTGGAGAGGAAGGGGCACGCGGGGGCCAGCCGCCGTAATTGGCGATAGCTTCAAGGCGGAGGGAGGAGGTGGGCGTAGCGCCGTCTCCTCCTCCCTAGTCGGCCTCTGCGGACCGGATCAGCGAAAGCATCAGCTTCGCGTTGCCTCTCCGCGGCCTCCTTCTGTGCAATCACTGATTCGCAAAACGAGGCCATGGCCGTCCAGCACCTGCCGCTGTCAAGCATCGCCTTTACGATGGACGACAGCGACAGGTCTCCGCCTATTACTACCACCAGGTCACAGCGCTGAGGCTGCCAGGCGGCGCATTCCTCCAGAGTGTGGCGCTCCGAATCAACTGGCGCATCACATCTGACTCCCTACCAATGCGGTGCAGGTACTCACCGAAGCACCCATGTCCGGTGAGTACCTGCGCCATCCTAAAACTAATTCCCCCGTTGTTTCTCCCCAGCCAACGGCCGAGATGCGGACGGATTGCCTCTACCGTCCACAGTCCAGCCGCCGGGGACGCTAGGTCCTCTGCCCAACGCTGGATCAGGGCGCGCTGTGCGACCTTTTTGGTCCATCCCTTCTGTCCGTCATGGGCCATTCGCCCTAAAACTGTCACTAGGCTCCGATATGTTTCCGCGATCAACTAACCTAACCTAACTTCCTTCTGCGGCTCCCCTACTACTACGCCAGTATGATAGAATGGCCTTGACGGATTGATTCTACATTCAGGTAAACTACCCTTGATTTGTTCTTGTTTGATGGGGTCATGTCTTCTGCGCGTGACACATTTGTGATCTATGCAAGAATAGAGCCTTTCGTACTCTGTTCTCTCTGCTTACCCCGCAATGGAGAAGACGTAATGATAAAAAAAAAGATGCAAATATTGCCATATTCAACACAAATCTAGGATCAGACTTTTGACATGAATCAAAGTTCAGGATTCTGGCAACCTGTACTGTACCTATTGACTGCCAGAGGGAGAGGTTATATATTAAAAAGATACTCAAAAATTGCACAGGACCTGGCCAAACTTTATCAATAAAAAATAGACTCGCTTTCATCCCTTAGATTCTAATTTAGAAAGATTAGACAACGTACCGAAACTTCTTTATACGTTGGCAATACTTAGGGGTTTCTTCACGGCACATTAGTGTTGCAAATTTAAAATACCTAATTCAGTCAGTATAAAAACATTTTTATTAAATAAGCATTATACATTTCTATAACACAATGCACAAAGGTTATTTTCTATCGCCACTGCCGCTAACATACTCTTTGCTTGTCGTGCGAGTCGGTAAATTATCTGAAAACAGGATTAAGACATAATATAAGCAATGATAGCCTGGCGACAACACCAATTCACCAAGGATTGCGAAGGTAGGGGGTATCGGTCGAGTTCGATTCTCAGGCGTCGTCGAGACTGCGCAAGACATCTGCCCGCCTAGCCAAGTTGCATAAACGTTGTAGAATATAAATCTACCCTTAAACGTCGCGAATCTAAATTTAATGTCTGGTATTTAGTCGATGGAACTTAAGGAGGCGATATAAAAACAGTCTTTAAAGATTTGGATTTTTTAATTTCAGAATTTAAAGCTATTGGATTAGAACTAAGTTTTTCTAAGTATGAACTTTTTATTTCAGACACATGCACCTCAAAAGACTCTATTAAAAATTATTTAACAGCATAGCTCCAAATATCAATATAATATAAAAAAAGATCACTTCGCCTCCTAGGTTCTCCTGTATTCGACAAATCTATAGTGGATTTTGTTGAAGAGAACATACAAAATTTTCATAGTTTCGGAGAGATTATTTAAAATTAACTCACACATGGCTTTTATAATAATCAGACATTGTTTATTTTTTCCAAAATTTACGCATGCTTTACGCTTTTGTCAACTCTGGAATTACCCTAATATTTTACAGCAGTTAGATAGCATCGTTAAGGATACGTTTACTTCCATTATTAACGTTTCTTTAGACAATCGTTAGACAACAACACTTTCCGTATAGCCATATCACTACGTATCGGTGCTCCGTGCGTCGTTCCACATCGATGCGCATACAGCGATAGTGTAGATAGCTTGTGTCACCACGGGCTATCATGTATATAGGAGCGCTAGCCATCTAGCTCGTCACGGCACTTTGAACGATGTCATCCGTCGGGCTTTTGGAAGCGTAAATATTCCGGCAACCTTAGAGCCATCCAGCCTTTTACGGGACGATGGTAAAAGGCCTGATGGTATGACACTTATTCCCTGGAAGATGGGACGGCCATTAGTATGGGATGCCACCTGTGTGGATACTTTGGCGTCGTCTCATCTTCCAGAGTCATCTCGGAGTGCTGGTGGCGGTGCTATAACGGCTGAATCACACAAACGGCGCAAATATTCTAACCTTGACAGAGGTTATTTAGTTGTGCCGTTTAGAGTAGAGACCATGGGCCCCTGGGGAACTGGTGCTTTCGAAATTTATAAAGATT
The DNA here is from genome assembly GCA_948253155.1 of Leucoma salicis. Taxonomy (NCBI): domain Eukaryota; kingdom Metazoa; phylum Arthropoda; class Insecta; order Lepidoptera; family Erebidae; genus Leucoma; species Leucoma salicis. The sequence continues at coordinate 25,727,793 of OX411812.1, forward strand.
TAGCGGGGAAGCTTGTAGAAGCTACACGTGACCAAAATGCTGGTTTTTACCTTGGCCAAAGGATTAGCCTCGCTATCCAGCGAGGTAATGCTGACAGTATTTTGGGCACGTTGCCGACAGTAGAATGTCATTTAAATGAGTTTTAATCCTCTTGGTTTAAGGTTCATTCAACTGATCATTTTAGTTCTTATTTATATTTATTATAATAGGATTAGCTTAGTGTTTATCACCTTATTAATCGTTTCTAAAATATTTAAAATTGTAATAATGTGAATATAAATAGAATAGAATAATCAATGTATGGTCTTTTTTGATCTATATTTTTTAGCATTTGACATACTCCGCTACTTTCTAAAGTACAAATTATTTGTGAATAAGGGAAAAGAGATTTTTTGAACTAGCGGGAATCGAACCTGCGTCTTTTCCAATCCGAGGAAGTGCTCTAAGCCACTGAGCTATAGTACAGATCTTTCGATCATCCCAATCTACTTATCACATTTGTCTTTACGACCAACGCCATCTATCGGAAGCATTTACATGCATTAAACCGATATAGTAAGTTTAATTTTGCAATTAAAATTCATACTATTTGATGGCGCGATTTTCTAAACATTTTTGATCTATTTTTGATCTATATTTTTAGCATTTGACATGCTCCGCCACTTTTTAAAGTACAAATTATTTGAGAATAAGGAAAAAGAGATTTTTGTACTAGCGGGAATCGAACCCGCGCCTCTTCCAATCCGGGGAAGTGCTCTAAGCCACTGAGCTATAGTACAGGTCTTTCGACCATCCCAATCTCCTTATTACATTTGTCTTTACGACCAGCCCCATCTATCGGAAGCATTTACATGCATTAAACCGATATCGTAAGTTTAATTTTGCAATTAAAATTCATACTATTTGATGGCGCGATTTTTTAAACATTTTTGATCTATATTTTTAGCATTTGACATGCTCCGCCACTTTTTAAAGTACAAATTATTTGAGAATTATTTGTGAATAAGGAAAAAGAGATTTTTTGTACTAGCCGGAATTGAACCCGCGTCTTTTCCAATCCGGGGAAGTGCTCTAAGCCACTGAGCAATAGTACAGATCTTTCGATCATCCCAATCTACTTATCACATTTGTCTTTACGACCAACGCCATCTATCGGAAGCATTTACATGCATTAAACCAATATAGTAAGGTTAATTTTGCAATTAAAATTCATACTATTTGATGGCGCGATTTAATAAACATTTTTGATCTATATTTTTTAGCATTTGACATGCTCCGCTACTTTTTAAAGTACAAATTATTTGAGAAAAAGGAAAAAGAGATTTTTTGTACTAGCGGGAATCAAACCCGCCTATTTTACAATCCGGGGAAGTGCTCTAAGCCACTGAGCTTATAGTACAGATCTTTCGATCATCCCAATATACTTGTCACATTTGTATTTACGACCAACGCCATCTATCGGAAGCATTTACATGCATTAAACCAATGTATGGTCTTGTCTTGACTGTTGGTTACGCTTACGCTGTCGTAGCCTAATGTCAATCTTATCCATCCATCCATCAGCCCTTCAACGTCCACTGCTGGACATAGGCCTCCACAAGAGAACGCCACAACGAGCGGTCCCGTCTTGAGAGATAATGCCGTAATCGCCACGCTTGGCAGGCGGGTTGGCGATCGCAGTGGATGTTGTTAATACTTGAGGCAGTGCTGCTGCCCACTCCTCCGGTATTGCCTCAGTCGGCTCTTACGACTCCCGTGGGTCCAAGACGTAACATGTGAAGTCATTATTTTAATTTTAACCATTACCTACCTACTCTGTGCAATGATAAGAGCAGGGAAAATAAATATTTTGTACACTAATAACTTCATCCCACTGTATTCTCTCCAAACAGACATTATAGGTCTCAACGTGATCACAATTGTTGTTACCTGGTGGTTTGCAACATTTGGTGGCAGTTCTGTTGGTGGGAGTGGATTTCTTAGAGTTATTGCTTCGCGCCGTTGCGTCACATGGACAGGAGTGTACGCTACTTCGACTTGTGTCCATCGCTTCTATTTTCTCGACCTAGACAAAAGAGTGTTATTATACTACAGGCACTTTCATCTACCTACATTTAGAACACAGTGTTAATTTTAGTTTAATAAAGTTACTGATTTCAATTACAAATGACTTTAGGCCTCAGACACCTGAATTACATTTTGCCGCCGATAGAGCCAACTGCAGCCGTCGACACACCTAGGCGTTAACAGTCGGCTGTCTAAGATGTCGACAGCTACTGTTGAACAACGTCAGCGGTAGCCGCCCACGAGAAAAATTTGAAATCAATTCAATTCAGCTCATTGACCTTAATTTAAGTCCAATAAGCTTATTGAACTTCATATTAGTTCCGTAAGATTCAATCCAATTGAGCTATCGGGGTCATCAAGGTTTAAATCCTGATCGTGATTGTTAGTTCCGCTTTCACATTTTCGCACTTTGTGTCAATTTATATGACTAAGTATGTCAGAAGCTAAAATATATAAAAACACTAGCTGACCCGGCGAACTTCATACCGCCATATATTTTTTCATGAATAAATATTGCAATTATATATTGAGATATAAAGTATCCTATCTCTTAAGTTGGAACAAAACACACATTTAAAAAAAGAAAAGTTAAATCGGTTCAGTAGTTTCGGAGTTCATCCCGGACAAACATCGTGACACTGGAATTATTTATATAAAAACATATAAATTATTCGTACATTAAGCTGATTGCATTAAGCTTTTTAGAGCTTAATTTTAGTACATAATGGTTTACCTCTGTCAAGAAATTACCGGGAAAAGATCAATAGTACACAAAAATTTTTTTATTCAACCAAATTTATTTTATCACCTTCAGGCTTCAATGTATGCTCCTTCAAAAACAATAGACTTACGCCAACGAATCAAATCATCAAAACATTTTTTAAACGCTGTTTCCGGAATTGAGTTCAGTTCTCGCCGCGAATTCTCCTTTATGTCTTCTACCGATTGAAAACGGGTGCCACGAAGTGGTAATTTGAGTTTAGGAAAAAGAAAGAAGTCGGCTGGAGCCATACCTGGTGAATATGGTGGTTGCTCGATGGTATTTGTTGAGTGTTTGGACAAAACTTCATTCACAATGATGGCCTTGTGCGAAGGCGCATTATCGTGGTGCAAAATCCAAGAATTTTCTTTCCACAAATCTGGCCTTTTTCCTCGAATTTGCTCTCTTAAACGCCGCATAACGTTCAAATAATATTCTTTATTTATCGTTTGACCTTCTGGCAAGAATTCCGAGTGCTCAACACCGCGATAGTCAAAGAAAACAGTCAACATGACTTTGACTTTTGACTTTGACTTTTTTTTCGGCGTGGTTTTTTCAGTAGTTTGCATGTCAAACTCGTAAACCCACGTCTCGTCACCAGTAATAATTCATTTCATGAATGTTGGGTCGGAATTGACTCGTTCTAGCATGTCCTCAGCGACTCCCATGCGATTGAGTTTTTGGAGAAAATTCAGGTCTTTTGGGACTAGCCGAGCGGAAACATGTTTCATACCCATGTGATTATTTAAAATGATACGGATCGACTCGTGAGATGCAGAAAGTTCGGCGGCTATCTCTCTCAAAGTTGAATGAGGAGTTTCAGTCACTATTTCCTTCACTTTTGCAATGTTAACTTCAGTTGCAGACGTTGATGGCCTACCAGAGCGAGGCAAATCTTCCATCACATCTCGACCGCTTTTAAACGCTTTGTACCACTCATAAGCACGTGTTTTTGATAAAGTCGATTCACCGTAAGCCTTCTGTAACATTATCAGTGACTCCGAACACGAAATTCCATTGGCGATGCAAAATTTAAGACAAACTCTTTGTTCGATGTTTTTGTCTATTATGAAATTCGCAATACAAACTAGATATGATATAACTAAAAACAGCACTGTATTTAATATAAGTAACAGATGCAACTCAAACTCCGCGCCAAAATGGATAACAGTTGTGCCAATCTAACAACAACAAAAAAAACTAAAATTTGAATTTGGAACCATAAACGAATCATCCATTCCTAATACTTTCTTGACTGAATGTACGTATATATATTTTAGTTTGTATTATTATTATTATAAAATAAAGGTACTATTACCTTTGATCTGGCCGGTGCAGCGGGGACATGTGGCCTGTCTCCCGCGGCCCTTTGTGTTGGTTTATCTGCGAGAGGCAGTTTGAGTTCTTCTTCTAAGGGAACCTTCGGAGATTTCACATTAGTCTGTTCTTTAGGGGCGCGCGCCGATGTCTTGTTTATATATTGCTGTATTTTTATTTAAAATGCATATCAGTAATTAAATAATCTATACATTAAGTAATAAACAAAGCTAATTTTGTTTGGCGGCAGCTAATGTAAGTATCTATTCTTTTGGAATTGCAGTATTTTTCCTGCATGAATGATGATAAGTTGCAGCGTCATATTGGATTATAATACTTACAGTGGGATCTTAAATACAATTTTGAGTCTACCTGCCTCGGAAAAAGCAAACTTGGATTTAAACCGAAGTGTGTTTAATACAGGCGATTAATTTTAATTTTACCAATAGGCATTCATATATATGTCCAATAATTTACGTGGTCTGATTGGTGCCTTAAAGCATTGACAAATAAATCATTAAATAACAACTTCGATCAACAATGCAATAGATAATATCGCGTCGGCCCAAAAAATCAATAACATCAGTAACAGCGTACTTGAGAAGTGAGCTCTTATTTTATTTAGTTCAAAAATTACTTTATTTGTTGCTATTTAAGCTTGATTTCACAGTAAATATTAGTTTAGTAAATATTAGTTCATATTTCACAGTAAATATTAGTTAAGTAGTTTATTTATTATTTGTCTTTTCACTTTTAAGTGGCAGTAGTCAATTATTGATTTGCTTGTTTTTTGTGACGAATGTTCGTTACATATACGAAGATAATATTTTAAAGATTTGTAACTTTATTGTTGAACTTAAAACTGTTTTAAAACCTTTGTCTCAGTTCATTAGTAAACAGTTGTAGCTGTATAAGTATGTATACATATATTCACACGGACAGTTTTTAGCTTGATTTTGTTCGTGACACTGTATCTTGTTGGTATTGATGATCGAAGGATAAAAAAATAGCAGTTGCCACTACGCTCGTTATTAAATTGTAGTACATTCGACGTCAGTACTAGTAGTGAAAGTGTAGCAGCTCACGTCGGGCACGCGCCACACGATGATGCTCCCGGCGGCGCAGGCGCTGACGATGTGGCGCGCGTCGGGGCTGAAGCGCGCGGCCGTGACGGCGCCCGCGTGGCCCAGCCCCGTGTGCGTGTAGATGCCCTCCTGGTACTTCCACAGCTGCACGCAATTATGGAGTAGTCTTTTTAAACAGGGATTATTTTGCCAACGATAATAGATTGAACCACCAATACTCTCTTTTATACCTACTCGATCTCTTACGTCGTGAATGCGATTAGTCAACCTAACTCTACAGATTTTTCGCGGAGATCGCATTTCGACCGCATTGATTTTTCTTATGCTCCTTTTTGCATACCCAACTCTCGCTCCCACAAATATGTATAATAATGTTGGGATAAGCACTGCGTATTGTGTATTGTGATACGTACCTTCTGGCTGAGATGGTGGCTGCCAACAATCTGTCCTAACGCTCCGTTCACTCATTTGCATCGTATCTGCATTTACTATTCTCTCTATATCAGTGATGTATATCCATTATGACTGAATCTACATCCAAGATATACACATACATCCACTTATTCTAGCACACCATTGCCTATTGTTACTCTAACATTTGAGGCTTCTCCTCTTTCAAATACCATTAATTTTGGTTTTGCTCACATTCATACGTAGACCAATTTTCTTGCAACCTTATGTCATTACGTCGACTAGGCTTTGCAGGTCAGTCGCCGACTGTGCCAATAATACCACATTATCTGCATATAGCAAAGAGTTAACCACTAAGTCACCTATTTGAACTTACATGTTAATTTCACTCAACCTTTGGAGAAATTTATCCAGATAATAATAAATAAATAAATAACCGCCAACCGCCGTTTGCAGCAGTCCAACGTTAATAGCATACTCTGTTAGAATGTCTCGAAATCCCTCTCGACTACGCTTCTCCAGTGCTTCGGAACTATTCCTGAGCTCCAATATAAATTGAGAAGCACCAGAAAAGATTCACAAACACGCTTTTTTCTTTTGCTCTGCGGAAGCTGCTACTTCCGTACCATGCATCACCTTTCGTTTTCCTATGCTTCTTTGAGCTTCCACAGACTTCTGCTTCGCTGTATCTACCATACTATCTTTCAATACTCTCCAGCATTCTTCTGTGTCCGATTCCGGCTGACTTGCCATCGTCAGCCGTTCACGAACACCCTCTACATACTTTGCTCTTACACTCTCTTTTTGCAATCTTTATTCTTTCAAGCCCTCCAAAGGGGACGCGCTCTCGCCATTATCTCCACTTTCTGAACAGATCACTAAATCTCGCAAAAATGAGATAGCGTATGTTAAGTACCTATATTGAACTACTACTAGCCAATTTCTTAGTGTTTAAATTTTTATACCTACTTAACTTATGTAAAAATGACGAAAAAACTATAATATTTGTAAAATTAGTAATTCTATTAGTACCTTGACCATTTGATCATTTCCACCAGTGACGAACAATTCACCATTCGCAGTGATGTCGAGGCCGTTGATAGCACCCACTTTGCTTGCCTCCAACTATTACCAAATTATAAAAGCTGCAATCTTTATGTACATCAGGAGTGGAGTTTTAAAAATAATGTGGTTTTGCCATGTTTACATCAAAATAAAACCTGCAACAGACATTTATATACAAAAAAAGGTTATGCCCGCGGCTCCCGCCATGCGTCACTTTACGGCACAATCTCTATTTAAAAATAGGTTCAAGGATGAAAATTACAAAGGTCTTTTTCTGGGCTCCAGATTATACAGGGTGTAAATGACATTATACCGATAACTCCAGGCAAAGATGTCACCAAATAATTGTAATAATATGCCCCATACCATTTTCGTCGACAACTAAGGATTACAAAGTTAGCAATTTTTTAGCCGTCATCGAATCATTAACGGCGGTCTTATTCGCTAAGTATACGAAACAACGATAGGAATATTTTTGCACCGATCTTCTACGAGAACCAGTCGTCTTGCTTTGAACTCAATATAAATATCTTGGCAATTCCAGCTCAGAGTAGTTTTACCACCAGGGTATCCCTGTTAGTATGGGTTAACAAATGAAATTGACACTTCAAACCTCGAAGGATCATTGCTCACCTCTCTCGCCAGATTCCCGCTGCCAGTCTCCCAGTAGGCGACGCGTCGGTCCGTGCCACCCGTCAGCAGCTGACAGCCCTGAGGCTCGAAGCACACGCACATGAAAAGCGTATTCGCGTACATCACTTGCCGACGTGATAACGAACTAGATATTAGAATAGTATTTAAGATATCACGCTTTTACAACTTTAGTAGATCATATATTAGATAGAATAAAGAGCCTGAAGTTTAAAAGAAGAAAAAAATTGATCCAGAAGTGCCACAATGTGTGCTTGTCCCATTAATTATGGAAGCGAGAGTTGTGTATGCAGAAAGGAGCATGAGAGTAACATTAAGTAGTGCGGTCGAAATCTGTAGGGTTAGGCTAACTGACCGCATTCGTAATGACAACGTAAGAGAGCGAGTAGGTGTGAAAGAGAGTATTGGTGTAAAGATGGGAAAGGGAATGCTCCGATGGTTCAAACATGTGGAAACCATGCTGGAAGGGCGACTGATTAAGAAGATATATAACGCGAAATTGGAATGATGTAGGTACAGGCAGAGACCGAGACTCACCTACCTAGAACAGGAAAAGAATAATTAAAGTTAAGGAAGCGAGAGATGTATGTAAGAATAGTCTCTTGGCGTTCTGTACTCACTGCCTATCCCGCAAGGGAAATGTTGTGATGACAAGTAGATAAGTATTAAAACTTGTTTGTTTGTGGTAATCTCGGGAGCAACTGAACCGATTATAAAAATAATTTCACGTTTTTGACTTATATATGTCGTCATTTGTTATGAATTCTTATTGTAATAATTAAGATTACATAGTTGAAGTTATTATAGTCCGATAGATGTCATGGGAGTTTTTCAATAGACAGTAAGGTTGTGTGGTTGAAATTGATTACTACGAGTACCTACCTAATATCTACAAGTAGTTTAAAGCATTTTAGCCAAAGTTCAAAAAAAGCCAAAGTTCAAAAAAACGCTCTTAGTTTGAACTCCAACAAAAAATATTCCAAAATAACAGTTTTTTTTCTACTAACTTTTAACAAAAAGCTAGACATATCTGCACCAAACATCAAGTAGATAGATACGTCCTGTTGTAAGTTTTTGTTAATCCCAGGGGACTCATTTTTCCGGGATAAAAAGTAACCTGTGTACTGTTAACCCAGATAATAAACTAGATATCTGTTCATCCATTAATCTCACAGAAAGCTTACATTTTTCCGGGATAAAACTATCATAATTTTTTTTGCCGTGTGGGGCCGGCTTTGGAATTGTCCCATCCCTCTCCACCCATGGGAGGTAAGAGCCGACTGAGGGAATACTAGCGGAGTGGGCAACAGCACTCCCTCGAGTATTAACAACATCCACTGCGATCGCCAACCCGCCTGCCTAGCGTGGCGATTACGGCACTATCCCCCATATGAGCGAAACACATGTTGTGGCGTTTTCTTGGGGAATCTTATGTCCAGCAGTGGACGTCAAAAGGCTGGCGGATAGATGGATGGATAGATGAATATTTCAGATAATAAACTGGAGATCTTACAAATTTTTTTAGAAACCTGTTCAACCGTTTTTACTAGATTGAGTAATAAAAATCCAAACACAAATTTTCACTAATTTTTAGGATAACTAGTACAAATGTGATGTTACACAAGGTCCCATATGATGGCAGATCCGTCTGTTCCGGCGCTAACGGCTTCCTTGTCGTTCGGGGATACTTGTATGGCTGACACGGGGCTCTTGTGCTCCTTCAATACTTTCTTCAAACTCTGACATTCTGGCTTTATGTCCCATACTCGGACCTATAACCAAAACATAATAACGATCTCCAGAGTGTACTTTAGGCTGCGGCAGCCAGAGTAAACAGATACTAGCGTCGTGGTGCGTACCTTCTACTAGAAGGTTCTAGGTTATTCGTTGTATATACGCCACAGTTTCTTTCCCAACTCTTATTTGTTGTTTTTTTTAGTTAAGGCGGGAAACATTTTAGCTAACGGCCTAACATTCGGGACAACGAACAGGGTAATGTGGAGCCCTCACCCACAAAATAAATCTGCCGTGTGCCGTCTCTCCGGCTGTACTGAACCCCATATAAAAAACCCCTGTAACACAAAAAACAGCACCTGTCCTTCACAGCCGCCAGAGATGAGTGTCTTCCCGTCTTTGGTCATGTCTAACGCCGAGGTACCTTTGTTGTGTGTGTTGTATATGCAGTAGATGAGACGACCCGTTAAGGGGGTGAACGCACGAATGTTACCGTCGTTCCACGCTGAAAACAAACTATCTGTTAGATATTGCATGAAAGATTCAAAACAAACTGTTCGAAAGTTATCAGGTAAATATTATTGATGTGAAAACATCTAATGTGAAGGGAGGGTAAAATCGTGGCAACAGCCGCATTGAAGTATTTAATTGATTTTGACGTCATCTGTTGACAACAGAAAGAAAGAAAAGTTGATTGCAACGAACAATAAGCAGGATATGAAAGAGCATCTAACTAGGAAGTATAATTTTAATCAATAAATCAATAACAGTTTTAATTCGTCTATGAATAAGGAAATCTTAACAAGTATTATATAAGACTTGAACAATGTTTGAAGAAAGAAAGAAAATCAATGTTTTCACATCTGCGAGACATCCCGTGACGGTGTCAAATTTTGTCTCCTTTTTTTACTCGACCAATTACTGTCCCACTATTGGGCACAAGTCTCCTAACAGAGAGAGGAATTAAGGCCGTAATCCACCACGCTAGCACAGTGTGAGTTGGCAGACGAGCAGTGATAATTTATAAACAAATATTCACGTTTGCCGTGTGGGGCCGGCTTTAGAATTGTCCCACCCCTCTCTACCCACGGGAGTCGTAAGAGTCGACTGAGGGAATACGGGCCGGGGAAGTGGGCAGCAGCATTCCCTCGAGTATTACCAACATCCCCTGCGATCGCCAACCCGCCTGCCAAGCGTGGCGATTACGGCATTATCCCTCATAATGAGCACACACAAAAAAAAGGATGCGGTCAGCATAGGACCGCTCGTTGTGGCGTTCTCTTGAGGAGGCCTATGTCCCGCAGTGGGCATCGAAAGGCTGATGGATCATGGATGGATGATTCAAATATTATTATATTATTCTCGAAAAGTCAAAGGTGTTTGCCGTGACCTTGGACTGGGGATCCAACTCGATATCATAGTCATTGCAGTCCTTTGTTTTATCACTAGGCTATTACTGCATAACAAATTTTGTGAAACTCGTAAAATAAATTTCCGAGAGGGACTTCAACCTGCGAGTTGCGGATCGTTGGTCGATATGCTTAAGCCGCTGTGCTATAGAAGATAATAGCCACAGACATTGATTTCGATATCACATGGTTCCCGTTCTTTCATTGGAAAACGCCACGCCATCTATCGGTATATATTTTATACATTGGTGGCTTTGCTTGCCAGATTCAATCTAATCATTACAATTAAAATTCATACCAAATTTTATACTAAATTTTGTACCTAATATAAAGTTTTTTTTTTAATTTTGAGCCTTTTTCGAGCTAATTACCCAAACAAATTTTGTGATAATCCAAGAAAGATAGCAGCGAGCGAGATTCGCACCCACGGCTTGTAGATTGCCGGACCACGTGCATTAACCGCTAAACCATCGCTGAAATCATCGTAATCTGAACCATGTGATAACGAAATTGATCAATGCTTGGGGTATTATAATAAATTTCAACATCCCGTGCTTATAAAATAACAATACCTATTTACTTTTATAATTATTTGCCTGTCAAATGTCTTCAATGCTTACCAGACATTTATTATTAGATATTACAGAAAAGTTGCCTTAGAAAGTTTGCTCAAATCTTAAAACGCAGGCAGAAATTTACACCACAGAAGCAAAGTAACATTAACATAGTTCCAGTGGGCCGCCAATAAAGTCGGCGAGACGGCACACGGTGGGTTTATTTATTTATTTAACTTTATGTGAACAGAAAACAAAGTACATTTTCAATGTTACAATGGCGGACTTAATGTCTATAATTTAGGCAAGAGTTAAATATGCGACAGTAGTATATTTATAAATACAATAAATATATTTATATATATATGCAATCATATACATAATATATATATACATACAAAATAACTACATATACTACGTAGTATATATAAGATAAATAGGTAAAATATATAATAAAATACATACATAATAATAATATACATATAAAAACAATATTCACGAGTGTTGTAATTGTTCCTCTAGCTCGACCAAAAAGTGCTGTCGGACTTTAGTCTTAAATTCGTAGCGGGTCTTACACATCCTGATATTGAGTGGGAGTGTATTCCAAAGGAGAACAGATTGGACAGGAAAGGAAGAATCAACAAACCCAGAAGAGTGGGATGTACAAAGAAGTAATCTATTATCAGTAGAGCGTAAATCCCTATCATAGTTAGATGATAGATACTGGAAATAGGGTTTTAAATAGGCAGGAGAAGAAGGTGACATAAGAAAGGAATAAATTGAGGTGAGAGCTGGCATGTTTCTGCGCTGACGAATAGGTAAGAATTTGAGGCGGAAACGATAAGCAGAGACATGGACATACTTGCGAAGATTAAAAATGAATCGAATGCAGTTATTGAGAAGACGGTCGAATTTGTTGAACAGGTCTGCATTCAGGTCAAAATAACTCATGTCGCCATAGTCGAATAATGGAAAGATCAATGCACAAGCAAAGTTTTGGTTTTAATCGGTAAGAAATTTAAAGTATTCGTAGCGTATCAGTAACTTTTTGACTTACACACGCAACCTGAGTTTTCCAGCTTAGAGTGGAGTCCATATGTAGACCAAGATTTTTGCCTGTGGTACTTAGCGGTATTGTAACATCATTAAGGATGATAGGTGGAAGACATTGAAGTTCCAGTCTACTCATCATTCGCTGACTACCTATAACGATTGCCTGAGTCTTACTGGTGTTTATGACTAACCCGAATCTGGCAGACCAACTAGATATGTGTTCTAGGTCGCTATTTAGCCTAAGAATAGCTGTGGAGGCGTTATTAATGCTTTCCTGACAATATAACTGGAGATCGTCAGCATATAGATGATACGAACACTGAAGGTTTTTGGAAACAGCATTTATAAACAGAGAAAATAGCAAAGGAGAAAGAATACCGCCTTGAGGAACGCCAGCATCGGGGACACGCCATCGAGGCATGGTCTCATTAAGGCGAACCGACTGCTGACGCTCCTGAATATAGGAAGAGAACCATTCCAGAGCAATGGGTGAGATCTTAAGGTGGGAAAGCATAGATAGTAGGATATCGTGACTGACGGAATCAAAAGCACTGGAGAAGTCAATTAAAACAAGTACTGTGACTTTGGTATTCTCCATGCGAGCCCTGATATCGCCAGTCACTTTGAGGAAAGCGGATAAGGTGCTGTGGCCTGGTCGAAAGCCAGATTGAAACGGACTCAACAGATGATTAGCAAACATAAAATTGGAAAGCTGTTTATGTACGCAAGCCTCCAGCACCTTTGAGAGGAAGGGGAGTATGGATATAGGACGGAAGTGATTGGGCAAAGAGGGATTGGGGTCTTGGGTAAGGGAATTACAAAGGCTTTACGCCATTGCGATGGGAACTCTCCGGAAATTAGGAAATCATTGATGATGTGGGAGATGGCTGGGAGAAGGTGCTCTAATAAGGTAACAATCATGCGACGGCTGATATTATCGCACCCAATCGCATTTGATTTAATGGAAAGGATTGTTGTTTTGATTTCAGCCATCGACACTGGAGAAAAATGGAAGAATTCAATATTGGGTTGAGGCAGGCGAGCCAGATAACTCATAGTGCAACACTTGGTTTGGTGATCAATCGAAGTTACAGTGGAGAAATGAATGTTGATATCATCCAAACTAACCGCCGCAAAAGAGCCCCGCTGACGTTGTCTACCCAAATTGCCAAGAAATTTCCAAATCGTGGAAGCCGAAGAACAGGTGATATGTTCAAGAATGTGGCGGCGTTTGGCGTTACGTATCATCTAATTGCACTGATTTCTCGCAATTTTAAAATTGAGCCAATTTTGATCACATCGTACATTTTTATACCTGCGAAAAGCCTGGTCTCTTTTCCTCATAGTTTTTCGTATGTCACTAGACTTATTTAGTGGGTGAGGTCCCCACACTACTCTGTTCGTTGCTTCTAACGACGGGGTGTGCGGTTAGGTACATTTTTTCCCGCCTAAACAAAAAAAGGCACATATATTATGTTACGAATACGATACCACCTTACGTTATTTCCTCTTAAGTCATAGCCTCACCTGGGGTTAGCCAAGTTGCATTCTATGATCGCTAACGCCATAGAAAACTATTTAAATGTATGGGAATTTGATATCTTTAATAATATCTATAACGCAAAGTTACGTTACTTAACGTTAGAGTTACTTACGTTACTTAACGTAGAGAGAGGGGTAGAGTCAAATCTCCATACATTTGAATAGTTTTCTATTAGCGTTAGCGACCATAGAATGCAACTTGGCTAGGCCCACTGGACAGTTAACAATTGATAGCTTAGCAATCTTGAGTTAGTGGGCTACAAAAAATACTAACCAGAGACTATAGACTTGCCGTCTCCAGAGAACAACACAGCGGAACACGTGAAGTTTGGTACCACAACGCGCAGCAACTCCTGACAAGTCTCGAGGCACCACACGCGGACATCGCCCGCACCCGCCGTGGCGAACACTCCTGACATACCGCTGTAGGTAGTAGGTAGCACTGTAGTTTTTAGTAAAACCTTGCTTATCCCAGCACGAATGGGCCGGCTCGATCGGGGAAGTATCACCCTTTCACATAAGATCAGCGTGTAACAACGGTAGTTACTCTTACCGTTGTGTTTCGTATGGTGAGTGAGGGCGCCGGGAGACCCGAACCCCCTTCCTATCCTCTCCTTATTATTCTTCCTATCCCTTTCCTTGAAGATAGCGACGCACGAGTGATGCCTCTGGAGTTGTTAGCGTCTATAGGCTACGGTAACCGCTTACCATCAGGTGGGCTGTATGCTTGTTCGCCACCAATGTAGTATAAAAATATTCATAAGGAAGTGTACCTACATTACCTATGACACAATAATCAATTTTTAAAGTTTTTGTCTGGCTGTTTGTTTCTAATCTCTGGAACAGCTGAACCGATTTAGAGGGAACTTTAACTGGCGTATAGCTAATGTTATAAGGAGTAATTTAGCTTTAATTTCGGAAAAATAATCATGGTACCGCACAAAAAAATCCTCGTGGGCAAAGTCGCTGATAGGAGTCAGTAAGCAACATAAAATGATAATCTTTGATTTTTTTAGGTCTCTTTGTACTCGGATTATATTGAAGACTTATTGTATTCGCAGTATGCCACAATTTGCGCAAATTATATCGAAATCTAATCGATACGGGATGGATATCCCCACTTTTATAAGTGCCCAAGGCTACAGGGATTCTTGTAACAGTCCAAAACAGCTTACCGAGGAAAAGCGATGTCATTGATAGCACATCTGTGACAAGTGACCACCAATATTGGCGTGAAGGTGGCTACGTTGATGGCGTATATCTCACTGGTCCGCGTCCCCGCTAGTAACAGTCTATTCTTGCCTTGAAACTCGGGTGATTCCATCAGCTCTAAGGACGTGATACAACCGTCTAGTTTCGTTGATTTCAACTGTAATTTAAAGAACCAACTGTGATTACAGAATCTTGATTTTTCCGTTATTAGTGGGCCGACTCCAGCAGGGAAGTTTTTTTTCTATTGCTTTTTGTGGCAGTCGAGATTCGGCCCATCTGATGGTAAACAGTAACCGTCGCCCATAGACTCAACTATACCTCTCGGTATTATTGTCAAGCCGCTGCTTACTATTTAATTTCACAGTTATGAAATAAAAGAATAAACTGCTATCTCCTGCTACAGCCAAAACGCAACGATGTGCTTCATGGCCGGTCACACGGGAGATGGTGGTACCAACCCGCTCGGGCCCGATACCAAGTGAGTACTCCCCACTTAGTACCCAGCCTTACCAGGACTTTTGGCCTCAGGCCTCTTTTAGGACTTTTTGCTAGTAGGTTAGTCCTAGCACATGGTACCAAAAACAACGGCGGATGCCGCCTCCTCCATACATACCGATCCGGAACGTAAATTTGTAATCTAACTAAAATCTGTAAATCTGTAATCTATCTACGTAAATTTGTAATCTAACTAAAATCTGGGTTATGTACATATCCACGCAAAAGTTTATAAATATATATAGCAAGCGTAAAATCCCGTCGCACATCCAATTTGTTATAACCCACCATACTCAACACAAACAGAATGATTCCTATGGTAAAAGTTATTTTTGCATAGAGATAATTAATGTAAAGTGACTATATGTATAGGTACATAGTGTGAGTATTTATATTTAAAACTCCACGTCGACGAAGTCGCGGTCAGAATCTGTAGCTAGCACGATCTACTCACTGCTTTGAAATTCGGTATATTAGGAGAAACCACTTTGTCCTTAGGGAAGGAGCCCTTCCAGTTGATCTCGTCCAGTATTTCGATTGTACCATCACCAGCGCCAATGATTAGGCAACCGTCGTCCATGATTATGATCGATTCTATGCCTGGAAGTATAATTATTAAGTACTTCTTTATATTTAATTTTAAGTAATGGCCCATACAAGGGCGTATTCAAGAAGGAGGGTCCTAAAGACATAGCTCCCGCTTCGCCAACCCCAAGGCAAGGGATAGGAGGTAAAGGGGAACGATAATAAGAAGGATAAGGCAAGGGTTTAGGCCTGCGGCGCTCTCATTCACCGTAAGAGACACAACAGTAGGAGTACCGTTGTTTAACGCTGATCTGGGAGAGAGTGGTGCTTCCCCGATCGAGCTGGCCCATTCATGCTGAGACAAGCAAGGCTTTACTACTAAAAGTTCACTTACTTTCAGAACCCCAAGAAAGATTGTTTTTATTGCTAATAAATACTAACTAAGAGAGTATTGTCAAGCCGCTGCTCACCATTTAACTTCTTTATCATATCTGACAAATAAAATGGTGCGCAGCGGCTTGACAATACTCTCGGTATAGTTGAGTCCATGAGCGACGGTTACCACTTACCATCAGGTGGGTTTTTATTGCTTATGATGGCAGACGAGCCGTGGCAATATAAGCAATAAAAAAAATGAAATCAAAGAATAAACGCTACTATCTTCTGCTACAGCCAAAACACACTGACATGCTTCATGACCGGTCACACGGGAGACGGTGGTACCGACCCATGCGAACCCGATAGCAAGTGAGTACTTTCACTTGGCGAACCCGATAGCAAGTGAGTAATCTCACTTGGCGAACCCGATAGCAAGTGAGTACTCTCACTTGGCGAACCCGATAGCAAGTGAGTACTCTCACTTGGCGAACCCGATAGCAAGTGAGGACTCTCACTTGGCGAACTCGATAGCAAGTGAGGACTCTCACTTGGCGAGCCCGATAGCAAGTGAGTACTCCCATTTGGCGAACCCGATAGCAAGTGAGGACTCTCACTTGGCGAACCCGATAGCAAGTGAGTACTCTCACTTGGTGTACCCGATAGCAAGTTAGTAGTCTCACTTAGTACCCAGCTCTACCAACAGTAATACAATGGGTGATAATTGCTTACTTCCCTTAGTCGCCTTGTACGACAACCACGGGAAAGAGTGGGGTGGTGACACGTATATTCTTAGTCCGTCGCCACACAGAATATGGCTGATAGACACTAGGAATATCTACAGTCTTTAAAAAATATATGACAGGTGAGTAGCTAGAGTTTTATCCAATGGTAGGTAAATGGTAATTGCCGTTTTTGGGCTGGGTATTACTAGGAGTACAGACATTCGAGCCGCTGTCAAAATTAAATATAAACAAACCTTGGCTATAGCAAACGGACTCCGGCCGCTTGCCCTTCTTCCAAGGGCCGCACTTGGCGAAGCACCCGAGAAGCGAAGGCTTAAAAGGTGCCACCGAAGCTGATGGATCCGAAGGATAGTTGATTGAGAACTTAATCATGTCACCAGTTCTGGATCACAAATTTGTTATTATTATTACTCTATGAATATAGTTAAGGTAATTGTCACCATCCAGAATATATGTCCTTGTAGAGATTTTCTTCTTTAAAACAAAGCTAAAGTAATGAATGAGTTTAAAATTACCCATTAAAGGAAAATACTGTGAGGAAACCTGTATGTCTAAGCAATTTCCTGGTGGAGTTGTGAAATCAGACAACACCACACTGGTCCAGTGCAGGTTGGGGGACTTCACAAGCCGTTGAGAAAATCTCTCAGGCATGCAGATTTTAATTTCATATAGTCTGTGAAATGAAATAATGACCAGTGACAATACTCTCAGTATAGTTGAGTCCATGAGCGACCGTGGTCGTGGCTATTCTGCCACCATAGGAATTAAAAATATAATTATAAAGATTTCCTCACGATGTGTTCACCGAGCAGTGATAAAATGTAAAAAAATACACACATAATTTCGAAAAATCTTGTATCGAACTCGATACCACTGTCTGCAGTCCTTGGTTTTACCGCTAGGCTAATTACTGCGTGTTGCTTTAGACAAATAACCTCTTTAATGCGTGGTATTTTATTATAATGATCTCCGAAATGTGGGGTATTTTTTTTATCTTATATGGGAATAATATCAATTCAGTTTATAGTTCGCAATTAGCTTACGTGGTACCAGCAAAGCCGTATGTGTCGTCGCCGGTGATGGCAATGCAACGAACTGTGCGCCTCAGCTTGCCGAGCGTTACGTCCACTACCTCCAAGTTCTTATTTGTAGGATTTATATTCCATACGCGGAGATTAGCTGGATAAATATAAATATATTAGGTATTCATTCAAAATACAGATTGGCAAGGTTGGCACGCTAAAGTGGCGATGGGAACATTATCGACAAACTGACAACCATTGGGGAAGAAAGGTTCTTGAGTGGCGGTCATGTTTCGGACGACACGGCGCAGTAAGATATCCCGCTAAGTGGTCCTAGGAAATGGTCGACGCCGCAGAGATTCATTAGATACATTGTGGTGCCCTTTTCGGTAGGCATTATAGGCGTATAACATAATTCATTTCTTAATTTATCTGCTAGGCAAAAGGCTAGTCACTAGAGAAATTATGTACATAAGTATTTGTTCATAATATGTATAGTATATTATCACTGCCCACTGAAGGAAAACATCGGGAAACCTTTCTGGATGACCTGCAGTCTGCCAACACGCACTAGCCCGTTATGCTGGACAGTAACCTAAATCTATTTCCTTCTGAGAAGCGGACACTTATTGTTCACGAAAAAGAATATTAAGAGTTCGAGTTTGATTATTAAGACTTCACGCCGTAACTACAATCGATTATGTCATGAAATTAAGACACCTCAAGACGGTTTAAAACAACAAACAAGACGATAGTACCTACTCGTTCGGGTCTAAAAACTCCTGAGGAGAAGGAATTTATTGTGAAACTCTACCAACAGTGGCCTTCAGCGTTAGTACTTATGTTATCCACTTACACGAGTATTAAAATTATTGAAATTCGATGTACGAGTATACTAACAATCGCCACCCGTGACAAACGAGTTGGCTCTCAGACTTAGCGCTGTCATCGTCATCGCATCTCCAGTTGTTAGCTTCGACGCAGCCGCTGTTCCCGTAGCTGCTCCCGCGAAACAGTCCCAAAGTACAACGCAACCATCATCCCGACCACCTAATGATATCATGTAGCGTTCATCTGATGAGAATGCCAGTGCTTCCACGCGCACCTAAGAATTAATGAACAAATGAGTTATAGCAGATAATGTATGTGCTGGCGAAGTACCTGGTAGCCAAACGAGTAGAGTAGAGTCCCCACATGTTATTAAACAAAACCGCAATACAAAACTAGTAGTTACGCTGTATAATCCAAGAAGATATTGCCATTTATTTGCGTTATAATCAAAATCTACCTTTTGTCTACGTATCTAATGAATGTTTTGGATGAGAGTGAAACTATTTTAATGGGGCAGCATAGTATGTGTTGTGCTCCTACCAAACCGGTGACCTAGTTAAAGCCTTAGGATGCAGGCGAAACAGGACAGTTTTGCAGCAGTGCTGAACGCTAAAGTTCTTCAAAATAGACTAGGTGATTGCCCACTTGGCTAGTAAGCTTCGGGGTAGGAATACGGGGTATATTTTCATAATCTATAGCCATTTTTAGGAGGCAACCTAAATTTGTGCTTCATGAAGAGCATGAATCTCTTTAACGGCAGATGGTAAATTTATCAGATTGGCCGAATGTGTTAGCATAGGAGTTTGAGTATTTCTTGATCCCATGTGTTAGGATCATGTGACTTGTCTTATAATAGGCGGTCATGGTAGCATATGGATGCAAGCACACCAGACGTGTCGCTCGCCTTTTGCCAATCCATTGTTTGTTTTGTCCCCAAGAGAAAGGTGAATGATCTGGAGGAAGAATGTAGAGGGGATAACGAGGCTTTTTGGGTTACCTACTTACTACGTCAATGGTTTGGTGATACTAACGTATTTCTACTCTCTATCATATTGTCTTTATTTACCTTATGCAATTCATGAGTTCCAAGTAGTGTCTTTTTCTTAAAATCCCAAACTTTCGCAGAAGCTTTAAAGCCAATATGATTGATTTGTCCTGAACCTACGAATGTTCCTTTCGGAGAAAGAGCCACGGTCGCCACAGTATTGGTGTGACCGCTTAAGAAGTACATCTTTTTAGTCTTCCATTCCTGGATGCAGACTTTGTTGCCCATGGGATATACAATATGCTGGCAGTCAGGATGGACTTTTAGTCCCTTGATAGCGGAACCTGGAACAGTCATTATGTACAAGTACAAAAATGAATCACTAGGTGACGGAATCAGAAAACATAGGATCTGTACCTATTCTATTCTACGGTATGATTGAGTCATGAGTAAGGTAGTATAATAAAACAGTGTAAAGAATTTGTGCTTAAATCGAAATGAGAACATTATTTTTTTGAAGACAGCTAAAAAAAAAGAGATTACTGCGAGCAGGGACTCTTTCCTTATAGAATACCTAGCGTTCCAAGTTTGAGGCTTTTATAGTCATGACTTTTAGTGTGTACCTAGGTAAATAATCTGGCCATAAATACTGTTACTATAAAAAAAACGGTGAGCTAAAATCAACACGTACCTATATATTTCGTCCGTGTGGTGACGAACTAAGAATACAAGTGTCACCACCCCATTATTTGCCACGGGTGTCGTATGAGGCGACTAAGGGAAGTAAGCAATTATCATCCATTGCATGACTGGTGGTAGGGCTAGGTACCAAGTGGGAATACTCACTTGGTATCGGGCCCGAGCGGGTTGGTACCACCATCTCCCGTGTGACCGGCCATGAAGCACATCGTTGCGTTTTGGCTGTAGCAGGAGATAGCCGTTTATTCTTACATTTCATAACTGTGAAATGAAATATTAAGCAGCGGCTTGACAATAATACCGAGAGGTATAGTTGAGTCCATGAGCGACGGTTACTGTTTACCGTCAGATGGGCCGTGGCTCGTCTGCCACTACATGCAATTAAAACAAAAATACATTTGGAACCTGTCATTCTTATATAATAAATTAATAATTGAATATTCATTGTGTTTTCTCATTTTCGTGCCAATCTTTGTTAAATATTCTTGTGATATTAAAATGGAGTGAGGTGATAAAGAGAACCGAATAGTTTCTATAGCTTTACATAAAGGTATGAAGGCATATGCAATTTTGGAATTCTCCATCCGCTTGATATTAGTCGAAAGGTTGTGTTACCTGAAACATCCTCTGATTGTGATAGAGACAAATACTACGTGGACGGCGCCACGTAGTATTTGTACTAAAAAGACGATCGAAGCAGTTAAGGAAAGAATTCGAAGAAATTCTGTCCAAAAGCTAGATCTCATTCATCATCATTTCAGAAAATTAATATAGCACCGGAACCGCGTATTTAAAAAAATTACTTTCAGATGATAAGAGACTGGTCATTATTTAACCGATAATTTAATAATAAATAGGATGTGGTTCAGTTTGTTTTTAACAAACTGAACTGACTGACCGTTATTTAGTCCCGATTTTAAGCTATTGGATTATAATAATAATAACAAATCGTTTATTTCAAGTTGTTTAGTTCACGGTCACTTATAATTCTAAACGTTTTTACGGGATTTATACCATGTAAATTTTTACTTACGAGTTTCCGATATTTCGGCACTGTTGCAAGCGCCATGATCACGGAACAACTGAAGTCCTTGCGGGTGGGAATAGTTTTTATTATTCTGCGGTTAGAAATATCGGTCTACCCGCTTTCTCACTCGTTTATGACACGCAACACTATCTATGGAACCACTACCACTGGTCTCACTCACGTATCGAGCTCGATCACGACACACAACACTCCACACACAACCAGGGTCGACACCGTAAGTGTTGTGTGTCGTGATCGAGCTCGATACGTGAGTGAGACCAGTGGTAGTGGTTCCATAGATAGTGTTGCGTGTCATAAACGAGTGAGAAAGCGGGTAGACCGATATTTCTAACCGCAGAATAATAAAAACTATTCCCACCCGCAAGGACTTCAGTTGTTCCGTGATCATGGCGCTTGCAACAGTGCCGAAATATCGGAAACTCGTAAGTAAAAATTTACATGGTATAAATCCCGTAAAAACGTTTAGAATTGTTTAGTTCACAACTCATAAAAATAATCTTCAAAAAGTAATAAATAATAAGAATAATAACAATACACACAATTAAAACAAAATCTAAATTATTCACAAATTATGTCAATATTTTTACTAATAATATAATTAGAATAAAACGACCGAACTACTACTTAACTAGGGAACATTCGTGACTGGGGCAAACATTCGGTTGAATGTAGGCTTATGCATTGTCCCAAAAGCGGAGAGTCCCACCTATCCACCAATGTGTTCAGAATGGCGTTGGGACTGCCACGCAGGCGCTTCAAGAGAGACGCACAACGCTTTCTTATGATGGCGTGAAAGCCATCAGTGTGCGCCTCACTGAACATTCCTGACGCACTGCAGAAACGTGGCAACCCCATCAGCACCCTAAACCCTTTGTTGTACTGAACGCGCAGCGCGTTATACGCCCTCTGCGTATAATTAACCCACAGGCTGCCAGTGTAAAGTGACTGGCAGTAGGCTTTAAAAAGCGCCACTTTTACCTCCTTAGAACTGCCTCGGTGGTGTAGCGGTAGTGTATGTGACTGCTAATCATGAGGTCTCGGGTTCGATCCCCGGGTCGGGCAATGTTATTGAGCTTTTTCCTAAAAAGAAAAATTCTCAGTAGCAGCCCGGAGTTTGGAAATGTGCCGGGTAGACGTCAATAGGCTCGCCCCCTATTACGTGGGACTTAAACATAGCTGGCGAGTCTTGGGTGTGTAAAATACACCTCTGCCTACCCCTTCGTGAAATACAGGCGTGATGCTGTGTTTTTGTTTTTTTAACTGCGAGCAACCTGCGAGCCACCATGTTACATTGGACGGCTCAGGCCCTGCGCTCTCTCTCAATATCTTCATTGTTCTCAAGGCTTTTTTAATTATGATTTATGGTCAGATTTAGAGAGAATTGCACGCTCTACGCATGATAATTTGAAGTTCTTAAAGCAATTAATAAGACTGGCAGTAAAGTATTTTCTCATGCAGAAAGTGCAGTTTCAATTTATCACTTACAAAACTCAACGTTTAAAGGATCGTCTGTAATGAGCTGCATATTTTTTAATGCTGTTATATTATTATTCTGATATATAAAATTCTCGTGTCACAGTTTTTGTCGCCATTCTCCTCCGAAACGGCTTGACCGATTCTTATGAAATTGTGTGTGTATATTCAGTAGGAGGTCTGAGAATAGGATGTAAACTATTTTCGTACTCCTAAGTGATAAGGGTGGTCCACCCTAAAATTTATTATTTTATTTTTTGGACTAAATTTTTTTATGATTCGGCATATGTTAGTTCTTTTTTTCTACGCTAGAATTTCCCTAAAAATTCTCTAGAAATAATTTATATGGTTAAGCAACGTTTGCCGGGTCAGCTAGTGCTAATAATGCACACAACAGTATGTACTAAATGTTTTATGCAATAGAAAAGAAAGATATTTTCCTTGTAACAATATTTACGACAAGACTAGGTATATTACTATGCCAGTTTCCCCATACTTAATCGTTTACTTATTATCACGCCATCTTCCTTGCGGCAGGCAGAGAGAACAGAGTGCCAAAAGGCTCTATTCTTGCATACATCTCTCGCTTCATCAACATTCATAATTCTCTTCTTTCATGCTCGCCGGTTCCGGAGACTCCTGACTCCAACTTCCTTCAATACATGACCGATTTGGTGGTAGGTAGGTGAGTCTTGCTCGGTATCCCTCTGTACCTACATCCTTCAACTTTTGCATTGTATATCTTCTTAACCAGTCACATTCTTTCCACATGTCCGAACCATCGGAGCATTCCCTTTCGCATCTTTACACCAATACATATGATATTTTATAGAGCATTCCCTTTCGCATCTTTACACCAATACATGTCCGAACCATCGGAGCATTCCCTTTCGCATCTTTACACCAATATATTATTTCATACCTACTCGATCTCTTACGTTGTCGTTACGAATGCGGTCAGTTAGCCTCACTCCACAGATTCTCCGTCGAGATCGTATTGATTTTACTCTCATGCTCCTTTTTAACGGACTTCAAAAAAAGGAGGAGGTTATCAATTCGGATGTTTATATTTTTTTTTATGTATGTTCGGGCATAAGTCCGTCATATGTTGACGGATTTGCGAAATTGTTTTTTTGTTTGAAAGAGGTTTATTCCGAAATGGTCCCATTTAAATTTCATCGAAATCGGTGCAGTATTTTTAAAAAAATCAACAAATATCTAAAAAAATTGTATACATCGCTGATTTTTTCGTTTAGGGAGGCCTCCCCATCATGTACGATCTACTCTAAGCTATTTTATAAAAAAAAACACTATAAAGCACAAAATAATTTTTTTTCAAAAAAAAGAAAACCGCCTTCAAGTGCACCCAGGAACAATTAAACAGACTGATATTTCTTAAAAAATAGTCCTATACTTTAAAAGTCCTAAAATAGTAAACTATAAAAGCACTTCTAACAATAATTGTCTTCAGCCGGATTTATGATCAAGGCGGTCAACTACGCAGGAGATATTATAATTGCACTCTTTGTACCTTCAATCTATCGTCCTATGGAACGGAACATTCCCACAAAGATCAGGCGAAGTGCCAACATGGGATAAAAAAACCCATAGCACTTTTTATTGGCTCGCACACTACTGCTAGGTCACTGAGGCAGTTAGGAAACAAGATACACACTCAATTTCCTAACTGCGAGCTACTATTGAGATCTTCTTGACGAAAAACTTCATAATATTTTGTTATCCTGTCGCAATGACACTGTGTCTTAGGCTATTAGTAGGCAATGGAGCGCACATGGGCAAGAAAGGTTGAAAATCCGTACATTTTTTTTAATGCTAATGGTGGCAGACGAACCACGGCCCACCTGATGGTAAGTGGTAACCGTCGCTCATGGACTCAACTATAGTATTGTCAAGCCGCTGCGCACCATTTAATTTCGCAGATATGTAATGAAAGAATAAACGACTATCTTCTGCTATAGCCAAAACACTGAAGTGCTTCATGACCGGTCACACAGAAAGAGGCAATAGGCTTCACAATGCCTTTTTGTGTTAGTTGATACAATTTCACCACTGATAGGCAGCATGTACCTATACCCACATACAATAAGTAGATACTAAGTGACTCCCATTGCGAGATTTAAACAGATAAGTACCACCGTGTGTGTTTTTAACCAGCGGTCAAGATGAATCGTACTTATGCTTAAAATAGGAAGGGAAGAGAGATCATCGAGCCCATTCTTCTCAGTGCCCTGCTCACCTGTTAAATTTCAAAGTATGTTTATGGACATTTTATATCTATTTCTTTTAGCAATTGATGATAGTATG
Source organism: Leucoma salicis (assembly GCA_948253155.1). Classification (NCBI taxonomy): domain Eukaryota; kingdom Metazoa; phylum Arthropoda; class Insecta; order Lepidoptera; family Erebidae; genus Leucoma; species Leucoma salicis. The sequence goes on from OX411812.1 coordinate 25,753,177, forward strand.
AATTTTAATTGCAAAATTAAACTTACTATATTTGGATGCATGTAATGCTTGCCGCTTGATGGCGTTAGTCGTAAGACAAATGTGATTAAGAATTTGGGATGATCGAAAGGTCAATAGGGTAGCTCAGTGGCTTAGAGCACTTCCCCGGATTGGAAAAGATGCGTGGTTCGATTCCCGCCCTACTAAAAATCTCTTTTTCTTTATTCACAAATAATTTATGTTTAAGGAGCTTAACTGTGGTACAAACATCTAATTGTATGCTTAATTGGTAGGAATGTCTATCTACCGCAGTTTTGGAAAATAAAGATTAGGACGATCGCCCTCTCGATGATCTGATGAATAAAAAGCTCGGGGCATAGGCTGCATGTGAAGGATGTCCAGCAATGGTTTCAATTTGTTATTTTTAAGATTACAATGATAGCAAACAAGCAAAGACTAGCAACACCAGAAGGACTTATTACTTATGTGTTGCCAACCTCACGGAAATGGATAAGATGGGGAGAGAAAGGATAGATGAGGAAGTATTGGCACCTCTACTCTTTTTATAACAGAAAAAAATAAGGAACTCACCATCAAATCCAATAATGGCATAGGATTCTAAGCTTTTGATGTCACCCATATTAGAAAGTCAGTCTTCTATGTTATTGTCTTAATTATTTTGTAATAACAAGTAAAATTATATACAAAAAAGATGTTGACAGCTTATGTCTGATTGTTTGTAGACAGTTGCCTCGCAACGGGAATACCAGGCAAGTACCTACCCCAGGCCTGCTCAAATCGTTGACAGATTGCCGCGGCTACGTCATAATAACGTCACATTTTCCTTGCCGTTTCTTAAATAAAAATAATTTAGGGTAAATAATTTTTGGGTTGTTTCGCATGGTGAGTGACAGCGCCGGAAGCGCAAACCCTATCCTTTCCTTACTATCCATTCCCTTGGAGATGGCGACACGCGAGTAATGACTCTCGTGTTTCTATCGTCTATAGACTACGGTAACCACTTACCATCAGGTGGGCCGTATGCTTGTTTGCCCTCCGCAAAGTATAAAAAAAACAGCAAAGGATTGAACACATCGGTTCTCGGCCGATCACCGAAATTAAGCAACTTCGGGCGCGGTTAGTACTTGGATGGGTGACCGACTGGGAATACCGCGTGACGTCGGCTTTTTGTTAATTTGCTCAATTTTAATGCTATTTTCACTTTCAACTACTCTATAGTCTATTTATGTTTCAAATGACGGGCCAAACGGGGAAAATTAAAATGACGGGCCTCGTGGCGTAGTCGGTAGTGTAACCGACTTCCGTGCACGAGGTCGTGGGTTCGATTCCCACCCAGGACAATTATTTGTGTTTCATCACACACAGATATTTGTACTGCGTCTGGGTATTTTCCGTCTATTATTGCATGTATTTTCAAAAAAAAAAAAGTAGTATATTAGGTATTATATCCGTAATCTGGTACCCATAGCACAAGCGTTAAGCTTAGTTTGGGACCAGAGGACGTTGTGTGAAAATGTCCAGGAATATTTATTATTATTAAATGTATCAATATAAGCAAAATTATATACTTATGTATTCAACTGCTATACTTATTATTTTTAGCATAACGACACACACGCACTCACAGAAACATACATAGGTCCCACCCACACACACACACACTCGCACTCACACACACACACACACACACACACACACACATACACACACACACACACACACAGACAGTGTGAGAGAAAAGGGGGGAGAGAGAGACCCGCCAGACACACACTTGGGGAAAGAAGTGACATTCTATTGAAGCTAAATCAATTAGATAGCTTAAGATGGTAACAGCTACGAATACCTACTCTTCATAATTGCGTTATTAAGGAATAGGAACATATGAATTAATCATTTGCCCAAGAAGACCCAAGCCCAAACATTGGTAAAAAAATATACCTATATAGCGTTCGGGAAGCCAAGGAAGATCCTTGGCTTCCCGAACGCTGCCCAGCCGAGTTGGATTCGTTGATTGACCTCTTTCTCGAAGTTGTGCCTACCTAATTGTCCCAGGTAGACATAGTATTCGACAACTTCGAGAAGCGCACGACTAGGACCGCATCGATGCTGAGACGACATGGACATTAGACATGACTTTCGTCTTGTCCACTAGTCGGGAAACCCTGCTGAGATCATTGAGCATGGTGCCAAGGTCCTACAGCGATAGTGCCATGACTACGATGTCGTCGGTATATCGAAGGTGAGTGATGTATTCGCCATTGATGTTGATGGCGAATCCGGTCCAGTCCAAGAGCTTGAAGAAAATAAATGATATTATTATTATTATCTTCCAGTGCAGTGGTGAAGAGTTTCGAGGATATAACGTCTCCTTGTCTAACTCCTCTCTGCATTTGGATCGGTTTCGTACTCTTGTCCAGAACGCGGACCGACATGGTGGTGTTTCTCTAGAGACAAATGGTAATGAAACTGTTTATGACCTGGGAAATTGAGTCATTGGCCCTACCGACCAACAATATATTTTTTAATACTTCCTGATATTTACGCGAATGTTACCCATTCTGAAATAAAACTACGTTTACGGAATCTACAGCGTTTACTTGATTTTACTACTATCCCGACGTTTCGAATACTTTACAGCATTCATGATCACGGGTGGACTTAGATGATAGACGTCCATTTTTTATTTTTTTTTTATTTTAGGTGGGCAAAAATGTCCTGCCGCACACCCCGCTGCCCGGGGAGACAACGGGGTGAATGGGGCTCTCACCTACTAAAAACCCACCGTGCGCCTCCACCCGCCCTTGCTACGGCAGATCACGGGTACCGCGTCGTTACGACCGCGATCCGCAGGCGGCTGCCCCTTCGGGCACCCTCTCTTGAGCGACGCCTCGCGCAGTTGGGCGTCGCACCTTCGCGGTAGGCTTCCGCGGACGGCAGGGTACTCCCCGACCCCACCGCCCGCAGCCTCGGCTAGGGCGGCATCAGGCGCAAGTAAGCGCGCGCACGCCGCCCCTCGCGCCGGCGGCGAATCGGGTCCGCGAAGGAGGATTCCTCACGGGCCCTCTCCGCCACCTCCTTCCGCGAGATGACAGCCTCGCAGAAGGCGGCGACCGCGGTCCAGGCCCTGTCACTGCCAACCATCGCTCGCGCAACGGCCGGCAGCGACAGGTCCACGCCTATGACTGCAACGAGTTCCCGGCGCTGCACATCCCAGGCCGGGCACGACTCGAGCGTGTGCTGCGCTGAGTCCTCGTCGCAGTCGCAGTGGTGACAGCCTGGGGTCGTCTCCTTCCTTGCGATCGTGTGCAGGTATTTGCCGAAGCAACCATGCCCCGACAAAACCTGCACCAACCGGAAGGTGAGGACCCCGTGCTGCCGCCCTGCCCATTCTTCCAAGATCGGCCGGAGCGCCCCCACGGTCCAGACACCGGCCCGGGGCGTCTCCAGCCGAGACTTCCACTTTAGGACGGTGGCGCGGCGGGGATCTTCCCACCACGATGACATTGCGCTCGGCGAGGGGCGGCTGCCCTCCGCCCGCGCCGTCGACGCCCGCCGATAGACGTCGGCGAGCACCTCCGCCTCCAGATCCCACGGGGAGGTTCCGGCCAACGCGCAGGCTGCATCGGTCGAGACCGTGCGGTACCCGCGTATTGCCCTGACCGCTACGACCCTCTGTGGACGCCACAGAAGGGCCCTATTGCGAGCGGTCAGAGACTCCGCCCACACGGGCGCGCCGTACAGCGCCATCGACCGTACTACCCCCGCGTAGAGTCGTCGACACGCGAGACTCGGTCCGCCCAAATTCGGCATAAGTCGCCCCAGGGCGGACGCCGTGTTGACGAGCCTTGGCGCAAGACGGCGGAAGTGCTCGTCAAAGTGCCACCGTCCATCCAATACCAGGCCCAGATATTTGATGTGGGCCTGGATTGGCCACATCGTTGACCGTTATCGAGGCGCTGGTGGGCGGGCTCCGTCGGCGCCCATGGAAGAGTAGGGCCTCCGACTTTTCAAGGGCCACCCTAAGCCCCAGCGCCTCGATCCGCCTGACCACCTCCGCGGTACCTGAGGTGGCCAGCGTTGCCGCCTCCTCGAGGGTCCTGCCCCGGGCTGTGACGAGCGTATCGTCTGCGTAGCAAATTACGCCCAGCCCGGGGGGGAGCCGGCCACGGAGGACCCAGTCGTAGCCGATGTCCCACAGGAGCGGCCCAAGAACCGAACCCTGCGGGACGCCGCACGACATAGCCCTCCTTACAACGTCCCCTTCCCGGTCCACGAAGAGGACGCTGCGGCCGTCCAGGTAGTCTGCCACCAGCCGCCTTAGGTAGAGGGGCACTCCATGGTACCGGAGTGCCTCCTTGATGCAGCCAAATGGCAGACTATTGAAGGCGTTGGCGACGTCGAGCGACACCACCAACAGCACTTCCCTCGAGGTGACGGCCTCCGCAGCCGCGGCCTTCAGGCGCAGGATGGCGTCGACCGTAGACCGACCCGCCCGATATCCAAACTGGGCGTCGGACAGGTCGGGGCCAACCGCTCCTAGGTGCCGGACGATGCGGGCAGCGACTACCCGCTCGAGGAGTTTGCCCGCCTCGTCCAGCAACACGATGGGCCTGAAGGCCGAGACCGTATTCGGAGGCCGTCCCGGCTTCGGCAGGAGCACGAGCTTCCCCTCCTTCCAGCAGTCAGGGAACCGTCCGGACAGATGATAGACGTCCAAGGCTGATATGTTATTTCAACGGTTTCATCTACCCACAGTATAGGATTTTAAAATTTTTGGTTTATTTATTTTAACCCACCTTATTTTTGTTTTTATTTAGTGCTCAAAAATTCTACCACAAACTACCAATTACTACCAGTAAGAAGACAATCTTGGTTATTAGTTTATATTATTAAATTTTTGATTTTGCCAAAAGCTAAGACTAAGTAGCTACCACCGGGTCGGAACGCGGCCTGACTGAGAAAGATCCGGCCAGAAAACTCAGTAGGCAACAACTGTTATGGATTATTAAATTTTGTACAGAATTACTGAGAGCTAATAAAGTTTAAATTTTTAAATTTTTTAAGAAGGCAAAGACTAATTACTACTGTTGGTTTTATCTACACAATAAGCGCACCACAAGATTGCAAGACACAGTTGGCGATCCAATATAGTAAGTTTAATTTTGCAATTAAAATAAGGCTATCCTTCTAAATAAACAAATGTGAAAATGAGAATAACATGAACACTAGTGCTTTTAATAACATTGAGTGCCAGCTCCCACACTAGGCAAGTGCCTGTACCTGTATTGTATTTATTTTATTAAAATACAATACTACTTACTAAAACAAATTTGTGAAATCTGAAACTCTACCTCATGAACTATGGCAGCAAGTACCTCAGCTTGATACCTTTTTGTTCTAGTACATACATCACCTTCTATTTCATGTCCCACCAGACAAACTTGTTTAAGACCACAAGGACAACTAATTAAACAATAAATTAATAGGATATATAATTTCAGAAAATATTTATTTTGAAAAATTAAAAAAAAAAACAACTTGTTAGTCATACACAATAAATTTAATATTCCTCTCGAGCGTGGCATGTTGTCATAAAATCACAATAATAAAAATAGTCATTAATATTATTAGATAATTTTCATCAGGCAAGTTTCCGAATATGACACCTTCTTCTTATACCATCCACCTTTGAATCAATTTGCTCTTTAGCCAATTCACTTTGATTTTTGACTTCATTAATCATATACTGTTTTATTACTGAAAGGCACTCGGACAGCTGAAACAATTATTCTATATTAATTTTATTGTTATACTTGTTTTACTTAGTTAACTTTGTGGTTGCTTATAAATTTGATATCTTGATTGTTCCAGCAAAACATCAGATACAAGCGTAAGTGTTTCATAATACTTCTAGTGATGTTAAGGCAGATAATAAATGCAATTAATATGGTGCCTTAACTCTCCAGAATGTTCACTTACAGCTTCACCAGTATAAACATAATTAAGTCATTTTATACTTTTTGAAGATCGTAGGTCCATGAGAGGCGGTTGCCACTTACCATCAGATGGGCCACGGCCTGCAAAATTTCCAAGAGGAATTTCTTTTACAAGAAACAAATATAAAGTGTTCTTACGAGTAGTTCATCTTCTTTCTTTCCTAGTTGTACAAAGGCGCATTTAGCTGCATGACTCTTGTGCTCGGCCCACGGATCATCGTTAGCTTCCCACCCATCTAATTCCTTGCCACATAAAAAGCATTTAGCCGCATCAGCATCGTCCGAGCCAGTCGCAACAGAATAAAACCCAGCTTCTGCCATGTTGCGTACATTACACTTATTTTTATCCGTAAAAGGCCAATTTTTGAACGTCTTAACTCTTTCTTCCGCTAAGAATAGTAGATGTTGTTTGATTGGATTTATCATTTTCAAGAGAACGTTACAAGATTATTGTAACCAATATTATGAAAATTATAAAATTGCTAAAAACTTCAAATGCAAAGGCAATCCCAAATCTTTATGAATAAAATAATTATTGTAAATCAAAGAAAAGATGCAAGAAGCAAATTAGCAAATATTTGAAAATAGTTCAACGTTCATTCAACCAGGGTTGCCAACTCGGTACTACGGTTTGGTGCTAAATGTCATTTGAAAAAGTGCTAGATTTCTATAGAAATTAAAAAAATTGTGCTAAATTTGTAGGACCATCAAGTAAATAATAAAATCACATAATTAGACAGTTTATTCATTCCTTAACGCTTATGATAATTATTTTAAAACTATATCCAGTCATCTTCATTGTCATCTGTCTCTGATGCTCCATTTTCTTCTCTTTGAGTTACGGCAGTTTAAGCGGTTGCTCAATTGAATATAAGTATAGCCGACTTTTTCAATTTAAGAATATAGTAAAGTACTTGCATCGATCTTATAAGAGGCTACCGTTACAATCGATACGAAATATTGATTTTTTGTCATAGAACGGAAACCCGAAAAACGGAAAAGCGGTAATACATTTGGACCGTGCTGTGCAGAAATGAGCTAACCCACATAAAACTTATGCTGATTTGAACCACTTCTGCATTATTTTTTCAGTATTTATCGTAATCATGGGTTGGTATACCCTATCATTAAAAGAAATTTATTGTTGGCAGAATAAAACGAGTCTTCGAAACATAATACGTCCTCTAGTCTCAAACTAAACTTAATGCTAGTGCTATGGATGCTAGATTACGGACATAATACATATAATACCTACACTTTTTTTTTGTAAATACGTACATATAGTACAAGATATAAAACACCCAGACGCAGTACAAATAACTGTGTTCATCACACAAAATATTTGTCCTGAGTGGGAATCGAACCCACGACCTCGTACATGGAAGTCGGTTACCCTACCGACTGTGCCACGAGGCCCGCTAGTAAATAGAGATTATTTTCAATTGCTTGGTATTAAAACATTATTTTGTCCAGTTTGTGGGTTGAATCATATCTGCACAACACGGTAATTCCAAAAACTAATTACAATGTGTCACGTCCGAACCTTAAAAATTTCGAAAATATTAAATTTAAAATAACACGCTTTTGCAAGATTTGAACCTCTATGGGGATATAAAATCGGTAGGTAATGAATAGAATCAGACTGTGGGACTATTACTTTATAATTTTCTAACACATATTAGTAAACAAAACAGAAAGATATCCGGAACGAAGTATCTATTAATTGCTCGTATTTACAAGTATCAAAATCCCTAAACTCAAATTGTATCAACAGATTGAATATGAAATCAAGCCGTAAGTAGTAGCTTTTTCTTTGCCTTATTTTATGGGAGATCCCTAAGACATCGTTTCAACTACCAATAGAATTCCCTTCGGGGTTATGTTGGCTCATTGCTCCGTGTTATTCAAAAAATTTACCAATAGAAATGCGCAATAATGGATAATACGAATTTGTAATAATTGTAATTGGTCAGTATCGGATATTCATTCTCTAAACCCAATTCTGCCAAAGTTTATACTTTAAGCTACGATACGAAGTTAAAACGTTTGGTTACTACTCGTGTAATTGCGTAAATCTGCATTTTTCTATTTAGTGCTAGGTGCTAAATGTCAGGATTCAGTGCTAGGCTCACGAAAATAGTGCTAGATCTAGCACTGAAAGTGCTAAGTTGGCAACCTTACATTCAACCGTCCCAAAAGTACTCTGTGCTGTTTTTGATGTGAAACATCTAATGCGGAGGGAGGGTAAAATCGGCTGTTAGCGTGGCGACGCTTATATTTTACTTGTCCCGTTCAAATTTTGCAAGTTAAATTTGACACACTTCCCGGTTTCCAATTGAGCTGAAATTTGACACACATGTGTATATCGCGTGACAATTCAATATTATGATGACATGGAGCTGATCTGATGATGGAGCTGGAAGGTGGACATAGGAACTATATGAACTATATAATGAACGACGCAACCCCATCGAGTTTGGGCTCGTATGATTCGTCATGCCGAGTACTTTGCGTCTAGATGGTATCTAGGGTCTGATGATGGAGCTGGAAGGTGACCGCTGTAATGAAACGACGCAACCCCATCGAGTTTGGAATCATTTTTTGATTCGTCTTGACGAGTACTTTGTCTTTAGATGGTATTCAGGGTCTGATGATGGAGCTAGAAGGAGGCCATAAGAACTCCGTTATAAAACAACATAACTACATCGAGTTTGCGCTTGTATGATTTGTCTTGACGAGTACTTTGTCTCTAGATAGGTATCCAAAGTCTGACGACGGAGCTGGAAGGTGGCCACAGTAACTCTGTAATGAAACGACGCAACCCTATCGATTTTGTACTCGTTTGATTCGTCTTGAGGATTACTTAAACAAGTTATAATCATTTTATTTCTACAAAATAACTTCGATGGTTTCACATCTGCTAGACGTCCCGCGACGTCTATTTTTTTTATTAATTTGTTTAAGGCATTGGCAGAACCATCATCCTAACAGTAACAAACACCTGCACAAAGTTAGCACTCCATCGAAGGATTTTTGAAATCAAAATGACCTTAATCGATAGGTCTACGTTAGGTCTGTATAGGTCCACCAAAATTTTTGTTAGGTCACCTATAGTTTTTTAATAAATATATTTTTAATTTTGCAAAAAAAAAAATGGCATCTTAGCATCTCATTTAAACGGAAACTGATTAATAAAATCACCTCCCAATGTAAAAAAATATATTTAATAAAGTTACACGTCCGTCACCGGCTTATATATGTGTACCAAATTTCAATTCAATCGGTCCAGTACTTTCGTAACCTAACAAAAATTTTGGTGGGCCTCATAGACGTATAAAGGAACGGACAGCGCCTCGCTAAGACAAAATTTAAGATACGTAATGGCGGCGGCTACCTATGTGTGAATGAATTTAGGGTTGCCATATTAGCCAAATTTACCTTTTTTATTATACATATTAAAAAAAAACAGGATGGCAGATAAATTTATTGGAAATGTATATGAAATATACCGTACTATTTGAAAAGGTTAATAGTGCAAAAAAACACAATTTTTACTGTATTTATTTAAAACTTAAAATAAATCATCGGTAGATAATGGTTAATAAAGGATAACATAATTATGTCGATAAAACGGGATTAACTTGCATGTTTGTCGGGACTACAGTGGCCCAGGTGTCTTTACTGCTTTGACAGTTAATGTGTTTCCGAGGAATCCGATGAAGTTGTAATCGGTAGAGTTATTGTTCTAGAGCAGATGGGGTTAACATAATTCTAGGAAACTATTGCTCTTTTTTGAGGTGAACTGAATACACAAAGCTTACTGTTTTAAACAGTTTTATGTTATCTATATGGGCCGCTACAGTTTCTAATTGTAAGCAGATATATTATTATTAAAATAGAATATTTTGAAGAGTGGCTAGAGGTAATTTTGATGATTTTGTTTTGGTATTAGATAACGCTTTTTACCACTCCCATGAGATAAAACTGCCACTACAGGGTGGCGTAAGGCCCAGTTCAAAAGTGGCTAAGCTCAAAGAATGTAAACAATTAATAAATGAATACACTGATTAAAGCAGAATTACTGTAAATCATTACAAAAGAAAAGACTTATTATCAAAAAATGTAGTTGAGGAGTTCACTGTTGAGTATGGTGTCAACATTTCAAAAGACTTCCTTAGCACTGTAAATCAAATCCCATATAACTAGTATGGGCACAGGTAAAGGGGCGTGTCGCAAGAAATAACAAATGTCTTAAAATGGCTGAAATTAAAGAATTATTTACTGAGGGCTAAAGTTGTTGACACTGCAATGGTAGTTGAGATATGTCGAGTATGTTATGTGACGACATACGTCGCGCCAGCGAAGCCCTCCTACGCATACACCGCCCGGACCTCAAACCTCACTCCGCACGGCCATTTATATACCGTGGTGTGCCCGCTGCCGCCCTCTCTTACTACGCACCGGTCACCGACACTTAAGTTGAGTAGCCATACATCGTACCGCTACTTCACCTCATCTTGTGCCTAGAACCTACACCTTGAGATTTTAGTGTATATATTGTTAATAACTAGTGGTTCCTATAATATACGCTGTTAGTTATATTGTTCTGTTGTAGTTTTCTTCTCAATCTACACCTGTAAAGCGACCGCATGGTCATTACCTAGATGTGTTAGGTTTCTACCACCAGCTAGGTAGGCAAGATGCGACAGTTATTATACTTAAAGTAACGAAATAAATTATAAGTTTTTTTTATAAAGCTATTTAAAATAATAAGCTTTGTATATTCCGTTCACCTCAAAAAAGAGCAATAGTTTCCTAGAATTATGTTAACCCCATCTGCTCTAGAACAATAACTCTACCGATTACAACTTCATCGGATTCCTCGGAAACACATTAACTGTCAAAGCAGTAAAGACACCTGGGCCACTGTAGTCCCGACAAACATGCAAGTTAATCCCGTTTTATCGACATAATTATGTTATCCTTTATTACCCATTATCTGCCGATGATTTATTTTAAGTTTTAAATAAATACAGTAAAATTGTGTTTTTTGCACTACTAACCTTTTCAAATAGTACGGTATATTTCATATACATTTCCAATAAATTTATCTGCCAACCTGTTTTTTTTAATATGTGTAATAAAAAGGGTAAATTTGGCTAACATGGCAACCCTAAATTCATTCACACATAGATAGCCGCCGCCATTACGTATCTTCAATTTTGTCTTAGCGAGGCGCTGTCCGTTCCTTTTATACGTCCATGACTATGGTATAGCACTTTCATAGTGACTTTCCATGCGTGGCGTAATTTCTGCAAAAATATCGATTGTTTGCCGGTAAATAGGTACTTACGTTGGGAATTAATCAATTGTATGTTCAATATTCTGATAAATAGCCTTTCTTTTTTGTTAAGGCGGGAAAAATGTTCCTAATCGCACACCCCGTCGTTCGGGGCAACGAACAGGGTAGTGTGGGGCCCTCACCCGCTAAAGAAACCCACCGTGTGCTATCTCTCCGCCTTTATTGGCGGGCCACCGGAACCATATTACATTCCTTCAGTGGGCCGCCGGCGGCTTACCCTTTCGGGTACCCTCAACTGAGCGACGCATCCACACCCGGAGCTCGCGGAGTCGCACCTTCGCGGGGGGCCTTACAGGTGCCGGACGTTCCTCGGTCCATGCACCCGCAGCCTCAGCTAGGGCGTCATTAGGCGCAAATATTCACGCCGGCGCCGCCCCAGCCGCTGGCGGCGGTTCAGGTCTGAGGAAGGATCAGCCTCCCTGGCACTCTCCGCCACTTCCTTCCGCGAGATGATCTCCTCATAGAAGGCAGCAACTGCGGCCTAATTCCTGTCACTGCCAAGCATCGCTCTGACGACGCTCGGCACGGAGTACAAGTATTTAGGGTGTTTAGTATTAACCACTCCAAACAGTAGTGTGGCAAGGTGAAGCTCTCGTCTAGCTTTCATCTTTAAGAGATTTGCATCATTGAGAAAAGGCGTGACGTGGTTACGACGCGGTATGCTAAAACAAAACCTTACGCATGCGTTTTGTACGCGCTGTATCAGTTTTTCAGTCCGCGAATATACTGGGTATGATGCAAACGCTCCCGAAAAAAAAGACAGATGGTAGTACTAATGCTACCTATGCTTATAGGACTAAAAAAAAATCGATACTGATGAAAAAAAAAAAATTCTTTATACAACGTTTTATTAGCATTATTTATGCTCCATCATGTTAGTACAGCTAAATGAAACGATAATTTCGCAATAAAAAATAATCACTTTATTAAAAAAAACCATGCAGCAATATACTACACTCACTCTACCCGTCCCTTTCACAGACGCACGCCGCTGTCCAGCTGGCTCGTCGCCTTGCAATGTAGGTACTCATTGTAAACAGAAATTTATCCACTAATTTACAGGCGTCTTAAGAATTAGAGGCGGGAATCATAATCAAACTTGCACGTAATTTTCAATTTTTCTTACGAACGTGTTTTCAAATTCAAAATAATGGGCCGATTAAAAACGGAAAGTCTATTAAAATAAAGTAGGTATGAATAAAGAATTATTTTTTTTAGAAATTACAATGAAATACATGAGTAGGTACCCAATTACGTACCTACATTGATTGATTTAAATATCATTTATTTAGTAACGAGTTTTACGTCATATTAACAAATGATAACTAGGTAGGTATGTAACTACTAAATTCCATATAAGACGATTAGTGAGTAGGGATAACTAAATTTATTAAATAAAAGTTGCGTATATCGTAACGGTTTATTGGTCTGTGGAAAGGATAAAAGAGGCTACCGCCCTTAGACGAAGAATAATATAGACTCGCTACTATTTTGACATTAAGGATGAAGAAAAAGATGCACATACTAGGTTTTACCAAGAGTGAGAGAGACACAGGTATAAGTATATTTATCCTTTTCGCGTATGCGTCAGTTGTATTTGAACCCAATGAACTGGGTCCAAACAATAAGGTGGCCAACCGTCCCCATCATCAGTATGTAAGCTTATTTTTGTATTGACGAAAAAAAACCTTTATTAATCACGTTATATACGCTAATATTACTTGTTCTAATACATTTTAAGCAAAATATAAGCATAACTGCAATTTCTTTTGTCCTGTCATTCTTTTATCCGGCTAAAACAGGTAGTACATTTTTAGTCAACAAAGTTATAATCATAATTATCTTTTAAAATTATTCCGGTTATCATTTGTTATCTCGACACTGCATACGCTGATAGTTTGTCTATAATATCCTTCGTCTAAGCTACAATACAAAGTACACAAAGTGCAAGCTTTAGTACCCGGTGATCACGACCGCCGGCGAGTTGTCTGCCGTTGGTTATTAGACCAGCAACGACGTGTGCCTGGTTTGTGCATTGAGCAGGTAATCTGGACGGACGAGTCAACGTTCACCAGAAACGGGCTGTGGAATCGAAGAAATACACACGTGTATTCCGAGGTCAACCCACACGCAGTTCGACAAACTGGACACCAAACCCGATGGTCGGTAAACGTATAGGCAGGGTTATTTAAGGATCGCATACTAGGACCAGTGTTTCTACCACAGCGACTTGACGGACAGCGATACCTTAATTTTATCAATTAACAGTTGGTGGTCATTTTAGACGACCTATCGTTGGCTGAATATCGGCGCACATGGTTCCAGCATGATGGTGCACCTACTCATGTCGTGAGGATTTTCTGTGAGCGCCTCAGCGAACTATTTGATGATCGCTGGATCGGCAGACTAGGACCACACGCTTGGCCACCTCGTTCACCTGATTTGACCCCGTTAGACTTTTTTTTGTGGGGGTATGTGAAAGAAAGGGTATTTAATCGTGAATGTGATAGTGTTAACGAAATGCGCCAAAAGATCGTGGAAGTATTCAACAAACTACGTGCGGACTGTGTCGAAGACCCCACGATGATGCACCGCCTGCATGAGGAGAGGCAACGCCGAGCCCAAATCTGCCATGAAATGAATGGGGCACAATTTGAACCGCATATCATAAGGCCATGGAGGGTTTAGATCTTGCTACTGAACTCATCTGAATAGGTACCCACATATCTGAATACATCAGAATAATAAACTTACCTACACGATGGATTAAGAAGCATGACCATCCTTGTTAAAATTTAATTTAAAGTAAATTTTTCAATAGCGGGGAATCGAACCTGTTGCCCACTTGGTTTATTCAACCAGTGAATTCTAATGAAAGTGGCTAGATAGAGACTAGTACAATGGCAAAATTGTAGGTTAAGTAGGTGTTAGGTATTTTAAGTGTTGTAAATAGGTATTGGTGCGATGTGCGATCGCTAGCTCCGGGCTGCGTGCCGCGTCCGTCACTCGCGCGGTTATTGACCTGAGCTATTGAGTATTACTACTCTTGAGTTCATTGCGGGATTTCATAACGTGAAGTGATGAATTTTTTTTTTCACGTTTTTTTTTTGTTCCTATAAGCATAGGTAGCATTAGTACTACCATTTGTCTTTTTTTTCGGGAGCGTTTGAATAATACGGTGTATACATGGCCCATAGACTATGTCGAAGTAATTAAATTTAGACAGTACAAGGCTGTCTACTATTAGACGTGTTATTACATTTTATCATCACTACAGCTTTGTTTACAAATGTGCATGCATACTCTTTTCGTTTACATATTGTTTGATATTTAGACTCTGGCTGTTATGTGGAAGCTACGTAACTAAAGCGCTATTTTGAAGCGATTTTAAGAAAATACTCTTCCTACTATCCTTCCTCTGCGCCTCCTACTCCTTTTCTTGGAAATGGTGACGCGCGAGCGATGACTCTGGTGTTGCTAGCGTTTGTAGGCCACGGTAACCACTTACCAAATGGCGCGGATAAATGGACGCGTAGCTTTAGACAAATATAGACTTGCTAATTAGACAGAGAATATTATAGACAAGCTATCAGCATATGCTTTAGATAAAGTCTAAGGCGTATGCAGTGTTGAGATAGCAATAGTTTGACATATGATAACCGGAATAATTTTAAAAGATAACTATAATTATAACTTTGATTACTAAAAATGTACCACCTGTTTTAGCTGGATACAAGAATTACAGGACAAATGAAATTGCAGTTATGCTTATATTTTGCTTAAAATGTATTAGAACATGTAACATTCGCGTATATAACGTGATTAATGAAGGTTTTTTTATGTCAATACAAAAGCAAGCTTGCATACCGATGATGGGGACGGTTGGCCACCTTGTTGTTGGGACCCAGTTCATTGAGTCCAAATACAAATAATGCATACGCGAAAAGGATAAAATCTTAGACTAAGAATATACTGACTAGATAGATAGACTGGCTACTATTTTGACACTAAGGATGAAGAAAAGGATGCACATATTAGTTTGTAGCAAAAGTGAGCGAGACACATATACAAGTTTTTCATCCTTATCGCGTATGCGGTATGTTTATTTGGACCCAATTCAACTGGCTCCAAATATTAAGGTGGCCAACCGACTCGTATTCTGCAGGACCGTGCTGAAATGCCATATTTAAACCCGCTTTCTATAAATTAGTTAATTATTATTGTAAAACATTAAATCCCACATGCCTATTTTGCTACTCGATTTTAGCGCTTAAAGTTTCCAGAATAAAGTAGAAATTAAATACTATGAATGGTCAACAATGAAATGAATACATTTTAGATCTATATTTTTTAGAAATTGACATGCTCCGCTACTTTTTAAATTATATTATTTGTGAATAAGGAAAAAGAAATTTCTAGTAGGAGCGGGTGATTGGAAAAGACGCGGGTTCGATGCCCGCTCCTACTAGAAATCTCTTTTTCCTTATTCACAAATAATTTATACTTAATAACAAATTTATTGTTTCTCGAAACTTTCTCCTTTGAACACTTTTTTTCATACGATTAAACCAATTTTGAAAATTATCAGGCCGTATAAGATTTAGCTTTATTGTAGTTCAAGATGATACGACGTTTACAGTTATTTTTAAGGATATCGTCAATAACTTTCAGCATTTTTGATCTGTATTTTTAGCATTTGACATACTCCCGATGTTTCGCTACTTTTCAAAGTACAAATTATTTGTGAATAAGAAAAAAGAGATTTTTAGTACGAGCGGGAACTTTCGGCAAATAAATGGTACGACCGTTACTATACTCGTAACTATTCCTGGTACCTATCACTATTCATGGCAGAATGATTCCAAAGCAACAGTAGCCACGTCTCCAGTTTTATTAAAATAGGAACTTGTTATCCGCTCGCAGGTACTTTGCAGCGTGCCATTTTGTTACGTTTTGGCTCATCTTGAAGGTTCGCTCAATAGCTGCTATCTTTTTGGGATCGTAGCAATAAATCCATGTTTTGTCAGCTATAACTATGTATACCAAACGCCAAATATGGCTCCTGTTTATTAAATCTAGCAAGCATGGCACCAAGTGTCGCGGTCCGTTTTTTGGGCATCAGTCAAATTGTATGGGCTCCACCGAGAACACACTTTTTCACACCCAACTGTTTGTGTAAGATGCATATATTTGACTCATGCATATGCCTAAAGATGTCTAAAACTCAAGGTAGGTCACATGACAAAACTCAATCTATCAGAATAATTAACAAAAAGTCCGGCACACAATTTTTGAAAGTTGGTCGCCTTAACTGTCATAATAGGCAGAATTTAAACAATAGATGTTTTGTAACATCTTGAATTAAAAATCGTTTAAGTTTAGTGATTTAGTGATAATTTTTGGAGAAAGTAAACTAGAGTAGAGATAAGAACATTAAACATGGGTCGCTGTTGCATATTAGGTTGCAAAAATCGACCAGGGGGGTTAGGCAGAATGTCATATTTCACGTGTCGACCGTATCGAGATCACTGTGATTGGTTGAGAAACCGACGCGTGATGTCACAATAATCCGTTGGCCAATCACGGTTATCGTACAAGCGAGACGATACGATGGACATGTGAGATATGAGATTCTGCCTAACCCCCCAGAACAAAATATTAAGAACATCACATTTCATCGGTAAGTAAGCTTGTTTTTGCATTAGTGTTTCAAAAAACGTTAATTAATCACATTTTAACACGTTCTAATACATTTTAAGCAAAATCTAAACATTATTTTGCAGTTACTTTTGTAGTATCCGGCTAAAATAGGTAGTGCATTTATAGTGTACAAAGCACAGAATAGTTAGAGATACTACGGTACAAAGTTTTAATGGTAGTTGTCTTCTGAAATTATACCGGTTATGATCTGTTAGGGATGCCAGTCTGTAGCTGACAGGTTTCCCATGAATCTCTCGCAACACTACAACACACTTAATTTTAACAGTTAGGTACATATTTTATTGCAGTATTCCCAAGAAAAAAAAACATTCTGTCTATTACACATTTATCAATTTTACATATTGTCATTAAGTCTATGGATTGTACTTACTGGACGGAAAAATTGGCAACCACCTTTGGATGCTCAAATATGTTCTAAACATTTCGAATCAAGCTGCTTTCGCAAGGCAAAAAATTTCACGTATTTGAATCCAGATTCCCACTTCCCATTCTGTTTATACCCGTAAGTACTTCACCCAATGAAATTATTTAGTTAATTGCACATTCATGTTAATAGATAAGCACGATCTTATTTTTTTGATTATATATTTCAAAATTATAACAAATTGTCGTAACACCTATTGCTATGTTTGCAATGATGAATTTCTAATCCTCTGTATCTCTCATTTAACCTTTTTTTGATATTCTTATAAATTTATTATATGAAATTACAAATAAGTTATATTTTCAACGTAACTTTTTAGCCGCCAGGAGCAGATAACTCCGTCACTATGGAGGTATCTGGGATGGTATCTGGATATGGGAATGACTAACAAATCGAGGTAAGTAGATTTTTTAATTATTCTTTAGTATTACCATAACTATCTTTTCGTAACGCTGTTTTATTGGGACTGATAACATCTCGTTTAACTGGACCTGGATCTTTTTTATTCTTTACGCTGTTTTTAAATTATGACTGCTTGAGAGCTGATTGATATTATTCTTCTCGTTTTGATTAAAATGCTTCTCATAATTTTCCTTTTTAGCCACCAGAAGAAAAGAACTCTATCACGATTGAGCAACCTATTACTAGCAAAATGGTTTTGAGTGAATTACAAAATAGTTCGGGAAGCTAAGCAATATGCTCTCGTAGAATATTCCTCAGTATCTGAAAATAAAGGCTTATAACCAGTGTGTGTTACCAGTGATGACATGTGCTACAGCTACATGGTCTCTGAATGTTGGCCTTGCATCAAGGCTCAAAGTTACTTAAAGTGCCATGAAGCGTATAGTCCACTCCTACGCAATATTTTTCCAAGTAATTAAATTCGTAATACGGAGATCCGGATACGGAGTAGAAGAACAGGAGTGACTGACATAGCCCGACGGGTTGGCATGCTATAATTGCAATATGCAGACCAATCGTTGGATGGAAAAAAGATTCTCGAGTGATGGTTCGCGTATCGGACAGCGCAGCGCAGGACGGATTAGAGCAGATAGACCGACGATCTGGTCAAAGCCGCAGGGAGCCGTTGGATGCAGTCAGTACAGAACCGGTAGTAATTTTGCTAGTATAATATAAAATGGGCTTTTTTTACTCGAAATTATTAATTGTTAGTAAGATACACTCGCAAAACACGTTTTCTAGCTAAATTTCTATTACTTTGAATTGTTTCGGTGTTGCCTTATTGCGAAATTATCATTTTAGGTTTTCCTCTAATTCAGATGCGAGATCGAAATGGGGGGATGCTACGGGAAAACGAGACAACCCACGAAATACCCAAAATATGCTTCACGATATTTTGTTGATATTTCATTATATATAATAAGAAAATAGTAACGTTGGGGACAGAATCATTGCCAGTGAATATATTCATGTAAGTATAGCTTTTAAAGTCTTTGTACTTCAACTTTGTAAGTAAATCTCAATTCTAGATTATGACTACCGCTGTAGTCATAATCTAGAATTCAGAGAAACTAATTTGCTCTCTCTTGTGACACTTGTCTGGGATTTAAGGGTTTCAAAATAAAACCCAGGAGTAAAACAAAATTCAATAAGATATATTCACACCCTAAATGGTAGGTGGCAACACAAATTTATGAAGTCGTGGTATTCGTCCTATAGCTAACTTCACCACTTATAGTACTCTCTCTCCCGTGGGACCGGCCATGAAGCACATCGTTGCGTTTTGGTCGTAGCAGGAGATAGCCGTTTATTCTTTCATTATATATCGGTGAAATGAAATGGCGAGCAGTGGCTTGACAATACTCTCAGTATAGTTGAGTCCATGAGCGACGGTTGACGTTTACCATCAGATGGGCCGCGGCTCGTCTGCCACTAAATGCAATAAAAAAAAAGTTCTTATTCAATTAATTAAATCAGCGCTGGAAGAATGATAATTCTTTACTTATTTGACCCAGAAAAGAAAGAAAAGATAATTTAATTGTATTCTTGTGTACTATTATTTTATTAAATATAACTTATTATTATTTACCAGATGAGATATCGAACAGAACGGCAATATATGGAGAAGCAATACTTATCTTGCATCAAGACTCAAAGTCTTGGTGTTTCTCTACGTGATCGAATTCTTATAACGGATACGGAGGTAGAACGTGAATATCCGGCATAGCCCGCCGAGTTTGCATGCTGAAGTGGCAATGGGACATATCGCTCGACGAACTGACAACCGTTGGGGAAAAAGCTTCTCGAGTGGCGACCACTTATGGGACAGAGCAGCCTCTCCTCCCACCTCCCACCAGATGGACCAAATATATGGTCAAAGCGGCAGGGAGCCGTTGGATGCAGTCAGCACAAGCCCGCTAGTTCTGGTATGCTCTTTGGGGAGGCCAATGTCCAACAGTGGACGTTTAAAGACTGATGGTTGGATGAATAGAAGGGGTAGCAGATTTACTTTTAAATAATCATTTTGATAAACGTTGCGATTTTCAATAAAATATTTGTTACAAAAAGTTTCTTTAGAAGAGGTTATTTACGACCTAGTTACAGACCTCATTCTAACTATCGTTTAATTTGCCCAAATATGGTTAAATATTTGTCAACCTGGCAACATTTAAAAAAAATATTGCTGTTGCTCCGTCTAGTAGTTCTTAGTCTGAGGTTCTAACATACCAATATCCCTTTACTTCTTGTCATATTTGTCAATTTGTTAACTTTCTTATTAAAATATAAAAGTTACTCTATGGTCAACTCAAATCGAGAAGTACACACACACAGATACACTTATTAGTCTGTGGAGAAGTATTTCTACTTTGTACGAGTGAAAAGTGTGGTTGGTAGGATACTTTCGGGTTGATTAAATTTTAAGATTGCCTTTTGTTTCAAATGAATTGAATCCGATTAACAGACAAACTATTTAATTATACATTTGCTTCATACATATTATGAGGGAACAAAAAGTATTTAATTTCTTCTAAAATAATCGGTTTCAAAACTAACAAAAGCTGTTCAACATCTTCGAACCTTAAAACTAAGTATTTCGTTAATTACTGACGTTCATTTGTAAGAGCTTGGTGTTTGTGATATTGCGTGAGTTCTGCGATGGTCCGAGCCGTTTTCTAGCATCGTCCAGTCTTTAAAGTATTTTGGTAAGTACCTAATTAAGTTTAGTGTGAAAATTTATATGTATCTAGGTACTTCATCACAAATTTTAAAATTAGTCAATAGTCAATTCAACTACTATTAGTTCTTATGTCTATATATTTTTTCAATTTGAAAGGACTTTTAGTGAAAATCATGACAATTTTTACTATCTTCTAATGTTTTATGTTAAAATGGTATTTTAATAAATCAGAGTATAATTATAAGCTAGCTGCCGCAATTATATTGCTTTATAACAAGTGAATATCATTTTGTTTCACACCATGTGCTTCAAAAGCAAGCAAGGCCATGCTTTTGGAAAGGCAATCAGTTCAGTAGTCTGACCAGTCTAAACCATATTAGTTATGAAATAAGCACTAAAAATTACCAGGTTTGATTTGGTGGAGTTGGAGAGTAATGAAATAAGCACTAACCATGACCAGGTTTTTTTGGGTTTTTTTTTTGGTGGAGTTGGCTTACTTATCTTCTATGTCCAGTACTGTCTGTGCACATTATATTTTTACTGCCTTTATTTTTCTATTTTTTTTGTATTGTTTCCTTGTTTCTGTGTTTTGTTTTGGTTTATGTTTCAAGTACTTATTACATATTTTTTGTTGACTCATGTCATATTTCACCTTTTTTCTAGCTGTACTAGGATTTTAAATTTCTTATGAATTCTATTTTTAATTTTATAATTAGTAAGTAACCTCTTTTGTCTGTTTTACTACATCCATCTGATGCAAAAACTACAAATAAAAGAATAAAAAGTCTATGTTTCTATAAACTGTAGAGAAAAATCTTTTTTTTAATTTTAGCTCCTCCTTAGATCAGTGTGAAACAATGGCAGGTACTCCTACTGTTTTTTTGTATGGTGCTATACACATACTAAACACAAAGCGAAAAATGTAAAATCGAAAATAACAGTAGTATCCTGCTTGTGACTGTTATTTTCGATTTCACATTTTTCACTTTGTGTTTAATGAAACTAGTTTAGTTAAAAAACATGCTCCAAGGAACTTTTATCCTGCTGCCACTCGTCAAAGTAGGTTGAACTAATAAAATTATTTTATTTCATAACTATGTATAATTAGATACATTTTGCCGTTTATCAACAACATTTAGACTATGGTATTCGATTTTACTTTTTTTCCCTAGAGAAGCTTATCAAAACTTATTGACAGTCTCAGAACCACAACGTGCAATATTCAGCAAAACTCCGAACACAAATTCGACATGTGTTTCGCCTCCACACGCGTTAATAACCGGTCTTACCATCCGCATTAGATTTTTCACATCAAAAATGTGAAAATCAAAATTCTTAATCATGCATTAAAACTACAAGAAGTATTAATTGTAGTTTTAATCTATTTTGTCATTGCTAATTTTACCTATTATATGTTTTCGCGTTCCATCTGGGATGACGTTGCTTGGTTATGGCATTATTATAAAAAATAACGCGTCACGTTGTTTGTGCGCAATGAAATTCTAAATTAAAGAAACCATTTAAATGAAATTTGGCAGTGTGCCAAATTTCATTTTGTCCAACTTGAGAGATTGAAGAGTTTTTATCCCAATTATTTTCTTTTTTATTTTAATATTAACGAACCAGTTAAGTATGTATGTCTGATAGTAATGTATACTTTGATTATATACCTGTCTATACATATATATGTACATATATATACCTACATATTATATAATTCTTTGAAGCTATTGTTTATCTATCTATATAAAAGAACAACAACTGACTGACATCACGCACAGCTCAATCTCTTGGAGCCAGGCTCGTGAAAATTTGCATATGGGTTTCTTTGAGACTGTAGGTGATCACTAAGAAAGGATTTTACGCTAAAATTATTACCCTAAGTAATTAATTAGGTTTGACTGCGCGGTTCTAACGGCGTTTACTAATAATTCTACTGAATGAAATAGACTAAACTTTCGTGGTCACGAAATTCGATTAAAAAATCATATTCAAACATGAACTTCGAAATAATAGGTATGATTACGGACGGGTACGTCTCGTAATACATTTTTAGCAGCGATGATATACTCGGAATGCCTAGAAGGCGTGAACACCTATTCAAATCAAGCCGTCCATCATGATTATTTGGTAAACACCGACCAAGCCATCCAGTATTGCTTGTGGTATAGATTTGCTGTACCCGGATTCCAAAAATATCCTTGGCTACATAAGTACATGTATACTCCTTATAAAATTGACTATGCAATACCCACACAGTACATTAGCCTGTTAATTAAACTTTAAAAAACTAACTAAGAAATGAGAATACTTTTGTCAGTTTGTTAAAAACTACTGACCCGATTTTGATGAAACTTTTGATAGCTCTTGATTTAGAATTAAAAAAAGAGAGATTAATTAGGTTTAGAAATCAAAAGTGCATTGATGCAATGATTCTACTAGTGTTAATTTCTTCTATGGTTATTTTTCTACCAGAAGTTGAGAAACAAGCATGGGACTTGCTCGATGTTAACCTTTTACTATGGCCTATAGACATTCTTAGTCGCTCAACTTACATTCTGTGAGAGTGTGGTGTCTAGCGTATATGGTCCTCGAGCCTGCTCTTTTAATTTTAGAATTACCAAGGCTTTAGTATTACCAGATATTTTAAGTTTTTAGTTCTATATAGCCAAAAAAATCGAATTCTAGGATTAGATAGATAAACATAATCAAATAAATCCGACATACGGCTATGATAACAACGAAATCTTTGCTGGTATTCAAATATTTTCTAATAATTTTAGATCTCTTAATACGAAGTAGTCTAAATCAATTATGATTACAGCTAATGGATTACTTATGTTTCAATTTATTATTGGCATTCAGTAATTCGTAAAACTGAAATTTGGAGTATTTTTAATCATACCATCCTACATCTATTCAAGTAATAGATTGAACTGTAAGAATCGTATCCGATTGATTAAAATTTAATGAAATGGAAACGTGAAAAGTATTTGAATATTTTTGCTCAAACATTTCAAAGGAGTCATGGAAACTAATACATTAGCGATCACGCGATATAGCTTCATAAGTTTTATGTACCAAAAGTAATAGGACTGTAACATAAACGTCTTGTGATTCACTTTGAAAAACAAAACCCTAATTTATTACATGACTAGATCTTAAGCCCGTCACACACGTAGCTATAATATATATTATATTAATATACCACACCATAATATAAGTTACGATATAAGTTAGTGACGTTATAGAAATGTTTAATTATATCTGCTTAAGTGGTTACTCTAAAATTTGTATAGAAAATATATCGTAATATGCCTTGGTATGATTTATAAAATACTTTGGAAAATCCAAAACTGCATGCCTCATAATCTTCATTTTTCACAATAAAATTGATTATTTGATAAGTAACTTAAAGTAACTAATAATGTATTGGTTTTACTAACTAGTTTTCAATAAATCACATAGATAGCGCTAATTTCAAAAAGTACTAATGTGGGTTTCATGTCTTGTACGCCATCTAGCTAATTTTAAGAAGTACTTCTATATTGGTCTAGGTCTGTTTTTTTACAAGGCGCCATCTGGCAATTAGTAAGAATAACAATCCATGAGTTCACATATATACCTGCATAAGTGCATATAATATATATGTAACATGTAAAATTGAATAATTTATTAAACTGTAAACAAAAACAATTTAAGAAAACAAAAAGACATCGCTAGTTTCCTTACAAAAAAAGCAATATTGTGGTTCTATATATACAACAGCAACTGAATACATCTAAAATTGCCACTTGCGACATCTAGGGCTGCATTTGTCAATATCTCTTTTACTTTAAAACAGCGACATCTATCAATAGAAAATTGCAACTTTGGACAATATTATACGACTTATTTAAAAATCAATGAGTTCAACAAGAAATCATTAGTATATTTTATCTATGAAGAAATCTCTAAACCATTATCTTCCTAACTTAGTTGCCTTATAATTTTATACTTTGTTCTAAGTGAAAACACCGTGACACCAAGGCCACGCAAAAAAAATTGTGGAATGTAAAATATGATTTTTTCGTGTTTTATAACGTTGGTGTGTTATTATTTACGTGTGTTTAGTGTTTTTAATTATTGTTATGGATAAAATAGTTATTATACTTAACAAATATCATCAGTTCGTCAAGCAAAGGTAAGAACTTTCTTTTAACAAAAAACAATGTACCGGCCGGGCGAACGGCGTTCTGTTGACGATAGTAAAACCACCGGTGGCTATACTGGCTATGCGTACGTAAAAAGGTAGTTAGTTCTCATGAAAGGCGCTGGTTTTGGTGTCGCGTCGAGCGTAAATTCCTTAAATAATCAGTATTTTTTGTTTATTTAATAACAATTAAACCACATCGAATCAGAACGTGAAAAGTAATAGGGCTCTATTCCTAGTCATAATAATTCGTAAACGAAAAAAAAAAGACTCGATTAATTAAGTATTTTGGTAGTTATCGTGTTAACATACATTACCTACAACTCACGGACGTCCAAGCCAGATTTTTTCAAACAGTTTTTTAACTAGTTTAAATAACAAAAATGGCATCAAAAAAATCATGAGTGTTAAAAATTGTGTTTGTTCTTTATATGTGTGTGTAGATATTATTTTACAAGTACAATATATTATAAATAGAGACATTTTAAGTTTGAAAAATCAGCTGTGCCGTGTCAACCGGGAGTAGAACCCTTTTTTTATTTTTATTTTAGGTGGGCAAAAATGTCCTACCGCACACCCCGCTGCCCGGGGAGACAACGGGACAGTGTGGGGCTCTCACCCACTAAAAACCCACCGTGCGCCCTCACCCGCCCTTGCTACGGCGGATCACGGGTACCGCGTCGTTTCACCGCGATCCGCAGGCGGCAGCCCCTTCGGGCACCCTCCCTTGTGCGACGCCCCGCGCACTTGGGCGTCACACCTTCGCGGTAGGCTTCCCCGGACGGCAGGGTCCAACTCCCCGACCCCACCGTCCACAGCCTCGGCTAGGGCGGCATCAGGCGCAGATAAGCGCGCGCACGCCGCCCGCGCGCCGGCGGAGAATCGGGTCCGTGAAGGAGGATTCCTCCCGGGCCCTCTCCGCCACCTCCTTCCGCGAGATGACAGCCTCGAAGAAGGTGGCGACCGCGGTCCAGGCCCTGTCACTGCCAACCATCGCTCGCGCAACAGCCGGCAGCGACAGGTCCACGCCTATGACTGCAGCGAGTTCCCGGCGCTGCACATCCCAGGCCGGGCACGACTCGAGCGTGTGCTGCACCGAGTCCTCGCCGCAGTCGCAGTGGTGACAGCCTGGGGTCGTCTTCCTCCTAGCGATCGTGTGCAGGTATTTGCCGAAGCAACCTTCCCGACAAAACCTGCACCAACTGGAAGGTGAGGACCCCGTGCTGCCGCCCTGCCCATTCTTCCTAGATCGGCTGGAGCGCCCCCACGGTCCAGAGACCAGCCCGGGGCGTCTCCAGCCGAGACCTCCACTTTAGGATGGTGGCGCGGTGGGCATCTTCCCGCCACGATGAGATTGCGCTCGGCGAGGGGCGGCTGCCCCCCGCCCGCGCCGTTGACGCCCGCCGATAAATGTCGGCGAGCACTGAGAGCCTCCAGGTCCCACGGGGGAGTTCCGGCCAACGCGCAGGCTGCATCGGTCTAGACCGTGCGGTACGGTACCCGCGTACCATTGACCGTACTACCCCCGCGTAGTGTCGTCGACACGCGAGACTCGGTCCACCCAGATTCGGCATCAAACGCCCGAGGGCGGACGCTGTGCCAACGAGTCTTGGTGCAAGACGGCGAAAGTGCTCGTCGAAGTGCCACCGTCCATCCAATACCAGGCCCAGATATTTAATATGGGCCTGGATCGGAACACCCACACCATTAATCATTATCGAGGTGCTGGCTGACCATTAATCATTATCGAGGTCCTTTTTTAGTGCTCGCCTACAGTATCATTTTGACAAAGGCTCCCAGAAGTCTGGGCTGTGTGTTGTTATGATTATGTCAGTTTATTTTTGATTATATCACAACAACCCTTTACTTTTCGCATTAAAAACATCGGAATGCCAACAGCAGCGACATAAACACTGATCGAGTTCGTTTTTCAGAGTATCACTTGTAATAACGCGATAATGAGTGACAATGCTTATCAACGAACTACCGCTCGCTACTAACTCTGAATACCTTTGACATAACCATTATAACCAATTTGTATTTTACTGTTCACTTCATTGTATGTGAAATATTTTAGTATTAAAATACAATGCTTTTGCCATGCAATTGTGCAATGTATAACATATAAATCGATATTTGTGTGGATATTCCCCATGGACTCCAACAGCTAAAAGATTTTGATGAAATTTTCAGACAATCTTGATATTAGCCCAACACTCGCTGGGCTAATATGATCCTGTGAAGTTTGGTAGCGATGGGAGATGGGATCAGCAGGTGAAATCTAAGCAAGAGCTATTAAAGAAAAATAGTTTTATTAAAATCTGTTCACTAGTTTATGATCTGCGAAAAAACGAGACAAAATCTAAAAAAAACCTATATAACTCATGCAGTCATTGTTTCTCAAATATCTTGAATGTACCGATGGCTCTTTTACAGTTTTATAGCTTTGTATACATATATCCCGCTCGCACTAAAGTTCTCTTTTTCCACATTCACAAAGCATGTATTAAATATTCATACATTGTTCTCCGAATGTATAATCATCAGTCGCTATTACGTGTGAAACAGCATCTGAAAAAAAGTCATTTGCATATAAAATTAAATTCATGATTTTTCACTGTGACTGTAAAAACGTTCTAGAAAAATCCAGTGATATTTATTCCAGACGTAAATTAGCATATCGTTGGTGACAAAACGCCTGATTTATTTTATGATCGTGCAATAAAGATCTGAGGAATATTCATCTCGAAGGGCTGTGAGGGAATTTGAATGAAACGAAGCAGAATAAAAGATTACACTTTGCATATTGGATATTTTTGCAGCTTAATCATTTTTGTTAAGTTTTGTATACCAAATTTACTAGATGCTATTCTGCCTGCGCAGTTTTATATTGTAAACTAGATATATTAGATACTATAACGCGACTTCAGTAAGAGTCAAGAAGATAAATACGTCAATCTATGGCAAATTAATTAAAAATACTTATCCCACGGAACTCGTCCATTTTCCAAGATAAAAAGTAGCTTATGTTATTTTATACTTTCCTGACTAAATGTATGCCATTCTAGAGATATCATTCGCACATTGCAGCACCAGGGAAAGGGATATGAGGTGGATAGGAATACTGATAGAGGGTCTGTTCTTCCCGTGCTTTTACTCACAGAACAGGACACACCAATAAATTATCTCATCCAAACAAAACGCTAATGTCTCGAACGTTTAACACTAGACAACTTCTGTCGGGTCTGCAATCAATTGCTGTTCATTAGTCTCACTAAAACTCAAAACTGCAAATAGGTCAAGACCTATTTGAATAAGTAATTATTTTTTTATATTGTTCACTCTAATACAGAGGAGGTTTAAAAGTAAAAAAAAGGGCGTACTAGAAAAAACGTAGAAAAATTTAAAAATTAATAACTTTGTATTTGGCTAACAGACGACAAAATGACAGCTACTGTCATTCTTTCTAATTCATTTGCATTACAAGCAAGTTTATATATAGTTTTTTATTTAAAACTTTACTATCAAAATCCATATCTTAGACGATGCAGATTGATCAGGATTCATAATCGCTGATAAAATAAATTGTAGGTGATACGAAGTTCATAGAGTCATCTAGTCATGTATAAAAATTCTAGGTATATAGACCCAAATAATAACAGATTCGTGTGTAGTAAACGCGGTGAGATCTTAGAAAATGATAGTTTCTTTAACAATGACATCAAATATTTGTTGTAACACCTGTATTTTATTGTATGAATATTTGCTGAGCAAATAGAACCAAAACGACGAGGTATTGATACTGAAGAGGAACAGATTTCACGTGACGTGACAGTCATTATTGTGACGACAGCTATTGTTCACATTTGAGGCAGTGGTAAATGTACTTGTGGTACACTTATACAGGCACACTTCGTTCGTTGAAGTGGTAATTATATTTATTTATAATTATTATTTTATATACCTTTGTCAGTTTTCTGTTTATGGATTATTATTGCACGCCTCATAATAAGCGAAGCGTTGAGGTGTGTACTACTCTCGTTTCACACAACTGTTTTTTCAAACTTAAAATGTCTCTATTTATCATATATTGCATTTGTAAAATAATATATATACACACACATTTCAAGAAAAAACACTATTTTTAACATTTTCATTCTCATATTTTTGATGCCATTTTTAGGGTTCCGTACCCGAAGGGTCAAAACGGGACCCTATTACTAAGACTTCGCTGTCTGTCTGTCCGTCCGTCTGTCGCCAGGCTCTAGGGTCAAGGTATCTCAAGAACGGATATAGCTAGACAGTTGAAATTTTCACAAATGATGTATTTCTGTTGCCGCTATAACAACAAATACTAAAAACAAAAAAATAATAATATTTAAGGGGGGCTCCCATACAACGTTTGTCAGTCCGTCCGTATGTCACCAGGCTGTATCTCAAGAACGGCGATAGCTAGACTGTTGAAATTTTCACAAATGATGTATTTCTATTGCCGCTATAACAACAAATACTAAAAACAAAAAAATAATAATATTTAACGGGGGCTCCCATACAACGTTTGTCAGTCCGTCCGTATGTCACCAGGCTGCATCTCAAGAACGGCGATAGCTAGACTGTTGAAATTTTCACAAATTATGTATTTCTATTGCCGCTATAACAACAAATACTAAAAACAAAAAAATAATAATATTTAAGGGGGGCTCCCATACAACGTCTGTCTGTCCGTCCGTCTGTCTCCAGGCTGTATCTCAAGAACGGCGATAGCTAGACAGTTGAAATTTTCACAAATAATGTATTTCTATTGCCGCTATAACAACAAATACTAAAAACAAAAAAATAATAATATTTAAGGGGGGGCTCTCATACAACGTCTGTCTGTCCGTCCGTCTGTCTCCAGGCTGTATCTCAAGAACGGCGATAGCTAGACAGTTGAAATTTTCACAAATGATGTATTTCTGTTGCCGCTATAACAACAAATACTAAAAACAAAAAAATAATAATATTTAAGGGGGGCTCCCATACAACAAACGTGGTGAACTTTTTTGCTCGCTATTATAACAACAACAGGTAGATGCTTGAAATGTTTACAGAATATTTAGTTAGCTAACTTTAAAAATAAATAATTAATTGAAAATTAAATTAATATTTCGGGCTCCCATACAACAAACGTGGTTTTTTTACTCGTTTTTGCTCGATATTGATAACGGCAACAGTTAAATGCTTGAAATATTTACAGAATATTTAGTTATATATTCACTTTATAAATAAAGAATTAAATTAAAATATAACAGTTATTTAAGGGGGGCTCCCATATTATCTAAACTGTCTGAAAAGTAAGTAGATAGGTACTTAATTGAAAATCATAAACAAAAGTGGGCGGTCCTACTACCTACATACCTACCTATCAAGTAATAGTTAACACTACTTTCTTTATATAACTTACCTAATTCTTCGGCCTTACAGATAATAATAAAAGTTTAAAAAGCTGATGGAATTAACACTATAAAAATTCATCCACGATGGCGCCTACTTAGAGTCATAAGTGCACAAACCCATTCATTTTAGTCCTTAATATACGCGATTGCGCACGCTTACACACTGCGCACAGTTACCTTATGACTCGTTTAGTTATGACTCTAATGGTAACATAATTCCTTACATTTAAAACTGTTT
The DNA here is from genome assembly GCA_948253155.1 of Leucoma salicis. NCBI lineage: Eukaryota > Metazoa > Arthropoda > Insecta > Lepidoptera > Erebidae > Leucoma > Leucoma salicis. The sequence continues at coordinate 25,783,684 of OX411812.1, forward strand.
CGTTATGCGCATCTAAGTCTAAGTTGAAAACCACGAAATGAGTAAAATTTTACTTGTAAAATTTGGTAACAGCCAATCACCATGGTTAGAGAGAGTTACAATAGTGTAATGTTGTTTACCTAGTCAATGGTACGGAACCCTTAGTGCACGAGTCAGACTCGCACATGGCCAGTTTTTGTTATTTAAACTAGTTAAAACTGTTTAAAAAAGTTCTGCCTTGGACGTCCGTGTGTTGTGGGTATGTTCGGATAATGTATGTTAACACGATAACGACCCATGGAGCAACGCGGCCGTCGCCGGGGGTCCGCGTTGCTCTATGTAACGACTGAAATACTTTACTAATCGAGTCTTTTTTTTTACGATTCAGTATAATTACGAATAGAGCCCTATCACTTTTCAGGGTCTGATTCGATGTGGTTATTAAATAAATAAAAAAACAAAGCAGTCTTAAGGTCTGCCGACAGAATGAAAATTAATTGTTCGATCTTAAATTAAAACTTGTAAATAAAACTTATTCATTCAGGCATTAAAAGAAAATTATAAAAAAAGTACTCCTTAAGACGAATTAAACGAATATAAACTTGATGGGTTCGGGTCGTTTCATTACATAGTTACTGTGGCCTCCATCCAGCTCCATATCAGACCCTGGATACCATCTAGAGACAAAATACTCTTCAAGATGAATCATACGAGCCCAAACTCGATGGTGTTATGTCGTTTTATAACGGAGTTCCTATGGCCACCTTCTAGCTCCATCATTAGACCCTGGATACCATCTAAAGACAAAGTACTCGTCAAGACGAATCAAACGACCCAAACTCGATGGGGTTGCGTCATTTCATGACAGAGTTACTGTGGCCACCTTTCTGCTCCATCATCAGACCCTGGATATCATCTAGGACTGGAGTACTAGTCAAGACATTTCAAACGAGCCCTAACTCGACGGAGTTGCGCCATTTAATTACAGTTTCGCATGGTCACCTTCCAGCTCCATCATCAGACCCTGGATACCATCTAAAGACAAAGTACTCATCGAGACGAATCAAACGAGTCCAAACTCGATGGGGTTACGTCGTTTCATTATAAGAGTTACTGTGGCCACCTTCTAGCTTCATCCTCAGACCCTGGATACCATCTAGAGACAAAGTACTCGTCAAACGAATCGCTTACACACGACAGCACCTGCAGCAGTCTGAAGGTAAGGACTCCGTGCCGTCGCTCTGCCCACTCTTCCAGCACCGGCTGGAGCGCCCCTACGGTCCGAAGACCGGCCCGGGGCGCCTCAAGCCGCGGCCTCCAGCTGGCCATGGCAGCTCGGCGGGCGTCGCCCTGCCATCTGGCCACCACGCTGGGTGGGGGACGTCCAGCCCCCTCCCGCTCTTGCGACGTCCGCCGATACCCCCGGCGAGCACCTCCGCCTCCAAGTCCCACGGAGGGGTTCCAGCCAACGCGCAGGCCGACTCCGTCGACACCGTGCGGTATCCACGTATGACCCTGAACGCAACGACTCTCTGTGGCCTCCATAGGAGAGCCCTGTTCAGTGCGTCCAGGGACCCCGCCCACACGGGTGCGCCGTACAGCGCCATTGACCGGACCACCCCCGCGTAAAGCCGTCGGCACGCATTGTTGGGTTTGCCCATATTCAGCATGAGCCTTGCGAAGGCGGACGCCTCGAGACGACGAGCCGAGAGGACGAGCCTCGGGGCCCAATTTGGATCCCGTCCACAGTGATCGAGGCGCCACCAGGTGGCCGACGTCGGGGCCCATGGAAAAGCAGGGCCTCCGACTTGTCCAGGGCCACCCTGCATAATAATAGTTTTAACAAGTATTACTATATTTTCTAGAAGTATAGTCTATAGAAGTAGTTCTCACGAAATAAGGTATAGCGCTGGTTTTAGTGTCGATTCGAGCGTAAATAATTTTTTTTTATATACTATTTTTTGTTTATTTAATAATAATTAAACCACATCGAATCAGACCGTGAAAAGTGCTAGGGCTCTATTCGTAATTAAGTATACTGAATCGTAAAGGAAAAAAAAGACTCGATTAGTAAAGTATTTCGGTCGTTATCGTGTTAACATACATTACCTACAATACACGGACGTCCAAGACAGAACTTTTTTTAAACAATTTTTTAACTAGTTTAAATAACAAAAATGGCATCAAACATCATGAGTGTTAAAAATAGTGTTTTTTCTTGATATGTGTGTGTATATATTATTTTACAAGTGCAATATATGATAAATAGGGACATTTTAAGTTTGAAAATCAGTTGTTCTGTGTAAAACGAGAGTAGTACCCACCTCAACGCTTCGCTCATGAGGCGTGCAATAGATGTGCATTTGGTGATGGAATATGCACGTACATAAGCTTTGCCGCTATGGCATTACCCGCAGTAATCGATATCTATTTAACTACTTATTAGGAGACATTGACATGCGGCACGCCAACTTCGGATGTATTTGCAGTAATATTGTTGCGTTCAGGCAAGATTTATAACATTTTGAAATAAAACTACGTTTACGGAATCTATCGCGTTTACTTGATTTTACTACTATCCCGACGTTTCGAATACTTTACAGCATTCATGATCACTGGTGGACTTAGATGATAGACGTCTATCATGTAAGTCCACCCGTGATCAAGTAAACGCGATAGATTCCGTAAACGTAGTTTTATTTGAAAATGTGTAACATTCGCGTAAATATCAGAAAGTAAGATTTATAACTACAATTTTATTAAATCCATATATTATGTTGCTTTTTCTTATCGTGAAGAAACCTTATGTCGAAAAGAAGCGTATAGATTACTGTTACATACAAACCTAATCCATAATACAACACGATTTTACCTTGTAATGTAATGTCGATGGTTACATTTAGGTACCTACTTACATAAACAAATATCCAGTCACGCCTTCTACTCACGTTTTGCCCGTGTTTCCAATGATCACGTGCCTGCTGGTTGCCTAACTAAGAAGGCACGAGATCAGGTGGTTATCCAATCAGCTATGAACAAAATGCCACCACCCCACTTCATCACTTTCTTTTACGATTGCGGGTTAGTTAGTCAAGGAGTACAAGTAAATATGGTACCTATGTTGTGTGCCATCGTTATATTGTTCCGCTCTCACGTTAATTTACTTAATACTAATTAATTAATTTTATACTCGGATGTTTGTCTTTCTTCATGTAGGGTTTAAACTACTGTAGCTTTGGCGGTAAATTGCAACGCAATGCCCTTACAAACACATTATGAATGCTGACATCGCGCGAATGTAGCCCAGAGCGTTTAACCCGTTGTCCTAGGTGAGGGACGCGACTTTTTACGCTTTGCGTCGCTTTCATCTTAGGCGACAACGTAGGCCACAAGTACATACAACCTATATTTGATGTTTTCGTGTCCCGTCGCGTCGCGTCGTAAAAACGCATTTGTCGTTCACTTAGGACAACGGGTTAGGCTAATGCGCTATCCGGCGCGTCGTGTGCTTGTTTGTCGCGCTACTCGTGCTTGTGGTATACAAAAAACTATTTTTGCAATCCATATTCGCTTCTTACTGTAGGAGATGGCGAGTCAATCATCTGAAATTTCCTTTTAGACTGTCTGCTAAAACAACACGAAGTCAATGTGTACATTGTTAGTTTGTAATGTTATTTCTTATACGTGTTATATAAATGGCTCCTTTGACATAGAAAACATGAAAAAAAAAAACATTTGTTAAGAGCTAAAATACTTCAATCTTTGCCGGTAGCTAACTAACTAAAAACGTAAACTACCTCTGTTAAATTTTGAACAAGCTTAGAATGCAGTATTGTGTCCGCTATCCACAGCAGGAATAGGTCTCGGGACAGCTTGGGATAGGCTTTGCGATCGATGCGCCAGTCGCACTGCGGCTGAACCTGTAGCAGCAATTGTTCAGAATGTATCTAATAATAAGCAACACGATTTAGCATGTATTGGAAAAGGAGAAATATTATCTAACAAATATCCTAATTTTTGCAGTAGGTACTTCTACAATGTAGCCGGTCTCTAGGTCCGAGAATAAAATTGGTTATCAATTTGGCGTAAATCGTGATACAAATGTGTTTGTAGTTGTGTAAACTAAGCAATATAAGAAGGTCGGATCTTTATGTAAATTACTACTTAAATACTAAAACTTCAACGAAAGGGATCATTAGGTCAATTGTTGCTCATTACAGCAATTGATTGCTTGACTTTATAACCTAACCTCGTAAACAATTGCATTACATTCCATCGATCACATCCCGTTATTCTACCACTAGAAACTTTAGAGCAAGAACCGGGACTGGTTAAATATGAGCTATTGAGTCTCGATTGAACAACTTAGAATTTAGATGGTTAGAAGTTTGGCGGACTTCTCCTACATAAACTAATTTTCTTTCTTATGATGTGATTCTGCCTGCCTGTTCTATTGGTGAAATATTTTTTGATAGAATGCTTGAGCGTCTACAGATGAGGTTATTACGGAAAGAAATTAATTAAAATTCTATGTTTTTGAAATCTATGTCAGAATATGTAAGTCTGTAAATCTACATAATTATTGAAAACAATTGATTTTAAGATATTAACGCAGTTGACTTATTTTGTTGTTCTTTTGTTGTAAGTATAATATTATATTTTTATTGAGCTCTCTAACATCTATGAAACTGTGCTCACCTATCAAAGTCCATGTAAAAATAATAATGATATTTTTGGGCTAAGAATATCGCAACTGTGAAAAAATACTCAGTAGAAATCACCTTGGCAACAATGTCAACAGACAAAAATATAATATTCGAAATACTAGAGATGATATAAGGTTTAATAATTCTAATTAAAATATTCAATATATATATTAATCACGTCTTATTATAATACCATACATATTACTGAATATTATTCAAATAATAGGGAACTGTATAATAATGAACAAATTAATCTGGGTTTTATTTTATGGTAAAGTTTGAGACAAAATTGTTCAGGAACACATACTAGTGTAAGACTTTTTTCGTAAGCTGACGCAATAAAATTATGTCAGCAAAAAAAGAATTGGTAGTTTGCCAATGTTCTTTGCGTGTGGCGTCCTTGGCACGTCATCATTTTGCTCTTATTTTCTAAACAATCTTGAATACTGTCAATACGATTTGATTCCGTTTTATATCCTAATTCAACTGGCTAATAATACTGGCTGTTAGTACAAGTCGTTTTTTTTTGCATCAACAAAGCGTTTTTTTATATTGCATCAAGAAAGAGTTTTGTACCACAATATAAGTAATCTCTATGTCGTTACTATTTTTAACAAAAGAATAAAACTCACACATAAGTATGAACACAAATGCTTGCGAAATTGAGATACTACGAGTATTAGTCAAATGTAACGATCTATTCAAACGTAGTAGTTACAGCTCTTTAAATTATCCAATATATTTTAGATCTATTTCTTTTAGCAATTGACATGCTCCGCTACTTGTTAAAGTACAAATTATTTGTGAATAAAGAAAAATATATTTTTAGTAGGGGCGGGAATCGAACCACGCATCTTTTCCAATCCGAGGAAGTGCTCTAAGCCACTGAGCTACCCTACTGACCTTTCGATCATCCCAAATTCTTAATCACATATGTCTTACGACTAACGCCATCTACCGGCAAGCATTACATGCATCCAATATAGTAAGTTTAATTTTTCAATTAAAATTCATAAATATATGAAATATAATACGATGCTGATATAAATGAGAGTAATATTGTACAGGGTTAAATAAAGAAAAAGATGTGCAAAAAGTAGGAATAAAAATACTGTTGTATGTACAAAGGGTGCCTAATATAGCCTAGTCCTTTTTATTCGTTTCCTGGGAGTACTGGACTAGAGGCTTTTTTCGTTATTCATCTTACCTGACCCCTGAGTACATGAGCATTGGTTATCACACTTACCACTTTAATATCAAGACGGCAATGGCTCTTATCGTATGCCACTGTCTGACCACGCTGAGTAAAATAAAGTTTACCTGTAAGAGACAGTGATTTGGCTAATGTCTACGACATTGATAAAAATGTGTGGGGCCTGCTTCTGACCATGTAAATTGTCGTTGATCTGCTGATAAAATTAACAATATATTCTTGAACCGTATTTTCTACCTATTTATAGCGTTAATCATAGATAAGTGATAATTCGCGAGTTTTATGTTAATCAAGATAATTATATGTAAAGGTTATAATGTGATTAAAGTTCCGCGAATGTTCGGGAAATGATGAGTTTCTCGTTTCAAACATTAATATTTGTGCCTGCGGGCGCTTTTACTCAGCATACGAAAAAACACCTACCGAAGTATTGTTTTGTCTACGTTTAAGTCTCGTAGTCACTGGAATACCACAACGTTGCATTTCCGAGTACATAATATGTAATATTATTACGAACCAGTATTACTATATTTCATAACGTCTGTACATCTTAGCCATGACGCAGATCTGTGTATATAAGTAGTATTTGAAGTCTTGTGTTTTATCATAACACAGTTCTATCACGTTGTTTGAAAAATATTTCTGCTAATAGAATGGAAAGGGTCTTAAGCACAGACTACTACACAGCCCCAATGCGGATTCGACGGTGGATTTATTTAGTAGACGAGGGCCCCACACTATCCTGCTCGTAATACGGGGTGTGCGGTTAAGTACATATATTCCCGTCGTAAAATAAGCATGCAGGCGTCCTCACGATGTTTTCCTTCGCCGGGCAATCTTAGTTTGTAAACAACTACCACCAATAATTCATTGGCTGATAAGTGCTTACACAGATTATAATCTGTGACTGCTTACTTCCCTTATTCGCCTAGTAACTTAAGACACCCGTGGGAAAGAATGAGTTTCTTAGGACTTATGCTTATTCCGTACCGAATTGACCACCCCCCCTCTTATTTTAATGGTTGGTAGGTAGATAGAGGCGACACTGGAATAACATAGAAGATACAATTTTACCACAAAAAAGTGAATAGTTCCCATAAGATGGCTGTTTTGGACATATAGTAACTACTAATAGCCTATATTATGTGATTAAACGGATTTGAATGTTTGGTATATATACACCTACAGCCAATTTATGGATAAACACAGAATACTCTTTATTCTGATAGGGATTTCTGTGGGATATGATCAACCACACATATTATATTTCTCTGAGGTCCCAACTCTGAAGTCCTCGCAGGCAAAAGTGCGGACAGAAGCCTGTAAAACCTATACGGAAACAAGACGGACAGATAAGAGACAATTAATTTTATTTCTTAAAACGGTTCGACAGTGATCTCCTGAATACTCCGTCGAACGCCCAAAATAGCTGATTGACCTCAATCGAGCGAACATGCCAAGTGTCTTCGAGGAAATAATCCATTTATGTAGTGCCGTAAACCTATTGGTTCTTTATGCCCGACGTTTGTATGTTACGGTTTTTATTCAAAATATTCTTTCCCTGTGTTGACGGACTAAGAATACAAGTGCCACCACCCCATTCTTTCCCACGGGTGTCGTACAAAGCGACTAAGGGAAGTAAGCAATTATTTCCATTGCATTACTAGTGGTAGGGCTGCGTACCAAGTGGAAGTACTCACTTGGTATCGGGCCCGAGCGGGTGGGTAGCACCATCTTCCGTGTGACCGGCCATGAAGCACATCGGTGTGCTTTGGTTGTAACAGGAGATAACCGTTAAATGTGAAATGAAAGGGTAAGCAGCGGTTTGACAATACTCTCGGTATAGTTGAGTATATGAGCGACTGTTACCATTTTCCATCAGATGGGCAGTGACTCGTCTACTGCTGCCCTGTTCTATCAATTTAACCTTACCATATACTTTTAGCCTTCTTATTTCACTTGTGCACATAATATTGCGCTTGTTACCTTTGCATAATGCGGTAATTTATCGATATGCCATACTAAAGCATTTTCAACTTTATTTACATAGTCATATGTGCAGTACTCGAGTATTCGTCAATACAATGAAGTGCTTATACGTGTTTAACGATACCTTACTAAAAGGCTTTGTTATAGAATCATTCAACAGCCGTTGTTTCACACCACAGTCTATAAGTGTGGCGAATATACATACATTTTGCCTGATGGTAAGCAGTTACCTATAGTTAGATCGAAACTCACCTACCTAGCTCTGATGTATTGAAGGTGGAGTCAGGTGTATCTTAAACAGGCGAGCGTGTATGAGGAGAATTATGAATGTTGAGGAAGCGAGAGACGTATGCAAGAATAGAGCCTTTGGCACTCTGTTCACTCTGCCTACCCTGCAAGGGAAATGCGTGATGATAAATAATAGTTTGTAAGCAGTTACTGGTACCTACTATGTAGTGCTTGCAACATATTCAGCTAACGTTTAAAAAACAATTTGGTAGTGGAAAAGGAGAATGAAGCGAGAGTTTGAGCCTCTGGCGCTCACACTCGCTGGGCGAAAATCAGCAGTAGGAAAACGTATACTTACCTATCTCTGCTTTAGGTGTATTTCTCGGATGCAGGAAGGCTCTACTCAAAATCAAATTTAATCTTATGGGTAGATGAGGCTTATTTAACAATAATTGGACATTGAAATTCCGCAGTTCTCCCGTCACCCGGAAAGTATCTGGCACGTCGGGGATAATATGAATCCGATTAAATGCGATGGATTTAGCAAAAGTAATTTCAAGTATATGAAAGAAAAACATTTTAGCTTGTAGCAAATCGACTAACAGAAATACTAAAAAATAGTGTTTTTTCTTTATTATGTGTGTGTAGATATTATTTTACAAGTGCAATAATATATGATAAATAGAGACATTTTAAGTTTGAAAAATCAGTTGTTCCGTGTAAAACGGGAGTAGAACACACCTCAAAGCTTCGCTTATGAGGCGTCGTGCAATTACAAAAAAAAAACCGATTTGTTTGTGAGCAGTGTCTTGGCAGTATTCTCAGTATTGCCGAGTCCATGAGATGCGGTTACGACTTACTATCAGATGAGCCGTGACTTGTCTTTTTTAATTTTTTTTTTAATTTTAAACATTAACTATATAGTTCTGAACACCATTAAACCTCACAGAGGTTTATTTTGGCGTTTCGTCTACCAACACATTACCGTTCAAACCAGAGTAACAATATAGTTCGAGATTAGTTTTAGTCTGATGAAAAGTACAGAATAACTGGACTGGAAAATTAATCCTTTTTTACAAAGCAAACTGACCTTGACTTTGTCTTTGGTTCACATAGCACAAAAACAGCTAAAAGATTAGTTTTGAAACGTTTGTTTGCGTAGGTAATAAAATAAACTAGCCTGACATTTACGCGAATTTTACACATTTTGAAATAAAACTACGTTTACGGAATCTATCGCGTTTACTTGATTTTCTACTATCCCGACGTTTCGAATACTTTACAGCATTCATGATCACGGGTGGTAGATGGTAGACGTCCAAGGCCGATATCATATTAGCCTTGGACGTCTACCATCTAAGTCCAATTTAAACGTTGGTACCACCATCTCCCGTGTGACCGGCCATGAAGCACATCATTGCGTTTCGGCTGTAGCAGCTCCGTTTATTCTTTCATTTCATATGGTGAAATGAAATGGTGCGCAGCGGCTTGACAATACTCTCGGTATAGTTGAGTCCATGAGCGACGGTTACCGTTTACCTTAAGATGGGCCGTGGCTCGTCTGCCACTACATGCAATAAAAAAAAAAACCAAGAGGTCGGAAGCCAATCTCACAAAATTTGTGACAAGACTAGGAAGATGACATCTCTTTAACAACTTACACAATCTTCTTGACTAGATGACCACTAGTCCATTAGTAATATGTATTATTCATAGTTGTTGTCCCAACGAGTCTTATCGATCCATAAAAATTTATAATTGTAATTTAAGAAAAAAGAAAAACAAAAAAGAGTTCTGCTATGAAATGTTCTCGTTACTAAATAAAATTACATTTCTTTCTAAAAGTTCACTGATATTCTCGACGTTATAATGATCGTTATAATTTTGATACAGTTAAATGCTAGAGTAAATGGCACTGGGAATGTGACCTCGACCTTTACAATATGGTACCGATACATAAATCTGATACTTTACCTGACGAATGTACAGAATAAAGCTTATTATAGCTGGCTGATTTCTTAACTAAATACAAATAATTTTATGGAATAACAACTCCTTTTACGGAATCTGTAGAACGGTAATTACACCTCGATTAAATTAAGCATGATTTAAGTTTAATTCATAGATAAATGTATTGTTTCTGAACGTACACTAACACAGTGGGAGCACTTTGAATGTCGCTATTTTACAAATACATAATGCCCAACTGGCTTATTATTATACTATCTGCTACTCGCGACTTAGTCCGCGTGGAATGTTTTAGTTATATTTTTATGCGGTACTTTAATTATCTTTCCATAATAAATAAATAAAATTAAACTGTTTTTAATGTCTCGATAACAGCTTTTTACTAAATGTACGCTATTATTTACGTTAAGTACCTATAACAAATTACACGGATACCTATATAAGTTTTTGTATGTCTCTGTTTGTTCCGGCTAATCTCCGAAAGAGCTGATTTGGACGGGACTTTCACTGGCAGCTAAGACTTTTACTAGCTAGCTACTATAAGGAGTAACTTGACTACTTCTTTAAAAGAATATATTTAAAAAACGCACAAAAACCGAAAATAATTAAATTCCATACGGGTGAAGTGGCTGGTAGCACACCTAATATGGAATATAACCTCTAAACACCAATAAACAAGTCGTTCTTTGTAATAGCTATTTATTTTCAAGTGATCGATGTTACATTGGTGGTACCACTATTAACTCTGTGGAACTTAAAGGTCAAGCGTGTTTTGTTGTTCGTAAATATATCCTTATTATATGAACAGTTTTTACTTCCAGTATCGTCTTATTTGACGAGTTCATTACCAAGTGAGGTTCCCACTCTTGGTGGATCTGACCTAGTCGGAAACATTATCTTCTTTTTTTTTTAACATTTTAGATCTATTTATTTTAGCAATTGACATGCTCCGCTACTTTTTTAAAGTACAAATTATTTGTGAATAAAGAAAAAGAGATTTTTAGTAGGAGCGGGAATCGAACCCGCATCTTTTCCAATCCGGGGAAGTGCTCTGAACCACTAAGCTATCCTACTGATCTTTCGATCATCCCAAATTCTTAATCACATTTGTCTTACAACCAACGCCATCTATCGGCAAGCATTACATGCATCCAATATAGTAAGTTTAATTTTGCAATAGCACTTCCCCGGATTGGAAAAGATGCGGGTTCGATTCTCGCTCCTACTAAAATCTCTTTTTCTATATTCACAAATAATTTGTACCTTAAAAAAATATTATCTTCTTTGTTTTGAGGGAGTTTGTGGGGATCCGGAGGAAGAAAACAAAAAAAATGCAACGTTAGTAGGTACATTGGTTCGTTTTTCTTTCGTGAGGGTTAGCCAGCGTGTGCCTTTAATTTATTTTTAAAAAGTATTTAGGATGTGTTTAGACATAATATATAATTCCTTAAAATAATATCTTAGTTTAGAAAAACACGTTTTACAATTCAGCAGGAGGTTTTATAGTGTTTGGGCCACCGAAGGAATGTAATATTGTTCCAGTGGCCCGCCAATAAAGGCGGAGAGACGGCACACGGCGGGTTCCTTTAGTGGGTGCAGGCCCCACACTACCCTGGTCGTTGCCCCGAACGATAGGGTGTGCGGTAAGGAAATTTTTTTCCCGCCTAAACAAAAAAAAAGGTGTTATAGTGTTTATCTATATCTATTTTTTTAGTCCTATAAGCATAGGTAGCATTAGTACTACCATCTGTCTTTTTTTTCGGGAGCGTTTGCACCATACCCTGTATATATTATATAAAAATGAATGTTTGTCTGTATGTCCTTTATGGAATCGTAAACTATGCATTTGATCCTGTGATGATCTTCAGCAAAGTGATGTGCATGAGCCCACGAACGTTTTTGAGTTGGTACGACCAATCTTCGCAGATGGCGCCACTATCATTACACTATTATATATATTTCTTGTGTCCGTGTGTTAGTAATTGAACTCCTCCTAAACCGTTGAACCGATCTTGACAGAATTTTTTGTGTATGTTTGAGTAAGTAACGGTATGGTTTAAATTCACATTTGGACCCGGTTGGTGGCGCTACGACAAGATTTCAGGATTATTTCTTCAATTTATTCTAATCTAAAAACATATTATGAATAATCCGCTAAAATAAATGACTCTATACAAACGAAACGCCAATATGATTAGACAGGGCAACGTCTGTCGGGTCCGCTAGTTGTATTATAAATTGTCCCAATTCTGATATATAAGTTTGTTCGCTACTTTTACACAGAGCTATTTACGTAGTTAATAAATTAGACTAAACTACTCATTTTTACGTTCCCGTCGAAAATTTATATACAGGAAGCCGCTAATAGTTACCTTTTCTAAGAAATCTTTAAAGAGATGATGTATTTATGTTATCTTGAAGAAATGAGTGAGGAATGTGCCTAACTTTTGCCTAGCAGAAGCTATATATAGATATATACTCGTAATCCGAAACTTTCCTAAATTTAGTATAGGTTTATTATTAGTGAATGAGGGAAAAGAGAACTTTAGCATGAGCGGGAATCGAACCTGCGTCCCCTTACTTTCCGGGGAATATATACGCATTTACATGCATATAAGACGCCATTGACGGTTACGTTCGCACCGGCATCATTTTTAAAGAAATATGGACCGATGATTCTACCGGGTCACAAACCACACCAAACCGTTGTTTTTTCTGGATGAAGTGGCAGTTCTTGAATCTCTTCAGGTTGCTCTTCGTCCCAAATGCGGCAATTTTGTTTGTTTACATACCCATTGAGCCAGAAATGGGCCTCATTACTTTGTTGTTACCAGTCGAAATGCTCGAACGAGTCATGGAAAATTGGACTCAACGGATGGACCATCTGCGACGTAGCAACGGCCAACATTTGATAGACATAATCTTCAAAAAATAAATGCCAAAGAATGTTCTTTCAAATGATTAATATACATTCTCCATTAAATTTGAATTTTCTGTCTTACATGCATGTAAATGCGTTCCGATAGATGGCGTTGGTCGTTAAGACAAATGTGAGGAAATTGGGTATGACCGCAAGGGAGTACGATAGCTCAGTAGATGAGCACTTCCCCGGAAAGGAAGGGGCGCTGGTTCGATTCCCGCTCGTACTAAAGATCTCTTTTTCTTTATTCACAAATAATTATTTGTACTTCAAAAGTAGCTGAGCATGTCAAGTGCTAAAAATATAGATCAAAATAGTATAGGTTTGTTTGGATCAATGTCGCGACTTTCTAGCTGCTGGATATCGGTACGTCGCTCATGGAATCAATCTAATATTCTTGCAATTAATTTTGTTCAGAACCAAAAAGTGTTTTTCACATGTTTTCAGACGTATAACAAGATTTAGAGGTCAGGACGTTAATAGGAAATTGGATCCTTGACGGCGATAAATGCGATTGATGTGAGCGAAATTGGGTATCGGCCGTTACCTGTACATACACAAGTAATATCTTTTAAAGTGATACATCTCCTTTAGTAATTACTTTAGTTATTTACTCCTTGTAAAAGATCGTTATTTAGTACAAGGGCAATTCGTTATTTTTATTTTCTTATTGCTTGTAGTGGCAGACGAGCCACCGCCTAACTGATGGTAAATGGTAACCGTCGCTCATGGACTCAACTATACTGAGAGTATTGTCAATCCGCTGCTTACCATTTCATTTCATCGATATGAATTAAAAGAACAAACGGCTATCTCCTGCTACAGCCTAAACGCAACTTCATGGCCGGTCGCACTGAAGATGGTGGTACCAACCCGCTCGGGCCCGTTACCAAGTGAGTACTCCCACTCGGTACCCTGCCCTACCGCCAGTCATGCAATGGATGATAATTGATAATTGCTTAGTCGCCTCATACGACACCCGTGGGAAAGAACGAGATGGTGACACTTGTATTATTAGTCCTTCACCACACGGAAAATTCGTTCTAGTGGTAGAACCTTGCTTATCCCAGCATGAATGGGCCGGCTCGATCGGGGCAGTAACACCCTCACACGAAAGATCAGCTTGTAACAACTGGTAGTGCTGCTACTGTTGGGTTTCGTTTGGCGAGTGAGAGTGACGGAGGCCCATCCCCCCTTTACCCTCTCCATAGTATCCTACCTATCCTCTCCTTAATATCCTTCCCATCCACATCCTATCCCTTTCCTAGGAGATGGCTACGCTCCAGTGATGGCCCTGGTGTTGGTAGCGTCTATACGCTACGGTACCATCAGATGAGTCGCGTATAAAAGCATCATGAGGTAAAACAATATAATTAATTACGTAAAATGAGACTGAGGAGCGGCTTCGCAATATTCTTAGTATCCATCTATCCATCAGCCTTTCAACGTCGACTGCTGGACATAGGCCTCCCCAAGAGAACGCCACAACGAGCGGTCCCGTAATGGGGGATAATGCCGTAATCGCCACGCTTGGCAGGCGGATTGGCGATTGCAGTGGATGTTGATAACACTCGAGGGAGTGCTGCTGCCCACTTCCCCGGTATTCCCTCAGTCGGCTCTTACGACTCCCGTGGGTAGAGAGGGGTGGGACAACTCTAAAGCCGGCCACCACACGTTATTAGTATTGCCATAGAATACATTTATTTATTCTTATAGTATAAGTTCTAGAGCAGTGTTTACCATCTGGTAGGGGTCGTGGCTAGTATGACACCATATGCAATAAATAAAACAAGGACACCATTTGAGTTCAGGTTTATTTAGCATACGGTCCATGGTAAACGGTCACCGTAGCCTATAAACTCACATATATACGTATTTGGAGAATGTCAAATGACAGATTTTTACTTGCTTATTTACTCGCTTATTATGAAGTTCCAAGTGTCCAAAAATTTTTTAATAAAATGAGATTCATCTGAAATTACCCATGTAACTATTCCTATTTAAAACTAGCATATTTTACATATTTTTAGAAGTACTACTCTGTCACGAAAGTACCGGGAAAAGATAAATAATACACAAAATTCTTGTTATTCATCCAAATTTATTTTATCACCTTCAAAGTATGCTCCTTCAGAAACGATAGACTTACGCCAACGAATATACCGATTGAAAACAGGTGCCACGAAGTGGTACTTTGAGTTTAGAAAAAAAAAAGAAAGAAGTCGGCTGGAGCCATATCTGGTGAATATGGTGGTTACTCGATGGTATTTGTTGAGTGTTTGGACAAAAATTCCTTCACAATGATGGCCTTGTGCGAAGGCGCATTATCGTGGTGCAAAATCCAAGAATTTTCTTTCCACAAATCTGGCCTTTTTCCTCGAATTTGCTCTCTTAAACGCCGCATAACGTTCAAATAATATTCTTTATTTATCGTTTGACCTTCTGGCAAGAATTCCGAGTGCACAACACCTCGATAGTCAAAGAAAACAGTTAAGATGACTGACTTTTGATCGACTTTGGCGTGGTTAGTCGCCACTCCGAAGCTTATTGACTAGTTTGCATGTCAAACTCGTAAACCCACGTCTCGTCACCAGTAACAATGCGTTTCATGAATGTTGGGTCGGAATTAACTCGTTCTAGCATGTCCTCAGCGACTCTCATGCGATTGAGTTTTTGGAGAAAATTCATTTCTTTTGGGACTAGCCGAGCGGAAACGTGTTTCATACCCAAGTGATTATTTAAAATGGTACGGATCGACTCGTGAGACACAGAAAGTTCGGCGGCTATCTCTCTCAAAGTTGAATGAAGATTTTCAGTCACTATTTCCTTCACTTTTGCAATGTTAACTTCAGCTGCAGACGTTGATGGCCTACCAGAGCGAGGCAAATCTTCCATCACATCTCGACCGCTTTTAAACGCTCTGTACCACTCATAAGCACGTGTTTTTGATAAAGTCGATTCACCGTAAGCCTTCTGTAACATTATCAGTGACTCCGAACACGAAATTCCATTGGCGATGCAAAATTTAAGACAAACTATTTGTTCGATGTTTTTGCCCATTATAAAATTCGCAA
The DNA here is from genome assembly GCA_948253155.1 of Leucoma salicis. NCBI lineage: Eukaryota > Metazoa > Arthropoda > Insecta > Lepidoptera > Erebidae > Leucoma > Leucoma salicis. The sequence continues at coordinate 25,799,761 of OX411812.1, forward strand.
GTTATAACTAAAAACAGCACTATATTTAATATAAATAACAGATGCAACTCAAACTCCGCGCCAAAATGGATAACAGTTGTGCCAATCTAACAACAACAAATAAAACAAAAATTTTAATTTGGAACCATAAACAAATCATCCATTCCCAATACTTTCTTGACTGAATATACATTATTGGGACCAGCGTGGTGGATAATGGCTCAATCCATCCATCCTTTTAAAGTCCACTGCTGGACATAGGGCTCCCCAAGAATGGGGGATAGTGCCGTAATCGCCACGCTTGGCAGGCGGGTTGGCGATCGCGGTAGATGTTTTTAATACTCGAAGGAGTGCTGCTGCCCACTCCCTCGCTATTCCCTCAGTCGGCTCTTACGACTCCCATGGGTGGAGAGGGGTGGGACAATTCTAAAGCCGGCCCCACACGGCATATGCAATGGGCAATGGCCCAATGCTAACTCATTATTTTTTGTTTATACGCAAAGGAATAATATATCGTACCACTGAAGTAATGTCATATAGTTGTGCAGTAATCTGCCAATACAGGCAGCAGCATCTGGTACGGTATCCAGGAGATGCAGGTTCAAATCCTGCTCGTGACTTATCGATTTCACATATTCACACTTTGTGTTGATTTATATGGCTAAGCATGTCAAATGTTATATAAATATCAAAACACTAGATTTTGTGTTATGATGTTATGTTATAAATGAAAATAACAATATATTATGTAGATAATAGTTATGCTAGTAACCCCGTCACGAGAAAGTCTTATTTATTCACAGTGATAACGTTGCAGTATCGCTTATAACATAATCTATGTTATCAGTAGTTTGTAACTCACAATATCGTTGTATTAATTATACGAACAGTAGAAATAAACTATGAAATGTATATTATCTATAGAATGATAGAGGTCTGCCGTTGAGCGTGCATCAATTTTAATTATCGCGATCTTCATTTCATATAAGTTGTTAAAGTTTTAAGAAGCAACGATTTTTATAAGCACGTGTTGAGTTTTGTGTTTTCTGTTAATGTAATAAGCAACGCAAAGTCGGTATCAGCTAGTCTGAAAATAAATGCATTTTTATTTATTGGTAGGTTTTTTACCCTCCGCCGGCGGACCGCTGAAGTAATGCAACATAGTTCCAGTGGCCCGCCAACACAGGAGGAGAGATGGCACACGGCGGGCTTATTTAGTGGATAAGGGCCCACATTACCCTGTTCGTTACCCCGAACACCCGCCTTGACAAAAATACTTACCTTATGTCCGTATTCGCTGCTCAGCACAGCCACATCTATCCGTCTTTCCCACGGGTGTCGCATAAGGCGACTAAGGGAAGTAAGCAATTATCATCCATTGCATGACTGGTGGTAGGGCTGGGTACCGAATGGGAGTACCACTTGGTAACGGGCCCAAGCGAGTTGGTACCACCATCTCCAGTGTGACCGGCCATGAAGCACATCGTTGCGTTTTGGCTGTAGCAGGAGATAGCCGTTTATTTTTTCATTTCATATTGGTGCAATAAAATAATGGTGAGCAGCGCCTTGACAATACTCTCAGTATAGTTGAGTCCATGAGCGACGGTTACCATTTACCATCAGATGAGCCGTGGCTCGTCTGCCACTACAAGCAAATAAAAAACCTCATTGATAGAGGCCTGTACCACCGTCTTCCGTGTGACAGACAGTGAAATACCTGTTTGTTATAGTTGTAGCGGGAAAATGGTCGATCGTCGTACATTTATTCATTCAAGCAACAAAAAGCAAGCAATAAAAGAATCCGTGATTTTTTGTCGGTGGTAAATCCTTTCTAATCTCAGCATTAAAGGGCCCGGCTTTATTGAGGAAATAAGCGCGGTTTTTCCTTTTCTTATCTTACAGAATATTGGTGTAAAGTTATTGTAGGTATTCCTGCTATGGTGTTCTGCTCGGTGAGTGAGAGCGCCGAAGGCCGAAACCCCCATTCATTATCCACTATTTATTTTCAACTACATTGCCTTGGGCAATCACTAGCGCGCCTAGTCAAGCTTAGGCTTGGTAAATGCTTCTGGCGTTGCCAGCCTCTATTTGTAGGTTGCGGTAACCGCTTACCACCAAATGACGTGTTTGGCACCCCTGGAGTACGTTGAAAACCTCAATTATTATAAACGACTATATTTACTGTCTTAACGACTAGGCGCTTTTCGTGATTCTTTTTAACAGACAATTTATCTATACTAATAAATGGAGGGCCAGTTTTTTTGGTTGGTTATACTGCGAACACTACTGAACCTATCGCGTGTTTCGGAGAAGGTTTTAGTATATTATATGATATGTTGGTGATTACTTATCCGGAACCTATATTTTTGATGTGAAACATCTAATGCGAAGGGAGGGTAAAACCGGCTGAATGCGTGGCAACGAAATCCTCGCGGACAAAGTTGCGGTTACATAACTAGTATAATGTATATGTCTCGCGTACCGTGTTTAATTTCTTATAAATACGTGTCGGAACAACATATAATTATTAACTTGAACAAACAAATTACTTATCTTCTCAGATTTGCCTTAATAATTTTAAGTTATTGTCGAACTGGCTAATGTGCTCTGTATTCTTGTTTATTGTTTTTTTTGGTGCGCTAATATTTTATCCGCCCCTCGTCGTTCGAGGCACTGAACAGGGTAGTGTGGGGCCCTACCATTTAGTGGTGGTAACAATTACCTACTAAATAAAGCAGCCGTGGGCCTTCTTTTCACCGGCTTCCTCCTCCGCCTCTTTACAATCCTACAAAGGCTCACGAAGTGGGCGATGGTTGATTATTATTACTCTAATTATTGTCCTTGTGAACTAGAAATATCATTGCAGCTTTTGGGATAGAATAGCCATCTCATTTATTAGTGGTAGATCCCTTATCCCAGAATTAATAGACCGGCACGATCGGCGAAGTAGGTACTACCCTCTCACCAGAAGATTAGCGGGAAACAACAGTCGGTACTCTTGCCGTTGTATTTTTTAGTATCCTCCCTATTCTTTACACCGCTTATGCCTTTCCGTGGAGATGGCGACGCGCGAGTAATGCCTCCGGTATTGCTAGTATCGTACGGTAACCGCTTACCATCAGCCCCGTACGCTTATTTGCCCCTAACGTCGTGTAAAAAAACTCATGTGTATAGATTATTTCTGCTGTGAAATTCGTTACGGGAATTTGCTAAGACTTCTATAGATGGCGTTGTAGTGTGTAGTCTGCATGACACTACTCGTACAATTTAAAAACAAATTGAAAACCGGGTTGCAGATTCGTATCTTGGTACGGAAGGGTTTTACTTTGCTCCCTTGGGAGTTCTGCTAGGCGTCAAACTCACCACGAGTTGGGCGCCCAGCTGTCTTTATTTAAAACAGAAAAAAAATAATTGATATTTTTGATTTCACATTTTCACACTTTGTGTTAAAAAAAATTGTTAATTTGATTTATCAATTAATGCAATCCAATCAGACAGTATCTTCATCGTTTATTTTTTCGAAATACTCTTCGAAAATAACGCATGCCTTTATTCTTTGTACCGTCAATAACTAATTTTTAGCCGTTGATAATCGTCCGGAAATATCTCAACACACACGTTTCATTATATATAAATATACGGACCGATAAGTTCTAATTCCTGGTGGCTTTGTTATACTGTTATCATGCTTGACGACATTTATCTCAAGTAATATGTGCCGCGGACCTTTGGATGTAGTCGTTGTCAGTTTCGTGCGAACTGTTTACGGGTTACGTAGTGTTGTGTTATATGTTATTGTGATTGTGACATTCGGAAATAATTAAGTTCTATAGAGCGCATTATATTGCCTCGTGCTTTGTAACAGTATTCTGTTAAACCAAGCGGATTTCATTCATGTCAACTTTATTTCATTCAACTTTTTTGTACTCTACACGTGGTACCCATTATTCGGGAAACGGGTCTTCTCTCTCGGATTGTTTTTTATAATTACGATGGGTTGTAGCTAGTAATATCAAAAGCATTATTGGTTTGCTAACCGTGATGAGGGGATTAGGTTTCCAGTGTCCTAAAGATGCCATTTTCCCCGATATTTTCTATGAAAGCACTTCCCCGGTCGAGGCAACTGGTTCAAAGATATACTGGTTATAAAGTATAATATTGACTGAGGACGCATCAAAGGACTGATTATTACTACATTACCTGTCTGTTAAATAATGGGCTATCGTCTTGAGCGCATAATCGGTCGCTTTTCGAGTGCGCTCAACTCAGTACGGTAACGGACGCGAGAGGTTACATACGAGTATCTCATGTGACAGAAAATATACAAGTGAGAAAGAACCCTTCAACGACCTTGATATGAGCAGTGTTACATATTGAGACACTACAAAAATAGTGATTTAGTGGATTAGTGCAAAAGAAATGTTTAATAGATTATATTGACGTGAATTTAGATGTTTGAAATGTGTTTGTATATGTTGAAAATACCCGCTTTTGGCAAGCGTTCGGTGTATAGACACAGTGCCAGAATGTCACAAACAAAGGTGCGTCCTGTTTACTGATGTTTTCAATTATTATTTTAATATAAATAGAAATAATTGTCCCATAAAATCAGCGCAGTGGATTGGGAAGTTTCTTATGTCAGCCAAACACATGGCAGGTAGTACGGAATGACATTAGAGGCGGCCTTCAGTTAACGCTGCAGTTATTAAGTTTCCTGACGTTTTCAGAGTTATTATGACTTCCAATAGTTTGTTCTAGTTTCAACCGACTTTTTTATTTGGTAACCTTACCGTGTTTTTTGTATGACATGTGCATAGAATTCTTGACTAGAGAATTGAATTCACTGGATTTAGTTGCCAATACACCTATATTTAATCCATCCGACTAATGGTTATTCTATGCCGAAGTGTGGTAGTGTATAGCTAATGTTTTTTTGCATCTAGTTTAGAAAAAAAGCTGTTGAATCGGTATACCTTGGATCCGTGTGATTTTCCCGCTTCTAAAGTCCCAGAATCTTCTTGAGTTATAAATGGTGTAACTTACCCGACTGTTCTATTTATACTATATGTATAATTATAGATGAAGAACAACAAGTAAAATATATATTACGCTTTTCTATACTGACTTGATTTAGTGTTTTTATTTATTTGCCGGACGTCATTATCAAATTGTGTTTGGTGACCGTATTACCTTGTCTCGTAAAGTGCATCATAAAACTAGCTCAGTTTATTTATTATAAAATAAGATACAAATAAAAATATTAGAGTATATTAGCTGTTACAATATTACGCCAGTTAGTTTCTCCTTCACGTAAGATTGTCGTGTTTTTTTTTCTATAGGCACTGTCGCTAATATCTTTCTGTATTATAAATGTGTTTGTGAGGAAGTTTGGATGTTTGTCAATGTAGTTAGATAGATGAAACAACGGATTAATACATATAAAATTAAAGTGCTGGCATACCTTGGCCAAAGGATAAACCACGCCATCCAGTGGGTTGAAAATCTACCAAGATTTTGAGCACGATCGTTACTTGAACGAACTTTAGTCCGATTAGTCTAAAGTTCGTTCAAGTTCATTATCATCCATCCATCAGGCTTTCGAAGTCTACTGCTGGATATAGGCCTCCCCAAGAGAATGCCACAACATTGTGTTTCGCTCATATGGGGGATAGTGCCGTAAGTTCATATAATAAATATAAATAAATAAATAAATATTCACGGACATTTTCACACAACATCCTCTGGTCCCAAACTAAGCTTAACGCTTGTGCTATGGGTTACCAGATTACGGATATAATACATATACTACTTTTTTTTTGTAAATACATACATATCATAGATAGAAAACACCCAGACGCAGTACAATTATCTGTGTTGATCACACAAATAATTGTCCTGAGTGGGAATCGAACCCACGACCTCGTGCACGGAAGTCGGTTACACTACCGACCACGCCACGATATCGATAGTAATTTTATTTTATAACTTATCTCCCTATCTTAACTTGGAGTTCCTATGGGATTCCTATTTTATATAGAAATACGCCAATAGCCAGTACGCGTATAAATTTAAAAAGTAACAGGTGTGACATAAATTCCCTGATTGAGCATCGAACTCAGAATTTCTATCTATTCTGTCGGTCTTATCGCTGCTAATAGTATATTTTTAAACAGATTATTTAATAGGTCGCAATAAATCATCTAGAATGTACGATAGACGCGTTATCGGAATATGCGATTATCGCTCGAATACGAGTAACTAATAATAATAATATAACAATATTTACTTGATTAATTGACAGTATTGTTTGTAGTATAATATACTCGTAGCTGCCAGTCGCGACTTCGCCGGCGTGGAATGGCTATTGCACGCCTCATAAGCGAAGCGTTAAGGTGGGTACTATTCCCGTTTTACACGGAACAACTGATTTTTCAAACTTAAAATGTCTCTATTTATCATATATTGCACTTGTAAAACAATATATACACACACATAACAAGAAAAAACACTATTTTGACACTCATGATATTTTTTATGCCATTTTTGTTATTTAAACTAGTTAAAAAACTGTTTAAATAAATTCTGTATTGGACGTCCGTTTGTTGTAGGTAATGTATGTTAACACGATAACAACCGAAATACTTTACTAATAGAGTCTTTTTTTTCGTTTTAACTAGAGTATTACTACGAATAAAGCCCTATTACTTTTCACGGTCTGATTCGATGTGGTTTAATTGTTATTAAATAAACAAAAAATACTGAATATTTACGCTCGACGCGACACTAAAACCAGCGCCTTTCATGAGAACTATTTATATAGACCAATATAGAAGTACTTCTTAAAATTAGCCCTAGATGGCGTATAAGACATGAAACCCACATTAGTACTTTTTTAAATTAGCGATATCTATGTGATTTATTGAAAACTACTTAGTAAGACCAATACATTATTAGTTACTTATCAAATAATCAATTTTATTGTGAAAAATGAAGATTATGAGGCGTGCAGTTTTGGATTTTCCAAAGTATTTTATTTTTTCATCCCTAAGTAATTATTTAAAAAAATGAAAGTGGCCAAATTACTCCTTACCTATCTGCCGTAATAGGTATAACCGTTTCGCAGGTGTGCAGGAACTAACCAACAGACAGACAGACTAGAACTAAAAAAAAAGTATTTTGTCAGTAGTAAAAACTTTAGTAGCTTTATACTAAGCTATTATTTAGACATTACAAACAGACGCTTTAATTTTATTTATTGGTATAGATGACTACTATATAAAGATTACAAAGTTACAGTAGTACGTAGTTATGAATTACTAGGTTCTGCCTGAGACCAGGGCGACAGCACAGAGTCCTTACCTTCCAACTGGTGCAGGTGCTGTCGGGGCACGGTTGCTTCGGCAGATATCTGCACATAGTCGCAAGGAGGGAAGTGATTCCGGGCTGTCACCACTGCGGCTGCGACGAAGACACGGCGCGGCACACGCTGGAGTCGTGGCCGGCTTGGGCCGAGCAGCGCCATGAACTCGTCGCGGCAATAGGGGAAGACGACAGGGATTGGGCCGCGGCCGCTGCCTTCTGCGAAGAGGCCATCTCCCAGAAACGCATATGCGCTTTTATTTTGGAATAAGTCTTTTCAGTCTTATAAGTTTCTATTATGCATAAAATGCGAGCGTGATAGTGACTATTACCGTCCTTTGTGGTTCCAAAAAAATTATGAAATAAAATGTTCTAAAATTTTAACATAGAAAGGAATAATCCTTATTCATAAACGAGAATTGATGATGACAACAAATTGGCCGTAGCAGAGAAAATTATGATCTCCATTGATTAATATATTTGCTCATCTCCTAAACCGTAAGGATGAAGCATAATTGACAAGAATGATAATGAATTTTAAAACGACGACGGAAAGTGTAGCTAAAAACGCTTTGGTACATAATGGAAGCGTTTTAGAAGTATAGCCAGCAGAAAAATTGTAATTACGCTTTAGATAATATTTTATTTATTGCTAACGGTAGCAGATGACTCACGGACCACCTAGTGAGTACAGTAAAATCGCTGCGCACCATTTCACTTCGCGGATATGAGATGAAAGAACAAACGGCTATCTCCGCTACAACCAAAACACACACACTTTCGTCATGGCTGGTTACACGGAAGATGGTGGTACCAACCCGCTCAGGCCCGATAATGAGTAATCAACACTTATATCCAATCCTACCACCAGTAATGCAATAGGCGATAACTGCTTACTCCCCTCAGCCGCTTCTTACGACACCCGTATGAAAGAATAAGAAGGTCACTTGTATTCTTAGTCCATCACCACACGGACAAAAAATATTATTTTTGTTAAAGTGATATAATAGATAATGTTGGCGTTAATAGCTTTGTGTCCAAGCGGGCTTGTGTTCATCTAATTTGCTGAAGCCTATCAAGAAATACCTAAAATGGTAATAAATTTTTGCTAAATAATTAAATTAATTCTTTCTTTGTTATTTATGGACTTCTAAATAGTTCATTCAATTGCTATAACGTTTTAGTAAATTGTTGTCAGCATGTTAATTTTATTTCGAGAAATAACTCCATAGGAAATATTATAATGATGGTGTTAAATATCAAACATTGCACGATACACGCGTGATACACGTGCTGCTGTCAGTTGGTTTCAATGGAAGAACAAATACTGATATATTTCAAACTTTTCAAACCCATTACTAACAGGTCTCAGAGTGAAAGGTATTGGAGGGATGTTCATAATTCATCACTCATACTGATCAAATTAGTTCATTTCGGGTAGCCTAGACTGCAAAAGCCGTGGAAAAAAGTCTTAAAAAAAATACTTGAAATAATTCAATATATTTTTTTGCATATTTTAGGTTATTAACGTAAAAACAAATATAAAGGAACTAAATGCAATTACATCGTGAGGTCACTTAAGTTTTGTTCACATCAAAGTTGTTCATTAAAATTTATTAGGTACTAGCAAACCCCCATGCGTTGCAATGGATCAGTTATCCATGGGAACCATCCATTTTTATGGGATAAAAAGTACTTTCTGTTCTCATGATGTTTATATATTATATGATAATAAAATTTATACTTGACGCACGCTATTGACCTAGTAAAATATTACGGTAACCTAGCAAAACAGTATGTTTGTCAGTGTTTCTTAAATTTTGGTACACCCAAAAAACGCTTGTTTTTTCGGAGAAAATATTAATTTTATGTGGATATTATTCAATGGAATGGATATTAATCGACGAATCCAGCTCGGCTGGGCAGCGTTCGGGAAGCTGAGGGAGATCTTCTTGTCCAATATTCCACAGTGTCTGAAGACGAAGGTCTACGACCAGTGTGTGTTACCAGTGATGACTTATGGCACAGAGGCGTGGTCTCTGAATGTTGGCCTTATGTCAAGACTTAAAGTCGCTCAGCGTGCTATGGAGCGGGCTATGCTTGGGATCTCTCTACGTGATAAGATCCGTAATACGGAAATCCGTAGGAGAACGGGAGTGACCGACATAGCCCGCCGGGTCAGCATGCTGAAGTGGCAATGGGCAGGCCACATCGCTCGACGAACCGACAACCGTTGGGGAAGAAAGGTTCTCGAGTGGCGACCGCGTAACGGACGGTGCAGTGTAGGACGGCCTCCCACCAGGTGGACCGATGACCTGGTCAAAGTCGCAGGCAGCCGTTGGATGCAGGCGGCACAGGACCGTTCACTGTGGCGTTCTCTTGGGGAGGCCTATGTCCAGCAGTGGACGATAAAAGGCTGATGGATGGATGGATTATTCAATGTATAATAGGGATAGTATGGTAGAGTATGACCTGAATCCCTAGTGTTATATCATGCTCAACTATGGGACAGTACCTAATAATGGGCTGTTAATAATTAAAATTTATCTGCTAACCCTACGACAAATTTTCGGATTAATCCCTCAAAGAATTCCACAAAGGCTGCTCACAAATAATTTAGTGCACTCTCATCAATATTTCGGTCAGTTCCATTCAACTTGGGCATCGAACTGTACGATGACGATGTTTTAGATAACCTTATCAGCCAACCTTCTGACCTCGAGATAGTGTTTTTTACTAATATATTAATGACCCTTATCAGTGTCTATATTCTTTAGTAAGATATATCTTGTGACATGTCTGATATGTGTGTGAACTTATATTTTTAAGTTCAACTTGGTTTGTGGCGTAAGATACCGATAACTTTATGCTTGGAATAAAATGAATATATAATTGTACCTGTAGAATCTCCCACGTAGGGTTTGGTTATTAAAATCTCTTTCAGTGTTATTTTTTGTGACGGCGAATTGAAGTAACTAAGAACTTAAATATTACATTTTCAATTACAAAATTGAAAGACTCATAGAAACCTTCCTCTCCTATACCTCGTAAGGTGTAACTTACATTTCTCCCTGTGTCTTTTTTAGCCTTCAGTGTCCGTACCAAATTTTATCAAATTCGGTTTAGTGGTTTAACTGTTAAAAGGTGAGGTTAAAATGATGAATTACTTTGGCATTTATAATTATGTATTATGGATTGGTCTATTATGCTCTATACCTATAGGTCCATCCATCCATCCATCCATCAGCCCTTCGACGTCCACTGCTGGACATAGGCCTCCCCAAGAGAACTGTGTGCTCATTATGGGGGATAATGCCGTAATCGCCACGCTTAGCAGGCGGGTTGGCGATCGCAGTGGATGTTGTTAATACTCGAGGGAGTGCTGCTGCCCATGCCCCCGATATCAACCTTCTGTCGGCTCTTACGACTCCCGTGGGTAGAGAGGGGTGGGACAATTCTAAAGCCGGCCCCACACGGCGACCTATAGGTATTTGAACGTAAAATTATAAAAAAAGATCTCATGTTCATATGATCTTCATCAATTTCATAAATACAAAAAAGAAATCTAGAATGTTTTATTAGTTATTTCTACTAAGAAACGTTTACTAGTGTTAAAATAAAATGGAAAAGGGCCTTATGTAATATCCGCAGATCCCGGGCGAGCTGGCCCTGTGCCAACTGAAGCCAAGTTCTGAAGGGCCCAGTGTAACCTTTATTCCAACCTTGCTACGACATCATTTCCCTTGAACTCTATTGAACAAAAGAGCCAAATTGTTGTTAATGTTAATACGACCTGTATATCAAGGACGGTTCGAAAGTGTTTTATGCACAACTAAAAGAAGTTTGCATATACAAAAAAAGCTAGGTGTTTGGCTAATACCATAGCTTTTCGGAAAATTAACAATCCAAGACTTCGCTAAATCCAATGCTGGAAAGCCAAACTACTATCAAAATAACATCAAGCAAATCACCTCCCAAAAGTCTTAAACAATCACTTATCTCATGGGCATAAATCAGCGAAAGTTCACACAATAACGTCGTATATTAAAATGTGGTACATACTGTCTTCCCTACTACGTCTACTACACCTACATCTGCAACATTTTTTACATTACTCAAGAGTACTACGTGTATTATTTTTACGTTAGAGCTCACGTTTCTTTTTACGCGCTTTAAATTAACTTCACCTGTATGTTTGTATGTTCGTAACCGACTCCTATGAACTCAATTTTGACCCACTTTGAGCGGACAGATTTAATTTTAACTTTGTACACTTATCAAGAACCGGTGACAATACAATAATTTTATAAATTTGTCTCATTATCCTGATGAGGATCGCCAGGATTATTTTTTTAACAAACAATCGCACTAAAAAGTGTGTAATAAATATAGTTAAAAAATAACTAAAAAAGACGCTTTTATAGCAAAAAAGTTTAGGGCGCGTTGTGCCGTATATTATATCGAGCACCCCATGCTTTTTTCACAATAGTAATGATAATATTTTTTGTTAATTATTATTATTCTACCTATATAGAATTATTTTTCACTGTTTAGTTCGATGTGCTATAAACGCGTGTTTTTTAGTTTTTCTGAACTATACATTTTTTTTTCAAGAGGTAGCTAGCTCCCTATGTAATAAATGTATCGATTCATGTCGTTTCGATTTACGTTGCGTGTTTCGGGAACCCAACGAAGACCACCTATATATAATATGATACAATGAAAGATAAACGAGACTCTATAAAGAGCTGTACGATAGTAATAAACTATTTCAGTTTGGACAAGTACAGTTTATAGAATAATTGGATTGTTGACGCCGGCGCTTTCGTAATTGTTTTAAGGACCATTAGCTATTGAGGTCCTTCGTGACAGGACGATAGTGTCACTCAATTGTAGTCGTGACAGTAGCTATTGACGAACACGAATGCCGGTTGATTTTTGTTTTACTTTATCGTAAATTGGATAAATTTTGGTGTTAACGGATATGAGCCTTTTTTTTTTTTTTTTTTTATTTAGGCGGGAAAAAATGTACCTAACCGCACACCCCGTTGTTCGGGGCAACAAACAGGGTAGTGTGGGGCCCTCACCCACTAAATAAACCCGCCGTGTGCCGTCTCTCCGCCTTTATTGGCGGACCACTGGAACTATGTTACATTCCTTCGGTGGTCCGCCGGCGGCTTACCCTTTCGAGTACCCGCTACTGAGCGACGCACGCGCACACAGTGCGTCGCACCTTCGCGGGAGGCCTTGCGGGTGGCGGACGTTCCCCGGTCCATCCACCCGCAGCCTCAGCTAGGGCGGCATTAGGCGCAAATACTCACGCCTGCGCCGCCCCAGTCGCTGGCGGCGGTTCGGGTCTGCGAAAGGATCAGCCTCCCTGGCCCTCTCCGCCGCTTCCTTCCGCGAGATGACATCCTCGCAGAAGGCAGCGACCGCGGCCCAATTCCTGTCGCTGCCAAGCATCGCTCTAACGACGCTCGGCAGCGAGAGGTCCCCCCCTATTGCCGCAACGAGTTCACGACGCTGCCCGCCCCAAGCCGGGCATGACTCCAGCGTGTGCTGCGCCGTGTCCTCGTCGCAGCCGCAATGGTGACAGCCCGGAGTCGCTTCCCTCCTTGCGACTATGTGCAAATATCTGCCGAAGCAACCGTGCCCCGACAGCACCTGCACCAGTCGGAAGGTAAGGACTCCGTGCCGTCGCCCCGCCCACTCCTCCAGCACAGGCTGGAGCGCCCCTACGGTCCAGAGACCGGCTCGGGGCGCTTCCAGCCGTGTCCTTCATCTGGCCATGGCAGCTCGGCGGGCATCGCCCTGCCACCTGGCCACCTCCCTGGGTGAAGGACGACCTCCCACCTCTCGCTCTTGCGATGCCCGCCGATACACTTCGGCGAGCACCTCCGCCTCCAAGTCCCACGGGGGGGTTCCGGCCAGCACGCAGGCCGCTTCCGTCGACACCGTGCGGTATCCGCGTATGAGCCTGGACGCGACGACTCTTTGTGGTCTCCACAGAAGAGCCCTGTTCGGCGTGTCCAGGCACCCCGCCCACACAGGTGCACCGTACAGTGCCATCGACCGGACAACCCCCGCATAAAGCCGTCGGCACGCATTGTTGGGTCCGCCCATATTCGGCAAAAGCCGTGCAAGGGCGGACGCTGCGCCGACGAGCCTCGGGGACAGTTGGCGGAAGTGCTCGCGAAAGCGCCACCGCCCATCCAGCACCAGGCCCAGATACTTCACCCCAATTTGGACCCCGTCCACCGTGATTGAGGCGCCAGCAGGTGGCCGACGTCGGGGCCCATGGAAAAGTAGGGCCTCCGACTTGTCCAGGGCCACCCTAAGCCCCAGCGCCCCGATCCTCCTAACCACCTCCGAGGTCCCTAAGGTGGCCAGGAACGCCGCTTCCTCGAAGTTTCCACCCCGGGCCACGACCAGCGTGTCATCCGCATAGCAGATGACCGCCAGCCCGGGGGGGAGCCGACAGCGTAGCACCCAGTCGTAACCAATGTCCCACAGGAGCGGCCCTAGAACCGAACCCTGTGGGACACCGCACGACATGGGTCTCCTCACAACGTCCCCTATGCGGCTCTCATAGAGAACGCTGCGGCCCTCAAGATAGCCCACCACCAGCCGCCTCAGGTATGCAGGCACCCCGTGATACTGGAGCGCCTCCCTGATGCAGCTGAATGGCAGACTATTGAATGCGTTGGCAATGTCGAGCGACACCGCCAACAGCACTCCACCGCCGGCGACGACCGCCGCGGCCGCGGCCCTCAGGCGCATAATCGCGCCGACCGTCGAACGACCAGCCCGAAAGCCAAACTGGGCATCCGACAAGTCGGGTCCGACGTCGCGCAGGTGCTGGACGATGCGGGCAGCGAGGATTCTCTCCAGCAGCTTACCCGCCTCGTCCAGCAGCACGATGGGCCTGAAGGCCCCGACCGAATCCGGCGTACGCCCCGGCTTCGGCAGGAGTACCAGCCTCCCCTCCTTCCAGCAGCCAGGAAACCGTCCGGACGCCAGGCACGCGTCGGACAGTCCCCTGAGGCGGGGCTCCAGGTGGTCCAGAGCCAGGGCAAGCACTCGGGCGGGTATCCCGTCCGGGCCGGGGGCGGTGTTCTTGGAACGAATCCGCGAAACAGCCGCCCCCATTTCCGACGCGGTGACGGGCGGTACACTGAGGTCGGCCTCCCGGTCGCTACCTGGCATTGCCATGACCGGGGGCGTGTGCTCCGCCCGTCTAGGGAATAGGCCCTCGACCACCTCGGTGAGGAGGCTGGGCTGAAGGGTCTCTGTGAGGGGGGGGCCCTGAGTGCGGAGCTTGTTCAGCGCCGCACGATATGGGCGACCCCAGGGATCACAGTTGAGACCATCCAGCATCTCCTGCCTTTTCTCTGTTTTGGCGCGGCAGATGGCCAGCTTAAACGCGGCCCGCGATGTGCGGTACGCCTCGTACAGCTGGCCCTCCCGTTCCCGATCGCGGTTGCGCCGCCGACTGCGGGTGTAGGACCTCCGGGCACGAATGCACGCCGCACGGAGGTCCGCCAGCTCCTGGGACCACCAGTAAAGCCCCTTCCTCGGAGGAGGACGTCGCACACGGGGCATGGCCGAGTCGCACACCTGCGTAATCGCAGCGCGAAATCGGCCAGCCTCAGCGTCCACCCCCTCGGTCAGGGCCGGTGAGAACAGCCACGATTGAACAATGGCGGCCTCCGCCAGTAGGTCCCTATCTAGCCTGCCCACAGCCCACCGCGGGAACGCGGGAGTTCTGCGCGCCGCGTGACCCCTACTGGGGCCCTGAAGGGACCGGGAGACCTCAATCTGGATGTACCGATGATCGGACAAGGTCTCAACCTCCTCCAGGACACACCAGCTCCTCACTTGTGCTGCGACGTCGGGGCTAGCGAACGAAAGGTCCACTATCGACCCGCCCCGTCGCCGCACGCACGTGTTGACGGAGCCTCTATTTAGCAAACAGAGGCCCGTCGACGCCGCCCACTCTACCACCGCCGCTCCACGGGCGTCCGTCGCAGGGGACCCCCACGCCGTGGATTTGGCGTTGAAGTCCCCCACGACCAGGACGTGGCTAGGTGCCAGTCGCCGTATCGAGGTCTCTAGGCTGTTAAGCCAGACCTCGAAACCAGCCAGACTCCGGTTGGGAGAGAAGTATACGCCATATAGCGTAACTCCCCCCCAGTCGGCCGCGACGTATCCCGTACCCCTGTCTCTGATCGACAAGGGCGGGGAACGAAGCGCCGCAGAGCTGATGATTACCACGGAGCCATCGCGGCTGCCCACCCAATGAGGGCGGTCAGGAACACAATAAGGCTCCGCAGCTACGGCTACACCAATCAACCGCTCCACCATGGTTTGCAGGAGAAGATCCTGCGCCCTGGCGGAGTGATTGAGATTCGCCTGAAGGAGGATAGTGTCACGGTTGAATTTTAAGCCGTAACCATATCCTCCTCCACCCGAGACGGTGGCGAAGCCACGCTAGGGGAGGCAGCCTGGGCCGATTGGCTGGTCCCCCCCTTTTTTGGGCCTGTCGTCGGGGGTTTGCATCCCTCCCGCCCCATGCAGTGCTTGGCAGGCCTGTTGCCTGCCGCGCACGCGGGGCAGTGAGGGGCGGCGGTGCAGGTTGCCGCCCGGTGCCCTGCCTGACCGCAGCGGAAACAAAGACCGCTGAGGTCAAAACAGTTAGTGCACGTCGGCCGGGTGTGTCCGACCGCCATGCACTTAAAGCACCTCGCGGGCCGAGGCTCCAGCACGGTGACCCGCGCGGAACTCCAGCCCACAAGGAGCCTGCCTGCGTCGGCCAAAATTTTGGCCACCGCGACAGGGCAACTCGCCCAGGCGGCACCTACACCGCCGGGACCGGTCCGAATGGAGCCCACTCTGACGGCATTCGAGCATCCGGTTTTCAAGGCCTCCCGGACGTCGTCCGCCGTCACTGAGTCATCCAGACCGGAGATGCGCAGTTCAGCGCACTTTACCGGTCTGGTGATGCGGACTCCACTCCCCTCGCCAAACAAACTCTTAAGCCTTTCGGCCACCTTGTCGGCCATCCTGGGGCCCTCCGTCCCAGGGAACTCGAGAATTCGAGCCCCTGTTCGGGCTAGGCGGGTCCGGGCGGCGACGATTCCGATGTCGGAGACGTCGATTTCCTCCCGGGCCTTCCTCAAGATGGCCTGGTACGACAGGCCCACTTCCGCCTCCGGCAGCATGGTGATTACCACCGCTGCCGTTTTTGGCGTCTGAAGCTTGCGCGGCTTCTTGGGGCCGGGCTTGCTCCTCGACGCAGCGGGTTCCACAGCCCGGGCAGTAACCTCGGACGCGGCCCCCTTCTTCCTCTTGCCCCGGGATTTCCTCCTCCCGCCGTCCACTGTCTGCCAACCCTCTTTAGAGGGTGCAGGGCCGGACGGCGCGGGAGTTGGGACTCGAGAATCCCGGGACACGATTGCTGGGGCACGCGATGGCTGGCCAGCACGCGAGAGAGGAGGGAACTCCTCCCTGGGCTGGCCCTTGGAGCGCTGCCCAGCCTTCTGCACCGCTTTCACCTTGGCAGCTTTGCCCTGCCCCTTGGGCGGCGCAGCTGCGGCCGCGGAGTAACCGGCCACGCGGCCACCCTGACAGGGCAGCGGCGTTGGGCCTGAAGGCGGCGCGACCTTCTTGTCCGCGGCCAATGCTGGGCGGAGCCTTGACTCCGGCGGCACCCTAGCGTTTGTGGAGCCGAGGCGGGGCTCATAGACCGCATTGACGCGATCCATGACCTGGCATATCTGCTCCTCCGTCAGAAGACCAGGGGCCGGAGGCCCGGCGCCCGCCGTTAAGGCAGAGGCTCCTGGCCCGGCCCTGGCGAGCTTGGTGCGCTGGCTGGCGAGCTCTTTCCGGAGCTCTGACACCTCCGCTTCAAGGCGCCTGCAGCGGCAGGGCGCCTCCGGCCTCCCAGTCCCCGCCGGCGCCAACGGATATGAGCCTATTAATTTACTACTGAAAGTAAATTAATTTATAAATAATAAAGTGTAAACTCTTCTAGAGGGACCCGCTACAAGGTTGTTTTTTCGTTAATTTATATGGCTAAGAATATCAAATTCTTAAAAATTATATAGAAATTCAAAAGAATTTTAGTTATGATGAAAGAAAAGTAACAGACTTTTACTAATCTATCTATACTATTATAAAGCTGTAACAGAGCTGTGTCTGTACATTTAAGATATTTGAGAATAAATGACTGTAATAGGCTATATTAGGCGTGTCTAAAAACAAAACATTTTTTTAGAATTTTCGTCTGTTTGTATGTTTATTTGTTTGTGCGCATCACACAAAAATTACTGCACGGATTTTGATGCAAATTTATTTGAAAGGTCTTGATTAGACTTAAAAACTGGTATACATTTTATCCCCCTACTATATCGGGAACATGAGATATAACCGAAAAACTAACTTTTGGCTGCGGCAAAGCCGCGAGCAAAGGCTGGTCATTACTATAATTTGTATTATTTGAAATAGTTTATACATGGTCTTGTGATGTAGTGGAATTATCGTAATTGAAATATTAAGGTTTCGCTATTAAAGTAAGTACACAAGTGCTTGTCTAAATTCAGTTGTGAACTTTCTTCGCATGGGACGGCAAAATATGCTTGAGGGACCTCTAAGAAATAATTAGGGTTTTAAAGTTAGTAGAAGATATTTGAAGTTAAGCTGGCAAAACTTTGCTTTAAATAGTTATTTTGTATACCAACATAACTATGAATGCGAAACCATACATAACATTATTTCAATATTTTTTATAAAGATTACCAATAAAGTATGTATTCACCGAGGGAAGATAGTGATAGATTACTGACAAAGGTATTGTTTTACGAACGGGCCTCGTGGCGTAGTCAGTAGTGTAACTGACTTCCGCGCAAGAGGTCGTAGGTTCGATTACCATTCACGGCAATTATTTGTGTGTTGAACACAGATATTAGTACTGCGTCTGGGTGTCTTTTATCTATGATATGTAGGTACGTATTTACAAAAAAAAATGTAATATATGTATATGTATTATATCCGTAATCTGGTACCCATAGCACAAGCGTTAAGCTTAGTTTGGGACCTGAGGACGTTGTGTGAAATGTCCGTGAATATTTATTTATTTATTATTTACTTATTTAAGCTTTAAAAACACTCGAGGATCGGAATTTGCACTTTCTCTCGAGTGATGCATAGTACTTTATACCTACTACTTGTAATATTATCTAAATCCTTTTTTCTATTTTGAAATCCTCTTTTCTAATATTACCTAAATTCTTTTTTTATTGAGATAGCTGTCAAAGCTCCAAATTATCTTAAAGTTCTTTGAGAAGTTGTCAAGGCTCTTCTGAAGATTGTCTTGAAGTTTTGGTTGTTCACTGGAGGCCGTTTCAGACATTTCAGGTGTGATCTGTTGGACTTCAGGGTCTGGTTCTGAGACCGGGTCTGACCTTCTAGAACGGAAGGGATTGTACGGAACGCTAAAGGGAGTGAACCTTTGTACATGTACGGAATGCTAAAAGGAGTGGGCCCTTGTACAAGAACATCTTTTGAGGTATCCCAAGTGTTGCAGTGAATACTAGGTAAAGATAGTAATAACTTTAGTAGTACTTAGTGCTTACAAAACTTGTACGTGTTTTCTTATTTATTAAAATTTGTTTCGATCTGTTTCCTATTTAATTTCTTTTAAGACCCCTAGGTAGGTCCTAAGTAATTGCTAAGACTAAGACTGCTTCACCGTTACGCTACATACTTCTGCGAGACATTTTATTTAACAACAATTCTTAATCTTCGTAGCCTTATTTTTTAGCTATTCCACCAGTTGCCGTGTGGGGCCAGCTTTAGAATTGTCCCACCCCTCTCCACCCATGGGAGTCGTAAGAGCCGACTGAGGGAATACCGGGGGAGTGGGCAGCAGCACTCCTTCGAGTATTAACAACATCCACTGCGATCGCCAACCCGCCTGCCAAGCGTGGCGATTACGGCATTATCCCCCATTTTTGGCGAGGCCTATGTCCAGCAGTGGACTTTAAAAGGCTGATGAATGGATGGATGGATTCCACCAGTATTTACATGCAGCGACTGTCTATCTGACCTCCAAGACCCAACTAAGCGGACAACTGGCACCAAATCATGGAACTCGCGTCACCGTCACCGAACGCTCCGATCTTCTTTAGGCGCGTTGAGTACTTACTTTTTGGGTGAACAAAAATCATGGAACTCGCGTCCTCGTCACTGAACGCTCCGGTAGAAGTGAAAACCAAGTAACTTGTGAATTGTATCGTTGAGCTATTACATTATTATTTTTAGTTTTTTAATGACAAATTTGGCTCGACTCGCTCGATGACACAATTCACAAGTTACGTTGTTAATACTTTATGTCTATCCCCCTACATTAATTATTCTATTCTGTTTGACTGTCGTTTGTTTATGCTTCTTGTCTAGGAAGGCAGGTGTAGTTTATTAGATCTTCGAAACAGTAATATTCGTGTCGAAGATATGGCGAGGCAGTCATTATATATATTTATTATTGAATTAAACCTTGATAAATGTACTTTATAATTAAAATATTTCTATAAAATCATAATTCCTCTGATGTCGCGTTATCATAAAACAAACAGACAACAATGTAATAACTAAATTATACTTTCAGATGAAAGGTTTAAATTGCAAATGATAAGTTAAAGAGATGAAGAAAATGGAAAAATACAACTTAACCTTACAATACAGCATTGTTTCCAACATATCATGATAAATTGTTGCTAATAATAATAATAATAATAGCTTTATTACACAAAACAGCCTGATTACAACAACAAATCAATCAGAAAACAAAACAAAGTATAGGCTTATAATATTATTATAAAAACAATAATAATAACATTGATGCCCTGGCTCCTAAACTAGGTTTAAGTCCCTGTATCTTAGGAGCCAGTGTTTCGTCGTAATACTTAACATACTACTGGCTTTGTTTTGCTATATACACTGTTCAAAGAATATTATTATACCTAATAACATCGACGTTATTCGAAGACCTGCCTTTTGTTAGGTTAAATTTACTTTAGCTCATCAAGTGTTCATTGATTGGAACGGGTTCCCTATAAGCCAATTAGATAACTTTGTTTTACACACGCCATGGTAGACTGACTGGTGCTTTATAAAATCGCTTTAGCGTGGCTTTAAAAGGATAGCGTTGTATAAATGATAGGCTCATAATGGGTGTAATATCTATTAATAGTTTAGGTTAAAGTTAAACATGAGGTGTGTCTATTCAAAAGGCCTTCTTTGTCATTTTGAAAAAAAAAACTTTGTTTCAATTCTATCCTAACTCCACATTTCAATAATTTACGTATAAAACATAGCATCGCGCCTGTATTCCCCGAAGGGGTAGTCAGAGATGTATTACACACCTACGGTTCGCCAGCTATGTTTAAGTCTCACGTAATATCTTTTTTACGAAAAAGTTTAATAACACTGCCCGACTGACGATCGAACCTGAGACCTCCTGATCAGCAGTCGCTCACACTACCGCTGCACCACAGAGGCAGTTTCAATAATTTAATGTATAACAGACACATTTACCTACCCAGATTTTTCAGTGTCATGATTGTTGCCAAACATTTGAATTATTTTTAAGGTCTGACGTAGTGGTCTGGAAGGTCGCCAGTCTGCCTCGTGTTTCATGCGATGTGTCTGATTTACGAACCGACATTCTGGACTTTCCATATGAAGCATTTCATATTTTCTTAAGTAACTCATTACTTATGGTATTTGCAGATGGTGAGAGTGCCACAGTACGCTCACCATAGAAGGCTGTTTAAATTTTACAAATGTCATACTTGATCAATGATTACAAAATGTCAGTGCACGTATTTTGTTTAAAATCAAATCCTTTTTCGTTAAAGATAATTATGATAGGCTACGGTAACCGCTTATGATAAATATGTCGGTTGTATGCTTTTTTGAATAAATTCTAAGATATATGAGCACCTAACGCGATATAAAACCGGTTCCGTTGCGCACGAAAATAAAACTGCACAGTAACATAACACATTTTAAGGGTTCCGTACCCGAAGGGTCAAAACGGGACCCTATTACTAAGACTTCGCTGTCTGTCTGTCCGTCCGTCTGTCGCCAGGCTGTAGCTCAAAAACGGCGATAGCTAGACAGTTAAAATTTTCACAAATGATGTATTTCTGTTGCCGCTATAACAACAAATACTGAAAACAAAAAAAAATAATATTTAAGGGGGGTTCCCATACAACGTCTGTCTGTCCGTCCATCTATCGCCAGGCTGTATCTCCAGAACGGCGATGGCTAGACAGTTGAAATTTTCACAAATGATGTATTTTTGTTGCCGCTATAACAACAAATACTAAAAACAAAAAAATAATAATATTTAAGGGGGGCTCCCATATAACGTCTGTCTGTCCGTCCGTTTGTCTCCAGGCTGTATCTCAAGAATGGTGATAGCTAGACAGTTGAAATTTTCACAAATGATGTATTTCTGTTGCCACTATAACAACAAATACTAAAAATAAAAAAATAAACAATATTTAAGGGGGGCTCCCATACAACAAACGTGTTTTTTATTTTGTCATTTTTTGCTCGCTATTGATAACGGCAACAGGTAGATGCTTGAAATATTCACAGAATATTTAGTTATATATTCACTTTAAAAAATAAATAATTAAATTAAAATAAAACAAATATTTAAGGGGGCCTCCCATACACAAATGTGTTTCTTTGCTCGTTTTTGCTCTGTCTGTCTGTCACCAGGCTGTATCTCAAGAACTGCGATAGCTAGACAGTTGAAATGTTCACAAATGATGTATTTCTGTTGCCGCTATAACAACAAATACTAAAAATAAAATAAAAAAAATATTTAAGGGGGGCTCACATACAACAAACGTAATTTTATTGGCTTTTTTTCTCGCTATTGATAACCGAATAACGGCAACAGGTAGACGCTTGAAATGTTTACAGAATATTTAGTTATATATTAACTTTAAAAATATATAATTAAATGAAAATAATAAAAATATTTAAGGGGGATCCCATACACAAACGTGTTTCTTTACTCGTTGCGCATCTAAGTCTAAGTCGAAAACCACGAAATGAGTTTTACTTGCAAAATTTGGTAACAGCCAAACACCATGGTTCCAGAGAGTTACAATAGTGTAATGTTGTTTACCTAGTCAATGGTACGGAACCCTTCGTGCGCGAGTCCGACTCGCACTTGGCCGGTTTTTTTATATTAAAATTTTAAATGTACATATTTACTCTAAAAATGTTTCCAGCGTTTGTTAATGCGGTAGCAAAGCCTAGCAACACTTATGACGTAATATTAGACTCATATAAAAATTAACCTTCGCTTCGCAGCAAGACAAATTAACATCATTAATTTAAATTAAATTCGGTGTTTTCACTCCCTGATTACTAAAACAATCATAAGTATAGTCTAGAAAAGACTAGTGGATAATTAATGTGCCGAAGAGTGTATTCATATTCTGGGCCCGTGAATGTAACTCACTAAATCGTATCGACATCGCATCGTGACATTGTCATTGGTTGACAGATCTTGAGACATCATCGTGATTGGTTGAGCGATTATAGCGACATAGGCGTCTATGTCCTACCAATCACAAATAAAACGATTGATGTAGATACGATTTTGTGAATCACGTTCTAAGGGGGCTGATCTTCAATACTGATCACTGGATTTCTGGTTACTGCAGACAGGAATACGGGCAATAAATAGTCTACCTCACTGATTAAAGACATTATAGGTATCCTCACGACATTTTCTTGCACCGGGATTAATGATCAAAAATGTGTTTAATCTCAGAAAGTGTAACAAACGTATTTGCCTATTTATTTGGGTAAATATAAACAGTGTTACGCATCAAAATAAAGGCTACATAATAAATTAGGACCACGAAATAGCTAGAGATTTAAATTTGCTATGGGACTGGCCTATAACATCTAATATTAAAGCCGGACGGGTCGTGTGTTTTTCGTTATGTTTTTAGTCGGTCAGATTAAAAATGTTATGGCCCTGTTGTTTAACAATTATATTGCTGTAAAAACTCAAGGGAATATGCCTGGTTATGTGAGGCAATAACCAAGGGAAACACCAAAGGGAATGTTCCTTTGAACTAAGAATTTTCGAATATACTATTTGTATTAATAGATTCTGTTCGCGATGTCATCTCCGTGGATTTTATATCTCAATGCGACATCTATCCCAATCCTACAGGTAATAGTAATGTTAATGTTACGGCAAATATTATTGATGTGAAACATCTAATGCGGAGGGAGAGTAATATGAGCTGTTAGCGTGGCGACGCTTTTATTTTACTTGTCCCGTTCAAATATTGCAAATTAAATTTGACACACTTCCCGGTTTCCGATTGAGCTGAAATTTTACACGCATCTGTATATCGCGTGACAATGCAATATTATAAAAACATGGAGCTGATCTGATGATGGAGCTGGAAGGTGGACATAGAATCTATAATGAAACGGCGCAACTCCATCGAATTTGGGCTCGTATGATTCGCCTTGACGAGTACTTTGTCTTTAGATGGTATCCAGGGTCTGATGATGGATCTAGAAGGTGGCCATAGGAACTCCGTTATAAAACGACATAACTCCATCGAGTTTGGGCTCGTATGGTTTGTCTTGACGAGTACTTTGTCTCTAGATGGTATCCAGGGTCAGACGATGGAGCTAGAAGGTGGTCACAGTAACTCTGTAATGAAACGACGCAACCCTATCGAGTTTATACTCGTTTTATTCGTCTTGAGGAGTACTTTGTCAAGTTACGATCATTTTATTTCTACAAAATAATTTTGATGTTTTCACATCTGGTAGACGTCCCGCGACTTCTAGGTTTTTTTATTTACGTACAAAATTTCATCCAAATTCATTGAGACGTTTACATTATTAAAGCGGAGTAAGAGATAGGGTAACAAGTTAATATTATAGACGGTCATATACTGGTAGGTATATCGTTGGTACGACTTAAGTAGGTAATGTAACATAGTTCACAGTGGTCCGCCAATACAGGCGGAGAGACAGCACACGGCAGGATTATTTAGTGGGTGAGGACCCCACACTACCTTGTTCGTTGCCCCGAATGACGGGGTGTGCGGTTAGGTATATTTTTTCCCGTCTCAACAAAAAACAAAGTACCTATATCGCTGGTGCCGGTTATCTATTGAGATGTAGATCTTAGTGCATTTTTGTAGACTGACAGGTTCCCGTTATAGTAGCGGTAAACGGTATACCAGTTTTTAAGTCTAATTAAAAGCTATTAAAGTTGCATCAAAATCCCTTCAGTAGCTTTTGCTTGATGCGCGAACTAACAAACAGACAAACTGACAAACAGACAAAAAACTGTTGTGTTGAGACACGCCTATACCTACATATAGCCTAATACAATATTTTTTTCTCAAATATCCTAAATGTACAAACATCCATGTTAGCTTTATGACAGCTTGAGCATAGTAGCTGTTATTTGATAAAACCTTGTTAATTATAATAATAAAACACCTAACATAGCGGTATATTGTGCAGTAAGTGAAATAATCACATTCTTTTATTCCTTGTAATTTATCATCATTATGTCTCGCGACGCAATTAATTAACCTCTCATCCGTGGAAGGGTAAATGTGGAATGCTGATGATATTTTATATCATGAACATAGTAACTTCTTAATTATTTTCTTCAGTATAATAAGGCCATCAGATCATAGCTGAGCACATGTGAGCATTATATCTCAAATGCTTATACGTATGAAGCGTGGCTGAGATATTTGCGCGACCTATTGCCTTATCCATTGTCCACCAATCAGTCTGGTCTGCGGAACGACAATTTAACATTTGTGGCATCCGCTGCAGAGCCGCCTATTATACTCGTTACTTAGAAAAAGACTCGATCAAAGACGACATCGAGCAATCGAGATCAGCTCATTCTTATTTGCATAGGCCAGGTGTCAGGCCACTTACTGAAATATAAATCACCTATGGTAATAACATTTTGTCTGGATAATCCACTTGTTAGAGTTAAAACAAGTACGTAGTTATTTTATTAGTAATGTTTGGTTATGTTATGTTTCAGCATGAGGTCACGGCGAAGGTGTGGTGTCCGCATGGAAGCCCGGCGGACTGCTCATAAAGCGCTGCATCCGCTGCGAGCGCAATTTCGCCGTGCTCTGCCAGAATGGTCCGCGCGTGCGTCTCGTCGCCCCCGGAGTGTGCGAACAATCGGCCGCTCAAAGGAGGACCCTGCGAAACCGTCAATACCACAACCCCGGCCGCGGAGGCCTTAAGCGAAAAAGAGACTTCGCGGCCCGCGCCGCGCGTGCTTCCCTCCATACCTGAGAGCGAACCGTTGCTCCACGACCCGATTAGTGTCAGTGCTATCAGTGAAAATGTATCGCGAAAACAAAACGGTCGGCCGTTGCACGTAAAGTTTGTTGCGCAGTCGCCGCCCGCGGCTATATCTGAGTCGGGGTCTAGTTCGAGCTCGACTTCAAGTTCCTCCGATGATGAAGAACTGTGCATCGCTGAGGCGCGCCCTCCCGATGGTGGCTGGGGATGGGTCGTTGTGTTTGCCTCGTTCATGGTCAACCTTATCGCCGACGGTGTCACCCTCAGCTTTGGAGTATTCTTTCCTTATTTTCTGGAATATTTTGGCGAGAGCAAAGGCAAGACAGCCTGGATCGGTGGCATTTTTATGGCGATGCCGCTTCTTTCCGGTCCAATCGCTAGTTTTCTTACAGATCGATATGGATGCCGACGTGTGACAGTATTCGGTTCCTTTTTAGCGGCTCTTGGATTTGGTTTATCCACCTTTGTAGATAATATGGAGACGTTGTTCTTAACGTTCGGTATTATGGCTGGATTTGGATTAAGTTTGTGCTATGTAGCAGCAGTAGTCATAGTAGCTTACTATTTTGAGAAGAAACGTTCCTTAGCCACCGGAATTTCGGTGTGTGGAAGTGGCATCGGTACATTTGTATTCGCACCGCTGACACAAATGTTGCTAAATGAGTATGATTGGCGTGGAGCCACTTTAATTGTAGCTGGATTTTTCTTAAATATAGCAGTATGTGGGTTGCTATTCAGAGATCTGCCCTGGACTGCGACTATGAATGAAGAGAGAGCCAAAGAAAGAAAAAGGAAAAGAGAGAGAAAACGGAACAAGCGTTTCGGTTCTTCTGCGGATAGTGGAAGCTTATCAGACAGCAAAAGTAGCGCTGCTGGTTCCGCGAAAGTACCAGATTCTGGTGACATCGAAACAGTCACATCACCAATAGTACCTCAGTTTAGTTCTTTAGTAGATCTACCGACATACATGACCGGGGGAGAAGGTGTATCCCTCGAAGTATTTGAGATGATGTCAAACAGAGGTAGAGCGTACGCCATCTTAGCGCAGAACTACCCTGGGATGATGTTACCATCTAGAAGCTTCAGTGACAGCGGGAGACTACACGAGCTATCGCCTCCTAGGGCAGTGATGTCTCCAGGAACTATGTCACCAGGAGCCTTATCGCCCACTTCAGGGCTTCACAGAACTCAGGAGCAGAACACTTCAGCTCCTCTCGGGGATAAGGCTGCTATATCATTGTGGTTAAAAAAACAAGGTGCAGGATCGACGAAGAAACCACCAGCTTTCCTCAAAGACTTGAGGGTACACAGACATTCCTTGACCTATAGAGGTGCTATGCTAAACATCAATAGATACAGGTTAAGAGCGTCTTCGTGTCCAAATATCTTCAGGAATTCTATGACCACCATTGCAAAGGAAAAGGTGAGAATTTGTATCTTATATTTTGACCTGAAAGAGGCTGGTGACTTATATAACACTCCAAAATAAATGGTGATGCTAATAAGTTGTAGTTGGTATTAAGGTAGTGTCCTCACTTGTTATTTGGAGCCGGTATCACCATTCGACGGGCCCCGTGGCGTAGTCGGTAGTGTAACCGACTTCCGTGCACGAGGCCGTGGGTTCGATTCCCATCACTCAGGACAATTTATTTATGTGATGAACACAGATATTTGTACTGCGTCTGGGTATTTTCTATCTATTATATATGTATCTATTTACAAAAAAAAATGTAATATATATGTATTATATCCGTAATCTGGTACCCATAGCACAAGCGTTAAGCTTAGTTTGGGACCAGAGGACGTTGTGTGAAATGTCCGTGAATATTAATTTATTATATTATAATTGTAGCTATACATACTACGTTTTGTATAACTATAAGTTTAATACAAAAAAATGTCTGTGAAAGTGGAAAAAGAGAGATTTACTACGAGCAGGATTCTAACTTGCGTCCCGTCTGATCCTGGAAAGTGCTCTGGACTGCTGAGCTATTGCAGTCACCTAATGGTTTTTTTTAAAAATACCACCATAATCTAAGTACCTAATAATCCTTGTATCGCGGGGGACTTTACAAACATACAATTTTATGGCATCAAAATACACCCGGACTCAAAGCAACCATTTGTGGATCACACAAAGAGTTATCCTGTGTGGGAATCGAACCCACAACACTCGGACGGAAGGCCGATATCTAAACCACTCCGCCATCTGTGCAGTCATTAGATCAGTAGATGTCTTTAGGACCCACGGCACCTATAGCATGTATTTACTGCCTCGGTTGTGTAGCGGTAGTGTATGCGACTGCTAATCATAAGGTCTCGGGTTCGATCCCCGGGTCGGACAAGGTTATTGAGCTTTTTGCTAAAAATAAAAATTCTCAGTAGCAGCCCGGAGTTTGGAAATGTGCCCGGTAGACGTCAATAGGCTCGCCCCCTATTACGTGAGACTTAAACATAGCTGGCGAATCGTGGGTGTGTAGTACACCTCTGCCTACCCCTTCGGGGAATACAGGCGTGATGCTATATTTACATTATACATTCTGATTTTTCAGGTTCAATGGTACGCCGGCCTTTGGGATTTCTGGGATCTGGTGGTAGATGTGCTCGATTTTTCCCACTTTAAGAACCCAGCGTTCTGCGTATTCGCGCTGTCCAACTTCCTTTTATACATGTGGTATGATGTGCCGTACGTGTATATATCTGATAACGTCATCTCTCTGGGATACAGCGAGTCTGAGGCGTCCATGTTGATATCTATAATTGGGATCCTGAATATGTTTGGAGAGGTGAGCGGTTTATACAATATTCTTATATTAAAAAGCTGGCAAGCATAGGATCCCTCTGATAGTAATTCTTTACTCTAGCTTATAGAGGATAGCAATATTAGAGACATAACATGGGTGTCGTCAACCCTTTTTTTTTTGTTAAGGTCGGAAATATCGTACCTATCCGCACACCCCGTCGTACGGGGCAACGAACAGGGTAGTGTGGGCTCTCATCACACTAAATAAACCCGCCGTGTGCCGTCTCTCCGCCTATATTGGTGGGCCACTGGAACCATGTTACATTCCTCCAGTGGTGGGTGTTGTTAACCCTAGAAATGGTGATAGGAAGTGGAAACATAGATGATAGAGTGTTAGTCGTTCTCACTTATTGAATGAATCGTAATAGTAGGAAGACATACCGTTATTATACGGTGATATTCTGTAAGGGGGTGGTACTTCTCTGGTAATGCGGGACCAATGGTTGAGTAATAAAATACCATGGCAATGTGATCATAGAACTGGAATCGTTGTAGTATAAAAATACTTTAAAATTATAAAATAGACTTAGTAACGTAGCCTATAGACACTAGTAAGCTAGTAACACCAGAACTTTCATACGAAACAACTAGAACTAGACCGGGGGCATCTATTAATTACGTGATGCATTTGGCGGGGGAGGTGGTCGAGCCAAAACCTTACCCGATCTCATGTGGGGGAGAGGGTGATCTCTGCAAATATTACGTATTTTCTTTTTACGTTAGAAACAGTGTAATATTGCGTGAAAACGGTAAAATTAAGTAAACAATGTTTCTCAAATAAAATATGACTAAATCATACATAATATCTCGGTTTAAAAATTCACTGATAAAATAATTTATTAACTATTACTAAATTCATTAATTTGGAAACAATTTATTAATTTAATATATAATATTTATTACATAATTGAATTTAAAAAAATCATTTTAACAGTTAATAAGGTTTATTAAATATCAAAAAGTCACTCTTGAGACAATACATGCATGAGTCTTTGTGGACTGAATTAGAGTGAATATTCTTTTACCAATTTTAGTATTTTCTATTTAAGTATTTTATTGTTCGATTTCTTACTGTAACTGTATGCAATGAAACATGAAACTTTAAATACTGGTCCTTAACTAGCCTTAAATAAAAAAAATATTTTTCTTATTATTTACGTTTATTTTGCAATCAGTCATTCCAGAGTGTAAGCAGATGAGGTGGTTACTTATTGGCGTTTAGGACGCTGCTCCCAGTCGAGCCAGCCCATGCTTTGTCATTATTTGGATTTTAAACCCTCTAATAGTCAAAGACATCCCGCCGTTTTTTAACGAATGGTTGAAGGCATAGTGAGGTGCCCTGCTAGCTGGTTCGGGTGCTTTAACAATCTTAATTTGTAGTTGGCTCCGTGAGTGCCTATTTCTTTTATCATAGGCATGTTTAGATTATATGGACCTCTACTGTTCTCAAAAACCAAGGTGCATTCGATATTTGTTTTAAAATGTAGTTTTGTACTCTCTGTATTATTAATATGTTGGAGGCGCAAGCAGAGTCCCACAATTCTATGCCATACACCCAGATAGTGTCAACTTATATATGAGTAGCTTGTTATCTATAGATTATTTTGAATTACATCCCAATAGCCAATAGGGATGAGGTTAATTTCATCTCGTTTTGTTTGAGTTTTTTCTCCAAGTAAGTCTGTGGTCCAGGTGCATACCCAGGTACCTTACAGTATGTTTGTGTGGTAGGTGAATGCCATTTAATCTGACTGGAGAACATCAACACAGATTTAGTTGCACTAACAGCAATCCTCCACTTGGCTAGCCATTTTGCAATTTCAACAAGGCTATTTAGTAAGACTCGAGAAGCTTTAATAGGCCATTTGTTCGAGGTGAGTAAGGCTGTGTCATCAGCGAAGGTTGCAACGGTAACTCCTGGGCTTAACATTAAGTCGTATGTGTATAGCGTATATAGGACAGGTCTCAACACCAATCCCTGTAGTACTCCCGCTGATGTGCAGTCATTTTCCCTCACTTAAAAGATTCTATCAGCCAAATAGGATTTCAGGATTCCGTAAAATCTGTGTGGAAAAATTGATTTTATTTTGTACAATAGACCTTTGTGCCAGACTCTGTCGAAGACTTGCTGTATATCAAGAAAAACTGATATATTATTTTTTTTTTTTCTAGTGACATTCGAATTTCTCTGCACCCTGTATGTACTTTTTCAGCAGTAGCGTGTTCTTTCCTAAAACTAAATTGGTGGTCGGGGATGATCGACTTTTCTTTTATAACTTTTACCATTCTTTGCAGTAGTGACTTCTCAAGGAGCTTTAACATTATCGACAAGAGGCTGATAGGCCTGTATAGTGTGACCTCATGTATAGGCTTTCCAGGTTTGTGAATCATGATGATACTTGATACTTTCCATAAGTCTAGGAAGTATCCAATTCTCATGCTTGCGTTAAATACCATTGTTAGGTATATAGGTATACTGCTACTTTACGAGGCGATTCTTCGAGAACCTTTTTATCAATAAGATCATATCCCAGAGGTTTATTGTATTGTAAACGCGGGCTATTTTTCCGCAATTCGACGTCGTAAGTGCGCCTATTTTGCGTGACGGGTTGCTGGCACTACTCTTGCCAACCCAGCGTCACCAGAAAGCCTAGCAGACCCTTGACGTTGCCGACGACTTCTGGGAGCGACCTCGGAGAGCCGAGGTATAGTGCCCGGTATTCTGCCACCCCCGGCCATTCAAGGATGACGTGGGCGGCCGTTTCATCTGCCTCCATGCAAGCTCTGCAAAGAGGGCTGTCTGTAACACCTAGAGTAAATAAGTGTTTATTCCATAAAGCATGTCCAGTAATGGCTCCCATTAGGAGCCGGAGCTGAGGCCTCTTCAAACGCCGTAGCTTTACGCCGTGACAATCCGGGGTAGATTGTCGGAAGGGCCTCTCTGGCTTGCCTGCATGTACCTAAGTTAGATCAGTATTCTTGGTGTTCTACCTTGGTGTTTTGTCGTAGTGTGTTTCGGTGCCAAGCGAACGGCAGGGGTAGAGTGGGCTCTGGTCCTTCCACTATCATCTCCGAACCCCCCTTGCCAATTCATCGGCAGCGTCATTTGTTTGTGTTGTGTGCACACCCGGTCGCTGTGCACGAACTGCTTCGATTGCAGCGGGCTTTGTTTCCGCTGCGGTCAAGCACCAGGCGGCTGCCTGTTCTGCCACCCCACACCGCCCCGCGTGCGCGGCGGGCAATCGCCCCGCCAACCACTGTATGGGGCGGGTAGGGTGCAGGCCTCCAGCCAAGTCAGGCGCGGCTGGACCGCCGCAGCGCATGGAGGAGGATATCGTGGTCCAATAACGGATTGCGGCGCTATCCTCCTCCAAGGGAATCTCGACCGTTCCGCCAGGGCGCAGGACCTCTTCCTGCAATCCATGGCGGAGCGGTCGATCGGTGTTGCCGTAGCCGCGGAGCCCTACATAGTCCCGGATCGCCCCAATTGGGTGGGTAGCGGGGATGGCTCCATGGCGGTCGTCGGTTCGGCGGCGCCGCATTCCCCGCCCTTTTCACTCAAAGACCAGGGCACGGGATATGTGGCGGCTGAATTGGGAGGGGTCACGCTGTATGGCGTGTACTTCTCCCCTAGTCGTAGTCTGGCGGCTTTCTAGGTCTTCCTGCACAACCTGGAGACATCGATACGGCGTATAGCACCTAGCCCTGTGCTCGTGCTGGGGGACTTCTTGGCGTGGGGGTCACCCGGTCATAGCTCCGCCAGAAGATGACCGGGAGGCCGACGACGGGGAGGTACCGCCCGTGACGACGACGGAAATGGGGGCGGCGGCAGCGCGTATGCGGAGAGGCGGCGCCCCCGGGCTGCTGGAGTGCTGGCCCTAATCCTCGACCACCTTGAGCCCCGCCTCGGGGAGCTGTTCGGCGCTTGCCTGGTGTCGGGTCGGTTCCCTGACTACTGGAAGAAGGGGAAGCTCGTGCTCCTGCCGAAGCCGGGACGGCCTCCGAATACGGTCTCGGCCTTCAGGCCCATCGTGTTGCTGGACGAGGCGGGCAAACTCCTCGAGCGGGTAGTCGCTGCCCGCATCGTCCGGCACCTAGGAGCTGTTGGCCCCGATCTGTCCGACGCCCAGTTTGGATATCGGGCGGGTTGGTCTACGGTCGACGCCATTCTGCGTCTGAAGGCCGCGGCTGCGGACGCCGTCTCCTCGAGCGAAGTGCTGTTGGCGGTGTCGCTCGACGTCGCCAACGCCTTCAATAGTCTGCCATTCGGCTGCATCAAGGAGGCACTCCGGTACCATGGAGTGCCCCTCTACCTAAGGCGGCTGGTGGCAGACTACCTCGACGGCCGCAGCGTCCTCGTCGTGGACCGGGAAGGGGACGTTGTAAGGAGGGCTATGTCGTGCGGCGTCCCGCAGGGTTCGGTTCTTGGGCCGCTCCTGTGGGACATCGGCTACGACTGGGTCCTCCGTGGCCGGCTCCCCTCCGGGCTGGGCGTAATTTGCTACGCAGACGATACGCTCGTCACAGCCCGGGGCGGGACCCTCGAGGAGGCGGCAACGCTGGCTACCTCAGGTACCGCGGAGTTGGTCAGGCGGATCGAGGCGCTGGGGCTTAGGGTGGCCCTTGAAAAGTCGGAGGCCCTACTCTTCCATGGGCGCCGACGGGGCCCGCCCGCCAGCGCCTTGATAACGGTCAATGGCGTGGGCTTCCCAATCCAGGCCTACATAAAATATCTGGGCCTGGTATTGGATGGACGGTGGCACTTTGACGAGCACTTCCGCCGTCTTGCGCCAAGGCTCGTCAACACGGCGTCCGCCCTCGGGCGACTGATGCCGAATTTGGGCGGACCGAGTCTTGCGTGTCGACGACTCTACGCGGGGGTAATGTGGTCGATGGCACTGTACGGCGCGCCCGTGTGGGCGTTGTCCCTGGCCGCTCGCAATAGGGCCCTTCTGTGGCGTCCACAGAGGGTCGTAGCGGTCAGGGCAATACGCGGGTACCGCACGGTCTCGACCGATGCAGATGCGCGTTGGCCGGAACCCCCCAGTGGGATCTGGAGGCGGAGGTGCTCGCCGACGTCTATCGGCGGGCGTCGACGGCGCGGGCGGAGGGCAGCCGCCCCTCGCCGAGCGCAATGTCATCGTGGCGGAAAGATGCCCGCCGCGCCACCGTCCTAAAGTGGAAGTCTCGGCTGGAGAGGAGTCTCTGGACCGTGGGGGCGCTCCGGCCGATCTTGGAAGATAGGCAGGGCGGCAGCACGGGGTCCTCACCTTCCGGTTGGTGCAGGTTTTGTCGGGGCATGGTTGCTTCGGCAAATACCTGCACATGATCGCTAGGAGGAAGGCGAACCCAGGCTGTCACCACTGTGGCTGCGACGAGGACTCGGCGCGGCACACGCTCGAGTCGTGCCCGGCCTGGGATTAGTAGCGCCGGGAACTCGTTGCAGTCATAGGCGTGGACCTGTCGCTGCCGGCCGTTGCGCGAGCGATGGTTGGCAGTGACGGCCTGGACCGTGGTCGCCGCCTTCTGCGCGGCTGTCATCTCGCGGAAGGAGGTGGCGGAGAGGGCCCGTGAGGAATCCTCTTTCGCGAACTCGATTCGCCGCCGGTGCGAGGGGCGGCGTGCGCGCGCTTACCTGCGCCTGATGCCGCCCTAGCCGAGTCTGCGGACGGTGGGGTCGGGGAGTACCCTGCCGTCCGCGGAAGCCTACCGTGAAGGTGCGACGCCCAAGTGCGCGAGGCGTCGCTCAAGACAGGGTGCCCGAAGGGGCTGCCGCCTGCGGATCGCGGTCGTAACGACGCGGTACCCGTGATCCGCCGTAGCAAAGGCGGGTGGAGGCGCACGGTGGGTTTTTAGTGGGTGAGAGCCCCACACTACCCCGTTGTCTCCCCGGGCAGCGGGGTGTGCGGTAGGACATTTTTGCCCACCTAAAATAAAAATAAAATAAAAAAAGGAGCTCATTTGTTGTAAGATAAGATTAAACTTTTCTGCTTGTTTGAGAAGTGTATCTTTTATAAGGAATAGCTGTTTCAACATTCATGGTGTTTAGATTGGTTTTTAATAAATCTGCGTATCTTCTTTTTTTTATCTTCTGGGTTCGTATTTTCTTTATTTCTTCGTCTTTGTTGAGGATGTGTTAACAACTGGCTATCAGTATCAGCTGCAGGTCTTTGATTTGATGACATTTGCTGATTATCTGAAAAATATATGTATTTTTAAAAGTTTCATGTGATATTAGGCGAAGGGGGAGAATGTCGAGCAAAATTTCATGATATGTCGCCAAATGTTGCCAAATGTTGTAATTAATGGATCCACCCACAGTAGGGGTATCTACTTTGTTCCACGTCGGTCTTCTGTGAGATTACTTCGTTTGAGACTGTTCATTCATGCTGGGAGAAGTGAGGCTTCTACTACTACAAAAACGTACTGAAACAATTGACAGACTCACAGAGGCCACGCAAGCACGACCGTCGTTTAGCGGTTCGTGACGTAGTCGAGTGATTTAGCAGGCATTTAAACAGTATTAACAAAAGCTTGATTGAAAATAGTCGACATGCTCGTGTATCGCCGTAACGGTGCGAACGTCACGCAGATCATCCTGGGCTGGGTGGGCGACTGGCAGTGCGTGAACGCGAGCTGCGTGTACGCGCTGTGCATGGCGGCGTGCGGCGCGGTGACGGCGCTGGTGCCGCTGCTGCGCGCGTACGCGGCGCTGGGCGCGGCGGCGGGCGCCTTCGGGGCCTGCATCGCCGCCAACTACTCGCTCACCAGCATCATCCTCGTGCAGCAGATCTCGCTCGAGAACTTCACCAACGCCTACGGGCTGCTGCTGCTCATACAGGGGCTCGCCAACCTCATCGGGCCCTCACTCGCCGGTGAGTACGTTCGGCGCCTGCATCGCCGCCAACTACTCGCTCACCAGCATCATCCTCGTGCAGCAGATCTCGCTCGAGAACTTCACCAACGCCTACGGGCTGCTGCTGCTCATACAGGGGCTCGCCAACCTCATCGGGCCCTCACTCGCCGGTGAGTACGTTCGGCGCCTGCATCGCCGCCAACTACTCGCTCACCAGCATCATCCTCGTGCAGCAGATCTCGCTCGAGAACTTCACCAACGCCTACGGGCTGCTGCTGCTCATACAGGGGCTCGCCAACCTCATCGGGCCCTCACTCGCCGGTGAGTACGTTCGGCGCCTGCATCGCCGCCAACTACTCGCTCACCAGCATCATCCTCGTGCAGCAGATCTCGCTCGAGAACTTCACCAACGCCTACGGGCTGCTGCTGCTCATACAGGGGCTCGCCAACCTCATCGGGCCCTCACTCGCCGGTGAGTACGTTCGGCGCCTGCATCGCCGCCAACTACTCGCTCACCAGCATCATCCTCGTGCAGCAGATCTCGCTCGAGAACTTCACCAACGCCTACGGGCTGCTGCTGCTCATACAGGGGCTCGCCAACCTCATCGGGCCCTCACTCGCCGGTGAGTACGTTCGGCGCCTGCATCGCCGCCAACTACTCGCTCACCAGCATCATCCTCGTGCAGCAGATCTCGCTCGAGAACTTCACCAACGCCTACGGGCTGCTGCTGCTCATACAGGGGCTCGCCAACCTCATCGGGCCCTCACTCGCCGGTGAGTACGTTCGGCGCCTGCATCGCCGCCAACTACTCGCTCACCAGCATCATCCTCGTGCAGCAGATCTCGCTCGAGAACTTCACCAACGCCTACGGGCTGCTGCTGCTCATACAGGGGCTCGCCAACCTCATCGGGCCCTCACTCGCCGGTGAGTACGTTCGGCGCCTGCATCGCCGCCAACTACTCGCTCACCAGCATCATCCTCGTGCAGCAGATCTCGCTCGAGAACTTCACCAACGCCTACGGGCTGCTGCTGCTCATACAGGGGCTCGCCAACCTCATCGGGCCCTCACTCGCCGGTGAGTACGTTCGGCGCCTGCATCGCCGCCAACTACTCGCTCACCAGCATCATCCTCGTGCAGCAGATCTCGCTCGAGAACTTCACCAACGCCTACGGGCTGCTGCTGCTCATACAGGGGCTCGCCAACCTCATCGGGCCCTCACTCGCCGGTGAGTACGTTCGGCGCCTGCA
Organism: Leucoma salicis; assembly: GCA_948253155.1. NCBI lineage: Eukaryota > Metazoa > Arthropoda > Insecta > Lepidoptera > Erebidae > Leucoma > Leucoma salicis. Next base: position 25,836,415 of record OX411812.1, read on the forward strand.
TCGCCGCCAACTACTCGCTCACCAGCATCATCCTCGTGCAGCAGATCTCGCTCGAGAACTTCACCAACGCCTACGGGCTGCTGCTGCTCATACAGGGGCTCGCCAACCTCATCGGGCCCTCACTCGCCGGTGAGTACGTTCGGCGCCTGCATCGCCGCCAACTACTCGCTCACCAGCATCATCCTCGTGCAGCAGATCTCGCTCGAGAACTTCACCAACGCCTACGGGCTGCTGCTGCTCATACAGGGGCTCGCCAACCTCATCGGGCCCTCACTCGCCGGTGAGTACGTTCGGCGCCTGCATCGCCGCCAACTACTCGCTCACCAGCATCATCCTCGTGCAGCAGATCTCGCTCGAGAACTTCACCAACGCCTACGGGCTGCTGCTGCTCATACAGGGGCTCGCCAACCTCATCGGGCCCTCACTCGCCGGTGAGTACGTTCGGCGCCTGCATCGCCGCCAACTACTCGCTCACCAGCATCATCCTCGTGCAGCAGATCTCGCTCGAGAACTTCACCAACGCCTACGGGCTGCTGCTGCTCATACAGGGGCTCGCCAACCTCATCGGGCCCTCACTCGCCGGTGAGTACGTTCGGCGCCTGCATCGCCGCCAACTACTCGCTCACCAGCATCATCCTCGTGCAGCAGATCTCGCTCGAGAACTTCACCAACGCCTACGGGCTGCTGCTGCTCATACAGGGGCTCGCCAACCTCATCGGGCCCTCACTCGCCGGTGAGTACGTTCGGCGCCTGCATCGCCGCCAACTACTCGCTCACCAGCATCATCCTCGTGCAGCAGATCTCGCTCGAGAACTTCACCAACGCCTACGGGCTGCTGCTGCTCATACAGGGGCTCGCCAACCTCATCGGGCCCTCACTCGCCGGTGAGTACGTTCGGCGCCTGCATCGCCGCCAACTACTCGCTCACCAGCATCATCCTCGTGCAGCAGATCTCGCTCGAGAACTTCACCAACGCCTACGGGCTGCTGCTGCTCATACAGGGGCTCGCCAACCTCATCGGGCCCTCACTCGCCGGTGAGTACGTTCGGCGCCTGCATCGCCGCCAACTACTCGCTCACCAGCATCATCCTCGTGCAGCAGATCTCGCTCGAGAACTTCACCAACGCCTACGGGCTGCTGCTGCTCATACAGGGGCTCGCCAACCTCATCGGGCCCTCACTCGCCGGTGAGTACGTTCGGCGCCTGCATCGCCGCCAACTACTCGCTCACCAGCATCATCCTCGTGCAGCAGATCTCGCTCGAGAACTTCACCAACGCCTACGGGCTGCTTCTGCTCATACAGGGGCTCGCCAACCTCATCGGGCCCTCACTCGCCGGTGAGTACGTTCGGCGCCTGCATCGCCGCCAACTACTCGCTCACCAGCATCATCCTCGTGCAGCAGATCTCGCTCGAGAACTTCACCAACGCCTACGGGCTGCTGCTGCTCATACAGGGGCTCGCCAACCTCATCGGGCCCTCACTCGCCGGTGAGTACGTTCGGCGCCTGCATCGCCGCCAACTACTCGCTCACCAGCATCATCCTCGTGCAGCAGATCTCGCTCGAGAACTTCACCAACGCCTACGGGCTGCTGCTGCTCATACAGGGGCTCGCCAACCTCATCGGGCCCTCACTCGCCGGTGAGTACGTTCGGCGCCTGCATCGCCGCCAACTACTCGCTCACCAGCATCATCCTCGTGCAGCAGATCTCGCTCGAGAACTTCACCAACGCCTACGGGCTGCTGCTGCTCATACAGGGGCTCGCCAACCTCATCGGGCCCTCACTCGCCGGTGAGTACGTTCGGCGCCTGCATCGCCGCCAACTACTCGCTCACCAGCATCATCCTCGTGCAGCAGATCTCGCTCGAGAACTTCACCAACGCCTACGGGCTGCTGCTGCTCATACAGGGGCTCGCCAACCTCATCGGGCCCTCACTCGCCGGTGAGTACGTTCGGCGCCTGCATCGCCGCCAACTACTCGCTCACCAGCATCATCCTCGTGCAGCAGATCTCGCTCGAGAACTTCACCAACGCCTACGGGCTGCTGCTGCTCATACAGGGGCTCGCCAACCTCATCGGGCCCTCACTCGCCGGTGAGTACGTTCGGCGCCTGCATCGCCGCCAACTACTCGCTCACCAGCATCATCCTCGTGCAGCAGATCTCGCTCGAGAACTTCACCAACGCCTACGGGCTGCTGCTGCTCATACAGGGGCTCGCCAACCTCATCGGGCCCTCACTCGCCGGTGAGTACGTTCGGAGCCTGCATCGCCGCCAACTACTCGCTCACCAGCATCATCCTCGTGCAGCAGATCTCGCTCGAGAACTTCACCAACGCCTACGGGCTGCTGCTGCTCATACAGGGGCTCGCCAACCTCATCGGGCCCTCACTCGCCGGTCAGTACCTACGAAGCCGACTCCGGCTCGAAGGACCGTGTCATTGTTTAGTACACGCGCAAAGTTAATACGGCCGTATGTTAATTATTATATTAGTCTGATGTCATTTTTATTTTAAACACAAAGTGAAAAATGTGAAATCGAAAATAACAGTCACGAGCAGGATTCGAACCTGCATCTCCTGGATACCGTCCAGATGCTTTGCCAATTCAGCCATCGTGACCATTGCTCCCGACTGCTAATCTCGATAACACATTCATACTTTACGTCTTTGGGTGACGCAGACGCCATCTGTCGGAAGTATTTTCATACATTATACCGACCAGGTAAACTTAATTTTACAATTAAGATTTTACCTAATAATGACGCAAACCCTATAACTATTTAGATATTTTTTATATATATTTTTAGCATTTGACATGCTTAGCAACATACATTAAACACAATGTGAAATCGAAAATAACAGGCACGAGCAGGATTCGAACCCGCATCTCCTGGATACCGTTTTCAATTATTTGGATTTAGCGTAATTCAAAGTTTGAATTCGGAACATCCTGGGTACATATCTGCCGGTTGCTAAAGCAGAGCATATTGAAAGCTTATTTCAATTAAGTTTTGAATTTATCCGTGTGGTGACGGACTAAGAATACAACTGTAACTGAATGGGGTAATTCTTGCCCGCGGGTGACGTAAGAGGCGACTAGGAAGTAAGCAAATTTTCACTTGTTGCAATACTGGTGGTAAGGTTTTGTTACCGGGTGGGATTACTCTATTATTAAATGACAATAATACTATTTAGATTTTTTTATATATATTTTTAGCATTTGACATGCTTAGCTATACATTAAACACAAAGTGAAAAATGTGAAATCGAAAGTAATCCAGCTCGTGACTGTTATTTTCGATTTCACATTTTTCACTTTGTGTTTAATGACAATAATACTATTAATTGACATATTAGTAATGTTTTTGAATATTTATATACCTTTGAACGTTCTGATTTTGACCAGATCTTGACTTTCTCTACATCTGTTTCCAGGTTGGTTACACGACATCACAGGCTCTTACGACCTATCTTTCTACCTTGCTGGAGCGTTTATTGCCATGTCTGGAGTCGTGTTTGTGGTAGCCCCGATTTGTCGGCTCGTCAAGAGGTTACTTAACCGCAAACCCACCCAACCTGAACTCAATAATGAAATTCACGTCAAGCAAAACGGGAAACTTCTTGTTTAAACTGTCAGCCGATTATGTCGTGTCCGTCAAATACGTCTCCAGATTGCTGACAGGTGTCTGGAAAAAATGATTCCAAGAAATACATCTACAGATTACACAGGACATGTCTCTAGAAAACATGTTTCCAGATTGGAAACAGGTTTCAAAAAGAGTGGTTCCATGCCTCCAGATTGTAGACAAGTTTCCAGGAAGAGTATTTTAGTTATAATAATGACTTTAAGAAATTAGTGATTTTTTAAAGTGCAAAATATTTGTGAATAAGGAAAAAAAAAGCCTAAAAAGTCTGGCCATGTGTGAAGATTTAATAAAAGTGTCTATAGTACAGGTGTACAGATTACAGCCAAGTCTTTTGGAAAGGAGTGCATTATTTCTGAAAGACCTTTACAATATGCACTTTACCTACCTAATTCTTTGCATGAAGAAATAGTAGTGTGATTTCAATGTGATGTTTGCGGGTGTAATTGTCCCGTGCGTTCAAGTATGTTACAATTTTAATTAATAACATAGACATAAATAAAATTAAGTAGATTTTTTGAGATGTTTAGAAGAAATGTGTGAAATTTAATACCTGGGTTGGTTTTGAATATCGTATTAGTCTAATTTATCAACCAAATGTTTTAGTAGGTTATTAGTTGAAATAATATGTATACTATATAAACTGTGCTGTATTAAGAATGTTTTTGGCCCATCACATCTCTCATTTTTGGTGGTCATAGCTTCTATCTGCCACTATTTTGAGTAGAAGGGATCAAATCTGTAAATAACATCAATAAAATAAAACGTAGCTGTTATTGGAGAATGAAAATAATGAATGTGACTAAAATTGCAGTAATCAGTAACCGATGAGAGACTGGTTATCAACTCAATTGAGTTTACAACTAGTTGCTTACGATATAAATTCTGTATTTCACGAAAATTATAGATTAGGCGTTTATAAAAAAATATTATTAATATTGTAAGTGTATCACTTGTTACCTCGTACCATAGGGCTTGTATTATTGGATTCATATTCTTTCTCCATGTTGGAATTTTCATGATGATTATAAGCGACCAGTAATAATCTTTCAGTTTGTAAAAAATCTCATTAGATATTAACTATAAATTGAATTTTGAGATAGTTAATATAGGTTTAAATTGTTTTTAAACGATTTAATAGTCATGTGTGTAATACCGAATGACAATGAATCTATAGAATCAGTAATTAAAGACACTTATATTTATGCTGCAGGTATCTGACCTTGTAACTGCAGGATAACAATTGAGAACTACAAAACTCGGCTGTCTAACGGGATAAGTCCGTATATTCCGTAATATTTAAGGTGTTTAGTAGGTTTTTTGGCAGGATATGCATGGGGAACGTTTCGGAAAGCTGTCAAGAAACTCCAAAAAATTTAGAAATGTATAAACATAATGATTCCACTGACGAACGTAGTGTTCATGGTGAAGAAAGAAATCTGCTCTAGATACAACAACAAAAAATTATAAAGAGCAAGGCTAACATAATTGTTTTAAAGTTTATGCTAGTAATGATATAGTCAAACTTTAATATATGCGATTATATATCTCGAAAGCGATAATCGATAAAATTGAATCACCAAAGACTGCCTCACGTTATAGAAATCAATTGTAAAGATCTTTGCATAGTTTTAATGAGACTAAATGAATTGTGAATGCCTTCGCCAAACCTGTTTTGTATTTTTCTATATTCAGATATAGGCAAAAGCATTCACTAAACAGCCACTATTTTCAAATTAATGCTTAATGACAATTATTTATGCGATATTGTATGATCGTTATATATACCCGCTGTATTTTTTTATATTTTAAACACTCGACTCTCGGCTATTTACCAGAGCACATAGTGCGAAAATATATGATATCCAGAAGCGAGGTTTCCACCGCCTTCTGGTTTACCGTTCCAGATGCTCTGCTAACCAGCTAGAGCTACCGTAATCTTTGCTCGGACTATCGCCCGCACCATCTGTCGGTTGCATTTGGATGTATGCATAGATTTAAACGCCGCTCGTGGCACTTTAACTTTTGTGTTCTAGTGCTGTATTTTATCTCTCTGAATGATGTATAATAAAAAGTGTGTGCTTTGTAAATTGTGTTAGTTTCCATTGAGCCCTTATTAGAGCTCAATGGTTAGTTTCTAGTTTTAGTTCCATGAATAGCCGCACCAGTCTACAGCGCCAAAATCGCAACAATCAGATGCTTATTAATTTAGTAGCCAATCTCCTTATAAATAGAGGTGCGTGATTTAATATCTGGATTCTTTTTACCTACTGGTACATCCGTTCATGCAAATATCGCATAAATAATACAAATAAAATATAATTGATTTACGAATATTGAATTATGTAATTGTACCAATAATTTAGTGTGTAAGTAATGATTCGTGATAAGGAAAATGTTATCATGTAGATTGGTTTTTGATTAGTATTAGAAAGTAGCCCATCTCGTTCATAGATGTGATTTTACTCTGCAGTCAGATCGTAGTGTTTTGAAGTTTTGATTAAATAATATTAGAATCTTGTAGGACCATCTCAAATATACAAGCCGAATAAGTAAGTGGAATTCTTAACTTAAATTTAACATCAAATGCCTTTATAGATTTAAAACGTTAATGTAATATAAAATACACCAAAAATATAGCAACTTTTTATTGGCAACACAGAATTAAATTTTGAGACAGTTCTTGTTCCATTTTCAAACTTTTTCAAAATTATATGCTTAATCTATAAACTGATAAAAATATAGGGTTTAAGTTTATAGTTTCAAATACTGAGCCCTTGCCAATGTAAGAATAATAATATATAGAATGTTTGCATTGAAGTTTAATTGTATTTGGTGTTTGTATAGTTGTGTTGTCTTAAAAGTACGGATTTGTTTCCTATATATTAATTTTAATTGTAGTTAATTTAAATATTACAGTTACAAAACAGTTAAAATTTCTATTGGCAATGTTTATTAAACTACTGCATTATTTTCGTAATAACTAAATGGCATAAAGTTAAAGTATAACAGTGTCCAATCATCATATTAACAAGAATAATTAATTTTTAAACATTCTCAATTGCACACTTACAATAATATGTTTATCAAATATACCTGTAATTATTCTTAGTTATCTCTTAAATATTTAGTGTGGATCCACGGGCAAAGCTGAGCGCAGATGGCGCTATCGGCGAGATGGCCACTGTCAAAATGTAGTTGCCTTGTTTGCATGAGAATTGTTTGGCTATTTTTTGTGTTTAATCCGGTTGATCAGTGATATTGTTTAAATGTATAGTATGTGTAATTTTAAAGAATTGAAATACGCTGTCATGTGTTGCGGCCAAATTTTTGCAACGTATTTGCCTTTTCTCACTTTTATTAATTTTAGATCTTTGGGAAATTAATGTACACATTTTGGTACAAGCCTACAGATATGCCTCTTACTGACAAGAAAATTTAAATTTACCATATTACAGGTTACAAATTGTATGCAAATGACAGTTTTCAATGTGGATAATACGCCATCTGTCGTGAAATCAAGGCACTAAACATCCTCATTGCTGTGGTTGTAACTATTTTTTAAACAAAGTGAGCCAAGCGCCTTAATTTTTGTTTACCTCTCCCTACATGACCGAAATATTGGGGAAAAAGCTTAAAATATCCAATAACGCTGAAATTAAGGCGTTATATGCTAATGCAAATCTATAATATAATCTGAAGAATATTTATAACTTCAAGAAGTTGACTCTAGGCAAGGCAATGATTCTGGCATGCTGGTATACGAAAATAGCACAAAATGTTGACAGCGACCTCTACATCTATTTGGAGTTCTGTTTAAGAACTTTTTCTGTTGTGTCTATTTAACGAGATAACTAAGAATGGTTCTTTTTATTTCATCTACATAATATATTTAATGTGATTGTACTAAACGGGTATCTAACAGTGTATTATGTATGTACCTATACGATGCACTCGTGTTTCTTAGTAAAATTATTTCACAAATCTGATTTTTATTTGTTTAATTTTTTTTCCTCTACAAATTGTGGACTGCCAACACTGACAGCTCAGTTTTTGTTTGCGTTGCTTTGCATGATTAAAAATGAGACCGAATATTAATTTACCTTATTAGTTTCTTTGATTTATTTTTATGAATGTATTTTTATACGACACGCTACACTAAAACTTTAATGTATTTATTACCAAAATATCTGCCTTACCGTTTACAAAATATATTGTCCTCCCCATTTGGTTAACAATACTTTAACCGTACGTCCGGGATAAAAAATACACATTATATTCCAAACTCAATTCAGGAGTTTTAAGAGTAAATATCGTTACATCGACTAATTGTGATTATTAATATTTAATAACAACTTGTGCATTAAATATTTAGGGTTTGAATTTAGTATTAGAAATTAGTATTTATTGCAAGGAAAATGTAAGTAGGTACTCTGGTACAATTTGCCAGGCGGCTGATTTGTGATAGATATTGGAAGTAGCGTTCTCATTTGTAAAGAAAATGAATAAGTATGATTAAAATTTAAGACAACATACTTTTAAAACTAAACATAACGTTCTTCCAGATCGATAATAGGTATTACTGTAGTTACCTATATTAGAGAAACAATGCACAAAATGACTAACAAATTGACTAATAACGACATACCTACCTATACTCCCTATGTGTAATTACTAATTAATCTTATAGCAGCTAGAATTCACAATAAAAATGATAATTCTCGAAGTATCTGCTCTTTGCCGTGATATATAATATTCTAAAGCGTATTTTTCTATCTGTCCCTTAATTCCCAAGAAAGTGCCGCAAGAAACTGCCTTGTGCTGGCTGTAGAAAAAAATAAATTACTGTGCCTATAATTCAGCATAATATAGATACCTATGTACTTAAACATCTGATGGAACTTGGTATTGCATTAAATTGTCGAGCACTTGTGAAATCGAAATTGATGGTTACGCAGATTTGAAAATGCGTCTCCTGGTCAACCGTTTCAGACGCTGTAGCCTGTATCCTAAGCTATAGTAGGTACAATTTGCTCGATACTGTCAGTGACACCCGGCCGTCTTTCGGAAGTATTTGCATACATTGTTTCAACTATCTAGTACCTTAAACACAAAGTGAAAAATGTGAAATCGAAAATAACAGTCAGGAGCAGGATTTGAACCTGCATCTTCTGGATACCGTCCAGATGCTTTACCAATTCAGCCATCCTGACAATTGCTCCCGACTGCTAATTTCGATAACACATCATACTTAACGTCTTTGGGTGACGCCTGCGCCATCTGTCGGACGTATTTTCATACATTATACCGACCAGGTAAACTTAATTTTACAATTAAGATTTTTACCTAATAATGACGCAAACCCTATAAATATTTATATATATTTGTAGCATTTGACATGCTTAGCACTATACATTAAACACAAAGTGAAAAATGTGAAATCGAAAATAACAGTCAGGAGCAGGATTTGAACCTGCATCTTCTGGATACCGTCCAGATGCTTTACCAATTCAGCCATCCTGACAATTGCTCCCGACTGCTAATTTCGATAACACATCATACTTAACGTCTTTGGGTGACGCCTGCGCCATCTGTCGGACGTATTTTCATACATTATACCGACCAGGTAAACTTAATTTTACAATTAAGATTTTTACCTAATAATGACGCAAACCCTATAAATATTTATATATATTTGTAGCATTTGACATGCTTAGCACTATACATTAAACACAAAGTGAAAAATGTGAAATCGAAAATAACAGTCAGGAGCAGGATTTGAACCTGCATCTTCTGGATACCGTCCAGATGCTTTACCAATTCAGCCATCCTGACAATTGCTCCCGACTGCTAATTTCGATAACACATCATACTTAACGTCTTTGGGTGACGCCTGCGCCATCTGTCGGACGTATTTTCATACATTATACCGACCAGGTAAACTTAATTTTACAATTAAGATTTTTACCTAATAATGACGCAAACCCTATAAATATTTATATATATTTGTAGCATTTGACATGCTTAGCACTATACATTAAACACAAAGTGAAAAATGTGAAATCGAAAATAACAGTCAGGAGCAGGATTTGAACCTGCATCTTCTGGATACCGTCCAGATGCTTTACCAATTCAAAGGACGGTATCCAGAAGATGCAGGTTCAAATCCTGCTCCTGACTGTTATTTTCGATTTCACATTTTTCACTTTGTGTTTAATGTATAGTGCTAAGCATGTCAAATGCTACAAATATATATAAATATTTATAGGGTTTGCGTCATTATTAGGTAAAAATCTTAATTGTAAAATTAAGTTTACCTGGTCGGTATAATGTATGAAAATACGTCCGACAGATGGCGCAGGCGTCACCCAAAGACGTTAAGTATGATGTGTTATCGAAATTAGCAGTCGGGAGCAATTGTCAGGATGGCTGAATTGGTAAAGCATCTGGACGGTATCCAGAAGATGCAGGTTCAAATCCTGCTCCTGACTGTTATTTTCGATTTCACATTTTTCACTTTGTGTTTAATGTATAGTGCTAAGCATGTCAAATGCTACAAATATATATAAATATTTATAGGGTTTGCGTCATTATTAGGTAAAAATCTTAATTGTAAAATTAAGTTTACCTGGTCGGTATAATGTATGAAAATACGTCCGACAGATGGCGCAGGCGTCACCCAAAGACGTTAAGTATGATGTGTTATCGAAATTAGCAGTCGGGAGCAATTGTCAGGATGGCTGAATTGGTAAAGCATCTGGACGGTATCCAGAAGATGCAGGTTCAAATCCTGCTCCTGACTGTTATTTTCGATTTCACATTTTTCACTTTGTGTTTAATGTATAGTGCTAAGCATGTCAAATGCTACAAATATATATAAATATTTATAGGGTTTGCGTCATTATTAGGTAAAAATCTTAATTGTAAAATTAAGTTTACCTGGTCGGTATAATGTATGAAAATACGTCCGACAGATGGCGCAGGCGTCACCCAAAGACGTTAAGTATGATGTGTTATCGAAATTAGCAGTCGGGAGCAATTGTCAGGATGGCTGAATTGGTAAAGCATCTGGACGGTATCCAGAAGATGCAGGTTCAAATCCTGCTCCTGACTGTTATTTTCGATTTCACATTTTTCACTTTGTGTTTAATGTATAGTGCTAAGCATGTCAAATGCTACAAATATATATAAATATCTAGTACCTACCTAAGCTCATTTATTATAAAGTGCGAAAATGTGAAATTGAAAATAATAGTACTGAGCAGGTTTTTTTTTATACTATGTGAGTGGCAAACATATGCGGCCCACCTGATGGTAAGCGGTTGCCGACCGTAGCCTATAGACGCTAGTAACACCAACACCAGAGGCATCATTCTCGCGTCGCCATCTCCAAGGAAAATTATAGGAGGTGGATATTAAGATATTATTGACTGCCTCGGTGGTGTAGCGGTAGTGTAAACGACTGCTGATCACGAGGTCTCGGGTTCAATCCCCGGGTCGGGAAATGATATGAGATTTTTCGTAAAAAAAAAAGAAAATTTCCCAGTAGCAGCCCGGAGTTTGGAAATGTGCCCGGTAGACGTCAACAGGCTCGCCCCCTATTACGTGGGACTTAAACAGCTGGCGAGTCGTGGCTGTGTAACACACCTCTGCCTAACCCTTCGGGGAATACAGGCATTATGCTATGTTGGATATTAAGGAGAATTTTTATTTTATTATAATCTGGATAACCGTTTCAGATGCTTTGCCAATTCATCATGAATTTTTTTTTTTTTTTGCAGCAGCATAATTTGATATGATGCTTAACTGCAATAATTAATTTAACTTGGTCGGATGAATGCAAATACGGGCGTCACCCAAGACACACAAACGGAATGTGTTATTGAAATTAATACAATTTGAGCAGATGTACCAATAGCTTACTTGGCAAAGCGTCTGGAACGTTCAACCAGGAGAAGCAGGTGCATATCTTGCTCGTGAGATAATTCTTGATTTCACATTTTCGCACTTTGTGTCTATGCAGTAGGTAAAGTTACTGTATAGAGGATTTCGATAAGTTGTGAGTTAAGATTCTGTCCGTAGTAACCTTCATCATCATTTTTCTAGCATTATCTGGAAACTTATTGGGGTCGGCTTTCGATCTGTTCAGCTTTAGCTGATCATCAATAATTACCTGAGGCCACTGCCTATCTGACTGATCACTGACTTCGAAGACCCAAACAGTAGGACATCTGGCGACCTCAGTAACACATTTTAATTTAATATTAAATATAGATATCTATTATTATTGTATTATATAATAAAGATGAAATACTTTATCTTTATAGATAGGTACATAGGTGAAAATGAGTAGATATTTTGAGCATTCCTCGTAAACAACTGTCTTAAAATAATCTTCAATTCTATTTAAAATTGTGATTATTAAAAGTATCAAAACAATTATAAGTATTAGGTAATTAGTCTTATAAGACATTTAACAATTTTCTTTAATATAAAGATTGTTAATAAATAAATACCTCAGTAGCTCTTATAAGTTAAGCTCCACGTATTGTATATCAGAAATTAAAGCCTATAGCGCTAAGGAAATTGATTTATTAAATAAGGTATAATTAACATTTATTACCGAATAAAAACCATAACAGCTTGACCATGTTTTTTATTAACAATTATGTCGCTTTTTACTCTTTGGGATATAAACACACAAACGCGGGCGAACATCACCATGGGAACGCAAAAGGTTTAGTAAAATATAAGCCGAATGGCTACGACGTGGTTCACCACTCGCTCTCACCGGGGCGAAAAGCTTAAGCCTGTTTTATGAGAATTTGCTCTCCTTTGTCTATGATCCCCTCTGGGTAACAGCCGTAACAGGCATGACTCGTATGTATGTAGATACTATGCGGGTGGCAAACAAGCATACGGCCCACCTGATGGTAAGCGGTTACCGTAGCCTATAGACGCTAGCAACACCAGAGGCATCACTCGTGCGTGGCTATCTCCAAGGAAAGAGGTAGGTGGACAGGAAGGACAATAAGAAGAGGTTAGGGAGGGGAGTGTGGGCCTGCGGCGCTCTCACTCACCATACGAAACAACGGTAGGAGTAGGTATCTACCGTCCCACTAATGTTTTGTGAGAGGGTAGTACTTTCCTGATCGAGCCGGCCCATTCATGCTGCAATTAGTAATTAGGCTTTACCACTAGAGACAAATTTTAGCAAATTTGGTTTTACCTTCAGATTACATCTACTACACCACTACATCTTTTAGCCTGATATTGCGTTTTTATAAGATCACAACGTAACGTAAAAAAATACGAATGTATTTTGTTGTGAGAGATCCAGATGATAACTTTTTTTTGAATAGGCAGGAAAATATGCTCCTAACCACACACCCCGTCGTTTGGGGCAACGAACAGGGTAGTGTAGGGCCCTCATCTATTAAAGAAACCCGCCGTGTGCCGTCTCACCGACTGTATTGGCAGGCCACTGGAACTATGTTACATTGCTTCAGTACCTAGTAAGATGATACCCTACCCTTTTCCTATTGATCTTCACGGTGGGGAGTATCTCGACCTTGAGTTAAGCTACTCGTGTGTCCATGAGCGGAGTTTATCACTCTATAATCAATGAGATGGTTAGGCCAGAGTGCGCCATGCTGGCTCAATGCGGGGCAGCTTTCAGAAGGCGTTGTGAAAATCACTCAAAAAGACGATAGCTAAGAAAGAATGTATGCTCAAATCATGATAGCTCAGCTAGCGTCTAGAGCAGTAGCCCTAGAGGCGCAGGTTCAAACCCTACTCGTGGCCATCGTATTCTATTTCACATTTTTACACTTTGTGTTCTTATAAATGACCAATAATAATATATATATATATCGTAATGGTATGGTGTCTACTTTAAAGTACATTTTAGTCTTACCTAGTAAAATATTTTTTTTAGCCTATTACCTACTGTCTTTATACACAAATATTTACGTATTGGGTCTTAATACGGCATCGGCCGTGGTCACGGGTTGACAGTCAACCCGTAACCACGGTAGAAAAACGACGAAATACGGTCGAAACGTCGGGAAATTAAGGTATTAAACCTCAACATTATATACTTATACGATTAAGACCCGATACGTAAATATTTGTGTATAAGGTGTACAAACCTACTGACTAATTATTGGGTATGGATCTCCTCTTAGGGATAGGCTATAGTCCACCATGCAGGTAGTGGCGTAACTATAGGGTGGCAGGGCTGGCAAAATGCCACTTGCCCCCGACCTAACAGGGGCCTCTGGCCCAAGAGGCAAGCTCAGAATTAATTTTAACATCTAACTTTTCTGGAGGGAGGTGAAGAAAAAAGTCTGGAAAACGGTTGACCCTAAAGGCCATCCCTGCAACTTCCCGCTAATTTGATATTTAAACGCTCAAAATTGCACTTATTACGGTTTTGAGCTCCAAGAGCTCAAAAGTATAATTTTCGTGTCATTTTGAGCTCTCCGAGGTCAAAGAGATAACTGTTCTATGCTTTTGAGCTCTGATAGAGATTTAATAAAACACTATTAGCACATAGCATCACGCCTGTATTTCCTCGAAGGGGTAGGTAGAGGTGTATTACCTACACACCCACGACTCGCCAGCTATGTTTAAGTACCACGTAATAGGGGGCCGGCCTATTCCTGTCTACCGGGCACATTTCCAAACTCTACTGCTGCTGAGAATTTTTCTTTTTACGAAAAAGCTCAATAACACTGCCCGACCCGGGGATCGAACCCGAGACCTCATGATCAGCAGTCGCTTACACTACCGCTGCACCACAGAGGCAGATAAAAACACTATTTGTAATTTTCAAATCACAATAACTTTTGAATAAATGAACCGATTCGATTTTTTCGTAGTTTTCAAGGCAGCTTTTTAAGCTCTTTGAAGAATCTTAAAGATCGAACTGGTCAGACTGAAAATTTCATAGAAATTCTGAAAAAATATTTACTGGGAGGCTCCATCCAGTGAATTTGCCACGGGCCTTTTATGGTATAATTACGCCACTGACCGCAGGCCCAGTGCGGGTTGACAGACTTCAAAATCTCTTAAGCATGCAGGTTTGCTTACGATACCGCTGAAGTAATATCGCATAGTTTTAGTGGTCCGCCAATACAGGCGGAGAGACGGCACACGTCGGGTTTTATTTATTGGATGGCCCCACACTAACCTGTTAGTTGCCTCGTACGACGAGGTGTGCGGTTAGGTACATATTTTCTCGCCTTAACAAAAAAAAAAGGTTTGCTCACGATGTTTTCCTACAATGAGCAGTGATAGTTTACAAACAACGTATCTGTTTACAAACTACACTTCAAGGTAACTCAAAAAAAAAAAAAGATGTGTGCTGTGCGGTTTCCCAGGACTGGGTATCGAACTCGATTCCATTCTCTTTGCAGCCCTTGGTGTTACCACTAGGCTATCATTGCACTTGCAAAATCTATAGTTACAAAACTGTCCGTGTGGTGACGGACTAAGAATACACGTGTCACCACCCCATCCTTTCCCACGGCTGTCGTACAAGGCGACTAAGGGAAGTAAGAATTTACCACCCATTGCATTACTGGTGGTAGGGCTGGGTACCAAGTGAGTGTGAAGAGGGTACCTCTTGAACGGGTCGGGCGCCAGCACAGTCTCCTGTGTGACCGGTCATGAAGCATACGTCAGTGGGTTTTGGCTGTAGCAGAATATAGGCGTTTATTCTTTCATTTCACATCTGAGAAATGAAATGGTGCGCAGCGGCTTGACTCTCGGTATAGTTGAGTCCATGAGAGACGATTACCACTCACCACCAGGTGGGCCGTGGCTTGTGGCAGACAAGTCAAACAATCATGAGCAATAAAAAAAAAAAAAAAATAAACAAAGTTGAAGTGTCTGCTTGTAATGTCTAAATAACAGCTTTTTATTTTAATGTATAATAATTAAGAAAGTATAATACTTACGTTACTTATATGACAGTACACCGGTTTTTAAAGTTTTTGCCTGTCTTTCTCTCTGTTTGTTCCGGCTAATCTCCGAAACAGCGAGACCTATTTGGCCGGGACTTTGGCAGATAGCAGGCAGATAACTGATATTTAGTATACAAAATATTTATAGGGTTTGCGTCATTATTAGGTAAAATCTTAATTGTAAAATTAAGTTTACCTGGTCGGTATAATGTATGAAAATACTTCCGACAGATGGTGCAGGCGTCACCCAAAAGACGTTAAGTATGAATGTGTTATCGAGATTAGCAGTCAGGAGCAAGGGTCACGATGGCTGAATTGGCAAAGCATCTGGACGGTATCCAGGAGATGCAGGTTCAAATCCTGCTCATGACTGTTATTTTCGATTTCACATTTTTCACTTTGTGTTTAACAGATAACTGATCTTATAAGTGGTAACTTAAGCTACTTCTATTTTGGAAAAATACTAAGGATTCAGCACAAAACAGAAGAATAACTAAATCCCACGCTCGCGAAGTCGCGGGCTAGTCTATTAATAAAAAACTAAATCAAAATATACATGACTACTTGATTGTTTTAACAATACATACATCAAATTATCGTAGGTAGTATAGGTTATCAAACGAAACACATTAGTAAGTAGGTACCTATTGCATTATCAGTATTGTTTAATAATAACAAAATTATCTCTGAGAATCCTTGGTTACAATCTATTTTTTCAGTTATGCAATTATATCTGGATCTCTAAATATATTATTTACTTATTACATATCATTTTATTACATTTTATTATAGGTGTAGTATATATTTACTTATTACATATCATTTTATTATTATGTGTGTGTGTGTGTGTATTTTATTATGTGTGTGTTATTATTCATATTGTTGATACTTAATACTTAGAAGAGTAAAACAATAAATTGGGGAATTTATCAAACAGGTTAAAGTTGGCTCAGTTCTAAACTGACATAGTTACATTATTGTGTTTGTAGCATACACTAGCATAACTTATTATACTTAGAAGATTGGGCATTAATTAGATCAGAAATATATCCATATACATTTTTTTAAACGTAATTTCAACCAAAACTGTGGATGAAACGGGTTATTGTAAAGGTAAAAGTATCAACAATATTATAAACCCCCTGGCCCCCTAATCTGACTTTTTACTCTATCATCAGACTCTGGTCTCCGTCTATATTTGAGACCATTTCCTTCAGCTGCAACACTGTAGTCCTCAACGACTCAACAGATTTTTTTACATCACAGCTATGAATATTCGTATAGAATACTCAATTAAGCTACCTTTTAAACAAGAATAACTAAATCAAAATTCGTTCAGCCCTTTGGAAGTTATGATGATACAAATAGACACTGATACACAGGTATAACAAGGTGGTATACATCGCTCCTTTTACATTGAGGATTACAAATGTATTAATCTATAGGAATTACAATAGAAACGATTGAATGCGATGTCATAGAAAATTATGTGGAATAGCATAATAATGCAATATCAGTTTCACAACTTTACTACAGCTTTTCCACAATTCTTCCCTGAGAGCATACCATGGAACGCATCGAACACATTATCTAAACTATGTGTGACATACTCCCTTACCTTCAGTTTGCCACTTATGATCCAACTTATAAGCTGTTGGAACGCTTCAGGCCATCGCTCACTCCATCGAAACACAATAAAACCTTGCACGGTGAGTTGCTTCCAGAGTATAACTGGCTGAAGGATCGTTGTTTTAGTCATTTGACTTGGATCATCGTTGTAGGAGCTGGCGCTGCCACATATCGCAACTCTACCATATGTGTTCATCTGTTTCATGATAGCGTAACTCATGTCTCCACCGACGTTGTCAAAATAACAGTCTACTCCATTAGGAGCGGCGCCTTTAAGTACAGTGGACACGTCGACTGTTTTATAGTTGAAAGCTTTATCGAAACCAAGATCTTTTTCAAGCCATTGTACTTTTTCATCGCTACCGGTAAAGCCAATGACTCTGCAGCCTAAAATTTTCGCTATTTGTCCAACTATAGACCCGACTGCTCCAGCAGCAGATGTCACAACTACTGTTTCACCAGCTTTGGGTTTACATACTTCAAGAAGACCAAAATAAGCGGTAGCCCCTGGCATACCAACTGCGCCGATTCCATATGATATCGGTAATCCTTGCAGATCCGGCAATATGTAATGTCCAAAATTTATTTGACTAAAATCAAATTGATCTACTTTTATATCAGGATTCATTATATAATAGTCACACCAACCCTGATGGGATACAATACGGGTACCGACAGGATAATCCGGATGCTTGGATTCCTGGATGATTCCGATTTGGTAGCCAAATTCTTTGTACGGCACTATGTACCTATTGTTATATGCTCGCATGTATGGGTCTACGCTGACCCATTCCACTTTGACGAGAATATCACCCTCTCGCATAGGAGGTAGTTCATACTCTACAAGTTTGAAGTCTCCTCGCTTCGGCGCCCCTTCAAAATATTGAGTGACAAAGTATCTGCGTGCTGTGACCATATTTGCCGTTGAAATTAACTGCAAATAACAAAATTATTTTATAATAACAACTATAACTGAACATGGACTTATTTTTACAAGAAAAATATGTTTTGAAATGCGGATACAGCTTGCACAATATACTTGTGTGTTAATTTACTTTCTACCTGTACTTATTTAAAAGGTCACTGTAAACTGGATATGAGCAGGGCCAGATATATATTTAGTACTGCCGTCATGTTAGTGTGGTGGAAAAAGCCCACCTCATTTTCTATATGGGTTTCTTACGCCTAGAATTTTGGGACCCTTGTACTTAAGCCGGCTTGTGAAATACAACACTGGCAACAGCAGGGAATGTAAAATAGTAAGTTTAAAAATAAATGTTAATTTTGTGGAATATAAACATACCGGGACGTTTCAACTGTGTCACTAGTAATTGTGTACTGATTCATTAGTCTCACGAAAATTCTACTGGCTGATAACATCAATATTTATTTTATTAATTCAGATAACGTTTGGAATTCTACGCTTATTCCCGTTCTGAGGATTTGCTTCAGTATTCATAAAAAACATAGCATCACGCCTGTATTCCCCGAAGGGGTAGGCAGAGGTGTATTACACATCCACGACACGCCAGCTATGTTTAAGTCCCATGTAATAGGGGGCGAGCCTATTGACGTCTACCGGGCACATTTCCAAACTCCGGGCTGCTACTGAGAATTTTTCAGTATTCATCGTTTACAAATGCATTGTAGATTCGAACTTAAAATTTATAGTAGTGATTATGGAATACTTACCTTGATCAGCAAGCTGTAGGTGATGTCTGAGTGGGTGACTGCGATAGTTTAGTGGTCCAGAGCACTTCCCCGGATTGGATGGGACGCAGGTCCGAATCCTGCTCGCAGTAAAGCTGTCTTATTCCAGTTTCACAAATAATTTGTTTGGATATTATGTGTAATTTTTGTCATGTTATCACGGTTAGGTGCGGGAAAAAATCGCGAGGAAACCTGCAAACTGAAGTGATTTTCCCGATGATTAGTGAACTCTACCAACTGAGACAGCGTGAAGCACCATTGCCTAAATCCCTCATACTCTGAGAGGAGATACGTGCCGAAAAGTGGTATGTACAGTCATACATTGTGCTTAACCAAATGTATCTACTTCCATCCAGTTGTTTAGCCGGGATTAACGGACAAACATCAAACAAAAACCATATTGACAAACTTTCGCATTCATAATATTAGTGGGATTTATTTATAGTCGCTGATATTAAAAATGGCATACCAACGAATAGGTAGGTACCTACTTATAGCAATAACTTATTTTTATTATTTAATTTATCTCTTTTACAAACGATAAATAAGGTGATACAAACTACTATGAACACTTGAACGAACTTAAACCAAGAGAAATAGCTCATTCAAGTGACAATATAATTATGCTACTGTCGGCAACGTGCCCAAAATACAGGCGGCATTAGATACCTCGCTGGATAGCGAGGCTAATCCTGTAGCCAAGGTGAAAACCAGCATTTTGGTCACGTGTAGCCTCTACAAGCTTCCCCGCTAAATCTTTATAGATTTCGAAAGCGCCAGGACCCCAGCGGTCCATTGTCTCTACCCAAAACGGCACAAATAAGTAACCTCTGGAAAGTTTATAAGTTTTTTTTTTTTGAGTATTTGCGCCGCATTTATCTCTTATATCCTCAGATTAATAATATAATTATCTAGATGGAGTGTCACTCTTTTAAACGTCATAAAAATCTGTCATTACGCTTGTGCAACTTGTGTTTGTGTGCGTGCGTAATGATACCAGTTTCAGTGGTAGTTCCATTAAATTATGAGAAAATTATATTATCATTGATTCAAAATATATTCTTATAGGTACTACAAAATGGTTCGTAGGTATATAGTCAATTACATATCTCTTTCTATTTACTCTCATAATCTTAATATATAAAATATATATAACCTCTTCTTTAATGAGAATACTACTATAACCCATGATAATTATAAATTTAAAAATGTAAACAAACTCAAGAGATGAATCGACGAATCCAACTCGGCTGGGCAGCGTTCGGGAAGCTAAGGAAGATCTTCTCGTCCAATATTCCCCAGTGTCTGAAAACGAAGTGTGTGTTACCAGTGATTACATACGGAACAGAGACGTGGTCTCTGAATGTTGGCCTCATATCAAGGCTCAAAGTCGCTCAGCAGGCCATGGAGCGGGCTACGCTTGGTATTTCCCTACGCGATCGAATCCGTAATACGGAGATCCTTTGGAGAATGAGAGTGACTGACATAGCCCGCCGGGTTGCCATGCTGAAGTGGCAATGGGCAGGCCACATCGCTCGACGAACCGATAACCGTTGGGGACGAAAGGTTCTCGAGTGGCGATCACGTATCGGACGGCGCAGCGTAGGACGGCCCCCTACCTGATGGGCCGACGATCTGGTCAAAGCTGCGGGGAGCCGTTGGATGCGGTTGGCACAGGACCGCTCGTTGTGGCGTTCTCTTGGGGAGGCCTATGTCCAGCAGTGGACGTTGAAAGGCTGATGGATGGATGGATGAAACAAACTTCATCATTAAAATTAATAATAACATTACAAATAGTAATATTGTAATGAATACCGAAAATGGCGACTGTGCAGCTTTATGGGTTCATTAAAAACATTGATAATTATGTTAGGTAATGTTTATTTTCTATGGTTAAAATATCATCAACTTTGCAAGATTACGCGGGAAATTTAAGTTCATAGACTGGTATCACATAAAAAATTACGAACTAAAATTAATCTATTTTCGGAATATTTAAATAACTTATTTAGCCGGTTATTGTATGAAATAATGTTACTAACCGATGATAAGAGATATCTTTAGTGCTCATTTTAGATACACATTTAAGATATTTAAGAAAAAAATACTGTATTTATTACACATACATACATACATACACATTATAGCCTATATAATTATAGGCGTGTCTAAACACAAAACATGTTTTTTTAGAATTTTTGTTCGCGCATCGCGCAAAATCTACTGAACGGATTTTGTTGCAACTTTTTCTATTTGATAGCTCTTGATTAGACTTAGAAACTGGTATACTTTTATTCCGCTACTATATCGGAAAACGAAACAAACGAAATTCAAAAGGTAACACTTTTGGTTTCGTCAATTTTGAGGTTAAAATTCCGAGCAATCGTCTGTCAAATTCAAATTTTCGTTCGGAACATTTACGTTTAGAGTAGGTTTAGTTAGAATAATGTCAAAAAAATTTCGTTCGTTCGATAATTGCGGAAAGAATGAAACCGTGGTAGGAAATATGCGAAATTTCGAACAAAACTTCGTTTTTCGTTGAATTAGAGTAGACCTCCTGAGCTAAGATCCTAAAATATCTATATCAAATAATTATGTAGACATTACTCTTTATATAAAAAATTTACCCACGTTTCCCCACATAACATGTTAATATTATGCAAAAATGCTGAAGCGCCTTGTTATTTACTTATACTCAGTAACCATCCTGTTTTTTATTTACAAAGAACAGAGACGTAGATACAAAGTAGCCGCTTCTATATCACCCCCTATAAAATTATCATTTCCAAAAATCCTTTTTGGGCGGATAATTTATAAACTAAACCTACTTAACATTTTACCTTTCTAGTCGTAGTATATAGGACAAGCAATTTTATATGTACTTATAGATTACTTTTATAAAGCTGTAACAGAGCTGTGTCTGTACATCTATACTATTATAAAGCTGTAAAAGATCTACTGAACGGATTTTGTTGCAACTTTTTCTATTTGATAGCTCTTGATTAGACTTAAAAACTGGTATACTTTTATTCCGCTACTATATCGACTTTTGCTTGACACTTTAACATTGGTAGTAGCAAATCGCGATTTAATTACGAAAATAATTAGAAATCGTTATCTAGTAGTGATCTCTTGGTTAATATATAGTCATATACGGGTAATTAAACAATATTAATTGTTATCCACAGCTTTAATAAAGTGAATAAACAATAACTACAATTTAAAACTATAGTGTTAACATATATCTATCTACCCTTAGTGTACAACTAAATTAATATTATTATACTTTATCAAGGATATTGTGCTGTGAGGAATCTTAGGAGTGTGTGCCTGTGAATTTTGAATATAATCAATTACTTTATTGTGTTATTATAAACTAACATACAGCACAAATAAACATTTCACGAACCTCATAAACAGCGCCATCTCTTGTCAGTAGACGGAACTGTCCTACCGAAAAGATAATATAACTTTTTATTCATTTATTTAATCAATATGCCTTCAATGAAATGTGGTGGCTGTGCCAAATTTTTGTCGACCGTGGAGGCTGCCAAATGCACTAAATGCAGTGCTCTTTATCACAGGGGGTGTGTACTTCTACCCATGACAGGCTCCATATCATCCAGTTGGCGCTGTCCTGAGTGCTCGAAACACCTAATCAGGGATAACAAAGCTGATACTCCGGTGAGAGGCAGGTCGGACATTGTACGGATGCCTTTAGTACACCACCACGATGGATTAATGGACACAAGCCAACTAAGTTGTGCGCATGTAGACGCTCCCTCAAGTCTTACTTCAGACTTGGCTGAGGAATTTCGTGTATTCCGGGAGGAGCTGCGCTCAGACATAGGTTTAATGCGTCATGATCTTCAGCAGTTCCGCACAGAAATAATTGAACTTAAAGAGTCTTTGAAGAATAACGAAACTCGAATTAGTAATTTAGATGCAAGAATAGATGCCATGGAGACCAAACTGAGTCAAAAATTAGTGCAGGATGCAGGCCCAATAGAGGCTACCCTCACTCGCCTACAGGTGCAGCTCAACGAGCGCGATCAGGAGCTACTTCGGAATGACGTGGAAATAACTGGCATTACCGAAAGTAAAGATGAGAGCACCATACACGTAATAAAGTTACTTTTCACTAAGCTGGGTATTAACATAGATGAGCGAGATATCGTTCACGTTGAACGTGTTGGGTCATCTCGTCGCAACAGGGTCTCTGTGGGTAATTCAGCTGAACCATCAGACTTGCGCCCACGCAGCATATCTGTGCGCTTTGCGCGTCGGGCAGCGCGTGACGACTTCTTTGGCGCGGCTCGCGTACGTCGTGAACTTAACACTGGTGACCTTCAGATCCCCAGTCCACCACATCGTATCTATATAAATGAGCGCCTGACCCGAACAAACCGTCAACTATTTTATAAAGCACGGCAGGCAGGCGTTCTTCACAATTGGAAGTACGTGTGGACTAAGGAAGGACGTATCCTGGCCCGGAGAGACACCGGTCAAAAGGTGGAATAAATCAAATGCGACGAAGATATCGCTAAAATTTTTGCCTAATTTTAAGTTTGTTATATCATGTTTTTAATAATAATCAAACAATTGCTAATGGGGACTACATATATTTTAGTTTGTATCACTTACTTTTATATTTACTATCCAATATTTTATAAAACCTACTTCTTTATTATTACAATCATAAAATCATTTAAATCCATAAAAGAAACAATAGAAACCCATAAAGGGAACAATAAAATAATAAAAAGGTCAAATATTACAATACTACAATGGTTAAATATTATAATCTATACACTACAATTACATGTGAATTTAGCAACTTTGACAGGATAACTTATTGTGCAGGTAAGGGAAATTTCTTATATATATACATTTTTCTAACACACACTAAATATTTAATTTTATATATAAAAAAAAAATATACAATTTATATACAATGTAAAAACGTATGAATGTAAAAATGTATGTAAAAATTACCTAACTATATGCTTTTATTTAATATTGTGCACAACTTACTTATACAATCAATATTATAATTTGAACACTGCTGTTATGCAGCAATCCTCTACTCAGCCAAGTTATACAATATGTACCTTTAATATGCCTCCTAGTGATTAATAACAAACACATTAAGTTTGGGTTGCTGAATGCTGGCTCACTTGGAACTAAACAAGATGAATTTCAAGTGGCTATGAGCCAGCATGCAGTGGATATAATGGCAATAATATAACCTGGTTAAGATCGGGACAAGAAGACCGAGCCCCAAGTATAACAGGCTATAGATTCAAACACATCCCTAGGCCGGAATATGTTCGGAAAGGCCGTGGTGGTGGTGTGGGTTTT
The DNA here is from genome assembly GCA_948253155.1 of Leucoma salicis. Lineage (NCBI taxonomy): Eukaryota > Metazoa > Arthropoda > Insecta > Lepidoptera > Erebidae > Leucoma > Leucoma salicis. Next base: position 25,860,726 of record OX411812.1, read on the forward strand.
TATATAAAAAACGGAATAAGTACTCGTATACAGGCCCACCCTGAATATCCCGGACTTGAACAGTTATGGCTTCGTTTAAAAAGTAATGGCAGGGACATTATAGTTGGCACAGCATATCTTCCTCCATGGTCTATTCTGTCTACTTTTCTTGATTTTATAACAGAGAGTATCTGTAGCATGGCACCATATGATCAAGTTATATTATTAGGGGACTTAAATGTGGACATGCTTGAAACCAATAATTCAAGTTTTAGGCAAATTCAGGAGTTTCTCAATCACCTTAATTTAATTCAGGTTGTCCAAGAGCCCACACACTTCATATGAGAATGTAGTACACTCATAGATGTTATTTGCACAGATATGAAAATTCGAGATGTAGTGGTAGACCACATTAGAGAGCTTGGCCACCATTCATTCATTAAATGCGAAACGGTGCTAAAGAGAGACAAGCCTAAACCTAGGGTTGTGTTGTATCGTCCCATAAGGGACATTTTGAAAGAATATTTTATTATTGACAGGGACTTAATGCCATGGCACATTATAAACAGCACTTTAGATGTTAATGTTATGGTAGGGATGTTCAACTCTCTTATTATTCAGTTGTTTGATCTACATGTCCCTATTAAAATACAGACTTTTAAAGAACGACAGACTCCCTGGATCACTGATACTGTTCGTTTATTGTTTAAATTGCGTGACAAGGCCAGGTACAGAGCTCATAGAACGAATCAGGAAGGGCACAAACGGTACTATTTGGATCTCAAGCATCAGGCCAAGCAAGCACTAGAAAGTGAAAAAAAAAGCATATTTCACAAATCACATCAGTAACAAAATTAGGAACCCTAGGTCATTGTGGAAAAACATCAAGTCAGATGTGTTGCCTGATCATCGAGATTACCTGTTGCCTGATCACTTTGATAACCCTGATGATATAAATAAAGAATTTCTCAATGTGCCTGGTAAATGTTGCAATAGCATGGTAGTAGGGTCGTATTTTCAATCTAATCGGTTTGGCAACTCTACTTTTGGGCTAAAGACAGTAGATAAGGATACAGTGTTAAATATTATTAATAATTTGGAGTCAAATGCCCAAGGTGTAGATAGTATTAGCTTGGAAATGTTGTTCTTACACTGCCTACAACTATAAAAATCATAACTAACATTATGAACAGATCAATAGTTACCCACACTTTCCCAGAGTTACGGAAACATGCAATAATTAGACCCATACCAAAAAATAACAACCCACTTAGTCCTATCTACGTCCAATCAGTATTTTGCCATTGTCGTCCAAAGTTCTGGAAAGGATTGTGCAGACTGCAGAATACTTAGAGCAGACCAATATTCTGCCAGAATTACAGCCTAGATTTAGAAAAGGTCACAGCACATCAACAGCACTATTGGATGTTGAGGGAAACCTGTTGGAAGCTCGCGACCAGGGTAAGGGCTCCATACTTGTCTTGCTGGATTGCTCGCGCGCTTTTGATGGTATCAATAGAGATTTACTGCTTGCCAAACTAATATATTATGGCTTTGATGAAGGAATGCCATTCGGCATTGCAACATTTGCTGAGCTATGGGCCTTTTTCTGTTTCATAAGACAAATACCAATCCTGTATAATTCTGTTTCAACTTTTTGTTATAGGTAGTTTTTAGGTATATTAAATTTTATTTTTGTTATAAATATGCAGTCTTTTGTAGCACGAAATAAATATTTTCTTTCTTTCTTTCTTTATATCGGAAAACGAAACAAACGAAATTCAAAAGGTAACACTTTTGGTTTCGTCAATTTTGAGGTTAAAATTCCGAGCAATCGTCTGTCAAATTCAAATTTTCGTTCGGAACATTTACGTTTAGAGTACGTTTAGATAGGTTAAATGTCAAACCTCAGTGTACCACCCGTCACCACGTCGGAAATGGGGGCGGCTGTTTCGCGAATTCGTTCCAAAAACACCGCCCCCGGCCCGGACGGGATACCCGCCCGGGTACTGGCCCTGGCTCTGGACCACCTGGAGCCCCGCCTCAGGGGACTGTTCGACGCGTGCCTGGCGTCTGGATGGTTCCCTGACTGCTGGAAGGAGGGGAGGCTGGTACTCCTGCCAAAGCCGGGACGGACGCCAGATTCGGTCGGGGCCTTCAGGCCCATGGTGCTGCTGGACGAGGCGGGTAAGCTACTGGAGAGAATCCTCGCTGCCCGCATCGTCCAGCACCTGCGTCGGACCCGACTTGTCGGACGCCCAGTTTGGTTTTCAAGCTGGTCGTTCGACGGTCGGCGCGATTATGCGCCTGAGGGCCGCGGCCGCGGCGGTCATTGCCAGTGGTGGAGTGCTGTTGGCGGTGTCGCTTGATATCGCCAACGCATTCAACAGTCTGCTATTCAGCTGCATAAGGGAGGCGCTCCGGTATCACGGGGTGCCTATATACCTGAGGCGGCTAGTGGCAGACTACCTAGAAGGCCGCAGCGTTCTCTACGAGAGCCGCATAGGGGACTTTGTGAGGAGACCCATGTCGTGCGGTGTCCCACAGGGTTCGGTTCTAGGGCCGCTCTTGTGGGACATCAGTTACGACTGGGTGCTGCGATGTCGGCTCCCCCCCGGGCTGGCGGTCATCTGCTATGCAGATGACACGCTGGTCGCGGCTCGGGGCGGAAACTTCGAGGAAGCGGCGTTCCTGGCCACCTTAGGGACCTCGGAGGTGGTCAGGATAATCGGGGCGCTGGGGCTTAGGGTAGCCCTGGATAAGTCGGAGGCCCTACTTTTCCATGGGCCCCGACGTCGACCACCTGCTGGCGCCTCGATCACAGTGGACGGGGTCCAAATTGAGGTTCGGGCCCAGATCAAGGATCTGGGCCTGGTGCTGGACGGGCGGTGGCGCTTTCGCGAGCACGGCGGAAGTGCTGTCCCCGAAGCTCGTCGGCGCGGCGTCCGCCCTTGCACGGCTCATGCCGAATATGGGCGGACCCAACAATGCGTGCCGACGGCTTTACACGGGGGTGGTCCGGTCGATGGCGCTGTACGGCGCACCCGTGTGGGCGGAGTCCCTGGACGCACTGAACAGGGCTCTTCTGTGGAGACCACAGAGGGTTGTCGCGTCCAGGGTCATTCGCGGATACCGCACGGTGTCGACGGAGGCGGCCTGTGCATTGGCCGGAATCCCCCCATGGGACTTGGAGGCGGAGGGGCTCGCGGAGGTGTATCGACGGGCGTCGCAAGAAGGGGTGGGGCGCAGGCGTCCCCAACTCCGTGAGGTGGCGAAGTGGCAGGGCGACGCTCGATGAGCTACCATGGCCCACTAGAGGGCGTGGCTAGAGGCACCCCGGGCCGGTCTTCGGACCGTGGGGGCGCTGCAGCCGGTGCTGGAAGAGTGGGCAGGGCGACGGCACGGAGTCCTTACCTTCCGACTGGTGCAGGTGCTGTCGGGGCACGGTTGCTTCGGCAGATATCTGCACATTGTCGCAAGGAGGGAAGCGACTCCGGGCTGTCACCATTGCGGCTGCGACGAGGACACGGCGCAGCACACGCTCGAGTCGTGCCCGGCTTGGGCCGAGCAGCGCCGTGAACTCGTCGCGGCAATAGGGGGGGACCTCTCGCTGCCGAGCGTCGTCAGAGCGATGCTTGGCAGCGACAGGAATTGGGCCGCGGTCGCTGCCTTCTGCGAGGAGGTAATCTCGCTGAAGGAAGCGGCGGAGAGGGCCAGGGAGGCTGATCCTTCTTCCGCAGACCCGAACCGCCGCCAGCGACTGGGGCGGTGCAGGCGTGAATATTTGCGCCAAATGCCGCCCTAGCTGGGTTTGCGGGTGGATGGACCGGGGAACATTCGCCACCCGCAAGGCCTCCCGCGAAGGTGTGACGCTCCGTGTGCGGATGCGTCGCTCAGATGAGGGTACCGAAAAGGGTAAGCCGCCGGCGGACCACCGAAGGAATGCAACATAGCTCCAGTGGCCAATAAAGGCGGAGAGACGGCACACGGCGGGTTTCTTTAGTGGGTGAGGGCCCCACACTACCCTGTTCGTTGCCCCGAGCGACAGGGTGTGCGGTAGGAACATTTTTTTTCCCGCCTACACAAAAAAAAAAAATGGCTAAATGTCAAAAAATTTTCGTTCGTTCGATAATTGCGGAAAGAATGGAACCGTGGTAGGAAATATGCGAAATTTCGAACGAAACTTCGTTTTTCGTTGATTTAGAGTAGACCTCCTGAGCTGAGATCCTAAAATATCTATATCAAATAATTATGTAGACATTACTCTTTATATAAATATTGTACAGTACAATAATGCCAGGAGTTGTAAGACACAGCATGTTTTCTAACAACATTTATTTTATTTATTCACAGCCAATGGGTATGTTTGGCAGTTTGACAGCGGCTCAGTCTCAGTACCTTTTTTCTATTTGTTTATTTTTATCTCACGCAACAGTCACAATACCACGTAAAATAAAGTGCCACGTAAAACGTAGTCTCATATATTATTCAGCTCGTAATATCAATTTAAACATTTTAATTATACTAAAAGTTTGAGTTTTTTTGGTGTATGTTACTTAAGAAAATTGGACTACTTTCGTTAACCACTTACTTTATAATTAACATTAGGTTAATTTCTTTTATGATTATAATATCTATATAAATAATGCTAGCGGGCCAAGCACTCGTGCTTCGAACAAAAACACAAGTTGTTTGCGGGTCATTAATATTTAAGTAATTATTTTTAGATTTAAAGTTCTTATTAAAAAACACCGACACTCCCATACAAACTTTCACCACTATTTCCCCACTTTTAAATAAATTCATAAGCCTATTACTAAAACTAATTACTTAAACAAGACTAGATAAATTTTAAATTTTCAAGAAATTATATTTAAAAAAATTAAACTGCTATACAAATATTCTTAAGTAAATTCTTTCTAATAAAAAGAGAAAATCCAAAATCATTTTGATCGATTCCCGCTCGCACTAAAAGTTTCAAAAGTCTAAAAAAGTTTTAAAAGTCCCTTTTTCCTCACTCACAAATAATTTGTACCTACTTTAAAATCCAAAATCCTTGAAACACGTACCTAATACTTCTGATAACTAATATATTCCAATTTCCAAGTTACCTATAATAAAATCGATACTCCCATCCAAAATTTACCCACGTGGGGAAACGTGGGTAAATTTTGGATTTGGACACAACATGTTAATATTATGCAAAAATGCTGAAGCGCCTTGTTATTTACTTATACTCAGTAACCATCCTGTTTCTAGTTACGGGTCACGGGCCACTGGTACTGTGTTGGATTACTTCCGTGGTCCGCCGGCGGAAAAGGTACTCTCTACCTACGCGTAAAGTGGAGATGTTTGTTTTAGCTCATCTACCCGTGAAAAAAGTAACGCGCGTTTTCTTAGTTATTATAATATATTATTTTTCATTAAAACTTGTGCGTCCGGTCGCCTCGAGGGCTTACGAGGTACTAAAGTGCGCGCATGTTAAGCCGCGTCCATACGCTTGGCAAACAATAGCAAAAGGCAAACAACAAACAGCAAACACGAACATGTGGATGGGTGTTTGTATGTGTGTGCCTGTTCTTGTTTGTGTTCGCTACTGTTCGGCGTCGGTGTCGGTTTTTCTTCACAGATCAAAGGCTGTTTGGCAAACAATTAAACTAAATAAGTTAAACGATAATAAGTTAACAACAAAAAACCGACATTCACTCCATTCAACGCCGAGCGCGTACACAAGAAGCCGGGCAGCCACGGGCAGCCCGTTCACACGATTGTGCCCGTGCTCGTGACGCAAGCGTGTGATCGCACCAATTTCATATTTGAGAAAAAAATGACTGTAATAGACTATATGGGCGTAACTAAACAAAAACATTTTTTTTTAGAATTTTTGCCTGTTTGTCTGTTTGTTTGTTCGCGCATCACGCAAAAACTACTGAACGGATTTTGATGCAACTTCTTTTATTTGAGAGCTCTTCATTAGACTTAAAAACTGGTATACATTTTATCCCACTATGTAGAAGACCTGAGATAACCGAAAAACTAGCTTTTGACTGCGGCGAAGCCGCTGGCAAAGGCTGGTAGATTATAATTATCTATCTTTCTCCGGTCCCATCGGTTTCGGAGATTGAGGAAACAGTGAGTGCACTTATGTTTGAGCACAAAATAGTGCACTGTAAAATATCTCCTGCGTAATTCTCTCCCGGATCTCGGCGCTCTTAATCATCAACTACCGGGCGCCCTCTAACGACTTGTCTATAGCAATACCTGCTGAGTCCATGAGCGACGGTTACCAATTACCATCTAACGGTGAAATCGTGGCTTGTGTACCGCTATAATATAGAAATAGAAACCGCAAGTATATAAATGTCATCATCCTATTCTATCCCGTCGTACGAGGCTATAAAGAGAAGTAAGCAATTAATATCACCCATTGCTTTACTGGTGGTAGGGCTGGATACCAATTGGCATTCACACCGAGCAGGTTAATACCACTACAGTACGGTGCAACCATACATATTTGTCGATTTATCATTTCTACGCGACACGCACGACCTAATTGATTTGCTAAATTAACAGCAGTTCGTGTCGAGCTAACAAGACGGCCGCGCGTGCTCGCTATCATACACACATACAGTTCACTTCATCTTAGCTTAGTTTCTTACAATAAACTAGTGCTTCGAATTAAGTGTATCATTATTATTATCACAAGAGCTAGTGTTTAGCAAGAAACCCTACATCTTTATGGACCATCATGGACCATGATAAATCAACAAATATGTATGGTTGCACCGTACAACCACCGTCGGACACTGTGAAGCCCCGCGGTGTGTTTTAGTTATAGTGGGAGATAGCTGTTAATTCTTTAATTTCATCGGCGAAATGAATTGGTGAGCAGCGGTTTGACCACCACTACTTACCATCAGGTGGGCCGTGGCTTGTCTGCCACCATAAGCAATAACGGACTAGTCCTGTCGTAAGTCGATCTTTCAGCTCCGTAGGGCAGAACTTGTAGAACGAACTGGACTTCTCTGTTGATTAATATTACCTATCTATCTAAGTATATTTAGATAGTACAGTAATGTAGATAAGATAAAGTTTGGGCTCATATAGTTGCATACTGCGGCTACGCTTGCAGTTGAAAGACAATTAGTCTTCTGTCGGTTAAATATGAAAAGCAATTTCGCTGCAGCAGTAAGTTACAAGTATTTGCTTGCTTTTAATGAAACATTGGAGTATATTTATTATACTTGCCAGATTAAAAATATCTGTTAGCTTTTGGTAATATTCAAAGTGCATATAAAACTTCTTGGTTTAGTGAAGTAGTTCTTGTTTTACTTACCATCAGGTTGATTGCTAGTTCGTCTGTCACTAAAAACATGAAAAATAGTAAAAATGCCTTTTCTTTGTTTAAAATTCTCAAGTTTCAATATAGTTTTATATGACTTGTTGCTTGTGACAAATCGACTATTGTACAATACAGTCAGAAATGAAAACTTCAATGGGCACGTTTGACCAATTTTAGGTGGGTGATATTAAAATCTTTTAAAGTGGGTGTGCACGCGAAATTTTAAACACAGCCATTCAGTACAACACCATCTATCGAAACAATTCGTACTAGATTCTATCAGTCTATAATATGCAAATATTACATATTCAGTACATAGTACCTGGATGACCGAGCTTTGCTCGGTATTTTTGTTTTGGTAAATTGAGAGTTTTTCTCACAAAAGAAAGAATTGAAAAAAAAGGGGGGGAAACGACGCACTGGAGACATCTAGACTCAAACCGGGATTTTCTGGTTTTGGGACCGCCCGATTTCCCACCTGAGCTATTATAACCTTGTAGATGGTGGCGAAATTTACCTTCGTATTCTAATAATATTGTAGCAGTTTTTCATTGCCTTTTCAAACAGTTTTTCAAACCCGGATAAAACGACGTTTTCTAAAAATGAAACCTAGCTAGATCGATTTATCGCCCCCGAAACCTCCTGTATACTAAATTTCATGAAAATCGTTGGAGCCGTTTCCGAGATTCAGATTATATATATATATACAAGAATTGCTCGTTTAAATATATTAGATTAGATATATTTAGATACTTACATAAAAACTATTATAACTTGATGGGCTGTTTTTTTCTCTCTTGAGCTTCACAATTTTTTTTTTGGAAACTACTATTGTCCTATCGTCGTGCACAGATTTCTTCTTCAAATAAGCGGAACTTGACCATAGTTTAGTATGTTGACCAAATGTGGGTTGACAGGCATCACAAACCCCTTATAAAATCTGTTAGGCATAATGATGAACGAAACCACTGAATGTAATGATTTATATAAAGCCAACAGCATCCATAAAGGTCAGCATTTAAACCAATTAGTTCCATAGTCTGACATAAAGCGTTACTTTCTTATCATCTTTCATTAGATTTAATATAAAAATATATAAGCGTTTCAATTTACTTTCGTTATGAGCTTTACTGGAGTTATTAAATTTTAAATGGATCAGTGTACCTATATTAAGTTTTTTCTTTACATTTTGTGTAAGTCATCTGTGGATTAAAAAGTCAAGGTGATTCGACCTGGTAATCCTCCAGAATATAGTATAGAGCTGTGATAACCCAGCGGTATGACCAACATTGTGAAGAGGAGTATCGTATTAGATTCCTACTCTCAGATTATTTCACTAGACGCACAGATCGGACTTATCGTGGCTATGCGAGTTTTTGTTCAACACTTTTCGGTGAAGGAAGATATTGTTAGATACCTCCATGTCTGAGGTTTTCACTACAGCTTGTCAGAAATCAGAAAACATATATTTGTGAAACATAGATATAACATACAGCAGGTATTACATTAAATTTTCGAACGCTATGCTTTGTCATTAGGACATACAAATACCAAATAGGATTAGGCTAGTATTAATACATAGTCATTACAAGTAAAATATGTGAGGCATTGTCGTCTGTAGATGGGCTTTGAGACCACATCCATGCCCAATGTTGGCACAGCAGTAGTTTATGAAACACAAATCCATCTTCATCTGTGAGTGATAATAAGAAAAGAAAAAAGTAGAATGATATTTTTTTCATGAGCTTTCATCTTGAGAAGAAAATCCCCACTAATCGTACCCTTAGTTTTTTGTTTAGGCGGAAAAAAATTTACCTAACCGTACACACGTCGTTCGGGGCAACGAACAGGGTAGTGTGGTGCTCACCCACTACCTACATAAACCTGCCGTATGCCATCTCTCCGCCTGTATTGGCAGACCACTGGAACTATCTGACATTACTTCAGTGGTCCGCCGGAAACTAGAATTATAGTTGTAATTAAATAGCTTGTTACTTTTTTGTTTATGTGAGAATATTGTTTATGGATACCCTCTCGCTCGGACAGGCGAGCAGGTTATCCACTTGAGTTAATAAACTTTGTACCTGTTAAAACTTGTCACAGTGTTCTTTTAGACTACCTTTAGCCAGAGGCGAGGTATAAGAGGGCCTACCCCTCCGTCGTCGAGAGAGATAGCTTTAAATTTGCCTTGATATACTTATAGCCTGCTGGCTATGGTTAAGAATAAATTTAATACAGTTTATGTAAAACCGAACAGCCCCATATCAAAAGAACATACTTAGTGTTTTCACATCATTCTATAACTCAGAGGCGATTACCTTCGTAATTAAAAACGTACTTATAAAGAAAAAATATAATAATTATATTTATTATTTTGAAGTGTCTTATATAAACTTTACTTTTTTTTATTTAGGCGGAAAAAAATGTTCCTAACCGCACACCCCGTCGTTCGGGGCAACGAACAGGGTAGTGTGGGGCCTTCACCCACTAAAAACCCGCCATGTGCCGTCTCTCCGCCTTAATTGGTGGGCCCTTTCGGGTACCCTCAACTGAGCGACGCATCCGCACACGGAGCGTCGCATTTTCGCGGGAGGCCTTGCGGGTGGCGGACGTTCTCCGGTCCATCCACCCGCAGCCTCAGTTAGGGCGGCATTAGGCGCAGATACTCACGCCTACGCTGCCCCAGTCGCCGGCGGCGGTTTGGGTCTGCGGAAGGATCCCTGCCCTCTGCGCCGCTTCCTTCCGTGAGATGACCTCCTCGCAGAAGGCAGTGACCGCGGCCCAATTTCTGTCGCTGCCAAGCATCGCTCTGACGACGCTTGGCAGCGAGAGAACCTTATTGCCGCGACGAGTTCACGGCGCTGCTCGGCCCAAGCCGGGCACGACTCGAGCGTGTGCTGCGGCGTGTCCTCGTCGCAGCCGCAATGGTGTTAGCCCGGAGTCGCTTCCCTCCTTGAGACAATGTGCAGATATCTGCCGAAGCAACCGTGCCCCGACAGCACCTGCACCATTCGGAAGGTAAGGACTCCGTGCCATCGCCCTGCCCACTACCAGCACAGGCTGGAGCACCCCTACGGTCCAGAGTCCAGCCCGGAGCGCCCTGCCATCTGGCCACCTCGCACTGGGCAGGAGACGACCGTCCCTCGCCCGAGTACACAAGCGGAGAGACGGCACACGGCGGGTTTCTTTAATGAGTGAAGGCTCTACACTACCCTGTTCGTTGCCCCGAAAGACGGGTGTGCGGTTAGTTACATTATTTACCGCTTAAACAAAAAAAAAAACGTAAGAATATATTGGTTTGTGTAGATATTTAATGTAGCTAACAAGAACTTGTGTTATCAATGCGACAAAAAGTGCGCGCGCTTTGTTGGGCATCATCGCAACTTTTGCACATACCACGTCGGCGGTTGGCGCACGCATATTTTTAACGTCCTTTTTAACGTTTTTAAATATATATTGCGTTAAAAGTAAAATATCTAAGATAAGACAAACGAGATCATACAACATTCCCAGTTTTCTACAGGTTTCTCTAGCTGCTAGAGAAACCTGCTAGAGCTCTAGCATGTAGTTGGCAACACTAAGCCAAGAACAGTAATGAAATAAAAGTACTGCTGTCCGGCCTGAGCTCTGAGTTGACACTGACACTTATACGATCACCACACTATACTATACACGTGTCTACGTTTTGTTTATTTTGTATGTGGCATTTTTATTGACTTCCGGTCGTTAAGACAAATGTGATGAGGAAATTGGGTATGGCCGAAAGGTGGTGCGGTAGCTCAGTGGATTAGAACACTTCCCCGGATTGGAAGGGACGCAGGCTCGATTCCCGCTCGCACTAAAAGTTATCTTTTTCCTCATTCACAAATAATAATTTGTACTTTACTAAATCTATTTTCATTCATTTCAGTCGTAGGTTTTTATAGATAAGATTTTATAAACATTTTTAATCTATATTTTTTTTATCATTTGACATACTCCGCTACTTTTTAAGTACAAATTATTTGTGAATAAGGAAAAAGAGATTTTAAGTACGAGCGGGAATCAAACCCGCGTCTTTTCCAATCCGGGGAAGTGCTCTAAGCCATTGCGCTATCGTACCATTCTTTCGATCATCCCGATCTCCTTATCACATTTGTCTTTACGACCAACGCCATCTATCGGAATGCATTTACATGCATTAAACCAATATAGTAAGTTTAATTTTGCATTTAAAATTCATACTATTTGATGGCGCGATTTTATAAACATTTTTAATTTTATAAAGTTTTTATGTTAAAAAAACCGCTAAAATACTTATGAACCCGCGGCGCCATGCTATGTAGCATATGTGTGTCAAACATACTTAAAACAAATTACCTCATAATGGGTAACTATTTTGGTTATTATGCAGTTAGTGGAAGTGTCCGTGAATTTAATTTAATTTTGATCGAATGTAGTCGTTATTAACCATACAAAAACTATTTTTTTTTGTGGCTGTTGGTTCTTGAGCCAACAATGTGTGGCGGCTGAACAATGTCCCAAATGGTTGGCAAGTTTTGTAAAAAAAATATAAAAATAAACAAAGTTATGCATAAAAACGGCTTTAATTGCTTTTGTTGAATAATAGACCAATTGCATTTATTACATTGTTAGGGATATGGGAAATGAGACTTGAATTGGCGAACGTACTCAGATTTGAAATATGCGAAACGAAGAGACTTGAATTGGACAACGCACTTAGGGTTGAAATCATCTCTGTGGTGGTCTCGTCGTATTCATTAGTTGTTATTGCCAGCTCATCACTACGTATATATTGGTATTTAGTTATGAGAGTAGCAGTGAATACCATCACAGCGACCAGCAACATCCTGAAATGTAATTACCAACATATTTTATCCCTGAGTTTTCCTGCGTGGACATCAGTTAAGTGAACACATTATAATGTGAAAGCGGAAAAACAGAGCTTTACTGCATGTAGGATAGGAGGGTTTTGTCTTAATCTAAAAAAATTTAATGTGGAGATTTGGTGTCACTATTAGGTGACTGCGATAGCTCAGGAGCACTTACCCGGATTGGAATGGACACAGGTTCGTATCCTCGCAGTAAAGCTCTCATTTTTCACTTACATAAATAATTTGTTCTAGTAGCTGAACATGTCAAGTGCTAAAATACAGATCACAATATCAATCAATGGGTTATTCTTTAGTATTACCAATATACTTATAATATTATTATAAATTAGATTTCTCGCGACTTTGTCTGCACAGACTTCATAATGTAAATAAGAAGTTACTTATGGCACATTTTTTATTGCGTATGGTGGCAGACCAGCCACGGCCCACCTAATGGTAAATGGTAACCGTCACACATGGACTCAACTATACCTACCTATTGTATTGTCTAGCCCCTGCTCACCATTCCACTTCACATATATGAAATGAAAGAATAAACGGCTATCTCCTGCTGCAACCAAAACACACCGATGTGCTTCATGGCCGGTCATACGAACGATGGTGTTACCAATCCTCTCGTGCCTGATAGCAAGTGAGTACTCCCACTTGGTACTCAGACCACCAGTCATGCAATGGGTGATAATTGCTTACTTCCCTTAGTCGCCTCGTACGACACCCGTGGGAAAGAATGGGGTGGTAACACTTGTATTCTTAGTCTATTACTACTCTTTACAAAAATAGTTATCCTAGAGGAACCATCCATTTTTTCGTGATAAATTAGGCTATGTTTTATTCCTGGGCTCCAGATTATACCTATGTAAAATTTCATGATGATAAGTTAAGTAGCTACTACGTAAAAGCCAAACACACTCACTTTCGTATATATTAATAGTAAGGATATTAAAGTGAGTTTGTGTGTGTTTCACGCATTATCTACTTACTGATCATAGTGAAATTAAGGGACGGTAGGTATTCATGCAAGCGATAAAACTGCAGGGGTAAAAGAGGGGCAGACTATTACAGTAATGTAAAACAGTTCCAGTGGCCCGCTAATATAGGCGGAGAGACGGCACACGGCGGGTTTATTTAGTGGGTGAGGGACACTACACTGTTCGTTGCTGCGAACTGCGAGGTGTGCGTACATTTTTTCCCGCCTTAACAGAAAAGCAGGGGGTAAAGGGGAATATGACAAAAGAGGTTTAGATTTCGATCTCTCATGCCTGTATCGTGGGTTCGACTCTCACGCAGGACAGATATATCCTAGTGTAGGATCTGTTCAATGTTGAGGTCAATTTCTCTCCAATCCAGAAGGTGGTCATGCCC